>BSBN01001028.1:0-1392056 GCA_027924645.1 Cunninghamia lanceolata
TCACTTCCCTGACATTCTGATAATCATTGACAGGAAGTTTCTCCTATTTTGATGCTTGCACTATCTGTCATAGCTGCCTGTCAGAGATGCTTTGTTCTTATTATTCTGTAACCGTCCATTACCCTATGACCTCTTGATTCCTCTAACTGGCCATTCAACCGTCGATTTCCCATAATGGATTTTTAGCAAAATTCCTTCCTTTAAATGAGAAACTGTTGTTTTGGCGACAAGAGTGCTTGGTATTCCAGCTGCGCAATACTTCTGCAATAGAAACTGATTTCCAAGTAACCGACGATGAACACTGTGATTGGTAACGGTTTATTCTCCTTTATAAGGCAACGAGAGTCTGCATCATTTACTGATATTTCCTCTACTCCATCATTCCAAAAAGAATCTTCGACCTCCTCCAGAGTCGTTTCTCACTAATTTCAAACTCTCCAAAATCGGCTACCAACTGCATAACTCCAAAAATGGTTTCCCAATTCATAACTGTCATTAATACACCCAGACCTCTTCTCCTTGCCATTTGATCGATCATACATAGTGATACCATAGGGTTAATAACTGAATTCAATTTTGCAATCGGTTGCCACCACACATAAAGTTCCTGATCCAAATGTGACAGGAAGATAGAATACAAAGCGACGGGAAGATACCCCTTCATACACAAACCAGTGAAACACAACAGAAAACCCAAAACCCAAACAAAAATTCAAAACCAAAATAGATAGAGAGTGATTCCCCTGCATTAGACTCCCAGGGTTTAAAAGATCATGAGCTCTGGCTCATGGGCCATTATTTCAAAACATGTTTTCCTATATCCTCCTCTTTCTCTTTTTCCATACTTTTTCTGGAACTTTCAACACATTTCGCCAACACTGTTGCTCAGTATCACACTCGGTTCTTATCACCTTACTTGTTTCCATATGCAGACTCCAAACAGTCCATCCAAGTATACCCAGATTAAATAAATTGGCATTTGTTACTTCAATCGATGCAACTTCACTCATTAGGTTGTCAAGAACATATTCAAACTTATTCAAAGTTGCACATACTATTTCATATACTTCTTTCCCTATGGCCCAATTAGACAATAAAATTTCACTTTCAAATTCTTTCTTATTACAACCCTCAATATCATGCATCCTCTTAGGTTCTTGCTCAAACCTTTCATTGAGTAAAACTTTAAAGAAATGCAAATCTACATCCTTATAAAAGACATTTTTGGTTACCTCTGCCTGCATTGCTGCACCAACCTCTTTATTACCATCTACTATCTCTTTTTATTCACCCTTCTTCGTTGTCCCATTTTCTGGTTCCATCTCTACCCTGTTTCCATCATGAATTTTACCTTCTTTATTCTCTGCTACTCCAATGTCTGTTATACATCCTTCATCGATAATTCTACTTTGTTGCTTTAATTTCCTCTCACTCCAAGCTTCTGCAGTCCATTCTTTCTTTTCCTCTCTATGGTCCATGCCATACTCATATTTATTCTTTCTAAGCCTTCCAATCTGCCTTTGCTTATTATTCTTTTTCTTCTGATATTTACTTTTCTCCTATCTGTATCATCTACCAACCTCCATATTTTCATCTCATATTCATAGAATTTATTTAAAGCATCAACATCATCATATAAAGGAGTTTGTCTACCTCTTACCTTGCATGCACCAGATAGCTCTTTCTCAGACTCTTCAATATGCACTGGGGCATTATTCTCTTTTCTAATTTCTTCTAGGGGCTTTATCGTGTGCTCTTCTTCATTGGGCTTGTCCTCATCAACCCTTTTCCTCTTCTCTTGTATTGTCTTCTTATCCCCATCTTCTCCTATTGTTGTTCCATGCTCCACTACTTGGTTCTTCTCCTTCTTGAATTGTTGTGTTGTTGCCTCTGCCTTGGAGCTATCCTCTTGTCTTCTTTGACACTCCACCATGGCCTTCATCCTTTTGTCTTCAACCATTGCTTGCTTCACCTCTTTTTTCTGTTCATTGACAACAAATTTTCTTTGCCAAAATGGTACTATATAGCCATGACTCATTAGTTTACTCTTTTCCCCTCTAACTTGCAAGTTTACATTCCTACTTCCATTTGCATGAACATAATCACCATCAAAACAAACTTTTACCTTCTCATGGGTCTGCTGCCCCAAATTGATTACATTATTTGCTTTATGTCTCGCCACCTCTTCCTCTTCATAGGCTTTCTTCTTTTTTGAATTAGCTTTCTCTTCATCCTTAGGTACCTGGCATTGTACTAATGCTACAAACTGTCTTCTTTTATCTTTTGCTACAACTTGTCCTCTTTTGCTCTTATCTCCATCTCCATCTACAAGCTCTCTTCTTATCCTTTCTCCTTTTGCCTCCAAAGGCTTATCCTTAGTCTTCTTCATACCTGCATTCATAACTTCAAACAAATCATCAGAAAATAAATCAAGAGACCAAGATGTCTCCTCAAGAGCCTCTTCCACAAACACTATCTTCTCTTCTTTTTCTAGTGCTTTTTGCTGCACTTTTTCTTGTTTCTTTGCCTTATTATCTTTAATGAGGACTTTCTTCTTTCCTTCTTGTCCTTTTTCTGCAACCACACCCATGTCAGGAAAATAAATCTTTTCCAAAATTTCCATTCTTCTTACAACCTCTTCCAATCCTTCTCGATATTTTCTATTTTCCACTCCATCCCAATATCTTTCCCAAAATGGGATTATGACGGGTCTCCTTACACTAATACCCATCCTTAGACTACTGCAAATTCACAACTTTTCTCAAGCTTTAAGTGCAAACTGCCTCTCCTTCGGCAATCGGTTCACACAACAACACATGTCACTATTGCAACAGAATCTCTCATTCTCCACAACTATCCTCTACCCAACAAAACATGGAAGATATATCTCTCAAAACCCCCTCTACCCACTCTCTCTTGGTGGAGGAAGTCATACACCTTCTACCCAGTTTATCTTTGTTGGAGGATAGAATTCATAGACCATTTCTCATGTTTGAAACAACAATTTTCTCATACCTCTTACAAACAAATTCTTTCACAACTCTCTCCTATCTTGTTCCTCAAACATACTTTCCACCATACCAACAATCTTCTCCGCTCTGATACCAATCTGATAGTAGACCCTCACAAGATTCAATCCATCATACATTCTAACAACTAAAATACCTGGTCTCCTCATAATAAACGGTCTCCTATAGACTTCCTGTCATCATAGTGACAATAACCAGGCAAGAAAAATAAAGATTCCACGTTAACAAGATATAGTTCCTACTCAAATTTAAACTCATATCTACACAGTTTGGAAATAATGACAGGAATTTTAGGCTTCTTAATATGAACCACTTAAATTATAAACACGGAGAAATTAGATACAGAGACAAGGTTCGAGAGGTCTCTCTCATAGCTAGAAACACTAAGCAAATATCGTTTGGCAGGAACATGACATAAACCAAAAACATGCAAAAATTAATTATGAATATTCACCCAAATACAAGGTTTGAAATAGATTATAATAGTTCTTAATCTATTGTCAACAAGGCATTACAAAGTTTCCAAGCCTGCAACAATCGGCCTCTTCCTACCAAAACCAACAAGACTAAATCTACACTCTTCCAACTCCTCCTTTCTCTCTCTTAGACCACATAGCCTTAACCACACACTAAGACTTCTTACTATCGACTCTGTATACTCTCTCTCTCTCCTCTACTTCAAAATTTACCTTTCACACCTGAACCTCTCTTCCTCTTTCCATCTATTCAATCTTTTCCCCATTCGGCCTCGTTTCTTCAGGTTTATGCTTGCGGCCTATTATCCACGGCCTTGATTTTCCAAGTTACTTGCAGCCCTTAACTTTGTCTTTTTGGCCGTCCTCTCTTCTCTTGTCCTCAACTTTTGGCCTCGATATTTTACCTTCGGCCATCCTCCTCCATGCCCTCTCGTCATCGAATATATATCTTGATTTTATTCTGCATCCTTTCGGTCTTCTGCTTAGAGGATGTCAGTTCACTTCCCTTAACTATCCGATAACCGTTGGCTGGAAGTTTCTCTTATTTTGATGCTTGCGCTATCTATCATAGCTACATGTCAGACATGCTTCGTTCTTACTGTTCTATAACCATCCACTGCCCTGCAACCTCTTGATTCCTCCAACTGGCCATTCAACCATTGATTTCCCATAATGGCTTGTCAGCAAAATTCCTTCCTTTAGATGAGAAACTATTGTTCTGGTGACAGGAGTGCTAGGTATTCCAACTGTGCAATACTTCTGCAATAGAAACTGATTTCCAAGTAACCGACGATGAACATTGTGATTGGTAATGGTTTATTCTCCTTTCTAAGGTGACAGGAATCTGCATCATTTACTAACATTTCCTCTACTCCATCATGCCAGAAAGAATCTTTGACCTCCTCCAAAGTCATTTCTCACTAATTTCAAACTCTCCAAAATTGGTTGCCAACTACATAACTCCAAAAATGGTTTCTTGATTTATAACTATCATTAATACAACCAGAACTCTTCTCCCAGGTATTTAATCGATCATACACTATGATACCACATGGTTAATAACTAAATTTGATTTTGCAATCAGTTTCCATCACACATAAAATTCCTGATCCAAATGTGACAGGAAGATAGAATACAAAGCGACAACCTGCACACACAAACCACCGAAACACAATAGAAAAACCAAAACCCAAACAAAAATTCAAAACCAAAATAGATAGAGAGTGATGCCTCTACATCACAAAGCACTCAGCCGTCACCAAACACCACATCTACTTAGAAGACACTCAAATCTTAGTCAATGAAGACAACTACTACATAAGGAAACTCAAAGAGGCCATTGAGATTAGCAAACACCCTTCTAATCTTAATTGCGATGACGGATGGAGTTTGAGTTTCTCTTGGAACCCCCTTTTTAACTCACCTCAAAAACCTCTCGCCTCATGCATTGTGTTCTTTTTTCCCCATTTGGAGTTTGCCTCTCTCTTCCCCACTTGCTTGTTCCCCCTTTCTATTTGTTATTGCCCTCCGTTTTCCTCTCCTTTCTCCCCTCCTTTCCTCCTTAGGGTCCTTTCCCCCCTCTCTTCCTTTCCTCCCTTTGGCATTCTTCTTGTGTCATCCCCCTGGGTCTCCTTTCTTCTTTCTTCTTCTTCCTTCCTTCTTTTCTACCTTTTCTACTTGTTCACTTTTACCCTTCCTCATTTCTTTTTCCTCCTTATTTTTTTGCCTTTTTCTGTGAGAGGTTTGTCTTTTTCTTTTTCATCCATAGTCATTTGATTGCTTATCTCTTGGTTTGTTTTTTTGCCCTCTTAATCTTTTGGTTGTGTCCTCTTGGAGTTTCCCTTACTTTTAGTAAGGTTTTTAGCCTTTTCTTTATTGCCTTGTTCTTTTCCTTTGTTGCTTGGGTTCCTATCAAGCCTTAGATGCCTTTGCTCTTATTTTGTTCTTTATTCTTTCTTTTTTTTTGCATTTACATGTCCTTGCATACATGTAGTCTATATACATACATACATACATACATACATACATATATATACATGTATATATATATATATATATATATATATATATATATATATATATATATATATATATATATATATATATATATATATATATATTTATACATACAAAGAAACTTCAGTGATACAGGTTGTTTTGGTTTCAGAGTTAAGGAGCACATTGATTTGGGGATCAAATATGATCTGTCAACTAGTATTATGGCATGGACTGCTATCTAATCTTAGAACGTCCTGGTGACAAAGGGTTTGCTTCCACTACTAGGAATCGACGTATGAGAGCAAGCATATTATTTTCTATCATAGTATAAAATATCCAGCCTATCGTTATTTCTTGAGATTTCATAATTCTCCTCTTTGTATTTTTGTGCATACGCATATGGTGTTCTAGAATATATCTGTGCAGGAAGAGCTCTTACTACTCCCTGAATATCTACTTTGTTTGAGACATCATCTTCCTTTGATTTTCGTATGGCCCACGTGTGTTAATGCACAAAGATCTCTTGAATGGGATATGATTTCATTTAAATGTTTAAGGGACGCTAAACAGGGACCGCGCGGGTTGTGGAAAAGTTCAACCATTTAAGAGGAAAGTCATTTGATTTTCAGTTTCCTTGTTGCTTCATATTCCATGTTGCTGAAGGAAATATGATAGTTCTAGATGTCTACAAAGAGCCCAATGGATGGAGAGTGTGGTGTTGACCTCTTAGGAAAGAAGTAGATTGTGTAGAAATCTCTATAGAAGCTAGCTAGAGTGAAACCGAGGGCATGGTATGTAAGCAGTTTGACAAAAGGAGTCGGTCAATGTGGAGTTGTGAAGAGACTTGGTATAGCCTAAGATTGAGAGGGCTACAGAGGCAGATTTAATATGTTTGTTTTGTTGATACAAACTTATTTTAATGAAATAAAATAAAATCATTTGTTTGTTGCAATTTTATATGGTGTTGGGCAACGTGTTGCCCGTGCATATTTATGTGTGGAAGAGTTTTGTTTTTGTAGAGAGGGGTATCTTTCCTTCAGCATCAGATGGTATCAGAGCTGATAATCTTGAGCGTGAAGAGGATCCACCAGAACTTGCGGGAGAGAAGGTAGTTGTGAAGAGCTCAACAGATTGTTGCAGGTAGAGAGGAGACCTGAGCAAGTGAGAGCTGGGGTGCCACGGAGGGGATTTTGTTTGCAGATTGTAGAACGTGGGATGTGGATTGTGGAAGATTGTAACAACAAGTGAGATGGGAATATTTTTGAGAAAGAAGCTCGTCCTATGGGAGGGATGGAGGCGGTATGAAGAGGGGAAGATTTTAGCAATGGTGGTAGATATACATGCAAGGATGGATCGAATAGAGGCTATGCAATGTGGGAGTAATGAGATAGTAGCGAAAGAGAAGAAAGACGATGAAGAGGATATGATCATAGCAGTGGAATACGAAGAGTTTGTAGCAGATCACATAGATAATGAAGATGAGGATGATTTGGCGATAAGGTTGTTGGCAATTGAAGAAGAATGGAATGTGAAGTTCATTGTTGCAGCAAAGGATGCAAAACAAAATCTTGCAGCTGAGGATGATGCGAGAGATATCACCCCAAAAATCAATATTCCAGCCATGATGGAGGATAAGGTAAATCTGTTTGACGATGATATTGATTTATTTTCAAATATGATGATAGAAGAGGAAAAGTATGTAGGAGAAATGGACATTGTTGTAGAGAAGGATTTGTGTATAGAGTTTGTCAAAGACACTGTAGGGTTTTGGTGGAGGTGGTTGGTCTACGGTGAGATAAGTCCCATGAAGGTGAAGGAGAAGAAAAGAGGAGTAAGAATTTGGAGGAGAAGGAGAGTAAGCATTTGGTGGAGGAGGACAGATGATGATGGGACACCAAAGCTGACATATAATGGGTGGAAGAGGACAGTACTTTTCCCAGCCAAGTACTGGAAGAGGCAAAAGAAGTTTTCTACGCCTATATCAGCAATGGAGTTCGCTGCAGGTTGTTTACAACTTGAAAGGGTGATTCTATCACTCCACTCCACTTTGTGAGCCCATGCTCACAAACTTTTTACCTAGCGTGTCTGATGTAGGAGCACCCAGGTGCACTCGCGATCGGAATCACACAAAAACATTTTCAGCTTTGTTTGGTTTCTGTTGATTCAATTTTGGCTGACATCCTCTGTAGGGTAGACAAGCGTTGATGTGACTTTGGAAGTGGTTATTTATATAGGATCATTTTATTACATTCAATGATAACCCCTAAAAGTTCTTAGTTGGAAGGACTTTAGTTATCTGGACTACTGTAAGATATGTCAAACTCCAGATTCTGGCTTATATCCTTAGCACCACTACAAAAACTCTACACATGGCATGCGCAGGGCTATCACAATGTGGTTGGAGAAGTAGATGATAAAGAATACTTGTCCTATGAATTTTTTGATGCAAGTCTCACTCCTTTGGGATGGCAGCAAGTTGACAATCTTCGTAGGCATGTTGCTAATAGTGGCCTTGCATCTAGCATTGAGTGGTTAGACTCTATTCTTCTTCAAGGCAAGATATACTGTGAAGTCTTTTGGAATCAGGCGAAATGAAAAGATTGCTTGCTCCATTACTGTGAGAGGAAAAAAAAACTATGCATCTTTTGGAAGTGGATTGAAAGTCGAGGACTATGAATTGATACGAAGAAACTTCAGTAATACAGGTTGTTTTGGTTTTAGAGTTAAGGAACACATTGATTTGGGGATCAAATATGATCCATCAACTGGTATTTATGGCATGGACTTCTATCTAATCTTAGAACGTCTTGGTGACAAAGGGTTTGCTTCCACTACTAGGAATCGACATATGAGAGCATGCATATTATTTGCTGTCATAGTATAAAATATCTAGCCTATCATTATTTCTTGAGATTTCAAAATTCTCCTCTTTGTATCTTTGTGCATACGCATATGGTGTTCTAGAATATATCTGTACGGGAAGAGCTCTTATTGCTTCCTGAATATCTACTTTGTTTGCATCAAGGTGTCATCTTCCTTTGATTTTTGTACGGCTCACGTATGTTAACGCACCAAGATCTCTTGAATGAGATATGATTTCATTTAAATGTTTAAGGGATGCCAAACAGGGACCGTGCGGGTTGTGTAGAAGTTCAACCATTTAAGAGGAAAGTCATTTGATTTTCATTTTCCTTGTTGCTTCGTATTCCATGTTGCTGAAGGAAATAGGATAATTTTGGATGTCTACAAAGAGCCCAGTGGATGGAGAGTGTGGTGTTAGCCTCTTAGGAAAGAAGCAGATTGTGCATAAATCTCTATAGAAGCTAGCCAGAGTGAAACCGATGGCATGGTATATAAGCAGTTTGACAAAAGGAGTTGGGTAATGTGCAGTTGTGAAGAGACTTGGTATAGCCTAAGATTGGGAAGGCTATAGAGGCAGATTTATTATGTTTGTTTTGCTGATACAAAATTGTTTTAATGAAATAAAATAAAATCATTTGTTTGTTGCAATTTTATATGGTGTTGGGCAGTGTGTTGCCCGTGTGTATTTGTGTGTATGGAAGAGTTTTATTTTGAAAGAGGGGTATCTTTCCTTCTGCATCATTAGGTGCCTTTTCTCTTATTATTTTTGTTCATTATTTGTTCTTTCTTATTTGTTTTTACGTTTCCTTGCATTCATATAGACATACATTTTATACATACATACATACATATATACTTATAAATATATTTATATAAATATTTATAAATATATTTATATATATTTACATATTTACATATATATACTTATATATTTATATAAAGTTTATATATAAGTATATATATACATATACTTTTATATATATAAAAGTATATATACTTATATATATACACACTTATATAGTTTATATGTATACATATATTTATATATACACACTTATATAGTTTATATATATATATATATACTTACTTTTATATATATACACACTTATATATATATATAAGAGTTTTGTTTTGCAAAGAGGGGTATCTTTCCTGTTGTATCATTAGGTGCCTTTTCTCTTATTATTTTTGTTTGTTATTCATTCTTTCTTATTTGTTTTTACATTTCCTTGCATTCATATAGGCATACATTTTATACATACATACATACATATATACTTATAAATATATTTATATATATTTACATATATATATATATATATATATATATATATATATATATATATATATATATACTTATATAAAGTTTATATATATATATGAGTATAAATATATAAGTGTGTATATATACACTTATATATATAAAAGTATATATATAAGTGTATATATATATACACACTTATATAGTTTATATGTACATATATATATATACACACACTTATATAGTTTATATGTATACATACATACATACATACATACATACATATAATGCTCATTTTATGTTTCCTCCTTCTTTACCTATTTACTTTCTGTGTTTGGGCTATATATAACCTTAAGTTTTTATTCTCTTTTTGGCTTTCTCTCTAAACTTTATATAGGTTTATCATATTATTCCCCTTCTTCCTTATTTTATCCTTCTTTATGCACGTTTCTAGTGCTTCTGTTCCTTTATTGGTTTTCTTCTAGTTTTCTCTCGCCTCCTTTTTATAGCCCTTTATTCATTTATTTGTAGGTTCTCATTTATTAATTTCTATTTATCTTAGTGTATAATTTTTCTTCCTTTTGCCTCTATTTATACCTTTGGGTTTTCATTATTCTTGTTGTCATTTTTAACTTCGTGCATTCCTTTCTTCTAAATTTTCACTCCCTTTATAGTCTTATTATTATTTTTCTTTTAAACCTTTCATTATTTTATTTTAAGATACATTTTGGGTGTGTTGTATAACTTCTTGCTCTATTGATTTTTTGCTTCTTCCTGCTTTGTCCATTTGATGTCAATTACTTTATTTACTTTGTTTGTTTTTGGTCTTTTACCCCTATGTGTTTTTGGGGTTTATGGTGTCTTTTGTATACTCATAGATGTTTTACAATTTTAATTTATTTGTCTATTTTATGTATTTATTTATTTATTTTATTCCCTTGGGGTTCTTGGTTCCTGAGCCACTCTTCCTCCTCTTTCTATTTATCCCGGTGAGGTCTACAAACTGGTCATTTCAAATTCTCTTCTTTGGCTCTCTTCTTCTTGACGATGGATCACAGAGTGTGATTTGAAACGTTGATGAAAAAACTCTCCCACAGTTAAATCCCAAAGCACTCAAGAATAATATCACGGACTGTGCAAATTTGATGTCTATTAAAAATCTAGTTGTCTTGAATTATCTAGTAGTTTTCCTTGTCAGTGAAAATTGCTTTCCTTTTCCTACCATGTTGTTCTAGTTAATTGTAGTTGCAATTAATTAGGCTTTCTCCATTGTTTAATTAAATCTTGAATAGCATTAAATTGAATAATCTTGTATTTCAATTACAATCTCTAATGCCATTATGGTGTCTAGCAAACTATTTTACCACGTTCAATTAGATCATTGTCGTATATGATTAAACAATATTATTACATTGTTTAGTCAGATCACAATTGTATTTCATTAAACATCTCCATATATAAATAAATCATTGTTGCATTTAGTTGAATAATTTAACCAAGTTGTTTAATTAGATCACAATTTGCCTTTCACGAAACATGTCTATCTCATCATCACATGTATTAATTAGATCATTGTTGTATTTATTAAACAATCTTATTAGGTTGTTTACTTAAATCACAATCATATTTAATTAAACACATGCATGTCAAAACACGTCATTTAATTAGATCTTTGTAGCATTTAATTAAACAATCTAACCAAGTTGTTTAAATTAAATCACAATAGCATTTAATTAAATCATCCATAACACATAACACATGACACATTGATATTGATCAGAAACACAAAAAGCTCGTATATACATCAAAGTCTCAATACATGATATACAAAATCAGCACTATGACAAAATGCGGTGTATCAAACAGGATACAGATACAAAATCTCAATCACATCCCGAGGTCATGACTGTTAGATCCCTCTGGCCCTAGTGGTGGCTGGGTAACAGATGGATCTCGTTGTGAGGCCACAGACTATGAGTGAGTTCTAGACCCACTCTTTGTCTATAGGCCCCCAACAATGGGTATCTAGATAGTGTCAAAGGATACATGCTACTCCATCCTACCATTCATGAGTTGTTCATTGAGTGAAGTGTTTGTTTCAAGGAAGATGATTCCAATCCTTCTCCTACCACTTATCCATCCACCATGACATTGGAGACATTATAGCATGATGATAGTTCTTTAGAGGATCTTAATCCTCCTGATCATGATGAGGAGTCTTCTTCCTCCACTTCATATGGTGATAGTGCTGATGAGGATCCACCTTCCTCTCCTAGTCATCATTTAGAGGTTGATGGTTCTCCTCTAGACTCTCTAGCCAGTGGGCCTCTTTGGGGTTGTCAGACATTGCAGTTAGCAGGTGATTAGGTTGGTGATCCTTCAGATACTAGAAGAACAAGGTCACAATTTTAGCAGGCCCCACATCTCTTCGTTGCTTCAGATTCTAATCCATAGAACTTTCAGGAAGCTTCTAGTGTCCCTAAGTGGGATGCTGCTATGTAGGAAGAGTTTAGTTCCTTGGAAAGGAATCACACTTGGGATTTAGTCCCTCTTCCTAAGGGAAGGAAACTTGTTTGATGCAAGTGGATCTATCGAACAAAATTTGCAACAAATGGGTCGGTTGAAAAGCATAAGGCTTGCTTGGTCACCAAAGGATTCTCCCAGGTGCCTAGGATTGACTACTCTGAGACTTTTGCGACAGTTGTCAAAATGAATTCCATACAAATTATCCTTGCTATAACTGTAGCCCATTGTTGGGAAGTTCATCAAATGGATGTGAAGAGTGCTTTTCTTCATGGTGACCTTCAGGAAGAAATCTACATGGAGCAACCACAGGGGTTCGTTTAGGATCCTTCACTAGTTCTCTAACTTTAGAAGTCTCTCTATGGCCTCAAATAGGCTCCTCGAGCCTGGTATGCCAAGATTTACTCCATCCTTCTGTAAGTTGGGCTCACTCAATGCCATTCTGATCTGAATGTATACATTCTGCAGTAGGATGATGCTTTCACATTTTTAGTCCTCTATGTTGATAACTTGTTGATCACAAGGAATCATTCATCCACCATCAAAGTAGTGAAAACTTTTCTTCATGATCGATTCCTGATTTCAAACTTGGGTCTTTTGCACTACTTCTCAGGGATTGAGATCATCAATCATCTTTAGGTATCTTCATGGCATAACCCAAGTACACACTTGATATGATCTCTAGATTTCGCATGGCTGACTATAAGCCTGCACCAACTCCATTTCTGTCAGGGGTCAAACTTGATGCTAAGTGTTCTTCACCCTTGGTTGATGGGACTTTATGCCGACAACTTGTTGGGAGTCTCATCTATCTAATTCACATAGGGCCTAAAATTTCATATGTCATGGGCATGGTCTCTCGGTTCATGAAGGAACCCCATGACTTGCATTGGGAAGAAGCTAAGTTGATACTCCATTATATTTAGGGCAGTCACAATTATGACATTCACTATGCAGTGGGTGTAGATATTGACTTGGTAGGATACACAGATTCAGATTGGGCAGGCGATTCTTAGGATCACAAGTCTACTTCAGGGTATTGCTTCTCACTTGGTTCTGATCTAGTTTGTTGGTCAAGCAAGAAGTAGTTTGTAATTGCTCTTTCATCTCTAGATCGAGGGGTAGTTAATGCCATCATTGAGGCCATCTAGCTGCAAAATATTCTCACTGAGTTTGGCATTCAATTCAAAAAGCCCACAATCATCTTTTGTGATAATCAGAGTGCAATACAGATCTCAAAGAATTCAGTCCATCTGAAAGGAAGCAAGGTACGCGGAACACACTTCCTACACCAACCTAATGAGGGGAATAGTATGCAAATTCTTTTTAATCCTTACAATTGCAGCAATGTTAAAAATATAATAGAGATATTACAACAACAAACACAAACACAAGAGAACGTGTGACACAAGATATATCGTGGGGAAAACCTTTTTAGGTGAAAAACCCCACACTCTAAAACCTGCACAATGTATTATCAAAACAATAACAGTTTACAATACACTTGCAATGCATGTTCTTCCAAGAGTCTTCAAAATGTCGTTTCTGGAGTGATTCTGGCAGCATAACAGTACCTGTACATCAAATATATAAACTACAACTCCAAACTCCACATTATATAGAGATACAAGGCATAAATGAGAAGCTTCTAGAGATGGGCGTCCATCTTGGCCACATGGCCATTTTATCGCATCAAAGGACACTGTCCAAGCTACAAATACCTCTTTTACATCTATCATACATGGTAGATTTGACTTCCTAAAGTTGGAGCACTCCAGGCTAAAAATAGCTATGACAGATGCTCTTACGCATCTTACGACTGTCATAAAATCTGCCCAACATAACAACCTTAAATGTTGTAAGAGAATCCGTCATACAAAGCTAAATATAGCATATTCCTCTTACAACATGTCATAGCCCAACTTGGGTACCCAAAGATGCCTTTCTCTCATGCAAAGATACTCTCTGACACTTGTCCCCACTTGTCATAGGAATCTCTATACTTGGCTCTTACACGTCATAGATTCTATCATATGGAATATCTTCTCCCACATACCACAAGATGCCGACACATGGCATATTAGTGCCACCTCAAATGGTACGCCCAAATCCATGTGAGTTTGACTTGACCATCCAAGCACATTCCAAGTAGGATGACATGTCACAATGCCACCTTGTACTAAATGACAAAATAAGATGTGCAAGTAAATACAAATCAGGCAATAAATAAATACACAATTAAAATATCAATGCTAGGAAATTGCATAGGTTGAGACACCTTAATTTCCAACATTCTCCCACTTGTCAAACACCTTGCAAGAGCCAATAGAATGACAAGATTTAACTGCTAGGGGCCAAGAGGCCCATAGACTCTGAACACCATCTGAACTTATTTGTGCCCACAGGTTTAGTCAATGCATCCGTAACATTCTTCAAAGTGTCTACCTTCTCCAATATCACATTCCTATCTTCTACCATATCATGAACAAAATGATATTGAACATCAATGTGCTTTGTTCTGGCGTGGAAAGTAGGATTCTTTGCGAAGCAAATTGCACTCTGACTGTCACAACAGATAGTAATCTGTCCTGTATCAAAACCAATATCTGAACACAACCGCTTAAGCCAAATGGCTTCCTTACAAGCATGAGTTACTGCCATGTACTCTTTCTATCACGGATAAAGCAACCATAGGTTATTGCTTACTCATCCAACTAATAGAACCACCAAACATGGTAAACACATAAGCATTGGTGGATCTCCTGCTATCAATGTCACCCACCCAATCAGAATCCACAAATCCACGAATACTCACAGAATATTGAGGTCATGTAGGATAACCATGATAACACAAGGAATACTCAGAAGTACCCCTCAAATATCTAAACACTCTCTTAACTGCATCCCAATGTACTCGTCCAGGATTAGCCATAAACTGACTAAGGACTCCCACTGCTTGGGTAATGTCTGGTCTTGTACAGACCATAGCATATATGAAGCTACCAATTGCACTAGCATAAGGTACTCTGCTCATATCCTCCATCTTAGAAGGAGACATTGGACAATCATTAACAGATAACTTTGTCCCCAATGAAACATGAACACACAATGGTCTGCAATCTGCCATGCTGAATCTCTCCAACACGGTCTTCACATACTTACTCTAGCTTAACCAAAGTTTTATGTTTGCTCTCTCTTCTTGTCTCCATCCCCATAATGTACCTGGCTGTCCCTAAGTTTTTCATTTCAAATTGTGCTGACAACTGAGACTTCAAATCAAAAATCATATTTTTACCATTCCTAATCAGCAATATATCAACATATAGTGCAATAATGAGAATATGATCATTGTCAAACTTGCAATACACACAATGATTTGATTTTGATCTCAGAAACCCAATGGACAACAAAAATGCATCAAACTTTAAGTACCACATCCTAGGAGATTATTTCAAACCATACAAAGATTTCTATAACTTGCAAACCAAATTTTCATTACCTTTCACCACGTAGTGCTCTAGCTGTGACATATAGATTTCTTCCTCCAAGTCACCATGAAGGAAAGTTGTTTTCACATCCATTTGTTCCACTTCTAAGTCATAGGCTACTGCAAGAGATAACAGGAATCGAATAGATGTCAGCTTTGCAACGGGAGAGAAAATCTCACCATAATTAATTCCCTCCACTTGTGAATACCCCTTCGCAACCAATCTGGCCTTGTAGTTCTCAACACTACCATCTTCTCCAAATTTCTTCTTGAAAACCCATTTACATCTAATAGGTTTCTGTCCATCAGACAAAAGCACCAAGTCCCAAGTTTTATTCTTTTCCAAAGAAGCCATCTCATCCTCCATGGCCTCCTTCCAGGAACTTGCATCTTTTATGTCCATAGCCTCTGTCATAGTTCTAGGTTCATCATTGTTAGTAATCAAGGCATAAGCACAACTAGAATCTAGCAATGTATAACCAAACCTTTCAGGTTGCTTCCCAATTTGTGTGGACCTCCTTAAAGGCTGAGGTGGAGGTTATACTTCTTCTAAACTTTCAAAGTTGCTAGAGATCTCATCATCAGGTCCAACAGAATCTTTTGGTTCAGTCTTCTCAAGGGTAGAAGGAAATTGAACCACATCCTCTTTCTTTTCTTTCTCTTCTGGCTGTAGAACAACATGAGAAGGTGTTAGCTCTCTGAATATAACACTTCTGCTATACAACACTTTTTCAGCCACAGGATCCCAAAGCTTGTACCCTTTCACACCAACAACATAGCCAATGAAGATACACTTAACTATCTTGTTCTCTAATTTTGACCTCTTCTCCTTAGGTACATGTGCATATGCATCACAACCAAAAACACGAAGATGTCTTAATGAGGGCTTCTTACCAGACCACACCTTCATGGGTGTCTTATCAATGAGCACTAAGGTAGGAGACCTATTAACTAGGTAGCAAGAAATGGCTACATCTTCAGCCCAAAATTTCTATTCAAGGCTAGCACCACTAAGCATACTCCTAGCCCTCTCCATCAACATTCTGTTCATCCTTTCTACAACTCCATTTTGTTGTGGGGTATAAGGAGTTGTCTGATGTCATTCAATCCCATGTTCTTTACAGAACTTGTCGAACTCTGCAGAACAAAACTCACCACTATTATCAGTTCTCAAACACTTGATCTTTTTACCAGTCTGATTCTCTACAAAAGCTTTAAACTCTTTGAACTAACTAAAGACTTCAGATTTTCTTCTGAGAAAATAAACACATGTCCTTCTATAATCATCAATGAAACAAAATATAACAATTTAGAAATCGAAGGAACATTTACAGGACCAAACACATCATAATGAATAAGATCCAAAACATCAGAAGACTTGTGAGAACTAGAGTAAACCTGAACACAGTTTTTCTTTCCATGAAATAGAGTACCTCTCTGAGTACCCTTAGCAAGCACCATATCTCCTCTTGTCATCTTGTATCCTCCACCTAAGAAAATAACTTGCACCTCTGCATCATTCAATTTACTTACAGATAGTAGGTTTCATGCTAAACCAGGGATGTGCATCACTCCATTGATCCCCTTCACTCCTCCATCAGGGAATTGAATCAAGACTCTTCCACACCCAACTATCTTCAAGTGAGAGTCATCACCCAAGTACACCTTCCCACCATCAAACTCTTCATACTTTGTGAACCAACCTCGATGTGAGGTCGTGTGGAAGGAAGCACCAGAGTCAATCAGCCACACATCATCCGATGCATGGGTGGCCAAGGCAGCAATAAAAGCATCACCATCATCATGAGATTTGTCAGAATATGAATAAGAGGTGTTCTTCTTTTTCTTCTTCTCCTCCTTGCACTCCTTTTGGAAGTGCCTAGTTTTTACACAGTTCCAACATAGTACCTTGGACTTTCCAGGAGATTTAGATCTCCCACGGGGTTTAGATTTGCCCTTTTCAACTTTCTTGTCCTTCTTTTTCCCTTTCTCTTTGGGTCTACCACAAATCACAAGAGCCTCCTTATCTGAATTAAAAGACTTTCTCTGCATTTCTTTAGATAATAGTGAAGACACCACTTCATCCATCTTGAAGGTGGTTGTAGTGCTCCCAATGGCCATGACAAGGTGGTCCCATGAATCTAGCAAAGAACAAAGCAAGGTCATATAATGATCCTCCTCCTCCATCTTCACACCAACGGATGTCAACTGTGCAACTAGCATGTTAAAGGCATTTAGGCAGTCTGCAACCAATCCTCCACCTTCCATCCTTATATAATATAGCTTCTTCTGTAGGAATAACTTGTTTAGGTTAGGGATTTAGCCTGATAAACATCACCAAGTTTCTTCCATAGCTCCATGGTCTTCTCTTCATGAAGATTCAACAGGATGAAATCAGCTAAATAGAATCTCACAAGACCCTTAGCTTTACGATCTTTGAGATCCCATTCATCTTGAGGCATTGTTGTTGGTTTTGTGTCAGAAATTGTTTCCCATAGATCTCTATCAACAAGCATGTCTTCCGTTTTGAGTTTCCACAACTCAAAATTGCTGTCATTAAACTTTTCCAAATCTATTCTTCCGGATGTGTCTACCATCCCTTCCTGCAACAAGATTGTAGAATACTTTGCATAGACTCCCACTCAATCGAAGATCAGTACAAAAAACCTCTACCCAACAACTAGGATCAAAGGTGATCAAGCTCTGATACCAACTGAAAGGAAGCAAGGTAAACGGAATACACTTCCTACGCCAACTTAATGAGGGGAATAGAATGTAAATTCTTTTTAATCCTTACAATTGCAGCAATGTTAAACATATAATATAGATATTACAGTAGCAAACACAAACACAAGAGAACATGTGACACAAGATATATCGTGGGGAAAACCTTTTCAGGTGAAAAACCCCACGCTCTAAAACCTGCATAATGTATTATCAAAACAATAACAATTTACAATACACTTGCAATGCAAGTTCTTCCAAGAGTCTTTAAAATGTTATTTTTGGAGTGATTCTGACAACATAATAGTACCTGTAAATCAACTATACAAACTACAACTCCAAACCCTACATTATATAGAGATATAAGGCATAAACGGGAAGCTTCTAGAGATGGGCGTCCATTTTGGCCACATGATGATTTTCCCGCATCAAAGGACACTTGTCCAAGCTGCAAATACCTCTCTTACATCTGTCATACATGGCAGATTTGACTTCCCAAAGTTGGAGCACTCCAGGCTAAAAATAACTATGACAGATGCTCTTACGCATCTTACAACTGTCATAAAATCTACCCAACATAACAACCTTAAATGTTGTAAGAGAATCTGTCATACAAGGCTAAATATAACATATTCCTCTTACAACATGTCATAGCCCAACCTGGATGCCCAAAGATGCCTTTCTCTCATGCAAAGATACTCTCTAACACTTGTCCCCACTTGTCATAGGAATCTCTATACTTGGCTCTTACGCGTCATAGATTCTATCATATGGAATATTAGTGCCACCTCAAATGGGACGCCCAAATCCATGTGAGTTTGACTTGACCATACAAGTCACATTCCAAGTAGGATGACATGTCACAATGCCACCTTATACAAAATGACAAAACAGGATGTGCAAGTAAATACAAATCAGGCATTAAATAAATACACAATTAAAATATCAATGCTAGGAAATTCTAAAGGTTGAGACACCTTAATTCCCAACACCATCACCAATAGACTAAACACATTGAGATACATATGCACTCCATCTGGGAGCTGATGCATGGAAACATCATTGATCTCAAGTACATTCAGACATCAGAATAGATCACCAACATCTTCACCAAACCCTTCATGGAAAGCAATTTCATTCATCCACGAGCTTTGCTAGGGGTGCAACCAATGTATACTTTGGGAGGGCCTTCTTAGTCCTTCGCTTTTACTCTCTCTACTCTGGGGGGTTGTTTTATTTCTCTATTTTGCGGGGATATTCCTTTGTGGGGGCATTCTTTTCTTTTGTGGGGGAATTCTTTGTACATGGGTACCTCATTAGGCTTCATTTACCGAGACCCTTAAGGGTGGAGTTAGTGTAGGTTTTTTATTTTTCTAATGTTATGGGACATTTCTTTTTCCTATACACAGTATTAAGATTTCTTAGGTTAATTAGGCATGGTTGTTATGAGACCACATGGCATTATCCATCAGTTACATGTGTCGTTCTCACCCACACTTGGGTATTTGAGTCTCACACCCTCTTTTGGATTTTTATGCCACCCCTCATAGCCATTTATTTATCTTTATCTGAGTAGGTGCAACCATGTATTTTGGCATTTACTAAGTAGGTAAAACTTTCACCTATTTTGGGTAGTTGGAGTTATTACACCTCTTGGATGTATCTGCCCTTATTTTTCTATATATACAACACTCTCCTCTCATCTCTGCTAGTCAGTGAGAGTAATGTGAGTATTCTCAAAATTCTCTTGTAGTTTGTCTCTTGAGTTCTCTCTGTCAGCATTCTACTAGTTTGATCTTCAATCATCTGTCAACTTGAGTGCGTGTGATCTATGACCGACAACAGATCTTGGCTACAATTCTTGCTTCTCATAGAATCTAAAAGGTTCTTGTGAAATTGTGGAATTTGATTTAAAAATTGGTCTAGGAAGGTATAGGATTATTAAGTTGCCACTGTTGGTTATTTTCCTAGACTGGATGCTTGTTCCCAGTTATCCCTACAAAATAGCCATCATTGATCAACAGGATCACCGGGCCAGGGGCCAACAATATAGGAGATAGACTCTATAAATATCTCCTCTTCTTCTTTAGGCTCTCCCAGAACCAAGGGGGTATTCCCTATTCAACATCTATAACATATGCACATGAACTTGTTTGGATCTTGGTACAAAGCAGATAAATCCTCTTTTATGTAGACCAAAATTGTGGAATAAGTGCAAAGGGGCTAGCTCTGGGCCTATATTCAGTTGTAGATAGAGGATTTTAGTCCTAAAACTACTTCTAATATCCTAAAGGTTTGTATATGAAGTTTGAGTTTGATTTTATGTTATTTGGATGCAAAACTAGGACCCTGGTTGTAACCTCAACACAAGATTAGATTGGTGCCTATCCAAAGCTCGGAGTCAATAGACATACACATGTGAGTGGTTATCATAAGCTTAAATCAATGACTGAGTTTCAAGGGGAGATTTCTGTTGATAACTGAGAGGGGGGGGGGTGAATCAGTTATCCTAATTATTTCCCTTATTGAACTTTCCTTTTAATTGAAGCAGCATAAAATCAAACACAAAACATTAACCATGAAGTAAGAAACACATGACACAGTATTTTTGACGTGGAAACCCTGTTAAGGGAGAAAACCACGGGGTGATTAACCCAAGAATTATTCTCTGTTAGAAGAATAGGAAATTACAAAAATGGCACTTGCCAATTAGGGCTCACTGCCCGAGCACACTGCTTACAAGAGGCCCACTGCCTACAAGAAGACACACTGTCTACAAAGTGATGATAATCACAGTCTTGAACTGATTGGAAACATCTGCATATGCTGGAGTTCAGTTCCGGTTAGGCTCAGTACACTGATCTGCTGCACTTCATCTTTCCTCTGTTCTTTGTTCTGCTATCTTTCACATACCGGATCCTTTTTGCTACCTCTGCACTTTCTCTGGACTTATTCGCATATCTCTCCACATCCACACCACACTTCACAACTAAATCCATCCTCTATATATATCCGCACAAGTAGTTTCATCACCTTTCTGGTCGGCATCCGGAACAGTCTTAGTTTCTTACAAACTCTCATTCTGTCGGCTGAATCCTTCCTCACCAAGCAATGCGGATCAAGCATATACTTGTAGATGTCATTAATCATGTCGGCCAAACATGATTCATGCCTTCACAACCTCTGTCATCAACAGTAACCCATCCGGAAAGTAGTCTGATACTCTGCCAGTCAGTTCTTCCTCTGTTTTCACTGTCTCTCAGGAATCCGGTACTCAACCATTCATATCTTTTTCTTTGTCCATCACCGGAGGCTAAATCCTTGGAATATACCACTCAAGGTAGTCCTCTTGACTTCCCCAAATCCGCACTGCACCAAGACACTTCCTCTGAGAGGTCCGGACCAATCTGTCGGACCTTGCCACATGCTCTGTTCTTCTTTACCGGACCACAACTTTCTTTATTCTGACTTCCGGTAGAGACACATCATGACTTGCGGATGTGTGGGATGACCTTTGTTGCCATCAATGACAACAACCATGAATCCATATAGTGTCTCTTGCCAACAATCTCCCCCTTTGGCATTGATGGCAACACTTAGTGAAAAATGACTAAGTGTTTTCACTATGCTCCCCCTTTGCTGATGCTCTGTCTTTATATACAATTTCCGGAACTCCCCCTTAGTTGGATTCCTCATTTTTCACTGCTCCTCACTCCCCCTTTGACATCAATGGCAAAGGGTAGGGTCCGCATATCAAAATTTTCAAAAATTTCTTATACTTAGCCGCATATTTACATACTCACATATATTGAAGAATGTCTGCAAAGGATGTCTGTAATTGAATCATTTCGGTAGCCCAACTTTGCTTCATTCTGTCCAAAATTGAAATGTGACCACTTAACAAAAATGCAAACGCTTCTGCCCGCTTGAGATCTGTCGGATCTTTTGTTTGGGCGGTGGTCCTAGCATCACTGATGGCCTCATGCATGGTTTCCAACTTAGGGATTATAATCCTTCTAAGTTCTCCCATCCGGTTGGTGATGTTCTTCCTTTCCTTCTCAAGATTCTTTATTTCGTTCAAGACTGCAATAGTCTGACATTCTTGATTTATTATGGAGGAAGAGAGAGGATCAAAACTTTGAGATAAGCTTTGTAGCTTATCCTGTTCCTCTTTTATTTTCTTGTCAAATGCTGTTGTTGCCTTTGACCAGGATATACAAAATTTATAGATATCACCACCATCCTTAAGAGCATTCTCTAAGCTCTTTATTCCAATGCTTACAATCTTTTTGTCTTTAGAGATTAATTCTAATATCTCTGAAAATCTCTTATCCAAAAATTCCTTCCGGACCTTTTCTTCAGCTGATTTTTCTAAAGAATCAAAATGTGTATCAACACTGCTGACTAAGGTTTTTAGATTACCGGAAGTGGAGGCTGTCGGATCTATCTGGATTGATGGCATGATCTTTACAAGTATTCCGGAAGCAGCCTCTATCAACTCACAGTCTTCCATATGAGACTTCAGGAGCTTTTCATTTGCCTTGGCATTTGCAAATGAAGCTATCTTCATTGTTTGTACCGGAGAGAGAGAGTCAAAATCAAATGGACCTTTGAGAAGCTCCGGTTCATCAATCTCTAGAGTTTCTTTACTCAAAAATTGTTGAACAGTTTGTGCAGTGTCTCTTGCCGGAGACAGATGTTTCTTTTCTTCTGCAGTCTTAGAACTGTCAACCTCTTTGTCTTTCACCACTGCTTCCTTCTCCTGTAGTTGCTCTTCTTCTTTGGATCCGGAGACTGTAGGGGAAACCGGAGGAGAGATGCTA
Source organism: Cunninghamia lanceolata (assembly GCA_027924645.1). NCBI lineage: Eukaryota > Viridiplantae > Streptophyta > Pinopsida > Cupressales > Cupressaceae > Cunninghamia > Cunninghamia lanceolata. The sequence continues at coordinate 23,184 of BSBN01001028.1, forward strand.
ACTTGTTCATGGGCCACTTCTTCTTGAGCAGAGGGTCCCAAGTCCTCACTTGTCTATTCAAGGCTCACTTCTTCCAGAACAGAAGATTCCAAATCAGCAGCTGTTTCTGCACCTAAGTCCTCTACAACAGGAAGATTGAACCTTTTGAAGGCCTTTCGGAGGATCTCTTCTGTTTCTTGGGCCACTTTGTCAGTCTCACCAAGCATGAGTTGATTCATCCTGGCTTTGCTTCTGAACTCATCTTTACAGTCCTTGAAGATAATGTTCATTGTCTTGGGATCAATTTGAGGATATAGCTGAATAGCTATCTGCTCCCGGATCTCAAGATCTTTAGCATGAGCATTATTTTTTCTCACTTCCATTTCCTTTTCTAGGCTTTTAGGAATAAGAGATATTATTTCAATGAAAGCCTTATTATATATGTTAAGATATTTCACTGTGGCCTCCTGCAGAGTCTTTTGGTCGGCCTCACTGAAGTCATCATATGATTCAGTCATTGGTTGAAGGTTTCCATCCACCGTGACCGACTTGATTATGCTCTCTAGTGACAGAGTGGGCTTTTCAACAGTTACCTCTGCCATTTCCTCCTTGTCTTGGCCTGTGGAGGGCTTACCGGATCCTTTCTTTTTCTGTTTCTTTACTTCTCTTACTCCTTCATCTGATTCTGTCTCCTCTTCATCCTTTTGGCTTCCATAAGCCCTTGTGGCTTTTGCCTTTGATCTCTTACCGGATGCCTGGACTTCCGGTTTTGAACTTTTGGTTGAGGGAGGTGTAGATCTCTTTGTTGATCTGGTCCGGGTGGGAGCTCCAACCGGAGCACTTTCTTTGCTTTTCTCTTCTTCCTCGGCCTTCCTCCTCTTTTCCCGGCTGGCATCAAGTGCCTCCTTTGAGATTCCAAGACCTTGAGCAATGTGCTCTACTTCTTTTCTCACTTTTCTTTTGATCTCAGGTTCCCTGAGTTCTACATGTAACTTTATACTCAGCTCCTCAAAGGTTCCAAACCTTTCTGCCTTAGGATCTTTGGGCTGACTTAGCATGTGTTGAACATGCAGCTCCACTATCTGTTCATCAACTTCATACCCCATGGGCATGATCCAGACAGTCCTTGGCTCCACTGCCTCCATCAGACACTGATCAGTGTCAACCATAAAGCACACTGAGTCCTTGTATTTCTCAATGAGAGACTGGGGAATTCTCTCTCTTGCTTGCATCATGCTCTGAAAGTTTTTGAAGTATCCCCATAGAGCTGAATTTCTCACTTTTGCATCCCCAAGTCCATGCAAGTAGTCTCTTATCTGGACTGCAACAGGTTTGTCATTCTGCCATACCCATCCACTTGTTCCGGGTAGCTCATTCATGAAGTAGAAGAATAGACATACAATAAGAGTACCATACTTGAAGGAATTCTTCTTATCCTTCTTGATTTTCTATATATTTTCCATTAATTGGCTTAGCAGTAGTTCGCAGAGGTCATATTCTGCATTTTTCCTTAGCATTTCAAAAGCAGTGTATACTGCAGTTCTGGATACAGAATTCTCCCTGCTGGAGTGATAGATCTTGTATCCTATTATCATTGATGCATATTTGATATCCGGATCCGAAATATCTTCAATGGTCATTGCCCTCTTGTCAAATTTTGATCCGGTGGCCTCAGTTACAATGTTGTTCTTGACAGATTTGAGGATAGGTACTCCTCCGGAGGAGTATAGGCCAGTTACTGCTCTAATTGCCTCTTTTGTGATCTTGCAGGGTCTATCTAGCCATAGAAAGTTGTCATGCATCCTGCTCAGTACATACCGGACCCATTCATCCTCTTCAAAACAGGGGAAATGAATAAATTGCTCAAATTGTTTCTTCTGAATATCCTTATACTCTGGTTTAAGCTCAAAAGCATTGTCAATCAGCTGCTTGTGATAGAGGTCTCTTAATTTGAAATCCCCAAATTCCTCAATGTTTGCATGTATGTAAACCCTAATGTCTTCGGTGTGTAAAACTCCGTGAGGAACACTAGAGAAGGCTCCTAGTGGGTCAACCTCCAATGATTTGTAGGGATGTTTCTTGAATGAGGGGCGAGGTCTATCGGAGATCTTAACTATGTTTGGAGTAGCCATTCTTCAAAGATTTGCAGTGAGGTAATGAAAAACGGAGAATACCTTATGCGCCTTCGGTTTGCACGGAGTGGTTGGATTGATTTCTTTATCCAATAGCTTCGGCAGGAGATCCTTGGTGTGCTTGAAGAACCTTGTTGCAGAGCTCCACTTTTCGCTTCTTCTCGAGTGCAGAATGAGCAAATGACCTTTGAGAAATCCCTTAAATTGCTCCGCGAACCCTAATACCTGTCTGCAATAAATGCTTCACCTACATCATTCCGGTTTGCCTTGTCTGGATAGCTTGGAGTATCCGGATTAGTCCTGATCTGTGGATATCATCCGGATCTTTCAATCATGAATAAATCGAGGTAGCATATTACAAGATCATCTCAAACATTCTGTCCAATCCGCAGAACAAGATAGTGCATTTCCGGATCTTTCCGGACCTTTTTGTAATCCTTTATCATACCGGAGCATTTCCCTGAACAGGTCTTATTTGATCGATCACAGCTTCTTCATAACTTCATGCGGACCTCTGAAAACTTGACTGAAGTATCTCAAGATTCATATCTACAAACCCTTTGATCCGCATCTTGTGCCACATCCGGTACCACTTGTTTGGCTGGGGGAACAAGATTTTCTTTGAGTCTCCCCCTGAGCCTGAGCTCACCTTTTAATTTCCGGAAGAAATATCAGCACCAGAGTCTGGTGCGGATCCAACCTCTATATTCTCTGAACTTTTCTTCACCCATATCTTGCTCATCTGATTCCTAACCTCTTCCGCATTCATCTTTTGTTTACCCTTGTCTTGATTCTGATTATACACCGGACCTCTTTTGTCCTGATTCTTGTTTCTGCAAACTTTAGCATTATGACCGGACCTATTGCAGATTTGGCAAATAACATTTCTTTGCATATTTGACTGATATCCTCTTGATCTGCATTGATTAGCCATATGACCTACTCTATTGCATGTGAAGCATCTACCTTTGAATGATTTGTTTACTTGCATACTTCTGCATTCATGGGATTTGTGTCCATACCTTTTGCAGTTGAAGCATTGTCCGGAGAAGGATGAATTAATCTGATTCATTCTCATTCTGCACTGATTAGCTTTGTGACCAAAGTGGTTGCAGCTGTGGCAGTATCCTTTGAAGGATGGATATCTTTGAGCATTTGGCTGTCTTACCGGAGGTCTTCTAGGCCTGCTCCTTGGATTTTCTGATCCAAGATTCTTCTGACCGGATCCGGAGCTTTCTCCTTTCTCATATCCCAAGCCATATTTGTCATCTGTCCTCTTTTGACTTCCAAGAAGAACTTCAAGTTGAGCAGAACTTATCTTGAATTTTTCTTTATATTCATTTGCTGTTTGAAGGTCTCTTTTGAGAGAGGCAATTTGATCTTCAAGTTTTCCTTCATTATCTTTGGCATCTTCAAGATCAGATTCAAGATGTCTGATAATCCTGTCCATCTGGTGGCATTCTTCTGATTTTTCTTTAAGAGATTGTCTTAGATTGTCTTCAGCCTTTCTTTTTTCTTCAATCTCTTGAGTAAACTTTATAGTTCCTGATTCCATTTCATGTCTTAACATAATGACTTCTTTTGATAACTTTTCACATAACTTGGTTTGCTCAGTCAATTCTTCATTTGTATTGCTTTCTTCACTTTGTCTTGCCAACTGTTGAAGCAGCTCCTTTCTCTTTTTCATAGAGAGACTTAATTTGTCTTTTAATTCTCTCATGAATTCATCAGCCTGTTTGAGTCTTTCCTTTAATTCACTGACTTCAGAATTCGACTGTTCAAGATCCTCAAGAGCAGTCTTGAGTTGCTCCCTTAAACCATATGCAGCCATTTGAAATCCCAGATCTTCCTCAAGCTGTTAGGCTCTATTAGGAGGAACTTAGCTCTGATACCAATTGTTGATAACTGAGAGGGGGGGGGTGAATCAGTTATCCTAATTATTTCCCTTATTGAACTTTCCTTTTAATTGAAGCAGCATAAAATCAAACACAAAACATTAACCATGAAGTAAGAAACACATGACACAGTATTTTTGACGTGGAAACCCTGTTAAGGGAGAAAACCACGGGGTGATTAACCCAAGAATTATTCTCTGTTAGAAGAATAGGAAATTACAAAAATGGCACTTGCCAATTAGGGCTCACTGCCCGAGCACACTGCTCACAAGAGGCCCACTGCCTACAAGAAGACACACTGTCTACAAAGTGATGATAATCACAGTCTTGAACTGATTGGAAGCATCTGCATATGCTGGAGTTCAGTTCCGGTTAGGCTCAGTACACTGATCTGCTGCACTTCATCTTTCCTCTGTTCTTTGTTCTGCTATCTTTCACATACCGGATCCTTTTTGCTACCTCTGCACTTTCTCTGGACTTATTCGCATATCTCTCCACATCCACACCACACTTCACAACTAAATCCATCCTCTATATATATCCGCACAAGTAGTTTCATCACCTTTCTGGTCGGCATCCGGAACAGTCTTAGTTTCTTACAAACTCTCATTCTGTCGGCTGAATCCTTCCTCACCAAGCAATGCGGATCAAGCATATACTTGTAGATGTCATTAATCATGTCGGCCAAACATGATTCATGCCTTCACAACCTCTGTCATCAACAGTAACCCATCCGGAAAGTAGTCTGATACTCTGCCAGTCAGTTCTTCCTCTGTTTTCACTGTCTCTCAGGAATCCGGTACTCAACCATTCATATCTTTTTCTTTGTCCATCACCGGAGGCTAAATCCTTGGAATATACCACTCAAGGTAGTCCTCTTGACTTCCCCAAATTCGCACTGCACCAAGACACTTCCTCTGAGAGGTCCGGACCAATCTGTCGGACCTTGCCACATGCTCTGTTCTTCTTTACCGGACCACAACTTTCTTTATTCTGACTTCCGGTAGAGACACATCATGACTTGCGGATGTGTGGGATGACCTTTGTTGCCATCAATGACAACAACCATGAATCCATATAGTGTCTCTTGCCAACAATTTCTAGTATCTGCCTTACAGACACTTCCCAAAATTTAAGTGTCTGATCATTCATACTTGGTGTATCCCCATTGCAACATATTTTCCCAATGATTAACCTGAAACATTTAATTTGTTCCTTGAACAAAGGTAGGAGATTAAACATTCAATATAGAAAACCCATATTCCTGAATCTAAAATAACCCTTAGTCATTCTGATTCAAAAGAAAATACATTCACAATTTGGAGACAAATGATTAAACACATGCAACAGAGCATTTCTCATATAAATTAGCATGAAACTAGTTAACTTATGCATAAAACACACAACATGAGATTCATAAACTCACAAGATACCTAAAACAGACCCACCAATGAATTTGTATCTTGTTACAATACCAAAATTTGTCTAGTTTTCAACAACTAATGAATGACACAGTTTACCCCTCATATAGCCAAACTGTACATCCCACAAATTAATTACATCACATGTCAAAAATCCCATCAGATACAATGCATGAGAAATGGCGCTCAAAATAGTTAATGCCACAGAGAGACCAAGAGGAGGGAGCAGGTATCTTAGGAATTGCACTGCCGTCTGAAGATCAATCTCATAAAATTAGGTAGTTGGCCCGTCCGTCATCGACCCATACCACCGCAACTTCGCCATTAATGCTTCAGCTACCTGCAGTTCCTCTAAAATGTAGTAACAACGTACCTCTGAAAGTTTCCCGCTCAAAAATGGCCGCACACGCTCAGGAAAATCCCTCGCTGCAAGTTCAAAACAAGACCGTCGATCATCTTCCCGTTGCTGCGATCAACGGCACCCAAAAACTTTGAAAAGTTGCAAACCAATAATACCATGCCACGTCAGCACCTCATGCATCTATCGCTGACTTTTTGCCCTCTCATTTTGCCATTTTCTCCTTTGTATATGCATGTTCAAATGCACATACAAATTTCCTTTTAAAACTTTGTATATGCAGGATGCATATACATACAACAGTTAACATGCAAGGCAGACCCCAAACTGTTGTAGAGCAAATCGCAATCACCATCGGGTCTGCTTTGCATCTCCTTTCCTTGCATATCTCAATGTATATCTACATATACATTCATCTTATACATACAAGGTGTGGATTCCAAATTTTCATAAGGCATGCTGAAATCCCATTCGGGTCCGGAATGCATCACCGTTTTGCACTTATCGCTTTGTAAATGCAAAAGCATATACAAGCGCTTTGTAGACAAGTCAGACCTCAAATCTTATTCACTATATTTCACTCCTCGATTGTGTCCGGGTTGTATGTCCTCTTGCTTGCATATCCTAATGTATGATTGCATATACAAACACCTCATACATACAAGGCGGATCTCAAAAATTTATCTGCCGTATCTGACTTCTCCTTCGGGTCTGGAATGCATATTCCTTCATTGTATATTCAAATGTGTATTTTATTTGTATGCTGAATATACAAACACAAACATACAAGCAGAGAATCTTTTTAGAATATTGCATATACATTCTTCCCTTGTATATTGAACATGTACAAACCTGTTTGTATAAGACTGCGGCGGGCCCCACCAATTGCATCTTCTGCCTTTGTATAAACCCAATGTATGTTGGACATACATTCATTCCCTCCTACATATACTTGCGGACCCAACCTGCCTTTAGCCCTGTTTTGAACTCCTTTTGAAATCCGTAGTGTATACTTGGCGTTGTATGTCGAACATACAACAAAACAAACATACATCTCACCTACTTGATACAATGACGACATCTTCAAGGAATCTTCAATGTATATTCTGCCATTGCATATTTTTCACTTGTATATAACCTTTGTATGCTGGGACATACAACAAAACTTGTACAAGAAAACCCGATATACATGCAGAGAATATTCTAGGAATCTTGCGAGAGATTCCCCCAATGTACATGCGTCCCTTTGAACCCGGTATGCATGCGGAAATGCATACAACTGTAGAATATCCCTGGGAATCTGCAAAAGATTCCCCTTTTGCATATGCAACTCGATATGCATTTAGAAATGCATATAACTTAGTTTTTTCACCATTTTGGAAGCCGATTGAGATTTTCAAACTCGCCAACATACATTTACACTTGCATATGCAAACACTTAACATTTTTCTTGAACTCGATGGGAAAAACCAGTGAAACATTGCGCGGAGGCCGGTCAACCTATGAACACTAAAGCATGAGGATGAAACTTTGTAACCGGGAACCCGCCACAGGAGGTCACCACCAAAATAGAAAAGATAATGCAAGGCCCCAAGACTCATAAATTTTAGGGTTTGAATGAAAAAACCTACAAATGCTCAAGCTTAAAACCCTAAACATAAATGAGTACTAACACAAGCTTCGATTGGGGACGTGCATGTGCAAGACTACAGCGAGGACCAGGTTACTCCGCGGTAGACCAGACAAAACCCAAAACTCAAAACACGACTGACTATACAAGGCATGTACAAAATATTTACACCTAGTTTACAGTGTGCACACAAGGTACTCATTTATGAGAAAAAAGCTTTAAGGAATTTACCGTGCATAGGCAAATCCAGTAGTTCACCATTGAGGGCCTGGAGAAAATAAGAATCATCTCCATGAATAGTGCAAATTTGGTATGGGCCAGTCCATAAGGGTTCAAATTTACCGTGTTTGCCCTTATCCTGGCTCGTTGCTTTCCACATAAGGACCAGATCACCTATCTGAAACCTTCTCTCTGTAGCCCTTCTATCAAACAGATATTTCACCTTTTGTTGTGTCTTGATGTTTGTGTTTTGTGCTTCCCTTCTTATTTCATCTAGTGCAACCAGCTGATTTATCCTTTCAGTCATTGGGTCTCCAATCTCCTCATCGTTCCCTTGGATGAATTTATAAATTGGCAGGAGGTTGTTCACAGGCAATCTAGCTGCTGCACCATATACTAATTCATAAGGTGACCTTCCAGTTGCTCTTTTTACTGTCACCCTGTTAGCCCATAATGCCAACTTTAGCTTTGAATCCCAAGACCTCTTGTTTTTATCTATCATCCTTTTGATGATTTTCATGAGACTTTTGTTGCTTGACTCTGCCTGACCATTCCCTTGTGGATGATATGGTGATGTATAAGACAAATCAATTCCATAATTGCTGCAAAAATCAATAAACTCACCAGACCTGAAGCACATAGCATTATCTGCGACCAATTTGGCTGGAATTCCAAATCTGATAATAATGTTCTCTAGAATAAAATCCATCACCACTTTGCTTGTAGCTTTTTTAGTTGTAATGGCCTTAATCCATTTAGTGAAGTAATCAGTGGCAACTAGAATCCAACTGTGACCTCCACTTGATTTTTCTGAGATTTCCCCTATAAAATCAATTCCCCATTGCTGAAATGGAGCTTCTACAGTTATAGTCCTAAGGGGTAATGCACCTTGATATCTTAGCTTTCCTAAGAACCTTTGGCAAGACTCACATTTTCTTACCATTTTGTGTGCGTCTGAGAAGAGAGTTGGCCACCAATAGCCAGCTCTAAGAATTTTGTGGGCTGTTGTCTGGGCAGCATAGTGTCCACCACACACTCCATTGTGCATATCGCTTAGGATATTCTTGGCCTGATTTTCATTCACACATCTGAGTAATACACCATCAGAATTTTTTCAATACAACTCTCCTTGAACAATGATGTATTTAATAACATGTAGCTTCAAGGTCCTTATCTGATTATCACTGAGGTGGGTAGGATAGTTCAGATTTTGCAAATAATATACAATGTTCTTATACCACTCAGATTCTGACATATGCATAATTTCATTATGTACTACATTCACTTGGCATGCCTCAAGGTTTGACTGTGTCATCAGTTTTGCTAAACCTTGTCCTCTTACCAATTTTGTGATTTGTATTTCAATGTTGAACTCCTGCAGTTTATTTATCCATCTGCATCTTCTTCCAGTTACCTCCTGCTGAGTAAAGATATCCTTAACTGCAGCATGAGGCACATATGCAACTATCCGAGAGCCTACCAAATATGGCCTGAAGCTTTTAACTGCTCTAACTAGTGCATATGCCTGCTTCTCCATGATGTCATATTTCATCTCAGCAGCCTGCAATGACCTGCTAAAGAAAGCTATAGGTTGTTCAAAACCTTCTGCATTTTTCTGCAATAAACATGCAGCAATAGTATGGAAAGAAGCAAATGAGAATAACTGAAATGGCTTAGAAAAATTAGGAGATTTTAACACGAGCCATCTTTATAGCCTCTTTTATATTCTGAAATGATTTAGTCGCTTCCTCCTCCCATTTGACAGTTGCACCTTTCTTCAACATTTTAAAAATATCTTTGGTGGTCTCTGCAAAGTTAGGCACAAATCTTCTAACAAAATTAATTTGTCCAAAGAAGGACTGAATACCTTTCACTATTTTAGGGATTTGAATTTTGTCAATTGCAGCTACCCTTTCAGGATCAATCCTGACTCCATCCTTGGAAACAATGTGTCCAAGCAATTTTCCTTCTACTACGCCAAAGGCACACTTCTTTGGGTTGAGTGAGATGCCATATTCCAATGCTCTAATAAAAATCTGCTCCAAGTGCATATAGTGTTGCTCCTCCCTTTTTGAAAAGCCAGTTAAATTATCTTGATACACATCTAAGATTGAGTCAATCGGTCCTGTGAAGGCAACATCCATAGCCCTCTGAAATGTAGCACCTGCATTTGTCAGTCCAAACAACATCCTTACATATACATAGGTTCCCCATGGAGTGGTGAAAGCAGTCTTGAATTGTTCTCATTCTTTTACTTTCACTTGATTGTACCCTAAAAATCCATCCATCATGGATAGAAGTTCACAGCCAGTCACCTTCTGCAACATGGCCTCCATGTTTGGCAATGGATAATTGTCCTTCAAAGAAGATATATTTAGATTTCTAAAGTCCACACATAATCTTATGTCACCATTCTCTTTTCTGACTGGGACAAGGTTAGACACCCAAGTTGAGTGTCTGATGGGCACAATTATTCCAACTTCCCTAAGCTTCATAAGTTCTTCTTGCATTTTTGGAGCTAAGGTTGGGTTGATAGGTCTCTATTTTTGTCTAAATGGTTTAGCTTCAGGCTTCAAAGGGATTTCATGTTGGAATAAATCCTCTCTATAAGCTTTCAGGTCCTCATACGACCAGGCAAAAACATGCTTATATTTTCTCAGTAGTGCAATCAGCATAGTTCTGATGTGTGGTTTGAGCTGTTTGCTAATGTATACCTTCTTGGGGGCATGACATGTCCCCAAGTTTATCTCTTCTAAATCATTCTTGTTTGTTGGAGGTGCCTTTGTAACAAATTGATCCCTATTGTCAAAAGCTCTCTCTAGAGCAACCAGCCCTCTAGGGATTTTATTTGTCTTGAGTTGAATTACCTCCTTCCCTAAGAGAGTTTCTTTTCCATCTACAACTTCTACAAAGTTCTGAAAATCCATTTTCTGGTTCTCATACTCATCAATACAATGTAGAAATCTCAACAAATCTTTATCATCATCAAACACTTGCCAGCTGCATACATTATTTGGCACTACAGGTCTAAGTTTGACCTCAACATTTGTGACATCTGACAGAGTTATATCACCTGGCCTTATGGCTACATTAGCTAGAAAACCTTATGGCTACATTAGCTAGAAAATCTGCCTTGACATTTTTTGATCTCTCTATCCAGTTTATTGAGAAGGCATCAAACAATTCAATAGTATCCCAAGTAGCATGTTTATACTGTTTTAACCTCTTATTCTTTGATGCATACTTATCTCTAACCTGGGAAACAACTAACTCTGAATCCCCAAATACTTTGAGCATCTTGATTCCATGCTTCAAAGCTACATTCAATCCTAATAACAGAGCCTCATACTCTGCAATATTATTTGTACAGGCAAACTTCAGCAAGAATGAAAATTTTAGAAGCTTACCAGTTGGAGACATAAATACAATTCCAGCACCAGAGCCTTCCTTTGAACAAGCTCCATCAAAGTACATGGTCCAGAGACCTTGTTGGTCAAGCTCTTGAATGCACACATCTCTCCCCTCACTTTCTTTAACATCTGAGACAACTCTGAAATTATCACAGTCAGTATCCACAAAGCATACATGCTCCTCTGATTCTTGATCTTCAACTGTATCTGATGACCTTTCTTCTCTGATCAATTTCACATCCTTGCCATTCATTGGGATCATAGCATATGACAGATCTAATTGCATACTCCCACCAATCAATGCTGCCCATCTTCTTGACAACAACATGCCATACTGTGGCTTGATATCAACAACTGTTATATTCATTTTGTAGGTCTTTTCAGGGTATGCTTCCAGTCTGAAATCTACATCTTTCATAATTCTAATGATTGGTACCTCTCTAGCATCCATGGCATAGCATTTTCCACATGCCTTGTCTATTTTTAATCCAGCTTGCTGCATGATAGCCAAAGGCATGATATTTGTTGATGCTCCTGAATCCAGCATACAATTCTTAATCACTTTTCCATTTATGACAAGGGAAACATAGAATGGCTCAACCTATGAAGGGCATTTTGTCATGGTCATCCCCAAATACACCTCAGGAACCTCATCTTCATCGATACACAGGGCATGTTTCTTACCCTGAGATTCATCATTCTGCTTGGCTTGACAGGATATTCCTGAAATCAAGGATACTGCTTTATTTTTGCATTCTTCAATTTTCATTAGCTCCATCAATGGAATGTAGACCTTTACCTAGGACAAGACCTGAGTTATGTCGAATGGAGCATAATTTTGAATAACAGTTGTAGCTTGATCTACAGTTTTACTTTTATCTTGATATGACCCAGCCTTAATTTTTGTGGCTCCCTGATTGTCATCTTTGATCTGAAAATTCTTGTTTTGATCCTCAACTTGGGGAATTCTATTTTCTGGTCTTTGAGAATCATAACCTATTTTTTGCTTAAAGCTTTGTTTATTACTGCTCCATTGTTTCTTTTATGTTTCAGTCCCTTTATGACTGTGCACTGGCTGGTTCACAAAGGTATTCTCTGGTTGGTGTGAGTTACTTACCTGAGCTTTACCTCTTAGCTTATAGTTGCTTTTGACTTGAGCAACTGTTGTAGCTGTGAAGGCTCTAATTTCTTCATCGGAAGGCCTCCTTAAATTATTCAGAAAATTGTGTGAATCCTGAGCATAGGCATAGTTGTCTTCATCATCTTCATCATAGGGAAACTGCTAATAGGCCTGAATCTCATCATTTGCACTTGCATCAGCATCATAAAAGGGATACTCCTTGTTTGTAAACAACATATTTACATTATCATCTTCCATGCAATGCGGCTCATTGCATTCATCACAGGCAACAACATTATTGTATAAAGACTAAGCAATCAGGCATTGTGAATGTGAGTGAGGCATTTGACATATGATGCACCATGGAGTGTCATTAACAATATTTACAGCCTTCTTCAAAGGATCAGGAGTTTCCTTAACATTTTGAGTCCTTGAAATTGTGTTACTGCTTGGAAGAATGGGTTTACCATTATGCCAATTAGTATTATATGGCATATCATGTAATGATGGTCTTCTTTCTTGCCTTTGGTAAACCTGTCTATCAGGACCTACCCCCTTTTCATTTTTATCCATTCTATAGCTCAAGTCCTTGACAATAGTTGTCAACTTGTCTAATTTATATTCAGAAGTAGATGCATTACCTTGAACACTCTGAGATTTGGTATTTGGATTTTGCAAAATTTTTACATCATCTCTTCTGTTTGTCTTACCAGACGCTTTTCTGTTATTTTCAATATTTGTTGCAATCTTGAAGGCATCCCTGAGGCTGTGAGGACCTTTATCCCTCAACCCATAAGCTATTTTGGCATCAAAAGCATTTATGTACAACACTATGCACATAGGTTCATTAGGCCTTAGGTGATGTGGCAATTTGTTCAACACCTTCATGAATCTAGCATTGAAATTAGCAACCTGTTCATTTGATCCTTTGGTAATGCCAGTGAATTCATTAATAAAAAAATTGGATCAGTTTTGTCACCATATTGTTCTTTGAATATTCTCCTGAAGTCCTTCCATGATGAAACACTTCTGTCAGGCAGACCCTTGTACCATTCTCTCGCCTCATCAACTAAGGATTGCATAAATAATTTCATGAAAACATCTTCATGCTCAACCTTGAAGTTGTCCATGATATTCTAAAAATCTTTTAGATGATCCTCTCTTGACACAATATTATTTCCTAAAAATTTAGGCACTTGCAGCCTCACATGTTTGTCAATAGGATTGGGATAACTAGGAATGCCATAAAAAAAAAGTTGTCTGAATCTGTCCAGCTGCATCGGCTGTCTACCAAACTGATTTACATTGACATTTATATTTGTATTATGATTTCTTACATTATTTAATGGTATTCTAGCATTATTTGCATTATGTCTTTGATCATTATGCTGATCCTGGACTTCATTTCTTTGTTGATTTCTCTGCATATTTGCATTTTCAAGGGTAGGAATTGAATCATTTTGAGCAACTCTCAAAGCTTGCACTTTCTGTCTCATGTCATCTCTAATTTTTACTGCCTACAGATATTCTAATTCCGCTCTTAAGCTTTTGATTTCTTTAGCTAACTGTTCATCTTTAGGCATAGAAGAGGATGGTCTCATTCCATTGTGGTCATCGTCACCATCATCCCTTGGAGATTCTACCTCTTCAAATTTGTCACTAGGATCTAAGAAAGGGCATTCTTGAAACACTTCTGACCTCATCCTCAAAGCACCACCCTACTGTTTCTCATATACATTTTGGATTTTAGCTTCTGTGTTTGAAAAATAAGGCTCTGTCCTCTCTGAAGATCCTAGATTGTTTTGATTATTATCACGATTTCTAGGGCTGGGACAACCCTCTTGACTGGCCTGAACAGCCCCTTTCTCCTATACATCATTCTTATGGGTAATTCCTCAAGCAAAGGGTTACGCTGGGATCTTCTCCTCTGCATATAAATTTCACTTTGATCGGTTGGGAGATTACTCGGAGTCGCCACCTACAAGTAGGAATCAGCTTTATCAGGGTCCCTACTAAATCCCCAGTAGAGCCGCCAAAATCTGTTGGTTATTTTCCCAGACTGGATGCTTGTTCCTAGTTATCCCTACAAAATAACCATCATTGATCAACAGGATCACCAGGCCAGGGGCCAACAGTACAGGAGATAGACTCTATAAATATCTCCTCTTCTTCTTTAGGCTCTCCCAGAACCAAGGGGGTATTCCCTATTCAACATCTATAACATATGCACATGAACTTGTTTGGATCTTGGTACAAAGCAGATAAATCCTCTTTTATGTAGACCAAAACTATGGAATAAGTGCAAAGGGGCTAGCTCTGGGCCTATATTCAGTTGTAGACAGAGGATTTTGGTCCTAAAACTACTTCTAATATCCTAAAGGTTTGTATATGAAGTTTGAGTTTGATTTTATGTTATTTGGATGCAAAACTAGGACCCTAGTTGTAACCTCAACACAGGGCCAGATTGGTGCCTATCTAGGGCTTGGAGTCAATAGACATACACATGTGAGTGGTTATCATAAGCTTAAATTAATGACTGAGTTTCAAGGGGATATTTCTAGTATCTGCTTTACAGACACTTCCCAAAATTTAAGTGTCTGATCATTCATACTTGGTGGTATCCCCATTGCAACAAATTTTCCCAATGATTAACCTGAAACATTTAATTTGTTCCTTGAACAAAGGTAGGAGATTAAACATTCAATATAGAAAACCCATATTCCAGAATCTAAAATAACCCTTAGTCATTTTGATTCAAAAGAAAATACATTCACAATTTAGAGACAAATGATTAAACACATGCAATAGAGCATTTCTCATATAAATTAGCATGAAACCAGTTAACTTATGCATAAAACACACAACATGAGATTCATAAACTCACAAGACACCCAAAACAGAGCCACCAATGAATTTGTATCTTGTTACAATACCAAAATTTGTCCAGTTTTCAACAACCAATGAATGACACAGTTTGCCCCTCATATAGCCAAACTGTACATCCCGCAAATTAATTACATCACGTGTCAAAAATCCTGCTAGATACAATGCATGAGAAATGGCACTCAAAATAGTTAATGTCATAGAGATACCAAGAGGAGGGAGCAGGTATCTCAGGATTTGCACCACTGTCTGAAGATCAACCTCATAAAATTGGGTAGTTGGCCCGTCCATCATCAACCCATACCGCCGCAACTCCGCCATTAATGCTTCAGCTACCTACAACCCCTCTGAAATGTAGTAATGACGTACCTCTGAAAGTTTCCTGCTCAAAAATGGCCGCACACGCTTAGGAAAATCCCTCACTGCACGTTCAAAACAAGACCGTCGATCATCTTCCCGTCGCTGCGATCAATGGCACCCAAAAATGTTGAAAAGTCACGAACCAATAATACCATGCAACGTCAGCACCTCATGCATCTATTGCTAACTTTTCGCCCTCTCATTTTGCCATTTTCACCTTTGTATATGCATGTTCAAATGCACATACAAATTCCCTTTTTAAAACTTTGTATATGTAGGATGCATATACATACAACAGTTAACATGCAAGGCAGACCCCAAACTATTGTAGAGCAAATCGCAATCACCATCAGGTCCGCTTTGCATCTCCTTTCCTTGCATATCTCAATGTATATCTGCAAATACATTCATCTTATACATACAAGGCGCGGATTCCAAATTTTCATAAGGCATGCTGAAATCCCATTCGGGTCCGGAATGCATCACCGTTTTGCACTTATCGCTTTGTATATGCAAAAGCATATACAAGCGCTTTGTAGACAAGCTGGACCTCAAATCTTATTCACTATATTTCACTCCTCCATCGCGTCCAGGTTGTATGTCCTCTTGCTTGCATATCCTAATGTATAATTGCATATACAAACGCCTCATACATATAAGGTGGATCTCAAAAATTTATTCGCCGCATCTGACTTCTCCTTCGGGTCCGGAATGCATATTCCTTCATTGTATATTCGAATGTGTATTTTGTTTGTATGCTGAATATACAAACACAAACATACAAGCAAGGAATCTTTTCAAAATATTCCATATACATTCTTCCCTTGTATATTGAATATGTACAAACCTATTTGTATAAAACTACGGTCGGCCCCACCAATTGCATCTTCTACCTTTGTATAAACCCAATGTATGTTGGACATACATTCATTCCCTCCTGCATATACTTGCGGACCCGACTTGCCTTTAGCCCTGTTTTGAACTCCTTTTGAAATCCGCAGTGTATACTTGGCGTTGTATGTCGAACATACAACAAAACAAACATACATCTCACCTGCTTGATACAATGACGGCATCTTCAAGGAATCTTTAATGTATATTCTGCCATTGCATATTTTTCACTTGTATATAACCTTTGTATGCTGGGACATACAACAAAACTTGTACAAGAAAACCCGATATACATGCAGAGAATATTCCAGGAATCTTGCGAGAGATTCCCCCAATGTACATGCGTCCCTTTGAACCCGGTATGCATGCAGAAATGCATACAACTGTAGAATATCCCCAGGTATCTGCGAAAGATTCCCCTTTTGCATATGCAACTTGATATGCATTCAGAAATGCATATAACTCAGTTTTTTC
Organism: Cunninghamia lanceolata; assembly: GCA_027924645.1. Classification (NCBI taxonomy): domain Eukaryota; kingdom Viridiplantae; phylum Streptophyta; class Pinopsida; order Cupressales; family Cupressaceae; genus Cunninghamia; species Cunninghamia lanceolata. Next base: position 39,956 of record BSBN01001028.1, read on the forward strand.
ACCATTTTGGAAGCCGATTGAGATTTTCAAACCCGCCAACATACATTTACACTTGCATATGCAAACACTTAACATTTTTCTTGAACTCGATGGGAAAAACTCGTGAAACATTGCGCGGAGGCCGGTCAACCTATGAACACTAAAGCATGAGGATTAAACTTTGTAACCAGGAACCCGCCACAGGAGGTCACCACCAAAATAGAAAAGACAATTCAAGGCCCCAAGGCTCAGAAATTTCAAGGTTTGAATGAAAAAACCTACAAATGCTCAAGCTTAAAACCCTAAACATAAATGAGTACTAACAACCACTTTTCCCTATTATCTTATCTTTTCAAATTTAGGTATGTAAAGAGGCATATTATTATTCGTGAGGCATGCTTCACTGAAAGGATGAATATATATGGACTACATGATTCCATAATCAAGAGTTTTTGGTTATTTGTTGTCTAAATGCCAATCATAAATAATATTATTTACAATGTTTGGCCTTTATTTTCCCCCCTAACAACTAGAGACATTGAAATGCACCAGATTTGCATCATATGACATTTCCCCAAAATAGTTTTAGATAATGTGATAGTGTTTTTTGTTTCCTCCCTAGTGTCAAGTTTCTAAAAAATGTTACACATAACATTTTTGAGTTATTAATTTTGATACCTTTTATGTGTAAGTTAATAATATTACCGCAACTATAACACTTGTCAACTATGGAAATCTAAAATATGTATGTACCACTTGCTCTAATTTTGATTACATGTCTATAGGGAAAGATAAAGGTTTATTAGATATGCTCTAAACAAAAGGAAGAAATCAATTCTACAAAGGTTAGTATAAGCAATTTTGTTGTAGTGTATACAATTTGTAGTCCTTTCTGACAAAGATTGGAATTTTAAGACCTCTAAACTTAACTAATTCAATGACTTTCATTGGTTTACTATTGTATTTTAAGGTTTTAATTTACTATTTCAATGCTTATATGCTTGCTTGTTAAGGATATAGTCTAAATCTACCTCACAATAATGCAGACCTTCATAGTAACTAAACCTTGCGAATCCACCTATTGACATATGGTGGGATACAAACTACTACAGTCTATGAAGAAGTTGAACAGAGAGACAAAATGAAAAAGAAACTCTATGGACTTTATATGAGTTACCTATGAGTAGGTATGGATATGTTTTTTTTGTTTTTGATAGAAGATAGATTCAACAAAATGTATATACTAACTCCATGCAAATAGTAAAATAAGCAAAGCAACTACCAAAATTTTCTTTGTTAATATATGTGTGCACTTTGGGCTTCCTAAGTCCATTGTTTCATATAGAGAGAAAATATTTTTTTAGCAAATTTTGGTTCACTTTGTGGAATATGATGGATAAAAGGCTCAAAAGAAGCACTATTTTTTAGACACAAATTTACTATGGAAGAAGATATAATGAAAAGAGCAACGGAAAAGGATACAGTATAATACAATCCTACTCCATCTTTTTCCATGAAGAAATCTTCAATTAATTCACCACTTGGATGTTTTTTCTATTATGAATGGTACATTTCTATGGCATATTTTATGTCATTAATCTAGAAAGGGTCAATGAAGTTTATGCTATTTTTAATCATTTTGATTTTCTACATTCTTTTGTCCTGAGTTTTATTTTCTTACTACTTCTATTGTTTTGTTTTTTAACCCCATTGCTATGTGGATGTTTCAATGACTAAAAAATAAAAATAGAGAAATTTCCAAGGCAGGGTGAGTAGAAAGGGAAATGAGGACTGCTAATTGAATGGTTTATATGCGATGCCCAAAACCTAGGCAAAATCAAAGCTGAATAGATTGGTAATTTGTAACTAGTTTTTTGTACTAACATATCATACACCTGAACATGGAAAAAGTTGTAGACAAAAATGTAGTTATATAATTCTCCTCCCCGTTGTCTAGGAAATAGCAAAAGCTTAGATATCAACTTCAAGTAAATATCCTATGTCTAACATGCAGTAGAAAGATACAAGGTATGGATCCATTAATTCACCCTAGGTAGTACTTGAAAATTTTAGTTTGTTTAACACTACAAGCATTAATGAAGAGATCTTCAAGAAATCTTGATTATCATTCGCATCAAGGAAAATATCCATTGGGAAGTATGTAAGAGGTTGGAGGAAGAAAATAACATGCAACTATAGAAAAATATCATTGAGAATGAAAACATTTTGCCAAAATCATTCAAAATATCATTTACCATTTTGGAAGCCATCAGAGATCATGTTTTCAAAATTGAGCTGTCCACTTTCATGAAGATGCATTCAATTTGAAATTGTAAATATTTACATCTTTATAAGCCTTCTATGTTGAGGAACAAGGACTAATTTCTTTGGAAAATTTGGGTGTTCATGGACAAGCCATACTTTTTAAGGTTGTGGTACTACAACAAAAAACAAAGCAGACTAAAAACAAAGTTTAAGAGTTTTGAAAGTGAGACTGAAAGGCCAAAAGGTGGAAATGAAGATTGCTAACTGAATGGTCTTTATGCCAAGCCCTATACCTAGGCAAAATCAAACTTGAATAGATTGGTAATTTCTAACTAGTTTTTTGCACTAATATATCATACACCTAAACATGCAAAAAGTTGTAGACATAAATGTAGTTATATAAGCCTCCTCAAAATACCATTTACCATTTTGGAAACCATTAGATAATATGCTTTCAAAATTGATCTACCCACTTTCATGAAGATGCATTCAATTTCAAATTGTGAATATTTTCATCTTTATAAGCCTTCTATGTTGACGAACATGGACTAATTTCTTTGGAAAATTTGGGTGTTGATGTACAAGCCATACTTTCTAAGGTTATGGTACTGCAACAAAAAATAAGGCAGACTAGAAACATAATTTAAGAGTTTTGAAAGTAGGAGTGAAAGGACAAAAGGTGGAAATGAAGACTACTAACTGAATGGTCTTTATGCCAAGCCCTAAACCTAGGAAAAATGAAACCTGAATAGATTGGTAATTTCTAACTAGTTTTTTGCATTGATATATTGTACACCTAAATATGCAAAAGATTGTAGACAAAAAGGCAAGTTAAAAAGGACCTTGGTAATAACCAACGAAAGTCATTCTATCATACTACTGCTACTGAATGTCAAGGTTCATTTCTATGATAGACAATTAGTTTGAAAATAATTAAATCCCACAAAATTAAATACCCATAAATTGATAGAGCTTAACAAAGAATAAGCTTCACTTTGACAATAATCTATGCATTCTTTATGTAGGGAGGAAATATAGAATAAGGTATATCCCCACTGGATGCTAATCTTTCTTCAATGAAGATTCATTTCTATGACAAATAATTAGTTTCAAAACAATTAAATCCCACCAAATTAAATACCCATAAATTGATAGAGCCTAACAAAGAATAAGCCTCACTCTGACAATAATATATGCATTCTTTATGCAAGGAGGAAATATAGAATAAGGTCTATGCCCACTAGACGCTAATCTTTCTTCAATGAAATACTTCTTAAATCTATAAATGCCAGAACGTAATAACACAAACACTACTAACTTGTTATGAGTTTACTGAAGCTTGACTCACTGCTTCCAATCTCAAATTTTTTGTTTTATTTCAATAATAGAACAATTTACAAAATGTTTGCTGCTTGTACAACTGCAATTACTATAAACAATGACAGTGTTATTAAAATGCCTTGCTCACTTGCAGTGCCATGCTTGCATGCAGATAAAAGTATCAAATGAAAACAAAAATAATAACACAAACATTACTAACTTGTTATTAGTTTACTGAAGCTTCATGGTTGTTTCCAATATCAACTTTTTTTTGTCTTATTTGAGTAACAAAACATGTTAGAAAATGTCTGCAATTACAATTAAAAAAATCACTATGTTATTAAAATGCCTCTTGCAATGCCATGCTTGCATCGCTATAGAAGTATGTAATCAAAACAAAAATAATGTAATAACAAAAATAAACAATAAATTGTATTTTTCTTATTGTTAAAATAAGAATTACTTAAGAATTTTATTTATTTTTACTTCTACCATAATTTTTTTATAACTATAACAAAAAATTTTTAAGTCCATATTTAGTATGGATGAACCAACTACACATTTGAAAAAATATGTTATTAATATTATGATAATTAATAATAATAGTAATTTTATATTATATAATGTATATATGTGAATAGAATAAATAATTAATAATTATGTTTTTGATTAAGTTAAGTTGGGAAAGGGTCCCAGACCCATACAAAATGCAGATCAACAAAAAAGAACAGAACAACACAAACCCTCCCTGATAATAACCCAACAGGGCTAGGGAGCCATCCGAAAAAAAGTCTTACAGTTTCATGAACAAGTTCACAAACAACCACCCATAAGAGTATGCAGCACCATCCATGACAATAACCCTTGTAGGGCCAGGGACGCATAACCAAAACCCAAAATGAAAAGTACAACATTTAGTAGCATACGGTCTAAGGATTCTAATAATAACCTTAATGGCAAGCATATTGTTTAATAGAGTAAAACAGACAAAAAACAGCAACAAAACAACATGAAGATGTAAGCTTAAACAATAAGATAAGCTAAAACTTTTGATTACCCCAATCATTCTTCATTTTTTGTAGTACCTCCTCCCAAGAAGTATGGTCTCTATCAGCCTTGTACCTCTTATCTTTTTCATAGTTCATATCTTGTATGTGTTTTCTTTTTTCAAGCCGAGTCTTGATTTTGTTGACTTCCTCTACAGTAGAATTCATTATGCTATTGGTCACCTTTACCAGGTCCTTCATGCCTTTCTCTAGCTTATCTATCCTAAATTGGAACATGCTGCACATGTCATACATGTTTGTCCAGCTCTCATGGCACGTTGTGCAGCTAACCCTCTTGTTATAAAATCCCTCTAGCTTATCCAACCTTTCAGGTAGAGTTTGAAGTTCCTCATTGTTATGGGTATTTTTGTTTTGATCAGGACTATTATTTTGCACTTCAAAAGTTCCTATATCAATTTGTAAATCCTCACCATAGGTATCATCCACAACTTTTGTATTGAAGTTTTCATTCCCATCAAATTGTTCTTGGTTACCAACCTCAAATTTTGTTGTATTCCCCTACATCTCTCCCTGTTCATTAGCCTCACTCTCCTCCCAATTTGTATCATCTAAACCCTCACAATGATTATCTTGGTCTGAGCATCCCCTTCTCTGTGTTCCTCTCTATCAGTTTGCTCCTCAAGATCTTCTTCTGAATCAAAATTAATTTCTTCTATAGAGGTTTCCTTAGAAATGTTCATACAAGTTTTTTCTTGCACTTTGGCGATTCTAGTAGACCTCCTTTCTAGGCCAACACTATCTATGAATTTAGTAGAGAGATTTACTTTAGCAGTAGTAGATTTTATATTGAGGGTTTTTGTTTTTTTCACAAAACTTGTAGGAGGTTTCCCACAATTATCCCTTAAAGACAACAAGATGTTTTCGTTTCAAGGGAATCTTTTTCCTTGAGGGTTTTTCTAGCATGTTTAATAGGGGTGACAGGAACATAAATGTCTTTACCCTTGTAAGAATGAGGCTTTTTCTTCTTCTCATCCTGAGTTTGGCTATCATCCTTGCCCTCACAGCTAGGGTTAACTTTATCTTTTTCCTTAATCAACCTAGACTTAGTTTTACCACATTTATTCCTAGGAACAGGGGGATTGAGCATAACATTGAATTCATACAACATGAGCATCAACCCCTGGTGTAGAGGGGGTTGTGCTCCTTTCAAAATACTCCTTTGCAGTGAAGACAAAATGAAGAAAGGAAGGTTTATGAAATTACCATGTTGCAGGTGGTCAAGCAACGGGAAGTGGTACCCATGAACCGTTTCAAACTGACCTTCAAGTGTTATATACTTCATCAAATGGTAATAAACCATCCCCCATGGGGCTAAGAGCTCAGTCCATTGGAATCCATTCTGGTGATGGGTTAGGTTCTTGTTTTCCTCTAAGAAACTTTCCATGAAATCTTTATAATCTCCGTGTCCCAGCCTTTGCACCTTTCACCCACCGAGAGAAATCCCAGTAGCTTCTGCTATAAGTTCCTCAGTTATAGTGAATTCAACCCCATTTACCTTGACCACCTTATTTCCCCACAAATTCATGAACTTCAATGGGACAAATTCATCATGTCCATGAAGAACATGAACATAACTCTCGAGCCCTCCTTCAAAAATGTTCCAGACTTGTGGGTTCTTCTTGAGACTAACACAAGACGCAGGTTCGACTCTAAGAAGTTGCCCCCCATTTTGCACAACACAAAGAACTTATGAAACCCCTCGAGTAACAGGACAATGAAAAGCTTAAGGGGATGAATCTTGAAGCTTGCATCAAAGTGACAACAAATTTCATGAATGCTCCTTAAGGTTAATCTGTTCGCACAATCCAAGGAGTACTGAATAATTATTTCCTCCCTCATTTCACAGTACTATGTCTCTTCAAATGCTCTCGGGACTCAACACGAAGAGCAATGATTATCATGTTGTTATTTCTAGCATCTTCTTTACATAAAAAAAGATCCTTGAATGAGAAGATTTTAATACAAGATATTTGAACATCAACTTTAGAGCAATAAAGTTTGAATATAGAACAATTTAGAGATCTTCCCCTAAGTTGATTTATCCTACTAACTTGTATTTTCAGCTTCATATATAATTACTTCTTGTAAACTTTGAGGTAAATCCCTTAAGGAAGATGTCGACCAACTTCCAACAATGTTAAGACCTAGGTTAGAAAGTATGTTCGTAACCTCGTTCCCTTCTCTATAAACATGCTGAATCGAGACATAGGGAATATTAGAAATAATATTTTTAATATCCTCTAGATAATCTCGTAGCATCCAAGGGGTGTTCTCAGACTTAGTAACTAAATACAAAACCACTTTGGAATCACCTTCAATGACAACCTAATTGAACCCATAGAACTAGATTATATGAATACCCCACCATAGAACATAGGTTTCAGCCAAGTTATTAGAATCTACACCCAGTTCCTTAGCATAACACTCAATTATCTATCCTTTATCATTCCTTATGATGCCTCCCACTGATGCAGGCCTAGGGTTGCCCTTTGAGCAACCATCAAAATTTAATTTCACCCAACTTGATTGTGGATGTCTCCATTTGGTGTGTTTCCTTATGTAATATTTATGGAAGTCCATATTATTGATATTTTGAGTGATACCCCATTGTTTGCTAACTTTCATTTCAAACTCAGTTGGAAGAGATTTGGTTTTCCCAATTTTGGCCATGTTAATGCTCTCTTGAATAGCCCCAACAATAGAGTGAGTGAGTTGATCTAGCTTAGTTATAGTGTTTCTGAAAACCCTATTAGTCCTTTCCTTCCAAATCAACCAAACAATATACAGAGGGGTCTGATTCCATAATTCTCTTATGACAGGATGTTTGAAAGGGGGAGCCTTAAACCAAAGGGGGAGAAAGGAATCCAAACTTTCAGGCATTACCCATTCTAAATCAAATTTTGAACATATTTGACTCCATATATGTCTTGCTAAAGGGCAGTGCAACAATAGATGGTTAATGGATTCAACATCTTGATAGCATAATATACACCTATTAGGAAGATGGAGCCCTCTTTTTTGAAGATTATCCAGAGTTAAGATTTTGTAGTGATTTGCAACCCACTAGAAGTTATTGACTTTTGGGATCACTCTATGGTTCCATATCAGCTTCCAATATTTGTCAGAAAAAGGAATATCAGAAACCAATAAAGAGTAAGCAATAGAAACAAAGAAGTTTCCAGAAGCTTAAGGTTTCCAAATCAATTCATATGCCTTATCATGTTTGTAGAATCTACAATCCCCCAAGAAATTAGAGAATTGAGTAATGGTATTGTCAACAGTATTGCCAAAGAGGAGATTAAAATCCTTCCAATGAGCTTTCCCATCCTGAAAAGATAGATACCCTTCAATTTTGTCACCATAGAAATTAATGCAGTCTTCTTTGAGAGATGCAAAAACATTATGGCTAGATAGTGGACTGCTATCCTTCCACACATCCTCCCAAAATTTGATCTTCTGCCCATTGCCAACTCTCCACCTAACCCCCATGAAGAGAACTTTTCTTATTTTAGCAAGCCCGTTCCAAATGACAGAGCTTGCAGGGAAAGATATATTATGCAAGAACTTGTAGGTTTCATTAGCACCAAAGTATTTAGCTCTTAAAATATTGACCCAGTCTTTATCCTCTTTCATGATACCCCATCCAACTTTAGACATATGGGCTTTGTTGAATTCTCTTAGTTTCTTAATGCCTAATCCTCCTTTGTGCTTAGTAGAGCAAACAATGTCCCAATTGATAAGGGCCAGTCTCTTTCTCTCTGTTTAGGGTAAAATTTGGATTGTTTTAGTTTAGGTGTTTGAATCCTCCTTTCACCCTTTACATTCAAGGACCTTCGGATCAAGTGGCAGAGCACTATCAGGTCCTTGGTCACTTACAAATGTAGGGAAATTTGGATTAGGGTATTTGATTATCAATTTTCCTTCTCTTATGCTCAATTATCCATCAAAACCTTAATTATGCAAAAACGGAAGTAAATAGACGAATAACAGAAAATGCTTCTACAGATTGATGTAAAATTACAAATTTCTGTGCACCTATTTTCGGGGTTCCGAGGCAGAAAAGTCAGGGACATAGGAGCGGATTGCCAAGTCCAAGGCCCTACTTTTTGTTGGGATCTGGAAACTCAGTCTGTAACTTGTTTCTGTTGTTTCAAAGATTTTCCCGTCACAGAACTTTTGGGACTAGGGAGCGGGCGCCCAAGTCCAGGGTGTCCTTTTCTTCACTGATCAACAATTCTGACACTCCAATATGCCCTCTTGCAACTTCACTTGTCTGCATCATCGACCTATAACCTACAATCATAAAACTTTGGGAGGGGTTTGTGGTGTTTAGGAGCTTGCCTCAATCAAGCCTCGGAAGGACACTTAAGTCTTCCAAAAACTTTTGTTAGATAGAGAGTGCGTGCCCTTGTGAGATAGAGGCAAAAACCAAATGAACAATGATCACAAACACAATAAATGTCACCTTGTAGTGAAGATCTCATGAGAGGAAGAAGTTCTTCATTCCATGAGGCAATGGATGCTCAAATCTACAAATACAAACACATAGACAACACCAATATGCTCTTGCAACACAATGAAAGCCTTGAATCACCTTGAGAATACATGAACTTAATAATAACCATCTAGTTTACAAATGAATGCCTAAACATGCTTTTATATGCAACTACAAACATTTCCACCAAGATTTCATAAATTCAAACTTACTGTGTCGGCCTAGGGACCAAATAACGCTCATAAACTGACACTTAAAATTTGGGCCTGACCCAAAATAAGGAAGGACTAGGGCACGGGCACCCAAGTCCTCCCCCCTATTTTGGGCAGGGTTAAGCTCAAGGGGTCCCCCTAGGCCCCATTTGCCATGATACCTGGGGTTCATTCCATCGAGATGCTAAATTATGATGCAAGATGTCCTAAATGCACACTAAAGACCTGGGAGCTAAACCGTAAGAGGAAAAAGGCCCCAAGGGGACATTTTTCGACGTTACACTCTCCTCTACACCAGTCCATAAAATTCTTTTCTGAATTTGTTCTATTTTCTCTGCTATGAACGCCGAGATTTTGAACAAAGAGAGGTAGTACACTAGGATATTTTGAAGAGAATCTTTTAGAAGTTGGTACTTTCTAGCTTGACTTAACAATTTACCTTTCCACCCATCTAACTTATTTTGGACTCTTTCCACAATTCTATACCAATAGGCATTAGGAAGTTTGTTGGTGGCTAAAGGGAGTCCTAGGTAGGTGTCAGGGAAGGAGGCCTTGGAGCATCCCATAATTTTGACAATTTTATCTTGAAAGATTTCCATAGTGTTAAAGAAGTATAATTTTCTTTTATCATAATTAATATGCTACCCTGATACTTTTGCATAATGATTTAGCAAATTTTTCCATTCCTTAGCTTCTCTAACTAAAGAAGTACCAAAAAGAATGGTATTATCAACAAACTACAGGTGCGAAGAAGGGGGGCTAGAAGAAGCAGGTTTAATACCTTGCAGTTTCTTATCCTATACTAGTCTAGAGATATTCCTACCCAGAACTTCAACCACAATGATAAAGAGGTAAGGAGAGTGTTAGGGATTGCATGCAGAAGATATCAATTAAATGCAAATAAAGATTAAACAGAGGAATGAAAATACACAGAAATAATAACAACGAGAGACAAGTTTTAATGTGGTTCACCCAAACTTGGGCTACATCCACCAAGAAAGAGTCCAATATTATTATCCAGTAAATCAAACTGATTACAACTAGCAATCCTTGCAGCTCAATACCACTGCAAAATGCTACAATACATCAACCAGAAACCCTAACCCTTAGCCGCTTTTATCAAGCCTTATGTCGATTACAAAATAGGGTTTTTTTAATGTCAGCCAATAGAAAAATAACTCCCGACGCCTTTATAAAATAATAAAATTCGTTTGAGGTTTCGGGGGCACTACCCCCGAGCCCCCACAAGGGCGTTGCTCCTTGACCCCGCCTTGTATCGTGACAGGGAGCACGCTAGGGGCGCTGCCCCTTGACCCTATTAAATAATTTGGGGGGAAATCGCGCTGATAAAAGTAGGGAAAATTTAACCTCCGAGTCTGATTAGGCTCCATATAACAACAGAGAGAGAGGGTCTCCTTGTCTCAAACCCCTACCACTATGGAACAAACCTCTTGGGGAGCCATTAACCATAACTGTGTATCTAGGAGAAGTAACACATTCTTTTATCAGCTGAAGAATTTTCCCTTGAAACCTAAACTTTTTAAGAACAACTAGCAGAAAGGACCAAGAAACCCTATCATAAGCTTTTGAAGTATCCAGCTTTAGTACCATCCCTTCCTTTTTACCATAATCCATAGAATGAAAGATCTCATGAGTAGTGATATCTGCATCCAAAATTTGTGTTCCTGGGACAAACCCTTTCTGGTTCTAAGAAATAATATGTTGTAATAGAGGTTTGATTCTGTTAACTACAAGTTTGGAAAAAAAAATTGTAAATAGTGTTGCACAAACTGATAGGCCTGAAGTCACTAGAAGAGACAACCTCCCCTTTCTTAGGCACAAGCACAATGAAGGTAGACTTAAATTCTTTTAAGAGCCTTCCATATTTAAAGAAATCTCACATCTGCAATTACATCTTTACCAACAATATCCCAGAATTCTTGATAGAAGGCTGAAGGGAAGCCATCTGGGCTAGGAGCTTTAAAAGCACCAAAAGAAAAACTGCTCTTTTTACCTCTTCATCAGGAATAGTTTTACTCAGAGATTCATTTTGTGCATCATAAATAATATGAGGGATAACATCTAATAGTTCATGTGTACCTTCTTCATCCTCATTATGTTGTAAGAGCTTATTAAAGAAATTAGATGCAACAACCCCAATCTAATCATCCTCAATCACCACATTACCATTTTCTTCTTGGATTTTGTTGATAATGTTCCTTCGTCTATATTTTAAAGTGGATTGGTGAAAAAACTTAGTATTTTTGTCCCCTTTTGTCAACCATTGTATTCTAGATTTTTGTTTCCAGAAAGTTTCTTCCCTCAAATGGACTTTATGCCACTCATCTCTAGCTGTTTTCTCTTGCTTACATATCTCTACATCATTAATACTTGCTACCATCTTATCCTACAACTCTCTCAAATTTGAGGATATGATCTACTTTTGTTTAAATATATATCCAAAAGAATACTTATTCTAACCTTTGACATTTTGTTTAACATTCTTGATTTTATGGGCTAAACAAAACATAGTCGTGCCTTTAATAGGTTTATTCCACCACTATGTAACAAGATCTCTAAACCTTGGGCGTGATGCCCACATAATCTCATACCTAAAAGGGTAAGCCATCTTCTTCTCCTGAATATTCCAATTGATGACAATAGGATTATGACCCGATCCCACTCCAGGGAGAGTGAGGCACTTTAAAACAAGAAAGATATTCCAAGAACTGGAGATAAGAACCCTATCAAGCTTAACTTTAATAAGATTATTGCCCATTATTCTATTAGACCAAGTAAACTGAGTTCCCCCAATATCCATATCCACAAGTCTTGTGGAAGATAGGAATCTAGCCAAATCCTCCATGCTATCAGAGTAATCTTCTAAACCCCTCAGTTTCTCAGAGGGATAAAGAGGGGTATTGAAATCCCCTGCTAACATCTAGTGAGATTCAGGGACAATAGACAGAGTAGAATTGAGATCCTCATTCTGTTTCATAGTTTCAATATCTACATAATGATCTATATTTTCACCTTCAAAAGGCATCCTTTGTTATTAATAATATAAATATGTGTAGATAAGAGAAAATCAGGGGAAATGCATGAATCATCAATAGAAATCACAAAACTATCTAAATTCAAGCAATAAAGACCCTAATCTAACAATGAAGCATAAGATGACCATAGAAATCAGATGATAAAAGTCATAATATCTAAATTCCTATGCCAAAGTTGATTCTCCTCCATTGCTCTTCTCCATTTTGCTTTTTTTGCTCTCAGATTTGTAGCATGCAAGATATATGATAAGCTCAATATGGATGTATGATAGCAAGATCTCAAGATGAATGATATGAGTGATAGCAAAATATTGAAGATTATGATTGTGGTTAACCTTGAAATGGAGATGAAGGCTTGCTTTTATAGAGGATTGGATTTGAATGAAGGGTGAGGATTGAAAGGTGAATTGTGTGATGTGGATGGCTAAGATTAAGAGATAATTTAAGACAAGGCCCTTCATTTAATAAAAGGTAGTGGTGTTAAAACTTTTTTAAATGAAGGTGGTAATGTGACAATAGTGTGACAAATAATTTAATGAGAGAGGGACATGTGTGAAGATAAGAATAAAGGTGAGGGCTAATTTAAATAAATATTTTATTTATTTAAATTGGATGATGGAGGAAATGGAAAATTATTAAATAATTGGAAACCATTATTTAATAATGTTTGGAAAATGGATAAATGAATAATTAAATAATTAAAACTAATTATTTAATTATAGAGGAAAAGAAGAATATTAGAAATTAATAATTAAATAAATAAAAATTATTTAATTATAGATTAGAAAGGGATAATTATTTAAGAAGAATAAAGAGAAAATGAATTAATTAAATAATTCAAAAATTATTTAATTAATAGAAGAATATGACATTAGATCATAATTAGTGTGAAAATGTTACTCATAGACCCAAGACATTTTTAAGTGTCTACATTATGCCACTTTTTGATACAATGTGAATCTGAATGTTGTGTCAAAGAATAATTAAAAAATTCAGCTCAAGACCTGGCCCAACGCGCCCTAGATAAAGTAGGATAACATAATGCCCCCTCAGGAAATTTAACGAAATTTGAAAAATTCCAAAAAAATTGGTAAATTTACCGATAAGTCAATTTGATAGGCGCAAATGCATTGGCGATGGAAAACTAGGATGATAGGATGATGAGATGACTGTGGGGACAAATGAAAGAAATGTTAATGCGAAAGAGATGGTGTTAGTAAGAAATGAAGAATGATTGGACGAGTGAAATGAAATGAGATCTTGCTTGATAGATTTTGAGCTTTAATTTCATTACACGATTATCATCATAAAGCTTTTATTATGGCAATGGATAACAAAGACCATGGCATGATATAGACCAAGGCGCAAAATGTGATCCCTTGCAGAATAGGCACATGATAGACAAGGAATGCCATGACACAGATTAGTAACCATAGAACCTTGTCAGAATATGTGAGGAAGTAACCATGAAGCATCTTAGTCCTAGTACAAGAAAGTGTTAGATGACCTTTCACTTGCACAAGATATTTTGATTATACCAAATGGAATCCTGATCACACACAAGGAACTTAGTTGGCCCAGTCATATTGCCAAGACAAACCACAAATAGAAATCAAAGAGAAAAAGGTCATGATCCATCATCGCTCTTCTCATCACTTCTAGACTTCCTCGAGGCACATAGTAATCATGACCAAAGATCAATCAGATAAAAGGATAAGACAAACTAGACCAATAGAGTCAACATCCATTTAGATCTTCTTGCCAGATAATGAGTGTTTGTTTGATAGGACTGTAGGATAGCACCTAGTTTCAGGGAAGGAAAAATGGTGTATGAGACATCAAGTCTAGTTTCGACGATGCAACCACCTATATAAGGAAAATGATAGGGTTGTGTCTTGTTTTAGAAATGAGAAACCTCGTATAAGATGCCTGGTCTGATTTCGAGAGTGTGACAAACTGTATAAGATGAATGATATGATTGATGTGTGATGATAGTGTCTAGTTTTAGGAAACGAAGCATGCCGTATAAGACATTGAGTCTAGTTTCTACAATGCCACATTCTGTATAAGATAATTGATAGCTGATAAAGGTAACTGTAAGTGATGAACACTCATGACTGGGCAATTGATCAGTTAGGATTGGAGACTTGATGGATAGTTTCACCTATTGTTTCAAGATTTGGATGAGCTCGTTCTCTTGTGGAAGGTAACCTATTTGTGAGATTGTAGACTTGACTCAATGGACCCTAAGGGAATGACCTAATCTCTCAGGGGCTCATCGATGATGGCCTTGCCTATGTAAAGCGCAGAGACAATGTAGTTCGACAGGGTGGACTGACACTGACACAGACCCGATGACTGATACTATTTTTTGGAATTTTTTGACATTTTTCAATTTTCTTTAGATTTTTCCATGTTTTGATTTTTTTGGATTTTTGTACGTTTTGATTTTTTTGGATTTTTGAAATGTTTTGATTGATGTCCTCTGATACCATATCTAGGATCCCCTATGAAAACCTAAGTCAAGGATTTGCCCCTAGTTAGGTATAGGATAAAATTATTAGGAAGGAAAATGGATGGGGTAATATTTATTATGGATGGATATGGAGAGCGAGAGACGCAAATGCCAACTATTCTCAGGCCATGAGAAGGATAACAAAGGCTTATTGTGGATTATGATATGGATTATGTATGGAAGGATAATGGATTATGATGTGGATTATGTATGGAAAGATAATGGATTATGATGTGGATTATGAAGGGTAAAGTGAAAGACTGGATAGAATGATGGTAGATGATAGAGTAAAGACTGACTACACACGGTGCCTGTTTTCCATGTTTTCACCATGGTACTTATCCAAAGTGCCACCGAAGTGGTTTTCACTAATGGATGGATTATTTCTCTTTATTATTATTATTATTTTGATAGAATTCTCTGAGGATCAAGTATAATACTTGCAAAGGTGAATGCTTTTGATTGGTTCTGGTAGCGGTTCACCTTCAAGAGTAGCAAGTTGATAAGTGACAGATCCATATACTGCAGTTATGATGTAAGGAACCAACCAATTAGGCTCAAACTTTCCTGGTTTCTCTCGGTTCAACTAATTCTTCAGTTTTTCTTTTAAAACCAAGTCCCTAATGTTAAAATGTCAAACACAGACTTTCTTGTTATAGCTATGACAAAGATGATTTTGATAGGCTTGTAGATGGACCAATGCATTTTGTCATCTCTCATCCAACAATTCTAGCTCATGCAATCTGGATATGCAATACTCTTCATCATCAATGAATTGTTACATAGATACTCTCAAGGAGGGTAACTTGACCTCAATGGGAAGGATAGCTTCGGAACCAAAGACAAGGGAATACGGAGTGGCTCCAGTGGGGGTACGAATGCTGGATTAAGTTAGATGTGCCAGTCATGGCCAGCGTCATTAATGTTCTTCTTTAGGATTTTAATAATGGTCTTGTTAGACGCCTCAACTTGACCGTTACCCTGGGGGTAATATGGAGTGGTGAAATGGTGGTGGATATGGAATTTCTCACACAGTTCACAAACATCCTAATCTTTGAATGGACGACCATTATTTGTGACAATAGATTGGGGGACACCATACCAATATATGATGTAATTAAGGATGAACTTGGATATTTGCTTGCCAGGTAATATAGGTCATGGGAATGGCTTCAATCGATTTTGTGAAGTATTCAGTTGCAGTGATAATGAACTTATGGCCATTAGCGGAAGTAGGATGAATCTTTCCCACAAGGTTGAGTCCCCATTGAGAGAAAGGCCACAGTGACGTAACTAGATGAAGTTCTTGAGAGGGTGCATGTACAAGATCTCCATGTATCTGACATTGTCAACATTTCTTAACAAAATTATATGCATCATGTTCCATAGTAGGCCAATAGTATCCAGTTCGCATGATCTTCTTAGCCAAGATAGGACCACTAGAGTGAGCTCCACATATACCATCATGTACTTCATGCAAATCCATTTTCACTTTGTCATAATCAAGACATGTAAGGAGGGAACTATCTAGGTTTCGACAATAAAGGGTATCACCGATGATGACATATCTAGATGCTTGATGGATAAAAGTTTTTCGTTGATAGGGAGACAAGTCAGGGAGAATGATTTGGTCATGTAGGTAATTGTAAATATCTCTATACCAAGGGGAGTCAGGACCGATAATTTCACACACAAGCTCTAATTTGGGAATATTGAATGCAGGGATCAAAAGTTGTTCCACCAAGAACTCATACTAAGGTACATTGTTGGGTATATCCAAGAGAGATCCTATGGTGGCCATTGCATTAGCTGCTTTTTTTAAGCCTTGGAATTTGACTTAAGACAATGACATCAAAATACAGCTTGAAACTATCAACCATCTGCTTGTATGGTGTGAGCTTTTCATCCTTTGTATCATAATCATCATTGACGTGATGGATAACCAATTGTGAATCACCATAGACTTGAAGGTTTTTGATTTTCCATTTAATAGCCATGTGAAGTCTTGTGAGAAATGCTTCATATTCAACTATGTTGTTTGTGCAAGAGAACACTATTCTGAATGACTTAGGTATTGTGTCTCCTTGAGGTGTGACAAAGAGAATTCCATCCCCTGGACCATGATTTGTACAAGATCCATCAAAATAAAGTTTCCATGTGTTTAAAGTTTCTACTATAAAAATTGACTCATCAAGAAAATCAGAAACCAAGGGATGATCTGCTATTATTGGAGTATCTGTAAGTTGGTCGGCTATCACTTGTCCTTTCATCACCTTTTGATCAACATATTCTATATCAAACTTGCTGAGGATCATGACCCACTTCGCTAGTCGACCTATTAGAGCTTCTTTGTTGAGCAAATAGTTCAGTGGATCTATCTTTGCTACAAGCTTTGTCTAATGATTTAACATATAGTACCGAAGCTTCTAAGTGGTGAAGACCATTGCAAGGCATGCTCGTTTAATAGAGCTATAGTTAATCTTATACCACACAAGTGTTTGACTAATATAATTTATGTCTCTTTCTTTTCCTTCATTATTTTGTGCTAAGAGGGATCCCAATGCTGACGAGGTTGCTGATATATACAATATTAATGGTTTTTCATCAATAGGTTGCATGAGAACTGGTGGAGATAATAGGTAATCCTTGATTTGTTGAAAGGCTTCCTGACAATGATTGGACCATATGAATGGGACTCCTTTGCGAAGCAAATGTTGAAATGGGTAACACTTATCAGCCAACTATGATATGAAACTTCAAATTGATTGTAACTTTCCTTGAAGACTGTGTAACTATTTGAGATTTGTTGGAAGAGGCATATCCATGATAGCTTTCACTTTTGCAGGATCAACTTCAATACCTTTGTGAGACACAATGTACCCTAATAGTTTACCGGAGGTTACGCTGAAAACACACTTCTTTGGATTTAATCTGACCTTGTATTCTTCCAACCTTGTGAAAACCTTGTCTAGTATATCTGGATGACTATCTCTTGTGATGGATTTAGTTAACAAGTCATCAACATAATCTTCCATGAGTGTATGCATGTAGTCATGGAAAATTATGGTCATAACCCTTTGATATGTTGCTCTATCATTTTTAAGGCTGAAGGGCATCACATTCCAACAATAGGTACCCCAAGGACAAGTGAAATCCATCTTATGGTGATTTTCAGAAGCAATTTTGATTTGGTTATACCCTAAGAAGTCATCCATGAGTAATAGCATTTCATATCCTGCCGTCAGGTCGACCATGATATAAATGTTAGGCAATGAGAATTCATCCTTAGGACAAGCTTTGTTTAAGTCTCTGAAATCTTCACAAATCCTGATTCCTCCATTTGGTTTAGTGCGACGCCCTTAATATTGGTGTACATAGGGTTATGAATAGTCAGCTTGTGGCTATCTTAACTCCTAATTAAGCCATGTTATCATTATTATATTATTATGTAGATAGATAGGTCGGACTAGGTGTTATATAGGGGTGTGTCTATTCATCCTAAGCATAATTAGGTATATATAGGAGGATATGAGTTTTATTTCATCATATATTGTGAAGTGTGTTCTCATTGGAGATATTTGGAGGTTGCCTCCTCGAAGTGGCCTGTTATTCTCAGTTATTATCAAGTATTTGTAGAATATTTCATATTATCTTCTTCCATTGTGCAAGTTATTTCATTACAAGTGGTATCAGAGCATGATCTTGGCACCGTAGAGGCAAGATGTTTTCTCAATATTGGAGGCGATTTTGGGAAGAGCATAACTCTTAGATTTTAGAAATTTTTAAAAATATTTTTAAAGGGTTTTTGAAGAACATATTAAAGAAGCTACAGTCTAGATTTCAGAGAAATTGGAGGAGATTTGAGTGAATTATTGTAGAATTACGATTTCTACACAATTTATTTGAGATCTACATATCTCTCACATCCTGCCGAATTGGAGCATAATTTGTATTGGGTTTTTGAAGACATAATAGAAGAGCCTACAATAAAAATATTGAAGAAATTAAAGCAAAAATAAGTGAGTTATTGCAAAATTAGGGTTTCCAACAAATTCACTCTCAAGGCTGCAAATTTGCTAATTTTTTGGAGTGTTTTCTAGGTAAGTGGTATCTTGGCTCTAGTAAGTTATAGTAAAAATTTCAGAGAATTTACATTTCATTTGTGTGATTTATTTCAAAAATATTGGTTTCCATCATGATGGGGCCTGCAACAAGAGGCAAAAAGAATGTTGTCACACCAGGGAAATCCTTTGATAAGGATGGGAAAACAATAGAGGATAGTAATCCCAATGAGGAAATAAGTAAGGTCAAAGAAGAGTTTTCCTCAATTAAGAGGGATATGTGTGAGCCAAGAGGAGATATATCAGATATACGAAGCATGTTAAGCGCCTATATGAATGAACCAAGAAAGGAGTTCTCAAGCAACCAAGGTGAAACCTTCAAGTCGGCTAATACTGACACAAATTTTAATACTCCTATGGGATCTAGGAATTTGTTTCCAAAGGTGGATACGTGCAAGTTCGATGGAAAGGATCCTCTAACATGGATAAACCAAATGGAGATTTTTTTTGAAGTACATCAAATCCCATATGGACAAAAGGTCACAATGGCTTCCCTATATCTAGAACCATATCAATTCATTTGGTATCGTTGGCTTTGTACTCATCAAAGGAAAAAGAGTCTCACTGTCTCATGGTCAACTTTTACGGAGGAACTCCAATCACAATATAGCAATACTGTGACAGACAACTTCTTTAGCCAACTAGCTAAACTTCAACAAACAGGATCAGTTAAGAATTATATTCAACAATTCCAAAATATTTCCTTAAGAGTGGATACAATTACAAAGGAGAACTTGAATCATTTATTCTTGGGTGGTCTCAAGGATCACATTCAACATGAGGTACGCATGTTTTGTCCAAATTCCATCTCTGAAGCAATGATTATGGCAAGACAAGTGGAGGAAATTTTTTTGGCTAATAGAAGGGAAGAATTGCTTAGTAACAAAGTTGACAAGGCTCTTGCATCATCATTTACTCATCCTATTAGGTTGACACCTCAACAATTGGAGGAGAAAAAGGCCAAAGGGTTATGTTTCAACTATGATGGAAAATATCATAAAGGACATAAATGTGATGAGAAGAAGTTGTTCTATATTGAGACTACCTATGATGAAGATAAGGATGAAGAAGATCCAGTGGTGGTGGTAGAGGACTCTAAAGATGTCCAACCAACTATCTCTTGTCATGGACTATCAGGTATTAATAACCCACAAACACTCAAGGTAAGGGGTTTCCTTAAAAAACAAATAGTGGCAGTATTGATTGACTCGGGGAGTACACATAACTTCATCAATAAGCAACTAGCAACAAAGTTAAATTGTTTTGTTTACCCTACCCCCGAATTCCAGGTTATGATTGCAGATGGTGGTACAGTCAATTGTTCAGGGAAATGCCATAGTATCAAACTCACAATGGGAGACTACATGATAGATAGCCCTATGTTTGCTATACCCATGGTTGGAGCAGACATTGTTTTGGGAGTTCAATGGCTTACTACCTTGGGCACAATTGAGATGAATTTCCAAGAACTATTCATGTGCTTCTACTCTAGGGAAAAAAATATGAGCTACAGGGTTTATGTGCAAAGAGTCCACAATCGGTAAGTGCACACCAAATGTCACAAAAAAAAATGTGGATAAAGGTGTGGCTCAATTATTGTCAATGGAAGTGCAAAAGACAAAGATTCTTGCTTCACCTTTCAAGAAAGTAGTTACAGTTTCATATCACAAGAGGGAACCTGATTTGTATGGGCCTCATAAAGGTTCAACTAGGACTGACAATATTGACTTCAAATTGAGGTTACCTAAATCAAAAATCATACAACCTTTCTACAATATCTCTATCTTGGAGAATGCTAGTAGACTCAAAAGTCCATCCATGACAATGTTATTGGAGCTTGATGAAGAAGGGAGAATCATATTGGAACCAGATTGCATTCTTCAAACATGCATGAAGAAGATGAGGAATAGAACCCTCACTGAGTATCTCATCCAATGGAAGAATTTACCAATTGACGAGGCCACATGGGAGGACAGGGAGTTCATTCAGAAGATTCCACACTTGATTAGCATTGAGGACAATGCTTCTTTGAAGAGGGAGGGCATGCTACGCCCTTAATATTGGTGTACATAGGGTTATGAATAGTCGGCTTGTGGCTATCTTAACTCCTAATTAAGTCATGTTATCATTATTATATTGTTATTTAGATAGATAGGTCAGACTAGGTGTTATATAGGGGTGTGTCTATTCATCCTAAGCATAATTAGGTATATATAGGAGGATATGAGTCTTATTTCATCATATATTGTGAAGTGTGTTCTCATTGGAGATATTTGGAGGTTGCCCCCTCAAAGTGGCCTATTATTCTCAGTTATTATCAAGTATTTGCAGAATATTTCATATTATCTTCTTCCATTGTGCAAGTTATTTCATTACATTTAGTTACAGGGACAAGATTGGAAATCCATTCTACATAGTCTATAGGTCGAATAAAACCAACATCTAACAACTTCTTCAATTCCACCTTGACCAAAAGTGCAATCCAGGGGTGCATCTTTCTCAACTTTTGTTTAACCAGTTTTGCATCTAGAAATAATGAAAAATGATGCAAAACCAACTCAGGACCTAACCCAGGCATATCAGCATATGACCAAGCAAAGTCGATTTGTCTTCCGGAAAAGAAAGCCATAAATTATGGTTTTTTAATTTCTGTCAAGGATGCTACGAAGTGAACAATTCTAGGACTATCGTCGGTGCCGATGTTTACTTCCATTGATTTCTCTACCAACAACAATGATCTCTCGAGTTGTAGGGAGTACATCCAACCCTCCATCCTTAGGTGCCTCAGGGAGGTTTTCACCCTTGGATACGTCCTTTCTTTTTACCTTTTCATGGTCTAAAGGCACCTTTCAGTTTTCACCTAGAGACCTATCTTTTTTTTGTTTTATTATTTGTACTTTTGCAATTAGAGGGTGGAGTGGACTCCCCAAAGCAAGCTGTGCTATCGAGATCTATGATAAATCCAACTTTATGATCCCCGCTAGGTATTCCTTCTCTAAGGCCCGTAAACTCGACGATTGCTTCATCGTTCTCAAATGTGTCTAAGCTTAGAGGTCCTTGTTGGTCCCAATCTATCAATTATAGGTGAACTAGGGGTAGATCATCATCAGTATTTGTATATCTCAAGGATAGGGTGGATATGGTACATACTAAAGTGTCATTAGGGTCCCAAAAGATATCAATCAAGGCAAAGCCATCAGGTTGTTCAATTTTAAGGGGATTGATCTCAGGATTTTCCTTAGATGTCTCGACATCTTTAGAAATGTTAGCATCTTTACCCAATAGTAACTTAGTACAAGGAGAAGTCAATTTTAAGGTTGAATACCCTAAACCTTTATTATTTGGTTGCCTTCTTGGTTGTAAAGGTTTTGTCCTTCCATTCTTATGCGGACCAAGTCCACCATGTCCTTCGTAACCTTGTTGATTTGTGAATTCAAAACCTTTTCCATATTGTTCAACTAGTAATTGCACAAGTTCAATCTCTCCTTCATCCTTATAGATCCATGTAGAAATGTCCCCATCAATGGTTTCTTTGCTCAATTCACCCCACTTGGTAAAAGTGGTGGGGGCAGCGCAGATAGTGACTTTAGGCTCCTTCTTAATAGGACATAGTTTTCCATGGGATTTCGGTGACACAGGTAGCTTGTCGATGCAATAGAAATTGTCCATGTTATATTCTCCACACCATATGTCATGGATCTGGACCTTAGGTTTGAAAGAGGGAATGAATGTGGTGGAGGATTTGGATAATGTGGAAGGATCAATGTAATGGGATGAAGCGGAAGGTGAAACTCCCTTGTTAATAGGCACTTGATGTTCAGGTGTTCCTTTTAGGTGGCTACAGTATTGAAAGGGATCAGGATCACCGGCTATCATGATTTTGGTGCCATTATAAGGAAATTTAAGGAATTGATGGTATGTGGACAAAATGACCTTCATGACATGAATCCATGGATGACCGAGGATGAGGTTATATGGAAGGTCCAGATCCAAGACTTGGAATATAGTATCTAGAACAATGGGTCCAACTCTTACCAGAAGTGGAATCACACCCTTGGAAGAACACTCTTTATCATCGTAAGCCTTTATAACAATTTTCTTAGACGTATCTACACAAGCCTCAGAGAATCCTAGTGTTGTGACCAATTTTAAGGTACATATGTTCATACCTACTCCACCATCTACCAAAACTTGTCTGATCTTATGTTTATTAATGAATACCTCAAGGTGTAAGGGGTCATTATGATTAGGTCCCTGTGAAGGAAGGTCATGTTCAGTGAATGTGACATGATGGGCGGTAGCTAAGTATCCTACCATGGCCTGAAATTGATTGACATTAAGGTCTGTCAGAACAGATGATTCTTGCAAGGCTTTATCCAAAATGGCTTTGTGTTTGGGGGATATGTGAAGCAACTAAAGGATGGATACCTACACAGGAGTATTCCCTAAATGATCTAAGAGATTATATTGAGGTTTCGACTGGGGATTAGAAGGAGCACTTCATAAGGTCAGATTGCATCTTCGAGTGGTAACAACACATTTTGGACAAGTTTTGACAGTAATCGTGGAAACATTGTTGTCGCATGCTCAGATATTATTAACTGTGTACTCATAGGCAACATGGTTATAATTGGATTGGTCATTTGTTTTTGTCCCTGAATTGGAGGCTTTTCCTGACCCATGATCTTGTAAGGGATTCTTGAATATGGTATGATCATTGTTTGAGGACCCTTGTGGACTATCTAGTACTATGTCACCTTGTTCAATGAGGTCCTGAATTGTGTTGGTAGTGAGCCAACATCTCTCGCGGGATTCGTGACATGGTTTAACCACCTCCTATGGATTCATTAACTCTAGCGATTGTATTAGGCATTAATAGGTCAAACTTTTGGTGCAACGACAACCATGTTTCCAACAATTGGTATCAGAGCCAAAGGTTCTGAGTTTGAATCTCCCCCGCGAGTGACGTGGGCTCCCACGAGTGACGCTAGGGGGGTTTGTTGGTAGTGAGCCATCATCTCTCATAGGATTCGTGACATGGATTAATCGCCTCCCATGGATTTATTAACTTTGGCAGTTGTATCAGGCATTAATAGGTTGACCTTTTGGTGCAACGGCAACCGTGTTTCCAACAAATTGTGTTCTTCAATTTGTAACAATTTGACATCTCATGTCTTTTCATTCGATGGTATTCACAAAAATCATTATCATTCCATGAAGCTAGTTTGAAAGTTGGGTCATACTATCTGATTTCTACAAGTTGGTTGATGTTTGACTGCAATAGTTTCTTCATTATTGATTCAATAGGTTCCGATAAGGGGGTATAATTTCATCTTGGAAGATTATTTCTTGGAGGACCTCGTCATTGATTGTTTTAAACTGCATTAGTTGTCTGTTGATGTATAGGCAGTGGATTGTTTGATATAGTTGGTCCTTTGAGAGTAATGGTAGGGATAGATTTATTTATCACTTTTGCATCAACTACCCCATCATTCATGACATTTTTGTTTTTAGACCAAAATTTATGGGAAGTGTTTTGGTTATTTTGGTTCTTATTGAAAATTTTGATCAATCCTTTTGCAATAAGCATTTTTTTAATGGCTACTCTATCAACAGCATCCACAAAGGTTGTACAACAATGAATTTGAAGTTGGTGCATTAGTTTGGTGTTTATATTTTCAACAAAAATAGGGACCAACTGGTTCTATGGTATGTGACATGGGCACTTACTAGTCATGCCCCTCCATCTCTGGAAGAAAGAGAGGAACGATTCTCCATCATCTTGTTTTGTGTGACACAATGTTGCAACAAGTCTCGATATTATAAGAGAAATGTGCTATGAATTTTTCAGCTAATTCATTCCATGTCCTTATCCTGGGAGGTAGATGTGTAAACCACTCAAGTTCTTCTCCTGCGAGACTTTGCGGGAACAATCTTATTAAATATGTATGGTCAAATGCAAGTTCTAGGCAAACGGTATGAAACTCTCACCCATGTTCTATTGGACTCCCCTTTCCTTTATATTTGTTAAAGTTTGGCACATTATAGTTTTGAGGAAATGGAGGCATATATATACTTTGATCAAAAGGATATAGTCATAGGTCTTCCATAGAGTAAGTCTTCTTTGTCCCTGATGCTTGCATGCTAGAGATTTGTTGTTGCAATGTGTGCATTTGATGTGCTAAAACTTCCATGGAGGATAATGATGTGTCTGTGGCATTTATGAGTGCATTATGGTATTGATGACCCATGATTGAAGTGGATGTGTTTTGAAATCCAATAATCGAAGCGGAAGGGTTGGTGTTTGTGTTAAAGTGATTGTGTGTTGAAGATGAGTTTTGGTTTTGGATGTTTAGTATGAATGTGGTATTTGGATTGGTGTTTGGTAAATTTTGGTTGTTGCGTTGAAAATGAGATGGGATGTTTGTATTGGATTGATATTGAAGTGGATTTGAGTTTGCTTGCTGAAAATGAGGGTTTGGATTGATTTGTTGTTGAATGGGATTTGAGTTGGTGTTTTGTTGGGTTGGATTAGTGTTTTGATGAAACACATTAATGTTTTGATGAGATGGATTGTATTTTTGGAGTAATTACATGTATCCTTTACAACCTTTTTAATGCATTTGAATTCATTGTGTTTTGACCCACGGGTATGGTATTGGTTGATGGTGTAGTAGTTTGAGATGACGGTGTAGCAAATGGACTCATGAATGAGAAATTTAGTGGTTGAGACATAGGATTTGTGTTGTTTGCTCCAAATGGCGGAATGGGAGGTATATTGACAATCGTTGTGTTATAGTTTGTCCCAATGGCAAGCTAGTGGGCACTTTCTGTGGATTGATGTGACTTGATGAAGGTGTTGTATGAATTTGGTTTTGGGTCACATTGTTTGAAGATGACCCCATAAGCATGTTTATTTCAACACCAAAAGGGAGTTTGGTTCCATTTTGAAGAAGTCACATAAGATATGTTTGTGGGTCTGCGACTATCATTTCATCTAGAATACACAATAGCTTAGGATCTTGGATAACCTCATCAATTTCTTGTTGGGTCACACCTTTCTCTACCTCATGTAGGGTGAGATTTTCAAAAGGATTTGCAACATGAAATTATGACTCGGGTGGTTCATTTGAGGATGATCCAAAATTAATGGTGCTAGTGGGATTATTGTTGGGGTGATTTGAGTAATCCACTTCCTTTCATTTCCTTTGTGACCTTGTTTGGACCATAAAGACTTATGGGTTTTGGGATGAATGCACTTGCCAAACATGACAATGCAAGATGGCTATGCAACTATGCTATGTTTTTGGGATTTTTTGAATATAGGGATGCCAAATGACAATGCAACTATGACTAAGATGTGGGATTCAAAGTGACAATGAAGCTATGACTATGACAATGCTTGGAGTTTTTGGATATGCAACTTTAGGATTTGAAAAAGGATGCTAAATAAAACAATGATGGACCAAGGTAGTTAATAGGAATTTCAAGACCTCAAAAGGACAAGGGTTAAGATGATGATGATTGGATAAAGTGAACCTACACTAGACACATGAATTTAGGCTCAACTTGATGATGATTGTATAAAGTGAACCTAAACTAGACACATGAGTTTAAGACTCAACTTGATGATGATAGTAGATAGGTAATGACACGGTCTAGACAATCCAAGTATGTGACAGTGGTATGATCAAGTATGATAAGCTTCCCAATTTCAAGTCTCAAAGATGACTATGACTATGAATGACCTAGGATGACAAAGGCTAACTAGACAATGCAAGCTAAACTAGGCAAATGCAATGGATGAACTGGATAAATTGAACAAGTCTCAGGTCTGAACATATGGTCACTGTCCAAATTAGATTAGAAATGTGGATACTCAGGAATTTCTCCAATTTTTTTGATTTTGACATATACGTCGCTAGAGGCTGTGGTTGCAGTGTTATAAGCTACAAATATGTTGCAAGAATTGACAATTGCAGCTCAGGATGCAATAGTTGCGGTTTTCTATTTGACAAATGTGGTTTCGAATGTGACAGTTGCGGTTCAGGGTGTAATAGTTGCGTTTCAGGATCTGACAGATGTGGTGTGCTATTTTCTGTAACCTAAAATCAAGGGTTTCTAAATGACTTTTCATTTTGAGCAGTTTGTACAGGTGATCAAAAAACACAACAAACACTTGAAATATAGATCTTTGGCTGTTTTGACTCTTTAACTCTTGGGAAATGAGGTATTTTGCAAGTTTTCTTCCAAAAAACTCACTAGGCCTTGGTTCACAAACAATTCAAACAAGCACAACCTAACTAGTAGTAAAGGGTTGTCTACTATAGTGGGCTTACCACACCTTTCGGTGTTTTTAAATATGAAAAAAAGGAGTGGGTAACTAGAGTATGCCAAGCTCCTGGATCACCTTGACACCTCTCACCTTAAAAGGATGAGCCCAAACAAGGAACCGTGTCACCTCAACCAAGAACCATACGTGGTTAGTAACTTCAGGGTACTGTTTGCATTCCTTGCACCACCATAGTAGACAACCAAAAGGTCTTAGGCTTCTAAAAACAATGGTTCGTAGTGGAGGAACTCTTAAGAACACCATGACAATAGTAGCGATGGGAGACCAAAATCTCTAACCCGCATCTGGAATCACCCGAGACCGCAAAGGCCCACCCCCTATAGTTTTGCCCCTTTATATAGCCCGCTAGAGATACGTGCTTGTGGTCGAACCTTGGGGTGAACTCCTAGGTAGGCCACCTACTAAATTAAAAAAAGGGAAAGCTTGTGTATTGCTCTTTCTCATCACCCAGGAATCGCACATAGCACAAGGGGAGAGGATACTCAAGACAACACGGTGCCGCTATTTCTCATCACCTAGGAATCACACGTAACGTAAGGGGGAGAGGATACTTTAGATAAACATGCTTTCAAGAACTGACTCACATGTGTGCAAGTGCACAAGACATAGAAGACACTTGTTCTTTTTAAGCACCAAATCCAAATGTTCCTAAATTAAAAATCACAAACACACAATGAACCTTACATGAAATTGGATTAGCAGTTTGATTCAAAAGGTCTTCTCCCAATGATTGCTACACAACTGGAAATAAGATATTAGTAATAGAAAAATCTCTCCCCTAATAAATGCAAAAAACAACAAATGAAAAACCACAGACTTATACCCTCCTTTTGCTTGACAATCAAATGCAGTGTAGAATGGATCAAATGCAGCTCGTGATCTGACAATTGCATCTCAGGATCCTATAGATGCATCATAGGATCCTACAGATGCATCACAAAATCCTACAGATGCGTCGCAGGATCTGACGAATGTGTCACAGGACCCGACAATTGCGGTGCAGGATCCAACGAATGCAGTGTTGTAACTTGGACCTCAAAAAGACATCAAATCTCACAAAAAGCAACCCATATAAAAACCCTAATGATGTAAGTTCACTGTCAATATGTCAGAGAAATAGTTAAAACATTGTAAAATAATCAAAAAGTAATTAGATCCCTGTAAACAAGGTAAAAAACAACAATGATTAAAACACATAAATTTGTCAAACAACAGTCAAATATGGTGCTATAGGAAACAAATGTCACTCTGTGCAATAGATATGGCACTCTACGTAGCAGATGCGTCGCTCTGGGCAACAAATACGCCACAAAAATCTTCAGATGCGATGATGGAAGGAAAAAATATGGCTCTCTACGTAACAAATGCGTCGCACTATCTGTAAAACCCTAAATTCTCAAAATTCGTACAAAATTCAGTCAATTCACATCAGGTTCACCATATGTAGATCGGGGGAAATCAGGAGAAATGCATGAATCATCAATAGCAACCACAAAACTATCTAAATTCAAGCCATAAAACCCTAATCTAACAATGAAGCACAAGATGACCATAGAAATCAAATGATAAAAGTCATAATATCTAAATTCCTATACCAAAGTTTATTTTCCTCCAATGCTCTTCTCCATTTTGCTTTGTTTGCACTCAGATTTGTAGCATGCAAGATATATGATAAGCTCAATATGGATGTATGATAGCAAGATGTCAAGATGAATGATATGAGTGATAGCAAAATATTGAAGATTGTGATTGTGGTCAACCTTGAAATGGAGATGAAGACTTGCTTTTATAGAGGATTGGATTTGAATGAAGGGTGAGGATTGAAAGGTGAATTGTGTGATGTGAACGACTAAGATTAAGAGATAATTTAAAACAAGGCTCTTCATTTAATTAAAGGTAGTGGTGTTACAACTTTTTTAAATGAAGGTGGTAGTGTGACAATAGTGTGACAAATAATTTAATGAGAGAGGGACATGTGTGAAGATAAGAATAAAGCTGATGGCTAATTTAAATAAATATTTTATTTATTTAAATTGGATGATGGAGGAAATGAAAAATTATTAAATAATTGGAAACCATTATTTAATAATGTTTGGAAATTGGATAAATGACTAATAAAATAATTAAAAATAATTATTTAATTATAGAGAAAAAGAGGAATAATGGAAATGAATAATTAAATAAATAAAAATTTATTTAATTATAGATTAGAAAGGGATAATTATTTAAGAAGAATAAACATAAAATGAATTAATTAAATATTTCAAAAATTATTTAATTAATAGAAGAATATGACATTAGAAAATAATTAGTGTGAAAGACATTTTTAAGTGTCTACAATATGTTATTATTATAATTAATAATAATAGTAATATTATTTTATTATAAATATAAAAATATAATATAACATAATTACGTTGAAGGCATTCCCTTTGGCAAAGAGAGGCCTGGGGCAGAAGATCGACGACAAAGGGTTTCTCATACGCCTTGCAAGAGGATTGAAATGATCTCCATCGTTCGATTTTTTGATCGCCGAGTTTTGTTTGCTATTTCTTTTTTACCGTTTTCTGTCCGCTGATTTCAGATTTCATCGCAGAAAAATTGGTTGTTCATAGGTTCCTTCCAGTAAAAGTGGCGAATAAACTGACGACATCATGTAAGCCATTCCATTTCGCATCTTCTATTATGTGCAAGCTCAGCGGCATATTCATTTTTCGTCGCCATCTTTTCCCACTTGCCCAGTTTTCATTCTCGGATTTCATTTTTCCTTCTCTCTTGTGACAAAGTGATGAAAAGTAGTTTTCATGACAATTTTATATTGCCGCATTAATGAAGTCACACATTAATATTTAACTAGCAGCTGCACCCATAGGAGGTTTAAGGAATACGTCAATAGGAACAACCCACGAGTTTAGAAAATTTATCGGCATTAATTTTTTTACGGGGTGAGACAATTTCTAAGCACTATAATGCTCACATGTTAAATCCTATTGGCTAAACATAAATGAAATAAATGAAAGATGGTCTTCAACCAACGCTTGCTATTTGTCTTCTAATATGAATGGGGTATCCATTAAATTATATTTATTTTACATTTAAATATACTTATATTTATTATTAGATATTATATTTTATATATTATAAATTATTAAATTTATTTTTAATATTATATTATAAGATACAGTCATATATTAAAGAAATTTTTGTCTAATGTTTTTATACATATAATCTATATTTTAATTAAATGTAATGTTTTTATATATATAATCTATATTTTAATTATATGTATTATTGTATATTATATTCTATTTACTTTAGTTATTAAATATAAATATAAAATAATATATCATTATTTTAATTTATATCTTGTTTTTTTAAGAAAATATAATTTAAAAAAAAAATTATTTATATTATAATGTATAATAACATATATAATTAAAATATAAATTCCATATATAAAATATATTTATAATTTGATAACAAATATATATAAATAGTAAATATAGTTAATATAAATATGCAATTTTTCTAATAGAATAATATATTAGAAATATATTTATATATTTGAAAATTATATGAAATATAGTATATAACAATAAATTTCTATTTCATTGACATTATATTTTGTTGAAATATAATTTACATTTATTTCATTTTAACTTTACTATAAATATCATTAACATGAAATGAAGTTAGTTTAAATATTATTATGTGAAACATACACCTCCAGAGTCATCTACCAATACTAATGATGAGTGTCTTTGTGACAAATAATATGCAGTCCCCCAAAATAATCTTGAAGAATGGTAGGTCCTATAAGGATTGTACCTAGGTTTACCTATTCAACTAAATGAACTTGAAATGCTTGGCCAACATGAGATCGACTATAACCACAATTGGGGTCCACCAACCATCAACCTATTCTTGCAGGTATTAGCAATTGATTTCATAGATTCCAATTGTTCAACATTCTAGCTCCCACATGTTGGAACAACTTGTCCTGCACCAAACAATTTATCTACTGGACAATGTGAAACCTTTGATATAATTGTAACACACTCTTCTACCATGGAAATGCAACCAACACTTAGGATGATTATACAAGGAATTGGAGATACAAGGAAATCATACATGATAACCAACATGAGATAATCCCTTTTAGGAACAACACCACATCACATATCACCATTATTAATGCTCACACCAAATATCATGGCAACTTTCAACATACATGCAACCATCATACATTTTGGTCTTTGCATTTCAATAAAAAAAGATGGATCCTCTATAGCGCACACACTACCAACATTCCAAGAGAGCATATTTTTCAGTCAGTATGTTTTAATTGATGAAATGAGTTTCATCAGGCCAAGGTTATTAGAACACATTGACAACTGATTGTGTGAAGCATTTCCCAATTACAATCAAATCCCATTTCATGCTCACTCACTCATCCTCTTTGGTGATTTGGTTCAGCTACCACCATTGAGAGACATTCCTATGTATGTTGGAGCATTGAATGTGGCAACAATTTTGGGAAGCTTCAAGACAGTAGTTACATTGAACATGATTTCTTAGCAAAACAAAGAAGAATCAGGATATGTTGCTTTTTGTACACTACTTTCACATTTATGGAATGCAAAGCCAACACTGCCAAACTAGAAGCTTCTAATGTCATGTTCAAATTCTTCCTTACCTTTAAAGAATAAATAATTATTTCCCCCTTAACAAATTTTTTTGCAATAAATGAATTGGTTTCATTATATAATAAACGTATGCTACAATAATTGGGATTATTGCAACATGCAATGCAAAGTAGCTAAGGGATACATTATGCCCCAAATCCAAAGGACGAGCAACTTGATTTAGTCATTTAAATGTAGTCGATTCCATATTTATATATTAATTAACAACCCCAACTTCTAATTTTCCTAGTTATTTAAATGTGATTAGATTGCCTGCCCAGTGATTGTGTTTGTTTGCTTGTTCTTGCTCTAGTGGATGTCATGTCAACTCATCAAAGAAAAATTATATGAAGAAGCAAGGAATGAAGAACAAAGGCATACATTCTTGAGAGCTCAAAATAAACATGAGAACAATGCTTTGCATGAGGTGGTGAGAGGAAGAGGCCATGCCCAAATCATGCAAAAGTCAATTACAGTTGATGTAATGCTCTCAAGCATTCACAACAGCAAGGGCGAGTCTCTCCTCTTCGTACCATATTTATGATTGAACAAGGCATAGTGCAAACATGTCTATCTATCGAATCTTGTGTGGTCGAGAGAATCTATTGTTTCCAAAAAAAATTTGAGTGCATTGAGACAACCATTGGTGGATGTTACGTCATCCTCCTTTGAGCATTGGATGTTCATTATAGGATACCGTATTTTTTGTTTTGAGGCCTATTTATCTAAAGGGGATTTATATCCTTTCTTTGTTCTCTAGAACTGGGGGGTACAAAAGTTACTTTGCATCATTTGAGAGAGAGATTGGTTGATACAAAGAGACAAAGACAGAAAGAGTAAGGGAGAGAGGGGGGAACAGATAAAAGTGAGAGATAGAAAGGGGTGAATAGAGAGAGAATTAGAGACTAATTTAAAATTGAGAGAGAGAGAGAGAAGTGATATAAAGGGGGAGAGAGAGAGAGATAAAAGAAATATGAGCCAATACATAAGTCATAGAAAATTTCAAGTAGAAATAGTTTAGGGGATGAATCGACAAGTAAGGTGCACAAGGGAAGGAATATGAATATATTAAACCTAAAGTAGTGGGCAATGATGTCACACATCAGAAGCTAATGTGGGATTGTCAATAGGGTCATCATCCACAATGCATATAGCACCGAAACACAACTTGGTAATGATCACAAAAGAGTGCTCAAGAAGACTACGAGTTTGTCTACAAATTACTTCTTTTCCATGAGTTCCCTGTTATTTTTCATTTTGGTATTGGGAATTTTTTCATTATAGGATACCATATTTCTAGTTTGAATCCTATTTATCTAAAGGGGATCAATATCTTTGCTTTGTTCTCTAGAACTAGGGAAGTTGCTTTGCATCAGTTGGGTATACCACTCAATTATGTTGTATCTGCAAAAGATTGTAAAGGAAACAAGCTTATCCAATTGAGATGGAAGATGTGTAAAATTTGACAAAAGAAAGACTTGATGAAATGATTAATTCAATTAGAGGTTTTGATTTGATAATAGGTAGAAGCCCCTATAATAATCTGGCAGACAACAACAATAGCACAAGGGATGAGCTAAAGGGGAAGCATTCCTGTATTCAACATGTGACTAATTGTAAGCTTGGATGTTGCCAATTACAATCCTAGGGTTATTAGTTTGATTAGTCATGCTAGACATGGTTTCCTTTTGCAAGGATTGGACGAAAGCCTAGAGGATGTGCAAAAAATTGAATTTCATAACAGAAAGCACTTAGATTTAGAAAATGATTGCTATGAAACCCATCACAAATGTATGATGTTGAACTAAAATTTGTGGATTCAAACTACTTTTTAGTTCCTGTGTGTTCTTCGTGTTGTTAAGTTTGAAAAAGATAAAAGTTTGTGTTATATTGATTCACCCCCCTCTCAATATAATCATGTGCTCATCACTCTTTTACATTAACAATGTGACAAGTCACTTTTCCTCAACATTAGATTTTAGTTTTTTTAAATAATTTTATCATTTCATCTTTGGTTGGTCGATTAGGATTAACGTGGATGCATATGTTTATGTATTAGTTCAAGTATTTGGTTGATTTAATTTAAATGAGAGGTGATTTATTTATCTTCAATAAATATGTTATATAATTTTAAATAATGTTTAAGTTTAGAATTAGTTAATTTGAAATATAATATTGATGTTTATGATAATAATTTTAGTGGATTTTTAAGTATAATGTTTAAAAATTAAAAAATGTAAAATAAATATATTTTAATTTGATTGTATGTACCATTTTATCTAATTTTATATTTTATTGGCCATATTTATGCATTTTTGTCAAAAACATAATCAAAATTTTATTAGGATATGCTAACATTTAAATAGGGGCTAAGATGCCCATAACTCATGATGGTCTAGGACTCAAGACACTTGTGTTTGTGATGCGAGGAGAGATATATATCTTATCTTATCTTGTTTCATTTCACAACAGTCTTTCAAGATCAACATCTAATTGAAATTTTCTTAATTGTTTTTAATTTGTCAAAGAGTTGAATTTGTAAAAATATATATTTAAATTAAATCTATTATATATTATATATTTATCTATATTTATTACTGAATTATATTTACTTCATATATAAAATTAAAAATATAACTATATTTATTATTATATACCAATTTTTTTGATAGGTAAGACATAGTAGATTATATTAAAATTTTCAAAAAAGTACACTGAGAGCCAATTATATACCATATTTTATATTAATATAAATTACTATTTTTTCTAATGTCACATTATATTATATAATGCTATATTAATATTGAATATATTCTATGTTTGATGTTTATTTATATTTACTATTTTATTATATATTTATTTTTTGTAAAAAATATATAATTTTAGTTCCATTAATTAAATTAACTTATAAGAAATCTCACAACTTAAGAGAGATATGAAATGACGATGAGAGAGAGAGAGAGAGAGAGAGAGAGAGAGAGAGAGAGAGAGAGAGAGAGAGAGAGCTCATAAAAGGATGAAGGATGAGAGGATACACCATTTCAAACAACCAACAACGTACATGTCTCATGTAAAAGAGTAGCCAATTGTTCAGCATGGGTATGCATGCCAACAAAAAGTTGTCTACGAAGAGCAAGATCTTTCTTACCTACATATCTAATTGGATTTTTTAATTATTTTTAATTTTTCAAAGAGTTCAATTTGTAAAAATGTATATTTACATATAATCTATTTTA
Source organism: Cunninghamia lanceolata (assembly GCA_027924645.1). Classification (NCBI taxonomy): domain Eukaryota; kingdom Viridiplantae; phylum Streptophyta; class Pinopsida; order Cupressales; family Cupressaceae; genus Cunninghamia; species Cunninghamia lanceolata. The sequence goes on from BSBN01001028.1 coordinate 75,260, forward strand.
TATTTTATATTTATTATTGAGTTATATTTACTTTATTTATAAAATTTTAAATATAATTATATTCATTCAACATATTTAGTATTCTAGTATGATGTTTATTTACAGGCCATTTTGGTCTTATAATCGTTTTATCTCTCTAGATTATGGGAGTGTTTGTATGACAATGGTAAGAGCACAAAATACCCATATGGAGGGATTGAATACATGACACTACATTTTTAAAAACCACATGAAAGGAGTGAAAGACAATCAATAATGGTTGGGCCAACATCAAGAGCACATGTTAGGGCCTTGATGAAAATTTATGGCGGGCCTCTTTTTGACTAACAAAAGTTTTTCCGAAGTGAGATTGAACACAATGGGATCCCATGACATAGAATGCATGCCATTTTTGGTCACTAAGTTTGATCTATCTTTGTATCTTGTGTCATCCAGATATAGTGCATAGGTGATGATTTATGGAATGCAGGTGAACCCAAGTATAGTGCATGATCAATAATTTAGAAAGGAGATGCATGCAAATAGAGACTAGACACCAAACATGAAAGCTCACACATTTGAACTAGATACTACACAAAACACAATGATCCTGAGAACCTTTAAGATTATGTAACTTAATTCATGACAATCAACAAAACAAAAAAGACATGGGCCATAGGGATACAAGACAACTATCATTCACTTATAACAATTGAAATTCTAAAAATCTTTAGTGTACCCATTGCACACTAAGGTACAATTGCTAGTAGTTAACATAATGACATAATATATAATTAACAAGTGTTAGAAGATTGTGATTAATTTAGTTATAAAAATTAACCTAATTATCATAAATCCAAAATATAAAAAAAAACATAAATATACAATGTTTGCTCCTACAAATCGAACCCTAAAAAATTAGTAATAAAATTCTCCTTTAATCTTCATTTTATTGTTTTTGTTGTACTAAAACAAAAATAAATAATAAACAAATAAATAAATTACATATATAGTTTATAAAACATTGCATGTATAGTGCTTCAATAGGTAAGTAAGGTAAGTAGAGGTAAAAAGATCAAATTAGAATATCTATGTCATTTCTTATTTGTTTCTATTTTGAGGAATATATTGAAGAATTATAAAATTATAAGAAAAAAATTAAAATAAAAAATAAAACTTAAGAAAATCAAAGAAAAAAACTAAAAAAGAAACTAAAAGCCGTTGAAGGAAAAAATACCTAAATCACAAAAACTATGGAACCAAAAAAGAAATTGGAAAAAATAAAAAAATTAAAATTAAAAAAGAAATTGGAAAAAATAAAAAATAAAAACCAAAAAAGAAATTAAAAATTGTTGGATGGAGAAAAAGCTAGAGAAAATCACTAAAACTATGGAACCAAAAAAGAAAATGCAAGAGAAAATCAAATAAATTATGGATCGGCGTATTTTAGATATTTTTTAAAAATATTTTTAAAATATAAATATACTAGTACAGGAGAGCATAAATTTATTAAAAAAAATTAAAATATCAAAAAGGAAATAAAAAATAAAACTTAAGAAAATCAAAGAAAAAAACTAACAAGAAATTAAAAACGTTGAAGGAGAAAAAGCTAAATAAAAAAAACTATGGAACCAAAAAAGAAATTGAAAAAAAAAAAAAAAAAACTAAAAAATAAATTGGAAAAAATAAAAAATACAAACCAAAAAAGAAATTGGAAATGTTGGAAGGAGAAAAAGGAAGAAAATACGAAAACCAAAAAAAAATTGTAAAGGAAAAAAGAAGTGAAAAAATCAAAGAAACTATAGAAAAAATACCCTGCGTGTATATTAGATATATATTTTTAAATATAAATATACTAGTAAATAATACAATTTTATATAATTATAATTTTTATTCATTTGTATGTGTTTATTCTCTTGCATTTAATTTTCCCTATCTTAATATAAACATTTTTTCATATATTCTCTAAAGATTCATATAATTAATTCATAAATATATATATATATTAATAAATGTGGATTTTAACATTTAATTAAAATGTTTACATTGAAGATTTCACCCATAACTTAGAAATAAATATTTTTAGACACATTGATAATTAAAAAAATTGCATGTATAATTTATAAATAATAAACAAGTACTAATAATATATTATAAAATCAAATAATTTTTTTTTTTTTAATAAATAAATATTTACAATTTACTAATAATTTAAAGTGTTATATATACTTATATTAAAATATAGCAAGTCAAAATTCTTCGCAAAAACATTGTAAAGTAATATCATTAGTTGGAAAATGTTGAAATTCCACTCAATTTTTGAAGATGTGTTGGCCATAAACTAGAGGGAGCGGTACCCAATCAATTAAGATCAGTTGAATGACATTGATATAGCAACAATACGAGCACATGTGGAATGCTTCCATTCACAATACTGCACAAAAAATAATACAGAGAACAGAACAGAAGTGGGGCCTACGCAATGTATGTTATGTTAATTTCTTATAGCCTAGTTACAGATTAATTGCACAATAAATTCACAGAATAGAACCTCTATCTGATTTATAACAATCAATATTCTGGGTTAATTAACAACTAATAACAGCCGAAGCAAAAAATAACAAAAAACCATACACAAAGAGACAATAAGACAGATATAACAGGAAACCCCAATATGGGGAAAAACCTCCAAATGTTGGATCTTCTATTCAGCGTCAACACCAAACTTTCCACACATAATACAAATACTTGTTGCTACAACAATCTTACATACTGATGCAAGAGAAAAGAAACTTTTCTTACATAACTTGGCTTTCCTTACACATAAAATCACATTTGGTGTTATCTCCACCTCACACCTCAAGAAACATTCTATTAATAAAAAAGAAATCATACTGTTGCTAAATATCCAATTGGAATTGCCCTTAAGCAACTTCCACCCTCCACACTGACCCACCTTCTGAGCTACAAAAAATCAACATGTTAGTTGATCATGGTTTAAGCAGTTTCATTAGCAGATCCCCAACATCCTTGGCATTAGACCATCCGTGAACTTGAGCCTTCACCATGTTGGGATTCTTTTCAATTAGCTTCCACAGTGGATACCTAAAAACAATCAAATAAATCAAGTGAAATTTCAGTAATCTTCTAAAATGGGCACTTAAAGAACAATCAAATCAGTCAAACGATATTTTGAGCATTCTTCTACAATGGATACCTCAGAACAATCAAATAAATCAAATCATATTTCAGTATTATTCCAACAATGAATACATAAAAGCAATGGAATAAATCAAATGATGTTACAGAAAATAATACAGGGGTCAAGTTTCTCACTCTTTTCTAGGCATAACATCATCTCCTTCTGTTAATTTCAAGGTGGGACAGAAATCCCCACTGCCATCTCCCAGGTAAATAAAACGTTTGTTGAACCCATCTTCTATGGACTTTCGCATTTCATCTATGACTGCTCCCTGCAATAGATTACAGATCATTAAGCATAAACTTGAAAATTTCTGCTCCCTGATAACAGAGCATTAAGTATAAACTAAATTTCTGCTAGAATACAGAGCATCAAGCATAAACTAGAAATTTTTAGCTAGAATACAGAGAATTAAGCATAAACTAGAATACAAGCAACAAGTATATGTAAGAGAAAAATTATGACCTTGCACATATTGGGAGGGCAGAGGTTGCAGCCATGAGGAGCTACTGTAAAAGGATGGAATGGGCAAATCCTTAATCTCCCACTCTCCTCAACATATGCAGGGTTTGTCTTAATCTCTGTAAAATACTGAAGTAGGTCATGGGTTTCAAGGATAGTCTTTATGAAAAAGATATTAGCATCGCTCACAATTCGAAGATCACACCTGCTCAAAACCCAAGTAAAAATTACAACCATTAATATAATCTCTGTAAAACTCAACCAATAGGAGAGGGCTGGTCTACTTGAACAAATGAAAGAGAACCCTGAACCCCATCCGTAGACCAATTTATACAATATTGAAATAGTATTCATAGAAAGTTTAAACTCAAAACTAAAGGGGAATCCGTTACCCACTTTCAAACCTAAAAGAATCAGCTCAATAACCAGAAAAGGACTCCGCATAAAAAGGAGTTTCTGACCAACTTTAAAACCCAAAAGAACAATCTCAACAACCTGATAAGGACTCCACATAAAAAGGAGCCTGTGATCAACTTTAAAATCCAAAAGAACCAACTCAACAACCTGGTAAGGACTCCACATAAAAGAGAGTGCATGACCAAATTTAAAACCCAAAAGAACCAGCAACAACCTGATAAATACTCCACATAAAAGGGAGTCTGTGATCAACTTTGAAACCCAAAAGAACAACTCAACCAAAAGAAAATAAGTTTTTGAAGTCTCCTCCATTAAACCAACCCAACCTAAAACTCACCCCAAAGAGAAGGCAAACTTGATGGCTCGAATGGTCTCTGGATAAAGAGGAATGGTCCTCAAACTTGCTTCAATGTCACTTATAGTCTTTCCCTTCTCATGCAGCTCACCCATCATTTTATCCTGCACCCACAATATAATCTTAGGCTTTACACCTACAAAACATTAAAAACAAAACAAAAAATTACTCCTACATTACAAGGGTTGCTTACCATGACAGTATTCCATGGAAGAGTGGGAAGCAATGACTCAAAGAGTTGAGTGGCTCCAAAGTGTTCCATAACCCATTGATCGCTGTCACAATCTATTATGGTGAGATCAAAATCAAAAACTATTACTGTGTCCATGCTCAACAACTCACAGGCAATGAAGACTAGGAGAAAAAAATATGGTCCAAATAGTAGGGAGGGGAATGGGTTTATATAGGATGGGAAAGGGAGAATATGACATTAATAGAGTGGAAAGCGCATGGCATCCACTAACTTTAAAAAACGAGCAAATATGTGGTAGACTCTTCTAGCCTCATCTGGATATACCGGAAAATATTATTTCAGATGCCCGGTTTTTCTATTTTCGTTTCTTCATCTGCTCCTTGCTTTCTCTTGCTTTTTCTATTTATAAGTTTGAAGTGATTAGTTGTTTTTTTTATGTTTTATGTGGTTTTCTTCATAAGTTAGATGTAAAAATTAAAAAAAAAAATTATAAGTTTGAAGTGATACTTGTTTTATGTGGATTTTTCTTTCAGGTAAAAAATAAAGAAATATATAATTTCAAAATTAAATGTGTTAAATATTAAATTTTAATTAAGTTTGAAGTGATAGTTGTTTTTATGTTTTATGTGGATTTTCTTCATAAGTTAAATGTATAAAATTAAGAAATATATAATTTCAAAATTAAACATGTTAAATATTAAGTTCTTAATTTTTTATGTAAATATACAATGCAAATACATTTTGATATGTATAATAATAAAATTCATAAGTACAAAGTAATGACTGTAATATATTCATTTTATACATATACAATTAATTTTTTTAATTTTATGTATTATAAATTAAATTAATATTCAAAATACAATTAATAGAATAGATCTTTCTTTTTCATAAATTTATTATAAAAAAAAATAAGGTTTATGAAAGACTTTTTTAATATATAAATGACTACCTAATACATGTAGATTATTACTAAAATGTAAATCAGTAAATTGAATATTTGAATAATATAAAGACAACTGAGTTGAATACATCAAATTAAACCCATCTTAAAAGGAAACATCAAATTAGATCATGTGCTTCCACTGATATTAGGATGGCTTCTTTCTGATTCAAAATTGCTCTTTACATTGGGCCCTCGTTCCACACTCTTTCCTTCTTTGCAATGAATTGTTAACCTCTTTCCTTTTTTGTAATGAATTGTAAAGGCATGGTTTTCTTTTAATTTGATAAAGGGTGGACTGATTGAGGTGGAAGATGTACAGAATCTAACAAAAGAAAGACTTATGAAATGATTAATTCAATTGAAGGTTTTGATTTGATTATAGGTGGAAGCCCCTTAATAATGACAGGCAGGAACAAGTGCACAAGGGGTAGGCTATAGGGGAAGCATTCCTCTATTTCCTATGAATTTTGTTAAACCAGAACAAAATAGCAAAGGTCTAGGTCTTTCTTTGGCAAATCTCCTGTTAGAGGTAGATGCAAATGTGTGCACCAGCTACAGTCTCAATGATTTGACCAAGAAATTTGTTTTTCTTTATAAATATATTTTACTTTTTTGGGAGTCAAAATTGTTGTCTTGTGAAATCTATGTGAGCTACATATTTTAAAGTATGGCTTTACCAACAAGAATAAAAACTTCTTAAAATTTTTCACTAGGTGTAACTGCAGGTGGATTTTAAGGGAATTTCTTTTATATTTATTTCATTTTCATTTTCAAACATTGACTTTAATAAAAATTTCATTTATTGTTGCTTTTCATCTTCAATTCCTACAACAACCGAAAATGACTATATTAGTGACTTTGCTAACATTTTCAGTGAAGAAACATGAATGACTACTATATTGCTTGCAACATATATCATTGCATGTACATATGTATTTCAGATGAAAATTACAACTTCTCCTGTAGAAACCCCATCTCCAATGGAATTATATTTTTTAAGAAAGAATATACACCTAGGAATACAAGTATAAAAAGTTTCAGAAATTATAACTTTTATTTATTTATTTTGATGAAATAAATTGTAAAAATAGTATTATAGTTTTATTATATATTAATTAAATTTTTTAACATTGTTTATGTGATAGGGAAAACTTGCAATGCAAGCATAAACAAAGGATAAATCAAATCAAGTACAATTTACCTCCCTTTTGCACCAACAAATTGCCTACACTGATCGAGCGAATTGAAGTTGCACCCAAACTCAATTGATTGCTCCTTGCTTTTTGATGTTGTGGATTGCTCTATTTGCTAATAACATAAATATTGATCTCCCAAGGAATGAAAATAGCAGCATAAGTTTACTTAAACAAGAGATGCTGAGAAATGGAGAAAGAAACTCATTTTATAGACATGTGAGACAACAGATCTACGGTTGAGGATGATTAGAAGGATCAATGGTTGAGATAATGTGCGCAAATGAGAGAAGGACAAGTGTCCAAGCCCTCTCATGCATCAAGGGAGTTAAAAAATTTGATTAAGGAGTTGACTAAATTGATTGAGTAGTTAAGTGAATTGATTGATCAGTGAACTAAATTGATTGATTAGTTGACCGAGTTGATTGCTTAGTTGACTTAATTGATTGACTAGTCAATTAAATTGATTGATTAGTTAACTAGATTGACTAACCTGTTAACTGATTTGATTGATCTTTAACTAATTTGATTGATTAGTTATCTAAATTGATTGATCTGTTAACTGATTTTGATTGGAGGAATTTATGGTGGGTGAGGATAAATGGGAAATTAAATAAATAATTATTTAATTTCATGTGCATAAGAGATAATTGAATTAAATATTAATTTGGAAATAGATTATTTAAATAAATATTCTTAAATTTATTTAAAGTGAAGGGAAATTTGAATATTTAAATAAATAATTTTGATTTTATTTATTTAAATTAGAAAAAATAATGATTTAACTAAATAACCTAGACTATTTAATTAATTTAGAGGAATAAAATTGATTTAATTAAATAATCAGGGTTATTTAATTAACATGGAGGATAAATTGATGGTGATCGATAGATGAATTTAATCAAATAATTAAGAATTATTTAATTAAATTGAAGTATGGTAGACGGAAGTCTGGGAACATGTCAATTTTAGGTGTCTACAGTTTATATAATAATAATTTTTTAAAATATTATATAATATTTTTTTGCTACGTGAGTGGAAGGGGCTATTCTCATAAATTATACAAGTACCAAGTAGTGGGAGTACATGCCTTTGTAGTATTGTAATAGTAGCATTTGTTGTCTAGTTGCTATGGGAGCCATGACATATCAATTTAGAGGAAGATACAGTTCTGGATCAACATATTCTAATTTGAATTTATCACGATTTTACTGGATGGATGAAGATTATAGTTGCTATGGCTAACTTTGACCCAAAGTTTGATTCGTACTAGGCACAACTATGACTAGCATAGTTAAAGTTGGGTTTGTTCCTTAGAATAAATTATATTTGTTAAATATTAAGGAATAAAAAAATTGTGAATGTACTTGTATAGAATGGCTTAATATTAGTACATAAAACAAAACTTGCATAAACAAAAGTGAACAATATAAAAATATCAGATCATAATTAATGCATGTAAGTTACTAATATCATTATTTTCCTAAAACCTTTGCACCTCTTAAAGATGCATAAATTAAATCATAAGTACAATAAGCCTAGACTAATTTAATGATAATATTTGAGACCTAACTCTAGCACACCCATTGAAGAAAGGAGGCATTGCTTCTAAAAATGGCACGAGCTATAAGAATGATGTGCAGGTTAAGGTTAAAATTAAATAAGTGTTAAGGTTAGATCCCCCGTTAATGGGAATCTAGGGGTTAGTCTCATGGGGGCTTTGATGGAAGAAGTGAGATGGTTGGCGCTAGAGGAAGGATGGGCGAAAATCAACTTTGATGGAGCTGCAAAGGGAAATCGAGGCAAAAGTGGGGCAGGATGTGTGATCAGGGATCATGAAGGTAGAACAATAATAGAAAAATCCATCTACCTGGAGATCCGCACAAACAACGAGGTAGAATTCAGGGCTGCCTTGATAGGGCTTCAATGCGCTAAGAGTAAAAATTTGAGGAAAATTTATTTGGAAGGGGACTCTCTAATAATGATCAATGCCATTAGGACGGGTTGGACTCCTAATTGGAATCTTAGGAGATGGCTAACCCCTATCAATCTAATACTATCAGAGTTAGACGCCTTCAAGGTGACCTACATCTATCGCGAAGGAAATGGGGTGGCGGATGACTTGGCCAAAAAGGCCTCATTGGCAGGAAAATCTTGAGTGACATTACCATATCAAGAGATGATGGCAGAGTATGTTAGAGTGGAGTCAAGAGTGCTTACACTAATGATGAGGAGTGTGAGATGTTAGGAAGGGAGTTGGCAGGCGTTCATAAATATTGGTGAGCATAGGATTGCACCTGGCATGTCTCATCTTAGCAGGCTTGGTGTGGTAGGCTTAAGACAATCGGCATGGACACCCCGATAATCCTGGAAATCTCAAGCAGACAACTAGCTTTCGTGGGGGAGGTGACGGAGAAAAGGCTGGGTTTAATCTTTAAATCAAAGCATAGCTTAATCCTCCATGATCTGAAGATGGTGTTGGGTGAGGAATTCATGCGCTCCTTTCATGGTGCAGATATAGGGTAAATACAGATATAGCCGCCATGTTTCTAGCGTCGATCTTGGAGGTAGGTGAGACAAAGGATATGGTGAGACAACTCTATAAGAAATTGATATGGAGTAAGTTCTTGGGCGGTTTGGAGGATGTGTTGGAGAACTACAAGGTGGGGAAGGGGATTCCATTGCCAGGAGATTACTATGTTCTACACCGGCGAGGCCATCCACTAGAGAGGTTCCCTCTGGTTTTTACGAGCGACCTGGCTTCTCTTCCAAGGTTTCGAGCGATGGCGGCAACAGGAATTAAATTCCTCAAACAAATTCTGGAATTGATTTCAGAGGATGGAGTGGGATGGCTACAAGAATTTATTATGGAAGAAGGGCTTACGGATGCCGAAGGTTCTGCCACCTAGGGGAGACCGAGGATTCGTGCCCACTGAGGCTGAGTGCCCTGGATGGTTGTGTTACTGCTGATAGGTGATAGGTCTGGTCTGGTTGGATTGGTCGGGGTTTCAAAACAGGGTTTGGTATTATGCTTTCTGTTTTAAAACAATGTTAGTAGACATTTTGCTATTATGTTTCGACATGGGCTTAGGTTGTGTGGCATCATTTTGAACTTGGTAGCCTACTAGGTCTTTTTTGGATTGGGCTGGTTATGTCCAGGGTGACTGTGAATGATCCCCTGCAAATTTGTAATGTTCATACTTTTTATTATAATACAAGGGTGTAGCCCCTTAGCTGCTTTGCAATGATCATAAAAAAGGTGTTAAGGTTAGCTACTTAAAGTAAATTCATGTCTTATAATTATGATTGGTCTATTTAATACTTAATATATTTAAAGGATGTTTAGAAAAATAAAGTACTTAGATTTTCAAAATGATTTTTCCTATATTCTTATGTCTTACAGATTTGAATCACATGTGAAGTGAAAGTACAAATCTCCTCAATGGTCAACCTAGTTTGCAAATCATCATATACCTTTAGTGTGAGAATAACATAAAAAGAAATAGATTAATTTTTATCTTTATGCTAGAAGGAAATAACATAAAAAAGAAATAGATTAATTTTTATCTTTATGTTTGAAGGAAATAACAAATTTCTTACATTTCAAATACGAAGCCCTAAAATTATATTATTACAAACAAGTGAAAAGAAGGAAAAACTAAGCATTTATATATATTTTTTTGTTTCATAGTGACATATGGAGAGGAAGTGACATCCAATGAAATGGAAGGGTGATTGAATTAAGGGTTCGAGCAAGAAGAGAGGATAGGTAGATATATGAATGGGGTTGTGTCCACCATGGAACACAACCACAATAGTAGGCTGCATGGCGTGCTCTAGCACTGTGGATTCATGTTGGGGTTGTGGTCTCCCATGGCCAGACTACTCAGCTAAAAAGTTTACTTTTTTTTCAACGTTAATCTTATACTTTTATTTCTCTACCCCTTTCTCTATATATAACCCCAAAGGAAGAAGTGTGTTCATTTTGTCACAGACATTGATCAAAATACATATGAATATACATATTATTTTACCCAAAAAAATGCTACACACAGAGGGGTGTTTTGGCCCTAAAAGGGACTTATGGCCTCAAAGGGTGGCCATGGATCCTTGCAACCTTAGGGCCTAGTAGGGCCACAACATAATTAAAATGCCAAAAATAAATAGATTAATAAGAGGAACTCCAATGAGCAAATGTTATTGGCAGGTGCAATCAACATCAAAATGAATTAAAATGTAGGAGAGTCATGTTTTAAGGTTTTCAGGGGTCTGAATGTCAATAGAAACCCTAGAGTCATGATAAATAATGCTATAGTTTTGCATAGAATGTTCCCAAAAAAGCTAAACCAAGATTTAATCCAAGCATCAACTAAGAAACTCAGTGATGAATCCATAGACTTAAATCTCAAACCAATATAACTTTCAAGAAGCTTGCCAAAACACCAAAATGAGTTGGACTTCTCTCGCTAAATAGTATCTATAAATGGTATAACTGAATTGAGGATGCCTAGAGGCACCAAACATAGCATATATTATTATATTGGTACAAGAAACAAACAGAAGTAGACAATAGAAAGCAGAGACTTGGCAAGCTACTACGATGGAGATTCTAGCTGGACAAATCTTTAACAGAATAAATCACAATGACAAACCTTTCAAATTTGACAGCAGGAATTGAGTTTAAAATTTGCATGTCTCTGGAAATGTTTCAGGAGTCTACATGCACACTGTTGACGCTGCACGAAATTGAAACATTTCTTGTACTCTAATAAAACATTTGACTAAAATGAAAGGAAGTACTCAGCAACTGATTGCTATGCCATAGGCATTTGATTGGCATGAACAACATGGGCTTTTGAAAATAAATAATGGCTACCTTTAGTTGGCATGTACATGAAATAAAATAAACCATTAATATATTTCTTAAAAATAATTGAATCAAAGCTCCTTAATAGGCGTTTGAACCTGCGTGTGGACATCCATCAAAGCATGAAGGAAAGGATTTTTTCTTTTTTAAGTTAGATATTATAATTGGAATGCTTTGGTCAACATCCATGCATAGATTCAAGTGCCGATTTTTTTTTTTTTAAATTTAATTTAGACTTCTTTTTTTTTTAATTTAGTTTATACGGAAATTAAGTAATCTTTCATCTCCTCCACCCCTGCTGTGTTGACGTAATTATGATAATTAATAATAGTAATTTTATATTATATAATGTATATATGTGAATAAAATAAATAAATAATAATTATGTTATATTAATATTAATACCATAATAACATTCCCATTTATATTATTGTAATATTAATAATATAAATATGTTATTATTAAATTAATAATAATAGTAATATTTTTTTTGCTACGTAATAAGAGATATTATTATATTATTCAAAAACGAGTTACAGTCCACAACCCTTCCATGGTTGGCAAAAAAGTTTGAAACCATTTCTTTCCTAGCCTATAAACTTCACCTAGAAGACCACGCAGGGTCAAAGATACTGATAAGTATGTCATACTAAATACCTACACTGAAACCTCGATTGACTCCTATAGACTAACAATATCAACAGACAAAAAGAAATTCATACTATTATAGCCCTTGTGTGACTTAACTGGGATACTCTGCCAGCTTCCTCGTGAACTCTTCCATCCACTGCAAGTCCATGGTCGCCACCAGCCCCAGCGGTCTCTTGATGAAATCCATTGCAGTCGTAGCTTGGTCCTTCAGCACGATCAGGTCAAAGCCCTTAACATCCAAGATGAAGGATAAACTTTGATTACTGCCCCAGGATCCGCCATGAGTTTCCAGTCCTTAGGGCGAGGAACACTGACACCGAGGTGAGCATACTACAGCGTCTTCCCAATTCTCCTAGATGCTCAGGAAAGAACAGTGCTCGCATTATTGTTTCCGCCTCTGCCTTCCCCAACTCCAGCTCCAGCAGCATAGCCAAGACCCGTGAGGAAATGTTCGTGTCCACACAGTATCGCTTGTCATTTTCCAAGAAAGCCTTCCCCAGTAATAGTTTCACCGCGTCCACTAGCAACCCGTCCGACTGTCTCAACATCCTCAGCAGGCGAAGATCTGTTATGCCACCCAGGAAAGCCATTTGCCGCTTGGAACTGACCAGCCAAATGGGAGTGTCCATCCCTCCGCAACGTATGGCAAAGGCTGAGATGATCACAACAAAGTGGGACGACATTTGCAAAAACGGATATAGAATTTGTAGAACTCTGGAGACCGCCTTCCTTGTTAACCTTGCGCCGAAGGATATCGAAGGCATTCACCAAAATGATGACCCTGTTGCACTAAATGTCATCTTTGCGGGCTCATAACTGCCAGCTCCCGTCGGCTCATGTTGTCGCGGATCGGCACTCTGTAATGAGTGCCTCGGCCTTGCCACCCATGATGGTGTGGCAAGGCTCCCTCCCTACCTCCCACAAGCCTTGCTCACCCTAAAGGTCCTTCCATAGGGAAGATTTCTCTGATTGTGATCCCGTCTGCCCCACTATTTGATAAACTATCTGCTTCAAGGTTTCCTTCCCTCAATATATGGTTGAATGTGACCCTATGAAATCCTTCTACCAGCTCTAGAGCTTGATCTAGAATAGCTTGCAGTCTCCAGTTGACTAATTTCTTACACCTCAAACCATTGATGACTAACATTGAATCCCCTTCGATTTCCAGGTTCCTAATATTAAGGTCCCTACACAGCCTCACTCCAAGGAGTAACACCTATAATTCTGCTTCGTTATTGGTGCTCAATCTAAGAGGAGTAGCTATCTTGCCCACCACTTCTCCCTTTGCATTCCTAACAATACAACCTGCCCCTGACGGGCCTGGATTACCTCGAGAGGCACCGTCGAAATTCAATTTTAGCCATCCAACTTCTGGGGGAGACCATCTAATATTCTCTCTGGCTCTTTTCGTACTGTTACCTCCCTCTCCAATCTGAGAGGCCGGGGAGAGTCCCTTCCAACTTTTAACCATCTCTGCATCCCAACCTGTAAAAATGAGATGGGCAGGGTCTCGGTCTGTGAGTCTGGAGTTGACCACTTCTACTAAACTAGCTTCTATTTTATTAATGAGAGAAAACCAATGCATTTCTTTATCTTGAAAGATTCTCCTGTTTCGTTCTTTCCAAATTTCCCAAATCAAAATGGAAGGAGCTGCAATCTAAAGACCTCCAAACATCGCTTTCTGCTGTAGCAGGGGCCATGCTATCAGCCATTCCTTCAGATTTCTGGAAGCAGCAGACTTCCACTTAAACTTGTTACACATCCACTTCCAAACTCTTCCCGTGAAGGGACAATGAAGAAATAAGTGATCTCCATCTTCCTCTGCTTTGCCACACAACGAACATCTCGAAGGCCCCTCATAGCCCATCCTTCTCAACTTATCTGCTGTTAAAGCCTTGCCCTGAGCAACAATCCACAGAAACACACCTGCCTTCGGAAGGCATTGTTTATGCCAACAAAGCTTAGATGGATTCAAGCCTGAGGGCTCATTCGAGACTGCTAAGGCCTTGTATCCTTCTTTACCGAGTACTCCCCAAAAGCTGAGGCGTTCCACTGGAGTCTATCCCTGCCTCTTCTGAACCTTATGTTGCACTTGGACATCTCATCATCGAACCTAGAAATCAGGTCATCCTCAAATCCCAACCCCCGGATACTTTTTCAAGTAGGGGAATCTCTGTTATCTATAGGGAAGGATAAATAATTGCAAACTTTCTCTCCCCATTCCTGTTTTGTAGCTATCATTACGGGGGCCAAATCTTCATACCTTGCTAGAGCCTGGGCCCCTTCCCAAGAGTCCTCCCAGAACCTGGCTTCCCTACCATCCTTAATTTCCCAGGTGAGGTGATCTCAAATTAAATTTCTGCTCTTCCTAATGAAGTTCCAAATCCTAGAGCCGTCTGGCAACTGCCTGGAAGAGAAAATACTGAGCTCTTCCCTGTCCAAGTATTTGTTCCTTAACAACCTAACCCATTTGAGGTTGGGCTTATTATGAATAAACCAGGCCAACTTTGCCCCCAGAGCTTGATTTTGCCTTAAAAGGTCTTTCACCCCTGCTCCATCTTTTGCTTTCTGTTTGCAAACTTGTTTCCAATTAACTAGTGGGAATTTAAACTGATCCGAAGGTCCTTTCCAAAAGAAATTCCTCATCAATTGATTAAGTTATTTATAGATTTTACTTGTCAGAGGCAAACAGGACAACATATAGGTAGGAATAATTGCTAGTACTGTTTTGATGAGCGTCAATCTCCCTGCCCACGAGAGCCACTTGCTCTTCCACGATTCTAGTCCAGCCTTTATCCTTTCCAACAGAGGGTCCCAAGAGTTGCTAGGGAGGATCCCTTTTACTAATGGCAACCCAAGATATTTACAAGGAAGGGAGCCTTTCCCAAAGGACATAATTTGAAGGATTCTCTCTTCTCTACCAGGAGGGGCATTAAAGAAAAACACCTCTGATTTCACTTGGCTGACTTCCTGCCCGGATGTTTTGGAGTAAGAGTCCAGTATCCTTTTGAACCTTAGTGCCTCCCCTTCTTGAGCCATTCCAAATAAAAGGGTGTCATCAGCAAATTGTTGATGAGAGAACCTTGGCATATCTCTTGTGATTTGAATGCCTCTGATTAGACCCTCCTAACAAGCATTTGACAAGAATCTTCCCAAAGCGTCAACCATAATAATGAAAAGGAAGGGAGAAATAGGGTCTCCCTGCCTAAGTCCTCTTGAGGAGTTGAAGAAGCCTTCCGGCGAGCTGTTTAAAAGAACTGAGAACCTTGGGCTTGATAACCACTCAAACATCCAATTTAGCCACTCTTGCTGAAATCCAAAGGCCTCTAAAATTTTGAATAGGAATTTCTAGTTTACTTTATCATATGCCTTTCGGATGTCCAGTTTAACCAACATTGAGGGAAATTTGTTCTTTTGAACCGAGTGAATAGCCTCTTGGGCAATTATTACCCCATCCAGAATAGACCTTTCCGGGACAAACCCTGTCTGCTCTTCAGATATAATATCCGGAAGGATTCTTTTGACTCTGTTTGCAACTGCTTTGGCCAAGATTTTGTAGACCACATTACACAGTGAAATTGGTCTAAAATCTTCAAATGACTCTGGCTTGTCTTTCTTAGGGATCAAAACAAGAAAGGTGTTTCCAATCTCTTTTAGAACCTTCCCCTCCTTCCTAGCATCCTCATAGGCTGCTGTGAGATCTTTTCCAATAAAATTCCAACATTTCTGAAAGAACACTGCTGGGAATCCGTCCGGTCTAGGAGCCTTGTCCTGTCCAAGTGTAAAGAGGGCTTCTCTGATTTCTTCTTCGGAAAATTTACTGTTTAGCATCAATTTTTGATCTTCAGTTACTAACTTCGGGATGAATCTTAAGAATTCTTGTTGCCCCTGAAAGGCTGATCCCTTTTCTTCATTCAAGAGATTCTAAAAATAATCAACTGCTGCTTTTGCTATCTCCTCTGGGATATCCGTGACCCTACCCTCCTTTGTTTTGATAGAGGAGATTCTATTGATCTCTCTACAAACCTTTGTTGAATTGTGAAAAAAATTTGTGTTAGAATCACCACCCTTCAACCACACGTCCCTGGATTTCTGTCTCCAAAAGACTTCTTCCTTTGCCAAGATGTCTTCAAGTTTACTCATCAGTTCCTTTTCTTTAAGAAAAGAGTCGTTATCCATGCCTTCTTTTGTGATTTTGTCATTTAAGATATGAATATCTGCCTCTACTTGTCTCTTGGAAACAAAAATGTTCTTAAAATGATCCTTATTCCACTGTCTCAAATTTGCTTTGATGATTTTCAGTTTGGTAACTATATTGAAGAGGCCAACTCCCTTAGGGTTGCAAGTCTTCCACCATTCCTCAATTAGAGACAGAAATGAGGGGTCCTTAAACCACATATTTTCAAATTTAAAAGGACATCTTATTGGTCTCCTCTCACCCTGTATTTCTAGACTTATTGGGAAATGATCCGACCCTGACGCCAGTAGAATCTTGCTGTCCAAACTGAAGGGGAATTGACTCAAATCCCCTTTAATAAAAAAACCTGTCTAATTTTTCTGCAATATTGCAAAAGCCAAGTCTTCTATTGTTCCAAGTATAATTCCCATTACCCAGCTGTATTTCTATTAAATCATTTCTGTCAACAAAGGCTTCAAAATCTTTCTGCGATTGGAGTTTCCTTCCCACCCCTCCTAACTTGTCTTCAGCTCTCAAGATAGCATTAAAGTCACCTCCCAAGAAAATATAATCCCAAGACCTATTGTTGCACAAATGATCTAATTCTGCCCATAACTCCTTTTTCAACCTCTGAGAGTTGGGTCCATAAATATTAATCAGGAGAAAGCTTAAGTTTGAGGCTAGACTTCTTACTTTACTAGCTATCCACTCGTAACTGGAGGCTATATCTTCTAAAAGCACTGACTGCGGTCTCCATAATGTCATCATTCCTCCTGAGGGACCTCTCGAGTTCACCTTAACCATCTTCCATTGCTTCAAGCTCTTGGCAAAGGATTGATTTTCACTTTCATCTAGTTTAGTTTCCTGAATCATACAAATATCAGGCTAGATCAGCTTCAGTTTGTGCCTTAAGAGACACTTCTTGTTAGGGGCATTCATGCCCCTAACATTCCACAACAGGATTCTCATTGGTGTTCAGGAAGGGCGCCGCCCTTCCCTACTTTTATCAAATCAAATAGCTTCATTTGTCCACTTGCTTCTCCGTCCCATTTAAGTTTCTCCCTATTTGGGATTCGACCTCTGGATTTATGCTCTCCACAATCTGGGGATGTTTTATCGCTATCCCTTTGGCTGATCCCCAAGATCTCTAAGGGGTTAGGTAGACTCTTTTCTTTGGTGGCCAGAAGGGCCGAAGAGTTCACTTCTTCTAAGCCAAAAACTTCCAGCTCTTTGCCTGAGCTTGACAGCCAGTCCTCTGCAGGTGCTTCTTCATCTGATTTGATTGTGCCTTCCTTGACAGCGTTTGCAAGTTGAACCAATTCATTCCCTACTTCTAACAAAGATTCAAAATCCTCCAGTTGCATGTTTGGTTTGATTGCCTCAATTGTTTCTGAGATTTTAGAATTGATGTTTTGGGAGAAATTTACAAATTCTTCCCCACTAGACAGGTTCTGAACTCCTTCTCTTTCTCTGGGAGTTACTTCCTTCGACCCCTTCTCCTTTCCAATCTCCTTCTTTTTTATGTTCTCTACTTCCACCAAGTTAGGAACCGGATCCAATGGGAGAGTCCTTCCCTTTTCTTTTTCAACTTCCATTTCCATCGATACTTTACCTACCAAATCAGTCTGAGATTTACCCTCCACCCGCGTATTCCTGCTAAAATTGCCTTGATCCTGCTCCCTCGATCTCCATCCTATTGTGCTCACCCAACTTCCAAGGGGTTTAGATTCAAAGATAAGGGATTGATTTAGAACACCCCAATCTGTAAAAATTTCAAGTTCTCTCCAACGCTGTTCTGGGAAGGGGTTTTCAATACATAATCTAACGTGCGAACCTTCCTCTACTGGATCCTTCGATTCTTCTGAACAAATATATCTACCCAGGTAGTTTCCTATTTCTTCTAAAATCTTCTGGTTCCAAAATTCTATTAGAAGGTTAGGCAATCTATACCAGTCCTGACTTCAATCCACCTTAAACTTTTTTGGATCAAATCCCACAAACCAGTTACGTAAGTAAAAACCAAATCCATTCAGAATCTATATACCTTCTAAAATGTCCTTTTTAATCTTGACAGAGGGGCAAACAACAAAGAAGAATCCATTCGCTAGGGTTTTTAAAGATAACTCCTTTCCCCATCTTTCTTGCCACCAATCTTTAAGATCCTCCGAATCTAGGTTGGGACCATACCATTTCCCAATAACTCCAATTTTTTCCATATATTCAATAGAGGGTTTTAACAAATTAGGGCTTAGCACCATAGTTTTTTTGTTTCCATACCTGGATTCAGTTGATCGAATACCAATGCCTCCCTCTCCGAAATTTGATTTTCGCCATTGATCTTGCCCTTGCCTTCTGTTGTTGCGCCAATGGGTCTTCCAATGTGCTTGATGCTCCCATCTTTTCCCAAGTCGCTTCGGAGGGATATATTTATCCGAAAACCTCAAAAAATTCTGCCTTCCATTCGATCTCCAAGGTTCGTAGGAAGCCCTTTCCTGGACTTTACTGAGTGGAATTTCTTTCTCCGTTTCCTTAGCCCATGATCAGGGCGAATCAGACCCCCTACCTTCTGAGAATCCTTCCTTCCCTTTAGCCCTTGCTTCTTCCTGCTGTTCCCCTTGTCGAAGAACGACTTCCTGTCTCCTCGGATTTTCGCTCTATCGCTATAATCATACTTATAATAGTAATATTATATTGTTATAAATATAAAAATATAATATAACATAATAGTTAATATAATGACATAATATATAATTGTTAGCAATATTATTTTCTAAATAGTTAGAAATTAACAAGTGTCAAGAAGATTGTGATTAATTTAGTTATAAAAATTAACCTAATTATCATAGATCTAAAATATAAAAAACATAAATATACAATGTTTGCTCTTACAAATCAAACCCTAAACAATTAGTAATAAAATTCTTCTTTAATCTTCATTTTAGTGTTTTTGTTATACTACAACAAAAATAAATAATAATTAATAAAATAAATAAATTGCATATATAGCCTTAAAAAATGGTATGTATAGTGCTTGAATAGAGGTAAAAGGATCAAATTATAATATCCATACTATTTCTTATTTGTGTCTATTTTGAGGAATATATTGAAGAAATATAAAATTAATAAATAATACAATTTTATATAAAGATGGCATTGTTCTTCTAATTTTTATTCATTTGTATATGTGTTTATTCTCTTGTATTTAATTCTCACTATCTTAATACAAACAATTTTTCATATATTCACTCCAAATATTCATATAATTAATTCATAAAAATAGATATATTAATAAATGTGGATTTTAGCATTTAATTAAAATGTTTGCATTGAAGATTTTGGGCCATTTTGACCATGAAAGGGATGGCCCCAAATAAGGCATAGCTTTTTATCACCTCAAAGTTTTTTGACCAATCAAAATTATTCCAAATATATAGAAACCAATTAAATTATTAATAAATATTTTTAGAAAAATTGTTAATTAAAAAAATTGCATCTAGAGTTTATAAATAATAAGCAAGTACTATAATATATTATAAATTAAAACAATTCATTATATTTTTTATAAATAAATATTCACAATTTATTAATAATTTAAAGTGTTATATACTTATATTAAGGAAGTACTAATAATATATTATAAATTAAAATAATTTATTATATTTTTTTATAAATAAATATTTAAATTTATTAATAATTTAAAGTATTATATATACTTATATTAAAATATAGCAAATCAAAATTCAACAGTCCACATGCCATCAAATTCCAAACCTGGCTCACAATAAGAGTTCACAAAAACACTGTAAAGTAATATCATCAGTTGGAAAATGTTGAAATTCCACTCAATTTTTGAAGTATGTGTTGGCCATAAACCAGAGGGAACAGTACCCAATCAATTTTTAAGATCAGTTGAATGACATTGATACAGCAACAATATGAGCACATGTAGAATGCTTCCATTCACCATACTGCACAAAAAATAATACAGAAAACAGAAGTGGGGCCTACGCAATGTATGTTGGTTGATCATGGTTTAAGCAGTTTCATTAGCAGATCCTCAACATCCTTGGCATTAGACCATCCGTGAACTTGAGCCTTCACCATATTGGGGTTCTTTTCAATTAGCTTCCACAGTGGATACCTAAAAACAATCAAATAAATCAAGTGAAATTTCAGTAATCTTCTAAAATGGGCACTTAAAGAACAATCAAATCAGTCAAAAGATATTTTGAGCATTCTTCTACAATGGATACCTCAGAACAATCAAATAAATCAAATCATATTTCAGTATTATTCCAACAATGGATACATAAAAACAATGAAATAAATCAAATGATGTTTGAGTATGTTTCAACAGAAAAATACAGGGGTCAAGTTTCTCACTCTTTTCTAGGCATAACATCATCTCCTTCTGTTAATTTCAAGGTGGGACAGAAATCCCCACTGCCATCTCCCAGGTAAATAAAACGTTTGTTGAACCCATCTTCTATGGACTTTCGCATTTCATCTATGACTGCTCCCTGCAATAGATTACAGATCATTAAGCATAAACTTGAAAATTTCTGCTCCCTGATAACAGAGCATTAAGTATAAACTAAATTTCTGCTAGAATACAGAGCATGAAGCAAAAAACTAGAATTTTTTTGCTAGAATACAGAGAATTAAGCATAAACTAGAATACAAGCAACAAGTATATGTAAGAGAAAAATTATGACCTTGCACATATTGGGAGGGCGGAGGTTGTAAAATACTGAGGCAGGTCATGGGTCTCAAGGATAGTCTTTATGAAAAAGATATTAGCATCGCTCACAATTCGAAGATCACACCTGCTCAAAACCCAAGCAAAAATTACATGCATTAATATAATCTCTGTAAAACTCAACCAATAGGAGAGGGCTGGTCTACTTGAACAAATGAAAGAGAACCCTGAACCCCATCCCTAGACCAATTCATACAATATTGAAATAGTATTCATAGAAAGTTTAAACTCAAAACTAAAGGGGAATCGGTTACCCACTTTCAAACCCAAAAGAACCAGTTCAACAACCTGAAAAGGACTCCACATAAAAAGGAGTTCCTGATCAGCTTTAAAACCCAAAAGAACCAGCTCAACAACCTGATAAGGACTCCACATAAAAGGGAGTGGGTGACCAACTTTAAAACCCAAAAGAACCAGCTCAACCAAAATAAAAGAAGTTTTTGAAAGTCCTCCATTAAACCAACCCAACATAAAACTCACCCCAAAGAGAAGGCAAACTTGATGGCTAGAATAGTCTCTGGATAAAGAGGAATAATCCTCAAACTTGCTTCAATGTCACTTATGGTCTTTCCCAGATCATGCAGCTCACCCATCATTTTATCCTACACCCACAATATAATCTTAGGCTTTACACCTACAAACATTAAAACAAAACAAAAAATTGCTACTACATTACAAGGGTTGCTTACCATGAGAGTATTCCATGGAAGAGTGGGAAGCAAGGACTCAAAGAGTTGAGTGGCTCCAAGGTGTTCCATAACCCATTGATTACTGTCACAAT
This sequence comes from Cunninghamia lanceolata, assembly GCA_027924645.1. NCBI lineage: Eukaryota > Viridiplantae > Streptophyta > Pinopsida > Cupressales > Cupressaceae > Cunninghamia > Cunninghamia lanceolata. The sequence continues at coordinate 97,242 of BSBN01001028.1, forward strand.
CTATTATGGTGAGATCAAAATCAAAAACTATCACTGTGTCCATGCTCAACAACTCACAGGCAATGAAGAAAAAAACATATGTCCCAAACAGGAGGGAGGTCAATGGACTTATATAGGATGGGAAAGGCAGAATATGCCATTAATAAAGTGGAAAGGCAATTGGCATTCACTAGCTTTGAAAAACGAGCAAATATGTGTTAGGACTCTTGAGGGATATACGGGAAAATATTCTTTCATATGCCCGGTTTTTCTATTTTCGTTTCCTCATCTGCTCCCTGATTTCCCTTTGCTTTTTCTATTAATAAGTTTGAAGTGATTAATTGTTTTTTTTTTTTTATGTTTCATGTGGTTTTCTTCATTAGTTAGAGGTAAAAAATAATAAAAAAATTATAAGTTTGAAGTGATAGTTGTTTTTTATGTTTTATGTGGATTTTTCTTTCATGTAAAAATAAAGAAATATATAATTTCAAAATTAAATGTGTTAAATATTAAATTCTTAATTAAGTTTGAAGTGATGGTTGTTTTTATGTTTTATTTGGATTTTTCTTTCATGTAAAAAATAAAGAAATATATAATTTCAAAATTAAATGTGTTAAATATTAAATTCTTAATTAAGTTTGAAGTGATGGTTGTTTTTTATGTTTTATGTGGATTTTCCTTCATAAGTTAAATGCACAAAATTAAGAAATATATAATTTCAAAATTAAACATGTTCTTAATTTTTTATGTAAATATATAATGCAAATACATTTTGACATGTATAAAAATAAAATTCTTAAGTACAAAGCAATGAATGTAATATATACATTTTATACATATACAATTATTTTTTTTAATTTTACTTATTTTAAAATAAATTAATATTCAAAATACAATTAATAAAATAGATCTTTCTTTTTCATAAATTTATTATAAAAAAATTAGATTTATAGAAATTTTTTTTAATATATACATGACTACCTAATACATGTAGATTATTACTAAAATGTAAATTAGTAAATTGAATATTTGAATAATATAAAGACAATTGATAAATTAATATAAAACCCATTTGCTAAAGATTCAAAATCAAATAACCTAGAAATAATTTACTTATGCAAACATTGTCTAAAACTAAAATCCTTGAAATTTGTATGATTTAGATTCACTTCTCTACTTGGTTATCTTATTTCAAATAAACAATAAGGAGATATGGATACCAAAACAAAACAAAAAACACCTATGAGATAGATGGAATTGACCCATTTTAAAAAAGAAACATCAAATCAGATCTCGTGCTTCCACTAATATTGGGATGGCTTCTTTCTGATTCAGAATTGCTCTTTCCTAGGGTCCTCATTCCACCCAGACTGTTTAACCTCTTTCCTTCTTTGCAATGAATTGTAAAGGCATGGTTTTCTTATTCTTTTTTTAAAGAGTAGTAGCTGGGAACCATCTATAATTTCATTTATTTTTTCTTAAGTTGGCACCTTTACTTTGATAAAGGATAGACTGATTGAGATGGAAGATTTACATAATCTAATAGAAAAAGGACTTATGAAATGATTAGTTCAATTGAAGGTTTTGATCTGATAATAGGTGGAAGCCCCTTAATAATCTCACAGGCAGTAACAAGTGCACAAGGGGTGGGCTATAGGGGAAGCATTCCTCTATTTCATATGAATTTCCACGGATTGTGAAGTACATCAGACGTGTAATTTCAAACATAACTTGATAGAATAATATCATATTATTTGTTGATTTTGGTAGCTAGGTCGGATCCCTCCTAGAGACCGACCTAGTCATAAAATGCTGAATGGCCTATCGGCCTTAGCATTTTGAGAATCTCAATTGTATTATCCGATTTAAGGCAGGCCCTATTTGGGTGAATTCATTATGTGTATCATGTAATTGCAAATAGGTCAGGACCTATTTCAATGTAACTTGTATGTAATTATTTGAATTATTATAACTTGGCGCAAACTGTATAAAGCCGACCAAGGTTATTGTTTGTGCGATCTCCTATAAATGTAAAGTGACTTGTAGTCACAATTCATAGTAAGACACACTTATTTTTGCTCTGAGAAAACTATCCATTAGCGATCTACTTCAAGTCTAGCAATATTCATCTGCAATTAGTAAGTTGTTTTGCTGATAGTTGAACCGTTCGATAGGTTCAACGGTTCAACGGGTTCCAAAGGTTCAATGAGTTCCAAAGGTTCAAAGGGTTTGACGGTTCAACGGGTTCAACAAGTTCCAAAGGTTCAAAGGGTTTGATGGTTCAAGGAGTTCAATGGTTCAACTGGTTCAGTGGTTTGATAATTTGATTTGTTCATCCCACTTTCATCTACAATCAACAACGAATCTGCTACTTGGTGAAGCGAATCTGATCTTGCATGGGCGAAGTTGTTTCAGGATTATCCAGTGCTGCTGAACCTATGTGCTTACTGTGCAATCACCTCATGTGCAAGGAAACTTCATTCTGAACATTATAATCAGTTCAGTTCAGAACTAAAGTTCAGATAAGTTGTATTCTTGGTGCCTATGATTTTGTACCCTAGTTGGGCAAAGTTGTAATATGCCTCTGCCATTAATCTAATCGGATCTGAGATTTTCTTGCTGGGTTTTTCACCTCTAAGAGAGAGGTTTTCCCAGGGTATCTTTGTGTTATGTGTGCATTTGTGTTTTCTTGTTCCTTACTGTCAATCTGATTGCTAAATTTAACATTATTAAAGGTGTAACATATTCTTTTTGTCTTACAATGCCCCTCTTGAGTCACTTATTTTAGATCTACCAAACAAATGTTTGGGGATATTCAAAATCTACTTACAAGTTTTGCTTATTTTACAATTATATGAAAATAATTATATAGATAAATTGAAATAGTTATATGAAAATAGCAAGGAGATGAAACAATTTTTGCTTATTTTGATTTTTCTCTCCTAAGGGTGGCACAACCATTGATGAACTTGCATTTCGTTGCACACTCAAAAATATGTGAAGTTTTCTTGTTAGGTTTTATTTTAAGTTGGGAGTTGTTTTGCAAGTTCATGTGCATGTATTAAAAGTCTTATTATTTGTATTTTTATGCTAAAGCAGTGAATATATCATCTTACTGTTGCATTTTGTTAAGCCAGAACAAAATAACAAAGGTCTAGGTCTTTCTTTGGCAAATCTCCTTTTAGAGGTAGATGTCTGCTTGTCTCAAATCTACACTGATTTGACCAAGAAATTTGTTTTTCTTTATAAATATATTTTAATTTTTTAGGAGTCAAAATTGATGTCTTGTGAAATCTATGTGAGCTACGTATTTTAAAGTATGGCTTTACCAACAAGAATAAAACCTTCTTAAATTTTTTCACTAGTTGTAACTGTGGAATTTAAGGGAATCTCTTTTAAATTTATTCCATTTTAATTTTCAAACATTGATTTTAATAAAAAAATCATTTATCATTGTCTTTCATCTTTAGTTCCTACAACAACTAAAAATGACTATATTAGTGACTTTGCTAACATTTTCAGTGAAGAAAACCTGCTATATTGTTTGAAACATATATCATTACATGTACATATGTGTTTTAGATGAAAATTAGAGCTTCCTAATTGCAAGATACTACTATACCTCTTCTTTCTTCCCTTCCAAATAGCATATTGGTAGACCCCTTGCGTATAAATATTGTGCAATTGTTAGTTTTATATCTCCTATAGAAACCCCATCTCCAATGATTTTATATTTTATTAAGAAAGAAGATACATAGGAATACAACTACATAAAATGTGAGAAATTATAAGGAATACAACTACATAAAATGTGAGAAATTATAACTTTTGTTTATTTATTTTGATGAAATAAGTTGTAAAAATAGTATTATAGTTTTATTATATATTAATTAAACTTTTTAACATTGTTTATATAATTATTATTTTTTAAAATATTATATAATATTTTTTTGCTATGTGAGTGGAAGGGGCTATTCTCATAAATTATACAAGTACCAAGTAGTGGGAGTACATGCCTTTGTAGTATTGTAATAGTAGTATTTGTTGTCTAGTTGCTATGTGAGCCATGCCATAGCGATTTAGAGGAAGGTTCCATCTTACGAGGCACAACTATGACTAGCGTAGTTAAAGTTGGGTTTCTTCCTTAGAATAAAGTATATTTGTTAAATATTAAGGAAGAAAAAAATTGTGAAAGTACTTGTATAGAATATTAGTACATGACATGTGCAAAGCTATTTTAAATCTAGATTCATTGAACTAACTAAATGTGTTAAATATGGATGACGATTTTATTAGGTGAATGAAAATAAGAAATATTTGGTACAATATTTAAAATAGCATATCAAATTTTAAAAATTAAAATAATTTATAATTAAAAATTTATAAATAATTTATTGATTTTATAAAACTAAAAATATATAATTATTAATGCTATAAAATTTTTAAATTCTAATTAAAAAATAACATATATTATATATTGAAAAACTATAAAATAATAAAAATGAAAATGAAAATAAATCCAACTAACAAAAGAACTCTTAAATAAATAAAAATAACTTTTCACAATGCAAATATAATAAAATAATTCTTAAAACAAAATAACATAACTTATAAGTATTTAAAATAAATTTTGATTAGCCCTAGGGATAAGCCAAATGGTCAAGCCTTTGAAAAACATGGATGATGGTTGTTGGTTTGAGTCCATGGATTTGTCATTGAATAACTTTTAAGTGTATTTAAGATATCTATACTAGTTTATATTTTAGAAAGCAAAATTAAAATATATTATAAAATAAAAAAGTTATAATTTAAAGAAAAATATAAAGATATTATAAAATAAAAAAGCTAAAAATAGAAACAAAATCAATGCATATTTCATCTTCCACATTTTCCACCCATAAGACCTTAATTTTGAACCAATCAAAATTACCTCAAAAACATAGAAGCTAATTAAATTAATGATAAATCTTTTTGCAAACATTTCTACTTAAAAAATTTGCATGTCTAGTTTATAAAAAAAGGCATAAAACAATAGTATTGGGAGGTACTAATAATCAAAATATAACAATTTATATTGTCTAGAGTGTAAAGAGGGCACGAAAGCATAAAATCTTAAAAAATACATAGTTTAGAATTAAATCAAAGGTATGTAGGTGAAACTACCACGTCTAGCATGTAGGCTAGAAAAACTAATGGAACTTAATCCTTTTCTCCCACCATTCAATCCCTTTTTTTCATGAGAGTAGAGAGTTATATTGTAAGGATCTAGATCTTTTGGAGGAATCTTTTTTCTATTGCATAATTGTCCAATCATTCTTAACCTTGGGCTCATGATTAGCTATCATGGATTCTAAAGGAGCTCACACCACTACTTAAGGGATGGGAGCCAAATTTTCCTTAGCATCCAATGCATGACAAGAGGGGGGCTAGTCACACTTAGTGGTATTTTCCACCACCCAAAGTGCAACCGAACTTTCATCTACAATGTTAGGAGAGATCTTCAAGGATTGATCTCCAAGTGACTAGGGAGAGTAAGAGGACATTGTCTGAATCCATGTAGGATCAACCCAATAGTGATGGAGCTTATTCTCATGCCACCAAGTGCTACACTTTTTGTTGTGATATTTTGATTCAGTGGAGACCCTCCTTAGATAGTGAGCTGCAAAGTGCTCGTAATTGAAGCACCTTTGGTAATTGAAGATGATATTAACATAATTGCAAACTTGAAACTAGTTTCATCTATTCTTTAATGGTGAAATTGATTTAGGAAGACAACACAAATTTTGGCAAAAGTAGTATGAAATTGATCTTTTGTGTTCGTAGAAGCATGCAAGAGTTTTCCAATCAAATTACTAATCACTCATAATCTAGAATATTAACAAATTTGTAGTAGAAGGTAACGGAGGTAGAGTCATACAAGAATTGTGGTGAAAACATCTTTGTTAAGGTCAAAGGTAGGGTAGTAGTGTTAGACGTGCAATAAATGTTTATCATAAAAATTTGGCCCAAAGGCTAAAATCACATTTCAATCATCTTCCATCTTGTAGCAGATAATGAAGACACCTTTTACACAAGGGAACATGTCAATTTGAGCCTTAGTTAGCTACTTCTATTCCTTTGATGCCCATTTGTGCAAGCCTTTCAAACTAGGTCATAGGCCATGAAACCTACCTATGGTAACATATTGTTGAACAAAGAGTTTTCAATGGTATTTGTAGACACTTAAAATCCTCTCACCACTATTTTGACCTCAATCAGGATATCAACTGACTATTTCTTCCATAATTAATATTTATTTAATTAATTATCCATTTTCATCCTCGCATTAATTAAATAATTTTTATTATTATTTAATTAATAGTCACTATTCACATACCTTCCAACATTGTTCATCCATAATTAAGTGAATAGTTTGGACTATGTATTCAATTAATTAAATTTCCTCCTAGAGTTCAACCTTAGGTGAATAAATAGAAATATTTAATCACCTAAGCTCATCTCACATCTCTAAAAATTAAATAAATTTCTATATTTATTTAATTTGGTATTTTGTGCACTTTTGATTAAGTGGCTAAATTACATCACTTACTATCATTAATCTTTTGCACATGCATAACCATGATTAATCAAGGCTTTATGTGGTCAAGTCTTCATTTGGGTACACTTATCAATCAACATATACAAAGGGGTACTTGGAAGCTTGGAGAAGATTTGCACTACCTTCTAAAAAATTACTTTTTAATCCCCACCATCCAACCTTTCCAAGGCATCTTGACCCTTGATTCTCCTTGAAACAAGGACACTTCTTTGACCACCTCTCATTGCTTGCCATTTGGAGGCTTCTCATGCCTCCAATCCTCTCAAGAAATGAGAGCCCTTGATCTCCCAAGTTGATCCTAGCCCTCTATTCCTCATTCCAAAAATCTATAAATAGGACCTCTTGGAGGTCATTTACACATCACTCTTGAATGCATTATTACTTTGCTAGTTTGAGCACTCAACATACTCCAATCTCTCCAATCCTATCCTTTGACACATCCACCATTCACTTGGTGCAATAATAAGGTCTTGGTGAGAACATTTTGTTTTATTTTCATCTTGTTTTCATAGCTTTCTTAGTCTTAAATATTGAGGTGATATATGTTTATGAATTGAGTAGATTAGCTAGTTTAGTTTTCCCATTTTGTAGTTCATTTTCATAGGTTTACATTTTGGCACAACTCGTGGGACCCACATCCCTATTTTTTTTTTTTTTTTTTGTGTTGTTTAGCTTGTTTTTGGTGAGAAAGTCATAGTTAAGCACCTCTGCTAGGAATGAGTGCCTTCGTCAAGAATGAGCATGGGCATATACACTCGAGTGCCTACATTTCTGGAGCTCACCCATGACCACTAATCTTTTTTTGTTCATTTTGTGTACTCTAAAAGCTGACTGTTTGCTATGTTAAAAGGGTTGTCTTAGATTTTCATCACATATTGCTCTAACCCCCTTTTCTTTTGCAGCTCTAATCAAGTTTTTTATAGTTCATTGTGTGAAATTATTGTCCCTAAATGCGAATTAGCGCATACATCATAAACAAGCGCCTACATTCGCACAAGCGTGCATCTGTCCTTGACCACTTTGACATGCATTTTGGTAATTTTTCATAATTTAACACTCAATTTTTTTTTGTCAAAACTCATTTTGATAGGTTGTCATAATGTTCGCATGATCTCCTAAGTTGTCATTTCATACATAGGCGCCTTTGTATCTGAAATGTTTTTCATCATTTTTGGTGTTTTTGAATATTTTAGCTCTTGATTTTTTGACAAAGATTGATTTTTTAGGGGCATGCTATCCATTTTACCATTTGTCTTCACTCTCGGTGTAGAAATCTAACTTTTCCATCTAATGCACACAATTGTCATTGTCTGTCTAATAGGCTATTTTTAGCCTCGTGGACATTAAAAGCTATTCTATCCTATTCTATTTGGGCATCTTCATCTATATTTCCTTCCTCGTGTGTATTTGGGTGCCTACATTGGTAAGTGAGGTAAATAATTTCATTTTCCATACTTAAGCATTGATGTTTGTAGATAGGTGTCTATAGCTTTTCTTAAGCATGTTCCTAGACGAGTGCCTACATTGTATTTAAGCGCATGTAGCTCTATTTGAGCACGGACATCTATATTTACAAGATAATCATTTTTTAATCATGTGCTAACTTGACCAAGTATTAATCATTTCTTGGACTTTTTTTTTTATCATTAATGACCTATTTTGTAGCTTTTTGCATGTCTAAGACAATCGCTTAAAACTACTAATGCTTGTTCTTGTAGCACCACTCGCCAAAGACATTATTTTATTTTCCACTAAATTAGGAACGTTTCATTTTCTAAAGGAAAATAGCTTTATTTACCGTGTTTGGAAGTGACTATAGGTGTATGCTCGAGGATCTCCTTGTGCCTTAGGGTGATCTTGGAGATCAAAAGCCTACATTTAATCTATTTTTTTAATTTTCAAACCCAAGAAGTCTAGTGTGTGAAGTCTTATTTATACTATTTTAAGACCTTTCAACAATCTTTCTTTGTGGTGCACCAAATACCAGTTAGGCCAAGGAAATTACTCACACTGTACTTCCAAGTTTGTAGAGATAGAGTTCATTGTGGGGAAGGCCTTGGCCTCCATGATAAGGGGTGTATAGGTGGTACATGACCTTATATTTCTTAGCTATCTACAACTTGGTAGATAGTATAATTGTGGGCCCACAAAGATTGATACACCCACTTGAATAATTATAGGTTTGTGAAAGTGTTTGGCATGTCTTCTTGTTGAAGCTCGTACTTTTCTTACAACCCCACAATCCAAAAAAACCCTTTGTAAATGTGTGTGTGATTGATTGAATGTGTGAACATTAAAATAGCTTTTGCCAAAGGTTGACCCTTTCAAACTCCAACAAATCCAAAACTTTGTCAACTTGAGATCAAAATCAACCACCCAACATCTCATCTAGAAATCCTAGGTCATAAACATTTCATAAAACATCCAAAAGTTTCCCTAAAAACCATTTACCCTATTATCAGACACAAACAAGTGCCTTTGTTTTAGCCCCATGCCTTTGTAGGTACACTTGAGTGTGCCCATCCACAAACCAACACTTGTAGCTCTGTTTAAGCACCTATATTTCAACTTGATCATAAACCAAACAATCATCTTCCATCCACCCAAATAGACTCAAATTTGTCATCCTAAACTTGATTTGACTTGATCTTAACTGTGCATTATCGATAATCCATCCAAAATCAAATCTTATTTATTTTTATTTTATGACATTCACCTCACTAATTATACCACTTATCCAAAGTCCAACTCTTCATCACATAATAAAAAAATCCAACAAAATTGACCCCTCTTAAGTTTAAACTCAAACCAAGACCTTAAAATCATCCTTTAATCCACATTTACTGTAATGTCCCCATTTTTGAGTTCTCTTGCAACTCCGTTAGAGTTGACTTTTTGGGTTGGTGACAGTATAATCAGAGGGGTATTTCGATATCACCAAGGTGTTCAGGTGATCCAGTGGAGCTGGTTGACACTTACCGGAGAGATTTCAGACAACTTGTCCATACTTACTATTTATAGTAAGTGCTTGCATGGCGACAATCTTTTTGGATTTTTCTGGGTTTGTTCTCTTTGGTCCTCAGAGAACAATACTATTTTTAGTAAGTGTCAGTTTGGCGCTGTTTTGGTGACTTGGCAGTTAGCTGTTGGCTCTCACAGTCGTTGCATTGAGCTAAGAGATATCAGATGGTTTGTGGATCCAGTTGGCACCCTCTGTGTGGCCCATTTTGCTTATGGCCGTTACTTATTATTTTTAGTAAGTTCAGTTTCGGTGTCGGATCGAGATTTTCAGAGTGGGGTTGGATTCGTCTCATCGAGACCTTTTCAGAGAGCTATAGATCACCGAATTCTGAGTTCATTTGGGCCTCTGTTTTAAAGTCTATAAATTAATATTATATTTAATATTGGACTTTGGGTTTTATTGGTTAAGTGATGAAAAAATGAAGTATTTAAAAGTCACTTAAGTCATTTTATGGAGCGCTCACCTTGGGAAATATTAAAAGAATATTTCCCTCAAAAAGTGAAACACCCCTCTTGGAGAGTTATAAAAGAGGGAAAAGTGCCTCATTTGAGATATGCTTGGATATTGATTTTCTCTCTTGTTGAGATATCCCCGTGAGGGTTTTTGGAGCTTGGCTCCCTGGTTTGGTATTTTCTTGTTGAGACGGAAACCTCTACAAGATAGGATTTTATCTTTGGCTTTGTGGACGGAAACCCACTTGGTCAATTCTTGGAGGCTTCATTCAGAGGCTTCAGTTGGGCTTTCATTGGAGACATTTTGACTGAGATTCGAGCAAGGAAAGTTAATGTTTGTGAGAATTTGCTATTGCAGCTGTGAAGTGTAGAATAAATGACAGATTTATGGCATTTTGAGGAAGTTATGGACTACTGTAGCTTTTCTTTGGTTGGCTGTACATGTATAGCAGGGCCGTACCTCTTTAGCAACAATTTTTGAGGAGTTTGGAGTGTCATTTTAGTGTGTTTCCTCCTTCAACTTGGTCGCCTATAATCTGCAATCATTTTCAGTGCTATTTGGAGGGTTTTGAGGGAGTTTTTCTTAATGTATGGTGTTGTCCTTCATTCCCAGCTAGGCCGTACAATTAGCTTTGGTCACAGGAGCTTGTGTATGGGATTTCTTTTGGTTTGGGTCTCACTCATCACTCATTTTGGGCGCCTAGAGACTGGAAACTCATTGTCCATGATTGTATTGCATTATCATTCATTGTATTGAAGTTTGGAGCACATTTCTATATGCTTTATTGCTGGTCTGGTAATGACCCCAACATGAAGTTGTAAAACTTGATATGGGTATGTTATTATAATTCATATTTTGGCTCATTGTTATCTGGGTAGCTATTATTTTGTTGATATCTATTTTAGATTTTCTGGGTTTATGCTATATGCTCTTTATTTCATGTGTTCAATGCAAATATCAAACATGCAATATTTTCAATGAAACCCTAAACTCAGAACAATAAAAAAACAAAAATTTGGCATCAAAATATATACACAATAGGGGTGTATATTATAGTGGTATCAGAGATAATAATCTTGCCATCCTGTGAGGTCGGGTTCAGACATGCAGATAAGAATATGAGACATGCAGATGAAAATATGAAACATGCAGCTTAGCTTTATATGTGAGTGATCAACACTTGCATGAGTGTTCAAGTTGGGTAGTTGATAGGTTTTGAACAGGGAATGTGAGATCATGGCATCTCTCGTGAAGGATGGTCTTTATGAAAGACTTTTTGATTTAGGTTTGAAGCTTAAATCGTTGCACTGGTTAGATAAAAGTCTTCTCAGCACTATGGATGAAGCTGAGGATTGTTTATCTAAAGTCCCTCAGTCATCTTCTCCTATAATACAGTTGACTTTGGTTTGTTTAAAGACTTTGTTGTGTGAACCGGAGCTGCTGAAACATCCATATAAGGATGTAAGATTGGCGGTTGTCACATGCATCAGTGAAGTAATAAGAATTTTAGCTTCTGAAGCACCCTATAAAGATGACTTAATGAAGGAGTTTTTACAGCTGATTATTGAAAGTTTTCATGGCTTAGGTGATACTAGAAGCTTATCTTTAAAAAATATTGCTAAGATGTTAGTAATGATGGCTCAGGACAAGTCATGGGTCCTTTTGATTGATCTCAACTATAATGATTTACTTCTTGAAATGTTCCATTGTTTCTTTGACAAAATTAGAAAATATCATGCGGATTATGTTAAAACAACAATGCAAACTATCTTGTCTATGATTTTAGATGAATATGATGATATCTCCAAGTTGTTATTATCTAACTTGCTAAGTATTTGGAGAAAAGAATAACATGTTTCACCTGCAACACATTGGTTGTCAAAGACATTGGTTGAGCAAAAAATTGAGAAAATTAGACATCTCTTGACAGAAGAAGAATGTATTGCTTGTGGTTTGCAGGATACAAGAATGAGCAAGAACCAAATGAGAAGACAAGGCCTATGCTTCTATTGTAAACAAATTTGGGAGCCTAACCACCAATGCACAGATAAAAGGGACTCACAAATTGATCTTGGTTTGACAAATGAAGTTACTTTCAACACTCAAGAGGTTGTTATCAGCCTTGATAACAATTCTAATTTTTATGACAGTAGTCAGTCTCTTGAGTGTAGTGGTGATTTAAATGTTATGGCACAAGAGGAAAAAATTGTAGAAGATACTTCTAACGTTGGCACACAAAATATGAGTGTCAAACATGAAGAAAACTAGGGGGATACAAGCCATAACAGTTCTGATTTTTGTGACAACAGTTTGATCTCTTTGCATCAGTGTGAGGATACTGCTATTACACATGATGATGATGGTTGTGTGGAGTCACCTAATGCAGACACTCATGTTTTGGGTGATATTGATACAATAGGTGTTGTGGATTCATGCCACAATGAGTTTGATTTGGTATATCAAACCTTGGAAGATGGGAGTAGAATTGAAGAGCTGCCTAATAGAGATGATTCTGAGGATTGTTTGACAGATGTGCATGCATCTATTTTGATAGGGGAGGTGAGCATTGATATTGGTGATTCAGCAACCTCTAGCATGTCAGTTGAGCCATCCCAGGAGATTCATAACATTAGTACACTTGATGAGGATGTGTGTGAAGTTGATAGCACACATGAGGATGCTTACCAATCAGTGAGTGATGATGATTTAGCCTCTTTCCATAGTACATAATACAAATTAGAAAATTTGTATGGAGATAAATTGTCATAGGGGTCTACTCATTTGGCAAGGCAATTGAAGGTGAACGAAGGCATGGTTGCTTCAGCCTTAGAACACTTTGATGTTGCACAATAGTTGGTGTGACACACTGTTGTTGGACTCTAGGTATATATGGGCACCTTGATAGTGGACTTTCCCTTGCAGAGTTTTAGGCACTCAGAGATGTAGTTGGGATCATGAAGAATAATTACCTCCAGCTGTTATCTGATAGAGATCATCTTCTCAGGATCGACAATATTTATCATGATGCTCTAAGGGGAAAGGAAGAGAAGGTTGATGAGCTCACCTATGAGCTTGAGGTTACCACAGACTCTTTGAATAGCACTCAAACAACCCTTCAAGAGTCAAAGCTACGGATAGATGAGCTTATCGTGGAGTTGAGCTTGGCGCAATCTTCATCACCTACATATACAATTCAGATATCTATGGCAGTGTGTGGTGATGAGCATACATCCATAGATAGTGGTAATGAGTATGTGGAGGATGTGGCTACATCCAATTCATCTACTGGTGCAGGTGACACAAATGGGATGATTGTTTTGGATGAGTGTAGCAGGGAACAATATGTTGCACCAGGGGTTCTTGAGGTTAGTCCCATTTCAGGTGATGCAGAGCAGATGATTGATGGCTGTTGTGGTGTAGTAGTGGGTTTTCTAGTGAGTTGTGTGACAGATCATCATGCTGCTCCGTTTTTTTCACAAGAGATATGCAGGACATCATTCAGTGGGCAGATCGACTCTTATGTTGATTTGTTTCCCTCTCTTGGAAGAAAATCAGAGTCTACATGCCATGCAGCTGATTTTGATCAACAACTTATTGAGCCACAGAGTTGGAGAGATCAGCTGAAGGTTGATTCAACCTTATCTCATCTAGATTGCACTCATAGGAATGTCGAGAACCTTCTTTGGATAGCAGAGTTGGAGGAGAGATGGTATGGGGTCTCAACTGGTACTCACATTCATGATTTGTAGTTCATCAAGAGTGCTTTGGAGGAGGTAAAATTAGAATATCTCCAATTGTTTCATGATAGGGAGTATGCTATTGGGTACGCAGAGAGGGTTACCAGAGTACCTACCTAGTTAGATATTCAGAATCAGAGACATGAGCCATCTTCTGATTTGTGTGATACGAGCGATGAGGAGTGTGTTCCCCGTGACTATGACAGTCAATCGTTGACACAGGCAGGTGCTTTTTATTTTGACTACATAGTGAGGAGTGCTCATCATTTTTCCTTTAGTCCACACATAGATGACTTGATGATGCGTAAGTGTGGATTGGCTCAGGAGTTATACCATCCTTTGTGGGATGAAGGGTTGCTATCTATAGAATATGGGATGAGGTGCTGCAAGTACCTAACTCAGTTGTTTGCAGGGGATTACTTGCAGGATCAGAGATTGGATTACCATCATGTGGATGTGTATCTGATAGAGTTTGCCACTACTGGGTCTCATTTGGAGATAGGGCTTTAGGGAGGTTGTCGTGGTAGTGAGCATGATGGTTTGGTTAGTTATCACATCCAAGGGAATTCCATAGAGGTTGTAAGGAGATATTGTGTTGTAGAGGTTTCCAGATATTTTTGTCTTTTCATGGAGGATGGATGTGAGGTTCGGTTGTTTTGGGATCTAGGTGGTAACAGGTTTGGCATGACAGTTCAGTTGGATTCTGATATGTTGTTTCACCACTCTCTGCATGGTGAAGTTGATATCAGAGTAATGCAGTGGAAGTCAGGGGATGCTATGCATGACAGACTTCCATATTCTCTTTGGGACCCAGGGGTTCCTATGTCTAGCAGATTGTTCTACACTGGGGTAGCTACTTACATTGATGCTGAGCATGGTTTTACCTCTACCCAGCGGATGCAGTGGAGAAACTATTGGGCATTCTTTAGATTGATTTGGGATCCTAGTGTTCAGCTAGGGCATGTAGATGCAGATTGCTTGAGGACAAGCAGTCTTTGGGAAGGGCAGACTATAATGTCCCCATTTTCAAGTTCTCTTGCAGCTTCATCAGAGCTAACTTTTTGGGTTGGTGACAGCATAATTAGAGGGGTATTTCGATATCACCAGGGATTTTGGGTGATCCAGTGGAGCTGGTTGACACTTACCAGAGAGATTTCAGATAACTTGTCCGTACTTACTATATATAGTAAGTGCTTGCATGGCGACATCTTTCTGGATTTTTTTGGGTTTGTTCTCTTTGGTCCTCATAGAACACTACTATTTTTAGTAAGTGTCAGTTTGGCACTGTTTTGGTGACTTGGTAGTCAGCTGTTGGCTCTCCCAGTCATTGCATTAAGCTTAGAGATATCAGATGGTTTGTGGATCCAGTTGGCACCCTCTGTGTGGCCTAGTTTACTTATGGCTGTTACTTACTATTTTTAGTAAGTTCGGGTTTAGTGTCGGATCAGAATTTTTAGAGTGGAGTTGGATTCGTCTTGTCGAGACCTTTCGAGCGAGCTATAGATCACTGAATTCTGAGTTCATTTGGGCCTCCATTTTAAAGTCCATAAATTAATATTATTATTTAATATTGGACTTTGGGTTTTATTGGTTAAGTGATGAAAACATGAAGTATTTAAAAGTCACTTAAGTAATTTTATGGAGTGCTCACCTTGGGAAATATTAAAAGTAAAATTAAAAGAATATATCCCTCAAAAAGTGAAACACCCCTCTTGGAGAGTTATAAAAGAGGGAAAAGTGCCTCATTTGAGATATGCTTGGATATTGATTTTCTCTCTTGTCGAGATATCCCCGTGAGGGTTTCTGGAGCTTGGCTCCTTGGTTTGGTATTTTCTTGCTGAGACAGAAACCTCTACAAGATAGGATTTTATCTTTGGCTTTGTGGATGAAAACCCACTTGGTCAATTCTTGGAGGCTTCATTCAGAGGGTTCAGTTGGGCTTTCAATGGAGACATTTTGACTGAGATTCGAACAAGGAAAGTTAACGTTTGTGAGAATTTGCTATTGCAGCTGTGAAGTGCAGTATTATTGACAGATTTATTGCATTTTGAGGAAGTTATGGATTGATGTAGCTTTTCTTTGGTTTACCGTACATTTACAATAGGGTCGTACCTCTTTAGCAACAATTTTTGAGGAGTTTGGAGTGTCATTTCAGCGTGTTTCCTCCTTCAACTTGGTCGCCTATAATCTTGTTACCTTTTGAGTCGCCCTTATTTGATTTTCATAAAATTTCCCTAAGCAAGAGTCGACTTACCACCTTCCCTTATTTGTCATATCTTTGTTCCTTAACTCAGTTCTTTATTCTTCAAAGTCCACCCGCTTATCGTCTTTGTGTGTGAAATTACTAAAGATTTGAACCTTTGAACTTGAACCATTCTCATAGTTCAAAAGTTCAATGGTTTGAAGTCTTCAATGATTCCCAAAGCGAGTTGTTTTTTCCCTTTGTGTAATTTAAGTGTCTTTGAACCTTCCAGTTGAACTTGAACCCTTTTTTTATAATTCAAAAGTTCAATGGTTTAAAGTTCAACAGTTCACTGTTTCATAGTTAAATGTTTTCTACAAAGCCGCATTACTGTTGGTCGGTCTATGTGGTTCTTGCGTCTTTGAACCTTTACATCGAACCACATCCTAACAGTTCAAAGGTTCAAGAGTCTAAGTTCAATGTTTCTCAAGTGAATTGTTTGCCCCTTTGTATCATTCAATTTGTATAATTAAACCTCCGCATTGAACCACACCCCAAAAGTTCAATGGTTCAATGGTTCAAGGGTTCGGTGATTATAATCTCATTTCTCCCCGAGGCTCTCTAAGTAAAAATTTAGCGGGAAAGTTGGAGGAAAATATGTCTGAAACTCATTATGTAACAGAAAGTTCTAATTTTCGAAAGGTTGCGGATAATTATTATACATCATGGTCGCGCGTGAATAATGCTTGCCATTAATGAAGATGTCAGAATTCATGTCTTTTCAAACACTTTCGGCATGTATTGCTTCGGGTAATAATTATTCAATCTGGTTAATGCCATTATTAAGAGAGAACAAGCCAAATTTAGCAAATGAACATACTCTGCGATGCAAAGGAGAATAGCGTAGGAGGTATAAGGTTCTTGTTGCCCAAATTTCGCAATAATTTTAGATATATTGAAGGTGAGTTCTGCTCTTCCTATATGCTATTTCCATTTCTTAGCTGGAAAGAAGAATCTTTTGAGTTTTCGACATTATTTTCAAAGTTTGAAGCATTTTTCGTTATATCCTCCAATTATAGCTATGAAATCTGCTTGTCTTGGTTATGAACACGGTCCTGGTCTTACCTGTTCTCATCCTGAATTTGGGGATACCTCTCTGGTTCAATATGATTTAGAAGAATTTAGGGAAAGGTCTAAAAATCCTGCACCATCTCCTATGATGAAGAAAATAATAGAAAGTGGTTTGGTTCAAGTTGCGGCCTTTCCCATGGCCGTACAGTGCCCCGAATTAGTTCTGGAGTGCATGAATAGGTATGAACCCGAAAACAAGTGCATCAGAAATACATATGGTAGCGTGTTGTTTCATGTCAATAGACAGAACCTAATGTCTGTGATGAGAATACCGCCCAAGGAAGCATATTCTAACCTCAATATTACTTCTTCTTATGGGCATTTCTCACTTAAGAAAACAAACTACAGAAGTGTGATAGCAAGAAACTGGTTGCTGAAATTCCAGAAAGGGGGTTCAAGGCTGCCTAGACCACTTACAAGAGATCACATGATTCAGGAAGTGAGGGATATTGTGGTATTACTACACAGGCTGGTGGGCAGCGCACAGGCATATTATTGGGAAGACTGGATGTACTTTTTCATACAGGTTATCCTCCAAGGAGAGCAATATTTAGACTTGGTAGAAATTGTAGCTGAATGTTTGCATCAAGGTCTGAGTAATTGTTTGGGTAATAAAGATTTTTATATGTCTTCGTACCTCTTCTATTGCCTGGCGTCTACAAGACAATGGTTGGGGCTACCTCATGCATCCTTGGTTGAGGATAGTAAAATTTATGAATATTATTCACAATTGCAGATGCATAATTGTTATGAGAATTACAAGAGGGTTAATGATGTTTTTACTGGGAGAATGACTTATGAACTGGTAGGTAATTTGAATAAGAGAATGTCTAATGAAGCAATGTAGCTGGTCAGCATATATGGTAGTTTCTTTATTCAATTTTCCAAGTTCACTTATATCAGAGTTGGGGGATTTGACGATGAACATGTTAAGTTACCCAGGTATGTGTTTGACCATTTTGTGCTGATAGAGGTCTGCAGACAGTTAGCACATGTAGATAAAAAGTTCTCAATGAAGAAAGGATCTGGTATCTCTTTTCCCATTGAAATTGGACATTACTCATGCCAGTCAAAATCTGATGCTTTGAATTTAGAAGTGAACCTTAAAAAGTTCAATTTTCAGTTCTTCACTGCCAGATCACAATTTGACAGCAAAGGCTTTGTCAGGGATAACTTGGATTTTGAAACAGGGTTTTCACATATTCCTAAATTGGAGGATTATTGGGAGGACTGTTTAGATGAATTCGAGGTCAGAAGGAGACTATGGTGCAGGTTCTCTCTAGGACAAATAATTACCCTTAATCTAAATATGGACATTTCTGGAGTTTTTGATAATGAAGAACAGGTGATTGACCCGCAATTTGAATAGATAAAACAATCACCTATTCCAAAAATTGATTGGAGTAAAGAGGAAGAAGATAGGATTGAGGTGAAGACCCTCCCAGTGATAAGAAGAACCGAGAAATGGTTGAGGGAACAAAAAGAGAAAGGATTTCAAAACGAAGATTCCCAGCAATGCACATCAATGGTTGAATCACCATTCTTGATAAGCTCCTCTAACCATCCTATTGCTATCTGTGGTGCAGGTACTTCCAAGTCAATAACTGGAAGGAGCCCTATCATCAAAGAATCCAAGAAAGCCCTCACAACTATTCTGCCCCCTCGTGCCACCAGAGCGAGAACTAAAAGTAGGAGGAGAAAGCATGTTTCTGAGAGAATAATTGTGGATTTGAATTCTGAGGAGGATTCAGGGGAAGCAATGGGTGATAAAGAATCTGGTTCATTAAGAGCAGAGGAGGTTAGTACAAAAGAACATGCAGAGATTGTTTTAGAGACCCCTGAATTGATGATGATTTTAGATGTGTCCTCTGGTCAATTGAACCTTGGAAAAGAAGTCTCGACCCCTGCACCAAAATGGCTGGAGAGTTCAATCTGTGACAAAAGAAAGGTAATTCCATTTTCTTTGCCATTGGAAGACATGGTGAGTAAGTGTTTGGGAAAAACTCCTAAATCTAAGAAACTAAAAACAACATCCAGGGTAAGTATTGACCCTAATACTGGGAACTGGAGCGCGGAAATAGCCAAGCCGACAACTGATGAAGAGGTTCAAGATCCCACAGTGCAAGATTTCACAATTGAGAAAGTAGATCTTGGGGCTGCTTCAAGAGCCACAGATGTGCATCATCTAGAGGTATCCACCAAAAAGATAGTTAGTCGAACCTAGAAAGATGAGAAAGACAAAAGAGAGTTGAAGCAGACCGGCGCTTGATGGCAGAGTACATTGATGCCATTCATAACCCCAATCCATAGCCAGTTTCACAAATTTCTCTGACTTTTGATCCTAAGTCTCCAGCTAACTAGAAGATGTTGGAGCAGCCACCATTGATGACTTGAAGACACATCATGCTTCCTAGATAAAAGATGCAGGCAAATGGATGAACGTGTTGAATCAAATTGATGAAGTACAAAAATATGGGGTAGCAAAATTTCTGTCAGAAAAGAACTTAACAGGTCTGGATGAGGATATACTGTATGTAAGTAAGAAAAACATTGAATGGAGAAATTTAGCATCCCAGCTAGGGTGGATTGAACTCACAAAAATGATCAAAGAAATAACTAAATTTACCCAATCATTACAGCATGATCTTCAGTGTATTGATGTAAAATATATAAGAGATGATGGAGAACCAGAAAAGGACATCGATACAGTTATTCAAACTTTCACGGAGAAAATCAACTTTCTTAAAGAAAGTGACAACATATTAACTGAGGATTTCTCTCAGATTTCGAAGGTGGAGTCACTTCTTTATCTTTGCATCGACGCACTCTTGGAACACACAGAGAAATTTGGGAAAATTCAGAGAGAGAAAGATGTCTGAAAGGCAAGGGTAAAACATATTGGTATTCCCAATTTCCTGAAAATTCAGGAGTTTGTTGCAGCATTTCAGGAGTGGAAAGCTCAACGTGCCTCCCCAACTGAAAAAAACAAATCTAGAGATTCTAATCCGTCACCGCAACCTTAATATTACTTGCATAATCTTTATTTAGTTATTCAGTTGATATCCTGTTTAGAACTTGGCTTTTAAATGAGTTTGTTAAAACTAAATCCCGTATGGGTCAGAGTTACTTTAACTCTGGGTTTGGTTTATTTGATTGAATAATTAGGGCAACTATATATATGTTTGAGGTTGTTAAAAACTGGGATACGAGAGTTAAGGAGAAGACACAATTTTTGGAAGCTGAACTTTGGCTATTTTTCAATTTATGTGATGATTGTCTAAAACTTTTTTATCTGTGAATGAAAAAGGAGAAATAATTACTGTACACTTAGATATGTGTGTTTGTGCATTTGAAATCAGGTTTTCTGTATGAAATCTTCTTTGATATGGTAATTATTCTTTCATCAGATAATTCATTATATGCATTTTATCTTTTATTGGTTCAGCAACATACATGTTCATATATTTGATTATTATTGAAAATAGAATCTATGTATTCTATTACCAAATGATGTTGTAAAAAAAGGGATGTCGCATTCATTGCATGTTGATGTATGAGTGTTAGTTCGCCTTTAAGCACTTTCTAGTTAAAAGTGTATATGAGTTTTTAGAATAATTTAAATTCTTTGAAGATCATAAAGGGAGCTGTACCTTCATTCAGAGGGGAACTATTTTTGACAGTTCACCCATTTGTTGTTTAACCCATTTGTTCCTAAAAGAAAAGGGGGTATAAATTCAAAACAAAACATTTTAGATCAGGACAAATCTGTTAGCCAACAGTTTTTGGCGACTCTACTGGGGATCAAAGTCGTTTGTTAACAGATTAGTCACCTTAATATGAAGCAATGATGGTGCTTCCACATGAAAACATAATTCCTGTTCTGTAACCTAATCTTGGTTTTCAAGACAAGCAGGAAGACATTATTGGCCAGCTGAATACCCTTGCTTGGCGTACTCGTCATAATATTGAAGATTATAGAAGGGCAAGCAGAGTATTAGAAAAAGAAGAAGAACTGGCCGATAATTTGAGATTGTTGTTGCTCAGGCAAAGGAGGCAAGCAGAAAATGTGGTAAGAAATCAAGCCCCTGAAGTGCAAAGAAATCAAGAACAACATAGAAATTAATAGCTACCTATCCAGTTGTAATATTATAAGCTGGATTCCAGACGATATACAAGGTCTTTGAGAAGAGAGGGAATTGAGGATCCTACCTTTCAAGCACTACAAAGCCTTAATTTTCCTTATATCTCTACCCGTACTAGAAGAGCTAGAAGCAGACCTTCTAGCCCCCCTAAACCCTTTGCATCCTCTGTTTGTCAAGATTTGACTCTTTCTGGTACTATCATCTCCTCTGCTATAAACTTTCTACCAATGGCCCAACCTTGGGGAGCAGCCATAAGACCTCTATATTTAGGGGCCAACCTAAATCCTCTACCTAAAATGCAAGGCAGAATTTACCCAAATTTAATGGGGATGGAAGACAATCACCAGAGGAACATCTGAGTGCCTTTGCAGCAGCATGTGGTGTGTTGGGTGTGCAACACCAAGATGTAGCTATAAGGCTTTTTGTACAAACTTTAACTGATACTGCAGCACAATGGTTCTATCATCTAGCTGATTCTTCAATCACAAATTGGAATGATGCGAAAACTGCGTTTGAAAACAGGTTCAAAAGTGCAGAAGATGAGCATTCCCTTCTTGCTGAATTGACTCAGCTTAAGAAGGAGATACATGAGCCTATGAGAGAATTCATAGCCAAATTCAATAGAATAGTGTACAAAATCCCTACTGCTAAAAGACGAACTGCTAAGAATAAAAAATGTTTCTTTATTAATTCAATGCCTCTTGATATCAGTTTTCACCTTAGAAGAGGTGCAATTGTTGATTTAGCAGCTGCACAAACCTTAGCAGTTGGATTAGAGGATGATCTTATCATGGCTGGAAAATGGAAAAAGGAAGTCCAAGTACCTAATGCTCATCCCTCATCCTCTACAGATCCTGTAGTTCAAAGACTAGTCAATGATATGATTGCTTTAAAAAGACAAATACCTAAGGCCAGTACCTCATTCCAACAACCATATCAAGATATTGCAAGGAGAAATTTTAATCAGCAGGCAAATACTGGTAGAACAGTACCACTTATATTAGCACAACTAAGGTTAACTATTGAAGCTGCTCCTGAAAGAGGGAACATGTGCGCATTTCATTTGACTACTGATCATGATGGAAACTCTTGTCCTGTGATGCTTAGATATGCTCAAATGGCTGCCACTCAAGATGTATTGGGGGAGATGACCATTGAAGAAAGGAACTTCAAGGAACATGGCGACTCTGAAATACACTTCCTACAGTATGAATCAGATTCAGAAAGAGGAGGTGAAATATTAGTTACCCTTCAAGATCCTTCATGTGCTGTGCTCACTAGGAGTCAGAGGAATCTGAAATTCTCTAATACGCAAGAAGTATCTGGTAAAGGTAAGGAACCTCTTACTAGAACCTCTGATGATAATTTGAAAGCTCAAGAGATTAAATTGTTACATAGAAATGATCCAGGAGCTTCTTTTGATATTGTAGAGTTTTGTAAGTCTGCAAAAGTCCAAATATCCCCTGCTAAATACCTCAAGTTGAAACCCAAAGAACTTGATAGATTGGTTAAATATGTCAAAGGTAGTCCTACACAAGCTGAAAATGGAAGTCAACTAAATGTTAATGCTGAGTCTCCCATTGCCCGACTATTTGCTTCTCCACCTGAGTCACCCACACATACCCCTAGAATGACTCTCAATTCATCTAATGATACCTCTTATATGACTGACTTGAAGCCCAACCCATTTTATGTTTCCTTATTCATAAATGGCCACAAACTCAGCAATTGTATCATAGACTCAGGTGCTTCTGATAACATTATGCCTTCTTCTGTAGCCAAAGCCCTAGGCCTGTCCCTTACCAAAACATTCTACAGGTGTTATTCTATGGACGACAAACAGATTTCTTTGCTTGGACAGATTAAGGATGCACGAGTTGCCCTTGCAACTTATCCTGACAAAAGAGTTAAGCTGACTATCTTGGTAGCAGATATTCTTGCTAGTTATGGGATGTTGTTGAGCAGGACTTTTTGCAAGGATTTAGGTGGGCAGATTAAATTGGATTGGTCAGAAGCCACAATTCTAGTGGGGAAGCAGAAAGTAAAGATAGAACCTGAACCTAAATGCAAGTTTACTGTCTATCCCTCTGATGATCCCAAATCCCAGATTTTATTTGAGGAATGTGAATTTGGTAACTATTTTTTCTCTTCTGAAGACCTCAAGGAAGAATCTATCCAAAAGTCTATTCATTCCAATGATCTATGGATCATGGAATTTGACGGTAGTTGTGCTACCGCTGGTTCACGGGTTGGGGTTGTGTTGATCTCACCAGAAGGTGAATATTTTCTTATTCTTTCAAATTAGAATTCAAAAACACTAATAACACTACAGAATATGAAGCTTTATTGCTTGGGCTACATGAAGCCAAAGGAAAGGGTGTGAAGGTACTCAAAGTGAGAGGGGATGCTGAATTAATTGTGAAACAGGTAAGAGGCATCTTTTCTTTTAAAAATGAAAGATTGAAGCATTATAGGAATAGAGTCTGGGATGAGATAGAATACTTTGATGCTTTCTCTATTGAAGCAATTCCTAGAGACCAGAACACCCGAGCAGATTCTTTAGCAGTATCAGCTTCTCTTCTTCTCCCACATCCTGACTTTGAAAAAGATTCATATAGAATAGAGTTGGTTTATCGCCCTAATGTTCTGGACAATGCCGAAAGCTGGCAAGTTTTTGAGAGTGATAATCAGATCAGAAAATTCTTGGAGAATGCTGAGATGTTCCTGGGGACTTATTTTGAAGGCTCTAAAATAGAATGTAAAGAATTCAGTCCTGATCTAGGGATTAATCCAAAAGATGATGTAATTCAGTTGAAGGGAAACAAAATCCCTAAAGGACTGGTCTCCCTAGAACATTTGTTCACTCGACGAGATGAATATACTAAGGGAAAAATTGTTCAAAATACTGACAAATCTAGGGATTATGAGAAAATAAACATTGGAGGTGAGGCTGATCCTAAGTGGATTTCTATTGGTAAGTGTTGCTCAACTGAAGAGAGAAACAAATTAATTAATCTGTTAATCAAGTATAAGGATGTTTTTGCTTGGTGCTATGATGACCTTAAAATTTTTAGGCATGGGTAGTTTCAACACCATATTCCTTTGAAAGCAAATGCAACCCCATTCAGGCAGAAGTTGAGGAATTATAATTCAAAGGTTACTGAGGCCATCTTTAAGGAGATTGATAAGATGTTGAAGGCTAGGATTATTTATCTGATTCATCACTCCACCTGGGTGACAAACATTGTTCCTATGCGCAAGAAGAATGGAGAAATAAGAATCTATGTTGATTTCAGAAATCTGAACCAAGCTAGTCTAAAAGATAACTATCCTTTACCTGTGATGGATCACATCTTGCAAACAGTTGCTGGGTCAGAAATGATGTCTATGCTAGACGGGTTCTCAGGTTACAATCAGATAGGTGTGGCTGCAGTTGATCAGCATAAGACTACTTTCACTACACCTTGGGGAACTTTTGCTTATAACCGAATGCCCTTTGGCCTGATCAATGCTGGTGCAACTTTTCAACGGGCAATGGATTCATCCTTTAGAGATTTGAAAATAGAATTATTGTTATTTATCTTGATGATCTGATTGTTTTCTCCAAAAATAGAGAAGACCACCTGAAGGATTTGGAGACTATTTTACAAAGGTGTCGGAGTCATGGCATATCTCTTAATCCCAAGAAGTCAGTTTTCTATGTTACAGAGGGGAAGTTATTGGGACACTTAGTTTCAAAGGATGGAATCAATATTGATCCAGAGAGGGTCAAGGCGATACAAAAGCTTAGACTCCCTTCTAATAGGACTAGTGTCAAGTCTTTTTTTGGCCAGATTAATTTTCTCAGAAGGTTCATTCCTGATTGTGCTGAGATTACAAAGCATATTGTGGGAATGATGAGTGAAAAATAGAAATTCAAATGGAATGAAGTTGCTAAGAAGGCATTTGAAGATATCAAAGAGGCGATTGCACACACACCTACTTTGGTAAATCCTAATTTTCAAAAAGATTTTATTATTTACTGTTATGCTTCAGAACATACCATGTCTGGTATTTTGTTACAGAAAAATGAATTGGATGAAGAGGCCCCAATAGCCTTTATGAGTGTTCCCCTTAAAAAGCATGAACTAAAATATTCTTTAGCTGAAAAACAAGCTTTTGCTGTAGTAAAGGCTGTTAAACAGTTCAGGTATTATATACTTCATTCTCATTCAGTTGTATATGTTCCAAGTTCGGCTGTGAAAAGTATTTTGACTCAACAAGATGTTGGGTTAAACAATAGAGCAACGTGGGTTGCTAAAATACAAGAATATGATCTGGAGGTTAGGCTAACCAAATTGGTTAAAGGTCAAGATCTATGCAAGTTGATCGCTGAAAACAAAGAAGAAGAGGTTGAAGGTTTTCCCACTGTCCCGTTGGTAAGTTTACAAGACCCATGGTTTCTAGATGTAGCATATTATCTTACTTATGGGGATTGTCCCAGTCACTTATCTCCGAAGGAGAAAAGAAATCTGAAGTTAAAAGCAGCAAAATATGTTATTTGGGGCGATGTTCTTTACAAAAAGGGACTAGATGGAACTTTCCTAAGATGTGTAGACAAGGAGCAACATGACAAGCTTTTGAAAGTTTTCCATAATGAAGCTTGTGGTGGACATTTCTCTTCTTCAGTCACTACTTTCAAAATCCTCAAAAATTGTTATTATTGGCCGGGTATGTTTAAGGATGCATACAGATGGGTGGCTAACTGTGAAAAATGCAAAATGTTCTCAGGAAGGCCACAACTTGCAGCATTGCCTTTGAGGCCCGTTGTTATTGAAGAACCGTTCAAACAATGGGGTTTAGATTTTATTGGGCCTCTCTCACCTCCTTCGAGTGTAGGACATACTCACATTTTTACAGCGACAGATTATTTTACAAAATGGGTTGAAGCAGCCCCTGTAAAGAGAACCACTTCAGAGGTGGTGTGCAATTTTCTCAAAGAAAATATATTGGTACGTTTTGGTGTTCCCCAGAAGCTTGTAGTAGATAACGCTACCAGTTTCTCCTTAGTTGAACTGACTTCTTTTTGTTATGAGCATAGTATATCTCTCTCCCATTCATCAGATTACTATCCTCAAGGGAATGGACAAGCTAAGTCCAGTAATAAGAATCTGATTGCCATCATGAAGAAATTGGTGAATGATAACCCCAAAGATTGGCATAAAAGATTGTATGAAGCGCTTTGGGCTGATAGAATAACCCCAAAAAGGGCAATAGGGATGGCACCTTTCGAATTAGTTTATGGAATAGGAGCTTGGTTATCTTTACCTCTGGAGTTATCTGTAGCAAAATTACAAAATGTAATTGAAGATCAATACTTTCAAGATTCCCTAAAAAAGAGGATTATGTACTTAACTAAGATTGAAGAGGAGAGGAATGAATTGGTTGATCGGATAACTGCTCATCAGGCCAGAGTTAAAGAGATTGTTGATCAGAAATCAAGGCCTAGGAAATTCATGGAGGGAGATGAAGTATTGGTGTAGGATAGAAGAAGAGAACCAAAAGGAGCACATAGCAAATTTGACTCACTCTGGAAAGGACCTTTCAAAATTCATTAGGTACTGGGTCCTAATTCTTTCAAGTTGCAATATCTGGATGGAGTTGTTTTACCCCTATCCTATAATGGACAGGATCTTAAATTGTATCTCCTGTAAAGTAGGTATCCCCTGTTTTGTACATAGTCTTTCTTTTATTGTCGTGTGCTATTGCTTTCCTTTCTTGGTTTTGGTTTGCCTTGTATCTTTTCCTTTGGCAACCGTGTTTCAATTTTTGTGTAACCAGAGTTCTGAGTTCTCTGCATTTTGCCATAAAATGCAGTCCCCAATCAGAGCCAATGTTACCTTTTGAGTTGCCCTTATTTGATTTTCGTAAAATTTTCCTAAGCAAGAGTCGACTTACCACCTTCCCTTATTTTTCATATCTTTGTTCCTTAAGTTAGCTCTTTATTCTTCAAAGTCCACCCGCCTATCGTCTTTGTGTGTGAAATTACTAAAGATTTGAACCTTTGAACTTGAACCATTCTCATAGTTCAAAAGTTCAATGGTTCGAAGTGTTCAATGATTCCCAAAGTGAGCTGTTTTGTCCCTTTGTGTAATTTAAGTGTCTTTGAACCTTTCAGTTGAACTTGAACCCTTTTTTTATAATTCAAAAGTTCAATGGTTCAAAGTTCAACAGTTCACTGTTTCATAGTTAAAAGTTTTCTACAAAGCCACATTACTGTTGGTCAGTCTGTGTAGTTCTTGCGTCTTTGAACCTTTACATCGAACCACATCCTAACAGTTCAAAGGTTCAAGAGTCTAAGTTCAATGTTTCTAAAGTGAACTATTTGCCCCTTTGTATCATTTAGTTTGTATAATTGAACCTCCGCATTGAACCACACCCCAAAAGTTCAATGGTTCAATGGTTCAAGGGTTTGGTGATTATAATCTCATTTCTCCCTGAGGCTCTCTAAGTCAAAATTTAGCGGGAAAGTTGGAGGAAAATATGTCTGAAACTCATTATGTAACAGAAAGTTCTAATTTTTGAAAGGTTGCGGATAATTATTATACATCATGGTTGCGCGTGAATAATGCTTGCCATT
This sequence comes from Cunninghamia lanceolata, assembly GCA_027924645.1. NCBI lineage: Eukaryota > Viridiplantae > Streptophyta > Pinopsida > Cupressales > Cupressaceae > Cunninghamia > Cunninghamia lanceolata. The sequence continues at coordinate 125,105 of BSBN01001028.1, forward strand.
AATGAAGATGTCAGAATTCATGTCTTTTCAAACATTTTCGGCACGTATTGCTTCGGGTAATAATTATTCAATTTGGTTAATGCCATTATTAAGAGAGAACAAGCCAAATTTAGCAAATGAACATATTGTGCGCTGCGAAGGAGAATAGTGTAGGAGGTATAAGGTTCTTGTTGCCCAAATTTTGCAATTATTTTAGATATATTGAAGGTGAGTTCTGCTTTTCCTATATGTTGTTTCCATTTCTTAGCTAGAAAGAAGAATCTTTTGAGTTTCCGACATTATTTTCAAAGTTTGAAGCATTTTTTGTTATATCCTCCAATTATAGCTATGAAATCTGCTTGTCTTGGTTATGAACACGGTCCTGGTCTTACCTATTCTCATCCTGAATTTGGGGATACCTCTTTGGTTCAATATGATTTAGAAGAATTTAGGGAAAGGTCTAAAAATCCTGCACCATCTCCTATGATGAAAAAATTAATAGAAAGTGGTTTGGTTCAAGCTGCGGCCTTTCCCATGGCCGTACAGTGCCCCGAATTTGTTATGGAGTGCATGAATAGGTATGAACCCCAAAACAGGTGCATCAAAAATACAGATGGTAGCATGTTATTTCATGTCAATAGACAGACCCTAATGTTTGTGATGAGAATACCACCCAAGGAAGCATATTCTAACCTCAATATTACTTCTTCTTATGGGCATTTCTCACTTAAGAAAACAAACTACAGAAGTGTGATAGCAAGAAACTGGTTGCTGAAATTCCAGAAAGGGGGTTCAAGGCTGCCTAGACCACTTACAAGAGATCACATGATTCAGGAAATGAGGGATATTGTGGTATTACTACACAGGCTGGAGGGCAGCGCACAGGCATATTATTGGGAAGACTGGATGTACTTTTTCGTACAGGTTATCCTCCAAGGAGAGCAATATTTAGACTGGGCAGAAATTGCAGCTGAATGTTTGCATCAAGGTCTAAGTAATTGTTTGGGTAAAAAAAGATTTTTATATGTCTTCGTACCTCTTCTATTGCCTGGCGTCTACAAGACAATGGTTGGGGCTACCTCATGCATCCTTGGTTGAGGATAGTAAAATTTATGAATATTATTCACAATTGCAGATGCATAATTGTTATGAGAATTACAAGAGGGTTAATGATGTTTTTACTGGGAGAATGACTTATGAACTGGCAGGTACTTTGAATAAGAGAATGTCTAATGAAGCAATGTAGCTGGTCAGCATATATGGTAGTTTCTTTATTCAATTTTCCAAGTTTACTTATATCAGAGTTGGGGGATTTGACGATGAACATGTTAAGTTACCTAGGTATGTGTTTGACCGTTTTGTGCTGATAGAGGTCTGCAAACAGTTAGCACATGTAGATAAAAAGTTCTCAACGAAGAAAGGATCTGGTATCTCTTTTCCCATTGAAATTGGACATTACTCATGCCAGTCAAAATCTGATACTTTGAATTTAGAAGTGAACCTTAAAAAGTTCAATTTTTAGTTCTTCACTGCCAGATCACAATTTGACAACAAAGGCTTTGTCAGGGATAACTTGGATTTTGAAACAGGGTTTTCACATATTCCTAAATTGGAGGATTATTGGGAGGACTGTTCAGATGAATTCGAGGTCAGAAGGAGACTATGGTGTAGGTTCTCTCTAGGACAAATAATTACCCTTAATCTAAATATGGACATTTCTGGAGTTTTTGATAATGAAGAACAGGTGATTGACCCGCAATTTGAATAGATAAAACAATCACCTATTCCAAAAATTGATTGGAGTAAAGAGGAAGAAGATAGGATTGAGGTGATGACCCTCCTGGTGATAAGAAGAACCGAGAAATGGTTGAGGGAACAAAAATAGAAAGGATTTCAAAACAAAGATTCCTAGCAATGCACATCAATAGTTGAATGACCATTCCCGATAAGCTCCTCTAACTAGCCTATTGCTATCTGTGGTGCAGGTACTTCCAAGTCAATAACTGGAAGGAGCCCTGTCATCAAAGAATCCAAGAAAGCCCTCACAACTATTCTGCCCCCTCGTGCCACCATATCGAGAACTAAAAGCAGGAGGAGAAAGTAGGTTTATGAGAGAATAATTGTGGGTTTGAATTCTGAGGAGGATTCAGGGGAAGCAATGGGTGATAAAGAATCTGGTTCACCGAGAGCAGAGGAGGTTAGTACAAAACAATAGGCAGAGATTGTTTTAGAGACCCCTGAATTGATGATGATTTTAGATGTGTCCTTTGGTCAATTGAACCCTAGAAAAGAAGTCTTGGCCCCTTCACCCAAATGGCTGGAGAGTTCAATTAGTGACAAAAAAAAGGTAATTCCATTTTCTTTGCCATTGGAAGAGATGGTGAGTAAGTGTTTGGGAAAAACTCCTAAATCCAAGAAACTAAAAACAACATCCAGGGTAAGTATTGACCCTAATACTGGGAACTAGAGCGTGAAAATAGCCAGGCCGGCAACTGATGAAGAGGTTCAAGATCCCATAGTGCAAGATTTCACAATTGAGAAAGTAGATCTTGGGGCTACTTCAAGAGCCGCAGATGTGCATCATCTAGAGGTATCCACTAAAAAGATAGTTAGTCAAACCTGGAAAGATGAGAAAGACAAAAGAGAGTTGAAGCAGACCGTGCACTTGATGGCAGAGTACATTGATGCCATTCATAACCCCAATCCATAGCCAGTTTCACAACTTTCTCTGACTTTTGATCCTAAGTCTCTAGCTAACTAGAAGATGTTGGACCAGCCACCATTGATGACCTGAAGACATAGCATGCTTCCTGGATAAAAGATGAAGGCAAATGGATGAATGTGTTGAATCAAATTGATGAAGTACAAAAATATGGGGTAGCAAAATTTCTGTCAGAAAAGAACTTAACAGGTCTGGATGAAGATATACTGTATGTAAGTAAGAAAAACATTGAATGGAGAAATTTAGTATCCCGGCAAGGGCGGATTGAACTCACAAAAATGATCAAAGAAATAACTAAATTTACCCAATCATTACAGCATGATCTTCAGTGTATTGATGTAAAAAATATAAGAGATGATGGAGAACCAGAAAAGGACATCAATACAGTTATTCAAACTTTCAAGGAGAAAATCAGCTTTGTTAAAGAAAGTGACAACATATTAACCGAGGATTTCTCTCAGATTTCGAAGGTGGAGTCACTTCTTTATCTTTGTATCGACATACTCCCAAAACACACGGAGAAATTTGGGAAAATTCAGAGAGAAAGATGTCTAGAAGGCAAGGGTAAAACATATTGGTATTCCCAATTTCCCAAAAATTTAGGAGTTTGTTGCAGCATTTTAGAGTGGAAAGCTCAACGTGCCTCCCCAACTGAACAAAACAAATCTAGAGATTCTAATCCGTCACCGCAGCCTTAATATTACTTGCATAATCTTTATTCAATTATTCAGTTGATATCTTGTTTAGAACTTGACTTTTAAATGAGTTTGTTAAAACTAAATCCCGTATGGGTCAGAGTTACTTTAACTCTGGGTTTGGTTTATTTGATCGAATAATTAGGGCAAGTATATATATGTTTGAGGTTGTTAAAAACTGGGATACGAGAGTTAAGGAGAAGACACAAAATTTTTGGAAGCTGAACTTTGGCTATTTTTCAATTTATGTGATGATTATCTGAAACTTTTTTATCTGTGAATGACAAAGGAGAAATAATTACTGCATGCTTAGATCTGTATGTTTGAGCATTTGAAATCAAGTTTTCTGTACAAAATCTTCTTTCATATGGTAATTATTCTTTCATTAGATAATTCATTATATGTGTTTTATCTTTTATTGGTTCAGCAACATACTTGTTCATATATTTGATTATTATTGAAAATAGAATCTGTGTATTCTATTACCAAATGATGTTGTAAAAAAAGGGATGTCGCATTCATTGCATGTTGATGTATGAGTGTTAGTTCGCCTTTAATCACTTTCTGGTTAAAAGTGTATCTGAGTTTTTAGAATAATTTAAATTCTTTGAAGATCATAAAGGGAGTTGTACCTTAATTCAGAGGGAAACTATTTTTGACAGTTCACCCATTTGTTGTTTAACCCATTTGTTCCTGAAAGAAAAGGGGGTATAGAGTCAGAACAAAACATTTTAGATCAGGACAAATCTGTTAGCCAACAAATCTGCAATCATTTTCAATGTTGTTTGGAGGGTTTTAAGGGAGTTTTTCTTATTGTATGGTGTTGTCCTTCCTTCCCATCCAGGCTGTACAGTTAGCTTTGGTCGTAGGAGATTGTGTATGGGATTTCTCTTGGTTTGGGTCTCACTCATCACTCATTTTGGGTTCCTAGAGACTGGAAACTCATTGTCCATGATTGTATTACATTATCATTCATTGTATTAAAGTTTGGAGCACATTTCTATATGCTTTGTTGCTAGTCCGGCAATGACCCCGACATGAAGTTGTAAAACTTGATATGGGTATGTTATTATAATTCATATTTTGGCTCATTGCTATCTGGGTAGCTATTATTTTGTTGATATCTATTTTAGATTTTCTGGGTTTATGCTATATGCTCTTTATTTCATGTGTTCAATGCAAATATCAAACATGCAATATTTTCAATGAAACCCTAAACTCAGAACAATCAGAAAAACAAAAATTTGGCATCAAAATATATACACAACAGGGGTGTATATTACATTTACTTAGGCTCTTTTCAACCTTAAGTTTATAATCCATTATCCATCACCCATAAATCAAATTAACCTTAGCTTAAGAACTTTGCTTATCTTAAGTAGGGTACATTTTGTTTAATCAATTCCAACCTCTCTCTTGAGAACATTAGCCTATCTCAAGTGTCATGGGTTGAACTCATCCATCATCCAAATCCTTGATAAGGTCTTGAGATTAGTCTATCTCTATTCACCATTCTAAATTGTCCTTAGGTATCCATCATCACATTTCACCATTCATTTGAAATCAAGTCCAAGTAAGGTCTAAATCAAACCAACAACAACCATCCCATCATACGTTGACCTTTCATGCTCCCCATCACTCAATCTCAAATATGTGAAAACATGGACCCACACAACAAGAACCCACTTGATGCAAGTGTTGATCCTAGCCAAGTAATATCAACATCCCCAACCAATAGCAAGACACATGAACCCTTGTTAATCAATCAGAATATGGTTAAGCGACCAATCTCTTGCTTGCACAATAAATTCATTAAAATTCTTAGTCTTCCTAAATGACTCAAGGCTTGGTGAATTCTTATAACAATGAAAAGATGAGCTCCTCAAGTTCCTTGTGGATTTTGGGGCTAAACTCCCTCACTATTATGACATGGATCAACTAAGGAACCTCCTATAGGAAAAACCTCACACCACAACTATTGACAATACTTGGACTTAAACCCTTGAAACATCCAACCCATTTCATGTGGCCCAACAACATGATCATCAAATTGGAAGTAGTATTCCCCGTTTCCACAACTACACCTCCACATCACATCAACAACAACATCATCCAACCAAACCTCCATCGCTCGGTCTCACATTCAAACAATATATCCCTAAACTCCATAAATCCCATCTTATAAACGTAGGGGACCTTGTGCAAAACCTGTCACCCCTTTCCATACCTCAATAAATGACTTTCATTCAATCTACATTACCTCCAATCATCTCCCACTAATCCACTACACAACATCCGCTCATATCACAACATCAACCACTTACAAGTCATCCAGTCACATCCAATCCCCAACACCAATCATATTAATACCAATCACAATTCTTCATGTCCCCCATGAATTATCAACAGCCTCCTATGAAAATGCAAGTTTCCACCTCATACCAAACCTTTGTGCCACCACTCTACTCACAACAATGGACACCCCAAATGTTGTCTCAAAATTTCAATCCACTCCATCAATATGCTACTCAATGACCACCTCTTGGTATTGTTGGCTACATGCTACCAAAGCCATCTCTTGGTACCTCATTTGACCAAGAGTGGCATGAAATGAAAAATGCTCTCAAAAACTTGCAAAGTGGGACACAAAAGAAATAATATAAATTTGAATACCTATGTCCCTATCCATTCAACAGAGCATTGACAATGATCCCCTTCCCACAACACTTTAAAATTCCCAAATTTGCCAAATATAAAGGGAAGGGAGACCCCTGTGACCATGTTAAAGAGATTTTTGTGGCATGTCAAGATGTATCATTAAATGACCAATATCTTCTCTGACTGTTCCTGTGGAGCTTAGGAGGACAAGCCCTCGAATGGTTCATGCATTTACCGCATGACTCCATCTCCACCTTCAACGACTTGTCTGAGAAGTTTGTTGCACACTTCTCCTACAACATCAAACATGAACTCACAATGTTAGATCTTTGTAATGCAAAACAAAGAAGTGGAGAGAGATTCACTTCCTACCTCTAGAGGTGGAGAGGACTCATGGGTTATTTTCCTAGGTAGTCTATCCCCAAAAAATAACTTGTCACAATATTTATGCAAAAATTGAATCTAGAGATGGCCTTTCACCTTTAGGTGCATTGTGTCTCCACCTTTGATGAAATAATTGAAATGGGGCTCATGATTGAAAAATCCCTTATTTCTAAAGGTTTAGTAAAGATTTATACCAAGGACAATAATGACAAATCCTCCAACTACAAACCTAGATTTTGGGCTAAAAATAAAAATACTATTAGTGATGGGGTTACTAATACCAAACATATTAAAACAACCCCAACATAAAAAAAACCCAAACCATTCAGAAGGTCTCTCAACCCAACAATGTCACCATTCTAGTAGGACAATCTAAATGATCAATCCAAAATAATCCAAATTTAAAATACACTCCCTTGGGGGAACCCTTGGAAGTTGTTTTCCAAAAATGGTCCAAGCCAACATGGTTACATTTCCCATGACCAAGCCCTTTGACGAGACAATACAACCCAAACTTGCTTGGTACAAAGAAAATGAATCATGTGACTACCATCTCTTTAAGGGGCATTCAACTAGTAAGTGCATGAATTAATAATTGGGGATGTACCAGGACCCCCTACCTAATCAAGGACAATCATCTCCCTCATAACCATCAAACTCCAACAAGAATCCATCCCAAAATAACTGTGCCAACAATATTCATTACAACAAGACTCCTCACAACTATGATTTTGTTGTTGATCATGTCGACTTTGACTCCATACAAATAACAACCATCAAGATTAAAGACAAACAAATCGATGTGTTGTCGCTACTCATTATGGTTAGGACACCATCAAAGGACCCTCCTCATCCTCCACATCTGCTTCCTAGTATGACCTCTTAGAGCACCTTGGGAAAACTTTGGCCCAAATTTCTATCATGAAACTCCTCAAGATGTCTCCCATCCATAGAGACATCTTGGATCGAGCCCTGCAAGAATCCTAGGTTCCTAATAACATTAACCTCAAATAATTCCAAGCCCTCATTGGTCATCTCTTGTCCACATACCAACTTGCATTTAGCCAAAATAACATGCCACCCATTGATCCATCCCATAACAAATCTTCACACATAAACGTCCTTATCGCCAAACATAAAGTCAAGTGCATCCTATTGGATAACAGGTTTGGCTTAAATCTATACACGTTGAGATTCATAAAATATTTAGGATATTCTGAAGTTGATTTGGAACAAGGTATAACCATCAAAGCATATGACAATGTAGGAGTGTGAATTTGAAGGTACAATACCTTCCCATCCAAGTGGGTTTGATACTATAGCAAATAATATGCCACGTTGTTGATCTTGATCTTCCCTACAATCTCCTCCTTGGATGCCCATGGCTTCGTGCCATGTAAGTCATCCCTTCCACCTATTAGCAATGTCTTAAGTTCCCCCATAATGGTGTTGAAGTCACCATTCATGCTGATCCACAACCCTTTAAATACTACAAATCCATGGAGGCTTTGTATCATAAAGCTCATCATTGCCCTAGTACAGATGTTGCACAACATGACAAAGAAAAAGCCTCCTCCTCCTACATTGATCCCAAATCCCTTGTTTCCACATCATCATCCTCCCAAAAGCCTAGTCCCTCCAAGTTCAAGATCATCAACAAAGGCTATGGGGAATATTCAACAATGGCTATGGGGAATATAAGATGCATACCACCTTCCATGTAGCCTAGTTGCCCCTTTCCTTGCATTTCTATGGTCACCCTCAAAGTTGACCCCAACTGCAAGCACCCAAGGTCAAATAATTTGGTCCCACTACCTTCACTTCTACCATTATGCTTGAGGGAGAACAAATTGAAGACTCTCTCAACTCTTGGTTATACAGAGACAACTTAGAGGATGAAGAATCACTGCCAGCCCACTTAAAATATAATTACCCTATACAGTACCATATCTGTGAAAACATAAATTATAAGGATAAAGGTCTTGGAATTCATGAGCAAGGAATTTGCGAACCCATTGAGGTCAAAGTCTTTGAAGATTCTTGTGGCTTGGGGTGCATGCCCCTTAGGCCCAAAACTAATGAACTGTGTGCCACTTCCGAAAGGGCAGATAAAACTCCTAATGCCATTGAAAGCACCAAAGGTGGAACCATATCAACCTCTTTTGACGACCTTGACATCTCTTGACTTTTCCCTGATAATGCCATTTTCACCATTGACTTCCCTCTCATATACCCTGAACTCATTATCAACAAGGTCCTCCACATATTGATACATTTCAAAATGATTGGGCTCTTGTAGAATTCCTAGGACTCTGCAATGACATCCCTAGAGGGGACCACAAATCTAGTTTCAACTTTGACTTACACTTTGCTACCTACTTTGGGGAGCATGAAGAGTTCCTTAGTTGTAAAATTCAAAAAAAAAAAGAACAAGTCCCTTAGTGAAAACCTCTTTGAGGCACTATCATACCTAAAACAGAAAAATAAAGATGTATCTTCTAGTGAAAACCTCTTTGAGGTGCCATTAGATGAGGTAATTAACCTTCCCCTAATGCTTCCCTAGTGACAAGAATTTTCTATTGTATTGATCAAAGATACACAAGAGATCAATCTAGGAACAAAACAAGAGATGAAGATCACATATTTGGCCATCTCTCTATCATCTACAGAAAAATAAAATACATCCACTATTCTTCAACAATCACCTGACATATTTGCTTGGTCTTATGTTGACATGCTCTGGTTGGATCCAAATCTTGTGGTTAACCACCTTGTGGTCCATCTTGATGTTGAACGTGTCAAGAAAAAAACATAAAAATGTTCCCTCAAATATCCCTTCTCATCAAAGGAGAGCTAAAAAAATTCCTTGAGGTCAAGTTCATTCACCCTATAGATTATCCTGAATGGGTTTCTAACATTGTGCCTATTAGCAAGAAACTAGGTGGTATTCGCATCTGCACCAATTTCAGAGAACTCAACAAGGCATGTCAAAAAGATGATTTTCCACTCCCCAACATTGACATTATTATTGACCTCACGGTAGGCCATGAGATGTTGTTACTTATGGACAATTTCTTTAGATATAATCAGATCAGGATTACCCTTGAAGATCGGCACAAAACAACATTTACTTCTCCTTGGGGTACATACTGCTATCAGGTGATACCTTTCAAGTTGAAAAATGCAGGGGTAACTTATCAAAGGGCCATGACTGTCATCATCCATGACATGTTACATGACATCATGGAAGATTATGTGGATGATTTTCTTAGCAACTAAAAAACCAGAGAGGGACACCCATAGCTTCTTTCTCAATCCCAAAAAGTGTCTTTGGAGTAACATCAGGAAAACTCTTTGGTTTCATTGTTTCCCAATGAGGCATCAAAGTGGATCCTGCCAAGGTCTCAGCAATGACATAAATGCCTCCACTAAGGAATTTGAAGAAATTACATATCCTTCAAGGTAAACTCTAGGCCATTATATGATTCATCGCCCAACTAGCTGACAAATGCCAACCATTTGCCCATCTTCTCAAAAAGGGTGTCACTTTTTAGTGGGATGACTTATGTCAACAAGATTTTTATAAAATAAAAAAATATCTAGCATCACCACCTATACTTATGGCTCCTATCACTGGCAAACCTTTGCTCCTCTACATCTCTGCTACACCTGTCACATTGGGGGAACTTCTAGCACAACATGATGAAACAAGCCAAGAAAGGGCAATCTAGTACATCAGTCGTACATTGGTTGGCTATGATTAATTATACGCTTATGGAAAGAGCATGTCTAGCTATCATATTTAGCTCATAGAAACTTCAACACTACATGTTAAATCATCAAATCAAGCTCATCTCAAAAATAGATCCTCTCAAGCATCTTCTCTCCAGGGCTTCTCTCACACGATGCATGGCTAAGTGGGTAATGTTGATTAGTGAATTCAACATAGAATATGTGGACAAGAAAGCAATTAAGAGATATGTTGTTGAATATCAGTTAGCTGAGGCTTGACAAATTCTCACCTGTTAGTTATGTACTACCCTAATGAATCCATTTTCACCATCATAGAACAAACAATATGAAAAAATTATTTTGATGGCTCTTTCACAACATATAGATTAGGTGCTAGCATCTTGTTTGTTACTCCATAAGAAGATTTTATACCAAAATCCTTTAGATTGGGATTCCCCTACACCAAAAATATGGAAAAATATGAATCTTTAATTATAGGGCTCAAAACAACTATCCAATGGAATATTCAACAACTACATGAAATATACAGGGACTCACAGCTCATCATAAAATAGGTTAATGACAAATATCAAACAAAGGATGACAATCTCATCAGCTACAAATGGATGGTTAATAGTTTCAAGCAATATTTCACACACATCCAGTTTGAGCAAGTCCCTTGCCTTAACAACAAAGAAACATATGCTATGGATACTATTAGATCTCTAGTTGACATGTCGCATGACATTCAATGTTGTGAGTTCTTAGTCGAACAACTCTTGATACCCATGTATGATGTCCTAGAATTTGAGCTTATATGTGACATTGTTGGTCTTGAATTCCCCTGGTATCATGATATATACATTTACCTTCATCACCACACTGTCCCACCTAACCTCTCATGTAATCGACACAAAACATTTTTCCAATTCACCTCACACTTTACCATCCTTGGTGACACACTATATTGAAGAGGCTATGATGGTTCCTTACTATCGTGCCTAAACATGAAAAAAACTAATCTTGACTTCACGAAGTACATGCTGGTATCTACAACGCCCATAATAGTGGCCTGGTCCTTGCTAAAACGTTTCTCAAAACAAGGTATTATTGGCCTACCATGGAACATGATGCTTGTGAGTATATCAAGAAGTGCCTCCCTTGTCAGCAATATGGGGATCTCATTCATGCACCATCACATGCATTGCAATCTATCACAACTCCTTGGCCCTTCTTTCAATGAGGCCTAGACCTTGTCAACAAGATTCACCCTTCCTCATACAAAATTTTCATAAATTCATTATCACTACCACTAATTATTTTATGAAGTGTGTTGAAGCTATCTCCCTAAACTTCACTACTGACACCTAGATATCCAAGTTCATCCTATACCATATCATTTGTTGCTATGGTATCCCATCTACCATTTCCATCGATAATGGTAAGTCCTTCAAAAATTATGAAGTTTGCACTCTTTGCGAATGCTTCCATATCCAACATCATCGGTCCACCCCCTACTACCCCCAAAGTAACACTCTAGTAGAGGCAAAAAATAAAACCTTGCTCAAAATGCTCAAGAAAGTTTTCAATGATGTTGGCCGTGATTGGAACTTCCTCCTAAATCCTTCCCTTTGGCCATACTGTACTAGCATTAGCACACCTACCAATGCCACTCCATATTCCCTCATCTTTGGTACCAAATCCATCTTGTCGATTGAGGTTAAACTCCCATCCTTGCACATTTCGTTACATAACTTAGTTGATGATGAGGAGTATTGGGTTACATGTCTTTATGAATTATAACTTCTTAACAAATGGTGTCTAAATCCCTTGAACTATCTACAGGCCTATCAGAATCATCTTGGTAGGAACTATAACAAGAAGCTTCGAGCATGTGAATTTGAAATTGGTGACCTTGTGCTTAAATAAAATCAAAGAAATCTCTACGACCGTGAAAAAAAGGCAAGTTTGAACCTAATTAGCTAGGTCCCTATGTTGTTATCACTAAATATGGTTTATGTGCATATCAGCTGGCTACACCAGAAGGGCATGAGCTTGATGAGCCTTTTAATATCATCCACCTCAAGCAGTTCTACACCTAACCTACAACATATCCCAATCCAAAAAATAAAAAAATAAAAAAATTGCCAAAAAGACAAAAAGTAAAGAGAAATAAATCGTCCTATGGTGAAAACCACTTCTAGTGGTGCCCTGGACAAGTACCATGGTAAAAACCTACTTGCAGGCACCATATGTATCCATCATACTCTATTATCCTAAAGGCCCTCCATCCATCCACCAATTCTCTTCGCTTCCACCCTAAACCCATATGTTATGTCCCATACCATACCTTGGCACTTAATATAGCATAAATATCATGTCTCATCTCTCCAGTTCTATTGTGTCTCATGTTATGCCTTAGCACTTATTATAGCATAAATATCATGTCCCATCTCTCTACTTTTGTTGCATTCCATATTGCACCTTGGCACTTATTATAGAATAAATATCATGCCCCATCTCCCACCCACCTCTATGTCTATCCTTCCCTGACACCCATGTTTTTTTTATTTAGGGAAGCACTAACATTAGGTGACATTTTGGGAACTCCCCATCCCCTCACCTAGCTCCCATTCCAAACCAAAATATGAGTGTTCTTCACCCCTCCACCTTCTCTAATCATCCCTCTGCATCCCATGTGTTCTTTTTACATACACATATTCCCAATGCCTTACAATGCAATGGCTGCCAGTCATCACATGTTGTCTTGTGCCTTTTCATTTAGGGAAGCACTAAAATCTAGTGATGCATTGGGAACCCTACATCCCCCCTCACCTAACCATCATCCACCATTCCATGCTACCAAACTAGAACAAACCCCTATGATTTCTTGTACTTTTCTTCATTGGGATTGCTAACAACTACAATCCTCCATATCCCTAACCTACATCCCTAGCACACACGACCTTTTATTCAGGGAAGACTTATTAACATCTGGTGACATATTGGGAACCCTCCATCCCCCCTCCACTAACCCCTACCCTTGGGACCAAACCCCATCCAGCTACTAGGTGGGTTTAATATTAATGGCCTAATGCTCCTTAACCCCACAACATTCTATATCTATAAAAATTTCCTTAAATGCATTGGCAAAACCCATTCCACACACATCTTCATCCCTCTAGGTTTATGTCATGATCTTAGTCAAATTATGTTACCCCAAACCACCCTCCCCCTTTCCACCCCTTAGATGTGGTTCTACCATCCATGGGTATCGTCTCTGAGCACTATGTTCCCCCAATCTCCACCCCCATCCATTTTGTGGTTATGAAATAGGACACATTTCATCCAGCTGCCAATCCCTCCTCACACATTCCTTTACCCCCCATTACATTGACAAGGAATGTATGATAGAGGAAAGCAACCTTTCTCTCAACCATTGTGATGATGTGTACATTGCCTCAACAACTTGAATGGTTCTTTCCATGATTATTATAAAGAAATGATTACAGGTTGCACCATCTTTTCTCTAGATCGGTTTGATAGGGGGCAGTTGGTTGTCCCCTATTCGGTACCATTCCCTTCCATTTACTTTCATCCATCTAGTTACCCCCCACACACATTCCCTTCCCCCAACATACCCAGACCTCTCTTCCCATGGTTTTATTATAGTGACAGTTCATGCCACCAACATATACTCCCATTGGTTGCTCCTCCCATCCCATCTCGTACCTGGGGTAGTTGATTGTCCCCTACTTGGTACTCAGATCTTGGCATGTTCCCCATTGTTCATTCCACAACTAAGATATGTCTCGATCCTAGCCTTGAGCTTCATGCACTCACATTGACATCCTAGACCTCGTTACTACATTGGTAACTAAGATCCACTCTTAACCTCGACAACATACACTTGTCCCATCCACTTGTGCATGGCCATTACGAATGAACCCTTGAGGTTTATATCTAGGTCTAGGGATGATGTTAGCTTTGCGATTTTACCATATTTAGTCCAAGTATATGAGTTGTGGTATAGAGTTGATTCCATGGCTATGGTTGGTAAGATTATGAAGCTAACACTTGATGTTGGATAGAGATTGCTTGGTCAATTAAGATAGAACTTGAGGTGTATTGTTTATTGCACCCTCTCTATCACTCAAGCTCTTAGGTTGAGTAAGAGGAGTTATGAATTGAAATGTCTTTTGTAAATGTTCTAAAGCGATTGGGCCAAATATTTGAGGGATCACATGTGCATCACCATAGAGGGAGGCTTGAGATTGGAAGTGACTATACAATTCTACACTTTTGAAGCCCTTCTTTGCATTGTTCAAGGTGTCGACGTGAAATCTGCTATCAAGTTTTATTTTCTTCTTTGGACTATGAATTTGAATGCTTCTTGGGTGGAAGAGGTAGTAGATACATGACATACTTCAAATGCATGATGTGAACATTGGGGGTTGGTATTACTTCTTATATGTGTCATTTATTTTGATGTGGTTGTTCTATGCTTTTGTTTTATATGTTATATGAGTGAGGTGCATGCTCTTATGACATTTGTTTCTCATGAGTTCTCTATTCTTGTAATTGGTACATATTCTTAAGTGGGAGGGGACCCTATGGAACCCTCACTACTTTATCTAAAAAAACATATCCCAAGTTTTGTGCATGTGAAAATAGATTTTCAAAATCTATCTTCAAACCCAAAGTAGAAGTAGGGCATGGTTGGTTGATTAAGAATTTCAAAGGATTTGAGCTCACTCCATTCAATATGCAACTTTTAGAGAGAGGACTAGTGTGACAAGAACCCACTTGGTCTACAATTATGTGTTAAGAAATATTGTCAAAAGATTGAAATGTTTAGAACATGAAAATTTAGAGTCTCTAAAACTACAAATTATAGAAAAAATAGATTTAAAATTAATTAATTAATTGCATTATTTACAAGTTACAATGCAAACCTTCTTGATTATTTCTCTACAATTATAAATCTGTAAATATGAAGAAGATGGAAGTAGAATTGTTAAAAAATGAAAAACAATAATTACCTTTAAATTTTACACACATACACACACCAAAAAAAAAGTTAAATTAAAAGTAAATTAATTACTTAATTAATTGCATTATTTACAAGTTACAATGTAAACCTTCTTGATTCTTTCTCTACAATTATAAATTTGTAAAGATGAAGAAGATGGAACTAGAATTGCTAAAAAATAAAAAAAATAAAAATTGCCTTTCAAACTTACAAACCAAAAGAAATATGTTAAATTTACTATTATAATTAAAAACTATATACATATATAATTAAAACATTCTTTAAAAAATCATTCATAATTCAATAGTAATTTCATAATTCGAAGATCACACTTGCACAAAACTCAAGTAAAAATTACAACCATTAATATAATCTTTGCAAAGATCAACCAATAAGAGAGGACTCGCCTACTTGAACACATGAAAGAGAACTCCATCCCTAGACCAATTCATATAAGATTAAAATTGTATAAGGACCAACTGTATGAGAATCCATGACCAACTTTCAAACCCAAAAGAACCAACTCAACAACCTGATAAGGACTCCACATAAAGAGAGTCCATGACCAACTTTAAAACCCAAAAGAATAGCTCAACCAAAATAAAAGAAGTTTTTGAAGGCTCCTCCATTCAACCAACCCAATCTAAAACTCACCTCTAGAGAGAAGGCAAACTTGATGGCTTGGATGGTCTTTGGATAAAAAGGAATGTTCCTCAAACTTTTTTCAATGTCACTTATGTGTTGAGAGATTAATGGAAGCTTGTCATTGAAGTCTATGTGTTGGTATCATGAGCTAAATAGAGAGACTGATGGATATTGAAGAGAATGATAGTGTATGGTATTATCATTGATGGTAACCCATTATAGAGATGCAGTAGTGTTGGTCCAGAGAAGACCAAAGTACCAATTGTTCTGTAGATTTGTCTAAATTCCCAGAGTACAGTCTTCAATGTTCAGTGAATCGGTCTTTGGGTCCACACTGCTCCTCTATGAAGAATTTTGTCATGCGGTTATAAGGTAATTTTGGTACATATTGAAGGAGTCTAAATCCAAAGTTTCAAGGCTTGAAGTCCTCTATAGTTGAAGATAGATTTGACAGAGTATCAGACTTTGTAATGACTGTATAATGGTAATATTAGTGGTATGTTGGAATGCTTTGCATTCCACAGCAGATGAATATTTTGCTATACAGTTTTCAGAATAAGTTTATAGATATCAGAGATATGTGTTCTCCAAGTGGTAAGCATTTTGGTGGTCCAAGCATTGAGTTGTGGGTAAACAGTTGGTTCATTCTAATGTTATTTCACCAGTGGTGCCGACCCAAAGGTTTTGAGGTTGTGCAGAGTTGAGTTATGTATGGAGCAGAATTATGGGAGTAATTATAGGTTATGCCGACCTATCTTAATATACTACATGCTTTGATTCTCTCCGCAAAGTGTATAGGGTTGAGTTTTGAGCTGATAGGTCAAGGAGTCACATGGTACATCTATTATGCCAACCTATTTGATGTTTTGCTTGATTACGGTATATATATACAAGATTGATTTCTTGTGTGAAGTGTGCTAGTGGGCGAAACAACTAAGTGTGTGTGCAAAATCTGATGTAGAGAAGGGAAATATAAGATTGTAGTGAAAATGAAGTGTGTTAAGTCAGTATTCTAAGCTTCAGTGGAATTGTATCTTCAACATAGGTTAGATGCATTGTTAACAGTTCTTACTTGGCAGTGACCCACCCTTTCTTCTATCTCTCTCTAATTAGGACAGTGAGTCCTTTGGCAGTGAGCCACCAATAGTGAGTATTTCTCTTTTGGATAGCAAGTCCACCATTCTATATCAAACTTTGTAATTGGTTGCAATACATATATAATGAGCTAATCCTCACCGTGGTTTTTTCGCGTAAATCTGGTGTTATTGTGTTATTTTGATGCATGCTTTCTATGTTCCTTTCCATTACTACAAATTTGTTATAATACATTAGATAGATATTTAAATTGTCAAGGTCAATGAATTTTAGGGAATACTGATTCACCCCCCTCTCAGTATTCTGGGTGTTCAACAATTGGTATCAGAGCAAGGTTCCTTCAATTAACTTAACCGCTAAGGTAGTTCTTAGAGGTTGAACACATGGCAATGAGAAAGTTTCCTATCCCTCCAGAAGAAATTCCTATGGAAGGATTTACTGAAGAAGACTGTATGGTTGACATGAATGGAGAGCTCAAATCAGCCCTTGAAGATCTGGCTAGAACTCAATGTGGGAACAAAGATCTAAAAGAAAATATTAAGGAAGCAGATGAATGCATCAAGAAGTTGAGAGAGAAAAATAAAAAGTTCAAAAAGAGATAAAAGGAAGTAAATGAACAACTTAATGAGACAATCACCAGTCTAAAAATGCAAATTGAAGAAGAAAAAAAGATTGAAGTATGCCTAAATGCAAAATTGAAAGGCAAATTTGAAGATTGGTCAAAGCTTGAACAAGAAATTTTGGTCTTAAAGACATAACTGGAGAAAACAAAGAATCAAGAAGACAAATTCAAGAAGAGTTCCACCTTGATTGATGAAATGATTGCAAGTCAAAAGGATCCTAAGGATAAAGAAGGATTAGGATTTGAAAAGGGTGAAAGTTCAAAGGCAAATCAGACTTCAAACAATGCTGAAAAGAAGAACAAAACCAAAGGAAGATTAAAGATAAGAAGAGTAATAATAGACAGGTTTGGAACCAAAAGAAATTTTTCAAACGGCCACCTATCAAACAACCGACTGCACAAAGGTACTTTGGTTACTGTTACTCTTACAATAAATTTAGACATAAGGCTATGGAATGTAGAAGCAAAATGAATCAGAATGTTCAATCATTTTTCGATCAGTGTTTTACATGCAAAAGATTTGGTCATAGAGCTAGTGAATGCAGAAATCAGATGATGACTGGTCACAATAATGGTATGATGTTTCAATCTTTCAATGGTCACTGTTATACATGCAATGGATTTGGGCATAAGACTAATCAATGTAGATCCATAATGAATGGAAGTAAGCTTGTTCAAAATGTCAGATGTCACAAATGCAATAAATTAGGACACATTGCTAAGTTTTGCAAAATTATGAATGTGAAGGTTGATCCGGTAAAGAAGAGTGATCTAGTGAATAATGTGGATCTGGTAGAGATGAAGAAAGAAATGAACAAGGTTTGGAAAATGAAAGAAGAAAATGAAGTAAAGAATGAGTCTGTGCCAGTCTCTGGTGTAGATGTTTCCTCCAGAAACTAAGTAGAAAGCTTTGTCTTAGGAGGATTTTTAATAGAAAATCTTTAAGCCCCTACCAAAGATATGGTGTTGATGCCTTCAGCATGTGGATATGAGGTGTAGGTTGATATGCTTGACCTATTGGAGAAGACACTGGTGGAAAATGTCATGTTGCAAAAGTTTACAGAGCAGTTAAAGGTGACAACATTATAGTTAGGGTTTGACAGCTTTATCAATTTGAGCATTGAATGTGATTTAGGTTATGCGAAAATGTTTATAAGTAATCTCACTTAACAAAAGATCATTTGCAAATGAGCATTCAAAGAGAGAAGAGTAGTGAAAGAGTGAGGTGAAGCTTTTCAGAATTCTTGTGCACGAAACCCTAACCATAAGCAATCGAAAGGTATTTACAGACTTCTATCTTGCCCTAAGTTTTTAGAAGTATTTTGAAAATGTATACCCCACAAGTTGTAGAGGTTGTGGACTGACCCCATCCAAAGTTCAAACAACATCCTTTTAAATCCATGGAGATGGATCTGGAAGGTGCTTTTTCAAGTATTCCATATGGTGTAATGCATACAGAGGATGTGAGGATCTATATCCACACAAAATAGAAGAGTATAATCATGCAAAATTGGGAGAAGTGTTGGTAAATGAGTTAACCAATGATGATTTTGAGCTGAAAACTGAATTTAAGGGTTTGATAGAGAAGAAGCTGGATGTTTGGAATGATTTCCCTATTTTCTGTTATGAGGATGCTTGGGTTAAGTATGTATTTAGCCGCATTCATGACAAGTTTATGTGGTTGGATCTGCCACACATGATCAACAAGGAAGCTATTAGGGTTGTGACAGAGTTATGCTCCATCAGACCAGTTCCAACACTGAAATCAATAAAGAATGATGTGGTAATAAAACTCACCGGTGCAAAATTTGATAAGCGTGCCCTAACAGAGAATGATATTGAAGATCTTGTAGTAAAGTAAGCTTCCATGATGATTAGATATACAATCTTCTTCATGAACAACTCGAGAACTCTATATTTGCCACCGCAATACACACAGCCTATTAGATGGTGAAGGAAAACAAAGACGTAGACTTGTGTGAGCTCCTGAGACAATAGTTGATGGAGAATTATTAGAAGACCAAAGAATCTCAGTACCCCTTTCGGTATGGTACCCTAGTTATATGCTTATTGTTTTAATTTCTTAGAGAGATTCCTAGTACAAAGAATATTGTGTGGTTGGGTAATATCCTAGTTGCAGTGCAAATTGAGACCACTTAAGAAGATTGGGTAACTTAGAAACTAAAAAAAATGCATTGTGGGGTTTCCTCAAGACATTTCAAGAGAACATGCAAGCAAGGGAAAGAATTCCAAAAGGTGTTGTTGAGAAGTACAAGAATGACATTATCTTCATGGTGAGAAAAGATGAGTGCTTTATGGAAGTAGTGGAACCCAGAACAATCTAGATTCCAGAAATGGGATATGAAGTGGAAGAAGACATAAGCACAGGACTTGTAGACATAATGTTGAGAAAACCAAGAGATCTCTCTGTAGATAGATTTGGAACTTATGAAGAGAAATGGACAATGAAGTGCACTTGAAGCACAAGGAAAAGGAAATAAGGGAAAATGTTGAGAAGATGAGGACTAAGTTAGAGGAGATGATTTCATCAAAGAGCCTTGTGGAGAAATCCAAAGGCATATCTGCTCCACTGGAAGGGTCTCCCAGCACAAGAAGGTCAGCAAGGATCTCTACACCTTCTCCTACTATTCCAAAATCCTCTGAAGCCATACCTTCAGTAAGTTTAGAGAAGAAAGCAACATCCAGTACCTATGTACATCAACAGCCTCCTAAGAGGAGAAGAGTAAAAGAAAAGGCCACAAGAGAAAAGTACATCAGTCATGATGATGAAGAAGAAGAGGAAGAGGAAGGACCTAAGTTGGTCCGGAAGAAGAAGAGAGTGCCTCAAGCCTTCGAAGGAAAGACAAGTGCAAAGAAATAAAAAATTGACATTATTGATACAGAAAGTGAAGAAGAGGTTGAAAAGGAAGGATTTATGCAATATGGTAAAGAAGAAAATTCTCCTAAGGGTAAAAGCAAGGGGAAGAAGAAGGAAAAATATCCTCCAGTAAGGGAACACAACCCTCTAAAATTAGATGCATTATTTAATAGCATTTCAGAATTTGGTAGCTTGAA
The DNA here is from genome assembly GCA_027924645.1 of Cunninghamia lanceolata. NCBI lineage: Eukaryota > Viridiplantae > Streptophyta > Pinopsida > Cupressales > Cupressaceae > Cunninghamia > Cunninghamia lanceolata. Next base: position 145,744 of record BSBN01001028.1, read on the forward strand.
AGAAACTGCAGAAATATATCCTAAGTCAAATAATGAGGATAAAGCTACCATTGAGGAAGCTATTGTGAAGTATATATGGTTATAATTAATAGTGGTCTAAATGACATTGAGGGTCAACTTTTGGATGACTTGAAAGAAGTCCTGAGCGCAAGAAGACAAAAAGCAATTAAGGAAGATGCAAAGATTAGGACTTTTGCCTTGGAGAATGTTGGTTCTTCTCTCACTAATAAAGATAGAGCCAAATTAGGTCAAATTTATAACAGGGAATTCAGAAAAAATAGAGAATTAGCACTCTAATGAGTAGGGACAAGGAAGACAGAAATTAAAAGATGAAACAATGCAAAAAGTTACAGATCTAGCCTTGGAGTTGATTAAAGAAAATGAAATGCAACATGATGTATCAGCTCTGGAAGTCAATGAGCTTGCTATTGAAGACAATGTTCAAGAAAATATTACAAATAACCCTCTTTTGGTAAAGGAAAATATTGTTGAAGGAGATAAAAATGATAATGTTAAGACTGCTCTAGAGAAGGAAAATGGTCAAGTAGAACAAGAACTGCCTCTTTTGGATATGCAAAAGACTGTAGAGTAGAAGGAAATAAAAAAACAAGAGAACTTGGAGAAATCTGAGGAACAGAAGAATGACATCTTGCTCCCTTTAGAAGATAAGAAGGATGCAGAGGAAGAGAAAGTTGTTCAAGACCATCGGGAGAAAGAAAAAGAGACAAAGGAAGAAGGAAGCTCTCAAACGGTTGATGAATTCTCTAGTGCATTTGGAGATTCCTTGAAAAATCTATTGGATATGTAGTTTCAGTTTCAACCGGTGGTGTTAGCACAGTTGCTACAAGTTTCTATACATCAAGGAGAGGTTGATATGGACAAAATATCTCCCTTGCATAAACTGCAACTTGGTGATGCATTTCATGCCTCTGCAAGAAAGGAGATTATACAAACTCATCAAAAGAGTGCTGAAATGATTGATGAAATAGTAAAAGTTGTTGGGAAAAGGTGTTGTTCACCTTGCATAACATTAATTAATTTAATTGTGTAAAATAAATATTCTTTTGTGGTGTGGTGGTGCCTACATAAGTATTTAGGTTTCTAGCATTTAAATATATTGGCACCTTCCCAATATTCAAAAAATTCCAACACTCTTGGCCTCTGTAGTTGAAAAAATAAAAGAAATCAGTACAAGTGCAAGTGTCTTTGTATATACAAGGTGGTTTGTATGTACATATAGGTCAATTGTGCATGGGCGAGCTTATAAAATCTCCATCGCCCTTTGAAAAAATGAGTTAGATGCATTTCTGAATGCATATAGGGCTTAGGATGTGCATATACAAAGGGGGAATCTTTCACAGATTCCTAGGAATATTCCTTGTTTGTATATCGAGTTGCATGTATATTTGGTTTGTATGTTTAGTCATACAATGGCTATGTACAAGATAAAAGATACATTGCAGGCATATTCCATGGAAGATTCCCACTTGTATATTCGACACTCAAAGGAAATGTACATTGAAAAATATACAAAGGCTGGCCCGCATACATTTGCTACAGTGCGGCCGAGATACATGTGGTAGGGCCCGCAGGTGTATAATAATGAGTTTGTATATGCGACATACAAGCAAATATACAAAGGTAAATATGCAAGCTAGATCCGATGCGAAGATCAAATTCAGTAAATTCAGGGTTGGCATCCGCGACTTGTATGTTTGAATGCTTGTATATGTGCCGATATACAAGAGGTTGATATGGAAGTCGGATCTCAAGACGAATGTTGTGTGTTTCATAATTTTTAAAATCCATGCCTTGTATGTATGAGGTGAATGTACATTGCACTTGTATGTGCAATGCGATATGTAAAAGGAGGAGATACAAGTCGAAATGGAACTCGATTTCAAACTATTCTATAAAATTTGAGGTCCGGATTGTATATCAGACGCTTGTATATGCATTTGAACATGCATATACAAAAGCAATAAAGGCGAAATAAAAGGAGAAAAAGTCAACGATAGAGGGTCAAGGTGCCTACGTGGCACGATATTATTGGCTGGCAACTTTTCATACACGTTTTGGGACCGTTGATCTCGGCGATGGTTTTTTGATCAACGGTTGGGTTTTGAATCTTCAGTGATGGTTTTTTCCTTGTGTCTGCAGTCCTTTTTTGAGTGGGAAAACTCCATGGACACGCTGTTGTTGCATCTTCAGAGGCTGCGGGTAGCTGAAGCTTTAATGGCAGATTGTGCAAGGAAGTATGGGTCGTGTTGACAGGTCAACCACCCGAATTGATGAAGAAAATCTTGGAGCGGCGGCTCAAATCCTGAATATACTTGCTCCTTCCTCTTTGTCCCTCTACCGCATTCAATTTTGAGCGCCATTTCTCATGCATTGTATCTAACAGATTTTTGATGTGCCATGTAATTAATGCGGAGTACACTTTTTTGCTGTATTAAGCAGACTGTGTTACTCAGTTTGTTGTTGTTGAAGATTTGGGCATTTTTGTGTAAATAACAAAATACAGAGCATTTCCTATCTGTTTTATCTCTGTGGAGTTTATGTGTTGCATCTGAGTTGTATCTTGCACATATGTTCAGTTTCAGTGTTAATGTTATATGAAAAATGCTTCTTGCATGTGTTTTACTGTCTGTCTCCACTTGTTGTATGCATTTCTTCTTCTGAATTTGGTTGCTAAGGGTTTCTCAAATTCTAGAATACATATTTATGTATTGCATGCCTAATCTCTAACTTCCATTCAAGGAGTGGATTAAATCGTTTTAGGTTAAGGTATGGAGAAGATTGTATGTCAATTGGGATGTCTGTAAGTATGGACAATTAAATACCATTTCTTGGGTGGTGCTTGTAAGGCAAGCATCAAATCTGACCCCTTGAAACTCGAATGACAGTTGTAAGCCATTCTTATATATACGTCTAGTTGACTCCTTGCCCTGGGATAGGCACCGGTCTGTTCTTGTGATGTAGTTATGATCCAAAACCCCTGTCTTGCATCCAAACCATCAAACCAATCATTCCATATTTCAAACCTGTTAGTTGTAGGAGTAGGATTAGGAACCCCTGCATACTCTCATACCTAACCAGTCATATATGTCCAAGAAAGTTGCCAACCTTGTGATTTATCACACAAATCTTGGTCCACACATGAGAGTATTCTGCCTGTTATTACAAAGTTAAATCTTTCTGTCATTTGGAGAGTAAATGTCACATCTTTATCAAATAGGGACACCCCCCTTGGTGCGGCAGAACCAGAAGTGAAGGGGAGGCAGCTCACGCAACCTCCCGTGTCTGTTGGCCGAATTTGCCCGTGCATTGGAACTGGCAAACCCTCTACCGATTCAGAAAAAATTACCAACAGAATTGGTGACTCTACTGGGGAGGTGAAGTGAAAGTATTATCTTTTCATCCCTGGTAAATTATTGCCCATCTGAAAAGATAATACTTTCATGTGAATATGGTGCTCTACTGGTGGAATGAACTTAGAAAAATATTTGTTCTATGATGAGCTTTCAGTTGTTTGAAGGTTTTATCCTCTCTGGAGAGGTGGCGACTTTGCAAAAAAGTTTTAGTGCACATGAAAGGCAGATGTATGTTATTGAGATCTAAAAATATTTTGTTCAAAGCTTCAACATCTGGATGAGAAAAGGTACCTAGCTCCTTCCCATTTATATTTGTTGTTTTATTGCATAAGTTAGATGCCAAGGGGAAGCCTTAGGTCTTAGACAGACATATGATGTCTAAGAGTGAATTTTATATGAATCCAAGTATGTATTCACCCATACTCAATCAAGAGGGGGATGATGTATTGAGTAAAAAAATTGAAGAGATAAAGAATAGGTTGATATCCTTAGAAACCAGGCAGGCTCAGTTAAATAGTAGTAACCCTGTTGTGTCTGCCAGTCAGAATGATAACCCTCTTGTAAGCTCTTTTGATCCTTTGTATGACCAATTAGATTTTTCATGGGTTGACTATGAAATGGAAAGTATGCCTGCCCAGATGTACAATCAGATGCCTAGATTTAGTGGACACAATGTGTGTGATGGGGATGCACATATCCAAAACTTTCACTGCTTCATGGAGAGACATTCATTTAGGGATGAGGATATGTAGATAAGGTTTTTTGTTAGATCCTTTGGTGCTAGAGCTAGAGATTGGTATTTGAGCTTTCCAAAGAGATCCTTTGCCTGTTGGGATGAACTTGTTGACTATTTTAGAAAAAAATTTGCAAGAGAACCTGTTGATCTTGTTGCAAGATTAATGGAAATTAGAAGACAAGATAAAGAGCCCACTATTAATTTCAATGATAGATTTGCAGTTGCCCTTTCACAAATCCTTGAAGACTTCAGACCTGATATTTCAACCTGCATTGACATATATTTTGAAGCTTTCGAGGAGGACTCTAGTGCATTATTGAGGGAATTCAAGATAACAAGTATGCAGATGGCATACAATTTTTTAGAAAATATAGAAAAAATGAGAAATGAACTTGTGCGGAATTCCCTGTCCACAGGCTTTGGTGTGAATAATAGTTGTATGGCTGCAAATGAGCAACTGATCATGGCATCATGTGAGGATAAATGTGAAAATGAAAGCATAGAAGTTGAGACTACTGTATTTGAACATAATACTGATAACAATGCTCAACGGGATTATTCACCAGTTGAGGATGCCAATGAAAGGATCAATGATGACTCCCATTGTAAGGTTGAGGTATCTGGTTCTGAAAACAATGATGTGGTTATGGACAGCAATGAATACTTGTTTGAATGGGTTTGTGGAGATAATTGTGAGTATTGTGCACAAGATAGAGAAGAAATCAACAAACAAAGGAGCCATTCCATGTTTGAGTCATTGCCTTTTATTCAGATACATGGAGATGATAAAGAGCAATCAAAAATTGAAACAAGTGCTAGTGCTGAGCATGATTGTTCTTTATTTGATTATAGTTTTGTCTGTGACACACAGGCTGATACTCCTCCACAAAGGGAATTCTATTAGACTTAGGGCACACAACTGAGAGGGAGGGGTGAATCAGTTGTGCAAAACTTTCTCCAATTTACACACTTAAATCTTCTTGATGATTAGCAGTATATTAAACATGAAACATAATGCATTCAAATCAAAAGCAGAAACTTATCAACACATGAGACACCAAGATTTTGATGTGGAAAACTTGGTTAAGGGAAAAACTACGGGGTGATTAACCTAAGAATGTATTCTCTATTAGAAGAATAGAAAGAACAAAATGGCACATGCCAATTAGGGCTCACTGCCCAAGCACACTGCTCACAAGAGGCTCACTACCTACAAGAGACACACTGTCTACAAAGAAATAAGTATCACATACATGAACTGGAGAATAGCATCTTCACCATGCTTGAATCAGTTCCATTAAGCTCAATACTTCTGCTTTGCCTTTCGCTCTCCTCTTCGCTATCGCACTTTCATCTCCACAAGGCACTCTTTGGAATGACTTCACAATCCCTTATTTATAGAAGACATCGACTTAGGAACAATCATCTAAGTCGGCAAACACCTACAAGATCATCCGCAAGACGTGTAAGACATCCGGTCGGCCAGTCTAAGGAAGAACACCAACATCCAGTGGTTATTCTTCAAATGCAAACTCTAACTTCAATGCGGACCACCAATATGAACTGGACATGATCCAAAGATCACCACAACCTTTCCTGAATCACCAAGAACGTCTGTACTTCATCTGCTTACTGGAATTCTTCTCTCCTTCATCTGGAACTTCAAGAACACAGTCTGTCATCATTGTCACAAAGGAATAGGTTCTTCCAGACCTTCAAACCACGAACCAATCTACTTGACACTTCACAAGGACGTCCTAAACACTTCCTCAAATCCGCAGAATGGGATAATGCATTTTTAGATCTCACCGGACCTATCTGTGTCACTCTGTCACCTTTGAACACCTATCGGAACTAGTTCTACTTGAGCGACCATAACTTCTTCAAATCTTCATGCGGACCTCTAAAAACTTGATTGGAACATCTCAAGACTTATATCTACAAACCCTTTAAACCACATCCTCTGATCCTCAACCTATTATGGACTTTTACCTTCTTGTCATAACTGTTCTTCACTGTTCCTGATTGAGACTAATTTTCTCAATATCCTCAGCACACAGCTCATCCAATCCTTCTCATTAATGCAACATGAGTATGTTGACATCAATGACAACACCGGTTAGGTCCATACTTGCAACAATCTCCCCATTTGTCATTGATGGCAACATATGATGTGAAAAACCATCAAGACAAGAAATTCTCCTTACTGTCACAACTCCCCCTATCAGCAACAACTATTCACAGATCTTCTCTTCCTTTACTGCTCCCCCTTTGATCAGCAACCACTTATTTTTCACATGTCTTCTCTCCCCCTTTGACATCAATGGCAAAGGGCTCATACTTGCAACTCCAATACTTCAGAATCATACCTGCTGCTCCCCCTGAGTAGCAACCCTCATCAATTCGGATCACAAGTTATGACTGTAATATCCACCAGACTGATGCACCTCAGTGCACCTTAGTTCAACACCGGAGGGGCAATAACCCCTAACTTCTCCCTGAGATACTCAAAAGAGTCCTTGGGAAGAGGTTTAGTAAAGATATCTGCAATCTGATCCTTGGAGGGCACAAACTCCAGTTTGACTTCATCCTTGTTCACTTGCTCTCTTAGAAAGTGAAACTTGATAGATATATGCTTAGTCTTAGAATGCAACACTGGATTCTTAGAAATATTTATTGCACTTGAATTATCACAGAAGATTGTGACAGTTTCCTCATACTCTACTTTAATATCTCTTAGCATCTGCTTCATCCACAAAACATGAGTGCAACTACCTACTACTACAATGTATTTTGCTTCAGTTGTAGATAGAGATATTGCCTCTTGTTTCTTGCTTAGCCAAGAAACTAATTTCTTTCCCAAAAAGAATGCTCCACCACTGGTACTCTTTCGGTCATCCACATCTCTTGCCCAATCTGCATCTGTATATGCATGAAGAGAGAAATCATGATCTCTAGGATACCACAAACCATACTCAACTATTCCTTTTAGATACCTAAAAATCCTTTTGATTGCCATGAAATGAGATTCTCTGAGATCAGGCTGGAATCTTGCAACAAGACCAACAACCTGCATTATATCTGGTCTAGTTTGAGTGAGATACAACAATCCTCCAATCATTGATCTATACTTTGTCTGGTCTGCCTTAGGAGAGTCATCATCTTTGCTCAACTTACATCTGGTTGCGATGGGAGTATTCATTAGCTTTGAATCTTCCATTCCAAATTTCCTCAACAATTCTTTCACATATTTGGTCTGAGAAATAAAGATTCCTTTCTTTGTTTGAGTAATTTGTAGACCCAAGAAGAAATTTATTTCACCAAGCATTGACATCTCAAACTCACTTTTCATTTGATTTGCAAAAGTTTTACACATACAGTCTCTTCCTCCAAAGATGATATCATCAACAAATACTTCAATAATCAAGATGTTTTCATGATCAATTTTGAAATATAAGTTACTGTCAGCAGTACCTTTGTTGAAACTAATTTTCAAAAGATGTTTGTCCAATCTTTCGTACCAGGCTCTTGGGGCTTGCTTTAGTCCATACAGTGCCTTCTTCAACTTGCAGACCATATCACCATGCTCAGATAATTGAAATCCATCCAGTTGTTCAATGTACACTTCTTCTAAGTCACCATTCAAGAAAGCAGACTTGACATCCATCTGATATGAAGGCAACAAATGCAAGAAATAATCTGAGTGCTTCAATTCTTGCCACCGGAGCAAAAGTTTCTTCAAAATCAATTCCTTCTATTTGAGAGTAGCCCTTGCAGACCAATCTGGTTTTATTTCTGATTACTTCACCAACTTCATTTAATTTGTTCCGGAAGACCCATTTGGTTCCAATCACATTCTTGTTTCTAGGTCTAGGAACAAGATCCCAAGTGTGATTTTTCTCAATTTGCATCAACTCTTCCTCCATTGCTTTGGTCCAGTTTTCATCATTGCAGCTTCATTTATTGTCTTAGGTTCAATCTTTGAAATCAGACAATATTCATCTAAATTTTGAGCAATTTTCCTTCTAGTTTGCACACCTTTGCTTTTGTCACCTATGATCTGATCTTCAGAGTGGTTCAGTCTTACATACCTTGGAACTTTAGGAGTTTCTAGCACTTCTGCTTCTTGATCAGGCTCATTCAGACCTATCTCTTCTTCCTGATTTATCGGATCAATTTGAATCTAACTTTTAGAAGAGGATTGAACTCCTTGAACCAGAACACCATTCTGATCATCTTCATCATATTCATAAAACCTTGAGGGTTTCTCTATTCCCTCATCAACCTTCACATTTGTACTTTCTATCATCTTTCTTAGTCTCTTGTTATAACACTGGTATGCTTTGCTTTGAGTAGAGTAACCCAAGAATATTCCTTCATCACTTCTAGCATCAAACTTGCCTAGATCTTCATCTCTTTTGATGTAACATTTGCTACCAAAGACTCTGAAATATCTTACAGTAGGAGTAATGCCAAACCAGAGTTCATAAGGGGTCTTACCGGTATTGCTTCTGATTTGAACTCGATTGAGAGTATAGACTGCAGTGCTGACAACTTCTCTCCAACAGATATGAGGAACATTAGCTTCCATCATCATGGTCCTAGAAGCTTCCTGTATGGTCTGATTCTTTCTTTCCACTACTCCATTTTGCTATGGAGTCCTAGGAGCAGACAACTGTCTCTTTATTCCATGTTTCTCATAGAACTCTAAGAACTCACCGGATGTGAATTCTCCACCTCTATCAGACCTCAGACATTTCAACTTCAATCCGGTTTCATTCTGTACCATAGCCTTGAATATTTTGAATTTCTCAAAAGCTTCTGATTTCTCTTTCAGAAAAGTTACCCACATCATCCGGGAATAGTCATCAATTAGCAACATGAAGTATCTATCACCTTGAATACTCCTGGTTCTTGCCGGACTAAAAAGATCAGTGTGAACTAAGTCCAATAATCCAGTAGAAGACAGTTCCTTTCTTTTGAATGTGACTCTGCTCAACTTACCCAACTGACATTCCTTGCACAAGCTGTTAGTAGGTTTCACCAATTTTGGAAGATCTCTTACAACCTGAGTATTGCTTATCTTGATGATATTATCAAAATTCACATGACACATCCTTCTATGCCACAACCAACTCTGATCAACTTGAACAAATAAGCAGCTTTTATCAGTACCAACCAAGTGGAAGATATTACCTTTAGTTTGAGCACCAGATGCAATCTCTGTTCTGAAACTTTCAAAGATTTTGCATTTTCCATCCTTGAATCGAGATCATAGCCTTTGTCCACCAACTGTCCAACACTGAGAAGATTGTGCTTCAAACCTTCAACATAGAGTACATTACCAGTTTTGTTTCTTCCATCAAAAGAAATAGTTCCTCTTCCTCTGATTCTACCAGTAGAATTATCACCAAACTTCACCACTCCTCCTTCATACCTTTCCAAATCTGTGAACTTATTTTTGTCACCTGTCATATGGTGAGAGCAACCACTGTCAATGACCCAATCATCCTTTTCTTCAACTTGGGCAGCTAGAGCTCTTTCTACAACTTTATGATTGACAGATACAGAGGAAATTGGTTCTTCTTCCTTGATGGCAATAAACACTCATTCATTTCCTGATTTGTTTCTAGTCTCTGATTCATCATCTGTTACTCCTTCATTATCATCTTCATGAACACAGTAACAATTCTTTTGGAACCTTGATCTGTTAGGACTTGGCTTTGAAAATCTTTCCAGACATCTTGAGGCAAAATGACCAATCTTATTGTAGTTAAAACACTTAAAAGGCTATTTTCCTTCATACTTACTGGATCCTCTTGGCAGTCTCTTTGCAATGAGGGCTTCAAGTTGAGCAGTTTCTACTACTTCTTCCAGGTCTTTTCTTGCTTTTTCATACCATGACAGTTTCCTTGATGAGTTTTCTCCCGGATCAAATCTTTGTTTACCTTTCACAGAGGCACTGGCTTTGAATGCAGATTCAGCCTTGGGGGGATCATCTCCAAACTTGGTCATTTCAAATGCAGCCAGTTTGCCAGCCAATTGGTCTCTTGTGATAGTTGTATGGGCTCTGGATTCATCAATGGCAGCAACCTTGATTTTGTAAGAGGCGGGAAGGGATTTGAGAATTTTGCCAACAATCTCATTTTCATCCAAGACTCCACCAACATTTCTAATTCCACAAACCAACTCATTTACTCGTGGCATAAATGTAGTAATATTTTCATCATCTCTCATCTTCAATTTTTCAAATTTCCCTTTTAGACTTTGTAACCTTGCACATTTAACATACTGGTCTCCTTCATGCAAAAGTTCCAGTTTATTCCAAATCTCAAAAGCAGTTGGTAGGTCAATAACATTTGAGAGCTCTGAGTCAGATAATGCACTTAGAATAGCCTCTTTGGTCTGCAGATTATTTTCAGCATCTGTGATTCTATTTAGGGTTGTCGGACCACCCTGTCGAGGAACATACGCTTTTGTAACCATGGACCAGTACGCCATTCCCATACACTACAAGTGACATTTCATGCGACCTTTCCAAAGAACAAAGTTGGTTCCATCAAACTTCAGACTATCCTTCTTGTAAGACGACATCCTGGATCTCCTCAAGTGGTTAAGCTCCTTTTAGAGGAACTTGGCTCTGATACCAATTGTTAGACTTAGGGCACACAACTGAGAGGAGGGGTGAATCAATTGTGCAAAACTTTCTCTAATTTACACACTTAAATCTTCTTGATGATTAGCAGTATATTAAACATGAAACATAATGCATTCAAATCAAAAGCAGAAACTTATCAACATATGAGACACCAAGATTTTGACGTGGAAAACCCGGTTAAGGGAAAAACCACAGGGTGATTAACCCAAGAATGTATTCTCTGTTAGAAGAATAGAAAGAACAAAATGGCACATGCCAATTAGGGCTCACTGCCCGAGCACATTGCTCACAAGAGGCTCACTGCCTACAAGAGACACACTGTCTACAAAGAAATAAGTATCACATACATGAACTAGAGAATAGCATCTTCACCATGCTTGAATCAGTTCCATTAAGCTCAATACTTCTGCTCTGCCTTTCACTCTCCTCTTCGCTATCACACTTTCATCTCCACAAGGCACTCTTTGGAATGACTTCACAATCCCTTATTTATAGAAGACATCGACTTAGGAACAATCATCTAAGTCGGCAAACACCTACAAGATCATTCGCAAGACGTGTAATACATCCGGTCGGCCAGTCTAAGGAAGAACACCAACATCTGGTGGTTATTCTTCAAATGCAAACTCTAACTTCAATGCGGACCACCAACATGAATTGGACACGATCCAAAGATCACCACAACCTTTCTTGAATCACCAAGAACATCTGCACTTCATATGCTTACTAGAATTCTTCTCTCCTTCATCTGGAATTTCAAGAACACAGTCTGTCATCACTGTCACAAAGGAATAGGTTCTTCCAGACCTTCAAACCATGAACCAATCTACTTGACACTTCACAAGGACATCCTAAACATTTCCTCAAATCCATAGAATGGGATAATGCATTTCCGGATCTCACCGGACCTATCTGTGTCACTCTGTCACCTTTGAACACCTGCCAGAACTGGTTCTACTTGAGCGACCATAACTTCTTCAGATCTTCATGTGGACCTCTAAAAACTTGACTGGAACATCTCAAGACTTATATCTACAAACCCTTTAAACCGCATCCTCTGATCCTCAACCTATTGTGGACTTTTACCTTCTTGTCATCACTGTTCTTCACTGTTCTTGATTGAGACTGATTTTCTCAATATCCTTAGCACACAGCTCATCCAATCCTTCTCATTAATGCAACATGAGTATGTTGACATCAATGACAACATCGGTTAGGCCCATACTTGCAACAAATTCACTGATAATGAAAAGGCATGTTTTGCTGCCCATGAACCAGTGGCATACTATAATGAAGCTGAAACACTTGGATCAATTTTTTTAACACATATAGTGATGAGGATCTATTTGAGTATGGTGAAGATCAGGGCACTGTTGTTGATACAGATTCTTTTTTTCATCCTGATGAAGGAGAGACCAACATACATCATGAAGGTTATTGTAGAGAGGCGCCAGAGACTGATTCTTTCCGACTTGGTGCAGCTGATGGTTGTAATGATGTGCACAATTGTGAATTTGAAAGCTTCTTCCTTGATATGCCAGCTTATGATACAGTGAGGCCTGATGCTCCTAGCTACATGGTGGACTTTGAGTACTTTCAGTTTTTAGTCCAGCTAGGAGATCATTTTACAATGCATGTTGTTGATACAGATGATGACAAGTGCTATATGCCATATAAATATGCATTTTTTCACAAATACAACATTCACATGTTGCTTGATGCTGATGATTGTTTGCATAAGGTTGACAGTGACAAGCTGAACAATATGGTTGAATATGCAAATGACAAGGTTTGTTTGTGGATAAATCATGGCAGCATCTTCAGGCTTGATCCAGTGATATCAGAAGAAAATTAAGTGTTTGACAGAGGAAAATTCTAGTTTTTCCTTTTTGGTGGCTTTGGGCCACCAAGTAAATTTTAAAAATATTGTTTGTGTGCAGGTTAGTGCAATGCTTCGACCCTGTTGCCCAATGGATAGGGGCCCAATCTGCAAAACCAGATATTCTGAGGTTCTCACCATGCCTGCAAGAGGCATGCGTCCCCAGACAGAGCCACTGGTGGTGCCTGCATAAGTATTTAGGTTTCTAGCATTTAAATATGCTGGCACCTTCCCAATATTCAAAAAATTCCAACACTCTTGGCCTCTGCAGTTGAAAAAATAAAAGAAATCAGTACAGGTGCAAGTGTCTTTGTATATACAAGGTGGTTTGTATGTACATGCAGGTCAATTGTGCATGGGCGGGCTTATAAAATCTCCATCGCCCTTTGAAAAAATGAGTTTGATGCATTTCTGAATGCATATCGGGCTTAGGATGTGCATATACAAAGGGGGAATCTTTCACAGATTCCTAAGAATATTCCCTGTTTGTATATCAAGTTGCATGTATATTTGGTTTGTATGTTCAGACATACAACGGCTATGTACAAGATAAAAGATACATTGTAGGCATATCTGTGGAAGATTCCCGCTTGTATATTCGACACTCAAAGGAAATATACATTGAAAAATATACAAAGGCTGGCGCGCATACATTTGCTATAGTGCGGCCGAGATACATGTGGTAGGGCCCACAGGTGTATACAAACGAGTTTGTATATGCAACATACAAGCAAATATACAAAGGTAAATATGCAAGCCGGATCCGATGTAAAGATCAAATTCAGCAAATTCAGGGTTGGCGTCCGCGGCTTGTATGTTTGAATGCTTGTATATGTGCCAATATACAAGAGGTTGATATGCAAGCCGGATTTCAAGACGAATGATGTGTGTTTCATAATTTTTGAAATCTGTGCCTTGTATGTATGAGGTGAATGTACATTGCACTTGTATGTGCAATGCGATATGCAAAAAGGGGAGATACAAGCCAGAACGGAACTCGATTTCAAACTATTCTATAAAATTTGAGGTTCGGCTTGTATATCAGATGCTTGTATATGCATTTGAACATGCATATACAAAAGTGATAAAGGCGAAATAAAAGGAGAAAAAGTCAACGATAGAGGGTCAAGGTGCCTACGTGGCACGATATTATTGGCTGGTGACTTTTCATACACATTTTGGGACCGTTGATCTCGGCGATGGTTTTTTGATCAACGGTCAGCTTTTGAATCTTTGGCGATGGTTTTTCCTTGTGTCTGCAGTCATTTTTTGAGCGGGAAAACTCCATGGACACGCTATTGTTGCATCTTCAGAGGATGCGGGTAGCTGAAGCTTTAATGGTAGATTGTGCAAGGAAGTATGGGTCGTGTTGACAGGTCAACCACCCGAATTGATGAAGAAAATCTTGGAGCGGCGGCTCAAATCCTGAACATACCTGCTCCTTCCTCTTTTTCCCTCTGTCGCATTCAATTTTGAGCGCCATTTCTCATGCATTGTATCTGGCAGATTTTTGATGTGCCATGTAATTAATGCGGAGTACACTTTTTTGCTGTATTAAGCAGACTGTGTTACTTAGTTTGTTGTTGTTGAAGATTTGGGCATTTTTGTGTAAATAATGAAATACAGAGCATTTCGTATATGTTTTATCTCTATGGAGTTTATGTGTTGCATCTGAGTTGTATCTTACACATATGTTCAGTTTCAGTGTTAATGTTATATGAAAAATGCTTCTTGTATGTGTTTTACTGTCTGTCTCCACTTGTTGTATGCATTTCTTCTTCTGAATTTGGTTGCTAAGGGTTTCTCAAATTCTAGAATACATATTTATGTATTGCATGCCTAATCTCTAACTTCCATTCAAGGAGTGGATTAAATCATTTTATGTTAAGGTATGGAGAAGATTGTATGTCAATTGGGATGTCTGTAAGTATGGACAATTAAATACCATTTCTTGGGTGGTGCTTGTAAGGCAAGCATCAAATCTGACCCCTTGAAAATCAAATGACAGTTGCAAGCCATTCTTATGTATACGTCTAGTTGACTCCTTGCCCTGGGATAGGCATCGGTCTGTTCTTGTGATGTAGTTATGATCCAAAACCCCTGTCTTGCATCCAAACCATCAAACTAATAATTCCATATTTCAAACCTGTTAGTTGTAGGAGTAGGATTAGGAACCCCTGCATACTTTCATACCTAACCAGTCATATATGTCCAAGAAAGTTGCCAACCTTGTGATTTATCACATAAATCTTGGTCCACACATGAGAGTATTCTGCCTGTTATTACAAAGTTAAATCTTTCTGTCATTTGGAGAGTAAATGTTACATCTTTATCAAATAGGGACACCCCCCTTGGTGCGGCAGAACCAGAAGTGAAGGGGAGGTAGCTCACGCAACCTCCCGTGTCTGTTGGCCGAATCTACCCGTGCATTGGAACTGGCAAACCCTCTGCTGATTCAGGAAAAATTACCAACATGGTGCATCTTAATTGATGTGTTTAGCCACATTAAATATTTATTTGGTATCACTTGTAAAAGTTGTATTTAACATTGGGAGGCATAAGGCGAATATTTGTTATTTGTGCAAAATAATTAATTTTGGGGTCAATGGTTTTGTGCTCATGGTTTTGAGTCACATTATTTTTATCCTATACCACAAGTTGTATTTGTGTGAGCTTGAGTCTATAGAAGCAAGCATATGGCTAATGGTTAGGGTTGGCTCTTATTTTACAGGTTGTGTGAGAGGCTATCATTCTATTGAGTTTTCTCTTGTGAGTGCATATTGTAAAGCATGGCATGGGATGTGTGGATTCATGCTTAGATACATGGAGGAAGCATTATAGGAGCTTGATGTTTCATAGGTGTTCATGGAGACTCTGTGAGTGTATTTTAATTTCTTATTGTTGAATAATACATTGAGTATGGATTATTTTGGAGGTTGGGTTTTTTCCCTCAATGAGGGTTTTCCCATGATATATCTTGTGTTATCTTTTTGATTGTCTATTGATCTTTGCATTATGGTAAATCTACAAGATTGTATGCATCATTATCTCCTTTGGGTTATTTGGAATTGGTTTGATCTACCTGTAAATTCCTAACAAAAGTGCTGCAAGATAGCCTTCCTAGTGTAAATGTTGACAACTCTTTATCTGGTGTGGAGCAGCTAAGATTACTAATTGATTCCTTTAAGGAACATTCTATTGGATTAGAGGAGAAGTTGGAAAAGGAAATAAATGAGAAGACAAATGAGAAAAGGTTGGCAGATGTTTCTAACAAATGCACTATTTCACATGGTAAGTTGCATAGCAACTTAAAAGTGTTACAAGTATGTGCTAATCAGTGTTGTCATTGATGTCAACATGTTTGTGTTGTCATTGGTGTCAATGATGTCTGCTAATGTGGCATTTGTTATTTGATTAAGTTGGTGTGGTAAAGTGATTTGAATGCCTTGTAGAGGTACTAATGATGTTAGTAGATTGTTCCTGTTGCTAAGTTTCCCAGTGCTTTTGAGAAAATTTGATTAATACTGAAAACAATGTGTTGAAGAGTCCTCCAGCTTACATAATACTATTTGAGTTTTTGCTCCATATTTCTTCTGTGTTGAAGATCTAAGTGTGATATTTGGATATGTTGTCAAGAAGTGTTTGAAGATGCTAAATCTAGAATTTGGTGCTTCGAATTGCTGTGCAGTGAAAGTTATGTTCACCAATTTGAGAACAGTATTTGACAGTGTTTCTGACTTGTGCAGAGGTATCTGGGAGAAAGTATTTTGCTTCGCATTCCTCTATAGAAAGGTTTTAGGTGTTGTAGTTCTACATATGTGTTCATAAGGACCTTACCTATCTTCCATCTAAAAGGTTTGTGAGTTGGTGCTTCGAAAAGCAATTTATTGTGTGGTAGAGTTCGACAGTGCATGGTTGTTATGTTCAGGTGAAAGTTGTTGTGGATGAATTTGTTGGTCTCCAGGTGACTTCAAGATGTTTGTGGATGTTTCTATATTGTGTTAAAGCCTTGTGCATGGTCTGCAAGTTATGGTTGTGATCATGGAATCATGTGATCAAGAATTCCTTATGTTTACTCTATTTGGCTAACCTTGAATGTTTGTGTTGATTGAGGAGTTGAATTGATGATTATGTGAGTGTTGTGTAGCGTGCCTGGATAGATTTGGGTCCGAGCTAAGGCATAGAGTGGTTTTTTTTCATTCCCTTATGTAGTTGAATTGTTATCTCTCAGATTTGCACCCTTGCATACAGTTGTGAAACCTCCGCAATCTGGAGTATCATGGGAATGATCTCTAAGTGTGGGACTTTGCTAAATGAGATTAGACCTTCGGAGAAGGCTAGTTTCCTTAACTGGTTATCACCTAAAACTACTAAATCTTAAGAGGAAAAGGGAGAAGGAATGCTTTAAAATGAAGGACGAAACAAAAAGCTTGAAAACAAAGGGTGATTCCCCAAGTTTAATAAAAGAACCCTCACAATACTGAGAAAATGCACAGCATAACCAAATATAGCAAGTAGACATACACAGATTCGATTGATCCTAGCAAAGGTGAGAAACCGGATGATTGAGAGGAACAAAGACATTCACAAACAACCATATGCAGATTCACACAGGACTAGAAATCAGTCCAAAGAGGCAAAATAACTTGAATATATTCAGTGGGAAGGCACAGTTACGATAGCAGAAAACTCTGTTTGGAAACAGAAAAGCCTGAATGCTAAAAATTTTCCCAACCCAACTTACAACATATGAACGCATATATATAGCATTCCAAATTAACCTAGGGTAGTTACAAAATTTGTTCTAAGAGCTGGAACAAAAAATATCTACATTTAATGACTATCCAGCTACATTAGTTATGGCGTCAAAAATTTGGAACTGGGTAGATAGGGGATATTTGTTAGTCTTTAATGCAGCTGCTGCATCATCGATCCTCAACAACGTATATATGAAAATATCTAAAACAGGGTGGTGGAGAAATATCTTTTACCATCAATGCGAGTTGCTTCATCATTGTGCAGCAATGAATGCAAGAAATATCTCTATCTGCTCAAAAATGGTCACTGAAACGTCAACTCGACCAAAGTATGCAAAGCCAGATCTGAAAATGGAAAGGTGACAAAAACTCCTGAAAACCCTGCCAAATGAAAGAGGGGACAAAAACATGCATCTTTGCCTCTTGCAGCATGTCAAAATTCGTTAGGACGGAGGAGATACAAACGGTCAAAGTTTTGGTCAACCCCCTGTATATATCGCTTTGCATCTGTGTATATATCGCTTGAATTTGCCGCTTGAATCGGCATCCAAAACCTTCTCTGCAACTCCTTTGTATATGCATGGCGACTTGTATATTTGACTTGAAATGCCTTTGTATGTTCAAACATACAAGGAGAACATACATACAAAAACTTGCATCTGCACCTGTACCCTTTTGTAGACCCCACCAATTGTATCTCCTTTGTATGTGCGAACATACAAGCCACAGACTCCAAGCTTGAATTTGTGAGAATTAACTTTTGGGTCAGGTCCGGCTTGTATGTATCCCTTCACACCTTTGACTTGTATATCGCAATATACAATCGCAGATATACATACAACTGCACGGACCTCAAAATTTTATAAAGAAGATTGAAAACATTTTTGAAATCCAGCTTGTATGTTGCCATTGTATGTCGGCTTTGTATATCGCAATATACAAACGCCAAATATACAAGCCGCGGACCTCAAAAACTATCAACTGCTTTGACTGCTGGGTCGGGTCCGGCTTGTATATGTTCCTTGTATATGCAAACATGCATATACATACAAGTGGTGGTCCCTACTCTTTGTATGATCGCCCAACATGTATCTTCCCCTTGTATATTTGTTTGTATGTCACAATATACAAGCTAAAAATATACAAGCCACTGTAGCAGTTGATGCATTTGCCTTTGTATTATTTCCTTTGCACATTCGTCGCTGATGTACATTGCAAAAATGTACATTCATCCTTGTATCTTCGTGGGACCCACCAAATGCATGTTCAGCCTCTATATTATTTCCTTTACAATCGCCCTCATACAAGGCAGACCCGAGAACAACATAGAAGAAATTGAAATTTCTACTCGGGTCTGGGTTGTATATATTTCCTTGTATATCGGCCTTGTATGTGCGAACATACAATCTGATATACATTCTACTGTTCATTTGATCCTTTGTATGTAGAAGACATACAATCTTCTTTCTATATGCGCGGGCCCCACCTCTTGTATCTCGGTGATATACAAACGCCCTTGTATGTTTGGCCTTTGTATATCGACTTGTATATTTGTTTGTATATCGGACATACAAGCCTATATACATTCTCCTTTTGCAAATGACCCTTGCATATTTGCAAGATGTACATTCACTTTTGTATCCTCTAACATACAATCTGCCTTGTATGTTTTCCCTTGTATAAACCCGTTGTATATTCGAATATACAACAACAACATACAAACCTCTACATGCAAGCGGGAATCTTTGATGGAATATACCTGTGATGTATAACCCGATATGCATATTTTTCCTTGTATGTTTCAATTGTATTTCGGGCTCTTGCATATTGTGAATGTATGTTCAAACATACATTGGCGAATGTATATGCAAATGTACATTCAAAAATGCATATTGAAATACAAGCATGAAGCTGAAAATTCCCAGCGATAGAAAATGTTTGAAGTTAAAAGATTTCTGGGTTTTTCTGGGTTTTTTGCAAAGAATTTGATGGTGAAGTTTTTTGGATTTTTTTGACAAGGCATAACATAAATATTTGAAGGATTTAAACCTGTAGGGATATTTCCTAAAAGATTTTCAAAGAAAATGCAAGGTGAACTATTTAACTCTGGGCTGAGGAAAATAGGTCAACATTTTGGCGACTTCTATAAGATGTTTGCCTGCTAAACAATTAGATCAGTGGCCTTAAGTATCTATTGGGCACGGGGTCATACAGAGACAAAATATGTCTTGACAAGGAATCCTAATTTTAGCAACTCAGCATCTTGACAGTGAAGAACATTTGGAAGACCAAGCCAAGACAAAAAAATGCTGAAGGAAACCCCTTCAACTGTGCTAGACAACACTTAGGGAAAACAAAAAGGATCTATACTATTGTGCAGCAACACTTATTTGAAAGAAAGAAATCTAATCTACTGCTTTACAAGGTAAGTCATACCTCAAAACACTTCTTCAAGTGTATCCCATTGACTGGGATAGGCAGATTTTCTCCATTCATATTTGATAACTGAAATGCATTGTGCTCCTTGCATTCAGTAATGAGAAATGGGCCACTCCACATTGTCAAATTTGGAGTGTTTTCTTCGTTTGCTTTTCAATTCATCCCATTTGAGCACCATATCGCCCATTCAAAAATTTCAGGGGGTAGCCTTCCTATCAAAATTTCTTTTGGTCTGAAGTTGATGATACTCCATAGTCTTCATAGCCTTGTCTCTGATTTCTTCAAGCTCCAGAAGTTGAGCATATCTGATAGCCATGTGGTCCTCTTCTTCAAACATCTCCAGCTGATTCATGATGTCTAGTGCTGGCAGCTCCACAGAGACAGACAATCTTGCTTCCTTCCCATAGACTAGCATATATGGGGAGTTCCCAATGGACCTCTTAGGAGTTATTCTGTTTGCCCATAAGGTATATTTCAAATTAGTGTGTCAGGTCCTTTGGTTGTCCTCCATTGATCTTTTAATAATCCTTATGAGATTTTTATTTGTAGATTCAGCCAAACCATTACCCTGTGGGTAATAATTTGTTGAAGTATTCAAATAAATCTCATTCTTAATAGCCCAGTCAGTTATCTTTAGGCCAATAGAGGCTAAAGCATTGTTAGAGATGATTGACTCAGGAACTCCAAATCTGGATATCAAATCATGATAAAAATTCAAGACAACATTTTCATTGGATTCCCTCAGGGCCACTGCTTCAGTCCACCTTGTGAAAAAGTCTGTAGCTGTTAGTATCTACTTGTGTCCTGCACTTAATGGTGGGTTAATAGGACCTATGAAGTCAATACCCCATCTCATGAAGGGCTACTCTACTTGAATAGGCCGTAGAGGTAAGGCTGGCAGCCTTTCTTTCCCTGCAAAAATGACACATTTTACACATTTTCTAGCCCATGCATGGGCATCCTTAAATAAGCTGGGCCAGTAATATCCAGCTCTCATTATTTTCCAAGCAGTAGTCTTTGGGGCAAAATGACCCCCTGTTGTTCCATCATGAAATTCATGTAGCACCTTGTCAATCTGATCATCATCAATGCATCTTAACAATACACCATTAAAATCTTTTTTGAAAAGGGTGCCATTTATTAAAACATATGGAACGGGCTACAGTCTATAGTACTTCCTCTTGGTTATATCTAAACTTGCTGGACATTTACCAATTTGCAAAAATTGAGCCATGTTACTAACCCAACTTGTGCCCATTTCTGCTGTATCTTCCTGAGGATCTTCAATGGTCAGAAGCACCTCTTCTTCCTTTTCTACTTCCTCTTTGGAAATGGTAGCAAGCTGTTCACTGAGTCCTCTGCCTCTAACTAGCTTAGTTATCTTGATCTCCACATCATATTCCATGACTTTGGTGATCCAACCAGCCCTTTTCTCATTCACATCTTTACTTAACAAGAACTCCTTCACGCTAGGGTGAGCAACCATTAAATGTATCTTGTTATTAGAAACAAGATGCCGAAACTTCTTGAGGCTCCTCACCACTGCAAGAACGTGTTTCTCAACAAAGCAATACCTTTGCTCGTACTCTTCCAGCCCTTGGCTAAAGAAAGCGATTTGCTGTTCAAAGCCGCCACTCTACTGCTGTACCAGAATCGTAGAGATTGTATCCAGGCTGCCATAAGCATACAAAATAAAATCTTTGGAGAAGTCAAGGTTTACCAGAGTTGGTGCAACTGACAATGCTTCTTTTATGGATTCAAAACTAAGTTTGGCCTCCTTCATCCAACTGAAAATTGTATTCTTCTTTAACATGGACGTCAAAGGCTTCAAAAGATTTGCAATATCAGGGATGAATCTTCACAGAAAATTATTTTTTCCAATAAAACTTTGAAGCCCCTTCTTGTGGCTGGGTAAAGGCAACTCTAGAATAGCTCTTACCCTTTCAGTGTCAATGGTAATGCCCTCCTTTGACACGACATGCCCTAACAACTTGCCTTCATGCACAACGAAAATGCATTTCCTTGGATTAAGGGATATCCCAAACTCTTTGCATCTCTCAAAAACTAACCTCAAGTGGGATAAATGCTCAGATGCATTATTGAAAAAAATCGTTATGTCATCAAGGTATACCAGCACCAGCTTATACAGCAAACCCTTAAAGGCCATATCCATAGCTCTCTGAAAAATAGAGCCAGCTTTTGAGAGACCAAAAGGCATTCTCTTGTAAGCCATGGTGCCCCATTTGGTAGTAAAAGTGGTTTTAAATTGATCTTCCTCCTTGACTAACACTTGATTATAGCCAAAATATTCATCAAGCAAGGAGAATCTTTCAGAGCTAGCCACTACTTGTAGAATCTGCTCCATTGAGGGCAGTGGGTAGTGGTCTTTTAGGGAGGCTCTATTAAGGTCTCTGACGTTGACACATAGCCTAATTTCTCCATTCTTCTTCCTCACAGGGACAAGGTTGGAGACCCAAGAAGTGTGTTTAATCGGGAAAATGATCTTTCCCTCGATCAACTTGGTCAATTCTTTAATCATTAGGGGCTCTAACTTTGGATTTAGAGGTCTTTGCTTCTGCTTCACAGGTTTTGTACCTGGTTCTAACTCTATGGTATGCTGGGCAATATGAGGATCAAATCCCTTCAGGTCTAAATAATCCAAAGCAAACACATTTTCAAACTCTTGACAAAGGGCAATGAAGGCTCTTCTATCTTTAGGTGAACAGATTTTATGTATTTTGAGAAGTTTCCCCTTGAAAATTTCCAACTCCTCATAATGTTCCTCTTTTATCTGCATGCCAGTTTTGGTCTTCTTCATTTGATCATTAGTGCCAAAAATAGATTCCAAGGTTACCAATCCCTTGGGCAGCTTGTTTGTTCTCAGCTGAACAATTTGATCATTGCCATACTGCTGTTTGAGTTTATCCTGATTCATCATGGAAAACTCATCCTCCTCTAATAGGAACCGCAGAATCTGCTCATCACTTTCAAAAACCTGCCAATGGATATTATTGTCAGGGATGGAGGGTCTGTCAACTATTTTTATGTGAGGCTGCACTTTTTCTCTTTGAATATCACTAGGGATATCAAACTGAGCTCCAATCACAGCTAACCTATCAGCATGGGAGTTCTGATTTATTGGAATGGAGACCAGATTGAAAGCATCAAACTCTTCAATCATGTTCCAGACCCTATGCTTATAGCATTTCAAAGTATCATTCTTGGTGACATGCAGCACTCTTACATGATTTACAATAAGTTCACTATCTCCAAACACCTGCAAACAACCAATCTTCCTCTTTCTGGCCCACTACAAACCTTGGATCAATCCCTCATACTTAGCAGTGTTATTGGTGCATGAGAAGGCAAAATAGAAAGCAGAAAAATATCTTTCACCTTGTGGAGATACAAGCATTGCCCCACCACCAGATCCATTTCTGCTCCTAGAGCCATCAAAATACATTTTCCACACTTCCTCCTGTTGCTCTGTCTGTCGTCCTGCATCCTTTACCATATTTGGAATTGTTGTTTCAGGCTCATGTGGTATGTAAATTCCCATACCAGTTTCTTGAATGTGTGCCTCAGGATCATCTACAACATTTTTTGAGGACCACTCCCTCAATAGCACTTCTGGTATACTTTCAGCTTGTAGTTATTGAGCAGCCACAAGTTCAGGATCATCAGAAATAATGCAATTTGCATTAACAACACTTGGTGTGTAGGGCTCAATGTGATGATTTGAAAGCAACTCAGATCTTAGGGTTACTTTGGTACCATATCTGGTCCTGAAAAACATGTGGGACCAGTTTGAGGATAAATATCCTCTTATTTTGGTTGTGAATTCTCTTGATAAGCACATGGCAAAATAAGGAGGCAAGTCAATGATGAAGACCTCTTGGATGATTGAAACATTTGGGCAAGTGTGCAGAGTGAGACCTAGGTCTTTGATCACACCCACAGTATTAACAGTCGTGCCATCTAATTGAAGCACACCTTTCTCCAAGGGCTGGTACCTCAATCCTAACTGGTCTACAATTTTTTTGGCATCACAGAACTGCTTGCACCACTGTCTACCATACAGTTGTGTACTAACTTGTCTCCAATTATCAAAGATACATAAAATGGGAGAGGCTTAGCACCTTTGTTTGGCTGTTTGCTGTTATCCTGAGAGGAATTGGTAAGGACAACCCTAGTTGGGTCGACAGTTGTATCTTTAGACACTTTTAAATTAGATAAGGCAGATTGCAATATGTCTTTTTGGCCTGGGATGGCTAATGAATCCCACATAGACATTGTCACATTCATCTTCTTCATATTTTCAATAATATTGAAAGGTGGAGTGACACTTACCTTTTGTTGTGATTTTGTAGTAACAGTATCAGCCTGTAAACGAGGCATTTCCCTTGTTGTTGCTGAAGTATTTATTTGTAAAATATGGGGAATTTGGGATGTAGAAGCGTCAACAGGTGCTTTTCCTTTATTTGCTGCTTGCTCCATCTCATAACCTCTCTTCTTGGCCCTTGTATTTGCTGCTACTGGCATATTATCTCTATTCATGCCACATAATTCACCTTCCTACCAGTTCATGAAAGCAGCATCTCCCTGAGGTTGCTCCTGCTGTTGCACAGCTCCATCATTAGGTATATTTGGTTGTGGGACTGCAACATTCTGTACCATCAGAGCCTGATTTATAACCCCATTTGAGCAGGCTACCTGATTGTGTGGCTGATTGCATGGAAAACACCATTCATATTCAGCTGCAAGGTTATTCTGAATAGGGACAAGGTCCCTTACTGCATTGATGGGTGCCAGATTGTAGGGCTGAAAAGGCCTCTGGTTGATATTCTGCCTGGGACCCTAATAATTGCCTTGATATGGGGGTCTATTGGATTGGTAAGGCTGATTTTGCCCTTGATATGGTTGATTCTGCCCTTGACTAGGTTGCTGATAAGGCTACCTATTCTGGGATTGTTGTTTTTTTATGTTTACTAGCTCATTGCCAAAAGTTTGAAGGATGCTCTCTATCTTTTGTTGACTATTTTTTTATTTCTTTCAACTTTGAGATGAACTAGTGGCAACAGGTTCAGGATTGGCAGTACTTGGTAATGCTGCCACAATAGGTAAAGGGGCAAAATATGGGATTGGCAAAGGCATTAAAGCCTGAATCTCAGGAAAGATGGGTACCGGTGGTCTGGGTGCTATCTTTCCAGCCTAAATCAGATTATTCTCTACCCTAATGGCTAATTCATATGCATCTGGTAAACTAGTACCTCCTAGTGATTGAATCATTATTGAAATATCACTATTCAGGGCTTTCAAAAAATACAAGAATGCATATTCAGCTGGAGGTCTTACCATGGCAGGGATTCTGTCCCATGTCTTTTGAAATCTGAAGTTGAAATCCATCATTTGCTCCTGAGGAGCTCTCTTTATGGTGGTCATCTTTTCAACCAATGACAAGTTGTCTGATTTATCTTGAAATTGCTTATTTAACTTATCACCTAGATCATCCCAGGTTGTAATGGTCTGCCCTGGTAGGCTCCTAAACCATTGCAACGCCTTCCCTATGAATGAGGCAGCCAGTAGCCTAATGGCTACATTTTCTTGGGTGACATGATGTACACCACATAGAGAGGCTATGTCTCTAATGTGCTCAATAGGGGTAGTTTGATTTTCCCTTGTGAAATAGGGCAGGTTCTTCAAAGCTGCCATGGGTATAACATCATGTACTATTAGGTTTAAAGGGTTGCCCCCATCAAAAGTCACGAATGGTTGATTTCTTGCCATCTGAGCAGCAGGAGGTAGGATTGCTTGGGCTGGTACAGGGACTAGGTTCAACCGGCCTGAAACTTGGAGGAGTTGATTGTACTCTTTTGGAAATTGGGGTCCTTGCTATAGTTTTCCCTTGTCTTCTAGGTGGTGACAGTTGTAAATAATCAAATGAGCTTGAACTCCTAGTTTGAATCTTTCTCATAAGATGTCACAACAGAACTGATTCTCTTATCTTTCCTCAGTCTGAGTCGCAGATATGCAAACTTTAACCTCTTATAGGTCTGAAATCACTAGCTACACATCAAAACTAGCAATAATGATTGTTAAGTTGATTGTTGCTCTGACTCTGGGTCTCACCGGGCATGCCAAAGTTGTTATCTCTCAGATTTGCACCCTTGCATACAGTTGTGAAACCTCTACAATCTGAAGTATCATGGGAATGATCTCTAAGTGTGGGACTTTGCTAAATGAGATCAGACCTCCGGAGAAGGCCGGCTTCCTTAACTGGTTATCACCTAAAACTACTAAATTTTAAAAGGAAAAGGGAGAAGGAATGCTTTAAAATGAAGGACGAAACAAAAAGCTTGAAAACAAAGGGTGATTCACCAAGTTTAATAAAAGAACCCTCACAATACTGAGAAAATGCACATCATAACCAAATATAGCAAGCAGACATACACATATTCGATTGATCCTAGCAAAGGTGAGAAACCAGATGATTGAGAGGAACAAAGACATTCACAAACAACCATATGCAGATTCACACAAGACTAGAAATCAGTCCAAAGAGGCAAAATAACTTGAATATATTCAGTGGAAAGGCACAGTTATGGTAGCAGAAAGCTCTGTTTGGAAACAGAAAAGCCTGAATGCTAAAAATTTTCCCAACCCAACCTACAACATACAAATGCATATATATAGCATTCCAAATTAACCTAGGGAGGTTACAAAATTTGCTCTAAGAGCTGGAACAAAAAATATCTACATTTAATGACTGTCTAGCTACATCAGTTATGGCATCAAAAATATGGAACTGGGCATATTTGTTAGTCTTTAATGCAGCTGTTGCATCATCAATCCTTAGCAACGCATATATGAAAATATCTGAAACAGGGTGGTGGAGAAATATCTTTTACCATCAATGCGAGCTGCTTCATCATTGTGCAGTAATGAATGCAAGAAATATCTCTATATGCTCAAAAATGGTCGCTGAAACGTCAACTCGACCAAAGTATGCAAAGCCAGATCTGAAAATGGAAAGGTGACAAAAACTCCTGAAAACCCTGCCAAATGAAAGATGGGACAAAAACACGCATCTTTGCCTCTTGCAGCATGTCGAAATTCACTAGGACGGAGGAGATACAGGCGGTCAAAGTTTTGGTCAACCGCTTGTATATATCGCTTTGCATCTGTGTATATATCGCTTGAATTTGCCACCTGAATCGGCATCCAAAACCTTCTCTGCAACTCTTTTGTATATGTATGGTGACTTGTATATTTGACTTGAAATGCCTTTGTATGTTCAAACATACAAGGAGAACATACATACAAAAACTTGCATCTGCACCTATACCCTTTTGTGGACCCCACCAATTGTATCTCCTTTGTATGTGCGAACATACAAGCCACGGACTCCAAGCTTGAATTTGTGAGAATTAACTTTTGGCTCGGGTCCGGCTTGTATGTATCCCTTCACACCTTTGACTTGTATATCGCAATATACAATCGTAGATATACATACAACTGCACGGACCTCAAAATTTTATAAAGCAGATTGAAAACATTTTTGAAATCCAGCTTGTATGTTGCCATTGTATGTCAGCTTTGTATATTGCAATATACAAATGCCAAATATACAAGCCGCGGACCTCAAAAACTATCAACTGCTTTGATTGCTGGGTCGGGTCCGGCTTGTATATGTTCCTTGTATATGTAAACATGCATATACATACAAGTGGTGGTTCCCACTCTTTGTAAGATCACCCAGCATGTATCTTCCCCTTGTAGATTTGTTTGTATGTTGCACTATACAAGCCAAAAATATACAAGCCATTGTAGTAGCTGATGCATTTGCCTTTGTATTATTTCCTTTCAACATTCGCTGCCGATGTACATTGCAAAAATGTACATTCATCCTTGTCTCTTTGCGGGACCCACCAAATGCATGTTTGGCCTCTATATTATTTCCTTTACAATCGCCCTCATACAAGGCAGACTCGAGAACAACATAGAAGAAATTGAAATTTCTACTCGGGTCTGAGTTGTATATATTTCCTTGTATATCGGCCTTGTATGTGCGAACATACAATCTGATATACATTCTACTGTTCATTTGATCCTTTGTATGTAGAAGACATACAATCTTTTTTCTATATGCGCGGGCCCCACCTCTTGTATCTCGGCAATATACAAACGCCCTTGTATGTTTGGCCTTTGTATATCGACTTGTATATTTGTTTGTATATCGGACATACAAGCCTATATACATTCTCCTTTTGCAAATGACCCTTGCATATTTGCCAATGTACATTCACTTTTGTATCCTCTAACATACAATCTGCCTTTTTATGTTTTCCCTTTTATAAATCCGTTGTATATTCGAATATACAACAACAACATACAAACCTCTACATGCAAGCGGGAATCTTTGATGGAATATACTTGTGATGTATAACCCGATATGCATATTTTTCCTTGTATGTTTCAATTGTATGTCGGCCTCTTGCATATTGCGAATGTATGTTCAAACATACATTGGCGAATGTATGTTCAAACATACATTGGCGAATGTATATGCAAATGTACATTCAAAAATGCATATTGAAATACAAGCATGAAGCTGAAAATTCCCAACGATAGAAAATGTTTGAAGTAAAAAGATTTCTGGGTTTTTCTGGGTTTTTTTGCAAAGAATCTAAGGGTGAAGTTTTTGGGATTTTTTTGACAAGGAATAACATAAATATTTGAAGGATTTAAACTTGTAGGGATATTTCCTAAAAGATTTTCATGGAAAATGCAAGGTGAACTGTTTAACTCTGGGCTGAGGAAAATAGGTCAACAGGAATATTTAGGTCCAGACCTAATTCAAAATTGTGTGGTTACCGACCTTAGAGATTGTGTTGCCAGCCTTGAAGATTGTTTCAAAGGTAATGATGGTATAAATAAGTGTGAAGGATTCATGGATGTGTGTGTACGAATGGGAGATATGATGTGGTGATGCAAATTTGATTAGGGCAACAAGGGCTTTCATGTGTTAGTCTACTAGATGCAGTGAGCAGAAGGTGTCTACAATTTTTGGTGATGCTGCGAAGGTGTTGTGTATGTTGTGGTGTATAATGACTTTCATTGGAACTGAACTCCATGCATAGGTTAAATGCAACTATATCGGTTCAAAGTCTGGTAGTGAGACATTCTCTTCTTCTTTCTTTCTTTTTCAGTGGGCAGTGAGTCCACTTAGACAGTGAGTCCCCTACAGTGAGCATTCTCTCTATGGCAGTGAGCCTTTGTAATTCGGTATTGTTACTACATTATATTATGAGCTAATCCTCACTATGGGTTTTTCCCTTTTAGGGTTTTCCACATAAAAATATGGTGATCCTCACTATGGGTTTTTCCCTTTTAGGGTTTTCCACATAAAAATATGGTGTTCTCTTGTGCATGGTGTTGATGTGTTTAAGTTTATGTTATCTTCTTTTCATGTTTAAACTTCATAATAGATTAAGGGTTTAAATGAACTGATTTGGATGTGATTATGTTTATGAGGGTTTGAAGTTTTTGATATAACTGATTCACCCCCCTCTCAGTTGTCTTGTGCCTTCAACAAAAATATATTTAGGATTGTGTTGGAGAAGCAAAAGCCCTGTTTCAATTTTGTTAGACGTGGCCTATTTCCACTAAGAGCATAAAGGACCACATGGACTCAATAGAGTCTCAGATTGCTCATACCTCCGGTGTTTATGATCCGATGGGAGATGTAGATGGAACAACAAGGTTAGTAATTGAGAATCTGCATGGACAGTTCTTTCAGCTACATGAACAAAAAGAGAAGATAATAATGCAGTATTGTCATCTCCAAGACATAGTAAGTGCAAGGCTTACCTCTTTGACTGGAATTTTGACTTATGCGAAGAAAATGCTACAATAGAATCTAGTACCCAATTCTCTGGATGAAGGTGAAGAATTCTATGTGAAGCTTGAGAATTAGTGAAGAGTACTTGCCTATGCTAAGAAGGAGTGGGAAATAGCAAAGAAGGATCTAGATGCACACTTTGCAAAATTAAAGGAATCTAATCAAGACAGTTTGGCCTCCTAAAGCTAAGTTGTTCATTTTTGCACTGTATAAATAACTTTCCTTATTACAATGTACATATGTGGAGTATATTTTTTTATAACATTGTGAAAAGAAGTCTCTCAAATGTAAATTGTTGAAGAAATGTTGAGTTTAAGAGTGAAGCAGTTAGGGGGAGTCAGTCTCATGTACATACAGATATATCTTATAGGGGGAGAACTATATATGTCACCTAAAAAGTTTGATATTAAGAGCCCCTTTGCCCTTGATGTCAATGGGGGAGAAGATTGGAGAAGTTTGAGTAGTGTTGCCATCAATGACAAAGGGGGAGATTGTTGAGAGATTGATGGAAGTTTGTCATTGAAGTCTGTGTGTTGGCATCATGAGCTGAATAAAGTCTGATGGATATTGAAGAGCATGACAATGTATGGTGTTGTCATTGATGCCAACCCATTATAGAGATGCAGTAGTGTTGGTCTGGAGAAGACCAAAGTACCAACTGTTCTACAGATTTGTCTAAGTTCCTAGAGTACAGTCTTTAGTGTTTAGTGAACCAGTCTTTGGGTCTGCATTGCTCCGCTATGAAGAATTTTGTCATGTAGTTCTGAGGTAATTTTGGTACGTATTGAAGGAGTCTAAATCCAAACTTTCAAGGCTTGAAGTCCTCCGCAATTGAAGATAGATTTGATAGAGTATCATATTTTGTAATGATTGTATAATGGCAATATTAGTGGTATGTTGGAATGCTCTGCATTCTATCGTAGATGAATATTTTGCTATGTGGTTTTAAGAATAAGTTTATAGATATCAAAGATATGTGTTCTCCAAGTGGCAAGCATTTTGGTGGTCTGCGTGTTGAGTTGTGGGTAAACATTTACTTCATTCTAATGTTACTTCACCAGTGGTGCCTGTTACTAATTTTTTGTTCACACTTAAAATTAGTTTGACCTAAGTGTAATTGTTCAAAAGGAATAAAAGAAAACTTCAAGGTTATGCATTTATTTGAATGGTTGATATCTTGACAGAGCAGAAAGGAGATTCAGTTGACATGATAGCCCATCAGTCTAATCAAGACTGATGAGTCATCATGACAAGAGAATGGGATTGCCAAGGTACCAATCATTCAAGAAATACAGTTATTTTTGCATCATGTTATCTTTCAGTAGTTATAAGTTAGATTGATTATTTAGTTAATCAGTTTTGAATAAAAGAAAGAAAGATATTTGTATTGAACTGTTATTTCATGACATGTTTTGAACATACATTCAAGTATCTGTTACTTTATCTTATGCATTGATTAAAAAAGAAATACATATACATCATATGCATAAGAGAAATTAATTGATTATGTTTAAAAAGAAGTGTTCAAATATGACCAACACAAGTCGTAGGAGTAACTAGACTGAGCAATTGCAGACATGCAAGCTATATATCTGTTTGATAAAAGAAAGGAAATGGACACATGATAAAATGAAATATCCATCATTGCCTGAGTAAGAAGGTTGTTTGTCGATGCTGGCCTTTAAGTCTTCAGTCTTCAGGTCTTCATGTCTTCAGGTCTTCAGTCTTACTTTCAGCTCCATCATCAGTTGAACCTGCAAAATTTTGGGAACAACCTTGTTAACGCTCCGGATGTTTAAAGTTATCACATGTTTTTATCAAATAGATACATCTACTTATCACATCATGCATTCATATGAGAGATCAGATCAGATATATGACACAAATTAGGAAGAAATCATGAAGAAGATCAATCAATACTATCAGGTATATTTTTATGCTAACTTGTTTGTTCACTATGCAGGTATAGGACAAGTATTGTTGCTGATTTGAAGACAAATAAACATGTGGATTAAATGTGGCTCCCACAAGGGTTTGAGCCCAACATGTTTTCTTTTCATTTGAAAAGAGTATCAAAAAAGATAGGATGCAGCATTCCAAATCACATCATGCATCATCTAATCAACTTGTAGAAAAGTTATGTCATCATGACATTGTTACAGTTGATTGGAGCAAATCAGATTAACATGACTTAGTCAGTTGATTGCAGAAATCAGATTACAGTCACAGAAGGTATTTTATCTTTTTCATATCATTATCAGAATATCATATTTTTTGTCATGATTTATGTCACATTTGCAAAATCAAACTTAATAAGTGACAGAAGAGTGAATAGAGATAAGTGCAGTCATTGCTTTCAGAAAACATACTCATGCACATGGGTTACAATATACACTAAGGAGCTTATTTGATCATGTGCATAAGAACAACAAATAAATATCATGTTACAGTTTTGACAAGTGATGTAAGTCTTGCCTTTAATAGGACATATACCAATCAAGTTTCATGTACATATCAGACAAAATATACAGGCTACAGGAGCCATCTGAAATATAGAAATCTTTTGAATGCATTGTATTTACTTCATCTCATATGATCAAGTGACATAAATAACTGACAGAGTGCATTCATAGCACAAAGGCATCTTACAGGTATCATGGCCTCTGGCAAAATGGAGGAAAATATCTACAGATATCTGATACCCAAGAGAGATCAAACAAGGCACCAATAACTCTAACAGACATATGTCATAATGAAGGAGCAACATAATGAAGAAAATTGAACAGTATATGTGGAACAGCTATGCCATAACATACAAGACAAAACAACCAAGTGCTAAAGAAGACAACAATGATCCCACAATCACATACATAAGGCAACATTCATGAGTTAGCCGAGGTTAAAGAAGCAGATGCTGATGGGCAACCAAATAATAATGATTAATAAATACAGACATAGGAGCCTCAACATTCAGAAAGCAGTTGAAAATGAAATCTATATGCTACAGGATTTCAGACTTGATGCCACTTTGTTCAAACATTCATATTTTGTAATGAGGAAGGACTGAAGCATGTTCAAAAGATAAACAGATAATCATGATACAATCAAGCATCCAGAAGCAGTAATTATCTCATATACCATTGATATGCAACATTTCTCATGGAGCTGGGAGGAAGGATTCCCATCATACACATAAGCACTTACAGGATGACAGCCAACATGAGGGTGTTCAGTGCATACAAAAGGGTATACATTTTATCCATCACAAAGGAACCCTTATCCCATTTTCTTTCATACAACGAAATGAAAGCTACAAAGATACATCTACTAGCATGGTCGTGACAAGAGGAGCTACTGTGTGAAAATTATGAAATCCCCATCTCAGAAAGTCTTGAAACACTTATTATATTTTTTGGCTTCTAGTGAAATGAGCACTACAGAAAGGTTTTCATAGCATAGCTTTGACAAGAAGACAAGGTTTTGTGCATGAATGAACACCCAGTTGTTCAAATTTTTTGAAACCCTAGTCTCTATTTTTACACAGTGAAAAGAAAAGAAGGAGATACAATATACCTTTTATCATGGTCAGGCTGATGAGTGCCAAGTTGCACCCCTGAAATACATATTTTTACCTCTCTTTTTATCCTTCCTGATTCCATCTTTCCTAATGTGTACACCTGAATAGGCTAGCAAGATCGTTCTAGTTAATGATTAATTGAGATAGATTACTTAAGATCATAATTTCTGATTGAGTGACTAATGTGCATGGGATTGATGGAAAAATGCAGAAACTTCCCTCTTTTTGAATCAATAGGTGTAGATGCCAGGAACAACAATTTTGTGCATCTCTGGAGATAGTCTTCAATGATCTCCGGAGACAATACCAGAATACCATAACACCAGAAGTTTTGAAGGAAAGAGAAAGCTTCTCCGGAGCTGAACAAAGAAGGCCACACTGGTATCTCCGGAGCTACAGACATATCTCCGGAGCTGCAGACAGGAACATATATCTCCGACACCTCCTGAGAGCAGGGCATATTTCCAGCATGAGCTTCCGATCAGACACTCCCAGCAGTGATCGTAATACCCCTCATTTCACTCAAATCGTCACCTGAGTGGTGAAGGGTCATCTTTAGTTAAACTGCTGGAGTTTTTATCTTTTTTAAGTTTTTGCATGAGTTGCGGATAGAACTGATTCAATATCCATATTTTTAGGGCCTTGCTGCCCAAATGTATTAAGACTCAAACTTAGAATTCTGAGTGGACTTCTGTTCTACTCAGTCTACTTTTATTGCATGATTATTTTCCATAGTTAGACAGTTAGTGTAATAAAGAGATGGATATCATCTCATAGAAGAATTGGTAGATAAGATAAGTGATATGTCATCACTCATTTTCATATATACAAATAGAAACAACAGAAGAAATATACAAGGATTGAATTATTCTGATTCTCGGTAATCTCAGTTTTTCTCTGATATCAATATTTTTCATGAATGCAAAGTGAATGGAATTGGACCAGATTTAGTTGTGATCTTCTTTTGTGCCAATTCCCTACTGTAGCCTTTAGCCCCAAGGGTGTGGAGCAAGGGCCCACTCTCACCACCAAGGCAGAAGGCTAGTACCATTGTTTTATTATTTCAGATTTAGCTGTGAAAAATATTTACTAATTTTGATAGATAGATGCATGTTACTATTTTTTTTAATTGATTTAAGTAACTTTCTGTTTGATTATGTTTTCAGCATTCCTTAAATTCATTCAGTAAGTAGATAGATTAATCTTTTCAAATTGGTAGAAGTCATTAAGATTAGCTAGGAAAACTGGTAACTGTAGAATCCCTAATTACAGATAGCCAAGGACACAGCCCCTGGATTTTGACATCTAAAAAAAGATTAAATGATGAGGTACAACGGCACCTTGTCATTTTTGGCACCGTTGCCGGGGATGTATTGTGTTAATTAGGGAAACTTAGTTAAAACAATTTTTAGGATAGATCTGTATGGTTAGAGCTAGATATTCGAAAGGAAGATATATAAAGCAAACACCCCAACAACAAGCCATAGGGGAAAGCAGTGGGGTGGCACAAGATCTTGTTGAAGAGAGAAACCTAGAACCGACTTTGGAAGCTGCACCTCAAATCAATAATCCCTTAGATCCTCCAAATCTTCCACTTGCCGATTATATCCAGGAATTACAACAAAAGTTTTAGGCAGATCCTTTGATAGAACCTCATTTCCTAGAACCTCAAGGAGAAGAACCAGTACTAAACATGGATAATGATAATCATGAAAAAGAAGAAAATTAGGCTCCAAGAACCTTCTCATATCCTATTGTTTTGGCCGCTGGAGAGAATGCTCCTATGAAGAATATCTCACTAGTACACTTGCCAAATTTTAGAGGACTTTCTTCTGAGGATCCAGATCAGTTTTGTTTGAATTCAAAGTAGTCTGCCAAGCTTATGATTATGGATCAGATAACCAAAAACTTAAACTCTTCCCTTCAACCTTGAAAGATTCTGCGATTAGATGGTTTATGGGTTTACCCCAGAATTCTATCCATTCTTGGGATCAGATGGAAACAGAATTTTTGGGAAAGTATCAAGATTACTATAGATCCAGTAATAAAAATGAAGAATTGTTTAAAATTAGGCAGGGGGAGGAAGAGACCTTAGAGGACTATGTGGATAGGTTTAATTTCGCTTTGAGAAGGTATGACAACCTAGTAGATCACTCCTTGGCCAGAACCCTGTTTGTAAAAGGATTGGATAAAGAATCAAAATAGGTACTGGATCTAATGGGAAAAGGAAATATCAACAAAAAAGAACTCTGCAGGAACTATTCTAGAACCCAAAATGGAGTGAGGTCATCCAAAACTTTTAAAGGGAAAAATGAAATAGGACAGTTAATGGAAGAGATTACAAATCTAAAAATAGACATTTTGGTCCAATTAAATACCACATTGGATGGGATTCAAGCAAAAACTAGAATAGTTGATCAAAATAGAACAACTGAACCACTCTCCATCTATTATCCTAGGTGTAGAAATAAGCATCTGTTGAGAGAATGCCCTTTGGACAAATCAGAGATTTGTCAGATCTGTGATAGTGAACATCCTACCAGTCAATGTAGTCAACTTCCAGCCTTGAAAAGTTTAAGTAAGAAGAATGCTATAATAGAAGAGGAATTAAACTATGTGGGACAAAAACAAGCTGGGAATTTCCCTTATAATCAGTATCCAAACCAGCCTTCTTACAGGGGTCCTTCTAATTGAGGAAATAATCAGTGGAATCCAACTTGGCATGGGCCTCAAAATAATCCTCCTTGGGGACAACAGGATTGGTCAAGTCAACATTGGCAAAATTAGCCTTGGGGAAATCAACAGTGGCCACCACAGTTTGGATCACAAAACATGCAACCTCAATGGGGTTCTCAATAGGGATATAATCAACAATACCAAGGACAACCTAGATGTTTCCAACCTCAACAACAGGCTTTACTAACTGGACCCTCCAACACACAAGGTCAATCACAAAATGAACCAATTAGCCAACCACCTTTACCAGCTCAGCTTATACCAAACCCACTGAATAAACAAGGAGCAGCTGCTTACATGACAGAGCAAGAAAATCTGGCTGGAATTAATGCTATATATTCAAATAATCTCCAACTGCGTTCTGGGAAAGCATTCCCAAGACCATCTCCTCCAACTATAGTTGAAGTAACCAATGATGAGGAACCTAAAAATTTGTCCACTCAACTCCTAGAGGAGATTACAAATGAAAAAGTGCTAAAAGAATCATCCTTGGATAACTTCGAAGTTGCTCCTAAAAGACCAACTCTGGAGAACATTCCTAAACACAATTCTGACAAGAGCTCCGGAGATGGAAAAACTAGCACCATACCCATAATGGATTAAACAGTATGTTCCCCAGAAAAAAATCTTACAAAAACAAGTCCAAACCAACCTGGAATCAAAACTTTTACAAGAAATCAAGCAACTAAACATTGAAATTCCTCTTCTCTAGGCAATCAGAGATGTACTAGAACTAAATCAGTTCATCAAACAGTATTGTATCAAAATGCAGGGCAGGAAGACAAACTTTCCCTCCACAATACAGGTGGAAGGAAAAGTAGTAGATCTATTGATGGGAGAAATTCTCCTCCCAAAATATGGAGACCCTGGAAATCCTGTCATAACTGTTTTCATCTCAGGGGTAGAAATTTCAAATGTTCTGGTTGATCTGGGAGCAGCAATTAATGTGATGATAGTTCACACAATGAACAAATTAGCTCTATCAAGTATCCAATCCATAACTACAATTCTTCAACTTGCTGACCAGTTAGTAGTTGTTCCAAAAGGAGTAATCACTGATGTACCATTTGTGATAGATTCATGGGAATTTCCAGTGGACTTCTTGATATTAGAACCTAGAAACTAGAGAAATGCTTATCCACTAATTTTAGGAAGACCATGGCTGGCTATAGCAGCAACATCTATTGATTGTCGAACTGGAGATATGGTCATTTCTAATGGGATAGATTTGAAGAAAATATTTTTGTATCCTCCAACTAAACCATCAATACATTATACAGGAAGAGTATGGGTGGATGAACTAGAGAACAATGACAACAGTGCCTTAGTAGCTATGGTAACCATCAAGGAACATCTGAGAGAGTTAGAAGAAGAAATATACAATGATACAACATAAGACATCACTCACATTCTAATCAATAAGGATGTGATGGAACTCGCCCAAGATTCTAGGAGAGAACTTCTTACTTCTCATTGTACCCTCACCAACATCATTCCTTATGGGGAAACCTTTTACAGAGACTTAGCCACTTTCCACATGTTGCTTCCACATTCTTGTCCTCTCAATACCATGATTCCAATGTACAGATTAACTACATCTATGGATCAAATCACAAAACACGTCATGATTTTACCAGGGAAAACACTTAATATCAATACTCAGTTAACAACAAATTAGGAAGAAAAACTTATCCAACTTCTGATTTCCCATTCAGCATCTTTTGCTTGGGAATACCAAGATATGAAAGGCATACCTCTTGAGATATGTACCCATCATATATACACTGAGGATATTAAACCTATCAGACAACCGGAGAGAAGATTGAATCTTGCTTTAAAGGACATTGTCAAAACTGAAATAGAGAAATTACTTTAAGCAAGGTTTATATATCCAATCTCAGATAGTCAATGGGTCTCACCCCTTGTCATAGTGCCTAAAAAGAATGGTAAATGGAGGGTGTGTATTGATTATAGAGAACTAAACAAGGCCACAAAAATGACTACTTTCCCTTACTATTCATTGACCAAGTATTGGACAACCTTGCTGGGAGAAAGTATTTTTCTTTTCTAGATGGATTCAGTGGGTATAATCAAATTCAAGTAGCACCTGAAGATCAGGACAAAACCACCTTCACCTGCTCTTGGGGAACTTTTTCTTACAAAGTTCTTCCCTTTGGACTATGCAATGCCCCAACTACATTTCAGAGACTTGTTCTAGCTATTTTCGCTGAACTAGCTATTGAATGCATGGAGGTCTATATGGATGACTTTACTGTGTATGAGGATAATTTTGAAGAAGCTCTCACAAACATTGAGAAAGTACTGAAATGCTGTGAGAAAAATCAATTATCCCTTAGCCATGAAAAGTGCTTTATGATGGTGGAGGAAGGAATTGTTTTGGGACACCACGTTTCAGAAAAGGGGATCAAAGTGGATCAAAACAAGATAGAAGTGATCACATAGTTGCCTTCACCCAAAAATCAGACAGATGTTAGAAGTTTTCTGGGTCATGTAGGCTACTATAAAAGATTCATAGAAAATTTCAGCAGAATAGTTGCCCCCCTGTTTACCCTGCTTAACAAAGACACATAATTTCTATGGACAAAAGAATGTCAATCACCATTTGAAACCTTGAAATAGAAGCTTACTGTCACACCAATTTTGAGAGGACCTAATTGGACTTTACCATTTCACATACAAACTGATGCTTCAAATGAGTCCATTGGGGCAGTTTTAGGACAAAAGGAGGAAGGAGAAAGTATGCATGTCATTTATTACATCAGCAAAAACCTTACCTCTGCAGAAATAAATTACACCACAACTGAAAAAGAATTCTTGGCAGTCATCTATGCTATAAACAAATTCAGCCATTATGTCACTGGATATAAGATATTTGTACACACTGATCATGTAGCCATCAAGTACCTAATGAATAAACTAGTAGTAGGTGCAAGGATCATCAGGTGGTTATTGCTATTGTAGGAATTTGATATTACCATAGTTGATAATCTAGGAAAGTTTAATTTAGTTGCTAATTTTTTGTCAAGATTGCATACAGGAGGAGAAAACCAACCAGTGGAGGACAACTTCCCAGATGAACATCTTTTTGCTATCTCCTCTACTGCACCTTGGTTTGCTGACATAGCTAATCTTTTAGCTACAGGCTTGTATCCATCCCATTTTACCTCAAAACAAAAAAATGTTTGGTTAAAGAAAGTTTATCTTACAAATTGTTGAATGGTTTACTATTTAAATGTGGTCCTGATTTCATTCTACATAGGTGTTTAAAAGCTGATGAGATTTTTGATGTGTTGAGAGCATGTCATGATGAACCATCTGGTGGCCATTACTCCTTCCACCGGATAGTCCACAAGATCCTTGG
This sequence comes from Cunninghamia lanceolata, assembly GCA_027924645.1. Taxonomy (NCBI): domain Eukaryota; kingdom Viridiplantae; phylum Streptophyta; class Pinopsida; order Cupressales; family Cupressaceae; genus Cunninghamia; species Cunninghamia lanceolata. Next base: position 185,183 of record BSBN01001028.1, read on the forward strand.
AGCTGGTTACTACTGGCCCTCTCTTCATAAAGATACAAAGAAGTATGTGCAGCACTGTGACCAGTGCCAAAGGATGGGACAACCAACCTTTACCCAGGAGATGCTACTGCATCCTCAAGTCATGATGGAACCATTTGAGCAGTGGGGTCTAGACTTTGTGGGACCAGTTTCTCCACCATCATCAAGCAAGGAGTACATTCTAGTATGCACAGACTATGTTACTAAGTGGGCTGAGGTTCAAGCATTACAATTTGCAAGAGAAGAAAAAGTTGCTGATTTCCTTTACAATGAGATTTTCTTAAGGTTTGGAGCCCCAAGATCAATAGTTTCAGATAGAGGACCTCAGTTTACTTCACAAGAAATCAAAGCATTCACAGATTTATATTAAGTCAAGCACAGAAAATCTTCACCTTACCATCCTCAAGTGAATGGTTAGGTAGAAGTAACTAATAGGGAACTTTAAAATATTTTGACAAGGACAGTAGCAATGAACAGAAAAGATTGGGCTAACAGATTACCTGAAGCAGTTTGGGCTTACAATACCACTTGGAAGTCCACAACAAAGTTCTCACCATATGAATTGGTTTATGGGAAAAAGCCTATTTTGTCTGTAGAATTTGAACTCCAGACACTTAAAATTGCATTAGATATTGGTCTACCATTGTCTATAACTCAACAGAATAGAATTTTTCAGCTCAATGAGTTGGATGAAATTTGAACAGAGGCCATTCAGTAAACAGAGCTGGTACAGTATCAAAGGAAGCAATGGCATGACCAACACATCAAAAGGAGGACATTTTAGCAAGGTGATTGGGTTCTTCTTTATGATTCTAAATTCAAAGAGCTCAAAGGGAAATTACAAACTCACTGGATGGGTCCTTATCAAATAAAGGAAGTTTTTGAAAATAGAATAGTATTATTGGAACCTATTGATGGAAGCACAGACACATTCTTAGTAAATGGTCACCGAATCAGACTCTATAAAAGACCATCTACTAAAGAGGAGTTTCTTAATGATTTGTGTTTTGATACAGGGGATACCTCCTCTGTCACAGTGTTGGACTGATTCTATAAAAAAAAAGGGAAGGTTGAAAACCAGTAAATGGCGGCCTTCTAAAAAATAAAAATAAAAAAGAGAAAAAAATAGAGAAAGATGGAAAACCAGTAAATGGTTGTCTTTCTCAACCAAGGGAGTTGAAAACCAACAAATGGCGGTTCCCTTCTTCAGGACAGTTGAAAATAATCGAGCTACGGAGGTGATCAGGTGCCGGGAGTTAGTCAAATACACCTCCGATGCTTCCCAAACCAGGATCACCTCCAGTGCTTCCCAAACTAGGAGTACCTCCAACACTCAATAAACAAGTCAATTTTCATAATAGGGGAGGGGACCCACCTCTCCAGTCAATAAAGTGGACACATCACATGATGAGGTCATCATGACTCATCCTCTACTTTATCATAGGAATAAAATAAAATCAGAACATTAATTCTCGAACCACTCAACGCAATGATTGCAGGTCGCATACCAATGGAGTAGTGGATGTCATCTCAAGCCACCAAAAGCTGCTCATGTGTCGCGACGTGTGCAGTCTCATAAAATGATGCAGCATCTTTGCTGTGTACATCGCTCCTCATCATTAAAAATGATCCAGGTAATTCTATCTTTAATTAAGCATTAATAGCAACTGTCTTGTCTTTCTATTTTTGGGTGCTGCCACTATGACATGTGCTCCTGCCATCATTTCCTTTTCCAAATTCACGCATGCCGCCATTTGTGCTGTACTGCCACCTTGCCTCCAGAGTGTCCTATCACTCTATAGCATTTATGACTGCCTAGGTACTCTAACTAATCTGCAAATCTTCCATAAGCCTAAGGTGAGAGACATCCTAATCCTCATTCGAACCTCCAAAATACCCTGAAGAACAAAGCAAATTGAACAGTCCTTCGGAGCCTACGGAGTTAAGAGGAAGGGACAAACTGCAGAGAGGAGAGTGAGGAATTAAGCATAGAAGGTGGAACCAATTTAGCAATGGGGGTAAAGAAGAAGTCTGAACCAGAGGGTGTTGCGGGTCTTCTGCAAGATGAAGCTGCAACAAACATTCTAAGAACTGCAGGATGGCTGGACTTTCTAGAAAAAATTGAAGGGTTTCAGGAAGATGTCATGGATGAATTCCTCAGAAATCTAAGGGACAATCAGACAGCTATCAGAGGAGTCCAAATCAATCTCTCCTCAGCCACTATCAGTCACATTTTTGGACTGCCTAAACAAGGTGAGAGGTTTTATCACTTGAAAACTTTATACACTGATTTAATTAAGAATTTCTCTGTTCGAGGTGAACCTGCAATACAACTGCATTCAAATAAAAATGAAGTAAAAAGAATTCTTAGGTCCACACTTCCCAACCCTTGGCAATCTATAGCCACCTGGCTGATGAAATATTTTACTTGTGATGGTCAATTCTCTCTAGTTTTAGGACCAATCATGAAAATACTAATTTTTCTAAGGCATGGGAATGCACACCCCGAGTTTAGTATAAACATTCCCAATTTCCTGTATTCTGCCATCAGGGCAACTGTAGAAAAATATTAGCAAATTAAGGGTCCCAGAAACATCATGGCCTCATTTTTCTAGTAGTCAAACACCACTTCCTGTCTCAGGCCAATGGGGAGGAATTATGGAAAAACTTTGTTGAACAGAATTCCTAGGATAGAGGACTAGAGATGGCACAGCCAGGAGGTGAGGGTTCTCCTACTCACCAAGAAGAAGAAATTGAGCCTTCAGCCTCCTCCATAGCTGTTCAAAGAGGAAAGAAGTTCTCACAGGAGGCAACTTCATCTGTAGCCCCTGTTTCTGATAAAAAGAAGAAAGGCAAAGAAATTACAGAGTCTGCTCATAAACAAACCCTATATATGACTCGATCAGTTAGGAGAAAGATGACTCTAACTGAGGAATCTTTCCCTAAGGAATTAACAGGGGAGAGGTCAAGACAAAAAATAGAGAAAACCTGGGCTAAAGAACCATCTCATGATTCAGTTGAGATCCCTCTAGTAAGGAAAAGAAAACAAAGAGAAGTTTCCCCAGCACCATCTGTTCATCTGGGGTCAAGCCCAATTTCAGAACCATCATGTGCTCTGGAGAAAAAACATAGACAAACTCTTACTATTTCGTCAGATTTTGAGGATGAGAGACCTGCTCTAGAGGCACCTGCCCCACCTCTACTATGGAGAAGCAAAAGGAAAAGATAGCTCTCACAGGTTGAGAAAGATACTGCTCTCCTAGCTGAGGTACTCCTGGGTTTTAGAACATATGAGGATAAGATCGGTGCTAGCAGAAACAGAGGAACCCCAAGAGGACCCTTAGGATAGGCAATCTGCAGAAGAAGATGAAACAGGGCAAATGGGTACAGTTGACAGTGCAGGGCATATAGCCAAGGAAAACCCTGATGATCAGGAAACAGAAGCAGAAGCAGAAGAAGAAGCAGAAGCAAAAACCTTCTCTCATCCCTTTGATCAAGAGGATGTTAAAATTTCAAAAGAACAACAAATGTTAGAAGAAATTGAAAACCTAAAGAGACTACTCTGGGGGAAGAATCTGATTATTACTGACCTTAAGAAGGTCAGAATAGAGGTAGAAATGGAGTAAAAACAAGTCATTGAAAATCAACAAACAGTACTCCAAAGCAAAAACAAGATCATCCAAGAGAAAGAAGCAGAATTGGAGGCCCAGAAAATTGAGAAAGAAGCAGAATTGGAGGCCCAGAAAATTGAGGCAGTCAAACTGTTGGAAAAAAAAGAGAAAGAAGCAGCACATAGTGTTTCTGAGCTCACCATGGCTAGAGACAATAGCCTCACAATAATGGTAGCATTGGTTGAGAAAATACATAGTTAGGATAGACAGTTAACTTGGGTCAACAACAAACTAGATGACCAGGAGGAATATATTCAAGAGTTGGCTGGCCCAAGGGCAACCAATGAACAAGAAATCCAAACAGATGCATATGTGGGTCCAATCCCCATTGACATTCCTAAAGCCCTGTTCCATTGGGAGAAGAAGTGTAGAGAATATGAGGCTTCCAAGCCTATGCTACAATTACATAGGGCAGTCATTGCCAAAACAAAAAGAATAGAAACTCTGGAAGGCAAAATCATTGAAATGGCCTCCCTTTCCTCAGAAATTCTAGCCTGTAGGCCTCCAAGTGCCAGCTATTCTATGTTCTTACAAGAAAGAGTCCTGCAAAGGAAATTCTCTTTAGTCCCATCTAACCTGGTTGGGGATACAGAGACAGTAGAAGGATTCATGACAGCATATACAAGGAGTAATGATGAGGACAAGAATTTCCTATGTGAATTATACCTGCATGGTTTCTATGTTAATGATATAACCTTCATTCTTAATCATTTTGTGGGAGAATGCCAACTTAAAGCATTTATGTCCCTAATGAGGAATCATCAGATCTGGAATGAATAAATGCAAGATCATCTCAAGAAAGATATGGAAACAAATCTCTTCATTAGGAAGGAATGTCCCGATCCCAATGCTTTTAAGATCCAATTCAGGTCCTATATCTATCACCCTAAGAGTAAGAACAAAATTTTTCCATTATACCTAAAAAGTTTGCAAGAGTGCTCCATCGATTTTGGTCTTTTCATGAACAGTTCAGCAAACCCAGTACTTGCCATAGCAAAGAAAAGATGGAATGTTTTGACCTCGGACTAGAAAATGAGAGAGGTGGTCACCCCTGCAAACTTAAGACTATTTATGAGAAAAGCAAAGTTAATGTCCAAAATGATGGATAACCATAAGCAGGAATGGATAGGTGGACAGTTCAGGCCCCCTCTCATAATTGAGTCACTTCCTGTCTGGGCTGAATAGATGGAAGATGAGAAATTGCAGGATTGGTTGAAGCAGGTTGATCAATACAGAGGCAATGGTGATACCAACCACACAACTTGGACCACCTATGCACAGGATTATAGCTTGACTGACAAGCTGCTTCACCAGAATAAATCCAGATTGTGAGAAGCAGGAGGACCTACCAAACCTTAGGTATGGGATGATGATGAGTGCCAAGTTGCACCCCTGAAATACATCTTTTTACCTCTCTTTTTCTCCTTCCTGATTCCATCTTTCCTAATGTCTGCACTTGAATAGGCTAGCAAGATCGTTCTAGTTAATGATTAATTGAGATAGATTACTTAAGATCATAATTTCTGATTGAGTGACTAATGTGCATGGGATTGATGGAAAAATGCAGAAACTTCTCTCTTTTTGAATCGACAGGTATAGATGCCAGGAACAACAATTTTGTGCATCTCCAGAGATAGTCTTCAATGATCTCTGGAGACAATACCAGAATACCGTGACACCAAAAGTTTTGAAGGAAAGAGAAAGCCTCTCCGGAGCTAAACAAAGAAGGCCACACTGGTATCTCTAGAGCTACAGACATATCTTCGGAGCTGTAGATAGGAACAGATATCTCTAGCACCTCCTGAGAGCAGGGCATATTTCCAGCATAAGCTGTCGATTAGGCATTCCGAGCAGTGACCGTAATACCCCTCATTTCACTTAAATCATCACCTGAGTGGTGAAGGGTCATCTTTAGTTAAACTACTGGAGTTTTTATCTTTTTAAAGTTTTTGCATGAGTTACGGATAGAACTGATTCAATATCCATATTGTCAGGGCCTTACTGGCCAAATGTATTAAGACTCAAACTTAGAATTTTGAGTAGATTTATGTTCCACTCAGTCTACTTTTATTGCATGATTATTTTCCATAGTTAGACAGCTAGTTTAATAAAGAGATGGATGTCATCTCATAGAAGAACTGGTAGATAAGATAAGTGATATGTCATCACTCATTTTCATATATACATATAGAAATAGCAGAAGAAATATAATAGGATTGAATTATTCTGATTCTTGGTAATCTCAGTTTTTCTCTGATATCAATATTTTTCATGAATGCAAAGTGAATGGAATTGGACCAGATTTAGTTGTGATCTTCTTTTGTGTTGATTCCCTACTGTAGCCTTCAGCCCCAAGGGTGTGGAGCAAGGGCCCACTCTCACCACCAAGGCAGAAGGCTAGTACCATTATTTTATTACTTCAGATTAAGCTATGAAAAGTATTTACTGATTTTGATAGATAGATGCATGTTACTATTTTTTTTAATTGCTTTAAGTAACTTCATGTTTGATTCTGTTTTCAACATTCCTTAAATTCATTCAGTAAGTAGACAGATTAATCTCTTCAAATTGGTGGAAGTCATTAAGATTAGCTAGGAAAACTGGTAACTGTAGAATCCCTAATTACAGACAGCCAAGGACACAGCCCCTAGATTTTGACATCTGAAAATAGATTAAATGATGAGGTACAATGACACCTTGTCACAGGCCTAAAGAAGGTAGAAATCATCATTATAGTCAAAACCCTTGTTACATGTATAAAGCTTTTAATCATCTTTTAGAGAGTAGTGGAAAAGGAGAAAGACATATGTTTCCAGTATAGTCGTTTGCATACAATACAATTATGTGCATTTCCAAAGAAACCCTAATGACAGAGCTGGAAACCCTTTAAAATTTCATATAAAAACCAGTGATTATGCTATAGAAAGTGACAGTAGCCATGGCCATACAAAAGAAAATAATATTCAAAGATACCCAGATGAAAAGATTGAGACTCGTGTCTCTTTTTGAGATATACAGAGATAAATCAAGTATCTATAGCTTAGAGAGCAGGAGTTACCTTCAAAAGTAGAGGAGAGAGATGTAATGGCGGCGACCTCCTGCAGGTCTTTCCTTTCTCTTTCTCAAATTTTCTCACATTTCACAAGCAGATTTCGACACAGAAAGCAATAATATTGTCAAGAGGAGAATATAGAAGGAAAAAACCAGTCATGGCCGCGGCCATTTATGAAGATAATGCTACTGAAATGGTGGAAAAACCTAGTTAAAACTCAAAATACCATACTCACCAGTTTCTATCACTTCTTTTCACTAAGAAGATGCAAGGAGTTCGAACACAGAGAGCCAAGGAGATGGAGAAAATGCAGAGTAATCAAACCCTAATGAGCAATGAACTTGCAGAGCGGCGGCCAATATGGAAGAGTAAAAAATGAAGGACAAAATTTAGTATTATTCATTGTTTTGTTCGAGGCTTCTTTCCCATCATTTGTCTTTTTGACCCATAAAATGCCAATATCATTACTAAATCTTTTGTCAACCGTGGTCAAAACTTGCAATAATATAATCCCTAGTGATTATTACAAAGAGTGGCCAACAGGAGGGTGTCTTGTGTGCAAAGGTGGTCGGAAGTAATAAGGATAAGGCTTAGGCCTTAATGCCTTATGATTTCTAATGATGCAAACCCATTTCCTTCTAATGTCGACTATTTAGTCAAATATGATGATCATTACCTTAAGTTCGACATGAGGCTTTGCATGGTCAAAGTGGAATATTCATTATGCTTTTGGAAGGAATCATCAAAAGAAGTCAAAGGTAAAAGATGTATGAAGACAAAATGAGATTGCAAGGTGGCAAGACTATCATTGTTTTTTGCATGAGGGAGATAGTGTAAAAGAAGAAGATGTAGGATGGACAAGTATGGTAAGGTGGCAAAGGTTTGCTTAGGGTTTTGATTTATTTTGCATGATGGAGGTCACATGGCAGTGAAGCCATTCTTTTTTGACATTGTAATTGGAGTGATAAGGGGTATTTTTATACATAAATGTTTGTAATGCATTTTGACATTGTGCATGGAGTAATAAGGATAGTTTTGACTTATTGCATGATAAGAATAAATAGTCAAAGGGAGATATAAGGTTTTTGACTTATGATTTAAATAGCATATATATTATATAATTTATTAAAGATATTATTAGGACAATTACACTAAAAGTTCTAATAATACCTTAAATAAATTATTTTAAAATATAAGTCATATATAGCACACAAGAGGACTTGGATAGAATATTCATTTATTGAATATTATTCTTTCCATTGCATTGCATGGATTAGTGAAGATATAAGTTATTTTTGACTTGTGCATGGAGGGAAAAGAGGAATTAAGTCATCAATTTGAAGCTTTCAGTTAGAAGCAGTTTGAGGAGCAGATTGAGGAGTTATATGAGCAGTTTACCTTGAGTCAGGCACTTCATTTCATTGGTGCATGGACCAACACTAGTTTTGACACATTATATCTATTTTTCCATCAGTTTGGAGGTATTTTTTCATGATTTTAGGGCTTGCACGGGAATCAGTTCATATTTTTTGCATGTGCTATTTTGAGATAACTGAGGTTCAATATTCCAGTTATCTTTATGTCAATCTTTTTGACCTATCTTTTCTATATATTGTAAAACTTCATCCATTACAAAGTTAGTTCTTGATTCTAATTCTAATGCAGACAGATTGGAGAATTCTTGTAGCTCATTTTTACAGTTTTATTGAGATCGGCAGGTTACAGGTTCTATTTTTGTCTTCTTTGCAGTGTTTCCTTTGTTCCTTTGAGATCAAATAAGTTACCTTTCCATTTAGTGCTAATTATTTGAAGTGTTTTGATGAAATTTTGCTGTGTTTAACCATTAAACCTTTAAAATTATTGTCTCACTTTCTTGCTTGCAGCATTAAGCATATAATCATCACAGGTCTTAGGTTGTGTTAACCAGAAATAATCTTTTTGTGTTTTGAAAAACCATTTTCCTTCATAGAAAGCCTATTTTCAAGCCTCCCTTAGAATCACTTTTGTGATATTTATGCCAAGATTGGATTGTGTGAAAGTAAGATTTCTGAGTTATATTGTGAGCCAAATTGCATATTATTATCCAACTTAGGTGCATCATCGAATTTTACAACTTTTATTTCATATAGTTTATTTTTTCCTTTTTCCAAAATAGAATACATACATTCCAATAGAACATTTGAAGGGAACCAGCCCACAATCTGGAGGTCTAATTTCACTATAGGGCACCCACAACCTGAGATTAGTCCCATGTTACACAGAATTGCAGAGCTTTTTCAGCCTTGCATACAGGTGCAATTCCCAGGGATAATAGTTTTTGGCACGCCTGGTGGGGGTTTGAACTAATTTTTAGTTCAAAATAACTTATTTATTACTACTATTTTTAGAGGTTTATTTACAAATACCTGGCGACTCTATCTTTCAGGTTTGATAGATCAGACCTTTTGAATGAATAAACATGTCTTTCCTTCATGGAAAGATGTCATATCATCCATCATATCATGAAGACTATGCTAAACCTTCATTTTCTCAACCATATCGGATCATCCATAAACATGTTTTCATTCCTGATTCCTTTGATTTGCAAAGAAATCAACAAGCTCAACCTGTTTGCCTCCCACCCACCCCTACTCATCCCTCATATTAACATTTACATATCCAAAATCAATCCTAAGAAGTTTGAGATATGAAGTACAGCATGAGTGACATCAGCGATACATTGTTAGAAGTCACAAGGAACCTAGAGGAGTTCAAGAGGTAGCAAGAATATGAGCAGCAACAGGAGGAGATAGATTATCAAGCCTATCTCCAAGAGCAGGAGTTGGAGGCATAGAGGATACAATTCTAAGAAGATCTTGCAAGACAGATTGCAGCAAAAGAGGCATAGATGAAGTATTTGCTTGCAAAAGTACAAAAGCAAAAATTCTAGACAGCTGCATTTATTCCAGATCAACATTCTCAAAATGAGGTTAGCAGGTATCAAGTTTCAAGTTTCAGAAATTCTAATTTTGCTCAAGAATCTAGTTGCATTCAAAATTAGTCTATTAGTCCTCAATATCAGTCACATCAAGTACCTGAATCAAACCATCACGCCTATAAACATCCATGGCAGCCTCCTTGTACCAAGTACCTTGATTATAAAATACCAAGTTTTATCAAAACTACCTCTTCCATACCAATCCAAAATTAGGAGAGGGAAGAAGTAGTGATAAAACTTGAACCAATCAAGATTTTGGGTTTCAATCAAGAAAAATCAAATATAGTGCAAGATATGTCTGTTGTTTTTACTGTATCTCTAACTGAAAATGAACATAATGCTTATGAGGGAGATGCTGGTTCAGATTTAGTACTCAATCCTTTAGATTTTGATTCATTCGATGAGTTCTCTAATGTTGTTTACAAGATAAGTGAAAGCATGTCACATATATTAGAGGGGCAAAATCTTCAATTTAAGACACAGATTGCCTAGGTTCCAAGTGATAAAAGACTTGACAAAGAAAAGGATTCAATCTTTTTATTTGATCAACTATGTTCTTATGTTGACCAAGATGAAGACATCATACAAGTACCAACTAATTTAAGACAACCAGTTGACATTGCAGAACATGAGGTACTGCTAATTTTTAATGAAGTTGATGTTTTAGTTCAGCTAGAAGAGCAAACAGATAGTTGCATTTCGGATGCCAACAACCTAGTTTCATATGAGCGTAATATTAATTAACCTAAAAATGAGACTATATTAGATAGTATTCTATGTGAGAATAAAGCATCTGATTTGTTTTTAGAACAACTAAGTAGATCAATTGAAGAAATGCAATCTTTTCCAAATATTTATGTTTCTAATTGTCAAGATCCCCACTATTCAGCCTATAGGGAGCTTGCCAATCTACTAGATTCTTGTAATGATCAAGAGTTTAGGTCAGGAAATGAAGAGCATATAATTCCAGTACAAGATTTTTCAGTCATATGAAACCTTGTTTTCAGGTATTATTGAGGATTTTTGTTCTAACATAAATGATAATCTAATATCATGTGAATCAAGAGAATATGATTAACAAGATCAAGTCAAGGAGACAAATATTTACCCTTTTCATTCAAATGAAAAAACCTTTCTAAATCAGATTGAAATTGCAAGTGATCATATGACAGTAGATCCAAATCAGGACATCAGGAGCATCAGCCAAGGATACAACATTGCAAGAGGTTGTCCCATCAGGAATTTGGTAGAGAAAGAGCTAAATAAAGAGGTACAGATTGCTATTGTATCAATAGAGTAGATTTCACCCTCAGAAAAGCAAAATTAGATCATCTTTTTACCCCATAACAGAGATATGCATGATTAGGTTTAGATGGTCAGTGAGTTTGTTTCCATTCTTCAGAGAGTTTTGCAACATTCTATAAGGTATGTCCTTATCAATCATATCATGTTAGTAGAAGATCGCATTGCAGAACATCCTTCCTTAATCAGAAAGGGAAGTTATTTTAACCAAATAGTTAATGGATTTGTTTGACCAGCACCTTTGGCTGGTTAGAGTAGGGTAGATTAGGATTTTAGTTCAATATGTCATTTCCAAGAAGTGCTTTTGCACATGTTACTAGCTTTGTTTTAAGCAAGTCACTTTAGTTTCAGTTTTCAATTTTGTTGCTGTTGTTGTGTCTCAGTTAGTGTGAGTTGCAGAATTTCTCCAAGTTTAGGATAGAAAAGACTCTATGCCCAATGGAATTGCAAAGGCTACTGGTTCTAAGTTGTTTAGCAGGCAAACACCCCTGAGAGGTCGCCAGAAATGTTACTAATTTTTTGTTCACACTTAAAATTAGTTTGATCTAAGTGTAATTGTTCAGAAGGAATAAAAGAAAACTTCAAGGTTATGCATTTATTTGAATAGTTGATAGCTTGACAGAGCAGAAAGGAGATTCAGTTGACAAGATAGCCCATCAGTCTAATCAAGACTGACGAGTCATCATGACAAGAGAATGGGATTGCCAAGGTACCAATCATTAAAGAAATACAGTTATTTTTGTATCATGTTATCTTTCAGTAGTTATAAGTTAGATGGATTATTCAGTTAATCAGTTTTGAATAAAAGAAAGAAAGATATTTGTATTGAACTGTTATTTCATGGCATGTTTTGAACATACATTCAAGTATCTGTTACTTTATCTTATGCATTGACTAAAAAAGAAATACATATACATCATATGCATAAGAGAAATTAACTAATTATGTTTAAAAAGAAGTGTTCAAATATGACCCACACAAGCCATGGGAGTAACTAGACTGAGCAATTGCAGACATGCAAGCTATATATTTGTTTCATAAAAGAAAGGAAATGGACACATGATAAAATGAAACATCCATCATTGCCTGAGTAAGAAGGTTGTTTGTCGATGCCGGCCTTTAAATCTTCAGTCTTTAGTCTTACTTTCAGCTCCATCATCAGTTGAACCTGCAAAATTTTGGGGACAACCCTGTTAGCGCTCCGGATGTTTAAAGTTATCACATGCTTTTATCAAACAGATACATCTACTTATCACATCATGCATTCATATGAGAGATCAGATCAGATATATGACACAAATCAGGAAGAAATCATGAAGAAGATCAATCAATACTATCAGGTATATTTTTATGCTAACTTGTTTGTTCACTATGCAGGTATAGGACAAGTATTGTTGCTGATTTGAAGACAAATAAACATGTGGAATAAATGTGGCTCCCATAAGGGTTTGAGCCCATCATGTTTTCTTTTCATTTGAAAAGAGTATAAGAAAAGGCAGGATGCATCATTCCAAATCACATCATGCATCATCTAATCAACTTGTAGAAAAGTTATGTCATCACGACATTGTTACAGTTGATTGGAGCAAATCAGATTAACATGGCTGAGTCAGTTGATTGTAGAAATCAGATTACATTCACAGAAGGTATTTTATCTTTTTCATATCATTATCAGAATATCATATTTTCTGTCATGATTTATGTCACATTTGCAAAATCAGACTTAAGAAGTGACAGAAGAGTGAATAGAGATAAGTGCAGTCATTGCTTTCAGAAAACATACTCATGCACATGGGTTACAGTATACACTAAGGAGCTTATCTGATCATGTGCATAAGAACAACAAATAAATATCATGTTACTGTTTTGACAAGTGATGTACAAGTCTTGCTTTTAATAGGACATATGCCAATCAAGTTTCATGTACATATCAGACAAAATATACAGGCTACAGGAGCCATCTGAAATACATAAATCTTTTGAATGCATTGTATTTACTTCATCTCATATGATCAAGTGACATAAACAGCTGACAGAGTGCATTCATAGCACAAAGGCATCTTACAGGTATCATGGCCTCTGGCAAAATGGAGGAAAATATCTACAGATATCTGATACCCAAGGGAGATCAAACAACAAGGCATCAATAACTCTAACAGACATATGCCATAATGAAGGAGTAGTGTAGTGAAGAAAATTGAACAGTATATGTGGAACAACTATGGCATAGCATACAAGTCAAAATAGCCAAGTGCTAATGAAGAGAACAATGATCCCATAATCACATACATAAGGCAACATTCATGAGTTAGCCAAGGTTAAAGAAGCAAATGCTGATGGGCAACCAAATAATAATGATTAATAAATATAGACAGAGGAGCCTCAACATTCAGAAAGCAGTTGAAAATGAAATCTATATGCTACAAGATTTCAGACTTGATGCCACTTTGTTCAAACATTCATACTTTGTAATGAGGAAGGACTGAAGCATGTTTAAAAGATAAACAGATAATCATGATACAATCAAGCATCCAGAAGCAATAATTATCTCATATGCCATTGATATGCAACATTTCTCATGGAGCTGGGAGGAAGGATTCCCATCATACACATAAGCACTTACAGGATGACGGCCAACATGAGGGTGTTCACTGTGAGAGAGATGATATACCAAGAAGTTTAGTGCATACAAAAGGGTATACATTTTTACCATCACAAAGGAACCCTTATCCCATTTTCTTTCATACAGCGAAATGAAAGCTACAAAGATACATCTACTAGCATGGCCGTGACAAGAGGAGCTACTGTGTGAAAAATATGAAATACCCATCTCAGAAAGTCTTGAAACCCTTATTACATTTTTTGGCTTCTTGTGAAATGAGCACTACAGAAAGGTTTTCATAGCATAGTCATGACAAGAAGACAGGGTTTTGTGCATGAATGAACACCCAGCTGTTCAATGTTTTTGAAACCCTAGTCTCTATTTTTACACAATGAAAAGAAAAGATGGAGATACAATATACCTTTTATCATGGTCAGGCCTGAAGAAGGCAAAAATCGTCATTATAGTCAAAACCCTTGCTACAGGTATAAAGCTTTTCATCATCTTTTAGAGAGCAGTGGAAAAGGAGAAAGACATATGTTTCCAGTATAGCCGTTTGCATACAATGCAATTATGTGCATTTCTAAAGAAACCCTAATGACAGAGCTGGAAACCCTTTAAAATTTCATATAAAAACCAATGATTATGCTACAAAAAGTGATAGTAGCCATGGCCATACAAAGAAAATAATATTCAAAGATACCCAAATGAAAAGATTGTGACTCTTGTCTCTTTTTGAGATATATAGAGATAAATCAAGTATCTACAACTTAGAGAGTAGGAGTTACCTTCAAAAGTAGATGAGAAAGATTTAATGGCAGTGACGTCCTGTAGGTCTTTCCTTTCTCTTTCTCAAATTTTCTCACATTTCACATACAGATTTTGACACAGAAAGCAATATTACTGTCAAGAGGAGAATATAGAAGGAAAAAACCAATCATGGTTGCAGCCATTTATGAAGATAATGCTACTGAAATGGTGGAAAAACCCAGTTAAAACTCAAAATACCATACTCACCAGTTTCTGTCACTTCTTTTCACTAAGAAGATGCAAGGGGTTCGAACACAGAGAGCCAAGGAGATGGATAAAATGCAGAGAATAATCAAACCCTAATGAGCGATGAACTTGCAGACCGACAGCCAGTATGGAAGAGTAAAAAATGAATGACAAAATTTAGGGTTATTCATTGTTTTGTTCGAGGCTTCTTTCCCATAATTTGTCTTTTTGACCCATAAAATGCCAATATCAATACTAAATCTTTTGTCGACCATTGTCAAAACTTGCAATAATATAATCCCTAGTGATTATTACAAAGAGTGGCCAACAGGAGGGTGTCTTGTGTGCAAAGATGGTCGGTAGTAATAAGGATAAGGCTTAGGCCTTAATGCCTTATGATTTCTAATGATGCAAAACCCCTTTCCTTCTAATGTCGACTATTTAGTCAAATATGACGATCATTACCTTAAGGTCGACATGAGGCTTTGCATGTTCAAAGTGGAATACTCATTATGCTTTTGGAAGGAATCATCAAACGAAGTCAAAGGTAAAAGATGTATGAAGTCAAAATGAGATTGCAAGGTGGCAAGACTATCATTGTTTTTTGCATGAGGGAGATAGTGGAAAAGAAGAAGATGTTTTTGCATGAAGATGCAGGATGGACAAGTATGGCAAGGTGGCAAAGGTTTGCTTAGGGTTTTGATTTATTTTGCATGATGGAGGTCACATGGCAGTGAGGCCATTCTTTTTTGACATTGTAATTGGAGTGATAAGGGGTATTTTTATACCTAAATGTTTGTAATGCATTTTGATATTGTGCATGGAGTAATAAGGATAGTTTTGACTTATTGCATGATAAGAATATATAGTCAAAGGGAGATATAAGGTTTTTGACTTATGATTTAAATAGCATATATATTATATAATTTATTAAAGATATTATTAGGACAATTACACTAAAAGTTCTAATAATACCTTAAATAAATTATTTTAAAATATAAGTCATATATAGCACACAAGAGGACTTGGATAGAATATTCATTTATTGAATATTATTCTTGCCATTGCATTGCATAGATTAGTGAATATATAAGTTATTTTTGACTTGTGCATGGAGGGATAAGAGGAATTAAGTCATCCATTTGAAGCTTTTAGTTAGAAGCAGTTTGAGGAGCAGATTGAGGAGTTATATGAGCAGTTTACCTTGAGTCAGGCACTTCATTTCATTGGTGCATGGACCAACACCAGTTTTGACACATTATATCTATTTTTCCATCAGTTTGGAGGTATTTTTTGCATGATTTTAGGGCTTGCACGGGAATCAGTTCATATTTTTTGCATGTGCTATTTTGAGATAACTGAGGTTCAAAATTCCAGTTATCTTTAGGTCAATATTTTTAACCTATCTTTTCTATATATTGTAAAACTTCATGCATTATGAAGTTAGTTCTTGATTCTCATTCTGATTCAAACAGATTGGAGAATTCTTGTAGCTCATTTTTACAGTTTTATTGAGAGATCGGCAGATTACAGGTTCTATTTTTGTCTTCTTTGCAGTGTTTCCTTTGTTCCTTTGAGATCAAATAAGTTACCTTTCCATTGAGTGCTAATTATTTGAAGTGATTTGATGAAATTTTTCTGTGTTTAACCATTAAACCTTTAAAATTATTGTCTCACTTTCTTGCTTGCAACATTAAGCATATAATCATCATAGGTCTTAGGTTGTGTTAACCAGAAATAATCTTTTTGTGTTGTGAAAAACCATTTTCCTTCAAAGGAAGCCTATTTTCAAGCCTCCATTAGAATCACTTTTGTGATATTTATGCCAAGATTGGATTGTGTGAAAGTAAGATTTCTAAGTTATATTGTGAGCCAAATTGCATATTATTATCCAACTTAGGTGCATCACCAAATTTTACAGCTTTTATTTCATATAGTTTCTTTCTTCCTTTTTCCAAAATAAAATACATACATTCCAATAGAACATTTGAAGGGAACCAGCCCACAATCTGGAGGTCTAATTTCACTATAGGGCACCCACAACCTGAGATTAGTCCCATGTTACACAGAATTGCAGAGTTTTTTCAGCCTTGCATATAGGTGGAATTCCCAGTGATAACAGTGTTGCAAGTATGAGGTGAGCCATTGTTGTCATTGATGTCAACATACTCATACTGCATTGACAAGAAGGATTTGATGAGCTTTGTGCTGAGGATATTGAGAAAATTAGCCTCAGTCAGGAACAGTGAAGAACAGTGATGAGAAGAAGGTAAATATACTGTATAGGATGAGAACCGGAGGATGCGGATTAAAGGGTTAGTAGATATGAGTCTTGAGATGCTACAGTTAAGATTTCAGAGGTCCGCATGAAGATCTGAAGGAGTTATGGCTGCCGGTATAGAACCGGGTCCGGCAAGTATCCGGAGGTGACAGAGGATCACAAAAAGGTCCGGTGAGGTCCGGAATTGTATTATCATAATCTGCGGATTGGAAGGAGTGTTTTAGATGTCCTTGTGATGTGTCATCCTGATTTGTGTGTGATTTGGAGGTCCGGAAGTACCTTCTGCATTATGACAGTGGCGACAGACTGTGTTCTTGAAGTTCCGGATGAGGAAGACAAGAGATTCCAGTAAGCAGAGGAAGTGCGGATGTATCCGGACATTCAGACAGACTTGTGAAGGCTCTTGAATCATGTTTAGGTTGTGTTGTTGGTCCGCATTGATGGTAGAGCCCGGAATTGAAGTTATTCTTCCGGATGAAGTTATTGCTCTGTTTAGCCGACCGGATGAGTTGTTCATCCTGCGAATGTTCTTGTGATAGCCGACCGGATGTGTTATTCATCTTGCGGATACTCCTATGGTTGTTTGCCGACTTAGATGCTTGTTCCTAAGTCGATGTCTTGTATAAATAATGATTTGTGAATTCATTTCAGGGATGTAGTATGTGGATGAGTATGGTGTAGCGAAGAAAGGTGCGAAAGGCAGAGCAGAGATTGTTGGGCTTAATTGGAACTGATCCGGACATGGTAGAGATGTCATTCTCCAGTTCAAGACTGTGATTTTTATCACTCTGTAGACAGTGTGTCTCCTTGTAGGCAGTGGGCCTCTTTGTGAGCAGTGTGCTCGGGCAGTGAGCCCTTATTGGCATGTGCCATTCATTTTTCCTTATTCTTCTAACAGAGAATAATTCTTGGGTTAATCACCCCGTGGTTTTTCCCTTAACCGGGTTTTCCACGTCAAAATCTTGGTGTTCAATATGTTGATGCTTATCTGCTCTTGTGTTTATGTATTGTGCTTCCATGAATGATTATTTGATATACTGCTAACTAACAACAGAGAATTAAGTGTTTGAAAGAGAACAAGTTCTATACAACTGATTCACCCCCCCCCCTCTCAGTTGTATGCCCTAGATCCAACAATTGGTATCAGAGCCAAGTTCCTCTGATAGGAGCTTAACCGCTTGAGGTGATCCAGGATGTCGTCATACAAGAAGGATAGTCCGAAGTTCGATGGAACCAACTTCACTCTCTGGAAAGGTCGCATGAAGTGTCATCTGGAATGTATGGGAAAAGCATACTTGGCTATGATTTCAAAACCATATATACCCCCACAAGGTGGTCCGACAACTCCTGATGAAACCACAGAAGCTGAAAATAATCTGCGGACCAAGGAAGCTCTTCTAAGCGCATTGAATGACTCAGATCTCTCGAATGTCATTGACCTACCAACTACATATGAGATCCTAACTAAACTGGAACTTCTGTATGAAGGAGATGAGTTTGTCAAAAGTGCAAGGTTGCAAAGTCTGAAAGGGAAATTTGAAAGATTGAAAATGAGAGATGATGAAAACATTACTACCTTTATGCCAAGAGTAAATGAGCTGGTATGTGGAATCAGAAATGCTGGTGGAACTCTAGATGAAAATGAGATTGTCTGCAAAATCCTAAGATCCCTTCCTGCTGCCTACAAAATCAAAGTTGCTGCCATTGATGAATTCAGAGCCCACACAACAGTCACAAGAGAACAACTAGCTGGCAAACTAGCTGCATTTGAAATGACCGAGTTTGGAGATGATCCTCCCAAGACTGAATCTGCTTTCAAAGCCAGTGCCTATGTGAAAGGCAAACAGAGATTTGATCCGGGTGAAAACTCATCAAGGAAAATGTCATGGTATGATCAAGCAAGAAGAGACATGGAAGAAGAAGAAGCAGAAACAGCTCAACTTGAAGCCCTCATTGCAAAGAGACTGCCAAGAGGATCCGGTAAGTATGAAGGAAAACTACCCTTTAAGTGTTTTAACTGCAATAAGATTGGTCATTTTGCCTCAAGATGTCCGGAGAGATCTGCAAGATCTAATACTCACAGACAAAGGTTTCAAAAGAATTGCTATTATGTTCATGAAGAAGATGACAATGAAGGAGTAACAGATGATGAATCAGATCCAGGAAGCAAATCCGGAAATGAGTGGGTGTTTATAGCCATCAAGGAAGAAGATTCCTTGCTCTCTGAATCTGTCAATCACAAAGTTGTTGAAAAAGCCTTGGCTGCTCAAGTGGAAGAAAAGGATGATTGGGTTATTGACAGTGGATGCTCTCACCATATGACTGGTGACAAGAATAAGTTCTTAGACTTGGAAAGATATGAAGGAGGAATGGTAAAGTTTGGTGACAATTCTGCTGGCAGAATCAGAGGTAGGGGAACTATTTCCTTTGATGGTAAGAGCAAAACAGGTAATGTACTATATGTTGAAGGATTGAAGCACAATCTTCTCAGTGTTGGTCAGTTAGTGGACAAAGGCTATGATCTCCGGTTCAAGAATGGAAAATGCAGAATCTTTACAAGCTCCGGAACTGAAATTGCATCCGGTACTCAGACAAGAGGTAACATCTTTCATCTGGTTGGTTCAAATAAAAGTTGTTTGTTTGTTCAAATTGATCAGAGTTGGTTATGGCATAGAAGAATGTGTCATGTAAATTTTGATAACATCATCAAAATAAGCAATACTCAGGCTGTGAGAGATCTTCCAAAGTTAATAAAACCTACAAACAGTGTGTGTAAAGAATGTCAGTTAGGCAAACAAAGCAGAGTCTCTTTTAAAAGCAAAGATCAGTCTTCTACCGGATTGTTGGAATTAGTACATACTGATCTATGTGGTCCGACAAGAATCAAGAGTCTGCAAGGTGATAGATATTTCATGTTGTTAATTGATGATCATTCCCGGATGATGTGGGTTACCTTTCTAAAAGAAAAATCAGAAGCTTTTGAGAAGTTTAAAATCTTCAAAGCTATGGTGGAGAATCAAACCGGATTGAAACTAAAGTGTCTAAGGTCTGATAGAGGTGGTGAATTTACATCTGGTGAATTCATTGACTTTTGTGAGAAACAGGGTATAAGGAGACAGTTGTCTGCTCCTAAGACTCCACAGCAGAATGGAGTAGTTGAGAGAAAGAACCGGACCATCCAGGAAGCTGCTAGGACAATGATGTTGGAAGCAAATGTTCCTCAAATGTTTTGGAAAGAAGCTATCAGCACTGCAGTCTACACTCTCAATCGAGTTCAAATCAGAAACAACACCGGTAAGACCCCCTATGAACTTTGGTTTGGCATCACTCCTACTGTGAAATATTTCAGGGTATTTGGTAGCAAGTGTTATATTAAAAGAGATGAAGATCTAGGAAAGTTTGATGCTAGAAGTGATGAAGGAATTTTCTTGGGCTACTCCACTCAAAGCAAAGCATATCGGTGTTACAATAAGAGATTGAGGAAGATGATAGAAAGTACCAATGTAAAGGTTGATGAAGGAATTGAGAAACCTTCAAGATTTTATGAATTTGATGAAGATGACCAAGATAGTGTTCAAGGAACTCAATCCTCTCCGGTGAAACAGAGTCAGCCTGATCCGGTAAATCAGGAAGAAGAGTTAGGTTTAAATGAGCCTGATCAAGAAACAGTAGTACTGGATACTCCCAAAATTCCAAGGTATGTAAAACTAAATCACTCTGAAGATCAGATCATAGGTGACAGAAGCAAAGGTGTACAAACTAGAAGGAATATTGCTCAAGATCAGAATGAATGTTGTCTGATTTCAAGGATTGAACCTAAAACAATAAATGAAGCCTGCAATGATGAAAATTGGACCAAAGCAATGGAAGATGAACTGATGCAAATTGAGAAAAATCATACTTGGGATCTTGTTCCCAGACCTAGAGACAGGAATGTAATTGGAACCAAGTGGGTCTTCCGGAACAAACTAAATGAAGCTGGTGAAGTAATCAGAAACAAAGCTAGATTGGTCTGCAAAGGCTACTCTCAAATAGAAGGAATTGACTTTGAAGAGACTTTTGCTCCGGTAGCAAGAATTGAAGCAGTCAGATTACTTCTTGCATTTGCTGCCTTCAAAGATTTCAAGGTATATCAGATGGATGTCAAGTCTGCCTTCCTAAATGGTGATCTGGAAGAAGAAGTCTACATTGAACAACCGGATGGATTTCAATTGTCTGATAATAATGATATGGTCTGCAAGTTGAAGAAAGCTTTGTATGGATTGAAGCAAGCCCCAAGAGCATGGTATGAAAGGTTGGATAAGCATCTTGTGCAGATTGGATTCAACAAAGGTACTGCTGACAGCAACTTATATTTCAAAATTGATCATGAAAACATTCTGATTGTTGAAGTGTTTGTGGATGATATCATTTTTGGAGGAAGAGATAGTATGTGTAAAACTTTTGCAAATCAGATGAAAAGTGAGTTTGAAATGTCTATGCTTGGTGAAATGAATTTCTTCTTGGGTCTGCAAATTACTCAAACAAAAGAAGGGATCTTCATTTCTCAGACCAAATATGTGAAAGAATTGTTAAAGAAATTTGGTATGGAAGACTCAAAGCCTATGAACACTCCTATGGCAACCGGATGTAAGTTAAGCAAAGATGATGATTCTCCAAAGGCAGATCAGACAAAGTATAGATCAATGATTGGTGGATTGTTGTATCTCACTCAAACTAGACCAGATATA
Source organism: Cunninghamia lanceolata (assembly GCA_027924645.1). NCBI lineage: Eukaryota > Viridiplantae > Streptophyta > Pinopsida > Cupressales > Cupressaceae > Cunninghamia > Cunninghamia lanceolata. Next base: position 206,812 of record BSBN01001028.1, read on the forward strand.
ATGCAAGCTGTTGGTCTTGTGGCAAGATTCCAGGCTGATCCTAGAGAATCTCATGTTATGGCAATCAAAAGAATTTTTAGATACTTGAAAGGGACAGTTGAGTATGGTCTATGGTATCCTAGAGATCCGGATTTTTCTCTTCATGCTTACACAGATGCAGATTGGGCAGGAGATGTGGATGACCGGAAGAGCACTAGTGGTGGAGCATTCTTTTTGGGGAAGAGATTGGTTTCTTGGCTAAGCAAGAAACAAGATGCAATATCTCTGTCTACAACTGAAGCAGAATACATTGCAGCAGCAGGTAGTTGCACTCAAATCTTGTGGATGAAGCAGATGCTAAGAGACATCAAAGTTGAATATGAGGAGCCTATCACAATTTTCTGTGATAATTCAAGTGCAATTAATATTTCCAAGAATCCGGTATTGCATTCTAAGACTAAGCACATATCTATCAAATTTCACTTTTTGAGAGAACAAGTAAACAAGGAAGAAGTCAGATTGGAGTATGTTCCCTCCAAGGATCAGATTGCAGATATCTTTACAAAACCTCTTCCCAAGGATTCTTTTGAATATCTCCGGGAGAAGTTAGGGGTCATGGCCCCTCCGGTGATGAACTAAGATGCACTGATGTGCATCAGTCCGGTGGCTATCACAGTCATATCTTGTGATCCGGACTAATGGGGAGCTGCAACTAAGGGGGAGCAGCTGGTATTATTCTGATGCATGAGAGTTGCAAGTATGAGCCCTTTGCCATTGATGTCAAAGGGGGAGAGAAGACATGTGAAAAACAAGTGGTTGTTGATAGGGGGAGCTGTGACAGAAAAGAGAAGTTCTTGTCTTGATGGTTTTTCACATCATATGTTGCCATCAATGACAAAGGGGGAGATTGTTGCAAGTATGAGGTGAGCCATTGTTGTCATTGATGTCAACATACTCATACTGCATTGACAAGAAGGATTTGATGAGCTTTGTGCTGAGGATATTGAGAAAATTAGCCTCAGTCAGGAACAGTGAAGAACAGTGATGAGAAGAAGGTAAATATACTGTATAGGATGAGAACCGGAGGATGCGGATTAAAGGGTTAGTAGATATGAGTCTTGAGATGCTACAGTTAAGATTTCAGAGGTCCGCATGAAGATCTGAAGGAGTTATGGCTGCCGGTATAGAACCGGGTCCGGCAAGTATCCGGAGGTGACAGAGGATCACAAAAAGGTCCGGTGAGGTCCGGAATTGTATTATCATAATCTGCGGATTGGAAGGAGTGTTTTAGATGTCCTTGTGATGTGTCATCCTGATTTGTGTGTGATTTGGAGGTCCGGAAGTACCTTCTGCATTATGACAGTGGCGACAGACTGTGTTCTTGAAGTTCCGGATGAGGAAGACAAGAGATTCCAGTAAGCAGAGGAAGTGCGGATGTATCCGGACATTCAGACAGACTTGTGAAGGCTCTTGAATCATGTTTAGGTTGTGTTGTTGGTCCGCATTGATGGTAGAGCCCGGAATTGAAGTTATTCTTCCGGATGAAGTTATTGCTCTGTTTAGCCGACCGGATGAGTTGTTCATCCTGCGAATGTTCTTGTGATAGCCGACCGGATGTGTTATTCATCTTGCGGATACTCCTATGGTTGTTTGCCGACTTAGATGCTTGTTCCTAAGTCGATGTCTTGTATAAATAATGATTTGTGAATTCATTTCAGGGATGTAGTATGTGGATGAGTATGGTGTAGCGAAGAAAGGTGCGAAAGGCAGAGCAGAGATTGTTGGGCTTAATTGGAACTGATCCGGACATGGTAGAGATGTCATTCTCCAGTTCAAGACTGTGATTTTTATCACTCTGTAGACAGTGTGTCTCCTTGTAGGCAGTGGGCCTCTTTGTGAGCAGTGTGCTCGGGCAGTGAGCCCTTATTGGCATGTGCCATTCATTTTTCCTTATTCTTCTAACAGAGAATAATTCTTGGGTTAATCACCCCGTGGTTTTTCCCTTAACCGGGTTTTCCACGTCAAAATCTTGGTGTTCAATATGTTGATGCTTATCTGCTCTTGTGTTTATGTATTGTGCTTCCATGAATGATTATTTGATATACTGCTAACTAACAACAGAGAATTAAGTGTTTGAAAGAGAACAAGTTCTATACAACTGATTCACCCCCCCCCCTCTCAGTTGTATGCCCTAGATCCAACAAACAGTGCCGACCCAAAGGTTTTGAGGTTGTGTGGAGTTGAGTTATGTATGGAGCAGAATTATGGAAGTAATTATAGGTTATGTCGACCTATCCTAATATACTACATGCTTTGATTCTCTCTGCAAAGTGTATAGGGTTGAGTTTTGAGTTGACAGGTCAAGGAGTCACACGGTACATCTATTATGCCAACATATTTGATGTTTTTCTTGATTGTGGTATATATATACAAGATTGATTTCTTGTGTGAAGTGTGCTAGTGGGTGAAACGACTAAGTGTGTGTGCAAAATCTGATGTAGAGAAGGGCAAGATAAGATTGTAGTGAAAATGAAGTGTATTAAGTCAGTATTCTGAGCTTCAGTGGAACTGTATCTTCAACATAGGTCAGATGCATTGTTAACAGTTCTTACTTGGCAATGACCCACCCTTTCTTCTATCTCTCTCTATTCAGGATAGTGAGTCCTTTGGCAGTGAGCGACCAGTAGTGAGCATTACTCTTTTGGACAGTGAGTCCACCATTCTATATCAAACTTTGTAACTGGTTGCTATACATATATAGTGAGCTAATTCTCACCGTGGTTTTTCCCTTTTTGGGTTTTCCACATAAATCTGGTGTGCTTGTGTTCTCTTAATGCATGCTTTCTATGTTCCTTTCCATTACTACAAATTTGTTATAATACATTAGATGGATATTTAAATTGTCAAGGTTAATGAATTTTAGGAAATACTGAAGAGTATTCCATGGAAGAGTGGGAAGAAAGGACTCAAAGAGTTCAGTGGCTCCAAGTTGTTTTATAATCCATGGATCATTGTCACAATCTACTATGGTGAGATCAAAATAAAAAACTATTACCATGTCCATGCTCAACAACTCATAGCCAATGAAGAATTCAAGAAAAAATAGATGTTCCAAACATGAGGGAGAGCAATGGGTTTATATAGGACGGGAAAGGGAGAATATGCCATTGAATAAGATCCATTAATAAAGTGGAAAGCGCATGGCATCCACTAGCTTTGAAAAATGAGCAAATATGTGTTAGGACTCTTCTAGGCATATATAGGAAAATATTCTTTCATATGCCCAGTTTTTCTATTTGGTTTCCTCATTTCCTCCCTATTTTCCCTTACTTTTTTTAAAACTTCTTTCCAGAAGCTCTCAGTCATTTTAAAAGTAGAGGAAGATGCATCAATATCTCAGGTTTCTTCACACCTTCAAAGATGTTAATCAATAATAAATAAAGGGGTTTATAATTTAATATCTCCTGGAGAAAAATGTGTTGTAAAGGAATCATAAATCTCAAAACCTTTGGGATCTAATTATTAGCATTGGTGACAATCTAGTCTAGATATGTTAGAAACCCTATCTCTAATGATTTTTATCATCACAAACTCAAAACCTAAGAATTCCTAACAAATTTATCAATGTAATTGTAATGAGTGTGTTGGACATATCATAGTCTCTGTTGTAATGAGAAAAGCTCTATTGGCACCGGTTTGGATATGTCTAGGTTCCCCAAAGATTTAAATGACTAGGATGACCTAAATGACTATCCATATGTGCAAATCCAATAATCTATAAATCTTTATATGCAATTCTATTTAATCATCATGTATATTTCTAATTTTATTTGAAAGTATTTAAAAGAAAAAATAATTTTCTCAATTATTTGTTCACCATTTACCCCTTGATTTAAAACAATTATAAATAGAATGTCTCTTTCCTATTTTAGCTTCAAGGCTAAGGAATACATTTCGTCAAACAATTTGTAAACATAGTTCAATGAGATACTCTGAGGTTTGACACTTTTGTTGGCACCTTGAGTAACAGGATGCATGGGGGGGTATAATATGTATACATTTTAATTATTATTAATGAATAATAATTACACAGTATTTAACAAAAAATATAAAAAATAATGGATGTCCTAGATATCAGTGTCAATGATGTACATTTTGCTAAAAATTATGTGGGAGGATAAAATATTACTAAATAAAAAACATTTAACATTTAACATTCAATAAGCATCTATAGTGTATTTTCTCCTGTAATAATCCTACAGAGTTAGGGTTCATCAAATGCATTCTAGGCAAGCAGGTGTTACAAGTTGTTCATAACTTAAAGGCGACGATTAGAGGCATCTTCATTTTAAATTGAAGATGGTGATTAGAGGTGACTTCATTTTGAATTTAGCTTATTTCATTCCAGATGGGCATTACTTCTATGGTTGGTCAATATGTTTCTTCTTGATCAATTTGATGGGATGTCCATGCCTATTGCACACACAGAAAAATAAATAGAGCACAAATCTTTGATTTTGGAGGGGGAAGGTTCACGTCCAACTCTCTCTAGCACCCGGGCTCTTGGGTTGAGGAGGAGCTAGGAAATGAAATTTGTCTTTTGTGAATGTTCTAAAGTAATGTGGGCCAAGTATTTGGGGGATTACATGTGCACCACCATAGAGGGAGGCTTGAGATTGGAAGCGACTATACAATTCTATACTTTTGAAGCCCCTCTTTGCATCATTCAAGGTGTTGACGTGAAATCTGCTATCAAGTTTCATTTTCTTCTATGACATATTATCATTCAAGAAGTGCTGTGAATATGAATGCTTCTTGGGTGGAAGAGGTGGTAGATACATGACATACTTCTAATGCATCATGTGAACATTGGGGGTTGGTATGACTTCTTATATGTGTCATTTGTTTTTATGTGGTTGTTCTATGCTTTTGTTTTATATGTTGTATAAGCAAGGTGTATGCTTTTATGGCATTTGTTTCTCTCTCTGCAAATTGGTTATGGTTGTTGGTTTTTGTGGGTGTAAGATTAAAGTAGACTTTATTTAGTATTGTAATGTATGAGTTCTTGTTCTTGTAATTGGTACATATTCTTAAGGGCAAGGCCCCCTATGGAACCCCCACTACTTTATCTGGAAAAATGTAGCCTAAGTTTTGTGCATGAGAAGATAGCATTTCAAAATCTGTCTTCAAACCCAATGTAGAAGTAGAGCATGGTTGGTTGATTAAGAATTTCAAAGGATTTGAGCTCATTCCATTTAATATGCACCTTGTAGAGAGAGGATTAATATGACAAGAACCCACTTGGTCTATAATCTTGTGTTGAGAAATATCGTCAAAAGATTGAAATGTTGAAAACATGAAAATTTAGTCTCCAAAACTACAACCAATTATTAAGAAAAATAGAATTCAAAAATAAATAAATTAATTAATTGCATTATTTACAAGTTACAATATAAACCTTCTTGATTGTTTCTCTACAATTATAAATTTGTAAAGACGAAGAAGATGGAAGTAGAATTGATAAAAAATGAAAAACAATAATTACCTGTAAAATTTACACACAAATAATTAAGAATTAAAACATTCTTTAAAAAAATCATTCATAATTCAATAATAATTTTATACAAAAATATTTTAAAATATTATAGATTTATATATTTTTTCTAGCCTAAAGATATATTTTAGAAGTTATATTTCTTTAGAAATAATATATATTATAAATAAACATTTACAATTTATTAATAATAATTTAAAGTATTATATTTACTTATATAAAAATATAAAGTCAAAATTCAACCTAATAAATTTCAAAATTATCAAATACAGTATAAAATTGGAAAATCAGTCCACATACCATCAAATTCCAAACCTGGCTCAGAACAAAAGTTCATAAAAACACTTTGTAAAGTAATATTAATTGGAAAATGTTGAAATTCCACTCAATATTTGGCGTCATGTGTTGCCAATAAACCAAAGGGTACGGTAGCCAATCAACTTTTAAGATCAGCTGAAAGACATTGATAAAACAACATATTGCAATGTAGAATGCTTCCATTCACCACACTGCACAAAAAATAATACAGACAACAGAAGTGGGGCCTACGCAATGTATGTTGGTTGATTGATCATAGTTTAAGCAGTTTCATTAGCAGATCCTCAACGTCCTTGGAATTAGACCATCCTTGAACTTGAGCCTTCACCATGTTGGGATTCTTTTCAATTAGCTTCCACAGTGGATACCTAAAAACAACCAAATAAATCAAGTGAAATTTCAGTAATCTTCTAAAATGGGCACCTAAGAACAATCAAATGATATTTTGGGCATTCTTCTACAATGGATACCTCAGAACAATCAAATAAATCAAATCATATTTCAGTATTATTCCAACAATGGATACATAAAAGCAATGGAATAAATCAAATGATGTTACAGAAAAGAATACAGGGGTCAAGTTTCTCACTCTTTTCTAGGCATAACATCATCTCCTTCTGTTAATTTCAAGGTGGGGCAGAAATCCCCACTGCCATCTCCCAGGTAAATAAAACGTTTGTTGAACCCATCTTCTATGGACTTTCGCATTTCATCTATGGCTGCTCCCTGCAATAGATTACAAAGCATTAAGCATAAACTAGAAAATTTCTGCTAGAATACTAGCAACAAGTATATGTAAGAAAAATTATGACCTTGCACATATTGGGAGGGCAGAGGTTGCAGCCATGAGGAGCTACTGTAGAAGGGTGGAATGGGCAAATTCTTAATCTCCCACTCTCCTCAACAAATGCAGGGTTTGTCTTAATCTCTGTAAAATACTGAAGCAGGTCATGGGTCTCAAGGATAGTCTTTATGAAAAAGATATTAGCATCGCTCACAATTCGAAGATCACACCTGCTCAAAACCCAAGTAAAAATGATAACCATTAATATAATCTCTGTAAAGCTCAACCAATAGGGGAGGGCTCTCCTAGTTGAACAAATGAAAGAGAACTGTGAACCCATCCCTAGACCAATTCATACAATATTGCAATAGTATATATAGAAAGTTAAAAACTCAAAATTAAAAGGGAATTGGTGACCACTTTCAAATCCAAAAGAACCAGTTCAACAACTTAATAAGGATTTAAAACCCAAAAGAATCAGCTCAACAATTTGAGGACTCTACATAAAAGGGAGTCCGTAACCAACTTTAAAACCCAAAAGAACCAGCTCAACCAAAATAAAAGAAGTTTTTGAAGGTCCTCCATTAAACCAACCCAAACTAAAACTCACCCCAAAGAGAAGGCAAACTTGATGGCTCGGATGGTCTCTGGATAAAGAGGAATGGTCCTCAAACTTGCTTCAATATCTCTTATGATCTTTCCCTGCTCATGCAGCTCACCCATCATTTTATCCTGCACCCACAATATAATCTTAGGCTTTACACCTACAAACATTAAAAACAAAACAAAAAAATTGCTACAATATTACAAGTGTTGCTTACCATGAGAGTATTCCATGGAAGAGTGGGAAGCAAGGACTCAAAGAGTTGAGTGGCTCCAAGGTGTTCCATAACCCATGGATCACTGTCACAATCTATTATGGTGAGATCAAAATCAAAAACTATTACTGTGTCCATGCTCAACAACTCACAGGCAATGAAGACTAGGACAAAACAAATATGTTCCAAACAGGAGTGAGGGCAATGGGTTTATATAGGATGGGAAAGGGAGAATATGCCATTAATAAAGTGGAAAGCGCATGGCATTCACTAGCTTTCAAAAACAAGTAAATATGTGTTAGGACTCTTCCAGCCGCCGGGCATATACCGGAAAATATTCTATCAGATGCCCGGTTTTTCTATTATAGTTTCCTCATCTGCGATTCTGCTCTCTGATTTCCCTTGCTTTTTTTTAAAACTTCTGCATGAGCATCTCAAGTTTCTTCACACCTTCAAAGACGTTAATCAATAATAAATAAAGGGGTTTATAATTTAATATCTGCCGGAGAAAAATGTGTTGTAAAGGATTCATAATTCTAAAAGCCTTTGGGACCTAATTATAGCGTTGGTGATAATCCTGATATGTTAGAAACCCTATCTCCAAAGATTTTTATATTTTTAGAAAGAAGATATACATAGGAATACAACTATAGAAAGTGTGAGAAATTATAACTTTTTGTTTATTTATTTGGAAGAAATAAATTGTAAAAATAGTATTATAGTTTTATTAGTTTTTTTAACATTGTTTATATAATTATTTTTAAAAAAATATATTATATAATTTTTTTTTAGGATATGTAAGTGGAAGGGCTATTCTCATAAATTATATAATCAAAACAAACCAGTTTTTATTGTCTAGAGTATAAATAGGGTAAGAAAGCATTAAATCTTTAAAAGAAAAAAATTTAAAATTAAATCAAGGTATGTAGGTGAAACTACCACATCTAGTATGTAAGCTAAAAAAACTAAATAGAATCTAATCCTTTTTTTGCACCATTCAATCTTAAAAGATTTAATTAGAGGCCACTTGTTGGTTCTTTCGTTTTTATGTGATAGACTGTTTGGGCTTGTGGAAGTCATTAAAAACTTTCATTCATTCAATCCTTTTTTTCATGAAAATAAACAGTTATATTGTGTGGATCTAGATCTTTTGAAAGAATCTTCAATTGTCCAATCATTACACCGAAGGCGTTCCCTATTTGAAAGGGACAACGTGAGCAGGCCATCAACAGTCTCCTTTCCCTTACAGACGTGCAAGACGATTGAAAGTATTCTGATCGTCTATTTCGTTGGCAGTTCTCCGGTCACCGTTATTATTTTCTTGCATCGGTTTTTTTCCTCCGGTGTAGGGTCTGGCCGTTGATTCTTGGCCGTCCGGCGAGTAAAGCGTTTCCGGCGATTTCATTATGTTTTCAAGCGATCACTCGTACCTTAATTCAGTGTTATTATGTTTTTTTTTATACATTTTTTTCTATTTATACGCGCTTTGGTAGGTATGGCGCGCCTCTTTGTATGGGTACACGCTCATATTAATTTTTAATTTTTATATTTTTAATTATTGTTTTTAATAATTAATAATAATAATAATAATCTTGTTTATAATTTTTAAATATTTAGTAATATTTAATATTAATAGACATTAAATAATTAATATTAAATAGTAATTAATTTCTAATTTTTAGATTTTTAATTATTGTTTTTTTTTTTTTTATATTAATCATCGAGAGTTCAAAGTATCAAATATACAACAGAGACCCAAGGGCAAACAACGAGCCTAAGGGGTCAAACTAGAGTATCAAAATCACATAATAAATAGTACGGAGATACAAAAGGAGAGAGTAACCAAGAGCAGCTAAGTAAGAATATCATCCCGGTTTTCCAACCAGGTCGTCCATCCTTGCGGTCCTTCCATCCAAAACCACCTTCTTCCTGTCCAGAATTTGAGCATACATATCCAGTTGCTCATAAGGAGGGGTACCATTGTCTCTAATCTCTTTAATCAGGTTGTCAAGGGCTTTGTCAAAAGTATTTTTGTCTTCTAAGATACTGGCCCATTCATATCCATGCTTCATCCCATATATAAACCTCGAGGCGTGTCCATCTTTAAGAAATCTCAGAAGCTTATCACGTTCCAGATTCATAATGCAGCAAACCTGAGAGGCAATCTTAAAACGAGTGAGTTTTCTGTAAAACCCAGTAAGACTTCTATCAATGCCTTGAAATTTGGCTTCATTTCTAAATTTCCATATGAACCAAAGAATGAAAGATGAAAGAATATGCCAAAAAAGGTTAGCGTCTTTTCTCAATCCTTGTATAAAGCCAGTAACAATCTCAATAGTATAGACATGTTTAGTAATAGAAATTCCGAACATTAACCAGATTTCTTTTGCAAAATTACAATAAAAAAATATATGCCTCATAGTTTCAGGAACTCTACAAATAGAACAAGTATCATAACCAGTAAGATGATTTCTAACAGCAAGCTTATCAAGCAGGTGCTGCCATTTAAAACATTTAACTTTAGGAGGAATAGGGGTTTTCCATAAAATGTCAAAGGATTTTTGCCATTCAGTGGAACTGAGATTACAATACCAAATTTTGTTAATATGATTAGTCACAGCAGTGTCAGTGTTGAGAAACTTGTATATGTCTTTGGCTTTAATTTTTGTTAGCAGGGACCCATCTCTCCATCTAAAAGATAGGTAACGATGAGAATCCACATCAGTACTTCTAGGAAGATTTAAGGAGGCACAAGCATTCTTAATTAAATTATAAGTTCTGATTTGAGAATTAGGAAGATCATACATTCTGGACAGACTGTTCCAGCTAATAAGAGTGTTATGTTCCATGATATCCATAATGCATTTGATGCACTTAGCATTCCAAGATCTAGCAAAACATCCTTTGGTAAGAGCAAGAGGCTTATCAGAGTTGGTAAGGTTCCACCAAATAGAGCGCTCTCCATGAATAGCATATTGATAATCAAAACTGGAGTTGTCAATGAAACCTCGGACCATCTCCCAAGCCTTCCAAATGGATCTAAAGACCCAGGTCCCTTGAACGGAAACAGCAAAATGACCAGCCACCAAATCACAGAAAGGAAGACCTTTCCAGGATTTAGCTTGTTTTGGGACACCACACTGGATGTTATTTCTGATAAGGACCTTCCAAGGCTCGTTACCCTCAAAGGCCTGGAAGATCCATTTGGAAGCAAGGGAGATTCCTTGCAATCTAAGATCTTTAAGTCCGAGGCCACCAACTTTTTTATCCAGATGACACTAGTTCCATTTCACCATGTGAGTCTTTCTCTTTCCTTTACCATCCGACCATAGGAAGTTGCGAATAACCTTTTGAATTTCAAAGATCTGGTAGTTACTAAACATCCAAGCGGATGAGTAATATATACTGTAAGAAGATAAGATTTTTTGACACACTTGAGCCCTTCCAGCAAGTGAGAGAGTCTTATGATTCCAATTATTCAATTTATTAATGATCTTGTCCTTGACCCACCCCCACATATCCTTGAGAGAAGGAGCAACAGAAAAGGGAATACCAAGATATCTGACAATCTTATGAGGCCCACCCCACGAATAACCAAACTGATTCAACCAGTCAGGAGGAGCCTCTTTCCAGCCAAGCATAATAGATTTGGGGCTGGAAACGCGAGCTCCTGAGGCTTTCCCAAAAAACTCAAGTTTTTTATTAAGACAATGAATATTATGCTGAGAAAGCTCCAAAAAAAGAGAGGTATCATCGGCAAACTGAATGTTTAAAAGTTCAGAATTATCAGGAAGGGTAATCCCATGAACTCTAGGAGAGAGGGAATCATCCTAAAGAAGATAAAAAAGAGCATCAGAGGCAATGACAAAAAGGGCAGGAGCAAGAGGGCATCCTTGCCTAATGGAACGAGAAAGCATAATAGGTTGTGAAAGATTACCATTGACTTCAATACGAGCAGAGGCATCAGCAAGCAAAACTTTAACATAACTACAGAAGTTAGGAGGAAAACCGAAAGCTCTGAGCATTTTAACAATGAAGTCCCACTCAATTCTGTCATAAGCCTTCTCAAAATCAACAAGCAACATAGCAGTATCTTGATTAGAAGTCTTAGCCCATTCCATGGTTTCCCAACTAGTGATTAAATTTTCCAAAATGTATCTGCCTTTAATGAACCCAGTCTGAGTGGGCCAAATAAATTTAGGAAGAACTTTTTAAGTATGGTGGCCAAGACTTTAGCAAGAATCTTGTATGAAACATTAAGCAATGTAATAGGCCGCCAATTCTTGATAAGAGCCTTGTCACTAGCCTTGGGGATGAGCTTAAGGATGCCAGTATTAATAGAGGACCCCAAGGAACCATTTTCAAAAGCTTTAGAATATAAATTATAAAGGTCCTGAGTGATCCAATCAATGTTAGTCTTATAGAATTCAGCAGGGAGCCCGTCAGGACCCAGAGCTTTATCATCCTTAAGCTTACGAATAGCATTAGCAATCTCCTGAGGGGAAACCATATTTTGAAGCTGAATAGAGTCTTCTTCAGAAATCTTGGTAGGAATAAGGTTCATGCAACAGTTTCTAATATCAACAGAGTTAGAAGAATCTTCAGATGAGAAGAGATTGGAATAAAATTCCTGAAAGGCATTGATAATGTCATGAAGAGAGAGAAGCTCTCTGTCCTCAACGACAATCCTGTCAATTCTCTGCTTCACATGTTTTTGTTTTAAGAAATTAAAGAAAAATTTTGATCCTTTATCCCCAAATTGCAGCCATTGATTTCGAGATCTGATGGAGGCTCCTTTAATTTTAGCTTGCTGATGTTTTCTAAGCTTATTTCTAGCAAGAGAAACTTGCTCAGCCAGAATAGAAGAAGTAGGTTGGGTTTGGATACTGGCTTCCAAGGAAAGAAGATGCTCAGATAAAGAGTTTTCCACTCTTCTAAAATCCTTAGCTTTTTTTTGACCGAAAGTCTGAAAGACCTTTTGCCAAGACTCAATATTGGTATTCCATCTAGTTATGTGCGAAATATTCTTATTATTCAGGTTAAAAAATCTAACCATTTTGATGGCAATCAGAACATTTTGATCATCAAGCAGAGAAGTATTAAGAATAAACTTCCTAGAGCGAGAAGTAGAATGAGGGATGGCATTTCTATAATTGATGGTAGCAGATATGAGGTAGTGATCAGAAAGACTGGAAGGATGAACAGAAATGGCAGGTGAGGAGGCAGAGGAAAAGAAGGAGAAGAAATCGAGATTGGCGTAGAATCTATCTAGTCTAGAATAAATACGATTGACACCCTGCTAAAAATTGCACCAAGTGTAATTAAGGACAGAATTATCACAAGCATGATCATAAAAGGGGTCAAAGAGATTAAATGTTTTTTAAATCTATCCCAATAGATTTTTTCCGAACCTTTCCATTCAAAAGGAGCACCTCCAGATTTGTCAATATTTGATTCAATCATATTAAAATCCCCCCCAAATATCCATGGGATGTTAGGCAGGGAGATCATCCAATCCCAAAGCTGAGATCTTTCTCTATAATCATTGGAAGCATATAAAGAGTAGATTCCAAAACATGAGTCACAATCTTTAATGACAACCCAGGCTGCTCTGTTGCATGGAGAAATACCCGAGTCATAAATTTGTTTAGCCCATTTAGGATGCAGAAGAAGAGCAACTCCTCCATTTCCTTTGGGATGGTTGGAGAAGATCTTAACATCATCCCTCCAAATGAAATCAAGAGCAAGATCAAGAGCAAAACCAACTACTTTAATTTCTTGCAGCATCAGGAAATCAAGATTATTGTGCATATTAATAGACTTCTTAACAATAAACTTGCAATCAGGAGACTCAAGGCCTCTCACGTTCCAAGACAAGATCTTCATGAGGAACTAGGATTGTTAGATCTAGTAGAGAGACCCGCTTGGTCTCCAATCTTTTTTTTGTTCTTCGACCCAAGAGGTCTTCCTTTCTTTTTGGAGGAGAGACTTTTAATATTCTCATCCTCTTCATCACCGTTTCCCTCACATTCCAGACCCATGGAGTGATCCATGCCAGAAGGAGGGCGGTTACTGTTAAACAGGGGATTGGCATAGACAACCTCAATCATTGAGATGTCCTCTATTTCATTTAAAGCAGAAAATGAATTTTTAATTGAGAGATTCTTAGTGCTATCATTATCCGGAGCACAGAGGTTAGGACAAGGAGCTAACCCTGGGTCCGGAGGGATACACTTTTGACTGTCTAACATAGCATCATCAGGTTTCCCATTATCAACATAAGGAGTGTTATCCAGTAATAAAATAGGGCTAGAGTTAATAATTTCAACAGGATTGGTCCTGGCCTTGCGTGGTTGAATTTGTTCTAAAGCCAGTTGCTGGGCATTTTTTCGTCTTCTTTTCCGGTCTGCAACAATTTGGAAGTCATCAGGGTAGGCAGTCTTATTTAAAACATCTTCGTTAGAGGCAAATAGAGGGCAAGCTGGTGCCGATTTGATCCCATTTTTTGATTCAGATAAGGGGTTAACCGTTTTATGAGAAACACTGGGAGTGGTTAAAGCAATCGTGGTAGGATTCTTGAGGGGGGGGGACAGAGGTTTTAGGAGAAGCTAGTTGTTCAGTACGGGTTTTAGGGTTAACAACTTGAGCATCCGACATAGAATTACCAGCAGAGATGGGGTCAGGGTTGGATTTCTTAGTATTAATGCTAGGTTTTTTCTGATTAGTAATAATAGGACAATCCTTTCTTTGATGATCCTCCCTTTTGCATAGAAAGCACGCATTTAACCCCTTAAGGATTTCGATAGGGCAAACAAAAAATTGACCATTAATATTAACCTTCAAGTCCGATGGAATATCAATCCCAGGTTTGATGGAGATTAGAACCCTAGCATCGAGATTGGGGACCAAATGGGCAGTTTCATCAATCCGGATGATCTTGCCAAATTCCTCAAGAAGCTGGGGCAAAAATTTCCAAAGAAAGGGAGGAACAGTCCTCAAAATTAACCATCTAGGGCATGAAAGGGCTAAAATTTCATCTTCAACGGCTTCCTGAGACCAGGGAAGAGCCCTAAAAGAAGTTTTGCCAACCGTCCAATAATGGCGGTTTAGGGCTTCCAACTGGGACTCATGATTTTGAAAAAAGATAATGAACAAACCCCGTTGAATTTGCCTGCAGAATGAAATTTTCAAACCCATTTTGATATTCCATAGGCTGTTAAACCAGTCATCTAAAAATTTTCGAGGAGGGCATTTGTCAACATCTATGCAAGCAAAAAAGATAGCAGTATTTGCTAACCTATCCTTCTCCAATGCAATTTCCTTCATCATTTCATTATTTGGCAAAATAAAAGAATCAGCCAAAGCAGAGAAGGAAGCCTTACCTTCTTCGACTGGTTCTTTGCTTCCAAGAGTCTTAATAAAGCGAGCATCTGGGGAGACGCCATTAGAAGCCAGAGCCACCGTTTCAGCAAAAGATTTTTTGAGGGTTTGACCAGATGAAATAGCAATCACAGAGGCGGAAGGAGGAGAAACATTAAGAGTTTGATTAGGGGCCGAGTAAATATCAGGGGCTTTGGGGAGAGAGCCATTGGGCGGGATAGCGTCCATAAATGAAACCAGGGTTTCACACAAGGACGACAGGCAGAAAACTAAAATAAAGAACGGAAGGAAATAAAAGCAATGCAGAGAAAGGACGAATTCAAACCACGTGGAGGAGAGAGACTCTCCTCCACCTCACCACCGAGCCGCTGACGCCACCTTCCGCTTGCAAATCGCGGTCAGAGGAGTCGACATCCGCCGGAAAGCTAATTCACAAGTTCGCCGATAGGTTTTTTCGCATGCAGACCGAGCTCCTTATTTCCAGAATATTAATTATTGTTTTTAATAATAATAATCATTTTTATAACTTTTTAATATTTAATATTAAATATTAAATATTAAATATATAAAAATGACTTAACTTAAAATACAATATTATAAATATAAAATATATTATAGTTATAAATTTTTAGTATTATATTATAGACTAATATATTTATTTTTGGTTTTTTTTTTTATGATCAAGTGCTACCAGTTGGGGTAGCCCCTTTATGCTATAGAGAAGAAATTAAAAAATCTATCAATGTCGAGGAGTTGGAATTTTCTAATGCTAGTCTTTCTACAAGACCAGTCCATCTACCTCCATCGGAACAAAAAAAATGGATGGCTAGATGTCTGGGCTACACCAAAATTAGCTAGTAAATCAGTAGACCCGTTTGCTTCTCTGAAGACATGGTTATTGTGAAATCTTGGATGGACTCAAGTGATTCTCGGATGGCTAAGAGCATAGGTTGTAGTTCCCAATTAGAAACACAGTTCTTCTTAATAGCTTCAATGCAAATCTGCGAATCTCCTTCAATATCGATATGATGAAGGCCCTGCTACACACAGATTGCAAGACCGACATTAAGTGCCTCAAATTTTTCTCTGTTGTTTGTCACCCAAGAAATATTCTTTGACAGCACCCAGATCAGAAGACTTTTATCGTCTCAAACAAGACATCTTGCTCCTGAAATACTGGGGTTGCCTTTCGAGGCGCCATCGAAATTCAGTTTCAGGCATCCTTTCGGAGGAGTAGACCATTTAATGTGCTTTCTCTTTGCCTTTTTGGATTCCGTCGAGAGGAACCCAAAGGGGATTTGGAGCAATGGTAATTTCTTGATCAGTGCATTGTCCCAGCAGGAGAACGGAAGAGACATTCTTTTCTTTGCTGCCACCTTCATGCATTCATATATTCCTCTTTCAATTCCTTCAAGTACTCTCTCAAGTAAGCACTTTGTTTTGGAAGATTCTACAATTTCACTCCTTCCATATATGCCAGATCACTATGGAAGGGCCAATCGCCCAAAAACTATCCCAGAGAGAAGAACACTTTGGAGAGGGCCACGAATCGAACCAATTCCTCAGCACCCGCGGTCTTAGACCCTGCTAGGCCACCAGGTTCTAAAGCCAGTCCCAACAATCACTTGCGAATGGACAGTTTAGCAATAGGTGGTTTGCCATTTCTAAATCTGCTTTGTAGAGTATGCATCTGGAGGGTCCTTAAAACCTGATTGACGATAGCTTGTCGTAAGTAAGGCACCTCCCGTGGATGGCTATCCAGGCAAAGGCACCTGCCTTTGGTAGTATATCCTTGCCCTAACACAGTTTATTTGGCCAACCTCCCGTGCTGTGGCGGCATTGAATCAGGTAACCCATTCTTTCTGAATATCTTCCTGAGCTTGCTGCACACCACATAATTTTGTTGTTAGCTCTGTTCAAGCGAAGAGTTGGATTACCGACAATTTCCAAGACTCTCATTTTTGCCTCTTCACTTATATGTAGCTGGCCAAGCCTACTACTGAAAGAATCCATGCTTTCCTTAAATTTTAGGTAATCCGCTACTTTATCTTCAAATTCCTCCTTTATCACCGCTGCCCAAGGGGTGAGAGACAACTCATCCACAAGAGGTTTCATACCGCCCCAGGAGTCCATCCAAAAATCTACTTGTTTGCCATCGTTGACCTGCCAGGTGAGGTGGTTTGTGATAATTTTCTTGCATTCCATTATGAATCTCCAGATATGGGAACCCAATGGGGGGTTAGTCATAGTGAATATTCTTTTTGGATCGGGAGAGTCCAAGTACTTGTTCTGCAAGATTCTGCACCAGAGTTTATCTGGTGATACATACATTTTTCAGACAAGTTTATCCCCTAGGGCCAAGTTCTGAAATTTGATATTTCGAATACCCATGCCACCATCCTCTTTAGAATCTCTGACTTTATCCCAATGGATTAGTGGGATGCGCCTTTGATCATTGGATCCTTCCCACAAAAACTTTTTTAATATGTTGTTGAAGGAGTCTGCCGCTTTGGATGTAAGTTGATTACAGGCCATCATGTGGACCAGAATGGCTGTTAAAACTACTTTTATCATAGTGATTTTGCTTGCCAATGTGAGCCATTTCCCTTTCCATCTTGTTATTTGGCTATGGCATCTTTCGATCACTTCATTCCATATACTAGATCTTATGATACCTTTGAAAATTGGGACCCCCAGTTATTTGCATGGTGTGGAATCCATATTCATTTCTAAAATTGTTGCAATCCTTCGCTGTAAAGAT
This sequence comes from Cunninghamia lanceolata, assembly GCA_027924645.1. Taxonomy (NCBI): domain Eukaryota; kingdom Viridiplantae; phylum Streptophyta; class Pinopsida; order Cupressales; family Cupressaceae; genus Cunninghamia; species Cunninghamia lanceolata. Next base: position 224,406 of record BSBN01001028.1, read on the forward strand.
TTCTTTGTAAAGAAAAAGAAGATCTTAGACTTGACCTGATTAATTGTTTGACCAGAGAGCTCTACATACCTTCCTAATAGCCTCTTAATGGTGAGCGCTTCCCTTTCACAGGCTTCATCGTATAAAACTGTGTCATCTACAAATTGGAGATGTGTTATTGGATCAACATTGTTGGCTACTGAGACTCCTTTCCAATTGCCTTCCATCCTCTGAATTTCTATCATTCTGCTAAGGGCTTCTACCATAATTGCAAAGAGGAAAGGGGAGATGGGATCGCCTTGGCATAGGCCATTCGAACTCTCAAGGAAGCCGCAAGAGGAACCATTCACAATCATTGAGAAGTGGGCTGTGGAGATGCATTGGTTGATCATTTTTAGCCAGTTGTTGTAGAAACCAAGCTTCGCCAATATTTTCATTAAAAAGCACCATTTTACTCTGTCATAGGCCTTGCTAATGTCTAGCTTGATCATCATGCTTTGTTGTCTTCCATGTAATTAATTGAATGGAGGGCTTCATTTGCCACGATGATGATGTCGGTAATCTCTCTCCCTGGAGTGAAACCACCTTGTGTATGAGATATAATCGATTCCAGAACTGATTTTAGCCTTGTAGCCAATACCTTTGATATGATTTTGTATATCGTGTTGCATAGAGATATCAGCCTAAAATCATCGAAAGTTTTGAAATACTCTTTTTTGGGGATAAGTGCTAGGACAGTGTTGTTCATGTCTTTTACAAATTTCTTCTTCTTCCTAAAATCTTCAACAATTTATTTTATCTCACCTCCAAGAAAATGCTAGCATTTATGGTAGAACAATGCAGGGAAACTGTCTAGTCCCAGTGCTTTATCTGGATGCATTTCGAAGATCGCTGATTTCATTCTTCCTCTGTGAAGGCTATATTTTCTATACTCTCTGGATCTGAATGAATCCTTCCTTCTTAGTCTTGGATGGCCATGATTCTATTGTGCATCTTCATTACCTTGGTTGAGTTATGAAAGAAGTATGTATTCAAGTCTCCTTCCTCAAGCCATACTTCCTAGGATTTGGCCCTCCAATATTCCTCATCTCTAGCTAGTATTTTCGAATGTTGGGATAGAAGGGATTTCTCTCTCTCAAAATCTACTTGCCCCATTCTGCCTCGAATAACCACTTCGTTCAATTCACTTAGTTCCTTTCCTATTCTTGTCTTGTCTTCAAAGATGTTTCCATGAGGATTTGCTCCAAGCAATCAAGTTGGACTTTATGTATTGAAGTTTACACATAAATCTGTAGCTATTTGTTCCCACCTGTCTTGGGACTCTCTTCCACCAGGATTCTAGCAGTGGCAAGAGATCCGCACTACAAAACCACATTCTTTTGAATTTGAATAAACTATTCTTTGGTTTTGAATCCATCAGTTTGTTAAGTTATATCGGGAAATGATCCGAACCAGATATTGGAAGGATAGAGGTTGAGAGATCAAAGGATGAATTTATCCAAGAATCATTGAAGAAAAATTGATCAAGCTTTTCTGAGATGTTTGTAAACGCTGTGCGTTGATTGGTCCATGTATGAGTACCATTTTTAATTTGAACTTTGTTCAATTCTATTGTTTCCACAAACCTCCAGAAATCCTTCATTGCTTGCGATTCCACTTGTAGTCCTCCGCTTTTTTCCCCAGTCTTAAAATGGCGTTAAAATTGCCACCAAGGATCACTTTCTCCTCTCGAAATTGATTTAATAACACTTGCAAAGTTCCCCATAGATTCTGTTTCTCTTGATTCTTAGTTGGTCCATACACATTCAAAAGAAGGAAAGATAACGAGGTATTATGACAACTTATATTCAACAACATCCAATTTTTATCTCTCGCTTGTAATTTTATGTCTTCCTCATTCCTTTTCCATAACATGCCTAAACCACTAGCTGAACCTTGAGCATCAAGAAAGAGGGAGCCCCATCTGGGGTCATTTGGGCCGAAAAGGGGATGGGGCATTCCCTCAATTTTAGTTTCTTGAAGAATGATTATTCTTGCCAGACCTATCTCTACTTGATGCTTAACTAAGCGTTGTTTGTTAGTGGCATTTATGCCCCTAACATTCCATGAGGTGATCTTCATTGGTTCCTAAGGGAGGGTTTTCCTCCCTTAGTACTGTTTAGGAAATCCTTAACACTGGTGAGACCTTTCTCATTCGCCTTTTTTCCCTGATCTATTTGAAAGTTTTGTGTCCTCTTTTCTTATCAAGCCTGATATTGCATTTCAACAGGCTGGAAGTTGGTTGAGATAAGCTCCTTGGGTCTAAGATCCCAAATTCTTCGAAGTCCGCATCTTCTTGATAATCCAAGTCTATGGATACCCTATCTTCCAAGTCATAATCTTGGTCTATTTGAGTTTCCTTAATTTGAATAGGGGATATAATGTCTTGGGATTTTTTTGTATTCTCCCCAATCTCCTCTTGATCAACATTTGTCTTTTCTTTGATGCCTGGATCCTTCTCATCCTTCAGCTACTAGTCTTCTTGGCTTCGGCAGTGGGGGCACCATTGGAGCCGTGTCCTCTGAATTGTTAGGGCTCTAGTTTTCTTGGGCCTCCTTATTCCTTCTGCTCTTCCAGCGGCAATCCTCAGTAGAGTGGTTCCTTTTATTGCATCGAGAGCAAAAGAACCTTTCCCCTTCAATTTCAACTATTTGCTCCCATACCCCTTCACCAAATTTGAGGATAATAGTGGACAGAATTGGCGAAATTGTCGCAATGCACAATCTTGGATAGAGATAAGAATTTTTTTCCGTGATTCCTCTATCAAATGCTACTAATGAACCCAGAGAATTTATGATCTTTCCTAGACATTCCTCAGACCAGAACTCCAGTGGGAGATTGTACAGTCTAATCCATATTGGCTCGTTGTATGGGGTAAAGGCGCGAGGATTGAATCTTGGCATCTATTTCTGAATGTGAAGCGGGAAATCATCGATCTTCCATAGTCCCTTGACCAGGACTTCCTCCCTCATTCCATGGATTGAAAGATTGTTGTGAAGAAACCATTTGATAGAAATTTGACCACATGTTGAGGTTGCCAATTTGCAGTGCCCCATGCTAGTATCTCGCTTCTCCTTAATTTCAGACTGATCAATCGGCAGATAATGGCTAATTTTTCCAAAAGTCCACTCTCTTATTCCACTTCCTTGGAGATGTCAATGCTTAGGGCAGTTATATTGTCTGTGCCATCCTCACAAGCTTCTTTGTTGAGACCGTTGCTAGGGTTTTTGTTCAGGCGATATTTCGCTCTCTACTCTGCTCCTTCATTTTCTAAACCGTTTTCAGGAACCTTGGTTATATTTACTTTATATATAATATTAAATATAATTATATTATATACTATATTTTATATAGTGTAAATTATTAAATATATTTTGAATATAATATTATATTATAAAATCATATATTTATATTAAATATATTATATATTCAAGATCTATATGTATTTGTTATTAAATTAAAATTTTATCATATATAGAATATATATTATAGTTATATTTCTTATTGTATATTATATTATTTATAATAAATAATATTAAATATAAATAAAATATAATATTTAATTAATATATATGATATATGTTGTTTAAACCTAATACTATTTAAATGGGTGTAGAGTGAGGAGAAAGAAGAATAGAGAAAGGGAGAAGCAAGGATAGAGTGAGGAGAGAGAGGAAGGAAAAAGAGAGATATAGAAACCCCAAAGTGTTGAATCAAGAAGTCATACTTTGCATCGATATTTCCTTGACAACCCCTGCCTTATGGACACAAGAATGATTGAGAGAGAGAGAGAGTATTTTAAAAATATTTTTATCCATTTTTTTGTATTCCAAAGATGTTGCAACATAAGAGACTTAATTTTAAAAATTTACTAATTTATAAAGTTAACATAAGTGGATGAACAACCAATATGAACTTGCAACCTATTCATCTGGACCTTGCTTTTGTAATACATGCAATATGAAGGACATGATCTTGCCCAAGAACTCCACTCAACTAAAACAACATTGGTTAGGGATTGTTATAGTGCTTGACATATCTAAAGCATTTGACAAGTATGATTTGAACATCGTCCTAAAGACTCTGAAAGTTTAGATTCAACAAACAGAGGATTGATTAGATACAATGTTGTAGTTGCACCCCCTCATTCTCCATCATGATAAATATCCAATAGGGTAAATAGTTGTAGAGGCTTAAGGCAAGGAGATCCCCTTAGTTCCTAACTATTATCAGAAAAATGGGAACAATAGCATAAACAACTAATTATCCAATAACTCAATGAAATTGAAACAAATAAGATCAAACACAAAGAACACAATACCTTGCAAACCTTTCTATTCCGTGACTTCCATTGGTTGCCTATCTCGAATTGATCTCATGTAAGAATAGAGCCCTCAGAAGGTACACTTCCTTGCTTTTTTCCAAGATGACAATGGAGAATGGCTGTTGATAGGTTTTGCAATGAAGAGGATCTTCACAATACAATGATAATGGTGTGACAATTGATCTCAAGCTATAGAGTGATTTTGTGCAAAAGGCGCGTTGTGATTCCTGCAGAGTAAGTTTATAAAAAGCTTGGATCCTTCAAATGGAGGAATAGGGGTTGTATTTACAGATTTGTGAGAAAGAAGATCAATGGTGTAGAATGAATAAGAAGATCAACAGTAGAGGAAATTTGAGAGGATGTGCGCGAATAGGGAGAGGACAAGTGTCCTGCTCTATTTTGAGATATGGGAGTTAACATAATAGATTGAGGAGTTAACTGAGATGATTGACCAGTTAATAGAATAGATTAGGGAGTTAACTGAATGGACTAATTAGTTAAGTGAAATAACCAATTAGTTAACTGATTTGATTGATGAGTTAACTAATTTGACTGGAGGATAAATAGGACACGTGGGTGAGGGGATATTAGCTAATTAAATATTAAAATATTTAGTTACATGTGCAACATGGTGAGGTGGAAAGGTGATGTGGATTTATGGAATTTGGACTTAGGGATAGAGGAATTTGGGATTAATTAAATAATTTAGAATTATTTAATTATATGAGACATTAGAAGAATTAGGGGATTTAATTAAATAAATTGATTTTATTTAATTATTGTAGAGATGTGAATCATTTAAATAAATTAGAATATTTATTTAATTGATAGAGAAATGAGAATAAAATAAATATTAAAATATTTATTTAATTCAACTTAGCCATTTTTAGGTGTATATATTTTGCCCCTCTTTGATGCAATATGTTTTATCACATTGTTTCAAAGAATTAAAATTTTTGCGATTGATACATGCCCCAGTTTGTTCCTGGTACAGTTTAAATGATGACAGGGTGCCCCCTCGGGAGATTAGACAGGAAGAATGTGATGACAGGATGACTGACAATCTCATGATGAGATAGGGTGAATGATAGGTTAGGGTAAATAAATTGGTCAACGCGGAAGAAAAATGGGATGAAGAAAGAGATGAATGACACGTGATGCAAGATAAAATGATAACACACACAAGCAAGCAAGTATGTACAAATGATACAAGAACAAACAAGGGATTGCCCCTATCAAGTGATAAACCAATGATTAATCGATAATGATTGACAATAGTGTTCTTCATTGCGGGGACAATATATACCTAGATCAACACGAAGACGCAAGAAAGATATATCCCACTGATAATTATGATTGATTGACTTGGTTTACGACAAGATTAGGATCAAGACCATTGATTGCGATTGGATAATTTGATAAGATTGACTTTACTCAATTGGTATGGATTAAGGATGGACTTGCATTTGGGTCATTGCTTGGATTGACTGGATTGGGATGAGATGAATCACATGGATAACTGGAAGATACAATTGGATAAACTGTCAAAAAGGACTTGGATCTTAAGACACTTGAAAAAGGTTTATTATGGAATGAAATGCAATTTGATATGTATGGATGTGGATATTTGTCACCTTGATATTGCAAGTATTTTGAAGTGCCTGATTGGGTGATTTTTTTGTTATTTTTATGTTTTTAACATGTGAGAAAATACAAGCATCTAGGTATAATTAAACCAAGATGACATGAGTATTGCTTACATGGATTTTGATTTAGCAAGTTAACACAAGCATCTAAGTATAATTGAACCAAGATGACTTGAGTATTTCTTGTATATCAACAGATAAGGATTACACTTGTTTCATGTTTAGACCTCTGATGTCCTCGATGGTCATTATGTTGATCATGTATTTAGACAAGGCTTCACACTACTAAAGATAAACCCACAAGCAACAAACAAATAAAGTAATCATGCCCCCATCATAGCATCTCTAGTTTTTAGGCATCCTTGAGTGGCATAGGAAACATGATAACAAAAGTTAAAATTTAAGGCACAACCAATCAAAACAAAACTTTCTTGCATTAGATGTGTCTTCTTGCCATAATTTAGATGAAATCATTTGGAGTGTTTATACCCCTATTTGTTTTTCTTTGCATAGATTGATGTCTTGCATCAAAATATCTATTTGGGAGCAGGTTTTGTTGTGCACGTGTGTCTAGTGAAAGGTATCACAATCCTTGTCGGTGCCCTCTTAGAACATGTGGCATTACAGAATCCAACTCCGTGACCAGGTCGAGGACTTGCCCCCAGTCAGGTAAAGGGTTGATTTATTATGGAAGAACGGACAATAGACATGAAGAAATGGGCCCTAAGGGACTGACCTAGTGTCTTGGGGTCCCATCGATGATGGCCTTGCCTACGTGACGGTGTAGAGACAACGTAGTCGGGATGTGGACTCTTGTGGACCTGGGACCTAGGTGATGGGAAATGGTGCAGAGGCATATGGACCAGAGGATGGATGATAAGGTATGGAATGGATGGGTAGCCTCAGGGGCCCATCAATGATGGCCTTGCCTATGTGACAACACAGAGGTGACATAGTTCAACATTGAAGGATGACTCTAGAATAGACGAACAAATGACGAACCAGTGATAGGATGAAGAAGGTGGATAAGGAAGCCTTAGGGGCTCATCGATACAAGATGGCCTTGCCTACGTGAAGATGCAGAGGCAACATAGTTCAGGATGACAAGATACTGACGATGGACCCTATGAAGGCTGACACTATGGATAGGGTACTGGATAAACCTTAGGCAGTAAGGTGACAATGGTGATAGAGTATCAAGCCATGATAGGTTATCGTTAGGTGGTTTTGCGAAAAGGATACGATCAGATGGAGGATAATGGTAGGAAGAATGGACATAAGGAAATGGTTTCCCAAAGATGGAGGAAGTGGTTTTGTATTGCAAAGAGCGCTTGTTTGCCAGGTTTTCACTAATTTGCTTTTATTGCCACATTTTTGTCTTTTCTTTTTTTTGGTCCCCTTTACATTAGGGTTCTCTAGGTATAGAATTGGTGAAGATGCATACTGTTGATTGGGTCATTGAACAACTCACCTTTTGATGTAGCTAACTGGTACGCTCCTGATCCATAGGCATCAATGATTACATAAGGAGCAAGCCAGTTGGGCTCAAACTTTCCTTTCTCCTTCCGATCCTGCTGATTACGAGGATTTTATTTGAGCACTAGATCACCAACATTAAAGACCCTTGGACGTACTCTGTGATTATATCTTCTTGACATTCTTTGTTGGTATGCTTTGAGATGGTTGAAAGCATTTTGTCATTTCTCCTCTAACAGTTCTAACTCTTGCAGTTTGGAAACTCTGTAGTCTTCATCAGTTATAAGACCTTTTAACGACACTGGTGCAGGAGCACCCCTACAAGACAAGATATAGGTTAATTGTCCGCATGACAGGACATTAGTCTATTTTTAGCATGTTTGACTTCATAATGTAATAAGGTCCATTGGACCAATGCATATGTATTAGATCAGTCTAGGAGAGTGTGCAGGTAGTTAGAGTTCGTGATCAGGTTGTCTGAGCTGTCCTCTCCCAGCCGCTTGGAAGCTCCCAGCCGCTGGGAATCGAGTTGGTAGTACTTGTAGGATATTGCTATAAATAACTTAGATCAGTAGGGTTTGAGATCGTATCAGAGAATATCATATCATATCATATCAGAACAGAGAGTAGAAGAGAGTAGTAGTTGTGTTATGTTGTACTGGTGATTGAGTGAGATCCAGAGATCAGTCCAGACATTGTGAAACATTGTAGAAACAGGACATTTGTGTTTCATCTGAATAAGATCTCATCAATTGCATTATCTCGTTTATCAGCTGTTTATGTTTTGATTTCTGTTCTGATTACAGGTTAATGGATACTTTCAACCCTTCCACCGGTTGATTCTGTGAATCGGTGGAATGGTCATGTATGATAGTTTAGTTTGCATTTTAGTTTTCTGTTTATGCATTTCATTGTGTGGGAGATCGATTGGTAGCATGCTGTGAATCAACCTAGCATCCTCATGTGCTAGGGTTAGGAAGATAAACTGTTAAGTTTTGATCTGAAGGTGATCCGGCCCGATCGTCATATTCTCTTTGTGAAATTGTGCGGTTCTGTGAGTTTGCATGCAGCTGACGGATATACAGGGATCTGCATGTGCTTTTCCAGATGGAGTGAATCGCATTGACATCTGTGAGTATATCGCTATCCGGATCGGGTTATGAAGCTGACGAAGACTGTATGTTTCAAGTGCATCAGGATGATATAAGTTGGATATATACTCAGTGTGTATATCATCATCAGGATCATCTTTCATGTGTACCCATCATCCGCATATCGCTATCGCATGCAGGAGTGAAAGTTCACTTTTTGGCTAAGGACCGGAAAGATCATCATCAGGATATTGAAAAGATCACCTGATATTTCATTATCATGCTGCGGAGGATATAAGGATCTTATATCCGGATGACATCATCATCAGGTGCATTGACATCATCATTAGGTGCATGTGACGTCATCGTCATCAGGATATTGTGAATATCACCCTATGCAAGTTTATCCTGCTGTCGCTAAGTGTTTTGGCATCGGCGTAAGTCATCGGCATAAAGTTTGGTTAACATCATCAGGATGTTTCAATATGACCGGATAAGTCATATCATGATGCTGTTGTTTGTGTAGTCAGATATCGGGGTGACGTAAGCATCAAAGGAAAGGTGCTTGAAGTTGTCGTCATTAGGATATATTGGAGGGACCGGATATCTTATATCCTGCTGATGAAGGTGATGCTGAACATCATGATGATGAAGAAAGAGTTTGGCGGTAAGATGAACAGTGAACATCAGGAGGATGTTTGCGCTTGCCGAATATGATGATGCTGCTGACAAGCGAAAGGCGAAAGGTGATAAGGAATTGAACAGTAGTCATCAGGAGGATATTTCATGCCTCTTCGAAATATGATGATGCTGTCTGTGTTAGCAAGAAATATGATGATGCTGATAAGCCGATAGGTATTATAACATGTTGGTTGTGTTAGTGACTCCTCCTTCCCATTTGTAAGCTCCCGTTGTGTTTACCTCTGCATCATAGTGGTATCAGAGCAAAGGAAGGATCTTCTGGAAAAGATAAGGATATAGCAGGATGTCAGGTGACGAAGGAACATCTGAGATGCCGGCAAGGATGACCAACGTTGAGTTGGTAGTTCTGGTGAAGAAACAGATTGCAGAGAGCAAGGCCGTGAAGGCTTAGAATCAGGAATTGAAGGATGAGTTAGCGAAGTTGAGGAGCAGAGTAGGTTCTGGTAGAGAAGAAGATAGGGAAGAAGAAGAGATCCCTAGTTGGAATGAGGAGGTCATTCCTGCAGACCAGAGACCACTGTTGAACGCCCTCAAGGCCATGGAGAGGAGAACCATGGATGTGAAACTGGATTTGCCAGTGTTTACAGGAAAGATGGAACCTGATTCAGTGATGGAGTGGATAGACTCCTTGAACAATTTCTTTGAAACAGAGGAGATACCAGAACAACAGAGGGTGAAAATAGCCCAGTCAAAAATGAAAGAAGCTGCCTTGACATGGTGGAATTTCGTCCAAGATGATAGAGTACAGGAAGGAAAGCGTAGAGTCGCTACATGGAAGAAGATGATGGCGTTAGTAAAGGAAGCTTATGTCCCATTGGATTACAGTATCCAATTACACAAGAGGAAGCAAAACCTGAAGCAGAAGGAGCTAGATGTCAGCTCATATACAGAAGAATTCATGAAACTTTGTATGAAAACAAAGGTAAAGGAAAGTGAAGAAGAGAAGGTAGCCAGATACCTTAATGGATTGAGATTCAACATTCAGGAAGATTTAAGTCTGCATAATCCAGATACAGTTCAGAAATGCTTTCAGTTGGCATTGAAAGTGGAAGAGAAGTTAAAGAGAAAACAAGAACAACACAATAGAGGAAGAGGAAGACAACAAAGGGGTGGAAGAGGTCCTTTTAGAGGTAGAGGACATGGACATGGATATCAAGGAGAATCCAGTCATGACAATAGTAAGGGAAACAATAGTCAGAACCAGGGGGAAAATTATAGTCAGCAAGGAAACTTCAGAGGTAGAAGACCTTTCAGAGGAAGATCCCAGGGCAGAGGATCCATCAGATGTTATAACTGTAACAAAGAAGGACATATAGCCAGCAGATGTCCAGAAAAGGCCACAAGCTCAACAGGAGAAAGGAGAACAAATCTGACCTAAGAACCTGATAATCAAAGTATGACAGGCTCTACTTCTTTTCAGAGTGTGAATGCTCCTGATAATTATGGATACCCAGAAAGTGGAGAGTCTCTAATGATGAGAAGAACAGTGACTACCATGAAGGTACCTGACAAAGAATCCCCTCAAAGAAAGTCTCTTTTCAGGACTATTTGCAAAGCAGGAGGTAAGGCATGTAAAGTTTTGATTGATTCTGGTTCTACTGAAAATTTTGTGTCTGAAGAAATGGTGACAAAGCTTAAGCTTAAGAGATTGCCTCACCCATCCCCATATAAAGTCTCATGGCTTACCAAAGGTCACCAGACAACTGTAGAAGAGCAGGCTTGGGTAGAATTTCAGATTGGAGCATATAAGGATAAGTTGTTGTTTGACATTACCAAGATGGATGCTTGCAATCTTTTATTTGGTAGACCATGGCAGTATGATTTGAAGGCACAACATGATGGTGTTAGAAACATCTATACAATCACTAAAGATGGTAAGGATATAAAGTTACTACCATTGATAGAGAAGGAGGAGAAATCTAAAGGCAAAGAGGTGAAGGTAATGCTGATGGAAGGTAAACAGTTCATGAAAGAAGTAGCAGCAGAAGGTGCAGTTGCATATGCCCTAATCCCATGTATGAGGGTGAATAAAGAACAGCAGCAAGAAGTCAAGGAAGAGAAGAAGCAAAGATTCATAGACCCAGCTATCCAAGAGCTATTGGATAAGTACAAAGGTATCATCTCAGAGGGAATGCCAAGATCCCTACCACCTGTCAGAGATATTAGTCACTGCATAGACTTAATTCCAGGGTCAACACTTCCAAACAAAGCAGCCTATAAGCTAACTCCAGAACAGAATGCAGAAGTAGCCAGACAAATTGAAGAATTATTAGATTCAGGTCTGATTGGGAAAAGTTTAAGTCCATGTGCAGTACCAGCTGTACTAGCACCAAAGAAGGAAGGTACTTGGAGGCTTTGCACAGATTCCAGAGCTATTAACAAGATCACAATCAGGTATAGGTTTCCAATCCCTAGGATAGAGGATTTACTTGATTGTTTGGGAAGTGCTAAGTATTTTACAAAAATAGATCTAAAGAGTGGATATCATCAAATCAGGATTAGACCAGGAGATGAATGGAAAACAGCATTCAAAACTAATGAAGGGTTATATGAGTGGAAGGTTATGCCTTTTGGTTTATCTAATGCACCTAGTACTTTTATGAGGTTGATGAATGAGGTTTTGAAAGAGTTCATTGGTAAGTTTGTCATAGTATATCTAGATGACATTCTGATTTTCAGCAACACAAAAGAAGAACATCTCAGACACATAGATTTGGTTCTTAAGAGGTTACATGAAGAGCAGCTGATGATAAATTTAGACAAGTGTTTGTTCATGCAAGAGGAGATCACATATTTGGGTTTTGTCATTTCACAAGGAAAGTTACAAATGGATAAGGAGAAGGTAAGTGCCATATTGTCTTGGCCAACCCCAAAGACTATGAATGATGTCAGAAGTTTCCATGGGTTAGCAACCTTCTACAGGAAGTTTATAAGAGGGTTTAGTCATATTTGTGCACCCATGCTTGATACCATCAAAGGAGGACAGAAGTGCAGATTTGTTTGGACTCAAAGAGCAGATGATTCTTTTGAAACATTGAAGAAGAAGGTGGCACAGCAGCCAGTCCTTGCACTTCCAGACTTTAACAAAATCTTTCAGGTGGAATGTGATGCCAGTCACATGGCCATTGGAGCAGTACTCAGCCAAGAAGGTAGACCTATTGCATTTTTCAGTGAGAAGCTCAATGATGCTAAAAAGAGGTATTCCTCATATGATTTGGAGATGTATGCTTTAGTCCAGTCACTCAAGAAATGGAGGCATTACTTGATGCCAAAGGAATTCATAGTATTCACAGATAACCAGGCTCTGAGTTTCATAAACAGCCAAGAAAAGCTGAACCACAGACACATGAAATGGGTAGAAACCTTACAAGCTTTTACTTTTACATTGAAGCATAAGAAAGGAGTCAAGAATAAAGTTGCAGATGCTTTGAGCAGAAGAGTTCTAACAGTCAACCAGATTCAGTTAGAAAGTGTTGGCATTGATTCAATAAAGACCATGTATGAGACTGATGAAGATTTTGGGGAGATATATCATGTATGTACTTCTTTTGGAGAGAAATATCGTGCTGAATTCTCTGAATTTTTGATTCAAGATGGATTGTTGTTCAAAGGTGGACAGTTATGTATTCCAAGGTGTTCTATGAGGTTAAACATCATTAAGGAGAAACATTGTGGAGCTATGGCAGGTCATTTTGGTCTAGATAAGACTCTTGATCTGGTCCGAAGACATTACTTTTGGCCTAAGTTACAATCAGATGTCAGAAAGTTTGTAGAGACATGTGTGATATGTCAGAAAGCTAAAGGCAGGTCGACTAATGCAGGTTTATATCAGCCCTTACCCATTCCTTCCAAACCATGGGAAAGCATAAGTATGGATTTTGTCTTGGGTTTACCAAGGACAAAGAAAGGGTTTGACAGTGTTTTTGTTATAGTGGATAGATTCAGCAAAATGGCACATTTCTTGCCATGCAAAACCACTGCTGATGCTTCATACATTGCAGATTTGTTTTTCAGGGAGATTGTCAGAATCCATGGATTGCCATTGAGCATAGTGTCAGATAGGGATGTGAAGTTTATTGGTCACTTCTAGAGAACTCTTTGGAAGAAACTTGGAACAAATTTGTCTTTTTCCTCTGCATATCATCCTCAAACGGATGGACAGACTGAAGTAGTGAACCGTTCCTTAGGAAATTTGCTTAGATGTTTGACAAAACAACATGGAGAAAAGTGGGATAATATTCTATCTCAAGCTGAATTTTCATATAATGATACTGTCAATAGGAGCACAGGGAAATCACCTTTTCAGATAGTTTATGGTATGCATCCAAGAGGAATTTTGGAATTGCGAGATCTACCTACAGTAGACCCTGTTAGTGCAGAAGGTGAAGCTTTTGCAGAAGCCATCAAAGAGGTTCATGATCAAGTCAAGACCCAATTGCAGCAAACCACCTTGAAGTATAAGGAATATGCTGATAAAAAGAAGAAGGATGTTCAGTTTGGTGTTGGAGATTTGGTATGGGTTCATTTGAAGAAGGACAGACTTCCTAAGGGAAAATATACTAAACTTATGCAGAGAAAAGTTGGACCATGTCAGATCTTGCACAAGTATGGACAGAATGCTTATGAGATACAACTCCCTCCTGATCTTGGTTTGTCCCCTATATTCAATGTATGTGATTTAACTCCATACAAGTCTTATCCAGATGTAGATCAGGAACTCCTACAGGATACAGTTCATGATAACATTCCCAAGCATGATCCTCCACAGTTGCAGAAGGTTTTGGACACCAGAGTGGTCAAGCAGACCCGGAACAAACAGTACTTGGAGTATCTAGTCTCTTGGAAGGGAAAACCTAATTCTGAAGCAGTATGGATGACTGAAGAGCAGATCCAGAAACATGGTGCAGATCTTCATACTCTCATCTCAAGTGGACTTGAGATTTCTTCTTCTAGGGAGTATGGTGCAGGAGCACCCCTACAAGACAGGATATAGGTTAATTGTCCGCATGACAGGACATTAGTCTATTTTTAGCATGTTTGACTTCATAATGTAATAAGGTCCATTGGACCAATGCATATGTATTAGATCAGTCTAGGAGAGTGTGTAGGCAGTTAGAGTTCGTGATCAGGTTGTCTGAGCTGTCCTCTCCTAGCCGCTTGGAAGCTCCCAGCCGCTGGGAATCAAGTTGGTAGTACTCGTAGGATATTGCTATAAATAACTCAGATCAGTAGGGTTTGAGATCGTATCAGAGAATATCATATCATATCACATCAGAACAGAGAGTAGAAGAGAGTAGTAGTTGTGTTATGTTGTACTGGTGATTGAGTGAGATCCAGAGATCAGTCCAGACATTGTGAAACATTGTAGAAACAGGACATTTGTGTTTCATCTGAATAAGATCTCATCAATTGCATTATCTCGTTTATCAGTTGTTTATGTTTTGATTTTTGTTCTGATTACAGGTTAATGGATACTTTCAACCCTTCCACCGGTTGATTCTGTGAATCGGTGGAATGGTCATGTATGATAGTTTAGTTTGCATTTTAGTTTTCTATTTATGCATTTCATTGTGTGGGAGATCGATTGGTAGCATGCTGTGAATCAACCTAGCATCCTCATGTGCTAGGGTTAGGAAGATAAACTGTTAAGTTTTGATCTGAAGGTGATCCGGCCCGATCGTCATATTCTCTTTGTGAAATTGTGCGGTTCTGTGAGTTTGCATGCAGCTGACGGATATACAGGGATCTGCATGTGCTTTTCCAGACGGAGTGAATCGCATCGACATCTGTGAGTATATCGCTATCCGGATCGGGTTATGAAGCTGACGAAGACTGTATGTTTCAAGTGCATCAGGATGATATAAGTTGGATATATACTCAGTGTGTATATCGTCATCAGGATCATCTTTCATGTGTACCCATCATCCGCATATCGCTATCGCATGCAGGAGTGAAAGTTCACTTTTTGGCTAAGGACCGGAAAGATCATCATCAGGATATTGAAAAGATCACCCGATATTTCATTATCATGTTGCAGAGGATATAAGGATCTTATATCCGGATGACATCATCATCAGGTGCATTGACATCATCATCAGGTGCATGTGACGTCATCGTCATCAGGATATTGTGAATATCACCCTATGCAAGTTTATCCTGCTGTCGCTAAGTGTTTTGGCATCGGCGTAAGTCATCGGCATAAAGTTTGGTTAACATCATCAGGATGTTTCAATATGACCGGATAAGTCATATCATGATGCTGTTGTTTGTGTAGTCAGATATCGGGGTGACGTAAGCATCAAAGGAAAGGTGCTTGAAGTTGTCGTCATCAGGATATATTGGAGGGACCGGATATCTTATATCCTGCTGATGAAGGTGATGCTGAACATCATGATGATGAAGAAAGAGTTTGGCGGTAAGATGAATAGTGAACATCAGGAGGATGTTTGCGCTTGCCGAATATGATGATGCTGCTGACAGGCGAAAGGTGAAAGGCGATAAGGAATTGAACAGTAGTCATCAGGAGGATATTTCATGCCTCTTCAAAATATGATGATGCTGTCTGTGTTAGCGAGAAATATGATGATGCTGATAAGCCGATAGGTATTATAACATGTTGGTTGTGTTAGTGACTCCTCCTTCCCATTTGTAAGCTCCCGTTGCGTTTACCTCTGCATCAGACACCCTCAAAGATGGTAACTTGACTTCAATGGGCAAAATGGCTTCAAAACCATAGACAAGGGCATATGGTGTGGCACCTATGGGAGTGTGTATGTTGGTTTGATAGGCCCACAGAGTGGGATTTAGTTGCATGTGCCAATCACAGTCAACGTTGTTGATAGTTTTCTTGAGGATTTTCATGATGTTTTTGTTAGATGCCTTTGTCTGACCGTTGCCTTGTGGGTAGTATGGGGTGGAGAAGTGGTGTTGGATTTGGAATTTGTCACAGAGCTCTTGGACATCCTAGTTTTTGAAGGGTCTTCCATTATTCGTGACTATGGATGAGGGAATTCCGTATCAACAAATGAGGTAATTAAGGATGAAGGAGGCAATTTGTTTTCTTGTGACATTGGTGAGTGGGACGGCTTCAACCCACTTGCTAAAATACTTAGTGGCGGTGATAATGAACTTGTGGTTGTTGGATGATGGAGGGTGGATTTTGCCCACAAGGTCAAGTCCCCACTGACAAAAGGGCCGAGATGCCGTTAAAGGTCGCAGTTCCTGAGCTGGTGTATGGATGAGGTTACCATGGATCTAACACTGCTGCATGTCTTGAAAAAATGATATGAATCTGTCTCCATGTTTGGCCAATAGTATCCCAAACACATGAGTTTCTTAGCTAAGGTAGGACTACTAGCGTGTGTTTTGCAGATTCCTTCGTCTAGTTCTTGTAAGGCGGTTTGAGATTCATCACGTTCAAGACATCTGAGTAGAGTACCATCCAGACCTTGGTGATAGAGGGTATCGGCGATAATGGTATAATAGGATGTTTGGTGGATAAAGGTTTGGTGTTGGTTGTTGGATAAGTCAGCTGGTAAGGTGTTATCCTTGAGGTAAGTGTAAATTTTACCATACAAGGGTGAATCAGATTCTACTATGAGGCAAATGGACTATGTTTCAGGGATATCAGAAGTTGGTTGTGCGACTGACTCCACCAAGAACTCAAAATGTGACTCATTCTCTGGTATATCAAGAAGCGAGGCGATAGTTGCCATGGCATCTGCTGCTTTGTTCTCTATGCGAGGAATCTGCTCAAAGGAGATTATCACAAAGTATCCTTTAAAGTCATCTACCATATGCTTGTATGGCATTAGCTTGTCATCTTTTGTTTGATAGTCATCATTTACTTGATTAATGATGAGTTGTGAATCTCCATAGACATGTAGCTCTTTCACTTTCCACTTTGCTGCCATCTTAAGACCAATGACTAGGGCCTCATACTCTGCTATGTTGTTTGTGCAAGCAAAAAGCAGATGATAGGACTTAGGTATTGTGTCTCCTTGAGGAGTGACTAATAAGATTCCTGCCCCCGATCCATGGTTTGTATAAGACCCATCAAAGTAGAGCTTCCATGAATGCGTTGTGATACTGAAAATTGATTCATCGGGAAACTTGAAAGTCATTGGAGTGGTATCTTGCAATGGTGTCTCTGCCAACTGATCTGCAATGATCTGACCCTTGATAGCTTTCCTTTCCACATATTCTGTCATATTCACTTAGTAGCATTACCCATTTAGCTAGGTGGCCTGTTAGAGCTACTTTGCTTAACAAGTATTTTAGTGGATCAATATTTGCAATTAGCTTGATGGAATGTGCAAGCATGTAATGGCATAGTTTTTGGGAAACAAAAACCACAGCAAGACAAGATCTTTTGATTTGAGAATATTGCAATTCATACCCCACCAATGTGCTACTGATGTAGTAGATTGTCCATTCCTTGCCTTCATAGTCTTGTTGTGCTAAAAGGGCTCCAAGAGCTGTTGGTGTAGAAGATATGTAAAGATATAGTGGCTTGCCTTAGATAGGTGGCATCAAGATAGGTGGATTCATGAGATACTCCTTCAATTTGTGAAATTTGTCTTCACACTTCTCATCCCATCTAAATGGGATGTTCTTATGCAAGAGATGAGTGAAAGGTTGACATTTGTCTACCAGTTGTGAGATAAATTGATGGATTGCCTGTAGTTTTCCTTGTAAAGCCCACAGTTGGGTGATGTTCCTTGGTGGTGGCATCTTCATGATAGCTTTTACCTTCGCAGGATCTACCTCAATCCCATTGGTTGATACTATGAAACCCAAGAATTTGCCGAAGGTGACTCCAAACACACACTTTTTCGGATTTAGTCAGACCTTGAAGTGTTCTAGCCGCTGAAAGAGTTTCTCTAGGACATCTAAGTGAGATTCCCTTGTAAGTGACTTGGCAAGGATGTCATCCACATAGTCTTCCATGGTGACATGCATCATGTCATGGAAGATAGTAGTCATTTCCTGTTGGTATGTTGCTCCTACATTCTTCAACCCAAATGGCATGACGTTCCAGGAGAAGGTACCCCATGGACATGTGAATACTATCTCATGTTGATCCTCTGGTGCTATTATGATTTGGTTGTATCCAGAGAAACCATCCATAAGAGAGAGCATAGTGTGCCCATCTATCAAGTCTAGGATGATGTCAATGTTGGGCAATGGGAAATCATCTTTGTGACAGGCCTTGTTGAGATCTCTGAAGTCATTACACAATCTAACTCTTCCATCAGGTTTTGATACTGGTACAATGTTTGATACCCACTCTAGATAATCGATTGCTCTGATGAACCCTGAATCTAGTAGCTTCTGTAGTTCCTCTTTGACTAGTAATGCGATATGTGGATGTATTTTCCTAAGTTTTTGTTTAACAGGTTTAACTCCAGGATCTAGTGGTAGATGATGCAAGATCAGGTCTGGATCTAACATAGGCATATCTACATAGGACCAAGCAAAGTTGACCTGTTTCTTTTTGAAGAAGGGCACAAATTTTGCCTTTTCCACCAGAGATAGAGACTTGGAAAAGTGTATGATCTTTGGGTTACCTTCTATGCCGATGTTAACATGTTCTGTAGGTTTTACCACAATTTGTGACTTCTGATACATGTTGTTGGGGAGAGTGTCAAGCCTTCCATCATCTGGTGCCTCAAAGAGGTTTTCACCATTAGATGCGTCATTTATTTTTACTTTTTTGGGATCTGAGACTACTGTAGAGCAGTTTTCACCATCAGATCCATGTTTTATTTTTATATTTTTTTGACTGGAAGGCTTGGCACCCTCTCCAAAATAAGCTATGGTATTTATTTCTATGGCAAAGCCAACTTTATGATCTCCCGCATGTAGGTGGTCTCTTAGTTCCATGTAATCAATGTAGGCATCGTCGTTCTGGAACATGTCTAGTTGGGGGGGTCCTTGTAGATCCCAATCGATAAGCTCATGATGTACCAGGGGGAGGGGATCGATAGGTTGATCTGATTCTATGGGTGTGATGGTAAGGATGGATATATGATCAAGATTGGGAGTGATAGGAACAAGATCTATGATGGTACTTTCTTCAAGATTATCTATCTCGTGAGAACTCCAACCTTCCTTGTAAGTTGTTCTCTTCAAAATGGGCAAATCACACTCTACTAGTCTAGGCCTTAGAGTTTGTCCCTCATGGTAGGGGCTATAGGTGCGAATGATATCAATTCCTTTGTCCTCATAGGAATGTTCTGAAAGGTCATCCCATTCATAATCATTATAATCTATATCACTATCCTCTTGGCGGTTATGGATCTATTCTACAAAACAAGTAGTAGCCTTAGCTTTGCCTTTGTCATTCTCTTTGTATCTTAGCCCTCTTGTGTCTCGGGCTGATGAGGATGAAGAGGGTTGGATGGGTTTAGTTATTCTTTCTTTTCTCAGGCCGATGGGACCTTGTCCTTCATAGCCCATTATGTGTAAGATAGATTGACCATGCCCATAGATTTCTGTTGGGAGCTTTGGTTGTTTGTCTTGTGGTGTGTCATCTTCATCTATGTAGAGCCATTGTAGAACATCTCTTTCCTCATTGTCATCTAACAAGGTGCCCCATTTGACAAAGGGAGCTTTGGGAGTTTTAGGAGGAGCAGACAGTTTTGGGGAGGGTGTAGGTCGCCCAAATTTCTTAGGAGATAAAGGCATTTTAGCTAAACAAAAGGTATGCTTGATGGAGTACTCTCCTACCCCTATTTCTTTAATCTTTACTTTCTACTCTTTGGCCTTTGATGTGGAAGCTTGGGAGCCAAGATCATGCTGGGAGGTGGAAGATGTGGAAGCTCTATTATTAGGGATGATGAAATTTGGCTTTGATTGGATAGTGTTACAGTGTTGAAAAGGATCAGGGTCACCTTAGATGGTGATCTCTTAGCCATTGTGAGGGAACTTGATACATTGATGATATGTGGAAGGCACAACTTTCATGGCATGTATCCAAGGTCTACCTAGGAGAATATTATATGCGAGTTCCCTGTCAAGGACTTGGCAAACAACTTCTTTCTCCACTGGTCCAATTCTTAATGGTAACACCACAGTTCCTTTGGTTGTCCGTTCTTCTTCATCATAGGCTTTTATTGTGATCTTCTTTCTTGGATCTACTACAGTTTGTGAGAACCCCAATGTAAGAATTAATTTTGGCATGTAAATGTTCAAACCTGCTCCTCCATCAATGAGAACCCTTTTGATGTGATGTTTATTAATGAAGGCCTCAATATGTAATGATGCGTTATGGGGTTGAGATACGGATAGACCATCATGTTTAGTGAATGATAGGATGTTAGGTGAGGTAAGATGACCTACCATGGCTTGAAATTTCTCTTGGGCCAAGTTGGTGGGCACAATGGTTTCCACTAGGGCTTTATCAATAATCTCTTTGTGGGATGGCGATAGACACAACAACTCTAATATGGGTATATGGGTTGGAGTCTTTTGTAGTTGGTCAATGACGTACTTGTGGTGGGTAGATGGTGAGGATGGTGACCTTGGAGGGAGTGTGTGCAAGGTGACTTTCCCACTGTGGGTGGTGATATTGCTATCAGATTTGGTGTTGGAATCTGATTGTTTGTTAAACATGAGCACATTGATTTGCGGGATATGCTCTGATATGCAATTAATAGTGTAATTGAATGGCACATTCGTGTAGTTAGCATCATTGTTCCCATTATTGTGATTTTGCCTATTGTTATTGTTGTTGTTATGAGTGTTCCGTTTGTCATGGTTAAGGTGCGGATCCTTGAATACCACATGTGATTTGTTAGAGGGATGATCTTTTGTGCCCACACGATTTTGATCTAGTAAGTCTTGTGTGATGTTTTTCAAGCGGATATAGTCACCAGTTTTATGGCCTTTACTTCTATGGTACTCACAGAAATCGGTATCCTTCCACCAAGAAGGTTTGACTTGAGGTTCATAGTCTCTTGCGGTGGGAAGGGTGATCTCATTGTTTGCCACTAACTTTCTCAAAGCGGACTCATATGACTCCCCCAGTGGTATAAATTTTCATTTAGGAGGAAAGTTGTATGGTTGTCTTGGTTCATTTGACGAAGGTTTGCTCAGTGTTTCATTGTTTGATGCTCCTTTGAGATTTAAAATTAGTTGCTTAGGAGCTGTTACTTTAGCTTCAACCACTCCATCGTTGACGATGTTCTTGTTTTTAGTCCAGAATTTTGATTTATCCATGGTATAATTTGAATTAGGAGTGTCTTTGAATAATTTTATTTGTCCTTTCACGATCATAGCTTTTTCGATGAATAACCCCATCTCAATGACTTTCGTGAATGAGGTAGGGCATTGGATTTGAATTTGATAGCTTAGATTGGGATTGAGATTATGGACAAACATTTCTGTCATCTATTTCTCAGGGGCATGATATGAGCACTTGCTTGCTAGTTGCCTCCACCTTTGTAAGAAAGTAGCGAAGGATTCACCACTCTTTTGTTTTGTGTTGCAAAGGTCAAGCATGGATACCTCATGTTTGATATTATACGAGAAATGCATGACAAATTTGTTCACTAACTCATCAAAGGTACGGATACTCGGGGGGAGTCGAGAGAACCATTCCATGGCTTGCCCTCCTAGAGATCTAGGGAAGAGTCTCATGAGAAAAGTTTTGTTGTGAGCAACTTCTAGACATGCGGTGCTGAATTCACTGATATGGTCTCTAGGGTCACCCTTTCCTCTATACTTGTCAAATTTTATAACTTTAAATCTAAGGGGAAAGGGGATCATGTTCAATCTCTTATCGAAGGGATACAATGAGATATCCTCCAATGAATATTGTTTAGTGGACGTCCTTGTTTGGAGGTCCACTAATTGTTGTTGTAGGGTTTGAACTCATTTTGTCAACATGTCTAAAGGTGTGGTTGAGTTTGTGGTTTTCTTGCCTTTGTCTATGCCAAGGGTTCTTTCCTCATGTGTGCTATCTTCATGAGTTCTTTCCTCTTCAGTTTCTTTCAACGCTGTGACGTCAAAGTCAGCGGGGAGCTTAAATCCTTGGATTGCTAGGTGGAGAAAGAACTTTTTAGGGTCTTGGTAGAGTACTTTGTCCATCATTCATTGAAATTTTTTGTCTTGGAGAGCTTCTTGTAAGTCCTCATGAGATATCTTCTCATCATTGTCATGAGGGGAGGGGACAATTTTGTTAGATGTTCAGCCATTTCAATTTGTTTTGTTTCTGCAATCTAGTTAGTACCACACAATGCAATTTGGAATGGAGTGGGGTGAAATTGGATGCTTTGGCAAGATGCACTTGGAGGTTGTAGTGAAGCAGATACTGGTGGTGACAAGATTTGAATAAGGGTTTTCTTTGATCAATGGTTTCAAACAAGTTGATCGATACAAAACGGTAGCCAAAAATAAGGATGGTTGAAATCTGATTATTTAGTAGAGACTAGTTTTGTACCAAAACAAACTAGTGAAGTTTTGAGATAGAAGGATGATAGATCCTGTTAGTGGAGACTTACTAGTGATGTTTGAATCTGATATGATCCAAAAATTGCCTTGTAGTAACTTGATTTTGATAGTTTGATTTGTTCTTGAGAAGCTTTGTGAAATTTTGACGAGGTAAATGATGGAAAAGAGGGTACCATGTGGAAATGAATGGGAGAAGTGACTATTTGGTTAATTTGACCTCATAAACTGATACAAGACTGAAATGGGTGCTCAAAAAGGTAGGTATTTTTCTAACGAACTGTTTGGAAGTACTCACTGTGACAGATGTGTAGGAACATATTGTATATGTGTAGCAACATGAAACAAAATCCCAGATCTGGTGGAAAGATGGATGCACCAGAACAGAGTATAAATGTGTAGCTTCGGGAAGTGTATGCGCAGGTATGGTGAAAAAATAGATGTGTAGCAGAGCTGTGTAAAAGCACATCATAAAACAGATGCATAGCAGGGTGAAGCAAATGTGTAGTAGGATGAAGTAGATGCATAGATCTGTGCTATTTTGTTTGATTTTGACTAATTTTGACTTGGTAAAGGCATGTTTTTTGATATTTTTGGGTTCTTTGTTTGAATGTTGCTCTCTTTCGATTTGTTTCTTCAATTATGGCAAGAAAGACACATCACACACAAAGAATACTTTCATGATTGTTTGATTTTTTTTTGATCTTTGATTTTTTTTCTTTTTTTGACAACAATGCAAGCACAATCCTAAGGTTGGTAGGGACAGTATTCAGTGAGTTCCAACTTGGTTTTTACACCAACCACTTGCATAAAGGTGGACAACTAATAACTTGGTATTACCGGCTCCTTGCCACAGCACACTTCTCATGCATACCAAGTTATAGTTCCTCCGAAGAGTTGAACTTTTCTGTCTCTACACTAAATGAGTGTATGACGTTGGATGACTACAGAGGATCCTCCTCCTGTGTCACCAAATAGGGGATTTTGGTTTCTACAAACAATGGATATGTAGTATGGGCATCCATTTGAGTGGTTACATGTGTGGCAACACTACTCTCTGTTATGGAGCCTCCTAGCCTGCAAGGGTTTCGCCTTGATGAGTTTATGGGGAGAGGGGCTACCGGTGTAACTAATCTGCACTTGTTGTTTGAGACTTTTGCTTCAAACACAGTTTATTTATAGTGGATTGGAAGAGCTTGGCATTAGCTCGTTACCACTTAAGGTTGTCCCACTTGGAAGGAAGGAATTCTAAGGGTAGGCCTCTCTAAAGGACACACATGCAAAATGATGATTCTAGCATTTTGGTCACCTAGTTAAGGGGAGAGCATAGTCCTATCATCATTCCAAAATCACAGAAAACACTGGTTCTTTCCCCCATAGTTAAAAAGAGAAAAACTAAATGAGTTACTCTATCAGGTACACAAGATTTGTTAACTTTGAAAAAGCTTTTTGAAAGCAATTGTTCAATTTTAATCCTTCTAGTTGGGACTATGTTCAAGTTGTGATGCAACAAGTACAAATCACTTCCCTCCTATTTAGATCTAAGTGAAATTTGCATGAACAAGATCAATTACTTCTTTTTCTATTTAGATCTAGATGAGAGTTAACCATGCAACTATATGCCTGACCAACTCTTAACTTGCAAGGTGGATCTGAGAATATTCCTGCAAATGATGTTAGCATTAGAAATTTCCCAAGAAATAGCTCAAAAACTAGTAGAATAAATGCGCATATACAGTGAATGAATGCGCAGAAATAGATGCGCAATAACATAGAATGTATGTGCTATAACAGTGAGTGGATGCACAGATTTAACAGATGCGCAGTAACAGTGAGTAGATGCATTGCATAATATGACGGATGCATAGAAACATCCTATGTATAGATTCTAACACACAAAAACTCAATTTTGAAGTTAAATTAGGGCACGGGCCCCACGGTGGGCACCAAAAATGTTATCAAAAAAATGGGAACAATAGCATAAACAACTAATTATCCAATAACTCAATAAAATTGAAATAAATAAGATCAAACACAAAGAAGACAATACCTTGCAAACTTTTCTATTTCGTGACTTCCATTGGTCGCCTATCTTGAATTGATCTCGTGTATGAATAGAGCCCTCAGAAGGTGCACTTCCTTGCTTTTTTCCAAGATGACAATGGAGAATGGCTGTTGATAAGTTTTGCAATGAAGAGGATCTTCACAATACAATGATAATGGTGATAATGGTGTGACAATTGATCTCAAGCTATGGAGTAATTTTGTACTAAAGGCGCATTGTGATTCCTACAGATTAAGTTTATAAAATGCTTGGATCCTTCAAATGGAGGAATAGGGGTTGTATTTATAAATTTGTGAGAAAGAAGATCAATGGTGTCGAATGAATAAGAAGATCAATGGTAGAGGAAATTTGAGAGAATGTGCGTGAATAGGGAGAGGACAAGTGTCTTGCTCTATTTTGAGATATGGGAGTTAATAGAAAAGATTGAGGAGTTAACTAAGATGACTGATCAGTTAACAGAATAGATTAGGGAGTTAACTAAATGGACTAATCAGTTAAGTGAAATGACCAATTAGTTAACTGATTTGATTGATGAGTTAACTATTTGACTGGAGGATAAATAGGACACGTGGTGAGGGGATATTAGCTAATTAAATATTAAAATATTTAATTACATGTGCAACATGGTGAGGTGGAAAGGTGAGGTGGAAAGGTGATGTGGATTTATGGAATTTGGACTTAGGGATAGAGGAATTTGGGATTAATTAAATAATTTAGAATTATTTAATTATATGAGACATTAGAAGAATTAGGGGATTTAATTAAATAAATTGATTTTATTTAATTATTGGAGAGATGTGAATAATTTAAATAAATGAGAATATTTATTAATTGATAGAGGAATGAGAATAAAATAAATATTAAAGTATTTATTTAATTCGACTTAGCCATTTTTAGGTGTATACACTAACTACTTATTATCATGGGAAAAACACTTCTAAGAAGTATAGCTTTCCACCAACAAGAAAGGAAAATCTATGGGTAGTCAACTATAAATGGAGGAACTAGATACATAGGTTATCATTTGCAGATTACATTATCTTCTGCTCCACTCTTTGTCTTCCTGAAAGAAACTAAATCAAAATAATTCTTCACAGCTAACAACAAGCTTCAAGGCAAAACAAGAAATGTCCCAAAACACAAGAAAAAGATAATATTTAATATCTAGGGATACAAAGAAGTGCAACTACCAATGAATTAACTAGGATTTTTGATACACCAGAAAGCAAGTAGGTTAAGGATAAAGAACCAACACATCACTCATGTCAAGGCACCTACAAGAATAACATGAGTAGAATATTGTAATTGTATAGGTTGATTGGATGCAATTTCTTGTTATTAAGTGTTGGCATTTGTGATTATTTATATATGTTATTAATAGAATTATATAATTAATGGTTTCATTTACTTGATTGTGTTTGAAAACAATAGAGAGATAAAGAGGGACAAAAAGGAAGAGATAGTGAGAAAGATAGAGAAAAAGAGGGAGAGAGAAAGAAAGAAGCAGAGAAATATCTAGATAGAGATAGAGAGATAAAGAGATAGATAAAGAGAGATAAAGAGAGATAAATGGGTGCTTAGTATTAAACCACTCCCCTACCTTTTTTAAATATAGCATGCTTATATACATTTTTTATATTTGTCAAAATACAAATTTTGGGACATTGACATTTTTTTTAAATACATTTTTTTCCTTCTCTATAGGTATTTGTTAGTTTTCCATGAGGGTTGTTCCTTGGATGGATTTTGCAAAAATTGTGTACATTCTATGTCATGTTCCTTTTACAAAAGTTTTTCCAAAGTGAGATTGAACACAATGGGCTCCCATGACATAGAATGCACACCATTTTTTAGGTCTCAAGATCATTCCCATATCATCTACAAATTCAAACAAATCAAAAAAATTTCCCTTCAAATTTAATAGTTTTAGACAATTAGGAGTTCTCAATCTAAAATTATAGCAAAAGAGAGGTGGAGAGACAGAGAGAGAGGGGAAGTGTGTGAGAGAGGAGGGAGGGAAACATAGACATAGAGAGAAAATAAAAGGGGAGAGAGAGATACTCGTCCAAATTATTAAATATATGTGTAGCACCCAAGTTAGTGGATTCAAAGGTAGAATCTTACACATTGAGAGTTATATTCTATTTCAGGATTGTTGATTTCTCATGAAGGGTATCAAAATTAGCGCATGGTTTTATTGAAATGACAAGTGGTTTATAGGATGGCAAATTTTTATAGATATAACCCTTGGCATAGTGTTTTGATATCATTTGGATTGTATTCTAGGGATTTGTAGGTTTTTAGTTTAGGTCTAGGTATCAACATGCTACTAAAGTGTTAACACATGGGCTACAACATTAGTGGAGTTTCTCAATCTATTCTAAACTTATTTTGAAGGAATATATTAAGGTTTACTTTTGATCGTGGGTTTCTTGCTCAAAAGGGTTTTCCCAAGTATATATGTCATCTTATCTTCTCTATCTCCTTCACTTATTCTTCTATGTTAAATTAAGGTTACATGTGTATTAGATCAACAAATTTTATCACTTTCCATTGCTCCTAATTAAGGAATAAGCATTGTAAAACCAACATTTGATATCAAAGCTTTGTTTGGATTTATCCCATGAAGGAAGGGATACATTTCTTATGTTGCTTTCTATTTTTGTTGTGGGATAATTCATGTGGATTTGAAATAAGATTTCAAAATCAAAAGTCATGACCAACACCTTGACAATTGAGTGGGGCCCTATTGTTGATATAGTACTTGTGGTTATAGGATTTAGTCTTGCAACACATTTATATAACAATAAATACCTTGTATTTGTCCTTTGATAAATGTAAAATGTGAGTATAATAAATACCATGTATTTTGTCATGAAATGTAAAAGGTTGTCAAAAAGTTTTACAATAATTTAAAGTTGAATATTGAGATTGAGAAGTTTAGTAGCTAAGACTTTGAGTTATGGAAATTGAAGGTTGAAGATCTTTTACTGTAGAGAGATCAGTGGATCATAATAATTGTTGCCTCTTAGATTATTATAGGGACTCCCACATATTATCATATCAGAACCTCTAATTTAATTAGTCATTTCATCAAGTCTTTATTTTGTCCAAGGTATGTGCATGGAAATGGGGGACCAAAAGGGGGTCAAAAGTGACCACTTTTTTTCTTCTGAAATCAGTAAAAAATAATCTTGGATGAGAAATTGAAGATAGCCACACTCAAAATTAGAAGATGTGATAAGAACAAGATTTGTAGTGCTCGGAATCTAGTTTCTAAACTACTATTTTTTTTAAAATGGTGGAGATTAAGAGGTTCAAATAGGGGGAGCACACAAAGTGCTCCTATTTTGTCAGAAAAATATAACATAGAGTTTGATATGCTCCCCCTAAAATGTTGACTTTTTTTAAGCATTTCACAAATTGCTTCAGTCGAAAATTGGCTAACATCATATAGTTTATTCCTAATTTTTCTATTAATTTTTTAATGAATATATGATTTTTTATGAATTTTCAAAGTGGACACATCCTAAAAAATAAAAATTTGAGTGTGCTCCCCCCTAATTTTTTTGAAAACTAATAAAAAAAATTCAATGTGTATAGAATAGAGTCTAGAATCTAAAAATGGTTTTTTTTCAAATTTTGACAAACATGTAAAAAATGACACCAAAAATACTACGCATAGGTTTTCTACAAAAATACTACACGTAGGTTTTCTACCAAAAAAAAAAAATATTACCAAAAGAAATTGAAGATGGAAACCTTAATGTTATTAGATTTTAGAAAAAACTACATGGTTAGAAAGTTAATAAAAAACTTGATTTCATCTTGAGAATTTTTTCATATTAACATTAAAAAATGTGTAAACCTAATGGAGAGCACGCTCAGGATTTTATTGATTTTCTATGTTTTGTTGAAAACACATCTTTGGCATCCAAAAGGTAGGTCCAACCTTTTGGGTTGGATGCCCAAGAAAAATCCAACCCTTAGGGTTGCAATTTTCCAAAGCAGTGAAAAATGTGCTCGCATTATAACATGAGCATTATAAAGCTATAAGAATTATAACGTGAGCACGTTATGATGTGTTGCATTTTAGATGAGTTAAAATGTCTTGGATGATAAGTGTGACAACTTGTATGAGAAGACTCATGTCATCCCTCCATCTTCTTTCACTCTAGAGTAGCCTCATGTCTAAGAAGAGACAACCATTATATCATTGGGTGATGATGAAATAGAAGAGGTGGTGTTGGAACAAGTAGCATCATATGCACCTTGTTAGATGAAAGATAGAGTTAGAGAGAGGGAAAAATAGAGAGAGATAGATGAGAGAGAGAGATAGAGAGGGGGAGAGAGATAGAGAGGGAGGGAGTGATAGAAAGATAGAGTTAGAGAGGGATAGACAGAGATAGAGAGAACAAGATAGAGAGAGGGAGAGAGATATATAGACAAAGAGAGGCATTGAGATAAAAAGAGAGGGAGGATAAAGAAAGAATATCGCAATCCCAAAAAATAAAATAAAATAAAATAAAAATTGCCAAAAAGATAAAAATTACTATGGTGAAAACCACTTCTTGTGGTGCCCTTAACAAGTACCATGGTGAAAAGCTACTTGCAGGCACCATGTGTATCCGCCAGACTCTATTATCCTTAAGGCCCTCCATCCATCCACCAATTCTCTTCACTTCCGCCCTAAACCCATCTGTTACATCCCATACTATGCCTTGGTACTTAATAGAGAATAAATATCATGTTGTATCTCTCTAGTTCTATTGTGTCCCATGCTATGCCTTAACACTTAATATAGCATAAATATCATGTCCCATCTCTTCACTTCTGTTGCATTCCATACTGCACCTTAGCACTTATTATAGCATAAATATCATTCCCCATCTCCCACCCACCTCTATGTCCATCCATCCTCAACACCCATGACTTTTTTTATTTAGGGAAGTACTAATATCAAGTGACATTTTGGGAAATCTCCACCCCCCCTCACTTGGCTCCCATTCCAAACCAAAACATGAGTGTTCTTCACCCCTCTAACTCCTCTAATCATCCCTCCTCGCCCCATGTGTTCTTTCTACACACGCATA
Source organism: Cunninghamia lanceolata (assembly GCA_027924645.1). Taxonomy (NCBI): domain Eukaryota; kingdom Viridiplantae; phylum Streptophyta; class Pinopsida; order Cupressales; family Cupressaceae; genus Cunninghamia; species Cunninghamia lanceolata. The sequence goes on from BSBN01001028.1 coordinate 254,273, forward strand.
TTCCCAATGCCTTACAATGCAATGGTTGCCAGTCATCACATGTTGGCTTGTTCCTTTTCATTTAGGGAAGTGCTAAAATCTAGTGACATATTGGAAACCCTACACCCCCCCTCACCTAACCCTCATCCACCATCCCACGCTACCCAACTAGAACAAACCCCTATGATTTCTTGTACTTTCCTTCATTGGGATTGCTAACAACTGCAATCCTTCATATTTGTAACCTACATCCCTAGCACACATGACCTTTTATTTGGGGAAGCCTTAACATCTGGTGACATATTGGGAACCCTCCATCCTTCCCTCCACTAACCCCTACCCCTGGGACCACACCCCCATCCAACTACTAAGTGGACTTCATATTCATGGCCTAATACTCCTTGACCCCACAATGTTGTATATCAATAAAAATTTCCTTAAATGTGTTGGCAAAACCCATTCCACCCACATCTTCATCCCTCTAGGTTTATGTCATGATCTCAGTCAAATTCTATTACCCCAAACCACCCTCCCCCTTTCCACCCCTTAGATGTGGTTCTTCCATCCATGGGTATCGTCTCTGAGCACTATGTTCCCCCAATTTCCAACCCCATCCATAATGTGGTTATGATATAGGACACATTTCATCCATCTGCTAATCCCCCCTCACACATTCCTTTCCCCCATTACATTGACAAAGAATGTACAATAGAGGAAAGTAACATTTCTCTCAACCATTGTGATGATGTGTACATTGCGTCAACAACTTGAATGGTTATTGCCATGATTATTATAAATAAATGATAATAGGTTGCTCTATCTTTTCTCTAGATTGGTTTGATAGGGGGCAGCTGGTTGTCCCCTATTGGGTACCATTCCCTTCCATTTGCTTTCATCCATCTAGTTATCCCCCCACACACATTCCTTTCCCCCAATCTACCCAGGCCTCATTTCCTATGGTTTTATTACAGTGACAATTCATGCCACCAACGTATACTCCCATTGGTCACTCCTCCCATCCCATCCCACACCGGGGGTTGTTGATTTTCCCCTACTTGGCACTTAGATCTTGGCATGTCCCCCATTGTTCATTCCATGAATAAGATATGTCTCTATACTAGTCTTGAGCTTCATGCACTCACATTGACATCCTAGACCTCGTTACTACATTGGTAACTAAGATCCACTCACAACCTTGACAACATACACTTGTCCTATCCTATGATAAATCCACTTGTCCTATCCACTTGTGCAGAGCATTATGAATGAACCCTTGAGGTTTATGTCTAGGTCTAGGGATGACCCTGGCTTTGGGATCTTACCATATTTAGTGCAAGTATATGAGTTGTGGCATAGAGTTGATGCCATGGCTATGGTTGGTAAGATTATGAAGCTAACACTTGATGTTGGATAGAGATTTCTTGGTCAATTAAGATAGAGCTTAAGGTGTATTGTATTCAATTAAAAAATAGTAGTAACTAGGGTGTTTATTACATTGTCTCTAGCACTCAAGCTCTTAGGTTGATTAAGAGGAGTTAGGAATTGAAATATCTTTTGTAAATGTTCTAAAGCAATTGGGCCAAATATCTGGGGGATCACATGTGCACCACCATAAAGGGAGGCTTGAGATTGGAAGTGACTATACAATTCTACACTTTTGAAGAACTTCTTTGCATTGTTCAAGGTGTCGACGTGAAATCTGCTATCAAGTTTTTTCTTCTTCTTTGAACTATGAATTTGAATTTTTCTTGGGTGGAAGAGGTAGTAGATACATGACATACTTCAAATGCATCATGTGAACATTGGGGGTTGGTATTACTTCTTATATGTGTCATTTGTTTTCATGTGGTTGTTCTATGCTTTTGTTTTATATGTTATATGAGTGAGGTGTATGCTATTATGGCATTTTTTTCTTATGAGTTCTTTATTCTTGTAATTAGTACATATTCTTAAGGGGAGGGGCCCTTATAGAACCCTCACTACTTTATTTGAAAAAACATATCCCAAGTTTTGTGCATGTGAAAATAGCATTTCAAAATCTATCTTCAAACCCAAAGTAGAAGTAGGGCATGGTTGATTAAGAATTTTAAAGGATTTGAGCTCACTCCATTCAATATGGAACTTGTAGAGAGAGGACTAGTGTGACAAGAACCCACTTGGTCTACAATTATGTGTTAAGAAATATTGTCAAAAGATTGAAATGTTTAGAACATGAAAATTTAGAGTCTCTAAAACTACAACAAACTATAGAAAAAATAGATTTCAAAAATTAATTAATTAATTGCATTATTTACAAGTTAAACAATGTAAACCTTCTTGATTATTTCTCTACAATTATAAATTTGTAAAGATGAAGAAGATGGAAGTAGAATTGTTAAAAAATGAAAAATAATAATTACCTTAAATCTTACACACACACACACACACACGAAAAAAAGAGAGTTAAATTAAAAACAAATTAATTAATTAATTAATTGCATTATTTACAAGTTACAATGTAAACCTTCTTGATTCTTTCTCTACAATTATAAATTTGTAAAGATGAAGAATATGGAACTAGAATTCCTAAAAAATAAAAAATAGTAATTACCTTTAAAACTTACAAACCAAAAGAAATATGTTAAATTTACTATTATAATGAAAAACAATAATTACCTTTAAAACTTACAAACCAAAAGAAATATGTTAAATTTACTATTATAATTAAAAACTATATATAATTAAAACATTCTTTAAAAAATCATTCATAATTCAACAGTAATTTCATAATTTGAAGATCACACCCGCACAATTTAACCCAAGTAAAAATTACAACCATTAATATAATCTCTGCAAAGCTCAACCAACAGGAGAGGACTTACCTACTTGAACACATGAAAGAGAACCCTATCCCTAGACCAATTCATACAATATTAAAATAGTATAAGGACCAATATGAGAAGGACTCCACATAAAGGGAGTCTATGACCAACTTTAAAGCCCAAAAGAATAGCTCAACCAAAAGAACATAAGTTTCTAAAGGCTCCTCCATTAAACCAACCGAACCTAAAACTCATCCCTAGAGAGAAGACAAACTTGATGGCTTGGATGGTCTCTGGATAAAAAGGAAGGTCCTCAAACTTGCTTCAATGTCACGTATGGTCTTTCCCTGCTCATGTAGCTCACCCAACATTTTATCCTGCACCCACATTATAATCTTAGGATTTACACCTACAAGCATTAAAAATAAAACAAAAAACTACTACAACATTACAAGGGTTGCTTACCATGAGAGTATTCCATGGAAGAGTGGGAAGCAAGGACTCAAAGAGTTTAGTGGCTCTAAGCTGTTCCATAACCCATGGATCACTGTCACAATCTATTATGGTGAGATCAAAATAAAAAACTATTACCGTGTCCATGCTCAATAACTCACAGGCAAAGAAGAATACAAGAAAAAATAGATGTTCCAACCAGGAGGGAGGGCAATGGGTTTACATAGGATGGGAAAGGGAGAATATGCTATTGAATAAGCTCCATTAAGAAAGTGGAAAGTGCATGGCATCCACTAGCTTTAAAAATGAGCAAATATGTGTTAGGACTCTTCCAGGCGTATACAGGAGAATATTCTTTCAGATGCCCAGTTTTTCTATTTGGTTTCCTCATTTGCTCCCTATTTTCCCTTGCTTTTTTTAAAACTTCTTTCCAGCAGCTCTTAGCTATTTTAGAAGTAGAAGAAGATGCATCGACATCTCAAGTTTCTTCACACCTTCAAAGATGTTAATCAATAATAAATAAAGGGGTTTATAATTTAATATCTCTTGGACAAAACTATGTTGTAAAGGAATCATAATTCTCAAAACGTTTGGGACCTAATTATTAGGATTGGTGACAATCTAGTCTAGATATGTTAGAAACCCTGTCTTTAATGATATTTATCATCACAAACTCAAAACCTAAGAATTCCTGACAAATTTATCAGTTTAACTGTAATAGGTGTGTTGGATAGATCATAGTCTCTGTTGTAATGAGCAAAGCTCCATTTATTCTTACCCTGACTACGACATGTATGCTAATAACTGCTAGGCACTTCGAAACGTTATGTTTTTTCATGAATTTGTAGACAAGGCACTGGTTTGGATATGTCTAGGTTCCCCAAAGATTTAAGGGCATTACAAAGAATGATCTCTAGATGCTAATAAGCTCACTAGGATGACCTAAATGGGTATCCATATGTGCAAATCTAATCATATGTAAATCTTTGTATGTAATTCTATTTAATCATCATGTATATTTCCAATTTTATTAAAAAATATTTAAAAGAACAAACAATTTTCTCAATTAATTGTTCACCATTTCCCCCTTGATTTAAAACAATTATGGATAGAATGTCTCTTTCCTATTTTAGCTTCAAGGCTAAGGAATACATTTTGCCAAACAATTTATAAACATAGTTAGATGAGATACTATGAGGTTTGACACTTCTGTTGGCACCTTGAGTAACAAAATGCATGGGGGGATATAATATGTGTCTAAATTTTAATTATTATCGATGAATAATAATAATACAATATTTAACAAAAAATATAAAAAATAATGGATGTCCTAGATATTAGTGTCAATGATCTATATTTTGCTAAAAATTATGTGGGAGGATAAAATGTTACTAAATAAAAAAATTTAACATTTAACATTCAATAGGAATCTACAGTGTATTTTCTCCTGTAATAATCCTACAGAGTTAGGGTTCATCAAATGCATTATGGGCAAGCAAGTGTTACAAGTTGGTCATAACTTAAAGGCGATGATTAGAGGCGGCTTCATTTTGAATTGAAGATGGCGATTAGAGGTGACTTCATTTTGAATGTAAATTATTTCATTCTAGATGGGCATTACTTCTATGGTTGGTCAAGATGTTTCTTCCCGATCGATTTGACATGATGTCCATGCCTATTGCACACACAGAAAAAGAAATAGAGCACAAATCTTTGATTTTTGAGGGGGAAGGTTCACGTCCACCCCTCTCTAGCACTCGGGCTCTTGGGTTGAGTAGGAGGAGCTAGGAAATGGAATTTGTCTTTTGTGAATGTTCTAAAGCGATGTGGGCCAAGTATTTTGGGGACTACACATGTGCACCACCATAGAGGGAGGCTTGAGATTGGAAGACTATACAATTCCACATTTTTGAAGACTATCAAGTTTCGCTTTCTTCTAAGACAAATTATCATTCAAGAAGCGTTGTGAATTTGAATGCTTCTTGGGTGGAAGAGGTGGTAGATACATGACATACTTCTAATGCATCATGTGAACATTGGGGTTCGGTATGACTTCTTATATGTGTCATTTGTTTTCATGCGGTTATTCTATGCTTTTGTTTTATATGTTGTATAAGCAAGGTGTATGCTTTTATGGCATTTGTTTCTCTCTCTCCTAATTGGTTATAGTTGTTGGTTTTTGTGTTTGTAGGTTTAAAGTAGACTTAATTTAGTATTGTAACATGTATGAGTTCTTGTTCTTGTAATTGGTAAATATTCTTGAGGGCAAGGGCCCCTATAGAACCCCCACTACTTTATCTCGAAAAATGTAGCCCAAGTTTTGTGCATGTGAAGATATTCAAACCCAAAGTAGAAGTAGGGCATGGTTGGTTGATTAAGAATTTCAAAGGATTTGAGCTCATTCCATTCAATATGCAACTTGTAGAGAGAGGATTAGTATGACAAGAACCCAATTTTTATGGTGTTGAGAAATATTGTTAAAATGTTGAAAACATGAAAATTTAGTCTCCAAAACTACAACTAATTATTAAAAATAGAATTCAAAAATTAATAAATAAATTAATTGCATTATTTACAAGTTACAATGTAAACCTTCTTGATTATTTCTCTACGATTATAAATTTGTAATGAACAAAGAAAATGGAAATAGAATTGATAAAAAGTGAAAAACAATAATTACCTTTAAAACTTACACACAAATAATTGAGAATTAAGACTTAAAAAAATCATTCATAATTCAATAATAATTTTATACAAAAATATATTAAAATATTATAATAATTTTATACAAAAAATATTTTAAAATATTATAGATTTATATATTTTTTCTAACCTAACAAAATTCAACCTAATAAATTTTAAAATACAGTATAAAATTGAAAAATCAGTACACATTCCATCAAATTCCAAACTTGGCTCAAACAAGAGTTCATAAAAACACTTTGTAAAGTAACAAAATTCAACCTAATAAATTTTAAAATACAGTATAAAATTGAAAAATCAGTACACATTCCATCAAATTCCAAACCTGGCTCAGAACAAGAGTTCATAAAAACACTTTGTAAAGTAATCATTAGTTAGAAAATGTTGAAATTCCACTCAATTTTTGGCGTCATGTGTTGCCAATAAACCAAAGGGTACGGTAGCCAATCGACAGACATTGATAAAACAACATATTGCAAAAATATGAGCACATGTAGAATGCTTCCATTCACCATACTGCACAAAAAATAATACAGACAACAGAACAGAAGTGGGGCCTACGCAATGTATGTTGGTTGATCATGGTTTAAGCAGTTTCATTAGCAGATCCTCAACATCCTTCGCATTAGACCATCCGTGAACTTGAGCCTTCACCATGTTGGGATTCTTTTCAATTAGCTTCCACAGTGGATACCTAAAAACAATCAAATAAATCAAGTCAAATTTCAGTAATCTTCTAAAATAGGCACCTAAGAACAATCAAATCAGTCAAAGATATTTTGAGCATTCTTCTACAATGGATCCTCAGAACAATCAAATAAATCAAATCATATTTTATTATTATTCCAACAGTGGATACATAAAAACAATGAAATAAATCAAATGATGTTACAGAAAATAATACAGGGGTCAAGTTTCTCACTCTTTTCTAGGCATAACATCATCTCCTTCTGTTAATTTCAAGGTGGGGCAGAAATCCCCACTGCCATCTCCCAGGTAAATAAAACGTTTGTTAAACCCATCTTCTATGGACTTTCGCATTTCATCTATGACTGCTCCCTGCAATAGATTACAGAGCATTAAGCATAAACTAGAAAATTTCTGAGATTACAGAGCATTAAGCATAAACTAGAAAATTTCTGCTAGAATATAGAGCATTAAGCATAAACAAGAAAATTTCTGCTAGCATACTAGGAACAAGTATATGTAAGAGAAAAATTATGACCTTGCACATATTGGGAGGGCAGAGGTTGCAGCCATGAGGAGCTACTGTAAAAGGATGGAATGGGCAAATCCTTAATCTCCCACTCTCCTCAACAAATGCAGGGTTTGTCTTAATCTCTGTAAAATACTGAAGCAGGTCATGGGTCTCAAGGATAGTCTTTATGAAAAAGATATTAGCATCGCTCACAATTCGAAGATCACACCTGCTCAAAACCCAAGTAAAAATTACAACCATTAATATAATCTCTGCAAAGCTCAACCAACAGGAGAGGACTGGCCTACTTGAACAAATGAAAGTGAAGCCATCCCTAGACCAATTCATACAATATTAAAATAGTATAAGGACCAATATGAGAATCAGTGATCCACTTTCAAACCCAAAAAACACCTGCTCAACAACCTGATAAGGAGTCTAAATAAAAGGGAGTCACTGACTAACTTTAAAACCTAAAAGAACCAGCTCAATCAAAAGAAGAGAAGTGTTTGAAGGCTCCTCCATTAAACCGACCCAACCTAAAACTCACCCCAAAGAGAAGGCAAACTTAATGGCTCTGATGGTCTCTGGATAAAGAGGAATGGTTCTCAAACTTGCTTCAATGTCACTTATGGTCTTTCCCTGCTCATGCAGCTCACCCATCATTTTATCCTGCACCCACAATATAATCTTAGGCTTAACACCTACAAAACATTAAAAACAAAACAAAAAATTGCTACAACATTACAGGGTTTGCTTACCATGACAGTATTCCATGGAAGAGTGGGAAGCAATGACTCAAAGAGTTGAGTGGCTCCAAGGTGTTCCATAACCCATGGATCACTGTCACAATCTATTATGGTGAGATCAAAATCAAAAACTATTACTGTGTCCATGCTCAACAACTCACAAGCAATTGAGACTACGAGAAAAAAAATATGGTCCAAATAGGAGGGAGGAGAATGGGTTTATATAGGATGGGAAAGGGAGAATATGCCATTAATAAAGTGGAAAGCGCATGGCATCCATAGCTTTCAAAAACGAGCAAATATGTGTTAAGACTCTTCCAGCCTCCAGGCATATACGGGAAAATATTCTTTCAGATGCCCTGTTTTTCTATTATGGTTTCCTCATCTGCTCCCTGATTTGCCTTGCTTTTTTTAAAAAAAACTTCTTTCCAGAAGCTCTAAACCATTTTAAGATGCATGAGCATCTCAAGTTTCTTCACACCACGTAATCAATAATAAATAAAGGGGTTTATAATTTAATATCTCCCGGAGAAAAATGTGTTGTAAAGGAATCATAATTCTAAAAACCTTTGGGGTTTATTATTAGCGTTGGTGATAATCTAGATATGTTTGAAACCCTATCTCCAAAGATTTTATATTTTTAGAAAGAAGATATACATAGGAATACAACTATAGAAAGTGTGAGAAATTCTAACTCTTTTGTTTATTTATTTTGAAGAAATAAATTGTAAAAATAGTATATTATAATTTTATTAGTTTTTTTAACATTGTTTATATAATTAATATATTTATATTTAAAAAAATATATCTAAAATACGCCAAGGTATATTTTTTTCTATAGTTTCTTTGATTTTCTCTTGCAATTTTTTTGTTTTTATTTTTTATTTTTTCCAATTTCTTTTTTAATTTTTAATTTTTAATTTTTTCCAAATTCTTTTTTGAGTTTTTTTTTTTTAATTTTTTTGTTTGATTTTCTTAAGTTTTATTTTTTATTTCTTTTTGGTATTTTAATTTTTTTTCTTATAAATTTAAGAGAAAAACATGAGTGCTCTCATCCCACCCGGATGTGACTGTATAATGCCTCTCAGCGTAATTATTATATTTTTTAAAATCTAGATCTAAATCTTCAATTGTCCAATCATTTCCCTATTTGAAACGACAACGTGAGCATGCGGATCAACCGTCTCCATTTCTTTACAAGTGTTCTGATCGTCTGATTTCGCTGGCGGTTCTCCGTTCACCGGTTTTATTTTCTTGCATCGTTTTTTTTCCTCCGGTGTAGGGCCTGGCCGTTGATTCTTAGCCGTCCGGCGAGGAAAGCGTTTCGGGCAATATCATTATGTTTTATGTGTTTTTTATACATTATTTTCTATTAATACGCGCTTTGGTAAGCATGGAACGCCCCTTTGTACACGCTCATACAAAGAGCGGTCCTTTTTAATTTTAAAATTTTAAAATTTAAATTATTGTTTTTAATAATATTTAATATTAATACACATTAAATTGTATTATTAAATATTAATTAATTTTTAATTATTGTTTTTAATAATTATTATTAATAATAATCATTTTTATAATTTTTTAATATTTAATATTAATAGACATTAAATTGTAATATTAAATATTAAATATATAAAAATGACCTAACAATTTAAAATACAATATAAATATTTTAGTATTATATTATAGTATAATTTTTTTTTAGTTATATTTGCTTTATATAATATTAAATATAATTATAACTATTATTACATACTCTAAATCATTAAATATGTTTTAAATATAATATTATATTATAAAATCATATATTTATATTAAATATATTATATATTCAAGATCTATATGTACTTGTTATTAAATTAAAATTTTATCTTATATATGGAATATATACTAATATATTTATATTTAAAAACATATATTAAAGTACGTCGAGGGATATCTCTTTTCCATAGTTTATTTGAAAAAAAATTGAAAAAAAATGAAAACTAAAAAAGAAATTAAAAAAATTAAAAATAAAATGGAAAAAATAAAAAATAAAAATCAAAAAAGAAATTGAAAATAAGAAAATCACAAAAACTATCCAACCAAAAAAGAAATTGGAAAAAATAAAAAATAAAAAACCAAAAAAAATTTGGAAAAACTAAAAACTAAAAAAGAAATTGGAAAAATTAAAAACTAAAAAAGAAATTGGAAAAAAAAAAAAAAAGAAGAAATTGAAAATAAGAAAATCACAAAAACTAAAAAAAATTTGGAAAAACTAAAAACTAAAAAAGAAATTGGAAAAATTAAAAACTAAAAAAGAAATTGGAAAAAAAAAAAAGAAGAAGAAATTGAAAATAAGAAAATCACAAAAACTATGGAAACAAAAAAGAAATTGGACAAGAATTTTTTTCCAATGAATTTTATTTACATGAATTTATTTATTTAAATATTTTATGATTATAGTTATATTTATTATTGCATTTAAAGATAATGCCCCTGGTAAACTTTTTAACGTGACCGGCGATGCTGGTGCGACATGCCCTCCAGCTACACGCGAATGCTTTTGCTCGGAGCAATAACCGGTGAGGCCACAACATGGGGGACCTCATCCCCTAGTAAGAACACTTCAAACCTGCGAGCTCGTTGGCCCAGTGAAGGCATAAAGCCTTGCGAGCTCGTTGGCCCAGTGGGGGTTTGAACTCTGGTGGCCGCCACTACAACCGAGCGACTTAACCACCGAACCGTGCCGTTATTGGCTTTATAATAAATAATATTAAATATAAATAAAATATGATATTTAATTAATATATATGATATATGTTGTTTAAACTTAATACTATTTAAATGGGTGTAGAGTGAGAGAGAAGAATAGAGAAAGGGAGAAGTGGGGATAGAGTGAGAAGAGAGCAAGCAAAAAAAGAGATATAGGAAGAAAAAGGGGAGAGAGAGAGGGGTTTGGATTCTTGGTGTGCAATTACATTGTCACATAACAATTATATATATATCTCTCTCTCATCGGTCTTTCCTTGACAACCCCAGCATCAATCATTCTTATGTCCATAAGGCAGGGGTTGTCAAGGAAAGACCGATGCAAGAGAGAGAGAGAGAGAGAGAGAGAGAGAGAGAGAGAGAGAGAGAGAGAGAGAGAGAGAGAGAGATTTTAAACATAGGAGACTAAATTTTAAACATTCACTAATTTATAAAGTTAATGTAAGTGGATCAACAACCAATATGAACTTGCAACCTATTCATCAAGGCCTTGGTTTTGCAATACATGCAATATAAAGGACATGATCTTGCCCAAGAACTCCACTCAACCAAAACAACATTGGTTAGGGATTGTTATAATGCTTGACATATCTAAAGCATTTGACAAGTATGATTCGAACATTCTCCTAAAGACTTTATGAAAGTTTAGATTCAACAAATAGAGGATTGATTGGGTACAATGTTGTATTTGCACCCCCTCATTCCCCATCACGATAAATATCCAAAAGGGTAAATAGTTGTAAAGGCTTAAGGCAAGGAGATCCCCTTAGTTCCTAACTACTTATTATCATGGAAAAAACACTTCTAAGAAGTATAGCTTTCCACCAACAGGAAAGGAAAATCTATGGCTAGCCAACTGTAAATGGAGGAACTAGATACATAGGTCATCATTTGTAGATTACATTATCTTCTGCTCCACTCTTTGTCTTCCTGAAAGAAACTAAATCAAAATAATTCTTCATAGTTAACAACTGGCTTCAAGGCGAAATAAGAAATGTCCCAAACCACAAGAAAAAGATAATTCTTAATATCCAGGGATACAAAGAAGTACAACTACCAATGAATTAACTAGGATTTTTGATACACCAAAAAGCAACAAATGGGCTAAGGATAAAGAACCAACACATCACTCATGTCAAGGCACCTACAAGAATAACATGAGTAGAATATTGTCATTGTATAGGTTGATTGGATGAAATTTCTTGTTATTAATTGTTGGCATTTGTTATTATTTATATACGTTATTAATAGAATTATATAATTAATGATTTCATTTACTTGCTTTTCTTTGAAAGCAATAGAGATATAAAGAGGGAGAGAAAGGAAGAGATAGTGAGAGAGATAGAGAGAGAGGGAGAGAGAAAGAAAGAAGCAGAGAAATATCTAGATGGAGATAGAGAGATAAAGAGAGAGGGAGAGAGAAAAAGAGAGATAAAGAGAAATGAATGGGAACTTAGAATTAAACCACTCCACTACCTTTCTTAAATATAAAATGTTTATATACATTTTTTATATTTGACAAAATACAAATTTTGGGACATTGATATTTTTTAAATACATTTTTTTCCTTCTCTATAGGTATTTGTTAGTTTTCCATGAGGGTTGCTCCTTGGATGGATTTTGCAAAAATGGTGTACATTTTATGTCATGTTCCTTTTACAAAAGTTTTGCCATAGTGAGATTGAAAACAACGAGCTGCCATGACATAGAATGCACACTATTTTTAAGGTCTCAAGATCATTCCCATATCATCTACAAATTTAAACAAATAAAAAAAAATTCCCTTCAAATTTAATATTTTTAGAATTAGGAGTTCTCAATCTAAAATTATAGCAAAAGAGAGGTGGAGAGAGAGAGAGAGAGAGAGGAAGTGTGTGAGAGAGGAGGGAGGGAGACAGAGACATGGAGAGAAAATAGAAGGGGGGAGAGAGAGAGACTCATCCAAATTATTATATATAAGTGTAGCACCCAAGTTAGTGGATTCAAAGGTAGAATCTTACACATTGAGAGTTATATTCTATTTGAAAGGAAGCTAGGTATGCGGAAAATGCTTCCAACACTAATCTAATGAGGGGAGATGTATGCAAATTCTTTTTAATCCTTACAATTGCAGCAATATTAAACATATAATGGAGATATTACAACAACAAACACAACACAAGAATGTAGACAAAGAGAGAGAGACACAAGATATATCGTGGGGAAAATCTTTTCAGGTGAAAATCCCCACACTCTAAAACCTGCACAATGTATTAACAAATCTGTAAAGGATTACAATACACTTGCAATGCAAGTTCTTCCAAGAGTCTTCAAATGTCGTTTCTGGAGTTATTCTGGTAGCATAACAATACCTATACATCAACTATATGTCTACAACTCCAAAACTATGCAATATATAGAGATACAAGGCAATGTTGAGAAGTCTATAGAGATGGGCGTCCATCTTGGCCACATGGCCATTTCACACATCCCAAGGACACTTGTCCAACATATTCTCACTCTCTTACATCTGTCATAACATGGCATATTTGACTTCCTAAGGATAGAGTGCTCCATGCTAAAAATAGGCAATGATAGATGCTCTTACGCATCTTACATTTGTCATAAAAATTTGCAACATGACAACACTTAATGTTGTAAGAGAATCTGCCATACAAGACTAAATATAGTAAATTCCTCTTACAACATGTCATAGCCCAACTTGGGCGCCCAAAGATGCCTTTCCCTCATGCAAATATACTCTCTGACACTTGTCCCCACTTGTCATAGAAATCTCTATACTTGGCTCTTACACATCATAGATTCTATCATATGGAATATCCTCTTTCACATACCACAAGATGCTGACACATGGCATATTAGTGCCACCTCAAATGGGACACTCAAATCCATGTGAGTTTGACTTGACCATCCAAGTCACATTCCAAGTAGGATGACATGTCACAATGCCACCTCATACTAAATGACAAAACAGGATGTGTAAATAAATACAAAATGGGCAATTAAATAAATACATAAATAAATAATCAATGCTAGGAATTGCAAGGTTGAGACACCTTAATTCCCAACATTCTCCCACTTGTCAAACACCTTGTAAGAGCCAAAAGAATGAAAAGATTTAACTGCTAGGGGTCAAGAGGCCCATAGACTCCGAACACCATTTGAACTTCTCTGTGTCGACTGGTTTCGTCAATACATCTGCAACATTCTTCAAAGTGTCTACCTTCTCCAATATCACCTTCCCATCCTCTACCATGTCTTGCACAAAATGAAACTGTACATTAATATGCTTTGTTCTGGCATAGAAAGTCAGATTCTTTGCTAAGCAAATCACACTATGACTATCGCAACAGATAGTAATTTGTCTGACATCAACACCAATATCTGAACACAACCTCTTAAGCCAAATGGCTTCCTTACAAGCATGAGTAGCTGCCATATACTTAGCTTTTGTCATGGACAAAGCAACCACAGGTTGCTGCTTACTCATCCAACTAATTGCACCACCAAACATAGTAAACACATAAGCATTGGTGGATCTCTTGCTGTCAATGTCACCTACCCAATCAAAATCCACAAATCCACAAATACTTACAGAATGCGAAGGTCCTATAGGATGACCATGATAACATAGGGAATACTCAGAAGTACCCTACAAATATCTGAACACTCTCTTTACTGCATCCCAATGTACCCATCCAGGATTAGCCATAAACTGACTAAGGACTCCCACTGCTTGGGTAATGTCTGGTCTAGTATAGACCATAGCATACATCAAGCTACCAACAACACTAGCATAAGGTACTCTGCTCATATCCTCTATCTCAAAAGGAGACTTTAGACAATCATTAACATATAACTTTGTCCCCAAAGAAATAGGAACACACAATGGTCTACAATCTGCCATGCTGAATCTCTCCAACACGGTCTTCACATACTTTCTCTGGCTTAGCCAAAGTTTTTTGTTTTCTTTGTCTCTTCTAATTTCCATTCCCAGAATGTACCTAGCTGCCCCTAAATTTTTTATTTTAAACTGTGCTGACAACTAAGACTTCAAATTAGAAATCATATTCTTACCATTCCCAATTAACAACATATCATCAACGCACAATGCAATAATGAGAATGTGATCATTGTCAAATTTGTAATACACACAATGATCTAATTTTAACCTCAAAAATCCAATCGACAACACAAAGGCATCAAATTTCATGTACCACATCCTAGGAGATTGCTTCAAACCATACAAAGACTTCTTTAACTTGCAAATTGAATTTTCTTTACCTTTTCCTATGTAATGCTTTGGTTGTGACATATAAATCTCTTCCTCCAAGTCACCATGAAGGAATGTTGTCTTCACATCCATCTGCTCCACCTCTAAGTCATAAGTTGTTGCAAGAGATAACATGAATCAAATAGATGTCAGCTTTGCGACGGGAGAGAAAATTTAACCATAATCAATTCCCTCCACTTGTGAATACCCCTTCACAACCAATCTAGCCTTGTACTTCTCAACACTGCCATTTGCACTAAATTTCTTTTTGAACACCCATTTATAGCCAACGGGTTTCCGTCCTTCAGGCAAAGGCACTAAGTCCCAAGTTTTATTCTTCTACAAAGAAGCCATCTCATCTTCCATGGCCTCCTTCCAGGAACCTGCATCTTTCATGCCCATGGCCTCTGTCACAATTCTAGGCTCATCAGTGTTAGTAATCAAAGCAAAAACACAACTAGAAGCTAGCAGTGAATATCCAAACCTATCAGGTTGCTTCTTTGTTCGTGTAGACCTCCTCAAAGGCTGAGTTTGAGGTTCTGCTTCTTCTTCTAAGCTTTCAGAGCTGCCAGAGCTCTCCTCGTCATCAGGTCTCACAGGGTCTGTTGGTTTAGTCTTCTCAGGGGTAAAAGGAAACTGAACCACATCCTCTTTCTTTTCTTTCTCTTCTGGCTATAGAGTAACAACAGGAGAAGGTTCTATCTCTCCGAAGATAACACTTCTTCTATACAACACTTTTTCAGTCACAGGACCCCAAAGCTTGTACCCTTTCACATAGACACCATAGCTAATGAAGTTACACTTAACAACCTTGTTCTCCAATTTTGACCTCTTCTCCCTAGGCACATGAGCATATGCCTCACAACCAAAAATATGAAGATGTCTTATTGAAGGCTTCTTACCAGACCACATCTCCATGGGTGTCTTACCAACAAGAGCTGATGTAGGAGACCTGTTTACCAGGTAGCAAGTAGTGTCTACAGCTTCATCCCAAAACTTCTGCTCAAGGCCAGCTCCACTAAGCATACTCCTAACCTTCTCCATCAGCATCCTATTCATCCTCTCTGCAACTCCATTTTGCTGCGGGGTGTATGGAGTTGTCTTATGTCTTTCAATCCCATGTTCTTTACAGAACTTATCAAACTCTACCGAAAAAAACTCACCACCGTTGTCAATCCTCAAACACTTAATCTTTTTACTAGTCTGATTCTCAACAAAAGCTTTAAACTCTTTGAACCGATTAAAGACTTCAGATTTGCTTCTAAGAAAATAAACCCATGTTTGACTATAATCATCTATGAATGATACAAAATATACAGATTTAGAGATTGAAGGAACATTAACTAGACCAAACACATCAGAATGAATAAGATCCAATACACCAGAAGACTTATGAGAACTCGAGTAAAATTGAACACTATTTTGCTTTCCATATATACAATGTTCACAAAAGTCAAAATCGAGATTACAATCATCTAACCCCTCAACGAGGTTTTTATTTTTTAGGGCTTTAAGACCCTTCTCACCAATGTGGCAAAGTCTCTTATGCCATAACATTGTCTTCTCAGTAGGAAGTTTAACTTCCAAAGCATGAGCACCCTTAGGTACCCAAAATGCACTACCATTAGAAGTTGATACAATAGATCTTTTAGTTGCTGGTTCCAATGGTGGGGATGAAGTAACTACAACTCTTTTCTTCGAGTTAGAAGAACTATTGCACTATGAAATGCATGCCTCCAGTTGAAACAGAGTACCTCTCCGAGTACCCTTCGCAAGCACCATAGCTCCTCTAGTCATCTTGGATCCTTCTTTCAAGAAGACAACCTGCATACCTGCATCATTCAATTTACTTATAGAAAGAAGGTTCTGTTCCAAGCCTGGGATGTACATAACCCCAGAGATCCCCTTCACTCGCCCATCAGGGAATCAGATTGTGACTCTTCCACGGACAACTATCTTCAGATGAGAATCGTCACCTAGGTACACTCCTCCACCATCAAACTCTTCATACTTTGTAAACTAGTCTCGATGTGAGGTCATGTGAAAAGAGGCACCATAATCAATCAGTCACACATCATCAGATGCATGGGTGGCCAAGGTAGCGATGAAAGCATCACCATTATCTTGTGACTTGTCAGACTCAGAATCAGAGATCTTCTTTTTCTTTTTCTCCTCCTTGCACTCATTTCAGAAATGCCCAGTTTTTCCATAGTTCCAACACAATGCCTTGGACTTTCCAGGAGATTTGGATCTCCCATGGGATTTGGATCTACCCTTCTCAACTTTCTTGTCCTTCTTCTTCCCTTTCTCCTTGGGTCTTCCATGAACTGCAAGAGCCTCTTTGGTTGACTCGGATGACTTTCTTCGCATCTCTTTAGATAACAGTGAAGATACTACCTCATCCATTTTGAAATTGGTTGTAGTGCTTTTGATGGCCATTATAAGATGATCCCGCGAGTCCATAAAGGAACAAAGTAAGGTCATACAACGATCCTCCTCCTCCATCTTCGCACAATGTCAATTGTGTAACTAGCATGTTAAAAACATTCATGTGATCTGCAACCGGTCCTCCATCTTCCATCCTCAGAGAATATCGCTTCTTCCATAGGAATAACTTGTTTACTAGGGATTTAACCTAATAAACATCACCATGTTTCTTCCATAGCTCATTCACAGTCTTCTCTTCATGAACATTTAACAGGATAGGATCAGCCAAACAGAGTCTCACAAGACCCTTGGATTTATGATCTTTGAGATCCCAATCTACCTGTGCCATTGTCGTTGGTTTTGTACCAGAAATTGTTTCCCATAGGTCTCTATCAACAAGCATGTCTTCCATTTCAAGTTTCCACAACTCGAAATTGCTGCCATTAAACTTTTCCACCTCTATTCTTCTGATGTGCCTGCCATCTCCTTCCTACAACAAGATTACAAAATACTCTATATAGACTCCCACTCAATCTAAGATCAGTTAAAAAAACCCCTACCCAGCAGCTAGGACCAAAACTAGCCAGGCTCTAATACCAACTGAAAGGAAGCTAGGTATGTGAAAAATACTTCCAACACTAATCTAATGAGGGGAGATGTATGAAAATTCTTTTTAACCCTTACAATTGCAAAAATATTAAACATATAACAAAGATATTACAACATCAAACACAACACAAGAATGTAGACAAAGAGAGAGAGACACAAGATATATCGTGGGGAAAACCTTTTCAGGTGAAAAACCCCACACTCTAAAACCTACACAATGTATTAACAAATCTGTAAAGGATTACAATATACTTGCAATGCAAGTTCTTCCAAGAGTCTTCAAATGTCATTTCTGGAGTTATTCTAGTAGCAAAACAATACTTGTACATCAACTATATGTCTACAACTCCAAAACTATGCAATATATAGAGATATAAGGCAATATTCAAAAGCCTCTAGAGATGGGCATCCATCTTGGCCACATGGCCATTTCACACATCCCAAGGACACTTTTCCAACATATTCACACTCTCTTACATCTATCATAACATGTCAGATTTGACTTCCCAAGGATAGAGCGCTCCATGCTAAAAATAGGCAATGACAGATGCTCTTACGCATCTTACAATTGTTATAAAAATCTGCAACATGACAACACTTAATGTTGTAAGAGAATCCATCATACAAGACTAAATATAGTAAATTCCTCTTACAACATGTCATAGCCCAACTTGGGCACCCAAAGATGCCTTTCCCTCATGCAAAGATACTCTCTGACACTTGTCCCCACTTGTCATAGGAATCTCTATACTTGGCTCTTATGCATCATAGATTCTGTCATATGGAATATCCTCTTCCACATACCACAAGATGTCGACACATGGCATATTAGTGCCACCTAAAATGGGACACCCAAATCCATGTGAGTTTGACTTGACCATCCAAGTCACATTCCAAGTAGGATGACATGTCACAATGCCACCTCATACTAAATGACAAAACAAGATGTGCAAGTAAATACAAAATGGGCAATTAAATAAATACATAAATAAATAATCAATGCTAGAAATTGCAAGGTTGAGACACCTTAATTCCTAACACTATTTTGGGATTGTTGACTTCTCGTGAAGGGTATCAAAATTAGCCCATGGTGTAAATTCTGAAAATACCACTTACTATAAATAACCAACAAAAAGCAAACTCAATCCAAAATATAAAGTGAATCATTCAATTAACAGGGTTATCCATAAATGTACAGTATCTTGCAAGTTTCTAAAAACAGAAAGGTGCATCCACAAGCACAATAAGGAAATTAACATTTCATCTTTTATAGTTTTCCAAGTACATCAATAATATATCAATGAGAATTACAATTACATACATTGGCTACACAAGCCATACAAATAATCATTACAATGATATATTCATTTTAGAATTACATAAGAGAATAATAAATATGAATCCATATTTAGCCTCCATGACTCACTAGTCTTCCACAAGCCAAAGGTCAAGAACATGGTTAAGGTGTTTTTTCCACCCAACCACGAAGCACTACACTTCCTCGGGTTTCTTCTTAACTCGAAGAATCCTTGACCCTGCATGAGGCGCCTAGCAACATGGAACATATGGGCAAGAGGGAAATTGTCGATGCATGCTTCATGCCTATATGCACTCTAAACTACAATGAACATATTTCTTGCATGCAGGATGTGGTAAAGAACAATAATAATAACACTAGGCATTTAACATCCATCTATTTCAATGGTACGAATAGCTTTGGCCAAAGCAATAATTACACTGGTAAAACTTGAAAAAGAAGTTTACCGTCTCTGTAGTCCACACTCGACATCCTGTTCCGGAAGGTAATCATAAATCCCATAAAGCAAAATCTAACTACTTAGGATACTTCTAAAATATATCATCATTTTGTTTGCCAGTTATATGCATTCAATCTAATTAAATTTATCTGTAAGAGTGTGACAAGCAAAAGGCCTTATTGATTGCGTGAAGTCCATAACATCTAACGAAGTAATCATATCAAGCAACTATTTCAAGTTTGAAACTAAGGAGATAGTATACACATACAAGTAGAGCCATTATCTATTTCTTTAACCCTATGTTACTCTAATTCAATAATATGTACATATGTCTTTATATAAATTCTATAATAATTGTCCTTTTGAAAGGAATTTCCCTTGCAATTCACCCATTATTTTAATCCATCTATAACATAACTATAAACTGACACAAACTTAAAGCTATTGCATGAAGTATCGATGTACCATATGTATACAACTATAAATGTTTATCTATCCTACTAGTTTACATATTTTTCCTAATAAAGCCAAGAAAGTTTAAATGAGAAAAGTATATCTATCTAGTTTGATGTGTTACAGAAGATAAAAGGGTTTGGTTGCGTATTATGCAATAATTTATTTTAATTTAGCTCTGCCATACAATTTCTTAGTTTTAATTTATTTCTGGTTCGGGAAAGAAACAATGGATTCAAAAGATATACATTAGTTGAATTGGAGTCCCACAATAAAGAGGAATCAAAGAGATCACTTGCTAACTGGATTTGTACCAAGTTTGCACCCTTTAACATTCAAAACCCAAAATAAAACATACCTAACTAAAGCCATTGAAATAACTATGGTCAAGTTGCTAGAAATTACATGCCTCAGGTCATAATAAAACAAGGATAAGGCTATCGTATTCATTATAGTATTCTAAAACAGGCCAAAATTAATAAGAAAAAGGATGATTCCGTGTTAGATGAATTCGATAACAAAGGGTGCTAAAAATCTAAGGCGACAATGGCATCAATAGATTCACTGAGTTTAACATCAGCAAAAAGGATGTCGATTCAACATGATAGAGGGTGTTCTTCACAACAAAATGTTGATAGGCCGAGACTGAACAAATTTGGGTTGATTAGGCACAAGAAGAAGGACAAATCGATAATCGAATGGTCAATACCATCATTTGAGGTCACAATAACTATGCGGGAATGATGATTTTACTAAGGCAAAAATGGTAACATGATGGTGTTGGACAGAATATAGATCAAGTCTTTATCATTTGATGGCTCGATTAACCTATGTGCAAATGGTTAGAGACAAATATAATGCTAATTGATAATAATTGGTCAATTCAGCAGGTAGAATCATTGGTCAAAGCTACTCAAGCTAGAGGTAACCAAGAGAGCCAACACCGACGGCTTCACAACGATATAAGGCAACAAAGCTAATTCTCAGGATCCTCTACGTATAAAGAAATAAAATAAGGAATACTTATGATGTTAAGAGGTATATTACAAAATGAATGGGGTCTACCGTCGCCCAGCCAATGGAGTCCAACTAAACGAGCCTATGGTATTTGAACGGATCAATTGCAAATTCAATTAAAGGATTTTAATTGAATGATCATATGATTTCATGAATATGATAGTTGCACCCCAATTATAATACTAAAACTTACTAAAAATAATAAGGGAAAATCATATAGAGTGCCCATATTAAAACGATTTATACAAAATTTCATTATAATATAATCAAGAAGTCAAATTTATGTGCACTTACATTTCAAATTGTAATGGAATCAATTTGTTGACTCTCTTCTCCCTCCTGTAGCGCCTACTATTTTTCCCTCTGCTCTCCTGCCATATTCTTTTTGAAAGGAAGCTAGGTGTGCGGAAATCGCTTCCTACACTAATCTAATGAGGAGAGATAAGTGCAAATTCTTTTCAACCTTTACAATTACAGAGTTATTAATCCAATAACAGAGATATTGCAGCAATACACATACACACAGAAAGAAGATGGAAGAGAGAGAGACAAGATATACGTGGGGAAAACCCTTATGGGTGAAAAACCCCACACTCCAAAACACATCTCAAATGTATTCCAATAAATAATGAAGGTTACAATACAATTTCAGAGCCAATACTCTTGCAGGAGTCTTCAACACTCATATCTAGAGACAATTCGGCAGCATAACAGTACCTGTCAATCACATAATACATCTCCTCTCAAAAGCACCTATTTATATAGAAGATACAAGGCAAGAATGAGCCTATCTTGAGATGGGTGTCCAACATGGCCTCATGGCCCAAAACCCATGCCTAAGGACACTTGTCCAACACTGCAGCATGGTCATGACACTTGTCATAACACCCCATCCCAAAATGGTCACCTATTCCCAAGTTAGGCAATAACAGATGCTCTTATGACTCTTACGACTGTCATAGAATCTGTTATACTGACATATCTTATAGCTGTAAGAGAATCTATCATACACATGCTAAAAATAGCATATTCTGTTACAACTTATCATAACCCTCCTTGGGGTGCCCAAAGATGCCTTGTGACACATGTCTTCACCTATCATAGAATCTTACATTTACGACTCTTATGCGTCATAGATTTGTCATAATCGTTTTGGTCAATATTCCCTTACACACTATCCAAGATGCCAACACATGGCAAAATATTCCTACCACTAAGTGGGATGCCTATCTCCTCAGATGAGGACAAATTTACATGTGGTCACCTTCCATGTAGAATGACACATCACCATACCAACTCCCACAAGATGATAATAATGATTTGCATCCTAATTACAACAATAGGCAATAAATAAATAAATACAATGAAATAATACAAGGAATTACCAAGGTTGAGACACCTTAATTCCCAAAATTCTCCCACTTGTCGAACACCTTGTAAGAGCCAATGGAAATAACATGATTTAACTACTATAGGCCAAGAGACCCATAGACTCCGAACACCATCTAAACTTCTCTATGCCCACTGGTTTCGTCAATGCATCCACAACATTCTTCAAAGTGTCTACCTTCTCCAAATTTACCTTCCCATCCTCTACCATGTCTCGCACGAAGTGAAACTGTACATCAATATGCTTTGTTCTGGCATGGAAAGTTGGATTCTTTGCTAGGGAAATTGCACTCTGACTGTCACAACAAATCGTAATTTGTCCTACATCAACACAAATGTTTGAACACAATCTCTTAATCCAAATGGCTTCCTTACAAGCATGAGTTGCTGCCATTTACTCAACTTTTATCATGGACAAAGCAACCACAGGTTGTCGCTTACTGATCCAATTAATTGCACCACCGAACATAGTGAACACATAGGCATTGGTGGATCTCATGCTGTCAATGTCACCCGCCTAATCAAAATCCATGAATCCATGAATACAAATTGAATGTAGAGGTTCTGTAGCATTGCCATGATAACATATGGAATACTCAGAAGTACCCTTCAAATATCTGAACACTCTCTTAACTGCATCCCAATGTACCTGTCCAGGATTAGCCATAAATCGACTAAGGACTCCCACTGCTTGGGCAATGTCTAGTCTTGTGTAGACCATAGTATACATCAAACTACCAACAACACTAGCATAAGGTACTCTGCTCATGTCCTCCACCTCACTAGGAGATTTTGGACAATCATTAACAGACAACTTTGTCCCCAATAAAATAGGAACACACAATGGTCTACAATCTGCCATGCTGAACCTATCCAACACGGTCTTCACATACTCTGGCTTAACCAAAGTTATATGTTAGCTCTATCTCTTCTAATTTTCATTCCTAGAATGTATCTATCTGCCCCTAGATTTTTCATCTCAAACTGTGTTGACAACTAAGACTTCAAATCAGAAATCATATTCTTACCATTCCCAATTAACAACATATCATCAACATACAATGCAATAATGAGAATATGATCATTGCCAAATTTATAATATACACAATGATTTGATTTCAATCTCAGAAATCCAACTGACAACACAAAGGCATCAAACTTCAAGTACCACATCCTAGGAGACTGCTTCAAACCATACAAAGACTTTTTCAACTTGCAAACCAAATTTTCTTCACCTTTCTCTATGTAATTCTTTGGCTGTGACATATAGATCTCTTCCTCCAAATCACCATGAAGGAAAGTTGTTTTCACATCCATCTGCTCCACCTCTAAGTCATAAGCTTTGCAACGGGAGAGAAAATTTCACCATAATCAATTCCCTCCACTTGTGAGTACCCTTTCGCAACCAATCTGGCCTTGTACTTTTCAACATTGCCATCTGTACTGAATTTCTTCTTGAACACCCATTTGCATCCAATAGGTTTCTGTCCTTCAGACAAAGGCACCAAGTCCCATGTTTTATTCCTTTCCAAAGAAGCCATCTCATCTTCCATGGCCTCCTTCTAGGAACCTACATCTTTCATGCCCATAGCCTTTGTCATAGTTCTAGGCTCATTAGTGTTAGTAAGCAAGGCAAAAGCACAACTAGAATCAAGTAATGAATAACCAAACCTATCAGGTTACTTTCTTGTTCGTGTAGACCTCCTCAATGGCTAAGGTTGAGGTTCTGCTTCTTCTTCTGAACTTTGAGAACTACTAGAGCTCTCCTCCTCATCAGTTCTCATAGGGTCTGTTGGTTTAGTCTTCTCAGGGGTAGAAGGAAACTAAACCACATCCTCTTTCTTTTCTGTTTCTTCTGGCTATATAACAATGGGAGAAGGTGTTAGCTCTCTGAAAATAACACTTCTGCTATACAACACTTTCTTAGCCATAGGATCCCAAAGCTTGTATCCTTTCACACTGACACCATAGCTAATGAAAATACACTTAATAGCCTTATTCTCCAATTTAGACAGTTTCTCCCTAAGCACATGTGCATATGCCTCACAACCAAAAACACGAAGATGTCTAACTGAAGGCTTCTTACTAGACCACACCTCCATAGGTGTCTTACCAACAAGAGCTGATGTAGGAGACCTATTTACAAGGTAGAAAGTAGTGGCTATAGATTCAGTCCAAAACTTTTGTTCGAGGCTTGCTCCACTAAGCATACTCCTAGCCCTCTCCATCAATGTCCTGTTCATCCTCTCTGCAACTCCATTTTGCTAGGGGATGTATGGAGTTGTCTTATGTCTCTCAATCCCTTGCTCTTTATAGAACTTATCAAAATCTACTGAACAAAACTCACCACCGTTATCAGTTCTCAAACACTTAATCTTTTTACTAGTCTGATTCTCAACAAAAGCTTTAAACTCTTTGAACCAACTAAAGACTTCAGCCTTGCTTCTGAGAAAATAAATCCATGTCCTACTGTAATCATCTATAAAAGATACAAAGAGGGAGAGAAAGGAAGAGATAGTGAGAGAGACAGAGAAAGAGAGGGAGAGAGAAATATCTAGATAGAGATAGAGAGATAAAGAGAGAGGGAGAGATAGAAAAAGAGAGATAAAGAGAAATGAATGGGAACTTAGTATTAAACCACTCCCCTACCTTTCTTAAATATAACATGCTTATATACATTTTTTATATTTGACAAAATACAAATTTTGGGACATTGATATTTTTTAAATACATTTTTTTCCTTCTCTATAGGTATTTGTTAGTTTTCCATGAGGGTTGTTCCTTGGATGGATTTTGCAAAAATGGTGTACATTTAATGTCATGTTCCTTTTACAAAAGTTTTTCCAGAGTGAGATTGAAAACAACAAGCTCCCATGACATAGAATTCACACTATTTTTTAGGTCTCAAGATCATTTCCATATCATCTACAAATTTAAACAAATAAAAAAAATTTCCCTTCAAATTTAATATTTTTAGAATTAGGAGTTCTCAATCTAAAATTATGGAAAATGAGAGGTGGAGAGAGAGAGAGAGAGAGAGAGAGAGGAGGGAGGGAGACATAGACATGGAGAGAAAATAGAAGGGGGGGGAGAGAGAGACTCATCCAAATTATTATATATAAGTGTAGCACCCAAGTTAGTGGATTCAAAGGTAGAATCTTACACATTGAGAGTTATATTCTATTTGAAAGGAAGCTAGGTATGCGGAAAATGCTTCCAACACTAATCTAATGAGGGGAGATGTATGGAAATTCTTTTTAACCCTTACAATTTCAGCAATATTAAACATATAACAGAGATATTACAACAACAAACACAACACAAGAATGTAGACAGAGAGAGAGACAAGATATATCGTGGAGAAAATCTTTTCAGGTGAAAAACCCCACACTCTAAAACCTGCACAATGTATTAACGAATCTGTAAAGGATTACAATACACTTGCAATGCAAGTTCTTCCAAGAGTCTTCAAATGTCATTTTTGGAGTTATTCCGGCAGCATAACAATACCTGTACATGAACTATATGTCTACAACTCCAAAACTATGGAATATATAGAGATACAAGGCAATGTTGAGAAGTCTCTAGAGATGGACATCCATCTTGGCCACATGGCCATTTCACACATCCCAAGGACACTTGTCCAACATATTATCACTATCTTACATCTATCATAACATGGCATATTTGACTTCCCAAGGATAGAGCGCTCCATGCTAAAAATAGGCAATGACAGATGCTCTTATGCATCTTACAGTTGTCATAAAAAATTGCAACATGACAACACTTAATGTTGTAAGAGAATCCGTCATATAAGACTAAATATAGTAAATTCCTCTTACAACATGTCACAGCCCAACTTGGGCGCCCAAAGATGCCTTTCCCTCATGCAAATATACTCTCCGACACTTGTCCCCACTTGTCATAAGAATCTCTATACTTGGCTCTTACGCATCATAGATTCTGTCATATGGAATATCCTCTTCAACATACCACAAGATGCCGACACATGACATATTAGTGCCACCTCAAATGGGACACTCAAATCCGTGTGAGTTTGAATTGACCATCCAAGTCACATTCCAAGTAGGATGACATGTCACAATGCCACCTCATACTAAATGACAAAACAGGATGTGCAAATAAATACAAAATGGGCAATTAAATAAATACATAAATAAATAATCAATGCTAGGAATTGCAAGGTTGAGACACCTTAATTCCCAACATTCTCCCACTTGTCGAACACCTTGTAAGAGCCAAAAGAATGACAAGATTTAACTGCTAGGGGCCAAGAGGCCCATAGACTCCGAACACCATTTGAACTTCTCTGTGCCCACTGGTTTCGTCAATGCATCTACAACATTCTTCAAAGTGTCTACCTTCTCCAATATCACCTTCCAATCCTCTACCATGTCTCGCACAAAATGAAACTATACAATAATATGCTTTGTTCTGGCATGGAAAGTCAAATTCTTTGCTAAGCAAATCACACTATGACTGTCGCAATAGATAGTAATTTGTCTGGCATTAACACCAATATCTGAACACAACCTCTTAAGCCAAATGGCTTCCTTACAAGCATGAGTAGCTGCCATATACTCAACTTCTGTCATGGACAAAGTGACCACAGGTTGCCGCTTACTCATCCAACTAACTGCACCACCGAACATAGTAAACACATAAGCACTGGTGGATCTCCTGCTGTCAATGTCACCTACCCAATCAGAATCCACAAATCCATGAATACTTAAAGAATGCGAAGGTCCTGTAGGATGACCATGATAACATAGGGAATACTCGGAAGTACCCCACAAATATCTTAACACTCTCTTTACTACATCCCAATGTACCCATCCAGGATTAGCCATAAATTGACTAAGGACTCCCACTGCTTGGGTAATGTCTGGTCTAGTATAGACCATAGCATACATCAAGCTTCCAACAACACTAGCATAAGGTACTCTGCTCATATCCTCTATCTCAGAAGGAGACTTTGGACAATCATTAACATATAACTTTGTCCCCAAAGAAACAGGAACACACAATGGTCTACAATCTGCCATGCTGAATCTCTCCAACACGGTCTTCACATACTTGCTCTGGCTTAGCCAAAGTTTTTTGTTTTCTCTGTCTCTTCTGATTTCCATTCCCAGAATGTACTTGGCTGCCCCTAAATTTTTCATTTCAAACTGTGCTGAGAACTGAGACTTCAAATCAGAAATCATATTCTTACCATTCCCAATTAACAACATATCATCAACATACAATGCAATAATGAGAATGCGATCATTGTCAAATTTGTAATACACACAATGATCTAATTTTGACCTCAAAAATCTAATCGACAACACAAAGGCATCAAATTTCATGTACCACATCCTAGGAGATTGCTTCAAACCATACACAGACTTCTTTAACTTGCAAATCAAATTTTCTTTACCTTTTTCTATGTAATGCTTTGGTTGTGACATATAAATCTCTTCCTCCAAGTCATCATGAAGGAATGTTGTCTTCACATCCATTTGCTCCACCTCTAAGTCATAAGTTGCTGCAAGAGATAACATGAATCGAATAGATGTTAGCTTTGTGATGAGAGAGAAAATTTCACCATAATCAATTCCCTCCACTTGTGAATACCCCTTCGCAACCAATCTAGCCTTGTACTTCTCAACATTGCCATTTGCACTGAATTTCTTTTTGAACACCCATTTACAACCAACGGGTTTCTGTCCTTCAGGCAAAGGCACTAAGTCCCAAGTTTTATTCTTCTGTAAAGAAGCCATCTCATCTTCCATGGCCTCCTTCAAGGAACCTGTATCTTTCATGCCCATGGCCTCTGTCACAGTTCTAGGCTCATCAGCGTTAGTAATCAAGGCAAAAGCACAACTATAATCTAGCAATGAATATCCAAACCTATCAGGTTGCTTCTTTGTTCATGTAGACCTCCTCAAAGGCTGAGGTTGAGGTTCTGCTTCTTCTTCTGAGCTTTCAGAGCTACCAGAGCTCTCTTTGTCATTAGGTCTCATAGGATCTGTCGGTTCAGTCTTCTCAGGGGTAGAAGGAAACTGAACCACATCCTCTTTCTTTCTTTCTCTTCTAGCTACAGAGTAACAATAGGAGAAGATGTTAGCTCTCCAAAGATAACACTTCTACTATACAACACTTTTTCATCCATAGGATCCCAAAGCTTGTACCCTTTCACATCGACACCATAGCTAATGAAGTTACACTTAACAACCTTGTTCTCCAATTTTGACCTCTTCTCCCTAGGCACATGAACATATGCCTCACAACCAAAAACACAAAGATGTCTTATTGAAGGCTTCTTACTAGACCACACCTCCATGGGTGTCTTACCAACAAGAGCTGATGTAGGAGACCTATTTACCAAGTAGCAAGCAGTGGCTATAGCTTTAGCCTAAAACTTCTGTTCAAGGCCAGCTCCACTAAGCATACTCCTAGCCTTCTCCATCAGCATCTTGTTCATCCTCTCTGCAACTCCATTTTGCTGCGGGGTGCATGGAGTTGTCTTATGTCTTTCAATCCCATGTTCTTTATAGAATTTATTGAACACTACCGAACAAAACTCACCACTGTTGTCAGTCCTCAAACACTTAATCTTTTTACTAGTTTGATTCTCAACAAAAGCTTTAAACTCTTTGAACTGACTAAAGACTTCAGATTTTCTTTTGAGAAAATAAATCCATGTCTGACTATAATCATCTATGAATGATACAAAATATACAGATTTAGAGATTAAAGGAACATTAACTGGACCAAACACATCAGAATGAATAAGATCCAATACACTAGAAGACTTATGAGAACTTGAGTAAAATTGGACACTGTTTTGCTTTCCATATATACAATGTTCACAAAAGTCAAAATCAAGATTACAATCATCTAACCCCTCAACGAGGTTTTTATTTTTTAGGGATCTAAGACCCTTCTCACCAATGTGGTCAAGTCTCTTATGCCATAACATTGTCTTCTTAGTAGGAAGTTTAACTTCCAAAGCATGAGCACCCTTAGGTACCAAAAATGCACTACCATTAGAAGTTGATACAATAGATCTTTTAGTTGCTGGTTCCAATGGTGGGGATGAAGTAACTGCAACTCTTTTCTTCGAGTCAGAAGAACTATTGCACTATGAAATGCATGCCTCTAGTTGAAATAAAGTACCTCTCTAAGTACCCTTCGCAAGCACCATAGCTCCTCTAGTCATCTTGGATCCTTCTTTCGAGAAGACAACCTGCACACCTGCATCATCCAATTTAGTTATAGAAATAAGGTTCCGTGCCAAGCCTAGGATGTGCATGACCCCAGAGATCCCCTTCACTCATCCATTAGGGAATCGGATTGTGACTCTTCCACGGCCAACTATCTTTAGATGAGAATCGTCACCTAGGTACACTCTTCCACCATCAAACTCTTCATACTTTGTAAACCAGTCTCGATGTGAGGTCATATGAAAAGAGGCACCAGAATCAGTTAGTCACACATCATCAGATGCATGGGTGGCCAAGGCAGCAATGAAAGCATCACCATCATCTTGTGACTTGTCAGACTCAAAATTAGAGATCTTCTTTTTCTTCTTCTCCTCCTTGCACTCCTTTCAGAAATGCCCAGTTTTTCCACAGTTCTAACACAATGCCTTGGACTTTCCAGGAGATTTGGATCTACCCTTCTTAGCTTTCTTGTCCTTCTTCTTCCCTTTCTCCTTGGGTCTTCCACGAGCTACAAGAGCCTCTTTGGTTGACTCAGATGACTTTCTCCACATCTCTTTAGATAACAGTGAAGATACTACCTCGTCTATTTTGAAAGTGGTTGTAGTGCTTCCGATGACCATTATAAGATGATCCCACAAGTTTGGAAAGGAACAAAGTAAGGTCATACAATGATCCTGCTCCTCAATCTTCACACCAACGGATGTCAATTGTGCAACTAGCATGTTAAAAGAATTCATGTGATCTGCAACCAATCCTCCATCTTCCATCCTCAGAGAATATAGCTTCTTCCATAGGAATAACTTGTTTACTAGGGATTTAGCCTAATAAACATCACCAAGTTTCTTCCATTGCTCATTCACGGTCTTCTCTTCATGAACATTTAATAGGATGGAATCAACCAAATAGAGTCTCACAAGACCCTTGGATTTATGATCTTTGAGATCCCAATCTACCTGTGCCATTGCTGTTGGTTTTGTATCAGAAATTGTTTCCCATAGGTCTCTATCAACAAACATGTCTTCCATTTCAAGTTTCCACAACTTGAAATTGCTGCCATTAAACTTTTCCACCTCTATTCTTCTAGATGTGCCTGCCATCTCCTTCCTACAACAAGATTACAAAATACTCTGTATAGACTCCCACTCAATCTAAGATCGGTTCAAAAAAGCCCTACCCAGCAGCTAGGACCAAAACTAGCCAGGCTTTGATACCAACTAAAATGAAGATAGATATGCAGAAAATGCTTCCAACACTAATCTAATGAGGGGAGATGTATGCAAATTCTTTTTAACCCTCACAATTGCAGCAATATTAAACATATAACAAATATATTACAACATCAAACACAACACAAGAATGTAGACAAAGAGAGAAAGAGACAAGATATATCGTGGCGAAAACCTTTTCAGGTGAAAAACCCCACACTCTAAAACGTACACAATGTATTAACAAATTTGTAAAGGATTACAATACACTTGCAATGCAAGTTCTTCCAAGAGTCTTCAAATGCCATTTCTGGAGTTATTCCAATAGCATAACAATACTTGTACACTCCAAAACTATGCAATATATAGAGATATAATTCAATATTGAGAAGCCTCTAGAGATGGGCATCCATCTTGGCCACATGGCCATTTCACACATCCCAAGGACACTTGTCCAACATATTCACACTCTCTTACATCTGTCATAACATGTCAGATTTGACTTCCCAAGGATAGAGCGCTCCATGCTAAAAATAGGCAATGACAGATGCCCTTACGCATCTTACAATTGTTATAAAAATCTGCAACATGACAACACTTAATGTTGTAAGAGAATCCATCATACAAGACTAAATATAGTAAATTCCTCTTACAACATGTCATAGCCCAACTTGGGCACCCAAATATGCCTTTCCCTCATGCAAAGATACTCTCTGACACTTGTCCCCACTTGTCATAGGAATTTCTATACTTGGCTCTTATGCATCATAGATTTTGTCATATGGAATATCCTCTTCCACATACCACAAGATGCCGACACATGACATATTAGTGCCACCTCAAATGGGACACCCAAATCCATGTGAGTTTGACTTGACCATCCAAGTCACATTCCAAGTAGGATGACATGTCACAATGCCACCTCATACTAAATGACAAAACAAGATGTGCAAGTAAATACAAAATGGGCAATTAAATAAATACATAAATAAATAATCAATGCTAGAAATTGCAAGGTTGAGACACCTTAATTTCCAACACTATTTTGGGATTGTTGACTTCTTGTGAAGGGTATGAAAATTAGCCCATGGTGTAAATTATAAAAATACCACTTACTATAAATAACCAAAAAAAAACAAACTCAATCCAAAATATAAAGTGAATCATTCCATTAACAGGGTTATCCATAAATGTACAGTATCTTACAAGTTTGTAAAAATAGAAAGGTACATCCACAAGCACAATAAGGAAATTAACATTTCATCTTTTACAGTTTTCCAAGTACATCAATAATACATCAATGAGAAGTACAATTACATACATTGGCTACACAAGCCATACAAATGATCATTACAATGATATATTCATTTTAGAATTACATAAGAGGATAATAAATACAAATCCATCTTTAGCCTCCATGACTCACTAGTCTTCCACAAGTCGAAGGTCAAGAACATGGTTAAGGTGTTTTTTCCACCCAACCACAAAGCACTACACTTCCTCAGGTTTCTTCTTAACTCGAAGAATCCCTGACCCTGCATAAGGCACTTAGCAACATGGAACATATGGGCAAGAGGGAAATTGCTGATGCATCGTTGATGCCTATATGCACTCTATACTACAATGAACATATTTCTTGCATGAAGGATGTGGCAAAGAACAATAATAATAACACTAGGCATTTAACATCCATCTATTTCAATGGTACAAATAGCTTTGGCCAAAGCAATAATTACACTGGTAAAACTTGAAAAAGAAGTTTATCGTCTCTGTAGTCCACACTCGACATCCTGTCCCGAAAGGTAAACATAAATTCCATAAAGCAAAATCCAACTACTTAGGATACTTCTAAAATATATCTTCATTTTGTTTGCCAGTTATATGCATTCAATCTAATTAAATTTATCTGTAAGAGTGTGACAAGCAAAAGGCCTTATTGATTGCGTGAAGTCCATAACATCTAACGAAGTAATCATATCAAGCAACTATTTCAAGTTTGAAACTAAGGAGATAGTATACACATACAAGTAGAGCCATTATCTATTTCTTTAACCTCATGTTACTCTAATTCAATAATATGTACATATGTCTTTATATAAATTCTATAATAACTATCCTTTTGAAAGGAGTTTCCCTTGCAATTCACCCATTATTTTAATCCATCTATAACATAACTATAAAATGACACAAACTTAAAGCTATTGCATCAAGTATCAATGTACCTTATGTATACAACTGTAAATGTTTATCTATCATGCTAGTTTACATATTTTTCCTAATAAAGCCAAGAAAATTTAAATGAGAAAAGTATATCTATCTAGTTTGATGTGTTACAGAAGATAAAAGGGTTTGGTTGCGCATTATGTAATAATTGATTTTAATTTAGCTCCGCCATACAATTTCTTAGTTTTAATTTATTTCTGGTTTGGGAAAAAAACAGTGGATTCAAAATATATACATTAGTTGAATTGGAGTCCCACAATAAAGAGGAATCAAAGAGATCACCTGCTAACTAGATTTGTACCAAGTCTGCACCCTTTAACATTCAAAACCCAAAATAAAACATACCTAACTAAAGCCATTGAAAATAACTATGGTCAAGTCGCTAGAAATTACATGCCTCAGGTCATAAGAAAACAAGGATAAGGCTATCATATTCATTATAGTATACTAAAACAAGCCAAAATTAATAAGAAAAAGGATGATTCCATGTTAGATGAATTTGATAACAAAGGGCGCTGAAAATCTAAGGCGACAATGGCATCGATAGATTCACTAAGTTTAACATCAGCAAAAAGGATGTCGATTCAACATGACAGAGGGTGTTCTTCACAACAAAACATTGATAGGCCGAGACTAAACAAATTTGGGTTGATCAGGCGTAAGAAGAAGGATGAATCGATAATCGAATGGTCGCTACCATCATTTGAGGTCACAATAACTATGTAGGAATGATGATTTTACTGAGGCAAAAATGGTAACATGATGGTGTTGGACAGAATATAGGTCGAGTCTTTATCATTTGATGGCTCGATTAACCTATGTGCAAATGGTTAGAGACAAATATAATGCTAACTGATAATAATTGTTCAATTCAGTAGGTAGAATCATTGGTTAAAGCTGCTCAAGCCAGAGGTAACCAAGAGAGCCAACACCGACGACTTCACAGTGATATAAGGCAACAAAGATAATTTGCAGGCTCCTCTATGCATAAAGAAATAAAAATAAGGAATACTTATGATGTTAAGAGGTATATTACAAAATGAATGGGGTCTATCGTCACCCAGCCAATGCAGTCCAACTAAACGAGCCTATGGTATTTGAATGGATCAATTGCAAATTCAATTAAAGGTTTTTAATTGAATGATCATATGATTTCATGAATATGATAGTTGCACCCCAATTATAATACTAAAACTTATTGAAAACAATAAGGGAAAATCATAGTGCCCATATTAAAATGATTTATACAAAATTTCATTATAGTATAATCGAGAAGTCAAATGTATGTGCACTTACATGTCAAATTGCAATGGAATCAATTTGTTGACTCTCTTCTCCCTCCTGTAGCGCCTACTGTTTTTCCCTCTGCTCTCTTGCCATATTCTTTTTGAAAGGAAGCTAGGTGTACAGAAATCGCTTCCTACACTAATCTAATGAGGAGAGATGAGTGCAAATTCTTCTCAACCTTTACAATTACAGAGTTATTAATCCAATTAATCCAATAACAAAGATATTACAACAATACACATACACATAGAAAGAAGATAAAAGAGAGAGAGACAAGATATACGTGGGGAAAACCCTTACGGGTGCAAAACCCCACACTCCAAAACACATCTCAAAGGTATTCCAGTAAATAATGAAGGTTACAATATAGTTTCAAAGCCAATGCTCTTACAGGAGTCTTCGACACTCATATCTAGAGACAATTCGGTAGCATAACAGTACCTGTCAATCACATAATACATCTCCTCTCAAAAGCACCTGTTTATATAGAAGATACAAGGCAAAAATGAGCCTATCTTGAGATGGGCATCCAACATGGCCTCATGGCCCAAAACCCATGCCTAAGGACACTTGTCCAACACTGTAGCATGGTCATGACACTTGTCATAACACCCCATCCCAAAATGGTTGCCTATTCCGAAGTTGGGCAATGATAGATGCTCTTACGACTCTTACGACTGTCATAGAATCTGTCATACTGACATATCTTACAGCTGTAAGAGAATATGTCATACACAGGCTAAAAATAGCATCTTCTCTTACAACTTGTCATAACCCTCCTTGGGGTGCCCAAAGATGCCTTGTGACACATGTCTTCACCTGTCATAGAATCTTCCATTTACGACTCTTACGCATCATAGATTTGTCATAATCATTTTGGTCAATATTCCCTTACACACTATCCAAGATGCCAACACATGTCAAAATATTCCTACCACTAAGTGGGATGCCTATCTCCTCATGTGAGGACAAATTTACATGTGGTCACCTTCCATGTAGAATAACACATCACCGTGCCAACTCCCACAAGATGATAATAAGGATTTGCATCCTAATTACAACAATAGGCAATAAATAAATAAATACATTGAAATAATACAAGGAATTACTAAGGTTGAGACACCTTAATTCCCAACATTCTCCCACTTGTCAAACACCTTGTAAGAGCCAATGGAAATAACATGACTTAACTGCTATAGGCCAAGAGGCCCATAAACTCCGAACACCATCTGAACTTCTCTATGCCCACTGGTTTCGTCAATGCATCCACAACATTCTTCAAAGTGTCTACCTTCTCCAAATTTACCTTCCCATCCTCTACCATGTCTCGTACAAAGTGAAACTGTACATCAATATGCTTTGTTCTGGCATGAAAAGTTGGACTCTTTGCTAGGCAAATCGCACTCTAACTGTCACAACAAATCTTAATCTATCCTGCATCAACACCAATGTTTGAACACAATCTCTTAAGCCAAATGACTTCCTTACAAGCATGAGTTGCTGCCATATGCTCAGCTTCTGTCATGGACAAAGCAACCATAGGTTGTCGCTTACTCATCCAACTAATTGCACCACTGAACATAGTGAACACATAGGCACTGGTGGATCTCCTGATGTCAATGTCACCCACCCAATCAAAATCCATGAATCCATGAATACAAACTGAATGAAGAGGTCCTGTAGCATTACAATGATAACATATGGAATACTCGGAAGTACCCCTCAAATATCTGAACACTCTCTTAACTGCATCCCAATGTACCCATCTAGGATTAGCCATAAATTAACTAAGGACTCCCACTACTTGGGTAATGTCTGGTCTTATGCAGACCATAGCATACATCAAACTGCCAACAACACTAGCATAAGGTACCCTACTCATGTCCTCCACCTCACTAGGAGATTTTGGACAATCATTAACAGACAACTTTGTCCCCAATGAAATAGGAACACACAATGGTCTACAATCTATCATGTTGAACATATCCAACACGGTCTTCACATACTTACTCTGGCTTAACCAAAGTTTTCTGTTAGCTCTATCTCTTTTGATTTCTATTCCTAGAATGTACCTGTCTGTCCCTAGATTTTTCATCTCAAACTATGCTGATAACTGAGACTTCAAATCAGAAATCATATTCTTAACATTCCCAATTAACAACATATCGTCAACATACAATGCAATAATGAGAATGTGATCATTGACAAATTTATAATACACACAATGATCTGATTTCGATCTCAGAAATCTAACTGACAACACAAAGGCATCAAACTTCAAGTACCACATCCTAGGAGACTGCTTCAAACCATACAAAGACTTTTTCAACTTGCAAACCAAATTTTCTTTACCTTTCTCTATGTAATGCTTTGGCTATGACATATAGATCTCTTCCTCCAAATCACCATTAAGGAAAGTTGTTTTCACATCCATCTGCTCCACCTCTAAGTCATAAGCTTTGCAACGGGAGAGAAAATTTCACCATAATCAATTCCCTCCACTTGTGAGTACCCCTTCGCAACTAGTCTGGCCTTGTACTTTTCAACATTGCCATCTGCACCAAATTTCTTCTTGAACACCCATTTGCATCCAACAGGTTTCTGTCCTTCAGGCAAAGGCACCAAGTCCCATGTTTTATTCCTTTCCAAAGAAGTCATCTCATCTTCCATGGCCTCCTTCCAGGAACCTGCATCTTTCATGCCCATAGCCTTTGTCATAGTTCTAGGCTCATTAGTGTTAGTAAGCAAGGCAAAAGCACAACTAGAATCAAGCAATGAATAACCAAACCTATCAAGTTACTTTCTTGTTCGTGTAGACCTCCTCAATGGCTAAGGTTGAGGTTCTTCTTCTTCTTCTAAAATTTTAGAGCTGCTAGAGCTCTCCTCATTATTAGGTCTCACAGGGTCTATCGGTTTAGTCTTCTCAGGGGTAGAAGGAAACTAAACCACATCCTCTTTCTTTTCTATTTCTTCTGGCTGTAGAACAATGGGAGAAGGTGTTAGCTCTCTTAAAATAACACTTCTACTATACAAAACTTTCTCATCCATAGGATCCCAAAGCTTGTATCCTTTCACACTAACACCATAGCTAATGAAAATACACTTAACAACCTTATTCTCCAATTTAGACAGTTTCTCCCTAAGCACATGTGAATATGCCTCACAACTAAAAACATGAAGATGTCTAACTGAAGGCTTCTTACTAGACCACACCTCCATAGGTGTCTTACCAACAAGAGCTGATGTAGGAGACCTATTTACAAGGTAGAAAGCAGTGGCTATTGCTTTAGCCCAAAACTTTTGTTTGAGGCTTGCTCC
Source organism: Cunninghamia lanceolata (assembly GCA_027924645.1). Lineage (NCBI taxonomy): Eukaryota > Viridiplantae > Streptophyta > Pinopsida > Cupressales > Cupressaceae > Cunninghamia > Cunninghamia lanceolata. The sequence continues at coordinate 292,097 of BSBN01001028.1, forward strand.
ACTAAGCATACTCCTAGCCCTCTCCATCAATGTCTTGTTCATCCTCTTTGCAACTCCATTTTGCTGCGGGGTGTATGGAGTTGTCTTATGTCTCTCAATCCCTTGCTCTTTATAGAACTTATCAAAATCTACCAAACAAAACTCACCACCGTTATCAGTTCTCAAACACTTAATCTTTTTACTAGTCTGATTCTCAACAGAAGCTTCAAACTCTTTGAACCAACTAAAGACTTCAGTCTTGCTTCTGAGAAACTAAATCCATGTCCTATTGTAATCATCTATAAAAGATACAAAATATACATATTTAGAAATCGAAGGAACACTAACAGGACCAAACACATCAGAATGAATAAGGTCCAACACACCAGAAGACTTGTGAGAACTAGAGTAAAACTGAACACGATTTTGCTTTCCATATATACAACGTTCATAAAAGTCAAACTCAAGATTACAATCATTTTTTTTTTAAATGCACCTGGTAAACTTTTTAACGTGACCACGACGCTGGTGCGACATGCCCTCCGGCTCCACGCGAATGCTTTTGCCCGAAGCAAGTAACCGGTGAGGCCACAACATGGGGGACCTCATCCCCTAGCAAGAACACTTCAAACCTGCGAGCTCGTTGGCCTAGCGAAGGCGTAAATCCTTCTGAGCTCTTTGGCCCAGTGGGGGTTTGAACTCTGGTGGCCGCCACTACAACTGAGTGACTTAACCACCGAACCACGCTGTCATCAGCGAAGATTACAATCATTTAACCTCTTAACAAAGTTTTTATTTTTCATGGTTCTAAGACCCTTCTCACCAATGTGGCCATATCTCACATGCCATAACATAGTCTTTTGACCAGGAAGCTTAACTTTCAAAGCATGAGCACCCTTGGGTACACAAGATGCACTACCATCATAATTTTTTACAACAGATTTCTTCATTGCTTGTTCAGATGGTGGGGATAAGTGACTGCAACTCTTTTCTTCGAGTCAGAAGAACTATTATACTGTGAAGTGCATGCCTCTAGCTGAAACAGAGTACCTCTCTGAGTACCCTTCACAAGCACCATAGATCATCTAGTCATCTTGCATCCATCCTTCAAAAAGACAACCTGCACACATGCATCATTCAACATACTTATAGAAAGCTGGTTCCGTGCCAAGCCTGGGATGTGCATAACCCCAGTGATCCCCTTCACTCGTCTATCAGGGAATCAGATTAAGACTCTTCCACGACCAACAATCTTCAGATGAGAATTGTCACCCAAGGACACTCCTCCACCATCAAACTCTTCATACTTCATGAACCAACTTCAATGTGAGGTCATGTGGAATGATGCACCCGAATCTATCAACCACACATCATTAGATGGATGGGTGGCCAGGGCTGTGATGAAGGCATCACCATCATCTTGTGACTTGTTAGAATCTGAATCTGGGGCATTCTTCTTCTTCTTTTTCTTTTCCTCTTTGCATTCCTTTCAGAAATGCCCAGTTTTGGTACAGTTCCAACAGAGAGCCTTGAAATTTCTAGGAGATTTGGATCTCTCACGGGATTTGGATCTACCCTCTTAGCTTTCTTATCCTTCTTTTTCCCTTTCTCCTTGGGTCTTCCATGAACCGCAAGAGCCTCTTTGGCTGCCTCAAAAGACTTTCTCCTCATTTCTTCAGATAACAACAAAGATACCACTTCATCCATTTTGAATGTGGATGTGGTGCTCCCAATAGCCATGACAAGATGATCCCATGAGTCCGGCAAAGAACAAAGCAAGGTCATACAACGATCCTCCTCCCCCATCTTCACACCAACGGATGTCAATTGTGCAACTAACATGTTGAAAGCATTCAGGTGATCTGCAATAGATCCTCCATCCTCCATCATTAGAGAATACAACTTCTTTCTTAGAAAAAGCTTGTTCACCAGGGATTTGGCCTGATAAACATCACCCAGTTTCTTCCAAAGGTCTTGTTGTGATGCTCACAACACACCCCATTTTACTGCTTAACAAAATGAGGACCCCTGCTGTGGCTATGGCTTTTTGCTTTTTTTTTTGTGTGGGTCTGTTGGGTGGTAAAAGGGAAAAGAGAGTGAAAGCTACAAACCTTGTTGAAAATAAAGAAAAAATAACATTAAGTACTAGAGAATAATATGGGTGAATTCCTTGTCAAAAATGAGTGAGGGTTGCTTTTTGAACCATTTTAAAATTCACAATATTTTGTAAGTTATGTATGTTTTTGGTAAAATGTACAATGGGAGGGTTTGTATGTTGCATATACAAAGTTGTTTGTATATACAAGGTCACTCATATACAAAGTTGTTTGTATATCGAGTCTTTGTATAAGTCGCATGAAGGAGTTATCAGTTTTGTTACATTTATGTACTTGTATGCATTTTGTTAACGTTCTATCTATACATACAAGTCGGACCCAACAAATTTCAAAGTTTAAATGCATAATCGTTTGAATCCGTCAGATGTATTTTATGTTTGTATGTTTGATGAAAGGAAAACATACAAAGTGGATATGCAAAGCTATTTACATAGCGCGGAACCGAAAGGATTATGAAATAAGGTTAAGCTGTTGTATGTTTCGTGCTTTGTATGTATGTTTTTGGGGACATACATTGCGGTATACATACAATGCAGAATTCAGGAAAGATTAAAATTTGGTTAAGGAAATGCATCATGACTTAAAGTATATCGAAAGATGCATTGCACTTTATGCATAGCGCGGAGTTGAAAGGTAAGTAAACTATGGTTTATAAAAGTTAAAGTTCGAAAGTTCATACAAAAGAGTTTGTATGTATCCAGACTTGTATCTAAGGGTTTGATACAAGTGTTATGCATCGCGAAGATACAAGGGGAAAGTAGCATGGGTCCCACCACTTGCATAATGGACTTGTATAATAATAATGTATGTCTTTGATATACAAGCCGATATACAAGTTGAAAGATGCAAAGAAGAGATACCAGTCGGATGCGAAAAGAAATTCAATATAGAAAGGTCTTTGTATATTTTAAATGCTTGTATGTTCATAACATACATATCTGAGATACAAAGGAGTAAAAAGCATTGCGAGGGATAAAAGGTAAAAGAGGGTTTGTATACGTTTTTGTATATGTGCTTGTATATAACGAGACATACAAAGAGCGATATACAAAGCGAAGGATACAAGTACAGAAAAAGTAGAAAAAGGAGGGAACTTTAGTTTGATTTCTTGCATAAAGTGCTTGTATGTTTAAAGATACAAATGAGACATACAAACAAAACATACAAGAGGAACATACGAGGGAAAAGGTATGTATGCAGAATTAAACTAACGGTAAAAAAGTTTGAAAACGTGAACACTGCAATAGAAGGTCGAACTTTTGGCGCATTAATTGTTGTAATTAATGTCGATCTAACTTGTTGTGACTGTCAGGAAAGGTATAAATTGGCGAAAGCGACGTGAATTTTAAATCCATTTTTATGTCTGTTGGCAGGTATGCAGGTAGATATAAAGGTAGAGCTTTAATGGCGATGACATCACAAAGGGCGGATTCGATCGCGAAAGAAGCGAAAGGAGTAAAGGATTTTAGTGAGAAGAGATATACAGGTGGAAGGAAGCATAATTAAAAGGGCAAAGCAACATAAGATATTTTAATAGTGAAGATATTTTGATGGTTGTTAGGGTTTCCAAGGGGCATTTTTATGCTCAGTATGGGTATGCTGCTTAGAGATTTTTGGCAGGATTTGTTTTCCACTGTTGATGTTGCACTTGGGATATAGACCGTTGATGGACTAGGGTTTTGTGAGCGTATTGAGGATAATCAAATCTATATATGGAGCCCCGAACAGAGCTGGTAGTTGAAATTTGTCTTAGCATTTTGAATAGAAGAACATTTTAGTTTAGAGTAGAAGGAGGTAGCCTGTGTCTACAATAAGGAATGTGTGGAACATCTAGCTTCCTTACTGTATCTGTAAGATGTTTTGTAAGTTTTCTGTAAGTTGATTAATGAAGTAGGGAGTCACTCATACATTGTAAATCATAAATGACTGTTTATTTTGAATACAAATATCTCTAGAATTCTGCATCTACTTTAAGAGTGTTTTCTGGCTCTTATTTGTATTTGAAATATTATCTCTCCAAAAACTTGCAATCTTGAGTGTATGTTCATGAAAATACTCAGGCCTTACATTTAAAGGTTTAGTCTGTGGATTTAATCAAGTTTGCTGTACCGCTTACAATGTGAATAACAGAGCATTTAGATCTTGTAGCAGAATGAAGTTTAATTTAGATTTCTCTAACTTTTCCCAAACATTTGAAATACTTAGCTTAAACGCAGAGATTTAAAGGAGATTGTCTGATATTTGAAGGAAACATGAACAACTGAGTTGATATTTGATAGTTTTCATAATATTTGAAAAGAAAGGCTTGTGTTAATATAAATCATATAAAGCTTTGTGATACAGTAACAAATTTATGCAAAGGAATGAAGAAAATGTTGATATTTGTGATATTTTGCATTATTTGAGTCCAGTGAGTCATAAAAAACCTTAAATCAAGTAAGGACCCTTGCATATTACAGCTTCACATTAACCTACTGAATTGCCCACAAGGTCAAGACCTGACCATACAGAAACTTGGGATTAAGTAATCTTCATTGATTTCTTCATATCTTTCAAGACAGTTAGGTTCATTTTTGTGAATTTTAACTTTTGTTATGAATGTGTAAAAATAATCATCAACAGTTTTTGGCACTAGAAGGAGGGCCTGATTGGAGTTAGGGTTTGTTCTAAGTAAAGCTGGCTCATAACAGTAATAGAGTGACCAAGTCTAGATCCAGTTCAGAAGATATATTGGTGCAATTACCTGATAAAAGGTAAGGTAAGGGTCCTTTGATTTGGAGTCCTAGAATATCACATGCAAGAGGTTCATCTGGAATGCCTCCTAAATCACCTTTTAGTATCCATAACCTTGTGAGTCCTGATAGTTCTTCATTTAGATTTTTAAATCTTGGTTCAGGTCCTCCCAGAAATCTAAGTATTCCCCAAGGTCCAGGTCAAGCACAAGTACTTGCAATGGCTTACTTTAATGTTAATTCTCCCATAACATTCCCTGATTATCATGAGATGCCAAAGAATCTTGAAAAGATATGTCCTAAATACCAGTTGCATCAGGATCCAGAAGATCACATTAGGATATTTAAGGAGGCATACTTTAGGGCCAAGTTAGAATATGAGGATGTTGTGTGTAGGTTGTTTCCTTACACCTTCAATGAGCAGGCTTCTAACTGGTATGTTAACTTGCCCAATGGTTACATTTCTTCTTGGGTGCTTATGGAAGAAACATTTTTGTCTAGATTTAGGGGACCAATAGATCCTTCCATCTTATATCATAAATTGGTTGTAATTAAAAGAGGTGAAGGAGAGCTGATTGACAATTTTAATGACAGGTTTCAAAAGGCCTATTCTAGGTTGGTAGCTCCTTACACAGTAAATGTAGCTACATTATTAGCCATGCATTATGTTGCCTTAGATCCAGTGACCGCTATGTTTGTTAAAAGAAAAGTTGACATAGATACAATATCCAAGGCTTATAAGGAGGCAGCCTCAGTAAACCAGGAGATAAGATAGACAACTTATAATCCATTTCTTCATGGAGGAAATCTTGGGATACAAAATCAGACACAACCTTGTAATGGAGTCCCTACACATAACACTCCATTATTGAATCTAGTTCCTACATACACACCTGTGTATAATCCTGCCCCAATCCAGGCCATAGTCCCTTATACTGGTAACACTACCAATAATAATCAGAGTAATGGTCAATCTTTCTTCCAACCTCCTCAGGATACATTTGTGGCAAAGGCACAAGAGGAAATAGAAGAAATCAAAGAAATTACTGCACACTTGAGAAGATTGACTACTGAAATGACCCAACTGAGAAATGAAAATTTCTATGGTAGAAACAACCAAGGATATAGTCAAAACCATAACCAAAGCTATAGTCAGAACTACAACCCAAACCATAACTAGAATCATAATCAGAATTATAACCACGGTCAAAGTTCAAATCAAAACCAGAATTACAATCAGAATCAAAATCACAATCCAGGACAACCGATGCAAAATAGAGGACCTGTGGTAGACAACAGGGCTTGGGGTAACAACAGTAGGAATCAAAATCAGCCAAGGCCACCTAAGACATGGAACACAGGGCCAAATAATGACACTCTAGCTTCTCCATTTGAGAATTTAGATAATCAGGATACAAAACAAATAACTAGAATTCAAATGGCTAATATAGCATTAAAGAATTAGTGCAAAATTCATAATACCAGTGCCCATGCTGAACTAGATTGTCCTCAGTTCCATTTAGCAGCCAGTATTTTTAATGTAGATGTATAGGCTTCCACTTCTAAGTTTCTCATTCCCAAAGGTAATGAAGTAGTACCCTCAGGATATGAGACTGCTTTAGTCTTAGAGACTTTTACCTTTACAACTAGAGAAGAAGAGGATCAATTGTTAGAGGATTAACCTTATTTTTGTGAGAACCTATATCCCGAATCAGCCTTTGTACTAAATGCATTTCAGTTTCCCTTTGAAACTAAAAATGAAGTGTTATATGAAACAGAAGAGGTACAGGCTTTTCAACAGTCAAACAAAAATCACACCTACACTTTGAGAAATAACACTAGGCTAGGAGGTCCTTTCACTACTTCCACTCCTAACAATTTCAATACTCCCCCAGATTAGAACGCTAGCAATAATCCTGCTATAGTGAACGCTAATGGTCATGCAAATAATGGAATAGTAGCACAAAAGATCCAAACAAGTAAAACAGAGACAGTAGAAACAATGAGGTTGATGAGTTATTTATCTGAAGAGATAGAGAAAATTAAGGTCAGTATACCTTTGTGTGAATTATTGAAAAGTCTAGGGGTCAGAAATGCTTTCATAAAATCCTTGGATACATTTGTGATAGGTGAGGTTTTTGTTGATGTGAGTGTTCCTAGTAGAGATTCACAACCCAAAGAAAAGAGTAAGAAAATTGAGCAGCCTTCCAACACTAATGTGGCAATGTATGCAGATAAGAAGGATGCTCCTCCTTTCTTGTTAACCATTAGAATGTGTGGAAAGAACATACATAATTGCATGGTAGATTTTGGTGCATCAGCTAATGTAATGCCTTTAGGAATATGCAAAACTTTAGGGCCGACTCCTACTAAATCTGCTAAGGTTGTTACACAATTGGATAAAACTGAGGTTAATGTGATAGGAGAACTGATGCATATTCAAATGCAATTAGCCTTAGATCCTAGGGTAAGTTAGTTTATTGACATTCAGATAGTAGATATACCTGTGAATTATGGGATGTTGTTGAGTAGAGACAGGTCCAAAACATTGAATGGATATATGGCCATTGATTTTTCACATATGTGGTTACCTTGGAGAGGTGTTCCAAATCAGATCATGATAGAATCTAAACCTAGAATGAAACACATGATTATAGAATACAATAGGACTAATGAGATATTGTATGCTTCTGTTGAACCTGGTGTTTACAGAATCACTGACAAGGGAGTACAAATTGAAGAAATCCTGATGTTAAATTTTAGAGAAAAACATGTCAGTAAGGAAACAATATTAATCATTGAGTCTGATGGAAATTCTTCTGATGAAGAAAGCAATGCAGTAAACAGTTTCAGTCAAGTCATTAGATAGGAAATGGAAAGGTGCATGGAACAAAATATTCTAGTTCAATACAGATTATATAAAAACATGTGTAGAGTCCATAATAAGCCACATTTTGAAGAGAATTGTGGAATGTGTAGAGATATTATAGAATATCAATACATAAAATGCACAAAGGGAGTAGGACTGCAAGAAGGAAAGGTTAATCCTAATCAACCAGAGAAATACTTTCAGAATAACATAGATGTGATGATCCCATATTTAAAAGAAGAAACAAAGGACAAAAGTATTTGTCATTCTAATTTACAAACTAAAAGTATAAATATGCAATTAGATCAAAATGAATTGCTTACGAATGAACAAGATAGCACCTCACATGTGATAGAAAAGGCAAAACATGCCAAAGTAAAGGGTCAAAAGAATAAAGATGGCATGTGGACACTGAAATGTGACGGATCTAAATCTAAACATGGTGCAGGTGCAGGTATGGAGCTTATAGATCCTCATGGTAAGTCATATTTGGCAACATGTAGGTTACAATTTTCTTGTACTAACAACGTTGTAGAATATGAAGCTTTGATTTATGGACTTGTTATGGCTATCATGAAAAAGGTAAAAATGATCAGGGTATTTTTAGATTCTGAGTTAGTGGTCAGGCAAGTAAAGAAATTGTATGCATGCAACTACAAAAAGATGGTTTGTTACAGGCATAGGGTGTGGGATTTGATAGATTCATTTGATGCTTTCAACATAGAACATATCCCTAGAGAATTTAACCATAGACTAGATGCATTAGCAGTTGCTGCTAGCACTTTAGAACTCTTAACATTGTCAGGTTTAAAAAGATTTGTTGTTGAATTAGTAAATGTTCCTAGCATACTAGATAATGTTACTCATTTTCAAGTATTTGAAGGGGATCAGCAAATTGTAGATTTTCTAACTTGTAATGAGGTCTTTGAAGCTCAAATTATTGATGTACATGAAAGGCCTGATGTGTCTTGGGATGAAGAAGACATAATCAACCTAAAAAGCAATTTCTTACCTAAGGGAGTGATCGAGTTAGAACAGATTTTTGACTTTGATGGGGTAGTAAGACAGAAAGATTTGCCCAAAACTGAGGGAGGTGAGTGTGATCCGTATAACCTTGGAACATAGCAGAGTCCACAAAATGTACTTATTGGAAAGGCTTGCTCTGAAGAGTTAGAAAGTAAATTGTGGATGTTCTGAAAGAGTACAAACATGTCATAGCATGGACGTATGAAGATTTGAAAACATATGATACGTCCATCATAACTCATGTGATACCCTTAAAACCCAATGTTAAACCATTTAGGTAGAAACAAAGGCCAGTGAATGTTATTTTAGAGCCTTTGATCTTTGAAGAAGTGAAAAAATTGCTGTCTACCAGAATAATTTTCCCAGTTGGACATTCAACTTGGGTAGCTAATTACCTGTGAGAAAGAAAAGTGGAGACATTAGGTTATGTGTAGATTTTAGAAATTTGAACAAGGCATCTAAAAAAGATAATTATCCTCTGCCTCCAATAGATGAAGTGTTGCAAGCAGTGAATGGGGCTAAAACGATGTCCTTTTTAGATGGATTCTCAGGATATAACCAGGTCTTAATAGATAAAGAGGATAGGTTGAAGACCACTTTTACTTGCAAATGGGGAAATTATGCATACAGAAGAATGCCTTTTGGTCTAATCAATGCAGGTGCCACTTTTCAGCGAGCCATGGACATTACATTCCGTGGATTGTCAGGTAAGTGCATTGTTATTTATATGGATGATTTAACTATTTACTCTAAAGATGCATCCACTCATGCTGAAGATCTAAGAAGAGTACTTAAAAGATGTGAAAGGTACGGGATTTCCCTTAACCCAAAGAAATGTTCATTCAGCATAACTGAAGGAAAATTATTAGGACATGTCATTTCTGAAAATGGGATATCTATTGATCCTGACAGAATAGAAGGAATAAAGAAATTGCAATTACCAAACAGTAAGAAAGAACTAAAGTCATTTTTTGGTAAGATTAATTTTGTCAGGAAGTTTATTACAGGGTTTATAGAAATTGTGCAACCATTGAATGCCATGTTGAAGAAGGATGCGAAGATAGAATGGACACCAGTAGCTAAAGCTGCATTTGAAGATATTAAGGAAGCTATTTTTGATGCTCCTGTGTTGACAAGTCTAGATTATACAAAGCCATTTTACATTTATTCTTTTGCATCTTCACATTCAGTTGTAGCTGCTTTGACACAAAAGGGAGAAGACAACGAAGAAAAGCCCATAGCTTTTATGAGTGCACCTCTAAAGGATGCACAGCTGAAATATCTTGATACAGAAAGATAGGCATTTGCATTAGTAAGAGTAGTGAAAAAGTTTAGACATTATATCTTATGCAGTCAGGTTAAAGCTAGAGTACCAAATACAGCTGTGAAGATGCTGCTGATGCAAAATGAACTTGGAGAGAAAAGAGCTAAATGGATTACAACATTGCAAGAGTTTGATATGGAAATTATCCCAATGAAGTTGGTCAGAGGACAAGCATTAGTGCAGACCATAGCAAACATAGATCCAAATTTGGTGAAACAATAGTATGTGTTGATAACTAATGATGCATCAGGGTGGTATGATGATTTGAACACTTTTCTAATACCAGGGAAATGAAATCTTCTCAGAGGAGAGCTTTAAAGATTAAAGCACAAAAGTACATGGTACAAGGAGGTCTTCTATTCAAGAAGAACCATGAAGGGATATATTTAAGATGTTTAAACAGAGTTGAAGCAGATAAGGTATTGTTAGAATTACATGATAAGTATGGAACAGCTCATGGTTCCCATTTAGCTACAACGCATAAGATATTGAGAGTAGGGTACTACTGGCCTACAATGTTCAAAGATATTGAGAGTCACATTCAAAGTTGTCACACTTGTCAAACTACAATAGACAAGGGAAGGAATTAGGCTAATCCATTACAGCCAGTGATTGAGTCTAGACCATTTGCACAATGGGGCTTAGATTTCATTGGGGTCATAAATCCTCCGTCATCTGCAGGACATAAGTTTATACTAACAGTAACTGACTATTGTACAAGGTGGACTGAAGCCACATGTTGCAAGTTCTCTACTACTAAGGTAGTTATCGATTTCCTTGAAGAAAACATCATAACCAGGTTTGGAACTCCCTATTCGCTGGTATGTGGTAATGGCCCTGCATTTTCTTCTTTGAAATTTTCCAAATGGGCATTTGAATATGGGATAGTTTTAAAGTTTTCTTCAAATTATTATCCTCAGGGAATGGGTTAGTTGAGTCTACAAACAAAATTTTATTGGATATAATCAAGAAGCTAACTAAAAAGAATCTTAGAGAGTGGAACACATTGTTGAAATATGTGTTGTGGGTAGATAGGACTAAGGTTAAGTCAGCCTTAGGCAATGCACCTTATCACCTAGTTTATGGGACTGATCCCATACTTCCAGTGAATCTAAGAATACCAGTCTGGAAGTTTGCTAATGAATATTTAGGCTTTGATGATCATAGAGAGGCTAGAATAATACAAATGTTACAATTAGATGAGAAAAGAGATCAAGCCATTGAGAAATTTGCCAAACATCAAGCAGTAGTCAAAAGATGGTTTGATGAAAGAGCAAGAGTCAAAATATTTAGAATATCAGACTTAGTGTTGTGTTGGGATAAAGCACATGAAAAGAAAGGAAATCATGGAAAATTTGACAAATTATGGTTAGGTCCATTATAGGTCGCATAAATAATTGGAGACAATACTTTCAGGCTCAAGACATTGACTTGGAAGAGGTGCCATTACCAGTTAATGGCCAACACTTGAAACATTACTTTCAGGCTTGACATGAGGGAAGTTAGTTCCTATGTATCATAGTGTAAATAATGTACAGTTTTGGGTTGTTTTTGTTTTCTTTTTGTTTGTTTGGGTGGTTTTTTGTTTTGTTCTTTTGTTTTTGTTCTGTTGTGCTTGTTGGTTTGTTGTGTTGTCTTAGCAGGGATGTTTGTTTTGTTTCGAAGTATGTAGGAGCAAACTGACAACCACTCAAAACAATAGAAAATTCAGAAAATTTAGGTTAATTATTTGAAATTTATGCATAACTTGTTGTGACTGTCATGAATGTAGAAAGTTGTTTGACTTGTGAAATTTTGTATTCAATAACTGTGGATTGAGTATTCAAGGGAAGTTTCTCACAATGACACACCTAAAATCCTTGGGTTTGTTGAACCTACTCGTGTAGATATTAGGTGAAAAATCAGAGGTCACCCTTGCTACCATTACAATTCTCAGCTTAATTTTAGCAAGTGATCATTCCTTGCATCATGAAGTTACAACTGTAGTATCTTATGAAATCTCTATCAAATACAAAAATATAAAAATAAATAAAATGGATTTTATTGAAAATCTAGATTAAGCCATCTAAGTAACTCTACCGGGGCTATAGATGCTTGTTGGCAGTGGGGCTCTACTTAGGAGAATTGTAACGATAACCTTGTTGGGGCTATGGATGCTTGCTGGCAGGAAGGCTCTATCCGGTTGGCTATGAGGGAATGATATCAACTATGTAGGCTAATATCAGTCACTGGTTTGTTCAACTGATTTTCAAGATGAGGATTATAAATCATGTGCACCCACTTAAACTGAAAGGAAGATTCATGCACCTTATTGAATACATTAGGTCTCGCGTTAGATAATGATTTGTAGAAAAGATAGTTGGAAGTTATGAATTTATTTCATTTAGTTTTCTTTAATGGTTTTAATTTGATTATTTTGTTTGGTTGCTAGTTGTTGTGATGCTCACAACACGCCCCATTTTACTCCTTAGAAAAATGAGGACCTCTGCTGTGGCTGTGGCTTTTTGCTTTTTTTGTGTGGGTCTGTTGGGTGGTAAAAGGGAAAAGAGAGTGAAAGTTACAAACCTTGTTGAAAATAAAGAAAAAATAACATTAAGTACCAGAGCAGAATATGGGTGAATTCCTTGTCAAAAATGAGTGAGGGTTGCTTTTTGAACCATTTTAAAATTCACAATATTTTGTAAGTTATGTATGTTTTTGGTAAAATGCACTATGGGAGGGTTTGTATGTTACATATACAAAGTTGTTTGTATATACAAGATCGCTCGTATACAAAGTTGTTTGTATATTGAGTCGTTGTATAAGTCGCATGAAGGAGTTATCAGTTTTGTTACATTCGTGTACTTGTATGCATTTTGTTAACGTTCTATCTATACATACAAGTCAGACCCAATGGATTTCAAAGTTTAAATGCATAATCGTTTGAATCCGTCAGATGTATTTTATGTTTGTATGTTTGATGAAAGGAAAACATACAAAGTGGATATGCAAAGCTATATATGTTAGATTTAGGGCAGACAACTGAGAGGGGGGGTGAATCAGTTGTCCAAAACTTTCTTCCAATTAAACACTTAAATCCACTTTGTAATTCAGCAACATAATGATAAATCAATTATGAAAACATAATGCATTAAATCAAGAGTAGAAACACATTAACACGTAGGACACCAAGATTTTGATGCGAAAAACCCAGTTAAGGGAAAGACCACGGGGTGATTAACCCAAGATTGTATTCTCTGTTAGAAGAATAGAAAGAACAAAATGGCACATGCCAATTAGGGCTCACTGCCCGAGCACACTGCTCACAAGAGGCCCACTGCCTATAAGAGACACACTGTCTACAAAATAATAAGTATTATATACATGAATTGGAGAATAGCATCTTCACCATGCTTGAATCAGTTCCATTTAAGTCTAATACTTCTGCTCTGCCTTTCGCTCTCCTCCTCGCTACCACACTCACATCTCCACAAGACACCCTTTGAAATGACTTTACAACTCCATATATATACAAGACATTGACTTAGGAATAATCATCTAAGTTGACAAACATCTACAAGAACATCCACAAGATGTGTAACTCATCTGGTCAGCCAGTCTCACGAAGAACACCATCATCCGGAAGTTATGCTTCAATTGCGAGATCCAAGTCCAATGCAGACCACCAACACAAACTGGACATAATCCAAAGACCTCCACAAGATTGCCTGAATCATCAAGAACATCCACACTTCATCTGCTTACTAAAATCCTTCTCTCCTTCATCTGGAACCTCAAGAACACAGTCTGTCATCACTGTCACAAGGAATAGATGCTTGCGGACCTTCAAACTGCGAACCAATCAATTTGACACTTCACAAAGACTTCCTCAACACTCCCTCAAATCTGTAGAATAGGATAATGCATTTCCGGATCTCACCGGACCTATCTGTATCACTCTGTCACCTCTGAACACCTGCCCGAACCAGTTTTACTTGAGTGGCCACAAATTCTTTAGATCTTCATGTGGACCTCTGAAATCTTTACTGGATCACCTTAAGACACATATCTACAAACCCTTTAAACCGCATCCTCTGATCCTCATCTTATCTTGGAGTTTTACCTTACTGTCTTCACTGTTCTTCACTATTCCTGATATGACCAATTTTCTCAATATCCTCAGCAAACAGTTCATCCAATCCTTATCATTAATGCAACAGGAGTATGTTGACATCAATGACAACATTGGTTAGACCCATACTTGCAACAATCTCCCCCTTTGTCATTGATGGCAACATATGATGTGAAAAAACTGTTATGACCACCAAGACAAGAACTTCTCCTTACTGTCACAACTCCCCCTATCAGCAACAACCATTCACATGTCTTCTCTTCCTTTCCTGCTCCCCCTTTGATTAGAAAACACTTGTTTTTCACATGTCTTCTCTCCCCCTTTGACATCAATGGCAAAGGGAACATACTTGCAATTCCACCATTTCAGAATCATATCAGCTGCTCCCCTTGAGTAGCAGCTCTCCATCATCAACCGGATCACAAGATATAACTGTGATATCGAATGGACTGATGCACATCAGTGCACCTTAGTTCATCATCGGAGGGGCAGTAACCCCTAACTTCTCCCTGAGATACTCAAAAGAGTCCTTAGGTAGAGGTTTAGTAAAGATGTCTGTAATCTGATCCTTGGAAGGCACAAACTCTAATCTGACTTCATTCTTGTTCACTTGTTCTCTCAGAAAGTGAAACTTGATGGATATATGTTTAGTCTTTGAATGCAACACTGGATTCTTAGATATATTTATTACACTTGAATTATCATAGAAGATTGTGATAGGCTCCTCATACTCCACTCTTATGTCTCTTAGCATTTGCTTCATCCACAAAACTTGAGTGCAACTATCTGCTGCTACAATATATTCTACTTCTGCAGTGGACAGAGATATTGCCTCTTGTTTCTTGCTTAGCCAAGAAACCAATCTCTTCCCCAAAAAGAATTCTCCACCACTAGTACTCTTCCAGTCATCCACATCTCCTACCTAATCCGCAT
This sequence comes from Cunninghamia lanceolata, assembly GCA_027924645.1. Classification (NCBI taxonomy): domain Eukaryota; kingdom Viridiplantae; phylum Streptophyta; class Pinopsida; order Cupressales; family Cupressaceae; genus Cunninghamia; species Cunninghamia lanceolata. The sequence continues at coordinate 307,188 of BSBN01001028.1, forward strand.
CTGTATATGCATGAAGAGAGAAATCATGATCTCTAGGATACCACAATCCATACTCAATTGTTCCTTTTAGATATCTAAAAATCCTCTTGATTGCCATGACATGAGATTCTCTAGGATCAGCTTGAAATCTAGCAACAAGACCCACAACATTCATAATGTCAAGTCTAGTTTGAGTGAGATACAACAATCCTCCAATCATTGACCTGTACTTTCTCTGATTAGCCTTAGGAGAGTCATAATCTTTGCCCAATTTACATCTGGTTGCCATGGGAGTATTGATTGGCTTTGAGTCTTCCATCCCAAATTTATTCAACAATTCTTTCACATATTTGGTCTGAGAAATGAAGATTCCTTTCTTTGTTTGAGTGGTTTGTAGACCCAAGAAGAAATTCATTTCCCCAAGCATGGACTTCTCAAATTCACTTTTCATTTGATTTGCAAAAGTTTTACGCATACTATCTCTTCCTCCAAAAATGATATCATCAACAAACACTTCAACAATCAAGATGTTTTCATGATCAATTTTGAAATACAAATTACTGTCAGTAGTACCTTTGTTGAAACCAATCTTCAAAAGATGCTTATCCAATCTTTCATACCGGGCTCTTGGGGCTTGCTTTAGTCCATACAATGCTTTCTTCAACTTGCAGACCATATCACCATGATCAGAGAATTGAAATCCATCCGGTTGCTCAATGTATACTTCTTCTTCCAAGTCACCATTCAGGAAGGCAGACTTGACATCCATCTGATATACTTTGAAGTCCTTGAAGGTAGCAAAAGCAAGAAATAATCTGACTGCTTCAATTCTTGCCACCGGAGCAAAAGTCTCTTCAAAATCAACTCCTATTTGAGAGTAACCCTTGCAGACCAATCTGACTTTATTTCTGATTACTTCACCAACTTCATTCAGCTTGTTCTGGAAGACCCATTTTGTTCCAATCACATTCTTGTTTCTAGGTCTGGGAACAAGATCCCAAGTGTGATTTTTCTCAATTTGCATCAGCTCTTCCTCCATTGCTTTAGTCTAGTTTTCATCATTGCAAGCTTCATTCACTATCTTAGGTTCAATCTTTGAAATCAGACAATACTCATTTGAATCTTGAGCAATTCTCCCTCTTGTTTGTACACTTTGCTTTTATCACCTATGATCTGATCTTCAGAGTGGTTCAATCTTACATACCTGGGAACTTTGGGAGTTTCTTGCACTTCTGATTCTTGATCAGGCTCATTAAAACTCATCTCTTCTTCCTGATTTACCGAATCAGTTTGAATCTAAATTTTAGAAGGGGCTTGGGCTCCTTGAATTAGAACACCATTTTGATCATCTTCATCATATTCATAAAACCTTGAGGGTTTTTCAATTCCTTCATCAACCTTCACATTTGTACTTTCTATAATCTTTCTCAGTCTCTTGTTATAACACCGGTATGCTTTGCTTTGAGTAGAGTAACTCAAGAATATTCCTTCATCACTTCTAGCATTAAACTTGCCTAGATCTTCATCTCTTTTGATGTAACATTTTCTACCAAAGACTCTGAAATACCTCATAGTAGGAGTGATGCCAAACCAGAGTTCATAAGGAGTCTTACCAGTATTGCTTCTGATTTGTACTCGATTGAGAGTATAGATTGCAGTGGTGACAACTTCTCTCCAATAGATCTGAGGAACATTTGCTTCCATCATCATTGTCCTAGATGCTTCCTGGATGGTCCAGTTCTTTCTCTCCACTACTCCATTCTGTAGTGGAGTCCTAGGAGAAGACAACTGTCTCTTTATTCCATGTTTCTCACAGAATTCTATGAATTCACCGGATGTGAATTCTCCACCTCTATCAGACCTCAGACACTTTAATTTTAATCTAGTTTCATTCTCTACCATAGCCTTGAATATTTTGAATTTCTCAACTGATTTCTCTTTCAGAAAAGTTACCCACATCATCCGGGAGTAGTCATCAATTAGTAAGATGAAGTATCTATCACCTTGCACACTCCTGATTCTTGCCGGACCACATAGATCAGTATGAACTAAGTCTAATAATCTGGTAGAAGATTGTTCCTTGCTTTTAAATGAGACTCTACTTCGTTTTCCCAATTGACATTATTTGCACAAACTATTTGTAGGTTTTACTAGTTTTGGAAGATCTCTTACTGCCTGAGTATTGCTTATCTTGATGATATGATCAAAATTCACATGACACATTCTCCTATGCCATAACCAACTCTTATCAATTTCCACAAACAAACAACTTTTACAGTACCAACTAAATGGAAGATATTACCTTTTGTTTGAGTACCGGATGCAATCTCTGTTCCAAAACTTTCAAAGATCTTGAATTTTCCATTCTTGAATTGGAGATCATAGCCTTTGTCCACCAACTGTCCAACACTGAGAAGATTGTGCTTCAATCCTTCAACATTCAGTACATTACCGGTTTTGTTCCTTCCATCAAATGAAATAGTTCCTCTACCTCTGATTCTACTAGAAAAATTATCACCAAATTTTACCACTCCTCCTTCATACCTTTCCAAATCTATGAACTTATTTTTGTCACTTGTCATATGGTGAGAGCATCCACTGTCAATGACCCAATCATCCTTTTCTTCAACTTGGGTAGCCAGAGCTCTTTCTACAACTTTATGATTGACAGATTTAGAGGGCATTAGATCTTCTTCCTTGATGGCAATAAACACCCAATCACTTCTGGATTTGTTTCCTGTCTCTGATTCATCATCTGTTACTCCTTCATTATCATCTTCTTCATGCACATAGTAACAATTCTTTTGGAACCTTAATCTGTTAGGATTTGGCCTTAAAAATCTTTCCGGACATCTTGAGGCAAAATGACCAATCTTATTGCAGTTAAAACACTTAAAAGGCAATTTTCCTTCATACTTACCAGATCCTCTTGGCAGTCTTGTTGTAATAAGGGCTTCAAGTTGAGCAGTTTCTGCTTCTTCTTCGTCCAAGTCTTTTCTTGCTTTTTCATACCATGATAGTTTCCTTGAAGAGTTCTCTCCCGGATCAAACCTTTGTTTACCTTTTACAGAGGCATTGGCTTTGAATACAGATTCAATCTTGGGAGGGGCATCTCCAAACTCAGTCATTTCAAATGCAGCCAATTTACCAGCCAATCGATCTCTTGTGACAGCTGTATGGGCTTTGAATTCTTCAATGGCAGCAACCTTGATTTTATAAGAAGCAGGAAGGGATCTGCGAATTTTGCCAACAATTTCATCTTCATCCAAGACTCCACCAACACATCTAATTCCACAAACAAGCTCATTTACTCTTGGCATAAAAGTAGTGATATTTTCATCTTCTCTCATCTTCAGATTTTCAAATTTCCCTTTCAGACTCTGTAGCCTTGCACATTTAACATACTTTTCTCCTTCATGCAGAAGTTCTAGTTTTTCCCAAATCTCAAAAGCAGTTGGTAGGTCAACAACATTTGAAAGCTCTGAATCAGATAATGTGCTTAGAAGAGATTCTATAGTCCGCAAATTATTTTCAGCATCTGTGATTTCATTTGGGGCTTTCGAGCCACCCTGTGGAGGAGTATACTTCATTGAAGCCATGGTCCAGTACTGCATTCCCATACATTGCAAGTGACATTTCATGCGACTTTTCCAAAGATTAAAATTGGTTCCATCAAACTTTAGACTATCCTTCTTGTAGGACGACATCCTGGATCTCCTCAAGCGGTTAAGCTCTTTTAGAGGAACTTAGCTCTGATACCAATTGTTAGATTTAGGGCAGACAACTGAGAGGGGGGTTCAATCAGTTGTCCAAAACTTTCTTCCAATTAAACACTTAAATCCACTTTGTAATTTAGAAGCATAATGATAAGTCAATCATGAAAACATAATGCATTAAATCAAGAGCAAAAACACATTAACACGTAGGACACCAAGATTTTGACGTGGAAAACCTGGTTAAGGGAAAAACCACGGGGTGATTAACCCAAGATTGTATTCTCTATTAGAAGAATAGAAAGAACAAAATGGCACATGCCAAAGGGCTCACTGCCCAAGCACACTACTCACAAGAGGCCCACTGCCTACAAGAGACACACTGTCTACAAAATGGCATCTTCACCATGCTTGAATCAGTTCCATTTAAGTCCAATACTTCTGCTCTACCTTTTTCTCTTCTCCTCGCTAACACACTCACATCTCCACAAGACACCCTTTGAAATGACTTTACAACTCCATATATATACAAGACATCAACTTAGGAATAATCATCTAAGTCAGCAAACATCTACAAGAACATCCGCAAGATGTGTAACTCATCCGATCGGCCAGTCTCAGGAAGAACACCATCATCCGGAAGTTATTCTTCAATTGCGAGCTCCAACTCCAATGCGGACCACCAACATGAACTGGACATGATCCAAAGACCTCCACAAGATTGCCTGAATCATCAAGAACATCCACACTTCATTTGCTTACCGAAATCCTTCTCTCCTTCATCTGGAACCTCAAGAACATAGTCTTTCATCACTGTCACAAAGGAATAGATGCTTGAGGACCTTCAAACCATGAACCAATCTATTTGACACTTCACAAAGAATTCCTCAACACTCTGTCAAATTTGTAGATTAGGATAATGCATTTCCGGATCTCACCGGACCTATCTGTATCACTCTGTCACCTCTGAACACCTGTCAGAACCAGTTTTACTTGAGTGGCCACAAATTCTTTAGATCTTCATGTGGACCTCTGAAATCTTTACTAGATCACCTTAAGACACATATCTACAAACCCTTTAAACCGCATCCTCTGATCCTCATCTTATCTTAGACTTTTACCTTACTATATTCACTGTTCTTCACTGTTCCTGATATGACCAATTTTCTCAATATCCTCAGAAAATAGTTCATCCAATCCTTATCATTAATGCAATAGGAGTATGTTGACATAAATGACAACATTGGTTAGGCCCATACTTTCAATAATATACGTAGCGTGGAACTGAAAGGATTATGAAATAAGGTTAAGCTGTTGTATGTTTCGTGCTTTGTATGTATGTTTTTGGGGACATACATTATGGTATTCATACAATGCAAAATTTTTGAAAGATTAAAATTTGGTTAAGGAAATGCATCATGACTTAAAGTATATCGAAAGATGCATTGCAATTTATGCATAGCGCGGAGCTGAAAGGTAAGTAAACTATGGTTTATAAAAGTTAAAGTTTGAAAGGACATACAAAAGAGTTTGTATGTATCCAGACTTGTATCTAAGGGTTTGATACAAGTGTTATGCATCACGAAGATACAAGGGGAAAGTAGCATGGGTCCCACCACTTGCATAACGGACTTGCATAATAATATTGTATGTCTTTGATATACAAGTTCAAAGATGCAAATAAGAGATACCAGCCGGATGCGAAAAGAAGTTCAATATAGAAAGGTCTTTGTATATTTTAAATGCTTGTATGTTCATAACATACATATCTGAGATACAAAGGAGTAAAAAGCATCGCGAGGGATAAAAGGTAAAAGAGGGTTTGTATATGTTTTTGTATATGCGCTTGTATATAATGAGACATACAAAGAGCAATATACAAAGCGAAGGATACAAGTATGGAAAAAGTGGAAAAAGGATGGAACTTTAGTTTGATTTCTTGTGTAAAGTGCTTGTATGTTTAAAGATACAAATGAGACATACAAACAAAACATATAAGAGGAACATACGAGGGAAAAGGTATGTATGTAGAATTAAACTAACGGTAAAAAAGTTTGAAAACGTGAACACTGCAATAGAAGGCCTAACTTTTGGCGCATTAATTGCTGTAATTAATGTCGATCTAACTTGTTGTGACTGTCAGGAAAGGTATAAATTGGTGAAAGCGACGTGAATTTTAAATCCATTTTTATGTCTATTGGCAGGTATGTAGGTAGATATAAAGGTGGAGCTTTAATGACGATGACATCACAAAGGGCGGATTGGATCTCAAAAGAAGCGAAAGGAGTAAAGGATTTCAGTGAGAAGAGATATATATAGATGGAAGGAAGCATAATTAAAAGGGCAAAGCAATAGAAGATATTTTAATAGTGAAGATATTTTGATGGTTGTCAGGGTTTCCAAAGGGCATCTTTACACTCAGTATGGGTATGTTGCTCAGAGATTTTTGGCGGGATTTATTTTCCACTGTTGATGTTGCACTTGGGATATAGACCGTTGATGGATTAGGGTTTCGTGAGCGTATTGAGGATAATCAAATCTATATATGGAGCCCCTTTACTTTGTAATGACTTACATAGTGATTTGTAGAACAGAGTTGGAAGTTGTAATTTATCTTAGCATTTTGAATAGAAGAACATTTTATTTTAGAGTAGAAGGAGGTCACCTATGTCTGCAATAAGGAATGTGTGGAACATCTAGCTTCCTTACTGTATCTGTAAGACATTTTATAAGTTTTCTGTAAGTTGATTAATGAAGCAGGGAGTCATTCATACATTGTAAATCATATATGACTGTTTATTTTGAGTACAAATATCTCTAGAATTCTACGTCTACTTTAAGAGTGTTTTCTGGCTCTTATTTATATTTGAAATATTATCTCTCCAAAAGCTTGCAATCTTGAGTGTATGTTTGTGAAAATACTCAGGGCTTACATTTAAAGGTTTAGTTTGTGGATTTAATCAAGTTTGCTATACCACTTACAACGTGAATAATAGATCATTTAGATCATGTAGCAGAATGAATTTTAATTTAGATTTCTCTAACTTTTCCCAAACATTTGAAATACTTAACTTAAACGCAGAGATTTAAAGGAGATTGTCTGATATTTGAAGGAAACATGAACAACTGAGTTGATATTTGATAGTTTTCATAATATTTGAAAAGAAAGGCTTGTGTTAATATAAATTATATAAAGCTTTGCGATACAGTAACAAATTTATGCAAAGGAATGAAGAAAATGTTGATATTTGTGATATTTTGCATAATTCGAGTCCAGTGAGTCATAAAAAACCTTAAATCAAGTAAGGCCCCTTGCATATTACAGCTTCACATTAACTTACTGAATTGCCCACAAGGTCAAGACCTGACCATACAGAAACTTGGGATTAAGTAATCTTCATTGATTTCTTCATATCTTTCAAGACAGTTAGGTTCATTTTTGTGAATTTTAACTTTTGTTATGAATGTGTAAAAACAATCATCAACAGGTCTTTCATGGTCTTCTCCTCATGGACATTTAACAAGACAGAATCAGCTAGACTGAGTCTTATGAGACCCTTAGCCTTCTGATCTTTGATATCCCAATCAGCTTGTGCCATTGCGGTTGGTTTTACATTGGATACGATTTCCCATAGGTCTCAATCAACAAGCATGTCTTCCATCTTAAGTTTCCATAACTCAAAATTTGTGCCATTGAATTTCTCCACCTCTAAGCTTCTGCATGTGCCTGCCATCTCTTTTCCTGCAACAAGATTATAGAATACTTTGTACAGACTCCCACTCAATCTAAGATCAGCTCAAAAAACCCCTACCCAACAACTAGGACCAAAGGTGATCAAGCTCTGATACCAACTGAAAGGAAGTTAGGTGTGCGGAAATCACTTCCTACACTAATCTAATGAGGAGAGATGAGTGCAAATTCTTTTCAACCTTTGCAATTACAAAGTTATTAATCCAATAATAGAGATATTGTAGCAATACACATACACACAGAAAGAACATATAAGAGAGAGAGACAAAATATACGTGGGGAAAACCCTTACGGGTGAAAAACCCCACACCCCAAAACACAACTCAAATGTATTCCAGTAAATAATGAAGGTTACAATACAGTTTTAGAGCCAATGCTCTTGCAGGAGTCTTCGACGCTCATATCTGGAGACAATCTAGTAGCATAACAGTACTTGTCAATCACATAATACATCTCCTCTCAAAAGCACCTGTTTATATAGAAGATAGAAGGCAAAAATGAGCCTATCTTGAGATGGGCATCCAACATGGCCTCATAGCCCAAAACCCATGCCTAAGGACACTTGTCCAATACTACAGCATGGTCATGACACTTGTCATAACACCCCATCCCAAAATGGTCGCCTATTCCGAAGTTGGGCAATGACAGATGCTCTTACGACTCTTACGACCGTCATAGAATCTGTCATACTGGCATGTCTTATAGCTGTAAGAGAATCTGTCATACACAGGCTAAAAATATCATATTCTCTGACAACTTGTCATAACCCTCCTTGGGGTGCCCAAAGATGCCTTCTTCCAAGATGCCTTGTGACACATGTCTTCACCTGTCATAGAATCTTCCATTTATGACTCTTATGCGTCATAGTTTTGTCATAACCGTTTCAGTCAATATTCCCTTACACACTATCCAAGATGCCGACACATGGCAAAATATTCCTACCACTAAGTGGGATGCCTTTCTCCTCATGTGAGGATAAATTTACATGTGGTCACCTTCCACGTAGGATGACACATCACCGTGCCAACTCCCACAAGATGACAATAAGGATTTGTATCCTAATTACAACAATAGGCAATAAATAAATAAATACAATGAAATAATACAAGGAATTACCAAGGTTGAGACACCTTAATTCCCAACACTTTTTGTTCAGATCTTCCTCCTTTCTTTTTTTTATTATGCAAAACTCCTCTCTTTTTAAAGAATTTCTTTCTTCCCATTTCTAGGCTAGTTTCTATCTTTTCTTTCCTTGATTTTTGCTTTTATTTTTGTTTTCTTCTAATTTTATTTTCTTGAACTATTCTTTTTGTTTTATTCTATTTTAATTTTGTCATTATCTAGATAAAGATAAAAGAATTTATTTTTGAAATGGATAAATATTACCACACAAAATATATATTTATTTTATCATTTCTAATCAACACATAATTATCCTCTAAAAAAATAAATAATTAATTAACAGTTAAAAGAAAAGTCCTTTTCTTCCACATACAAATTGATAAAAGAATATAACATTTAAATTTATTCTATTTAAGTAAAAAGGCATTTGAATTTAACGAGCAAATCATTAGTTGTGCATCTAATGCAAGCATAATGGAGATAATTAACATGTGCAATAAATCACTTTAGCAACAAGAGATTATTCTATGAATGATAAAATGCAAATGAAATGCAAACTACGTGCTTGTGTGTGCAACATAGAGTTTCTCTCCATCCCATCCCTATCAGGTGGCTAGTCAACTCTACCTTAACCACACTCTTGCCTTACACAAACCTGCAATCATTAAACTCAATTCTCCATTGATAGGTTAGTATCCAAAAATCAATTGCCGAAGCTTCACATAACATCCTAGGGTGTGCTACGGGTTCTTTCCCTGGGACCTATCTGGGACTTATGTTCTCAGTCAAAGATGCCACCCCAAAGTATTGTAATTCTATCATGGAAAGGACGCAAAGGAAACTAGTAGGGTGGAAAGGAAAACTTCTAAGTCAAGCTGGTAACTTTCAATTACTCAAAGCTTCACTCCAAGGAATTCCTATTTACTTTTTATCCTTATTCAAAATGCTTAATACTTACCTGACTGTTACATCCCTAATTTTGTCCTATTATTACTTTTTATTTTTACTTGGACATAAGTAAATCTATTCTGATGTTTAGATTAATATCAAGGAAAGACATGGATTATATTGAATATCATTTATGAAATCATGGAAATGATTATGTTATTGTCAATTTAATCTTTGTATTAAGAGATTTAATTTATTGTTTGAACAATGATGCACTGATCATAATTTGTTGGTTACAAGTTTGATACAGAAATACAGGTTTTCAAATGACTCTCGGAGAAAAGAGAGAGAGAGAGTATCTTTCGAGGAGAGAGATATAGACCTTGGGTTACGAGTGGTCTATTTGCCAAGACAAGTATGATGTGTAACAAAAGTGTGAACCAATGTGTTGTGAGAGGTAAGCCTTAACTTGTCAGTTTACTTAAACCCAATCGACAGGTAGTCCATACCTTACAAATCTTTGTAAACCATCAATAGATCATCGTAGTCATTAATAGCATTAACGACGTCGTTTAAATATGAACTATGGGTAATTACGTTAAATGTAAATATTATGACGTTATTGTCATAAAATGGTTGTCTTATTATTATTAAGTCCCTTGAGGTGTTATAAATGAGTCTTAACATTAACACGTTTTCGTCGAGTTAAGAAGATGTGAATATTGTCGATGGATTTTGATGGGGAGACGAGCTCAACCCAATCACATTTTCTGTAATCCTTTGTTTTAGTATTATCCTTTTATTGACTAAATCATAATAACCATATAGAGGAAATGATATGAAAGTAATATTTGATATATTCAAATATAATATGTTTATGATTCGAATGAGGTAATACCTCATGATAAGTTAATATGGTTTGTGCTTGAACAACCTTAGGCATCAATTGAGGAGTGCCTTAAATATTAAAACATGATGAATCGAACTACTCATTTAGAGTAATTGATTGCTCTCCATTTCAGTTATTTGAGTTGGCGGCCTCATTAAGGAGGAGTGGCGGATAACCCAACCACGTTCACTATTTCTTCTCAACATTTTTTGCATAATCGAAATATGGTGTCAATAGCACCATTCTTGTTGATGGTTGAGCTAAACCAGGAGACCAAAACCGTTGGTATTGAATGAGTTTTTTAACTGCAAAAGATAAAGTGCATGGTGAAACGACTCATTTATGAGTCGGTTTGGGTCTCGTAATAGGTACGACTTAGATAGTCGATAGGATTCTTTTGTGTGTTAAGTTTGGTAGCGGAGAAAAGAAGCAAGGGATAACAAGCAACATCGTAAGATTGAGATCACGGGGAATGTGCATAATCTACCATAGGATCTTCAGAAGCTTATCTAAACAACTTCTTTTCCTTACGTAAAGTTTCTACATAGATTTTTCTATACTGGTATTTATATTGTAGTCTTCTCTCAAACTTAAAATTGCTGCTCTTATCCTGTAAAGCCGACATCCATAGATGATAAAATGGCTAAAGTTTTGAGGTCTAGCATGTGCTGTTAACTTTGAATAATGAAGTTAACTATGTTTAGAGTCTCTTTTGACTGATAGGAGTCATCATTTCTTTTATATCGAATGATGGTTAGACTGGTATCTTATCAATATCATGGAATAACATAGCCAACGATATATGTAGTATTGTTTTAGTCAAGAAGACCTCTGTCAAGTATATTATATACTTAATCATTAATTCTATTTACGTTACGTCTTTGTCCTCATATATTTTATATATCTCCTTCCCATCGAAAACCTCTATTTGGAACATCGAATCATTTCTGATATACGCATGTTGAGATTATTTGATTATGGGAATTCTTATATCTAATAAGCACAAGTCTAATATACTTGTTCCATAATTGAGTTAACCCGTGTTTTAGAGAATCATGCTGTGAGTATTGTGGAACAACTATCGAAATAATAGGATATGCTGAGGTAAGGCAGACTTAGATTGTAATGAGTAAACTAGGATATTAGTATTCCTGTCATTGTGAAGAACAGTTGGGTTCTTGATAGTAAGCATTATCTTATTTAATTTTCTATTCTCTTAAAAGCACGAGTGTGATGATCTCTTGTATCCAATTAGGCAATAACACTTGAATGTTTAGTTTCATCTTAGCTCAAATATGTCTAAATGAGAGAAATCTAGACATAGGATTCTAATGGATATCAATGAAATAAGTCCACCATCTTTTGGAGCTAAACTAAACTTAGAAAAAGTTTATATTTACATTTGAACCTTTGACTTATCGTAACAGTGATATCCTTTCTTGTAATCTTGGTTTGAGAGATTTATACGACCACGTATTTGGATGAATACATCAAGGTCAATCTCTCTCTTCTAGATAATATTATTTTATTCTATCCATATGGCCATGTTAATGTGTTATTCTACTATGTTGGAATAAGGGAAACAAATTCCTAGATAAACCCAAAGGGTAGGGATATTTAATTGTACCAATATGGTTACGTTTTGTCTTAACTATTCAATTAGGGATCGATAATGAAGGGTTGAGAATTCCCACTTATCAATGATATTTTTACTTATCTAGAAAAGATGTGTCTAAAATGATAATGATTATCCGTGATATAAATACCTATTGGAATTTTATTTATCAAACGACTTAAGTAATAAATGTCGTCATGTCATAGACCTCGATTGTTGAAGGCATGCAAAGAGGTATATACGAATAAAAAGTCATTCCATAAGATATATGGGAAATGACTGCCTTGTGAATCTACCTAAGTTAGAAAGATTAGATTTAAGTTAGATAAAACTCTTTAGTTAAACCTTAACTTGACCCAGATATGGTAATTATTTATATTAAATCATTGAGATCATTATATAGATTGTGATTAAAGGGACAAGTACCCTAACTAGGTATATTTATTCTTACTTGTAAGAAAGGAAATAATTTCCTAGACTATGATGCTTAACCTGGGAAAGGTAACCATCTTAGTTATAAATCGATTAAAAATTATTATGAATTGATAAGTCTTGGATCTTAGGTATTGCAATGATGCAATAAGAATCCTCATGAATAAAGGTAGTCGATAAGGTCTATGGAATAAAGACAGTGAATGAAAACATGTCTAGGTTGGGAAGACTAAAATACTAAAGTTTTCAAGTCTTTATAGTTATATATAATTGACCAAGTCAAACTATAGGAATATGATAGTATCCAAGTTGAGTTGGGGTGGATGAACATTACGACAACGTTCATTATGAATGTCAATTTATATTGAAACTATGGCCATAGTAATGCATATGTCTCTACATGCATTGTCGGTTCACTGTATCTGGATTGCACAACCTATCAGAAATCATACTTAGATAGAGGGTATCTAGAGTTGTATGATTGATAGAATTATGTAGGATACAACACTATGTACTCGAGAAGGCAAATTACCACTGGTCACCTTTGGTCTATATTCCTCGTGAAGGGTAGGGCCACTTCCTATGTGGAAGATGTGTGGGAAACTGTCGGTCTATGGTTGGAGGTAAATCACTGGAAAGATACTCCCTCTCTCTAGCAGAAGACGTTCCGAGGCTTGTGATAAAGATGTCAGATTTCTGGATGCAGTATATCTTTGAGACTTGTGTTTATTGAGACTATGTAAAACATTATCTAATGCAGATATTTGTAATTGATTTACTTTTGTAAACATTGTATTTGAGAAAAACAATATGGTTTATTGTATCTTATAATTGTACTTACTTGATTATATGTTGAATAAAAGAAAATTTTTCTCTATCTCATTTTTACCTTGTTAAATTACTTTATGGTAAATTTTTCAATTTTACTATGTTTTTAGAATGTGGATGTTACATATGGTATCAGAGCTACCAGGTTTGGCACTAGGGCTTATGAGTCCACTATGCTAACCTGTAGTCAATATTATGCAGTTAGCTAATGTTTGAATTTTCTTGTGCCAGAATGGCATCGAGAAGAACCAAGAAAACTGCTAGAAAATTTGTTCCCCAGCATTTGACTGAATTAGTAGTTAAGAAGGAACCTATCAAGGAAGTGAAACTTGGAGAGCATATTATTTACTCTAAGGGTGCATGGCTAGAGGATTCAGAGACTTTTGCTGATGCACTTAACTGTATTTGGCTAGAAAGAAAACAATGTTTTGAACTAGCCAAGAATCCTATTATTTCTACTTGTGTAGTTAAACCTAGTAAACTGTAGCTAGTTATGACATGTCACTTGGGGGTTGTTGTGATTCTTCTGTTTTAGGAAAAGAGGTGTTGGAGGAGTACCTATGAGTACATCCATCCTCTAAGTTTGTTTAATGGAAGATCGTTAAATCGACAGTGGCATGTAATCTTATCGTATCAACTATATAAATAAGGATGTAGTTACTCCTGAATAAATTATAATAAAGATGAGAATTTTTTGTATCAATTTATTGATTGTTATGAGATAAATATGTTGGATATTTTGAGTCGCTTTAGATTCATAAAACTATTAGATAACTTATTTATTTGGCATGAGAAAAATGACATGTATCATACAAGAACCAAACAAGGGTGAGAGTCTACAAGAGAATAAACCATCAGTTAATCTCTTGGACAGAATGGAGCAATCCTAACCATGTTTGTAGAAACCAAGGAGAAACCTGATAATTTGGAAAAGAAGTAAGAGATTAAGGAAACCCTAAAGGAGGAAAATGAGATTTCTCATGAAATGAGATTTCTCATGGGATGAGAAAGGAAAAACTACCCAGAATATAGTGTGAGTAATGAAAATCCTGAAACTATAGACCCTAAAAGGAAGCAAAGGATAGGCTTGCCTTAGAATTTTTCCTAGATAGGAAGAAAGTCATTCCACCAAGGTTTGATGGAACAGATGATTGGAACAACTAAAAATTTTATTCCTCCTAGAGTTTTGGGATAAGTTACCTAGAAAAGTACCTTACTGTTTGATAATTATAGAATTAATGGAATCAAAGCCCTATTACAAGAATTATTGGCTAAAGGTTTGATTAGATCTGGTAAATCACCATGGGGTGCACTAGTTATCATTGTCAAAGAAAAGGGACATAACTTTGCAATTGTGTATTTAGTATCATATGCTCATTAAAGCAACGATAAAGAACAAATATCCTTCACCATGTATTGATGACCCCTTTGATTAGATGCGTGGAGCTGCAGTGTTTTCAAAGATTGATTGGCGATCAAAATATATCATTAGTTAAGATTGAAGGATGAGGATACCCATAAAACATCTTATAGGACAAGAATGGGCACTTTGAGTTTGCAGTGTTGCCTTTTGGAGTTACAAATTGCCTCTATCATATTCATGAATCTCATGAATAGTGTGCTTAGAGATTGTATAGATAAGTTTGTCCTAATATTTCTATGATATACTTATTTATTTTAAGAATGAAGGAGAACATTATCATTATGTGCAAGTGATTCTGCAATGGTTAAGAGAAATTACAACAGCACCAATTTTGTGAATTCCTGCCCTGAAGGACAATTTGAGGGAAAAACTGATGCCTTGGGAGAAGGATTAAGGGGTGTACCTTTAGATGATGAGAAATTGATAGCCTAAGATTCAAGGTATGATGGGTTTTCATTTTGAGTCTAATGGACTATTGAATATAGAGGAAGAATGCATGTTACTAATATAGCCAATTAAGAATTTTTGTGTGGAGAGTACACACTGCACCATTCTTGGGATATCCAAAGGTAACTAAACTTCTAATGGATGTTAAACCTCTTAATTTCATGAAAAGAATGAAGAACGATGCTGCAAGATTTGTAGCAAGTTGTCTGGAGTGCTAAAGGGTAAAAAGCATAACATCAACACCTATAGGATTGTTGTACCCACATGATATACCAGAATGGAAGTGACAAGTCATAAGTATGAACTTCGTTCAGAACCTTCCAAAGTCTAGGGATAGACATGATGCCATTTTAGTTGTGGTTGATAAACTCATGAAGGTAGCACATTTCATACCAAGGAATTTGATTGATGGAGTTCCTGTGTTAGCTCGCAATTTTGTGCAAGAGGTGTTTAGATTGCATGACTTCCCTAAAAAGATTATCTCGGATAGAGATGCACATGTAATATCAAGGTTTTGGTAAACTTTGTTCTCTGTGCTAGGGACTAAACTTAATAAGAGTACAACTTATCATCCTGAGAATAGATGGCTAAACTGAGAGAATTAACCGGGTTTTAGAAGATTTGTTACAAACGTATTGCATGGATTAGCAATATAAGTAGGGAGACTACTTATCACTTGTGAAATTTTTAACAATACTTAACTTTTTGCTATTAAGATGGCTTGAATTGAAACATTGGATAGAAATGATGCCAAATTCCTATAAGTTGGGTAAGCTAGAAGATAGGATTAGCATTAGTCTAGTAATGTTGTCTAAAATGGATAAACAAATTAAGCTGGTCAGAAAACATTAGCAAAAACAAATAATAAATAGAAAAGTTACGTTAATGTTAAGCATACACCAAGACAATTCTCGGTTAGAGAAGAAAAGTTCTTTTGAGGGTCAAACCCTAGAAAAAGTTTCATAAAGTATGGAATGCATTCTAAACTAGTTCCTAAGTATAAAGGACTCTTCTAAATTTTCAAGATGATCAATTCTATTGATTACAAGAATCAATCTATTACTAGTTATTGCTAGGAGGCATAATGCCTTTTGTGATTCATATATGAAAAATATATTTATATAATATATGAATATTATATTCTATGAATGTTTTACAAGTACAGAACCTAGGAATGGTTATGATCAAGCTTCTAAAATGCTTAAGGTTTGCAAACACTGTTTGTGTAACATAGAGATCTTGTAGTGTAAGGTCCAATAAGATCAATATGCTAAGGAAAATGCTACATGGGAGGATTACCATGAATTTTATCAGAAATTTTCTCATTTATTTTATGCTGTTACCAGTTGAAAACAATGAACTTGCTTTTTAGTTACATTTTGATACTTTATATCATTGAGGATGATGAATCTTTAGGGGAAGGATATGTTACTTCCCTAATTTTGTCTTGTTATTACTTTTTATTTTTACTTGGACATAAGTAAATCTATTCTGATGTTTAGATTAATATCAAGGAAAGACATGGATTATATTAAATATCATTTATGAAATCATGGAAATGATTATGTTATTTTTAATTTAATATTTGTATTATGAGATTTGATTTATTGTTTGAACAATGATGCACTGATCATAATTTGTTGGTTACAAGTTTGATATAGAAATACAGGTTTTCAGATGACTCTCGGAGAAAAGAGAGTATCTTTCGAGGAGAGATATATAGACCTCAGGTTATGAGTGGTCTATTTGCCAA
This sequence comes from Cunninghamia lanceolata, assembly GCA_027924645.1. Taxonomy (NCBI): domain Eukaryota; kingdom Viridiplantae; phylum Streptophyta; class Pinopsida; order Cupressales; family Cupressaceae; genus Cunninghamia; species Cunninghamia lanceolata. Next base: position 324,028 of record BSBN01001028.1, read on the forward strand.
GACCAGTATGATGTGTAACAAAAGTGTGAACCAATGTGTTGTTAGAGGTAAGCCTTAACTTGTCATTTTAATTAAACCCAATCGATAGGTAGTCGATACCTTACGAATCTTTGTAAATTGTAATAAATCGTCATAGTCGTTAATAGTGTTAACGATGTCGTTTGAATATGAACTATGGGTATTTAAGTTAAACATAAATATTACGATGTTATTGTCGTAAAATGGTTGTCTTATTATTTTTGTCGATGAGGATTGCACCCTTATGCAAAGCTGTGACACTCTGCAATCCTTCAAAACATGGGGACAAACTCAGGCTGTGGGTGACCTATAATGAGTTTGAACCTCCAGATTGTGGGCTAGTTCCCTTAAAATATTCTATTGGAATGTATGTTTTCTATTTTTGAAAAGGGTAAGAAGGAAACTATAATGAAATAAAACTGTAAAATTTGGTGATGCACCTAGTAAGGATGGAAAACTTGCAATCTGGTTCATAATAGAATTTGGAAATCTAATTCACACAATCCAATCTGGGCATAAATATCACAAAAAAACTTCTGAGGAAGGTTGGAAAATAAACTCTTTATGAAGGAAAAGGTTTTTCACAACAATGAAAGAACTATTTTCTGTAACACAACCTAAGACCTGTAATACACTATGCTTAACACCTCAAGTAAGAGAGACAATATTTTTAAAGGTTTTAATGATTAAACATAGTAAAACTTCATCAAATCACTTCATACAATTTGCATTAAATGGAAAGGCAACTACTTGATTTCAAAGAACAAAGGAAAAATTGCAAGAGAGACAAAAATGGAACCTATAACCTACTGATCTCTATAAAACTATAAAAATTGAGCTACAAAACCTTCTCCTCTTAAAGTGTATAAGAGCAAAAAGGCAAGAACTAGCAAAAATCAAGTTTTTCTTTACAATATATAGCTTTTCTCTCACTAGGAGGCATGCAAAAAAGGAACTGCAGCTAACTGCCTCTAAAAATAATCTCTCCAAGGTGATCCAAGAGCAACCTCAAAAATCCCCAAAAATTAGGGCTCAAACTGCCACAAATTGAGCAAAAATAGCTCTAATTTGGACCTCTCCATATGCTTGACCAAAAAGTTGACCAAGAACCCTAAAAATACTCCTCAAAGCATGTAAAAATCTCCTAGGTGGCCTAGTTAACTCAAGTCATCAATTTACATGATTTTGCTTTTGCAAAATTGATTGTGAGTAAATAATAAAATAATTAAAATAATTACTCTATTATTGGTTACAACTTGGACTTAGTTGATTTTACAATTTGTGAAAAATAATAAAGTAATTGGAAGAATATTACTTTACTATTTATTTACAATTGATTTATTTGTAAAATCATGCATGAAAAATATAAACTCCTTATCACTCCAAATACACATGCCTAATTTGCATGGTTTGAGAAAAAATAGGACTTAGAGAAAAATACAATCTCCTTATAGCTCCTTGAGAGAAAAAGAAATCAAATTGCATGCCAATATGCCTTTAAAGGAAAAATACACCCTTATCTCTCCAAATACATTGTCAAAAATAGCCTCTCTGCCACATACACTTACCATGCAAAACCAAAACCTAAGTCTTCATATCACCCTGCCAAATGTATTATTATGCCAAATAGACCTTATCTCTCCATACCTCCTTCATGCAAAATATATTCTTTTTGACACCTTCTCTGCCACCATGTGAACTCAAAACTGTCCTCATGCATGTCTTGACTTTGACCTCGAATGATCAGCTTATAAGAAATAAGGAAACATATTTTTGACCACACTAGGTCACTTCACTTTATACAAATATTATCAGAATCTTTTGACCTTGTGATAGTCGATTCTAAGGTAAAAGGTTTGTTTGAACTTGTTTAAGGCATTTGAACATTACCTTTAAATGATGTTGACCTCCATTTGACCTTGGGAATAATAATGTGAAAAGAGACCCTGCCAGCCTCTCCTTACCATGATTGCTAGGGGATATATCACTGAAGTTGTTGACCCCACTTGAAGATTAGATAAGGTAATGATTTGCATTTGGTGAAGTCAAAAAATCAAAGATGAGAAAGATAGTTTCGAACAAAAGAGTGACCAAACCCTAATCACTTGTCATTTTCTCATTTTGTTCTCCTCGCTACCCGCCGCTTTGCTCTGCAAATTCTTTGATACCTAGGGTTTCATCAGGCTTTTTGGCTTCTCCTCTTGGCCTTTCTCTATCGAACTCCATGATCTTTCTATTACATTTTCTAAGCATAAGGAGTGGTAGGAAGTGGTAAGTATATGGCATCTTGATTGGTATTTCTTTATTTCTGTAGCATCTTTAACATGAATGGCTGCGGCCATTACTGCATTTCTTGCTCCTTCTGTAACATTCTTTAACAATACTCTTGCTTTCTGTGTTTTCTTTATGCAACTCCATTGATATCTTCTGGGAGAAACCTCTCCATGAGGTCACAGCTGTGACATTTATCATCATCTCTATATATTATAAGGTAAAAACTTTACTCTTCATTACTGTAAGTTCTTGGAAATCTTTGCATACTTCAAAAAAGAAACAGGGGTTTCAATTTTTATCATCTGGGCATTGTTAATACTCCTCTCTTTCTATATGGTCATGGCCATTATCCTTTTCTATAGCATATCTTGATTTTTGACATGAACTTTTTGAAGGGTTTTCAAATTACATGATGAGGGCTTCTACTTTATTCGTATGACTTGCTGCTTACAGTCAATGAGATTGCTATTGCAACTATTTAGATTGTTTTTACCAGATATTTCAAATGACTATAAACAACAATTTTACACCTTATTCACAACAAATAGTGGTAAATATTTATCTTATTTTTATTTTCCAAACCAAACCTTTGGCTATTGGAGTGAATTTTGGTTGTTCCTTTATAAGATTTGCTGTCACAGCTTTATCATATTGTCAGGCTCTTTAAGATATCAAGCATTTTTCACTTTATTTTAACTGCCATACCTTTTGTTCCTCAGACAACTCTGTCAAGGTGATTGTTATGACTATTTTCTTCAAGGCATCCATGGTTTCCCTTTTATGAGCTAGATTGTACCCATTATGACTATTTGTGACATTTGATAGCTGCCCCTTCAACCTTTTTCTCAAAAAACTCTATAGTTACTATTCTATTTTGCTGTCTCTGTTAGCTGTGACCTTCCTTGATAGCTTCATCTACCTTGGTGTTGATCCAATGTTGTCTGTTTATCAAAAAAATTAGAGGTTGTCTCATGCTTATTCCTTTCCTCTGGCACTATTGACTGTATGCATGAGTAAGATTGTTTTATGATTATTTCCTAGGCTCTCTAAGACTATTTTCTTCCATCTAAAACAACCATTTCTATAAGTGTCATGCTATTTTTAGAACAATCATCTTGTGATTAATCTTGAATGTTAGGACAGTCATCATTTTGACTGATTTTGAGTTTTCTTTCAATAGTCATATTATGACTATTCTAACTCTCCAATCTTGTCATAGAAACCTCATTCATTGATACTCTTTTCACTGTACTCTGAGAATCTGTAGTATGCATTTGTCATGGCTGCTCTTTGTTATCTTCTTCATGCTCAACTTGTGACCTCTGATAGGTCTTTCATAAACTTATGATTGTCTCCTTCATTGTATATTGTCTCTATCTTGGCAATATATTACTTCTCCCTTTAGCCACAACCATTGGCTGCCCCATGAAATGATAATCATACTATGATGATAGTCCTTTGATGATGGCTTTGCTGTCCTCTTGAGATTTCTTCAGTTACATTGTGAAAGTGCTCTAATGGTAATGGAACTTTGTAGTTCATGTCTCTCTCTTGACAGTGAATGCTTGAGGTGGTGATGCAGGGTAATCATGTGGAGCATCAGGGCATCCTCATTTAAGGTCCTCTTTCTTGTATACTTCAAACCCTTGACTATTTTATTATAACCTTCATATCCTTGCATTTTCCTTGGTCCCTGCAATATGAATACTATTCCTTCTATCATGGATGCTGCATGCAATGTTCCTATTACAATCATAAATGACTATCCCTAATGAGATGACTATCACTATGATCTTATTGTCATAACTCATACTGACATTCCTATATATTCCTTCTTGTAACAACTATGATTGGATCACAATAATCATAAGTACCTCAAATGAAACCTCTTATTTGTTCTTGAAACAAACTTGCTCCCTTGAATTGATTGTGCTATGCTAGGTAGAGGTTGCTCTTATGAATAGAGGTAATGGTGAAGAAGATTGTCTTTATGATCAAAACTTCAAGATTTGTCACTATCACGTACAGTTGGACCTCTTTGATACTCACTATCCTTATTTGAAACAAGATCCTTGTCTTCAAACTACTCATGATGCTTGATTGATTTGTAATGGCTTCTCATGAATAGGACTGCCATTTATTTAACTTGAATCTGTCCACTGTAAACTATAAAGAGACTGCCCACCTTGTTTCTCATGTTGACTATTCCATATTAATTTGATCATACTGCATTTATTTATCTGTTCTTGTACATTGTACCTTACATTTTGTTCCAACTCCTTGCACTATTATATACTTGTATGATGTATATATGAATAGCAAAAGATGTTTCATTCATATCAAAAGATGGAAAGTACCTTTTACTTCTGCACTTTGTACCTTCTGTCCTTCATGATGGCAGCTTCATAGGATGTACCTTGGTCCTTCGACCTGATTACTTAGTTTTGTGGTATTGCTGCTCATTGTCATCATTTATGACTGTACCTTGTGTACCTTGATGGCATAGGACTATTATGAAAGATCACACATGATAAATGATAAAGAAAGTAGAACAATACCTTGTTTCTTGCATATCATTTGGAGTTTTGATCACTGATGAGCTACTGGATATAGCATAACATGTAATGGTATCTATCACTTGAGTATGCTGGGCTCGACCCTTGTGGGAGCCACATTTTCTCGACATGCTTTGTCTTTGAATCAACAACATTTATTTTTCCTATACCTGCAAAGTGAACAAACAACATAAAAGATATACCTGATGATATTGATTGATCCTCTTCATGATATTATAATTTATGGCACATGTCTGATTTGATCCTTCATATGAAATGCATGATGTGATAAGTTGATATATCTACCTGATAAAAGCATATGATAACTTTAAACATCTGAAGCTCTAACAGGACTGTCCCCAATTTTTTGCAGATTCAACTGATGATACGAGCTGAAGATGTAGACTGAAGACTGACATCAACAAAACAACCTTCTTGCTCAGGCAATGATGGATGTTTATTTTTATCACGTGTTCACATTATTTCTTTTTATCATTCAGATATATAGCTTGTATGCCTGCATTGCTCATTGTAGTTACTCCCACAGCTTGTGTGGGACATATTTGAACACTTCTTTTAAACATAATCAGTTAATTTATCTTATGCACTTGATGTATGTGTATTTCTTTTTCAATCAATGGATAGAATAAAGTAACAGATACTGAATGTATGTTCAAAACATGACATGAAATAACAGTTTAAACAAATATCTTTCCTTCTTTCCTTCAAATGTGATTAAGTGAATAACCAATTTGACTTATAACTCTCGAAAGATAACACCATGTTAAAACAACTGTATTTCCTGAAAGATTGATACCTTGGCAACCTATTCTCTTGTCATGATGACTTATCAGTCTTGATTAGACTGATGGGTTATCCTGTCAACTGAATTCTATTTCTGTTCTATCAAGATATAAACTGTTCATTAAATGCATAACTTCAAAGTTTTCTTTTATTCCTTTTGAACAACCACACTTAGGTCAAACTAATTTTAGTGTGAACAAACAATAGTAACAATTATTATTAAGTTCCTTGAGGTGTTATAAATGATTCTTAACGTTAAACATTTTCATTGAGTTAAGAAGATGCGAATATTGTCGATGGATTGTGATGGGGAGACAAGCTCAACCCAATTACAATTTTTATAATCCTTTGTTTTAGTATTATCCTTTTATTGACTAAATCATAATAACCAAATAGAGGAAATGATATGAAAGTAATATTTGATATATTTAAATATAATACGTTTATGAGTCGAATGAGGTAATACCTCATGATAAGTTAATATGGTTTGTGCTTGAATAGCCTTAGGCATCAATTGAGGAGTGCCTTAAATATTAAAACATGATGGATCAAACTACTCATTTAGAGTAATTGATTGCTCTCCATTTTAGTTATTTGAGTTGGTGACCTTATTAAGGAGGAGTGGCGGATAACCCATCCACGTTCACTATTTCTTCTCAACAATTTTTGCATAATCGACATATGGTGTCGATAGCACCATTCTTGCTGACGATTGAGCTAAACCAGGAGACCAGAACTGTTGGTATTGAATGAGTTTTTTAACTGCAAAAGATGGAGCGCATGGTGAAATGGCTCATTTATGAGTCGGTTTGGGGCTCGTAATAGGCATGACTTAGATAGTCAATAGGATTCTTTTATGTGTTAAGTCTGGTAGTGGAGAAAAGAAGCAAGGGATAACGAATAGTAGTGTAAGCTTGAGATCACAGGGAACGTGCATAATTTGCCATAGGATCTTTAGAAGCTTATTTAAACAGGTTCTTTTCCTTACGTAAAGTTTCTGCATAGATTTTGCTACATTGGTATTTATATTGTAGTCTTCTTTCAAACTCAAAATCACTGCTCTTATCCTATAAGGCCAACATCCATAGATGACAAAATGGCTAAAGTTTTAAGGTCTAGCATGTGCTTTTAACTTTGAATAATGAAGTTAACTATGTTTAGAGTCATTTTTGACTCATAGGAGTCATCATTTCTTTTATATCGAATGATGGTTAGACTGGTATCTTATCAATATCATGGAATAACACAGCCAACGATATATGTAGTATTGTTTTAGTCAAGAATACCTCTATCAAGTATATTATATACTTAATCATTAATTCCATTTATGTTACATCTTTGTCCTCATATATTTTATATATCTCCTTCCCATCAAAAACCTCTATTTGGAACATTGAATCATTTCTGATATACTCATACCGAGGTTCTTTGATTATGGGAATTCTTATAATTTGATAAGCACGAGTCTAATATACTTGTTCCGTAATTGAGTTAACCCGTGTTTTAGAGAATCATGCTGTGAGTATTGTGGAACAACTATCGAAATAATAGGATATGGTGAGGTAAGGTAGACTTGGATTGTAATGAGTAAACTAGGATATTAGTATTCTTGTCATTGTGAAGAACAGTTGGGTTCTTGACAGTAAGCATTATCTTATTTAGTTTTCTATTCTCTTAAAAGCACATCGAGTGTGATGATCTCTTGTATCCAATTAGGTAATAACACTTAAATGTTTAGTTTCATCTTAGCTCAAATATGTCTAAATGAGAGAAATCTAGACGTAGGATTCTAATGGATATCAATGAAATAAGTCCACCATCTTTTGGAGCTAAACTAAACTTAGAAAAAGTTTATATTTACATTTGAACCTTTGACTTATTGTAATAGTGATATACTTGCTTGTAATCTTGGTTTGAGAGATTTATATGACCACGTATTTGGATGAATACATCAAGGTCAATCTCTCTCTTCTAGATAATATTATTTTATTCTATCCATATGGCCATGTTAATGTGTTATTCTACTATGTTGGAACAAGGGAAACAAATTCCTAGATAAACCCAAAGGGTAGGGATATTTAATTGTACCAATATGGTTACGTTTTGTCTTAACTATTCAATTAGGGATCGACAATGAAGGGTCGAGAATCCCCAATTATCAATGATATTTTTACTTATCTAGAAAAGATGTGTCTAAAATGATAATGATTATCCATGATATAAATACCTATTGGAATTTTATTTATCGAATGACTTAAGTAATAAATGTCATCATGTCATAGACCTCGACTGTTGCAAGCATGCAAAGAGGTATATATGAATAAAAAGTCATTCCATAAGATATATGGGAAATGACTACCTTGGGAATCTACCTAAGTCAGAAAGACTAGATTTGAGTTAGATAAAACTCTTTACCTTAACTTGACCCAGATATGGTAATTATTTATATTAAATCATTGAGATCATTATATAGATTGTGATTGAAGGGATAAGTACCCTAACTAGGTATATTTATTCTTACTTGTAAGAAAAGAAATAATTTCCTAGACTATGATGCTTAACCTAGGAAAGGTAACCATCTTAGTCGTTATAAATCAATTAAAAATTCTTATGAATTGATAAGTCTTGGATCTCAGGTATTGCAATGATGCAATAAGAATCCTCATGAATAAAGGTAGTCGATAAGGTCTATGGACTAAAGGCAGAGAATGAAAACATGCCTAGGTCAGGAAGACTAAAATACTGAAGTTGTCAAGTCTTTGTAGTTATATATAATTGACCAAGTCAAACTGTAGGAATATGATAGTATCCAAGTCAAGTTGGGGTGGGTGAACATTACGACAATGTTCATTATGAACGTCAATTTATATTGAAACTATGGCCATAGTAATGCATATGTCTCTGCATGGATTGTCGGTTCACTATATCTAGATTGCACAACCTATCAGAAATCATACTTAGCTAGAGGGTATCTAGGGTTGTATGATTGATAGAATTATGTTGGATGCAACACTATGTACTCGGGAAGGAAAATTACCACTGGTCACCTTTGGTCTATATTCCTCATGAAGGGTAGGGCCACTTCGTATGTGGAAGATGTGTGGGAGACTTTCGGTCTGTGGTTGGAGGTAAATCATTGGAAAGATACTCTCTCTCTAGTAGAAGATATGCCAAGGCTTGTGATAAAGATGTCAGATTTCTGGATGCAGTATATCTCTGAGACTTGTGTTTATTGAGACTATGTAAAACATTATCTAATGCAGATATTTGTAATTGATTTACTTTTGTAAACATTGTACTTGAGAAAAACAATATGGTTTATTATATCTTGTAATGAGGAATCTTGTAATTGTAGTTACTTGATTATATGTTGAATAAAAGAAAAACTTTCTCTATATGATTTTTACCTTGTTAAATTACTTTATGGTAAATTTTCTGATTTTACTATGTTTTTAGAATGTGGATGTTACACTAACTGAGAGATTGGAGAAAATACAAAGAAACTTTCTTTGGACAGGGATGGAAGACAAAAAGAGGTTGGCTCTTTTTGCCTGGGATAAAGTCTGTAGACCTAAATTGTAGGGGGCCTTAGGTCTAAGATAATTAAACTTTCTTAATAAAGCACTTATAGCCAAAGTGGGTTGGAACCTTATTACTAGTGCAAAGATTGGGGTAGCATTATGAAGGCCAAATATATGGGTAACTCAACCCTGAAAGACATTCTACTTTCTTCTGACTTTCCTAGAGGCTCGGTGATTTGGAACAATATCCTGAAATGTAAAACTACTCTTCTAAAAGGTAGTAGGTTGAAGTTGGGGGACATAGAATTGATAAGACTCTGGGGAGACAACTAGATCAACGGAGGACCCCTTAAAAAGTGACAAAACACTCAAGAGTTGATGAATTTTGTTGTTAACCACTTTGGAGACCGGGCTAAGGATTATTTCCTCCCTGGTAGCTGTGAGTGGGTTCGGCTGTCAGAGTGCTATCAAAGACAAATTGAGCTAGCTAGAGTTGCTGAAGATATACAACTACTTCTAAAAGTATGTAGAATCCCCCTCTTCCCTTAGAAAGATAGATTGATTTGGATTAAGGAGAACTCTGGGAGATTTTTGGTTGAATCATCCTATAATCTATCCCTCCCCTAGGATGGTGATAAATTATGGAAGAGAGTCTGGAACCACAACCTGGTGCCAAAAATAAATCACTTTTGGTGGGTGGATGTGCAAAATAAAATCCTTACTATTGATAAGCTCTAGATAAGGGGCTTCCAAATTCCCAACAGATGTGTACTTTGCATGAAAGATGAAGAGTTTGTCTCCCATATTCTTTTACACTGTGAATTCGCTTCGGAGGTTTGGAGCTTGGCTCTTAATATTCTAGATATTCCTTGGTGTAGGAATGAGAACTTGAAGGACCTCGTTAGACCCTGGATCCATCCCTTTTCAAATCCAGTTTGCCGTGAAATTTGGGCCTAGACTCCCCCTATCCTATCTTGGTTCCTTTGGAAAGAAAGAAACAATAGACTCTTTCGGGAAAAATTTAGGAACCCCAAGGAAGTTTTTGGCTTTGCTGTCAGACTACTACAAGACAACATCATAAATAGCTCCTTAAAAACTACTAAAAATTCCCCAAATGCCAAAGAAACCAACATAATTAAAAAATGGACTATTCCTATAAGTACCTATAGAGTGGATGATAGGAAGAAAAAAGCTAGGGCTAACACATACTAGACACTCCCCCAAGTGGTTGGTCAAAGTTAAACTTTGATGGTGCTACCAAAGGCAAACCAGGATTGGCTAGTGGTGGAGGAGTGAAAAGATCTGATAAAGGTATTCTGATGGCTGCTTTTGCTGGGAGCATTGGGGAAAACACCAATAACACTACGGAAGCCATGGCCTTCCTTTGGGGGCTCAAAATTGCCTTGTCCATAGGTGTTAAAAACATAATAGTTGAAGGGGATTCTATGGTTTTCATTGAGCTGTTAAAGGGAATAGTAGTGTTGGTTGGCAGATAGAGGATGTTATCAAAGATATAAAAGGTCTTCTATTAAAGTTTGAAGGAAAAGAAATGAAACATATCTACAGGTAAGGAAATAAGGCCGCGGACCTTATGGCAAATTTGGGGATTAATGTTAACCCCTTAAGATGTTGGAGGGATTTGGATAATCTACCCGAGACCTTCAATGATTGTATTTAGAAAGAGGCCCTTACCCCCTCATGATGGATGGTATGATTTATTTTATTGCATGGAATAGTGTTGTTTTGTGCCTTCCTGGCATAAAGGGAGGGCGTGGCTTGGAGGACAATAGAAGGAGTCCTACTCATTCTTTTGTGATGATGTGGCAGACTGAGTTTTGTGTGCACCTTGAGACAATCAATATAAATCATGCTTGATGAAAAGATATTTGTAAAAGGTCTTATTAACCTCTGCTTGATACACTGGTTTCGAGGGGTTCACACGAGTCAGGTCCTAATGACATTTATGATCCAAACGTGCTCAGGTTCTGGATTAGTGTGCATAAGATGAAAGAGAAACTTAAGTTTCTTTTTCTATGCACTTCTAGATTATTTGCTAGACATCTTCCAACTCTCTACAATAGTTTGTTCCACAGGGAATATGTTTCAGTCTACATCTGGGGTTTTAGTCTTGAGCTTTGGAGGCATAGGAAAATGGGGGGATAAAGTGAGAATGGAACCAATGAATTGTAATGAATTCAAAGAGGACCTGCATGTTTGGAGTATAACATATGAGGGAGGAGTTACTACTTTCCTAGAATCTTTGAATGGCTATGATGAAAATATATCGACCCAATTTGTTGAATCATGGGATGGGAGTCATATGGTGAAAGTTTGCGGGGTCCAATTCGTTGTCTCTGAGGACTCCATTGCTGCCACGACTGGTTTTCCGTGTTTAGGGAACATACTCAAGAAGAAGACTCGTGTCCTAGACATGGAGGGCATGAAACTGTTCTATAGAGAGGGGGAGAAACAAATTCGGCTTCAGGGAGGCTTTTAACGGGATCTCGTCTGGTCTCCCCATGGAACCAGGTATTTTTTTGATAATGAAATATTTTACTCTTGAGGGTAGATACAAAGTGTTCTACCATTATCATTTTGCTTTCTTAAATCATTTTTTCCATAAATCGCTGGTCAATTTCCCCTCCTTGGTGCTGTCTAGCCTTGAAGCCTTTGTTATGTACACCAAAAAAGCCCGTGAAGGGGACCCAGAGGTGATTTCTTTGCCCTTGCACCAAGGCCTAATCTTTCATCTGTATTAATACCATCTAGCTCTATCTTAGCCTAAAACCCCTGCTGCTCGGCCTATTGAGGATAGCTCTAATGAAGAATCCAAAGATAAAATTCCCCTAAGTGTGAGACTTAGGAAGCTAACCACCCCGAAGGCCTCTCAGCCCACCTCCCCATCTAACATTCCTATGAGCGGTCCCTCTAGCCCTTTGTCTAGCCCGTCGGTGTCAAGAGCTACCTCTTTTTCGAAGGCTACCCTAGGTAGCCAAATTCTAGGACAAATCTTTGAGACAACTCAAGACCAATCTCATGTTGTGGTTGCTGAGGGTCTGTGTAAACTGAAAAACAAAAACCCCATGCAAGATAACAAAAAACATAAGAGAGAGAATCCTGCAAAGAACAAAACAGAGAAAAAGAAATGTAGTGAAGGGGAGGAGAGGAAAGGTGTTGAAGTGACTAATAAAAAGCAAGGGAATAAGGGGAAGGAGGAGGTCATGTTTGTTAAGAAAAAAATAATGGAAAGGGAGGCTCTGCTAGAATTCCTAGTATAAGGAGATTCTCTAGATTGGCGGGAGGTACGCCCCAGGGAATAAAGATTGTTGATTATTCCATTGCGTCTGATCGGGAAGACACTATACAGGAAGTGGACATTAAGGGAACCAAAACCACCCCTATGCAGGAACATGAGGGTGCCAGCCACTTTGCTTCAATGAATAACTCATTCTACGACACTAATAATGAAGATACTGAGGTGCAGGAAACCCCCGACAAGGAAGTTATGAGTGCCAGAAGGGATGTGGATAACAAGAAACTAGAAATGGAGCTTGCTGCTGTCAATTCTCACCTGTTCGTGATGGAGAAAAAAGTCAAGAATCTGGTGAAGTTGGTTCTTAAGACTTCCCACAAGGCTTCTGAGGCCTTTTCTATTCTGCAGGTGGATTGAAAGAAGACTATGGATTCTTTGCTGGAGGATCAGGAAAATCTTGCTAATATGATATCTAATGACTGTAAATCTCTTCTTAGCTAGGTGGTTCTTGTTTTATTTTATTAAAGACTTGGTTAAAGACTTGTTTAAAGACCCGTTTAATGTTTTGTTAGTTTTTGATGAACTGTTAATCAGCTATTGGTGGCCGTGGGCCTGTTCTGTTGTTATTTGGCTCTTGTTATCAGGTTCTGCTCCTGTGTTAGTAGCTTATCTACATCAAAAACATCCATTTCATCATTTTCAAGAGAGATAACATTCACTTATCCACAAACAATTATCGATTATAGTCAAAATAACATCTAATATTTCTAATTAAAGCAGAGTTTAGAAAGTCTAAAAGTTTGAGACGTGACACATGGTTTTATTGAAATGACAAGTGGTTTATAGGATGGCAAAATTTTATAGATATAACCCTTGGCATAGTGTTTTGATATCATTTGGATTGTATTCTAGAGATTTGTAGTCTTTTAGTTTAGGTCTAAGTATCAACATGCTACTAAAGTGTTAACACATGGGCTACAACATTAGTGGAGTTTCTTAATCTTTTCTAAGTTTATTTTTAAGGAATATTTTAAGGTTTACTTTTGATCGTGGATTTCTTTCTCAAAAGGGTTTTCCCAAGTATATATGTCATCTTATCTTCTCAATCTCCTTCACTTATTCTTCTATGTTTAATTAAGGTTACATGTGTTTTAGATCAACAAATTTTATCACTTTCCATTGCTCCTAATTGAGGAATAAGCATTGTAAAACCAACATTTGATATCAAAGCTTTGTTTGGATTGATCCCATAAAGGAAGGGATACATTTTTTATGTTGCTTTCTATTTTTGTTGTGGGATAATTCATGTGGATTTGAAATAAGATTTCAAAATTAGAAGTCATGGCCAACACCTTAACAATTGAGTGGGGCCCTATTGTTGATATAGTACTTGTGGTTATAGGATTTAGTCTTGCAACATATTTATATAACAATAAATACCTTGTATTTGTCCTCTGGCAAATGTAAAATGTGAGTATAATAAATACCATGTATTTTTTTATGAAATGTAAAAGGTTGTCAAAAAGTTTTACAATAATTTAAAGTTGAATATAAGTTGAATATTGAGATTGAGAAGTTTAGTAGCTAAAACTTTGAGTTAAGGAAATTGAAGGTTGAAGATATTTTACTGGAGAGAGATCGGTGGATCATAATAATTGTTGCCTCTTAGATTATTATAGGGACTTCTATCTATTATCAGATCAAAACCTCTAATTTAATTATTCATTTCATCAACTCTTTATTTTGTCCAGGGTATGTGCATGGAAATGGGGGACCAAAAGGGGGTCAAAAGTGACCACTTTTTTTCTTCTAAAATCAGTAAAAACTGATCTTGGATGATAAATTGAAGATAACCACACTTGAAATTAGAAGATGTGATAAGAATAAAATTTGTAGTGCTCGAAATCCAGTTTCTAAACTACTATTTTTTTCTAAAAATGGTGGAGATTAAGAGGTTCAAATAGGGGGAGCACACAAAGTGCTCATGTTTTTGTAGAAAAATATACAACATTTGTTGTGCTCCCTTTAAAATGTTGACTTTTTAAAAGTATTTCACAAATTACTTCGGTCGAAAATTAGCTAACATCATTTAGTTTATTCCTGATTTTTCTGTTAATTTTTAATGAATATATGATTTTTTATAAATTTTCAAAGTAGACACATCCTGAAAAATAAAAATTTGAGCGTGCTCCCCCCTATTTTTTTTGAAAACTAATAAAACAAATTCAATGTGTATAGAATAGAGTCTAGAATCTAAAAATATAATTTTTTTCAAATTTCAACAAACATGTAAAAAATGACACCAAAAATACTACACGTAGGTTTTCTACAAAAAGAACACATTAGCAAAAGAAATTGAAGATGGGAAACCTTAATGTTATCAGATTTTAGAAAAAACACATGGTTAGAAAGCTAATAAAAAACTTGAAGTCATTCAAGCATTTTTCATATTAACATTAAAACATGTGTAAACCTGATGAAGAACATGCTCAAGATTTTGTTGATTTTCTATGTTTTGTTGAAAACATGTCTTTGGCATCCAAAAGGTAGGTCTAACCCTTTGGGTTGGATCCCCAATAAAAATCCAACCCTTAGGGTTGGAATTTTCCAAAGTAGTGAAAAATGCGCTCACGTTATAACGTGGGCGTTATAAAGCTATAAGCGTTATAATGTGAGCACATTATAATGCACTTGCATTTTAGAGGAGTTAAATTGTCTTGGATGATAAGTGGGGCAACTTGTATGAGAAGACTCATGTCATCCCTCCATCTTCTTTCACTCTAGAGTAGCCTCATGTCTAGGAAGAGACAACCATTATATCATTAGGTGATGATGAAAAAGAAGAGGTGGTGTTTGGAACAAGTAGCATCATATGCAGGTCTTATTAGATGAATAGATAGAGTTAGAGAGAGAGATAGAGAGAGTGAGAGAGATAGAGAGGGGGAGATAGATAGAGATGGAGGGAGCGATAGAAAGATAGAGTTAGAGAGGGACATATAGAGAGAGAGAGATAACAAGATAGAGAGGGAGAGAGATATATAGATAGAGATAGAGAGGTAGAGATATAAAGAGAGAGGGAGGATAAAGATATATATATATATATATATATATATATATATATATATATATATATATATATATATATATGAGAGAGAGAGAGGAGGTAGAGATAGAGATAGATAGAGATGGAGAGATAGAGAGAGGGGGGAGAGATAGAGAGATAGAGAGATAGAGAGGGAGAGGGAGTTATATAGAGATAATGGGATAGAGATAGAAATATATAGAGAGAGAGGGAGACATAGAAAGAGGTAGGGGGAGAGGGAGAAATAGAGATATAGAGAGGGAGACATAGAGAAATAGAGAGGGAGAGGGAGAGAGGAGGAGGGAGAGAGATAGAAAGAGATAGAGGGAGAGATAGAGTTAGAGAGAGGGAAAATATAGAAAGTGGGGACAGATAGAGAGATATAGAGAGGGAGAGGGAGGAGAGAAAGAGATAAAGAGAGAGATACGTGATAGAGATAGATACATATAGAGAGGGAGAGTATATATATATATATATATAGTATATATATATATAGAGAGAGAGGAGAGAGAGAGAGAGAGAGAGGAGAGAGAGAGAGAGAGAGAGAGAGAGAGAGAGAGAGAGAGAGAGAGAGAGAGAGAGAGAGAGAGAGAGAGAGAGAGAGAGAGAGAGAGAGAGAGAGAGAGAGAGAGAGAGAGAGAGAGAGAGAGAGAGAGAGAGAGAGAGAGAGAGAGAGAGGAGAGAGAGAGAGAGAGAGAGAGAGAGAGAGAGAGAGAGAGAGAGAGAGAGAGAGAGAGAGAGAGAGAGGTGCTTAGTATTAGACCACTCCTACCTTTTTAAATATAGCATGTGTATATACATTTTTATATTTGACAAAATGCAAATTATGGGACATTGATATTTATTTAAATATATTTTTTCCTTCTATATAGGTATTTGTAAGTATTCCACAAGGGTTGTTCCTTGGATGGATTTTGTAAAAATGGTATGCATTCTGTCATATTCCTTTTACAAAAGCTTTGCCCAGTGATATTGAACACAACGGATCCCATGACATATAATGCACACCATTTTTTAGGTCTCAAGATCATTCCCGTGAAACAATGGTGTTTGATCCATTCAAACCTTATTTATAATGGAACAATGCATTAGAAGAACTAGAACAATCTTCATCTCAGTGTAGTGTATTTCCCCATCTGATCCAAATTGATTCATTGAAAAATAGAAAAAAAAACCCATCTATGAGTAGGCAACATAGACGGATGAACTCAATGAGGTCAATTGTATTAAACCACAAATTCAAACAAATAAAAAGTTTTCCCCTTCAAATTTAATAATTTTAGACCATTGCAAATTTTGAATCTAAAATTACAGCATGTATTAATTTAATATTGATCCATTTGAGCTCCAAATTATGCAAAGGTGTGAAATTATAAAAGCAACGAGGGTCACTAAGTTTGATCTATCTTTGTAATCATGTTATGTCTCATGAGAGGATGCATGATGGTAGGCTAGATGACAAAGAAACATGATGCAAGTGGTGACCATGCTTATATTTGCAAGATAATGCTTATTAAATGTAGGTGTCAAGATGTGAAATATGAGGCTTGTGATAAATAAACAAACATACATGCTTCAAATAATATGCATAACTGATGACTAATGGAATGCAAGTCAACCCAGGTGCAATGCATGCAAATAGAGACTACACACCAAACATGAAATCTTAGAAATTTTTTAAAGTAGTTACTAAGAAAAGCACAGGGATCTTCAAATCCATTAAGATTGTGAAAATTAATTCACAACACTCCAGGAAACAAAAAATGACATGGGCCATACAGATAAAATACAATCATCATTCACTTAAAGACATAGCAATTGCACTTCCACAACTCTTCGGCGTACCCATTACACACCAAGGTGCGATTGCTAGTTATTAACCTTGGGCTCATGATGAGTTGTGGATTGTGAAGGAACTCACATCACTACTCAAGGGACGGAAGCCAAATTTTCCTTAGCAGCCAATGCATGATTAGAGGGGGCTAGTCACTATAGATACTTGAAATCATCTCACACCATTTTCGTCATCACTAGTTCATCACTCAATTATTATTTTATAATTAATTAAATAAATTCTATTTATTTAATTAATTATTCCAAATTTTCTTACCATTTTAATTAATTAATTAATAAACTGACTATTCCTCTAGTATTAATTAAATAAATCCTAACTATTTATTTAATTAATCAATCTTTTCATTTTTCATCTATAGTCCAACCTTAGTTAAATAAATTCAAATATTTATTTAACTAGGTTCACCATCCCCATTCGAAAAATTAAATAAATACATCCTATTTATTTAATTACTATTTTATCCTCCCAATCATTAGTTGACTAAGAGCAATCATTAACCTAGCTAATCATTTGCATATTCTAAAGAATAATTAATCAAGGTAAATCTTGCATAAGGCTCAAAATTGTACATGGGTCAAAGATTTGTACATGGGTATAGGAAAGATTTGCACGTCACTCAAAAAATATACTTTTTAAATCCCCACCATCCATTTTCTCCAAGACAATTCTCCACCATTGATCTTCCTTAAATATTGGACCTCCACGTGCACACCTACCATAAGGTGCCACTTAGAGGTCCCTCATGCATCCAATCCTCTCAAGCATCCTCAACCATTGATTTATTCAATCAATCCTAGCCCTTGATCCTCCCATCCAAAAATCTATAAATTAAACCTCTCACAAGCTATTTCATGAACAACTCTTGAATGCAATGTTATGCTACCATTTTAAGCACTTGTCATCTTCTCTCAACAACAATAATTCTTTTGAGCACAACTAATTAGGTGCAATAAGGATTGGTGTTGGTGAGAGATTTATTTTCTTTTGTTAATGTTTGTTAATCCTTAGGCTTAATCTTGAGGTTACTTTTGTGTATAAATTGAATAGGTTATGTTTAGTATTACTTGTTTATATGGGTTTTTCTTCACCAACATGCATTTTGGCACACCTAGTGGGAGCCACATCCCTAACTAACATCCTTTTTAGCTTCCTTTTCTAATTTTTATGTTACAAGTTTACAATTTGGTGTGTGCAGTACTAGTTTCAACATATATATTACACTTTGGTGTGTGCATCTGTGTTTCAATGTGTTTGTTTTTTTTTTTTATCATTTTGCAGGGTTTTTGGGCCTCTAGCTCTCTATTTATGTAGAGTTTTTCATTCTATAACTAGTTTTTATGATTTCTAACCCTTTATGCATGTAGGTTTGACCAATTTCTAGTAGATTTTATGAGGGTTTCTAGCCTCTATCACAGTTTAGCATGCCTGAGATTGGTTTTAACACATCTATAAACTTGTGATGTTTCCATCTGCGGATTAGTGCTTCTATTCTCAACTCTAAAACTCTTAAATCTATTATTTCTGATCAATTTAATCTCCATTTTCTACTTTTTTCCAATTTGTAGGGTGGCTAACTTACAAATTTTCTCATCATTGGTCTTTGTCTATATGCAAGTTGCTATTTTTATCAAATTTGCCCCAACTTTGGCCATTTTTCTTCAATGCCTATGTTCCTAGTTTAGCGCATCTATTCTATTTCAGTGCCTACATCCTACAAATCGACACACCAGTGGTAAGTTCTGGTAATCACTAACTTTCATGTTCTCACATGTCTAATCCTAATTTTAACATTTCTTTTATAGTTTACTGTCTCTATTTCTATTTTAGCATAAGCATTTTATGACAAAATATCATATTTTTCTTAATTTTTATGCATTGGAATAACAATAATTTGATGTTTGTTATCTCTAAAACTATATTTGTGCAACTTCTTCCCTAGTCCAAGACATTATATTGCAACTACTAACTTATTTTATGTAACATTGCATGTCGAAGGTTTTATTTTTATGACTAGTTTAGTTGCATAAATAAATATTTTAAGGGTGATGAATCATTGTATGCTACATTTGTTAGGGCAATTTAGTGTGTTTTCTCTCTCGTTGCACCCTTGGGTGATCTTGGAGATCAAAAACACTACTTTATTCTCTTTTTATTACTTTTCATCCCAACAACCGAAGTTGTGTATGCTCTTCCCTTGCACTGCAAGGTTATTATAGACACCTAAAATTGTCCACTCATCATCCTGTCACTATTCTTGTGCAATCAAGACATCTCTAAACCATCCCTAAACATCCCTAAACTACATTTCCTCTACATTTAACTAAATAAACACATGTTTAGATAGTTAATTGATTAACCCCCCTTCAAACTGTGATTAAACAATATTTTATTGTTAAAATCTGAAAGGAAGCTAGGTGTGCAGAAAATGCTTCCTACACTAATCTATTGAGGAGAGGGCTATGGAAATTCAACTTTATCCTAATTATTACAGCAATGTTAAACCATTAACATGAGATATAGCAGCAAAACACAAGATCTAGAAAGAAGACAGAAGAAGAGAGACAAAGATTTATAGTGGGGAAAACCCTTATCGGGTGAAAAACCCCACACTCAGAAACCTGCAAAATGTATCAACAAATCTGAAAGAATGTTTACAATACACTTGCAATGCAAGCTTCAATGGTCTTTGACACTCGTGTCTGGAGTCAATTCGGTAGCATAACAGTACCTGTAAACCTGTGATACAAACTCCATCTCCAAGCACCTGTTTAAATAGAACATACAAGGCAATTTTGGACCTTTCTTGGAATGGGCATCCAATATGGCATCTTGGACCAAAACCCACACCTAGGGACATGTGGTCAACATTGTAGAATGTGTCTAACACTTGTCCACAGCTCCCATCCCAAAGAGGTCACTTATTTCCAAAATGGGCTATGACAGATGCTCTTACGACACTTACAACTATCATAGAATCTGTCATAGCGGTTACAACTTACAGCTGTAAGAGAATCTATCATACACATGCTACAAATAGCATATTCTCTTACAACACATCATATTCCACCTTGGGGTACCCAAATATGCCTCATTAAAAGATGCTTCATGACATGTCATTATCTGTCTTATAACCTTCTATTCTCAACTCTTACATGTCATAGATTCGTCATAGGAATCTATCATAACTGTTTTGGTCAAACATTCCTTACACAACATAGAAGATGCTGACACATGGCAAAATATTCCTACCACTAAGTGGGATGCCTATCTCCTCATGTGAGGACAAAATAACAAGTTGTCATAATCCATGTAGGATTGACACATCACCGTGCCACATCCCACAATATGACAAAGTGGAATTTCCATTTATTTACAACATAGGCAATTGAATAATAAATACAAACATTACAAATGCAAAGAATTACCAAGGTTGAGACACCTTAATTCCTAACAAAATCACTATCCATTTTCTTTCTACTATTCATCCATACCTGCATCCACACCATCTCCCTAGCATAAATGATTTATTAATCATTTATTAACCCTTTCCTATAGTCCAAACATTAGATAAATTTAATTTATCTAATATCCTCTTTTCCCATCCCATGAATTAAATAAATATATCTATTTATTTAATTCCCTATTTTCTACACTTTTGATTAGGTGACCTAAACCTAATTAATTAACTATCCTCCTACTTGCACATTCCATTATCTCTAACCTAATCCTAATCAAAACCCTCACAACCCCCCATGTGTACAAAGGCATGGCCCTTTGTACAAGCCTACATGGACCTCTTACAAAGTGATGGGCAAGTCCTTTGTACGAAGGTCTTTTTTGTCCTCACTTGATCGTCACCATCCCTTCTTCTAAGACCACTTTTCTACCCTTGATTTGGTCTTGATCCAAGGACATCTCCCCTCCTCCAAACAATGCTTGCAACTTGGAAAATTCTCATGCATCTAAGACTCAATCAACCTCATCCATTGATCTCTCCAATCAATCTCAACCCTCCATCCACCATCCAAAAAATCTATAAATAGCCAATCATCCAAGTCATTTTAAAGACTCCATGAATTTCAAAGTAATGATGCCATTTTGAGGAGCCACCTACATCACAACATCAAAGGAGCACATCCACAAGCAAGGTTTGCACATGTGTTTTTCATAGTTTAGCATCATATGTATGTTTTGTATTCCTTTTTGCTCAATCTTGAGGTATATTTGAGAATGAATGAAGTAAGATAATATTGTTTTGGTTTATTTATTAAGTTAATTTTCACATGCATACATTTGGTACACCTGGTGGGAACCCCCTGGGTCTTTATCTAATCACATTTTCTTGTTTTAAGCTCTTTTTCAAGTTGTAGGTCCCGTTTTGGCTGTTCTGGCATAGTTTAGCAAATCAGTTTGCACTTGGGCAGATTTGTGACTTGTTTGGGAAGATCTGCCTTACCCCTTGCTCATGTTCCCTACATTAGACTCTGAATCATCAAATTTGTGGGTGTTTCAGTGGATTTGCACCATGTTTTAGCATTTCTACTTCCTAGGTAGACAATCCACTTTCCATATTTCCTAAATCATTCCCATCACTTTCTAATCATTTCATCATTCTATTTTCTGATAGGGGGTCCATTTAATAGGGGGTTATAATTCTAAAATTTCATCTAATCATCTAATTTTATCAAAAATCTAATCATTTTCTTGAAAATCACTCTTTTAAGGTCCTAAACATAGTTCAACGAATATGCAAGCACATCAGGGGATCTGTGACCTGCTTGGGTAGATCTGCAACACTGCCTAGTGAGTATTTTTATCCTCTAACTCTGTTTGGGTGGATCTACCTATCCTTTAATGGATATGCTCTGTGTTTGGGCGGATCTGCTCTGTTATTAGTTTTTTGTATTTTTCTTGGGATATGTGAAATCTAACCCCTGAATATAATATGCTATGCATGTTCCTTCTTGTCTAACATCATTGTGTAGCTCACATTGGTCCAAGACTCATAATCAATTACTAATCTTGTGGTTTTATAGCATGCTTGTCGAAGGACCCACCATATTTTTGCACTAAATCTAGGAACAAATCTATTTTTAGGGTTAGAAAGAACATTTTTTGCTTTGTTTGGGGTCAATCAAGGTGTATTTCTCCCCTTGCACTTCGTGTGATCTTAGGGATCAAAAACCTTGATTTGATCTAATCTTGTCAATCATTATTAATCCCAAGGTCCTTGGTGTGTATGCTCTCTCCTTACACTTTGTGCAATCTTGGAGACCAAAAACACCTTGGATTCTTTCCTTTAGGGGGTCTGCCTTGGATTTCATCACCAGGGGGATGACCTCAACCCTCATGTTTTGGTGGGGTATACAAATTTAGGAGAGAATCAAAATACTCTCCCATTGGGGGACATTTATCATTTGGTTGAATCTTTCAATAACTTTATGCCTTGCAAAGTGAAGGAGGAGAGTGGGTTACCCTCTTACAGCACTCCATTAGAGATACCCCTCATTTCACGGACATAGGCCTCACACACCTTGAGTGTATAGAGAATACCCTTAGAAGCCCATTTATCCTAGCTAAGACCTCTTGGTCAATCTTTTAGTGTGGTGCAAGGGTCAGTATCAACCCTTAAGTTACTCACTCGTATGCCCTTGAGTCAATATAGAGGCTCCTTGGGGAAGGCGTCAAATCCTCCAAGGAAAGGGATCCCATGCAATGCAACACTCCCTAGCTATTTACTCCTAAGAATGGTATTTTGGTGGGCCCACACTAGGAGTCAATCCTACTTGAATAATCTAGGGTGTTGTTGTGTTTGGCGTGTCTTCATCATTAAAACCTGTGCACTCCCTTAATCCAAATCCCCATCCTTTGCAAGAATTGTGCATGTATGTGTGTGTATTTTATTTGCAACGTTGCCTAAGGTCAAGCACCTAGCCATCCCTAATCACCTTCTAATCATCCATCTTATCTTCATCAAATCTCCTCCTAAACATCCTAATCACCCAAACTGCACCTAGTCCAACATATTCGTCACTTTCTTCGATGGTTGTGCTTGGCCCAACCAAAACTCAAAATTTGTCAAACTCCCGATCGGTGGATCCATTTTCCTTTTAGTGGTTCTACTTTATGTTTCAATGGTTCCGCTTCCACATACCACCCTCATCCAAAATCATTCAAACTCCTTTTTAGCAGTTCTACCCTCATTTCAATGGTTTCTCTTTGTGATTTGGCGGTTCCGTCCTATGCATCCAAATTCCCCATCATTCCAATCAATTTTACAATGCAAATTTTCAAAAAAATTCTCTTCAAGGTCACTACCCACGAACCCTTGCAAGGGGGGGCTCTAGAAGTTTTTCCCACCCCCCCTTAACCCCTTGGCAATAGAAGTTAGAGGGGCAAGCCTCCCACGCCCCCCATTAGGGCCATCATTCACCCCCATTCCTAATCTATCCCTAGTCCATCATCATTGGACCCTAATCCAAATCAATTTTCTACATCAAGACAAGGTGCTAATCCTAATCCATCCTATCCATCTAATCCACTCCCTAATCACTATCATTATCCTAAACAAACCCCATCTTTGAGCTTAATCCCATCTCATCATTCTAATCACTTCCTAATATATTATCCTAATCCATTTTCTATCATCCTAATCATCTCATCGATTTCCTAATCCAATTCTTCATCACCATCTTAATCCAATCTTAATAATAATCCACTTCTCCTAATCTTAATCCTCTCATTATCATCCTAATCTAATCCATTTTCCTCATAATTCACATCCTAATCCACCTATCCTAATCATCTCCATCCTAATTTCAATCCATTATCACAAATCATCCCATCCATTAATCAATTCTAAATCTAATCCATTATTGAGCTTAATCCTCCATCTATTTTCCTCATAATCCACTTATCCTGATCACTTCATCCATCCATCCCTTATCCTATTGCAATCATCCCTATTCTTAATCCAATCCATCCCATCTAATCTAATTTATCATCCCAATCTAATTCATTATCCTCACCAAATCCAATTATCATACATTAAGATCAATCATCCATTATTCCTCTATCCATCCTTAATAAAAATTCAATCCCATTCTTTAATCCAAAAAATCATCCTTTGAAAATAAAAAGTTGGTTAAGGAGTTAAACCCCTTCAACCCTCTCCAAATCCTAATGATAATCCATCCAATTTCATCCAAATCCTAATTATTTTCCTCCAAAACATCTTCCAAATCACTATCCAAAGGCCCTTGGCTTAATTAAATCTAATCCAATCCAATCATCAAAGGGCCCTTGGCCTAATACAAATCAATCCAAATTGAAATCTAATCAAGTTTCATACATTGTTGATCTTGATTAATCAAATCAAATCAAATCCATCCTAGTGTCAAGTGTCATATATCATTGACCTTGATCAATCCAAATCAAATCCCAATTAATCCAAATCAATTTAATCCCCCTTTAATCCAAATCAAAATCATCAAGTTATCCCGCATCACATCATCCTAAATCCAAACCAATCATGACTTCATATGCTTTCTATGATGATGATAGTCTTCTTGACCAAGCTAAAATCAAAATCCTTGATGAAATTCTTGCAAGTAAGCTTGCCATAAATCATCCTCACCCATTGATGCAGGAGCATCTAGTGGTGTAAGGGCAATCTTGCATCACCCAAAAACAAGTTAATTCAAAATCATTGTAGTTGTTTTCATTTCTTTCCATAATTAGTGTTTTTGGTTCCATAATATCCAGAATAATAATGTAGGACTTTTCGTTTTTCCAAAACTGCTAAAATAGCGACTTGCCTATTTTGGAAAGTGTACCTGCTATTTTTAGAAAGTTTGCATTTGGGCATGTAACGAAGCAAAAACTTTCAGAAAGTTACATAATGGAAATATAAGACCTTTGGCGAAGGAATCAGGAAAAGATCATTTGTGAGCTGAAAGATATTAAAGTTTTTGTTTTCTGAAAAGCCCCTGAAAATTTCTGGAACGAGATATGAGGCACTAAAACTTCCCATAACGTCCTGAAAAGTTGACAAAAATCCTTTTACGAATTTTTGGCGTGATAGTTCACATCGCGAGCTTTCCAGTGCTTAAAATAGTTTGTCAATCAAACACCCGGATCAAAAGTTATGCTTCCCGGAAGTTGACCTACTTTTGGTGGGAATTGCAAATTTTGAAATTCATCTGGAGGCTGCCAAAAAGTGCTATTTATGACTATTTTGGGAACCCTGGGCGGTAGTAGAGTTAAGGGGGCCAGTGTAGAGTCAAGAATAGGTGGGAAAATAGAAACCCTAACTAATTTGGGGTTACAGAAGGCTGAAGATTCTAGAGTCTTAAGGTTGGGAAAGCTGTAATGTGTTGTAGCCAGTAGAGGATTCATCCTCTGATTGTAATTGAGCTTCTGTAATGTAATGAGTTGCCTAGTTCAATAAAAGAAAGTTCTATTTGCTGTGTTCAATATATGTTATTGTGTGTTTTGTGATTTACCCCCTTCATCAAGTGGTATCAGAGCGAGGGTTCCTGAGTGTGTAGATAGATCGCCGACCGTGAGGCAGTTTGCACCAGGACCTGAGGTTGTGGGTTTGCTGTGGAGACCAAGATGCCTCCACGAAGAAATCATGTTGGGAGGAATGCTTTGACGGAAGAGGGTTTTAGAGCCCTACAAAGGCAAATCGATGCATTGCAAGAGGAGCTACGAAGAGGGTTTGAGCCGAGGACAAGAGAAGAAAGTGAAGATGAAGTTGAAGAAGAGCTATCTGAGGAAGAACAAGAAGCTGCCGAAGATGCTGCAGAAGTAAGGTTGTTAGGGTCATTTCGAAGATCGGAAAGAAGCCTAGGATCGAAGTTTCTACATATTCTAGAGATTTGAATCTAGAATAGCTTATTGATTGGATCAATGACATGGAGGAGTATTTTGAGTATGAAGATGTGGAGGACCCAGATCGGGTAAAGTTTACAAAAACAAAGTTGAAGGGCCACGCCAATATTTGGTGGAAGGAGGTCCAATTAGAGAGGAATAGAAGAGGAAAAGCAAAGATTACCAGATGGGATTGGATGGTGGAGAAACTGAAGAAGCAGTTCATTCCTGTGGACTATGAGATGGAGTTGCTGAAGAAGCTGCAAGGACTAAAGCAAGGTAACAAGTCTGTTAAGGAGTATACAGAAGAGTTTTATAAAATTACTATCAGGACAGGCCATACAGAGCCCAACAAGGAGAAGGTAGCCCGTTACATTAATGGGTTGAGGCTGAGTATTCAAGAGGAGTTGAGCCTAGTCAGAATGACCACCATAGAAGATGTGTACCAATTTTCCCTGAAGGTGGAAGAGAAGCTGAACAAAAGATTTGATAGCAAGCAAAGGGGAAGAGGTCAAGGTTGAAGGACTGGTGGAAGACCCTATGGAGGCCGTAATGAAGATCAAAAGAAAAGTGAAGAAACAGGCACCAATCGAAATCAAAGAGGGGATAATACCTACCGCCCTCGTGACCAGAACAATGGTGATCAAAGAGGAAGAGGAAGAGGCAGACCTGGGCAAGGACCTAGAAGAGGAGGTTTTAGAGGAACCTGTTTCCAATGTGGAGAAGAAGGGCATCGAGCATATAAGTGTCCGCAACATCAAGGAAGGACAAATAGAATACCTGAAGGTAATGCACGAGTTGTACATGTAGATGAAGATGCACATTCTGAGCATTCTGAAGATGCTGAAAGGGGAGAAACCCTAGTTGTCAGAAGAACCTTGCTGAATGAGGAGAAAGAACCCAATCAGAGGAAGAGTTTATTCCGCATAAGGTGCAAATGTGAGGGTAAGTGTTGTGATATTATTATTGATAGTGGAAGCACTGATAATCTTGTTTCAGAGGAGATGGTTGACAAGTTGAAGTTGACAAGAAGAAAGCATCCACATCCATATCAGATTGCATGGTTACAGAAGGACCATAGAGCTTTGGTCAATGGACGGTGTTTAGTGAAGTTCAAAATTGGTGACTACCATGATGAGGTGCTGTGTGATATCATACCAATGGATGCATGTCATATGCTGTTGGGGAGGCCGTGGCAGTATGATAGGAGCGATGTCCATGATGGCCATGCAAACACATATTCCCTAACAAAGGATGGAGTTCGTCATAAGTTGAAGCCCTTGAAGGAGGTGGAAGAAAAGTTATGTAGCACTACCAGAATTTGTTTGGTAGATGGTAGGAAATTTTTGGAGGGTATGAAGCATGAGCGTCATTGCTTTGCATTGATTCCTAAGATTAGTCAAGAGAAATGTGAAGATGTACCAAAAGAAGTTTCAGATATGTTGGAAGAGTTCCAGGACATTATCTCTGATAATGTACTAGAAGGTTTACCACCAGTAAGGAAGATAAGTCATCAAATGGATTTGATACTAGGAGCTAGTTTGCCAAACAAGGCAGCCCATAGAATGAACCCTGCAGAGAATTAAGAACTAAACAGATAAGTTCAGGAGTTGTTGAGGAAGGGACTGATAAGGGAGAGCCTAAGTCCATGTGCGGTACCTACAGTACTAGCACCAAAGAAAGATGGAGAATGGAGGATGTGTACAGACTCTCGAGCCATCAATAAGATAATGATCAAGTATAGATTTCCATTGCCAAGAATGGATGACATCATGGATTGTTTGAGTGGAGCCAAGTACTTCATGAAAATTGACCTGAAGAGTGGGTATCACCAAATCCGTATCAGAGAAGGGGATGAATGGAAGACAGCCTTCAAGACAAAGGAATGTTTGTATGAGTGGTTAGTCATGCCATTTGGGCTAACCAATGCACCGAGCACATTCATGCGGCTCATGAACGAGGTACTGAAAGAATTTTTGGGAAGTTTTGTTATTGTTTATTTGGATGATATTTTGATTTTCAGTAAGACTTGGGATGAGCATTTGATGCATATTAGAAGAGTTCTAGAGAAGCTAAGGGAGGAGAAGTTGTTGATTAATCTAAAGAAATGTAGTTTTACAAAGAAGTAGTTGGTATACCTGGGATTTGTTGTCTCGAAGGAAGGTCTTAAGATGGACCCAAAAAAAGTAAGGGCTATCATTGAGTGGCCTACACCAAGGAGTGCAATGGAGGTAAGATCTTTTCATGGTTTGGCAAGTTTTTATAGAAAGTTTATCAGGAATTTCAGTAGCATTTGTGTACCCCTAACTGAAACAATGAGAGGGGATAGAAAAGAGTTTAGATGGACTAAAGGAGCCGACAAGAGCTTTGATACATTGAAGCAGAAAGTTGTAGAACAACCTGTTTTGGCACTTCCAGATTTCAATAAGGTATTTCAAGTAGATTGTGATGCTAGTGGTAGTGGTATAGGAGCTGTTTTGAGCCAAGAAGGTAAGCCCATTGCCTATTTTAGTGAGAAGCTTAATGATGCCAAGAAAAAGTATTCTGTTTATGATCAGGAATTTTATGCAATAGTTCAGGCTTTGAAGAAATGGAGACATTATTTGTTGCCAAAAGAGTTTGTTTTATATACTGATCATCAAGATTTACAGTATATTAATAGTCAAGGGAAGTTGAACCAAAGGCAATTAAAATGGGTTGAGTTTTTGCAGAGTTATACCTTTGTTTTGAAGCACAGGAGTGGGAAGTCCAACAGAGTTGCAGATGCCTTGAGCAGAAGGCACAATTTGTTGACAGAAATGAGGATAGAGGTTGTTGGGTTTGATGTGTTGGCAAGAGACACTATATGGATTCATGGTTGTTGTCATTGATGGCAACAAAGGTCATCCCACATATCCGCAAGTTATGGTGTGTCTCTACCGGAAGTCAGAATGAAGATTGTTGTGGTCCGGTGAACAAGAACAGAGCATGTGGCAAGGTCCGACAGATTGGTCCGGATCTCTCAGAGGAAGTGTCTTGGTGCAGTGCGGATTTGGGGAAGTCAAGAGGACTACCTTGAGTAGTATATTCCAAGGATTTAGCCTCCGATGATGAACAAAGAAAAAGATATGAATAGTTGAGTACCGAATTCCTGAGAGACAGTGAGAACAGAGGAAGAACTGACTGACAGAGTATCAGACTATTTTCCGGATGTGTTACTGTTGATGGTAAAGGTTGTGAAGGCATGAATCATGTTTGGCCGACATGATTAATGATATCTACAAGTATATGCTTGATCCGCATTGCTTGGTGAGCAAGGATTCAGCCGACAGAACAGAGTTTGTAAGA
Source organism: Cunninghamia lanceolata (assembly GCA_027924645.1). Classification (NCBI taxonomy): domain Eukaryota; kingdom Viridiplantae; phylum Streptophyta; class Pinopsida; order Cupressales; family Cupressaceae; genus Cunninghamia; species Cunninghamia lanceolata. Next base: position 353,591 of record BSBN01001028.1, read on the forward strand.
AACTAGACTGTTCCGGATGCCGACTAGAAAGGTGATGAAATTACTTGTGCGGATATATATAGAGGATGGATTTAGTTGTGAAGGGTGTAATTGTGTGATGGTGTATGCGAATAAGTGCAGAATAGAGCAGAAGTAGTAAGAAAGATCCGATATGTGAAAGGATAGCAGAATAAAGAACAGAGGAAAGATGAAGTGCAGCAGATCAGTGTACTGAGCCTAACCGAAACTGAACTCCAACATATATAGATGCTTCCAATCAGTTCAAGACTGTGATTCTTATCACTTTGTAGACAGTGTGTCTCCTTGTAGGCAGTGGGCCTCTTTGTGAGCAGTGTGCTCGGGCAGTGAGCCCTAATTGGCAAGTGCCATTTTGTAATTCCTTATTCTTCTAACAGAGAATAATCTTTGGGTTAATCACCCCGTGGTTTTCTCCCTTAACAGGGTTTCCACGTCAAAAAAACTATGTCATGTGTTTTTCATTTCATGGTAATGTTTGTTTGTTTGATTCAATGCTGCATTGATTAATAAGAAAGTTCAAAAGAAGAAATAATTAGGATAACTGATTCACCCCCCCTCTCAGTTATCAACAATTGGTATCAGAGCAAGGTTCCTCCTAATAGAGCCTAACAGCTTGAGGAAGATCTGGGAGTTCAAATAGATGCATATGGTTTAAGGGAGCAACTCAAGACTGCCCTTGAGGATCTTGAACAGTCAAATTCTGAAGTCAATGAATTAAAGGAAAGACTCAAACAGGCTGATGAATTCATGAGAGAATTAAAGGACAAATTAAGTCTCTCTATGAAAAAGAGAAAGGAGCTGCTCCAACAATTGGCAAGACAAAGTGAAGAAAGCAATACAGATGAAGAATTGACTGAGAAAACCAAGTTATGTGAAAAGTTATCAAAAGAAGTCATTATGTTAAGACATGAAACGGAATCAAGAACTATAAAGTTTACTCAAGAGATTGAAGAAAAAAGAAAAGCTGAAGACAATCTAAGACAATCTCTTAAAGAAAAATCAGAAGAATGCCACCAGATGGACAGGATTATCAGACATCTTGAATCTGATCTTGAAGATGCCAAAGATAATGAAGAAAAACTTGAGGATCAAATTGTCTCTCTCAAAAGAGATCTTCAAACAGCAAATGAATATAAAGAAAAATTCAAGATAATTTCTGCCCAACTTGAAGTACTTCTTGGAAGTCAAAAGAGGATAGATGACAAGTATGGTTTGGGATATGAGAAAGGAGAAAGCTCCGGATCCGGTCAAAAGAATTTTGGATCAGAAAATCCAAGGAATAGGCCTAGAAGACCTCCGGTAAGACAGCCCAATGCTCAAAGATATCCATCTTTCAATGGATACTGCCACAGCTGCAATCACTTTGGTCACAAAGCTAATTAGTGCAGAAAAAGGATGAATCAAACTAGTCCATCCTTCTTCGGACAGTGCTTTAACTGCAAAAGGTATGGACACAAGTCTCATGAATGCAGAAATATGCAAGTAAACAAATCATTCAATGGTAGATGTTTTACATGCAATAGAGTAGGTCATATGGCTAATCAATGCAGATCAAGAGGTTATCAGTCAAATATGCAAAGAAATGTTATTTGCCAAATCTGTAATAGGTCCGGTCATAGTGCAAAAGTCTGCAGAAGCAAGAATCAGGACAAAAGAGGTCCGGTATACAATCAGAATCAAGACAAGGGTAAACAAAAGATGAATGTGGATGAAGTTAGGAATCAGATGAACAAGATTTGGGTGAAGAAAAGTTCAGAGAATGTAGAGGTTGGATCCGCACCAGACTCTGGTGCTGATATTTCTTCCAGAAATTAAAAAGTGAGCTCTGGCTCAGGGGGAGACTCAAAGAAAATCCTGTTCCCCCAGCCAATCAAGTGGTGCTGGATGTGACACAAGATGCGGAGTAAAGGGTTTGAAGATACCAGTCCTGAGATGATCCAGACAAGATTTCAGAGGTCCGCATGAAGATATAAAGAAGTTGTGATCGATCAAGTAAAGACCTGTTCCGGGAGATGCTTCGGAATGACAGAGGACTACAAAAGGGTCCAGAGAGATCCGGAAGTACATTATTTTACTCTGCGGACTGGACAGAATGTTTGGGATGTTCTTGTAATGTGTCATCTCGATTTATCCATGATTGAAAGATCCGCATGATGTTCATAGATCAGGACTAATCCGGGATACTCCAAGCTATTCGGACAAGGCAAACCAGAATAAAATAGGTGAAGCATTTATTGCAAACAGATATTAGGGTTTGCGAAATGATATAAGGGATTTCTCATAAATCATTTGCTCATTATGCACTCAAGAAGAAGCAAAAAGTGGAGCTCTGCAACAAGACTCATCAAGCACACCGAAGATCTCCTGCCGAAGTCATTACATACAGAAATCAATCCAGCTACTCCGTGCAACCGAAGACGCAAAAGGTATTTTCCACTTTCGATATCTTGCTACAAATCTTTTGAAGAAATGGCTACTCCAAATATAGTAAAAATCTCAGATAGGCCCCGACCTGAATTTAAGAAACATCCATACAAGTCATTGGAAGTAGATCCCTTAGGAGCAATTTCTAGTGTTCCTCACGGAGTTTTACACACAGAAGACATTAGGGTTTACATACATGCAAGCATTGAGGAATTTGGGGAATTCAAATTGAGAGATCTCTATCACAAACAACTGATAGACAATGCTTTTGAGCTTAAACCAGAGTATAAGGGTATCCAAAAGAAACAATTTGATCAATTCATTCATTTCCCCTGCTTTGAAGAAGATGAATGGGTCCGGTATGTACTGAGCAGGATGCATGACAACTTCCTATGGCTGGATAGACCCTGCAAGATCACAAAAGAGACAATTAGAGCAGTAACTGGTCTATACTCTTCCGGAGGGATACCTATCCTCAAATCTGTCAAAAATAACATTGTAACTGAGGCCACCGGATCAAAATTTGATAAGAGGGCAATGATCATTGAAGATATTTCTGATCTGGATATCAAGTATGCGTCCATGATAATAGGATACAAGATCTATCACTCCAGCAGGGAGAATTCAGTATCCGGAACTGCAGTATATACTGCCTATGAAATGCTAAGGAAGAATGCAGAATATGATCTCTGCGAACTGCTCTTAAGCCAATTAATGGAAAATATACAGAAAATCAAGAAGGACAAGAAGAATTCCTTTAAGTATGGTACTCTTATATTATGTCTATTCTTCTACTTCATGAATGAGCTGCCCGGATCAAGTGGATGGGCATGGCAGAATGACAAACCTGTTGCAGTCCAAATAAGAGACTATCTACATGGGCTTGGGGATGCCAAAGCAAGAAATACAGCCCTATGGGGATACTTCAAAAACTTCCAAAGCATGATGCAAGCAAGAGAAAGAATTCCCCAATCTCTTGTTGAAAAATACAAAGGCTCAGTGTGCTTTATGGTGGACACTGATCAGTGCCTAATGGAGGCAGTGGAGCCAAGGACTGTCTGGATCATGCCCATGGGGTATGAAGTGGATGAACAGATAGTGGAGTTGCATGTTCAACACATGCTAAGTCAGCCCAAAGATCCAAAGGCAGAAAGGTTTGGAACCTTTGAGGAGCTGAGTGTAAAGATCCATGTAGAACTCAGGGAACCTGAGATAAAGAGGAAGGTGAGAAAAGAAGTAGAGCACATTGCTCAAGGCCTAGGCATCTCAAAAGAGGCACTTGATGCCAGCCGGGAAAAGAGAAAAAAATCTGAGGAAGAAAAGAAAGAGGCAGAAAAGAAAAGTGAAGAAAGTGTTCCGGTTGAAACTTCCACCCGGACCAGATCATCAAAAAGATCTGCACCTCCCACAACCAAAAGTTCAAAACTGGAAGTCCAGGCATCCGGTAAAAGATCTAAGACAAAAGCCACAAGGGCTTATGAAAGCCAAAAGGATGAAGAGGAAACTGAGTCAGATGAGGGAGTAAAAGAAATAAAGAAGCAGAAGAAGAAAGGATCTGGGAAACCCTCCACAGGCCAAGACAAGGAAGAAATGGCAGAAGAATTTGCTGAAAAGCCCACTCTATCCCTAGATAGTGTAGTCAAATCAGTCACTGTGGATGGGAACCTTCAACCGGTGGCTGAATTTTATGATGACTACAACGAGGCAGATCAAAAGATCCTGCAAGAAGCTATAATAAGGTACTTGAACATCTACAATAAAGCTTTTATTGAGATTATCTCTGAAATCCCTAAAAGCCTAGAAAAGGAATTAGAAATAAGAAAGAATAATGCTCAGGCAAAAGATCTTGAGATCTGGGAGCAGATAGCTATTCAGCTATATCCTCAAATTGATCCCAAGACAATGAACATAATATTCAAAGACTACAAAGATGAGTTCAGAAGTAAAGCCAGGATGAATCAACTCATGCTTGGTGAGACTGACAAGGTGGCCAAAGAGACAGAAGAGATCCTCCGGAAGGCCTTCAAAAGGTTCAATCTTCCTGTTGTAGAGGACTTAGGTGCAGAAACAGCTGTGGACTTGGAACCCTCTGCTCCAGAAGAAGTGGCCTATGAACAGGCTAGCATCTCTCCTCCAGTTTCCCCTACAGTCTCTGGATCCAAAGAAGAAGAGAAATCACAGGAGAAGGAAGCAGTGGTGAAAGATAAAGAGGTTGACAGTACCAAGGGTGCAGAGAAAGAGAAGACTCCATCAGAGAAGACCATGACTGATAGTGGTAAGAATGTGGAAGGAGAGAAAATCCCAAAGGACAGTTCTAAGACTGCAGAAGAAAAGAAACATCTGTCTCCGGCAAGAGACACTGCACAAATTGTTCAACAATTTTTGAGCAAAGAAACAATAGAGATTGATGAACCGGAGCTACTACAAGGCCCATTCAACTTTGATTCCCTCTCTCTGGTGCAGACAATGAAGATAGCCTCATTTGCAAATGCTAAGGCAAATGAAAAGCTCCTAAAGTCTCATATGGAAGACTGTGAGTTGATAGAGGCTGCTTCCGGAGTGCTTGAGAAGATTATGCCATCGGTCCAGATAGATCCGGCAGCCTCCTCTTCCGGTAATCCCAAAACCTTAGTCAGCAGTGTTAATACACATTTTGAATCTTTAGAAAAATCAGCTGAAGAAAAGGTCCAGAAGGAGTTTTTGGATAAAAGGTTCTCCGAGGTTCAGGGTTTGATCATTAATGATAGGAGAAACATGAACATTGGGATAAAGAGCTTAGAAAATGCTCTTAAGGATGGCGGTGAAATATACAAATTTTGTATCTCCTGGTCCAAGGTAACAGTGGACATTGAGAAGAAAATAAAAGCGCAAGAGGACACACTACTAAGCTTATCTCAAAGTTTTGATCCTCTTTCTTCCTCTATAACAAATCAAGAATGTCAGACTATTGCAGTCTTGAGTGAAATCAAGAAATTGGAGAAGGAAAGGAAAAATAGAATAAGCAGGTTGAGTGAGCTCAGGGGGTTAATTGTCCCTAAGCTAGAGGCCATGCATGAGGCCATAGCAGAAGCTCAAATCACAGCCCAGACAAGTGATCCGAAAGATCTAAAAAGGGCAGATGCATTTGCATTTTTGTTGAGTGGTCACATTTCAATTTTGGATACAATGAAGCAAAGTTGGGCTACAGAACTGATCCAACTGAAGACATCTTTTGCAGACATTCTTCAGTATATGTGAGTATGTAAATATGCGGCTATGTATAGAAAATTTTTAAAAATTTTGGTGTGCGGACCCTACCCTTTGCCATTGATGTCAAAGGGGGAGTGAGGAGTAGTGAAAAATGAGGAATCCAACTAAGGGGGAGTTCCAAAAATTGTATATAGAGCATCAGCCAAGGGGGAGCGTAGTATAAACACTTAGTCATTTTTCACTAAGTGTTGCCATCAATGCCAAAGGGGGAGATTGTTTGCAAGAGACACTATATGGATTCATGGTTGTTGTCATTGATGGCAACAAAGGTCATCCCACATATCCGCAAGTTATGGTGTGTCTCTACCGGAAGTCAGAATGAAGATTGTTGTGGTCCGGTGAACAAGAACAGAGCATGTGGCAAGGTCCGATAGATTGGTCCGGATCTCTCAGAGGAAGTGTCTTGGTGCAGTGCGGATTTGGGGAAGTCAAGAGGACTACCTTGAGTAGTATATTCCAAGGATTTAGCCTCCGGTGATGAACAAAGAAAAAGATATGAATAGTTGAGTACCGGATTCCTGAGAGATAGTGAGAACAGAGGAAGAACTGACTGACAGAGTATCAGACTATTTTCCGGATGTGTTACTGTTGATGGTAAAGGTTGTGAAGGCATGAATCATGTTTGGCCGACATGATTAATGATATCTACAAGTATATGCTTGATCCGCATTGCTTGGTGAGCAAGGATTCAGCCGACAGAACAGAGTTTGTAAGAAACTAGACTGTTCCGGATGCCGACTAGAAAGGTGATGAAATTACTTGTGCGGATATATATATAGAGGATGGATTTAGTTGTGAAGGGTGTAATTGTGTGATGGTGTATGCGAAGAAGTGCAGAACAGAGCAGAAGTAGTAAGAAAGATCCGGTATGTGAAAGGATAGCAGAATAAAGAACAGGGGAAAGATGAAGTGCAGCAGATCAGTGTACTGAGCCTAACCGGAACTGAACTCTAGCATATATAGATGCTTCCAATCAGTTCAAGACTGTGATTCTTATCACTTTGTAGACAGTGTGTCTCCTTGTAGGCAGTGGGCCTCTTTGTGAGCAGTGTGCTCGAGCAGTGAGCCCTAATTGGCAAGTGCCATTTTGTAATTCCTTATTCTTCTAACAGAGAATAATCTTTGGGTTAATCACCCCGTGGTTTTCTCCCTTAACAGGGTTTCCACGTCAAAAAAACTGTGTCATGTGTTTTTCATTTCATGGTAATGTTTGTTTGTTTGATTCAATGCTGCATTGATTAATAAGAAAGTTCAAAAGAAGAAATAATTAGGATAACTGATTCACCCCCCCTCTCAGTTATCAACATGATGAGCTCAAAAGTTTGTATCCTGAAGATCCAGATTTTGTAGAGGCTTGGAAAGCTTGTCTGGAGCCTGTTACTTTGGACAGAACAAAATGGTTGGATTTCATAATCCAAGACGGCATGTTATTTAGAGGAAGCCAGTTGTGCATTCTGAGGAGTTCCATGAGAGAGACCCTGATTAAAGAGAAGCATAGTGGAGGACTGGCTGGACACTTTGGTCGAGCTAAGACCATTTCTATTGTTGGTGAAAATTATTATTGGCCACAGTTGCAGCAGGATGTGAGGAAGTTTGTGCAGAGTTGCAGAGTATGTCAGATGGCAAAAGGAACAAGTCAAAATATAGGGTTGTATCAACCATTACCTGTACTAGAGAAGCCATGGGATGATATTAGTATGGATTTTATTCTTGGTTTACCAAGGACATAGAGAGGGCATGATTCTATTTTTGTGGTGGTGGACAGATTCTCAAAGATGGCACATTTTATTTCTTGTAAGAAGACTAATGATGCTGTTTATATTGTAGAGTTATTTTTCAAGGAAGTGGTGAGACTACATGGTCTACCAAAGAGCATAGTTTCAGATCGAGATACCAAGTTTGTTGGTTATTTCTGGAGGACATTGTGGAAGAAGTTGAAGATAGATTTGAAGTTTAGTTCTACACACCATCCACAGACTGATGGACAAACTGAAGTGGTGAATAGGAGTTTGGGTAACCTGCTACGATGCTTAGTAGGAGATAAGCTCAAGGGATGGGATTTGATTTTATCGCAGGCAAAATTTGCTTACAACAATTCTGTCAATAGGAGTACTGGTAAAACACCATTCCAGATTGTATATGGCAATAGCCTAAGAAATGCCTCTGAGTTAAGGAAGTTGGACAATGGAGAAAAGACAAGTGCTGAAGCTGAAGACTTTGCAGAACATCTGAAGAATTTGCATGAAGAGGTGAGAAAGCACATTAATAAAATGAATATTCAGTACAAGGCTAAGGTAGATCAGAAGAGGAGATATATGGAATTCTAGGTAGGAGATGAAATCATGGTTCACTTGAGAAAAGAAAGGTTCCCAATTGGAACATACAATAAGTTGAAAATGAAGAAATTTGGACCATGTAGAATCTTGAAGAAGCATGATTCAGGAAATGCATATGAGGTAGAGCTGCCGAGTGGGATCAATATTTCCCCTATTTTCAACATTGCTGATTTATCAAAATATCATGAAGGTGGAATAGAGGATGGACCAACAGAAGTGCAGTGGAGTATTCTGGCATTTACTTCAATGGAGGAGATAGAAGAGATCTTGGATAGCCGTGTGGGAAGAAGTACTCGGAACAAGCAATATGAAAAATATCTGGTAAAATGGAAAGGAAGGCCTGTTGAAGATTCTTCTTAGTTTTCTAAGGCAGAGGTTGCCAGTTTGGGTTTTCCTCACACAAACATTTGAGACGTGACAAGGTCACTTCTCAAATTACCCTGGGTGTCTGATGCAGGAGCATCCAGTGGTGTAAGGGCAATCTTGCATCACCCAAAAACAAGTTAATTCAAAATCATTGTAGTTGTTTTCATTTCTTTCCATAATTAGTGTTTTTGGTTCCATAATATCCAGAATAATAATGTAGGACTTTCAGTTTTTCCAAAACTGCTAAAAATAATGACCTGCCTATTTTGGAAAGTGTACCTGCTATTTTTAGAAAGTTTGCATTTGGGCACATAATGAAGCAAAAACTTCTAGAAAGTTACATAATGGAAAAATAAGACCTTTGGCGAAAGAATCAGGAAAAGATCATTTGTGAGTTGAAAGATATTAAAGTTTTTGTTTTCTGAAAAGCCCCTGAAAATTTCTGGAACGAGATATGAGGCACTAAAACTTCCCATAACGTCCTAAAAATTTGATGGAAATCCATTTACGGATTTTTGGCGTGATAGTTCACATCGCGAGCTTTCTGGCGCTTAAAACGGTTCGTCAATCGGACACCCGGATCAAAAGTTATGCTTCCCAGAAGTTGACCTACTTTTGGTGGGAATTGCAAATTTTGAAATTCCGCTGGAGGCCACCAAAAAGTGCTATTTATGACTATTTTGGGAACCCTGGGCGGCAGTAGAGTTAAGGGGGCTAGTGTAGAGTCAAGAATAGGTGGGAAAATAGAAACCCTAACTGATTTGGGGTTACAGAAGGCTGAAGATTCTAGAGTCTTAAGGTTGGGAAAGTTGTAATGTGTTGTAGTTAGTAGAGGATTCATCCTCTAATTGTAATTGAGCTTCTGTAATGTAATGAGTAGCCCAGTTCAATAAAAAAAAGTTCTATTTGCTGTGTTCAATATCTTTTATTGTGTGTTTTGTGATTTACCCCCTTCATCACCCATCCACACATATGCAAGCACCTTATGACCATGCATTGGATAGCACAAGTTATGCCCTCATGCCTAATTGAATACCCTATGGTCATGCTTATGATACCCTTGACAAGGGAAATCTATTCTATCCTTCATCCATTTCCCAACATCCATCCCTGTATGAGGTCCATGTCACCTCCTCCCCTTATTCATATATTTCATCCCCTTGTCCCATTTATCCAAATCCACCATATCTTTATCAACCAATCTGACCAACTACTTTGTCATTGAATACACTATCGAATTCTCCTACTAAATCTAAACCATCCTTCCTCCAAGGAATTCTAGTTAAAGGTGTAGAGAAGAAATGCCCAAACAAACTTGTGAAGTCATGCCACCCCACTCCTCCCCAATCACCTAAATGTGTTGTTGATGATCTCGTCACCCACCTAGCACCTATCAAAACCAAATCATCCTCCATTATATCAAAAGTCTTATCTAAAATATCATCCACCTCTCCATCCACCCAATCCAAGGAGCCTATTGCAACTACATGCTCCTTACTCACCACACAATCCATGCAAATCCAACTATGTCAATAGCCTAGTCCAAATCTTGTCTCAACTTCTACCCCCTTCCTAATCACAATCCAAGCATCACATCTATTCCTCCTCCCGATCCCGCACCCTCTCTTATTGATCCCTCATCATCCCCCATTAATCTATTACCATCTCCCATCGATACTTTATCATAGCCTATCGACCCCATCCCAAATCCACCATCCTATCCTCTTGGTTCCAAAACCTTCATATGTGGTGGCTCTCTCATAGGAGAGGAACGAATTTTCTCCACCGCCCATCCTCCTCCATCTAATAATGGACCCACATCTTATTTCTAAAACACACATCCCATCACACATCGCATCCTCCAAAACATGAACTATCAAGGTAAAGGTTTAGGCCTTCATGAACAAGGTATATTAGAGCCCATCAATGTCAAAATCCATCTGCGCACACATGGAATTAGCTATACATCCCAAGGCAAACAATCCAAACATGTTGGTATCACCCACGTGCCTTCTAAAATTCATTCTTCTAATCCCAAACCAGGTGCATCTCATCACACCCCCAAGTCATATGCCACCATCATGCCTCCTCCATCTTATTTCATCCATAAATGCAAAAATCATGTGACCATACATCCCTCATCCTATCCTATCCATAAATACAAATGTCCTCCCATCCCTAAATCCATTCTTCCTCCACTATTCCCAACTCCTAATATCCCCATCCTCAAATCCCCTAATCCTTCCATCCCTAAATCCTGTACCCCTAAATCCCCCAAAATCCATAATCAAGATCAACAAGCACACACATTATCCAAACATGAATCTTCCACCACATCCATGTGATTCAAAAATAATACTTTGGATGCCTCCCCACTGTTGGTTCCCAAAAACCTACAACCCAAAACTCTAAAACATTCCTAAAACACCAAGGCCAGGGTTATCCTCAAGGTGAAAGGAATAGGTTTATCAAGAAGTAAAGGGGAATTTTGGCCAACTACAAGAGTGGGTAAACTCCTCTACTATTTAGGATCAACTAGACCTAGGAGGGATATTCCTAGAGGCATGAAATGAAATACAAATAAACATACACAGCCATACCCAATGTACACTTGATCCCAAAGCTGTCACTAGATCAAGACAAACTAGCTGCACAAACCTCTCATTAAGCTGAGTCAACTCTACAAATGTACATGCACAGTGGTGCGGGAGTACCCTAGGTTTAGTAGGTTCAAAATTGGCATTTTGGTTTTGTTTGAGTTCTTAATATGTAATAAGGTCTAAGAAGACCATTTTAAATGTGTTGGTGTCTAGTTTGGGTCAATAGGTGTTAAGTTTGTGTGCAAATGTAAAAAGTGTCAAGGTTGTTGAATGTTGTCAAGTTGCACAAAGCAACTTTTGTTTTTGTTGCCAATGTGGGAAGATGAACAGTCATAACTTGAAAAGTTGGTTGTAACCATTTGGGAATAGTTGGAAATTCCTTAAAAAGGATTTGTAAGGTTGAACACAAGAGGGGGAAGTGGTTGGAGATGGTGATTGTTGAAAATCTTGAAGTTGGAGTAATAAAACATCTCTGTTTTCTGCATTTTGAAATATTTTTCTCTGTTCCTGTGAATGGTACAGATCTGTACGATCATTTCATGGTGTGAGACCAATTGGAAATGAAAGATAATTGAATATAATTTCTACTTCTTTTTGTTTCACTCAATTTCATTGTGTTTTGAGGGAGTTATGTCCATTTTACTGCAAACAGGTCTGAAACCCTAGTTAGGGTAATAGTGAGCAAACAAAATAATTTTTGAAGAGTTCCATACAAAGTGACCACCCCTGATTTTGAGATATATTGTATAAAGTCCAAATGGGTGTTTGAAACCATGTTTATAGTCTTGATATCATGTCTGCACTGAAAATTATGGCCGAAAAACCCAATTGCTGCTACCATGCTTTAGGCTCAAGAAACAAGACAGTCAGATTTTGAAGCCTTTGTACCAAAACAACTCTATGCAAGTTTTGGATATGTTGTAGAAGAGCCAAATGGGTATCTAAATATGCTTTTAGATTTTAAATCCTATGTTTTCTTTAAAAGTTATGATGAAAAACGCTGAGTTGCTACCCCACCTTAAGCCTAGTCAAGAAAGAGGATAGTAAGTTTTGACCATTCCGTGCAAAGGAATCCTATCTAGTTTTGAGATATATTTGTAAATGCCGAAAAGGGTAGCTAAAAGTGCCTTTACATTTTCAATGTCATGCTTCCTCTGAGAGTTATGAAGGAAAAACCAGTTTGGAAAGGCTACAAGAAGAATGAGGGCTAATGAAAGAAAACCCACCATTTGAATGCTTAGAGATTGAAAGTTTGCTTGTTTGAAGATAGTTTGAGTTGTCCACCCCTACTCTGCATCACACAGGAAAGATGGTTTTTACCTTGAACCACATATGAAAGATTTGTTTAATTTTAAAAGAATGTTTGATCCCTCTCCAATATGAAACGGTGCCTACTCTATTGGGCAACTGAATCATAAGCAATAAAGAGGGAATAAAAGACTTGAACCAGCATCAACAAAATACCAAAATGTATTCACATACATTTATCAACTTATATTTCACATATTGGACATTCTTAATGATCCAGAACCAAACTACAAAGACCCATTTGCATCAAAGAGATGACTCAAAACAAAATTTGTATTGATTTAAATGCCATCACACATTATCAAATCTCTATTATAATCACACTAGCAAATGTGGTGAAGGAAAACATACAACTTTAATTATACATTCCCCTGAATCTTTGTAAATGGCCATGGAGACATACCAATGCATAAAATATGCTTTACAATACATTCCTACGCTGCATCAAAACACATTTCTCCATTTACTACCCAGATTGGCTTGATTTGAAGCCCTGAAAATCTCTTGAGGCATTGTAGACCAGACAATTGGCTCAAAGACCAACCCATAAAACATATAAAAAATATGCATATATAGCATTACAATCCAAACTCATTGCAACAATTTCTAGCGCTACACTTAGTCAATGAGGACGCACCATGCTGTATTAAATTCGGGCTCATATATGGTCAAAGAAAGTGCACGTTGGGATTGCAGACCCATGCTCTATCATCTCTGCATACAATCAGAAAAAGATTGCTTGAAATCCAATTGTACTCTGAGCAATAAAAAGGGAAGCTTCTTATCCTTCCCTACCACCTACAACATTGATTTTTCTAAACTGTCCTCTTATGCATTGAAGAATTTTATTGTGTCACCCACCTGCACAACACTATTCTTCAGAATCACTAAAGTTTGAGTATAAATCAGTCTTTAAAGCTTTTACAACTCTTCAAATGTGTTGTCCCATTCTTCTATTTTGGGCTATCTGACCACTGACTATACCTTCTGTGTTTTCCTCTTTACCTACCAATCTTCATCAATCTCTGCATCTTCTGGTTTGGTAACATCCGCCGCATTCTTCCGTCTCTATATTTGCCTAATCAACAAATCTTTAATTTTCTAAACTTTATCTATTAGTCGGTGCAAATGCCTCATGGCAAACTTTCTTTGTTGCCTTCTCCACCTTTTATCGACAAAAAACCATTTTGCCGAACCATTCATTTATCGCCCCTATCGACGATTTCATATTTTTCAGAACTTAGCCAACCTTCGTTTATCTATCGGCAAAAACTCATTTTGTCAAACTTTTCCTTTATACCCTTTTCACCTCATATTGACAAAGTTTCCCTTTGCCAAACTATCCCGTTGCTTGCCCCTTTTTCCCATGTCGGCAAAAAGACCTATTGGCGAACCGCCACAATTTCGAACTAGTTCGTTGGTTTGGCCATCCACTGATTTGCTGACTAAATTCTTTCTTCCCCCTTCATGCCTTTCACAATTCTACCTCAATTTGCCCTTATCGGCAAATTTGCATAATCATGAACTTTGGAAGCCTCACCTTTCTCTTCCTTAGCCTTTGTCTTCTATCGGCAAACATGCCATCGGGCGAACTCTCTTTAGATTGTCAACTTCTTTTGCTTTGTCAGTGAAATCCACTATCGGTGAACTTTGCCATTAGCGAACCTCACGAACCTTGAACCTATGCATTTCGCCGAAAAAGGCTTCACTGTCTTCATTTCTTCGCTAATGAACCACATGCCTCCCTTTGCCCCTCACTTCCTTGTCTGCAAATATCATTGTCGGCGAATCGACAAAAAATTGAACTTGAGAACAAGTTTGAAAGTTAGAAGCTTCGCTGATTTGCCGATAATAAGGCAAAATTGAAAATTTTCTAAGCGACAAAAGGGAGCAAGACATAACCATTTGACCAAGGCAAAATATATAAAGACCAAACTTTGACCAAGGATAACTTTTTCATTTCAAGGAATTTTGAGGTGGTTCAAAAGTCAAAGTTGCTTAGAATTGAATTCTCTATTCAGTGGTGCCCTTGGATAAGGATTTTTCACATGAATTTTGGATTTATGGGGGCAAAAAGGGGACAATGGGAGTAAAATTTTGCAGGTGCCAACACCCACATAAAGAGAAAAATCCACAAAAGCATAAAGAATATCTAAAATCCATGCAAAACTCATAAATGACCCCTTTTATTTCCCTCCGAAAAGTGTGTGAACACCTTTCCCAACATTCCAAATTTATGATAAACTGACAGGTGTCACTTCTTCGTACACATCAATAGCTCAAAGAATGACGCTTTGGGAGTAATGAATGCATTTAGTCGGGTCGTTGAAGATTTTGAGAACAAATGAACCAACCAACCAAGAGTTTGAAACTTCAAAGAACTTCTGACTCTCTGACTATAAAGGGTTTTCTTTTAACGTCAAAACAAGACAAGACCAAAAGACAAGTCTTAAGACATTTACTTTTGTGAGGAGTCAGGGAATCAGGAGGTTCAAGAATTCTTGAACTTGCCGACTGAGGTACAAAAAGGCATGGGATTGTTGACTATGACTGGAAAAGACTAAGTAAAGGGGTGTGACTTAAAAGAAGGCACGAATAATAAAGAATGAGGAATGGGACATGACTTAACATATGAATGACTTAGGAAAATTTTAAAATGAGGTAACAACAGCCTTTGAATGGGGACAAGGATTGAATAGGACGTAGAGAATCCAAACAAACTTAGCATAAAGCCTTATTCTAAAGGGCAACAGAGTCACACCAAAATGACAACAACACACAGGGGAAAAACAAGGAAATAAACTATGATACAAAGGACTCAATAACATGTCCAGTTGTATAATTTGAGATCTTGCCCATTGTAGGCAAGAGGCAATGATGTTCCATCCGATATGCTAGCAGAAATGCATTTTCACCAATTACTTGTCTGATTGTGAATGGTCCCTTCCAGAGAATCAAATTTATTGTGAGCCCCCTTTGGTTCTCTTCTTCTATCCCACAATAATACATCTCTAACTACGAAATTCTTTCATCTAGCTTTTCTATTAAAGATCTTCACTTCCTATTGGTGTCTTGTAATTCTGTCCACTACCACCTCCCTTTGTTCCTCAAGTTTGTTTAGGTACATTATCCTCTTCTCCAATGCCGATTGAAACTGCTTATCCTCAATTGCTTTTTTTAGTGCTGATAATTCCAAAGGAATAGGTATTGCACTATCAATTCTATACTCCAATTGAAAAGGAGACATCCCAATTGCTCTTTTATATGTTATCCTATCTGCCCATAAAGCTTCATAGAGGATTTTATGCAATCCCCTCTAATTTTCATCCACCAACTTTTTAACAATTAAAATTAGATTCTTGTTACTCGATTCGGCTTGCCATTCCCTTGTAGGTAGTAATCAGATGAGTGAGCAATACTAATTCTGTAATCATAGAAAAAAAAGGAAAACTCAGAAGAAGATAAGCTACTAGCATTATCTACAACAATCTTCTTAGGGATGCCAAATCTAATCAAGATGTTCTCCTTTAGAAAATTACAAACTACTTCAGAAGTGGTGTGTTTCACAGGAATCACCTCCACCCACTTAGTAAAGTAATCAATTGCAGTTAAGATGTGAGTATAACCAACACTGGAATTAGGATTGATAGGTCCAATAAAATCTAACCCCCATTGTTAGAAAGGTTGATCAACTACTACATGCCTTAGGGGCAGTGCAGCTAAGTGAGGTCTAAGTTGGTAAATCTTAGGCACTTTTCACATTTATACACCCATTCATAAGAATCTTTAAACATACCTAGACAGTAGAAACACTGCCACAAGATTTTGAAAGTTGTTACAGAAGTGAAAAAGTGTCCTCCACAGGATTCATTGTGAAAAGTCTCCAATAGATTCTTATGTTGCTCCTTGTCCACACATCTTAAGAAGGTTCCATCCTCTCCTTTCTAATATAAATTCCCTTCCCAGAGAACATATTTGCTAGCCTTAAGTTTCAGGTTCCTTTTCTCCTTAGTGGATAAGTGAGGCAGGCATTCACCATATGTCAGCATATAGGAAACATTTGAAAACCACTCATCGGTAGTACTTGCTAACAAGACCAGGGGCAACTCTTCATCTTTAGTTGGTTTGCTCTCAAAAATCATTTTGCATAAGCCTCTACCTCTAACTAGGTTATTAGGCTTAAGATCAATGTCATAATCCAGCACCTTTGCCACCCAAGCTCCTCTTTTATTACAGTCAATCCCCTATTGGGTAAGAATGCTCTTGACAACAGGGTCAGGAATAGAGACAATAGCATGGGAATGCAAAATATAGAACCTAAAATTTTTTAGTGCCTTCACTACTGTGTAAGCATGCTTTCCCAGGTGAGAGTATTTCAACTTGTGTTTCTTTAAGGGAACACTCATAAAAGCGATTGGAGTTTCTATCCCTTGTTCATTTTTCTGCAATAGAATGGCTGACAAGGTATGCTCAGATGCATAATAGTAGATAATGAAATTTTTCTCAAAATCAAGATGCACTAAGGTAGGAGCATTAGCAATGGAAATCTTAATATCTTCAAAAGATTTCTTACCTTCTTCATTCCACTTGAAGACTGGATGGTTTTTCATGATTTATGTAATGTGTCTTGTTAATTAAGTAAAGTCAGGAACGAACCTTCTCAGAAAGTTAACCTAATTAAAGAATGATCTGGTATTGCTCTTTGTTGCAGGAAGACTCAATTGCTGAATCGCTTTAACCCTCTCAGGGTCAATCTTTATGCCATCCTTGGAAACAATATGACCTAACAATTTGCCTTTAGTCACTACAAATATCAACTTTTTTGGGTTCAGGGAGATACCATGATCTCTGCATTGCTACAACACCACTTCAAGATCATGAATATGATTTACCCTTTTCTTGGATAAGACAGTTAGGTTGTCAAGATAAACAACAATAATCTTGTTCTTGAAATCTCCAAAGGTTAAATCCATCACTCTTTGAAAGGTGGCCCCTGCATTGATGAGGCCGAACGACATCCTGTTATAAGCAAATACACCAACCAGAGTAGTCAATGCTATTTTGTGTTGATCTTCTGGAAATATCTCTATCTGATTATACCCCAAAAAGCATCTAGCATGGACATCATCTCTGAACTTGATACAGTCTGGAATATGTGATCCATTACCGGTAGAGGATAGTTGTTTTTTAGGGATGCTTGGTTCAAATTGTAAAAATCAACACAAATTCTGATCTCCCCATTCTTCTTTCTAACTGGTACAATATTTACAACCCACGTAGAGTGGTGAATGGGATAGATGATCTTAGCTTTCAAAATTTTATCAATTTCACTAAATATAGCCTTGGCCACTTTGGGATTATATGTCCTTTGTTTCTATTTGAATGGTGAAGTGTCGGGCTTCAGTAGGATGTGGTGTTGCAATTCTCCATTTCTAAATTTATTTAAATCTGCATAACACCATGAAAATACATATTTTTAACAAATCAATAAAGAAATCAAAGACTCTCTTTCCTTGGGAGAGCAACATTTTCCAATACAGATAGTCTTGGGGTCTTCTTCAGTGCTTATGTTGACACGATCATATTCAACTGATGATCTGATAGATACCTTTCTCTTTTGTTTTATATATTGATCATGTCTATTAAAGAGGTCCTCAAGGGAGACCAAACCCTTAGGAATCTTGTTCCCCTTTAACTGTATTACCTCAGTCCCTTGGCCATTTTGAGAACTGGCCTCTCCCTCAAGAATGGCATTAATTTTATCTGAACTTCCTTTAAAGAAAATATAGCAAATGACTTAGCTTTTTCAAGAAAATAAATAATCCGCTGGTCATTATTGAACACCTACCAGTGGTTGACATTATTATGTATGCTAGGCCAATAGACTACTTCAACCCTATACAATTTGTCCTTGAAGTTTGGGTGAAGCAGGAAAAGAGATGCAGAGACAGCGAATGAATCAGCCCTAGTATTCTGATCTCTAGGCACAACTTCTATCGAAAAGACATCAAAATCTTTAATACAATCCCATACCATATTCCAGTAATGCCTTAACCTCCCATTTTTAATTGAATATAATTTCCTCACCTGCTTCACTATCAATTCAACATCACCCTTTGCCTTCAATTATTTAATTCCCTTTTCTTTGGCCACTGCTAACCCTAGCAACAATGCCTCATATTCGGCTGTATTGTTGGTGTTATCAAACTCCAACTTATAGGCAAAAGGAAACTTATAGTCATTAGTAGAAACTAAAACAATACCAACACCTGATCTGGTAATGGAACAACTATCGTCAAACTCCAAAGTCCATACTTCATTAGCCAAGTCAGGACTGATTATGTTGGGATTCTCTTCAGCAGTTGAGGTAAACATATAAGTGCTTGGTCTGGTCTCTACATATAATATATCCGCCCTTGGATCTCCAGATTTTAGCATTGTAAACTTTGTTTTGGGCTCAGGGTTTAAACAAACCTTTTTACATCCACAGGTATTAGGGGATGAGACCGATCCATTTGTATCTCCACTCCTAAATATTTGCAGAAACTTCTGCTTAGGAGCATTCCATAACTTGTGGGGATATCAGCCACTAGAATGGTTAGCTTTAACCTCTTCTTTAGGTATGCTGCTAGAGCAACCTGTGCATCCTTGATTTGGCCTAGGATAGGCACTTGTGAGGAATCCATAGAAAAGTACATACAATGGGAAGACATGATTGACAAGCAAATGTATTTAGCTACCTAAGCGAGCATGACATTGTCAGAGGCCCCAGAGTCTATAACACAGTTGCTTAGCTTGTAACCAACAATATACAGTGACACATAGAAAGGCTTTGGCTTTTCAAAAGGATTCTTAGGATGAGAATCTTTAGAGTGGGAGTTTGAACAATTTTGAGTCTTAGTATGGGTGGTGGTTTAATCAGACACTTGTGCATTAAGATGGGAAGAAGAGGGTTCTTGTTCGATATATCTAACAAGCCTATCCAACTCAGAAGGGTTAAGTCGAAGATACTCGTCTTGAGATATCTAAATTTTAGTGTTCTTACAAGACTCTACAATGTCAAAAGAACTAGAAACAACATCTTCAAACCATGAAGTAGAAGGTACCTCTATAGATGCAGCCTTGGGAATAGTAGGTTCTATCTTTTCAGAACCAGTACTGGCATGCTTTAACAGAATATACTTTGGGGCAGCGGAGGTACTACCAGATTGGCCCTTAGGATCCTGCTTCTTTTGTGTTTGTTGTCCTTTGGTGAACACCACACAATTAGTATTGTTTATTTTAGTATACACATCCTCTTCTGAGTCTGAATCTGATTCATATTCAATGAAGTTGACACTAGCATTCCCAGATTGAATAGGTTCTTTCTCCACAAATGGCTTTTTAGTGTGCTCATTCATCGAAAGCATCTGCATAAACCTTTCCATCTCAGGACAAGATGCACCATCATGGTCTATGGTAAGATGGAATTCACACACCATGTGATTGCTTCTACTAGTGGAAGGACCATTCTCTATAGCTAGCCTCTAAGTAGGCCCAGTTAGAGGTAAAAGTCTGTTATAGTTCTCTTGTTGGATATGATCCTTTCTAGATATATCTTGATAGAAAGGCTGCTGAGGGATTTTGGCATCTACCTTTTCAAGGTGATAATAACATTGGCCAGTCTTTGGATTACTAGATTAGTAGAATTAATAGCTGAAGGCTTTCCCATTTGTAATTCTTTCTTCCACTTGCCGATAGTTTTTAAATCATCTTCTATAGAGAGCCATTGTATGTGCTGCTACTAGATTAGCAACACCTTCTCTTTTTATGGGGAAGCTGACATTAGGGGGAAGAGTATTAATAAAGAAACACTTTAGCAGAGCATTACCCAGTCTTACATTAGTAGGGATTCTATTCACAACTTTATTGAACTTAGCTACAAATTCTCTCATCTGTTCATGCACCTCCTTTTTCATGGAAGACAACTGAGCTACTAAAGTGTGCTCATTATCAACTATTTTAAATCTGTCCTCAAATTGTTGTCATATTTTCCCAATCTCTAATAGATCAGTTAGGCAAGTGATAGAACCATTCTGCTACAACATCTATAAGAGACTTGACAAATAACCTCATAGACACATCCTCGTGTTGCACCCCTAGAATGGAACGTGCAACAAAGAAGGCGTTAATATGCTCATCTGGGGTAACTTTCCCATCTCCCCTAAACTTAGATATTATCTTACTTGACCCCTAGGCAAATCATGCAAATGCAGCCCTAGCCTTAGAGGACCTATAGTTGCTCCCCATGGGAAAGGAAGTTGCTGAGCCATATTGGATAGATTATGGACTGGGAAGTTAACTTTTAAGGGTAAGATAGTACTATCAAGGACAAGAGCTTGACAAGAGGAATTAGAGGTATCTCTTTGTGGAGGAGGGGAAGATGGTCTACTGGAAGATTGACTCTATGAGTGGGAGGGAAAGGAGCAAAATTTAAAGATTGCAGCAAATGAAAATTTGAATCAGTAATCCCTTTCTTTCTATCACCCCTAGTATATCATTTCAAAGCCAATTTTCACAAATGTAGAAAATTTAAAAGCAGAGTCGCCAACCACTTACTAGTTATTACGAGGATGGTTTTGTTGATTGTGCACTTGATTCCTTGATCTATTTCCTTGATCTCTTGGTCTATTTGCGGGGACTACGTGTATCTGAAGGGGTCTTTCCCTTCTAGGCACCACAACTATGCCTTCCACAAAAATAATTTCCTGTGCTGCACCAAAATGTCTAGCGTTCTCCCTTATTATATCTCCAAGTTCTTCCTCTTCTTTAAGAACTTCATTCACTTGGTGATACTGCTGATTTGTTCTATTCTGCCAAGCCAAAACTTGTAGGCTAATTACGATATCCACTTGGTCACCAGTAAGCCAATCTACGTTAGGATGAAGGACTGGCGTAATTCTTCCATGGAGAACCATAAAAACCAATGATAAAGCAACTCTCTCTCTCTCTCTCTCTCCCTCCCTCTCTCTCTCTATATATCCCTAGTGGAGTCGCCAAAAACTTGTTGGTGTACAGATTTTGTCACCTAACTCTATATTCTCACACCCAAACAAGTGACAACTAGACCAACAGTTGAACCGATTGCAATGATGTTTTGCAATGATTCTCTACTTATTTTACAAGGTGCAACTACCTTTAAATGATATACAAAGAATGGAAATATTGTATGCTTTTCACCAAAAAGTAAAAAAGGTGGTGCTTTTAACCAGAAATCATTAAAGGCAATAAATCTCAATATAATCTGAATTCAAAGAAGTACAAAGACTTCGATAGCTATAATCTCAATCACACTATTAAAGAATCACATCAATTATCATATAATCACCACTGTAAACCATTCATCAAAAGATAAGTATCCACGCCAATGAGCAACAATAGAATTATCCAATTACGTCAACACAGAACTAATAATTAGTGAACCAACAACACATTGAACATAAGAACAATAAGCATCCAATAACCATAGCACAAAGTTTACGATCACCGAATTCCCACTGTACCAACTTCAATTCATATATTAAAGCAATTAAAAGTAGCAACACATCAAAATTGATCTCTTATCAAAACAAAGTTTGCCAAAAGATTCTAAACATCGATAGGATTCTAGAATTTATAGCTTTGTCACCATAACTATATTTAAAAATAATAATGGTTTCTTGGGGATAGCCAATTTAAAGATGTTTAAAAATAAGTATTAACTTAAATGGATCTCTCCAAAGCCAATAGTTTTGCAAGAAATAAATATCAAAGCATATGAAAAAGTCATCAATTGACAATTGTCACATCTTCATCAAGTGCCACCTCCTTTTGCACTACCTCCTTTTCTTTGCTTTGTCCATCTCCCGAAGCTGAATCGACCTGTGCCGCTTGTGTCGCCAATGCCCGTAATTTCACTTTATATGTTCTGTACCTACCAATGATCAGTGTTAATGTCTTGCCACTTGGGCTACCAGTGATATTAGCCTTAAGCTTTTGTTTACTTATCATCCAATCAGTGTTTGCTACCCTTGTATGGATTTTATCGATTTCACTCTTGAAGGTTCTGAGATACATTTCTATTCTTCTGAATTTTCCTATTGATTCACCAGTGACTGTATCAGTAGCTACAAGCTCCTCATTAATCATCTTCTTGAAATTATGTTTTATCTCTTTGATCTCGAGCAACTTATCTTCATCTTCACCAAATGCTTCTGTGTCCAAAATTGTGAAATTGCTCTTAAGATCTTTGAGATCGGTGAAATAAAGTTAATATACTCATTTCTTCTTCCACTTCTCCCATTACAGACATTCTCCATTCAAGCGTAGCCAACCAGACTGTAGATTCATTTTCCCTTGGGTCATTTAAGATCTTCTCAGCTACAAGGATGCTAGTGTCAATATTGGCCATTTCTTGAACTTCCTTAGAAACCATACAAAGGCTACTGTTATTGTTTAGTGGAAAATTGGATAGTTTGTCTTAATTAGATTAAGAACTACTATTTTGCCAAATTAAACATTGGGAGGACAAGGATTGAGTGTCAGGTCAATCTATGAGTTTCTTGTCTATCCCTTATGCTCACGGTATCTAATTTCAAGAGCCTAACTAAGGTTTTGTTAAGTGTTCCACTCATAAACCAAATAAAACCCTAATTATGCCTTAAATAAGAAATATTCAGGAATCGGTAACAAAGCAGACAAAACTGATCACAAAAATATAGAGAAAGAGTTTCAGAGACTGTGCACCTAGATTTTGAGGGCTGACTAGACTAGGGTGCCTGCTCCTTAGTCCTGAAAGTTCCCAAAACTAGAAATCTTCTGCACAGGCTGTCTGACACTCCCAAATGGCTTCCAGATCCTAGAAATTGCCCCCAATTGGACTATGGTGCCCGCTCTTTAGTCCCACAAGTGTCAGAATTTGAAAACTCAAAAGTCTATGATGACTATACTGTTGGTCATGATGTTAATCACAAACAAGCATAGAATAAAAATACACATTAACCTTTATTCATCTTGAAAGATATGATGAATTTAGAGAATTTATGATCCCAAGTCTCCGGTGATTAGGTCTTAATCGTCTGACGTTACTCAGAGGTTGATGTGTGTTGCTGTTTCCATTTTGGGGCCTTACGTTGAGTTCATCATCATGACATTGTTTCTGCAAAAATTCTTTACAGAGAGGTCATTTTATATAGTTGTTTGATCAAATGATGCAATTGTACTCAAATATTTGCATGATATTCATCAATTGTACATGCTTTGTCTCTAAATATGCTAAAGATATACTATTATCTACACGATATCTATATATTTTATGTTATTTGCTTGAGATTATCAATTATTTGCAATTATGATAGTGAAATGCTCTGAAATTTAAAGGAAATTGAAAGAAATTCTTCAGATTAATGTTGAACCTTCAGCTATTGAACCACATGTACATCAGATACAGTCATGAAGAGAAGAAAACCAAACCATATGTTCACCAGGACATTCCACAGCTAGATACAGTTGATGCTAACTTCTAAGGAATTGTATGAAAACAACATATGCAAGTAGACATGCACTCCAAGGGACACAACAAATCACAGCATATATCCAAAATTCACACACTGATTACTCAAGATTTACTATGAATTGTAATCAAACAAGTCTTCTCATCCATTAAGTATGCAAAGATATAGATGTATACAAAAAGCTTTGAAATGAGCCCTGACTATTTCAGTAGACGGATTTCAATTAAGTTTCGAATATTTGAAATGAGGCATTCCTGCACCTTTTATAGAACAAGGTGAGGAATCTGTTACAAAAGATCTACGATCTTGATTTATCTATGAATATCTACGGTCAGCATTTCCTTTGACTATGTCAACTTAAACAAGGGGCACAAGTTGCCAGCTGGCAACCATCTAGAATACTTATTTTCACTAAGTATCTGATGCTGATCTACGTGATATCTATATATTTTATGTTATTTGCTTGAGATTATCAATTATTTGCAATTATGATAGTGAAATGCTCTGAAATTTAAAGGAAATTGAAAGAAATGCTTCAGATTAATGTTGAACCTTTAGCTATTGAACCACATGTACATCAGATACAGTCATGAAGAGAAGAAAACCAAACCATATGTTCACTAGGACATTCCATAGCTAGATACAGTTGATGCTAACTTCTAAGGAATTGTATGAAAACAACATATGCAAGTAGACATGCACTCCAAGGGACACAGCAAATCACAACATATATCCAGAATTCACACACTGATTACTCAAGATTTACTATGAATTGTAATCAAACAAGTCTTCTCATCCATTAAGTATGCAAAGATATAGATGTATACAAAAAGCTTTGAAATGAGCCCTGACTATTTCAGCAGACGGATTTCAATTAAGTTTCGAATATTTGAAATGAAGCATTCCTGCACCTTTTATAGAACAAGGTGAGGAATCTGTTACAAAAGATCTACGATCTTGATTTATCTATGAATATCTACGGTCAGTATTTCCTTTGACTATGTCAACTTAAACAAGGGGCACAAGTTGCCAGCTGGCAACCATCTAGAATACTTATTTTCACTAAGTATCTGATGCTGATATTTACTTTACAACACATCATCATCTACCTTATCTGAATCATGTGCTCCATCATCAGGTGCATCACTTCCTAAACTTTCATCATCCTGATGATGATGACCCTGTATATGAGGCTGCATGATGATCTGGACCTATTCATACAACTGCACGATTTTATCTATTTCTCCGCCACCCTGGGTCTTTGTTTTGATGATGGTGTGTTTATGTGCCTGGTATTTATTTCTAATGTTGTCCAGCTTTTTTTTCCTGTTGTGCAGCGTCTCATTATAATGTTCCATTTTCATCTTGGTCCTCACCAGTCTATCCATGATTTCCTCTGTCAGTTGGCCTAGTGGATCATCTGCAACAAATTGGAAGTTATTATGTAGAGCTTGGATTGCAAACTCTTCATCTTGATTATCTATCTTCCCTTCCACTTTTCCTTCTAAGGTCTCCAAAATTTCTGCCTCAAAAGACATCATGTCATGTAATTTTATGCTGATCTCCCTCAGCTTATTGTTACACCTTTTGAGGACATCACATTCAAATTGAATGTCCTTATACCATATATCAACCAATAATGCAGTGTTATTATTTAGTACCTGCTTGTTGATAAGCAGTTGAGGATATATCCTCTTTATTTCTCCTAGGATATCTAATATCTTTTCCAATTGGAAAGACCTTTTACCTGCCTGCATTTGCAACTTGTCCACTATTTGCCTGGAGTCACTGAGAGTACCCCACCTCTTCAAAGAGGCTTTTACCACTTCTTTTGATGTATCAAACGTGGCACACATCCACTTTCTCAGTATGGATGACTCATGTTTCATGAGATCCAACTTATACACCTCATCTTGGGAAATAGCAGTCAATTCCTTAGGATTAGTTAACCTACCTATGTATGCATGCAACTGAGCAATGTGCTCTTTGTGTTGCTTATTTTTCTCTTTTTCCTTCTTAACTTTTTGAATTAAAGAATCTATGATGTCTTTACCTTCTTGACCCTCCTGGTCTTCATTTACAAATCCCAGGTCAAATCAACTGTATTAATCTAGAATTCTTCCACAGAAATTTTACCTTTTTCTTTCTCTACAGTAGGGATTGCAATTTGTGCAGTCCTTCTTCTAGTTGTTGGGTCTCTTTTAATGGCCGAAGTCATTCTGGCCTTCCTCTTTGGTTTTATTATATTTTCAGAAAACAAGGTAGATACATCGAATTCTTGAATCACAAAATCTACTTCTATGTTTACCTCTTTTTCCAACCATGGAGGTACCGATCATGTTTCCCAGCATCATCATGACATTCACCTTGATCTCCTTTATTTGTCAGCATATGTGATGGAGAAGGTGATTTCCTCATTTCTTCTTCATGATGCTCACTTTGAGGGCGATCCTATGGTACATCCTCCTGCTGAGGAACTTCTTTTTCTAGAGGAGCATCATCCTGAGGTGGAGGATCTTGTGATGTGTCCATATGATGATCATGATCCTTCTCTGTTATCACCTCATCCACTTTTGACTTTTCCTCCTGTTGAGGCATATTTATAGTGGTGGATATTGTGGAATCCTCCTTAGGTGCTAGTGTTTGTTCTGAAACCATGTTCTATTCTGCATGTGTGCTACTTACTTCCTGAACATTGGAAGTAGGATCTCCTACTATATCCTTCTCATCAGCCTTCTTTTCCTAAACCTCTACTATAGCAGGCTTCATTGATGCATCTTGTTGGCTTTGTTGACTTATTTCTGAAGCATGGCCTTCTGGTTCTGCCATCTTCACTTCTTCTGTATGTTGCCCTTTGTCAAGTGTACCTACTGGATGTTCAGGACTTGCATCCTATTTACCTGTCAAATCTACCACTACAGGACTTGTCACCTGTGCTATTAGTGTGTCCAACCCTATTTCTTTGGCTATCTTCTCTCGGCTCTTTTCTTTTTCTGTTTCCACTTGCTTCATCTCCTCTAGTATTATTTGAACTGTTGGAGTCTTGTGAGGGGTCATGTGCATACCTGTAGCAAGGGTTTCCATCTTTTGTGAAGCTACTTCCTTCACAACCTCATCATTAGATAGGTTAATTGTTTCCTCCAATGAGATATGACCTCCTTCTATTATATTGGAGGCTTCTTTTCTTTGTTCATCTGCAAGCTCGGCCTTGACCTTCACTATGGTAGGAAGTGGAACATTGTGCTGAAATTCCTTGTGCACAACTTCGCTACCTGCCCCTTTCACTAGTGTAGGGGATTGCTTTATTTTACCCCTCATGGAGGTTCTTGGTCTCTTAGGTGGGGTAGCTACCACCACCTATGGGGCTCTTCTCTTCCTTTTGAATAACAAGGGGGCTTCCTCTTCTTCAGGCTCTTCCTCCATAAGGATATCTTCTTCTGTTGGTTTCCGTGAGGATTGACCCTCCTCTTAGGTCTCAGTAATTACTATCCTTGCTGGCTGATCTTTCTTGGACTTTTGTTTCCTTGTTTGTGGAGGTGATGCTGATCCTGATGCTACTGCCTCCTTAGCTAGAAATACTGCCCTTTCAATAATCACCACCTTGGGTTCACTATCAATTTTCTTACCCCTACGGAGTCTTTTGCTTTGTTGTTGTTGTGGAGGCAGTTTGTCTCCTTTAGATTTTCTCTTTTCATTTATAAAATCATCATATTCCTCATCAGGAATATCCTACCCTTTCTTCTTGTTGTCCACAGTAATGGCAACACCTTTCTTCTTCAATGCCTCAATCTGTTCATCAACCCAGGCTTGGGTTAGCTATAAGGTCTTGGCAATGAAAGGATCCAAGGATATGTCCTCTTGTATAGTCAGGTCAGGTGCAGATATGGTAACATTATATATTTTCTTTTCTTCATATTCATCTGACATTATCCTGCCATCATCCTTTTTCAACTATTGAGGAATGGGGATGCAGTCAAAGGTTTTGATTTGGTTCAATGTCAACGTTTGGTATCTTCTTCTTCTGGCTTCTGCTTCATCTTCACAATCCACCCAGAAGTCTTCCAGGTGCCTTTGATGAATAGGTTTCCCTATTATTTTCTGTATCCTTCCATAAGGATCATATGGCCTTATCAGTGGGAATGGTTGTAATTGCATTTTGTTCAAACTGACCATCACCTTCTTGATACTTTCTAAATCTGGGCACATATACCAGCCAATAGTGACTGGAAACAAAATTGGCAGTAGCTTATGAGCATCCTTGTATGTTTTCAGTATTGTGGAGCTCTGCATTATGAATTCCATTAATATCACTGCATCAGTGGGGTATCTTGGCAACATGAGGGGATGTCCTTCAAAACCCTCAATTCTCATCTAGGAAAATGTTGCAAATTGAATATACCAGGCTCCATGCCTGTAGATTATCTCTTGAGCTTCCATGCTCAATCTTTTTGTCTTGTCCTCCTCCATGGTCCTTACCAGATGCATAGATAATGCATCATTTACCAGTTTATAATCCTGGAGGAAATTAACTCTCTGCAACTGGGGATGATGATCCCAAGTGTGCACAGCATTGATTGTGCCTACCACCTTTCCATCTGTAACCAGTGCATTAAATGTGCCTTTGTAAGCACAGGAGTAGACAATGTAGGATGTCATGTAAAAGGAACAATTTGAACCTCCCAGGTTCATCAGCTGCTCATGTAGAGCATCACTTATCAATTGGCCCCACAGTGGCTTGATGTCTGCATATATGCACATCTTGATTACACCATACATCCAATCCTTGAAACTACCAGCATCAGGCTGGCCTGTCACCCTGCTGAGTAATGCAATCATGTATTGATACTCTTCATCAAAATCATATTTGAACAAGTGCACAGGAAGTTTGGCAGCTATAGGATATGTGCTATTCTTGGCCCTCCACTGATACATGTTCTTCCTGGCCTGCTTTTTATTATTTTCATACTCAACCTCAGACTTCTTTAAGTCTACACTGTTAACCTTCCTGCCCAATGGCAGTCCAAATGCCTTGGAAAGACCCTTGATAGATAGGTCTGCATATATTCTTCCATGTTTCACCACCTGTCTGGTCTCTGGATTATAGTTCCGTGCACACTCGATCACCAGCTCTAGAGACTCCATGGAGTATGGAAAGCTGGCTGCATTCCACATTCCGAACATGAATACTGCATCCAGCAAGGGGCTTCTATTCTTCTCATCATTTGTTTTGGCAGACCAGGCCTCCAAATCAGTGCTTCCTTGATGGGTATCTATAATTGCACCATACTTAAACAGGATTCCTCTTGGAGATGAGAACATGGGCTTGCTGAATTTAGCCTCACACTTTGCTAACCTCTTGTCAGCCATGGATATCTGCAATTAACGCAATTTGTCTTACAATGGGTATTCACATGCATGCAGATAGCAATTTATCTTTACCAACATCATGCCTATTGTATTCATTAAGCATTAACCTATCATAGGATGCATAAACTAGGATTTCAAACCAACAACATCATACCTGACTATGCAGAAGCAATAGGATGAGGGTTTCAATTACTTACCTAGTTATGCAGATCCCTTTATACCAGTGGTTTTCCAGAAAATGCTCTTAATCCTGCTAATAATCATGTGCTTCTTCCTGTCTGTAAGCTCTGTTCGTACAAGTGTTGCCTATATGGGGGTTTGAAAGCTGGTGCTTTGTAAAAAATGATTTTATCGCAAGGTAAGTTTGAAATGGCGGTGAATTTACCTTTTAACCTTGCAATTAGGGTAAAATTAGGGCAAATCCTGATAGATTAGATTCTATTCATTGAATTTTTCGCACGGAGACTCAGGATTTTGCTAGGTGTTTGATTGGGCTTTATGGTCAGCGGGAACTACCTACCACCTCTGCGTGCATTAAATGTTAATGGTGGCAACGGGAGCGGGGTGATATTCACATGACAGGATGATGTTCAAAAATTAGGGTGATATATGAATATCAGGGCGATATTCAAATGTCGGGGTGATATTTGAATATTAGGGTGATATTCGCAAATATCATCCTGAGTGCAATGTGATCATCCTCCCCGAGAGGAAAAACTATCTTCGGCAAGATCGGGCGATAAACACACCTTTAGGTCGTGCTTAGTACATTAGGAGGATATTTCGATATATCAGGTGATGTTACAAAAAAAAATGATGACCGGATAAACTATACATCTCTCTTTCGGAATATCAGGATGACATCATCCAGATATTCGCTCATTGTATCGCTAAGGCATCATGACGTCATCGTCATGTTATACGAGAAGGATCATGTTTAGGAAATATGCTTTGAGAGGTAACTATGATGATTACATCATCGTCATGTTTGTTTCTTTGTTTATCGGACTCAAATGATGCCATCAGGATAATGGCTTAGGGGGATATTTCATGTTGGGAGGATATTGAGAAATATCGGGTTATATTGAGAAATATGATCCTCGTGGGAAACATAAGGCTATTGACGGGTAAAGGTCACTATCACCTAAAATTGACGTCCGAACATTTGGATCACATGATTTATTAGGTGATAAATTAGATCAGGATGACCTTCTGTAATATGACTGATGTCACGAAATATGATCCTCCCCCTAGAAATATCAGGTTTGACTTAAACTTTGACCATTCATAACTTTCACATCCTGATGAATATCAGGGTGATGTAAAAGGCAAACCTACATGAAATTTGGTGCTCTTTCTAAATATGAGGTTATTAGAATGAAACATGAACTTTGACAAACTGATCTCATGATGATGACTTACCCAGCCTTTCTATGCATGATGATCTGCATGACTTACTTTTACCAAACCGCAAGGAAACACAAAACAAGCCAAGCCAAAAGTTGGGTCCCTATTTTGTCAAGTCAAAATGGGGCATGTTGGGTAACCACACAACAACTTGTCACCAAAGAAAACAAACAAATTCCAATGATTCAAGTGATGTGATCACATTCATCCATAGTATTCTAATTCTTTCCAAGCATAAGCATCATGATCTTCTGAATGATAAAATTTCCTCATGGTAACAATGCTAACAAAGGATCACGTGTGTGCAAATGATTAATTATCCTCATCTTGAAAGCAAGTTGAAAACATGAGTAACTGGTGTTAAACTACATAGTTGGAGATCATCCCTCATAGCCAACCTAGATAGAGCCTTGCTGCCAGCAGGCATCTATAGCCCCGACAAGGTTATCTATACAATCTCCCTAAGTAGAGCCCCACTGCCAGCAAGCGTTCATAGCCCCAGTAGAGTTACTTAGATGGCCTAATTTTATTTCTTTTCTGATTTTCTCTTTAAAATTTGTATCTGATATCATCATGTCAGCTCATTTATAAAAGGTACAGTTACCTGCAGCTTTAGGTTGGAGATTGTATTGGTAGCAAGGGAGTCCCTTTATATTTTTCACTTAACACCTATACTTGTGTGTTCAACAAACCCAAGGCTGTTAGGTGTTTCATTGTGATTGATTCACTTTGATCAAGAAAAGGCACCCTGATGAAAAGATATCACAGACCTGATCATGAATACTTCTTAGAATGAATCATAACCTATGTCTAAATTTGATCTCATCACTTGAATCCTAACAATTTAGTTATTTTCTGTGGTGATAAAGTGCATCATCTTGACTAACCAAAACAAAACTCAACAAACAAACAAAAACAAACCAATTGTACAAGCAACTATACAAATGTACATTATGATACACATGACTGTCATGAAGTCACTTAGGCTTGGAAATAATGTTTGAGAAATTGTCCATTGACTGGCAATGGGACATCCTCACCTGTCAGGTTCTTAAGCCTATAAGTGCTATCTCCTAGTAACTCAGAAATTTGAAAGGGACCTATCCATAATTTGTCAAATTTGCCATGGTCTCCTTTCCTCTCATGGGCTTTATCCCACATCAGGACTAAATCAGATATCCTGAAGGCTTTGACTCTGGCTCTTTTGTCAAACTAGCGTTTGACAACAACTTGATGTTTTGCAAATTGGTCAATTGCTTGACTTCTTTTCTCTTCCAGGTGCATCAACTGAAGCAACCTGACTTCTTGTCTATTGTTTATGCCTAGGTACTCTTGGGCAAACTACAAAGTAGGAATTTTCAAGTTAACAGGGAGGATAGGATCTACCCCATACACTAGTTGGAAAGGTGAATTTCCTAATGCAGTTTTCATTCTAGTTCTATCTACCCATAAGGCATATTTCATAAATGAGTTCCATTCCCTAGGGTTCTTCTCTATTAATTTTCTTATGATATTCAGCAAATTTTTATTGGTGGATTCTGCTAATCCATTCCCTTGGGGATAGTAGTTGGATGAGAATTTGAGTATGATCCCATGATCAAAAGCCCAACTTGACAATTTGGTTGAAGTGAAAGCAGAACCATTATCACTTACTAGATCATAAGGGGTTCCATACCTGGTAACAATGTTGCTCTCCAGAAATTTAATAACATCATCTGCAGTACAAGTCTTGCTGTTGACAGTCCGGTCCATCTGGTATAATAATCAGTAATTGTTAAGACATACCTATGGCCTGAAGAGGATGGAGGATTGATTGGTCCTATGAAGTCCATGCCCCATTGTGCAAATGGGCGCTCTTCCATCACTGGCTGCAAGGGTTGTGCAACATATTTCTCTCTGTTGGTAGCAACCTGGCATACATGACAACATTTAACATGTTCAACTGTATCTTTAAAAACTGTAGGCCAATAATATCCTG
This sequence comes from Cunninghamia lanceolata, assembly GCA_027924645.1. Classification (NCBI taxonomy): domain Eukaryota; kingdom Viridiplantae; phylum Streptophyta; class Pinopsida; order Cupressales; family Cupressaceae; genus Cunninghamia; species Cunninghamia lanceolata. The sequence continues at coordinate 386,175 of BSBN01001028.1, forward strand.
CTCTGAGGATTGCATGTGTTGTGGCCAGGGCTAATCCATGTGCTATTTCGAACTTGTCATGTAATTCTGACAGAACTTTATTTGCTTCTGGCTTTTCTAAGCATCTCAGGTATATTCCTTCATAATTCTTCTTGAACAGGGCTCCTCCCTTCATCATATATTTTTGTGACCTTATCTTCAAGGCTCTCCTCTGTGAAGCTTGCAGCATTGGAGGATATCTTCCAGTAATCAAGATGTGCCTGTTATCTGAATACCATTCCTTATTGTCCTTATCATTGATAACATACTGCTGACTTGTGATGTTTGGGTCAATCTATGATATCATTTGACTCAAAGCCTGTCCTCTTACCAATTTCATTGGTGTAATTTCCATGTCATACTCTTGTAATACTATGATCCATTTGGCTCTTTTCTCACCAGGTTCACTCTGCATGAGCAGCATCTTCACTGCTGCATCTGGCACTACTGCAATCACCTTGCTTCTTAATATATAATGCCTAAATTTCTTTACTGCCCTGACCAATGCAAGTGCTTGTCTTTCAACATCTACATATCTCAATTCAGCATCTTTGAAGGGATAGCTCATGAAAGCTATTGGTTTCTCTTCTTTTTCCTCATTCCTTTGAGTTAACACTACTACAGAGGTATGTTCTGAAGCAAATGAATAAATGTAAAAATCTTTTGTGTAGTTTGAACTGGCGAGGACAGGAGCATTAGAAATAGCCTTCTTTATGTCTTCAAAAGCAGCTTTAGCTTCTGCTGTCCACTCAATCTTGGCATCTTTCTTCAGCATAGCATTTAGTGGTCTGACTATCTCTGAAAAACCAGTGATGAATTTTCTTACAAAGTTGATCTTACCAAAGTAAGACTTAAGTTCCTTCTTGCTTCCAGGGAGTTGTATTTTTATAATAGACTCCACTCTAGCAGGATCAATGATGATTCCATCATCAGTTATCAAATGGCCTAATAATTTGCCTGTTGTTACCCCGAATATGCATTTCTTGGGGTTCAAGGATATTTCGTACTCTTCACATTTCTTCAGCACACTTCTGAGATCTGCTACATGGTTCCCCCTTTCTTTGGAGAATACTATCAAGTAATCCATGTATATGACTATACATTTTCCAATTAAGCCTCTGAAGGCTATGTCCATTGCTCACTGGAATGTTGCTCCAGCATTTATCAGCCCAAACGACATACGTCTATAAGCAAAGATTCCCCATTTGGTGGTGAAGGCAGTCTTTAGCCTGTCAATCTTATCAACCATGACCTGATTGTATCCTGAAAAACCATCCAGGAATGACATCATTTTGGCCCCATTTACAATCTGCAGAACTTCATCTAATGATGGCAAGGGATAATTATCCTTCTTTGATGCTCTGTTCAGATTCCTGAAATCTACACACAGCCTGATGTCTCCATTCTTTTTTATAACTGGCACTAGATTTGCCACCCAAGTGGAGTGCCTCACAAGAAAGATTATCCTGGCATTTAACAACTTCTTGACTTCTTAAAAAATTATTGGTTCAAGCAAGGCATTGACTACCCTTTGCTTCTGTCTGAAAGGTTTAGCATCTGGCTTGAGAGGTATAGTGTGAGTTATGAATGATGTGTCATATGTCTTTAGCTCATCATAAGTCCATGCAATTACATGCATGTAATCGTTAAGGGCCTGAGTTATTCCTTCTAACTCTTCTGGTGTGCAAACCTTACCTATCAAGACATTTCTCTTGTCTTCATTTCATCCAATATTCACTTGTGAATATTGACCTCCATCAGCCTTGGAAAGATCTTTATGTTTTAGCATATTATCCAAATCAAAGGCTCTTTCTAATTCAATCATACCTTTGGGAATTATGTTGCTAGGCAACTCTAATATTTCATCTCCTTCCCAAACATGATCTTCTATACCATTCTCATCTATGATCTGAGCATCAAATATATCTCTGTTAGAGATGAAATCAAGGATGTGCTGATCATCATCAAAGACCTGAAGATTAGTAACGTTATTAGGTACTGATGGTGTTGCAAGTATGAGGTTAACTAGTGTTGTCATTGATGTCAACATACTCATATTGCATTGGTAAGAAGGTTTGGATGAGCTGTGTGTTGAGGATATTAAGAAAAGTAGTCTCAATCAGGAACAGTGAAGAACGGTGATAAGAAGAAGGCAAATGTACTCAATAGGTTGAGAATCAGAGGATGCAGATTAAAGGGTTTGTAGATATGAGTCTTGACATGATCCAGTTAAGATTTCAGAGGTCCACATGAAGATATGAAAAAGTTGTGATCGGTCAAGTAGAACCGGTTCCAGGAGGTGTTCCGGAGTGACAGAGTGTTACAAAAAGGTCCGGTGAGATCCAGAGGAGCATTGTCAGACTCTACGGATTGGAAGGAGTGTTTGGGATGTCCTTGTGATGTGTCATCTTAGTTTGTACAAAGTTTGGAGGTCCGGAAGCACCTTCTTCAGTATGACAGTGGCGACAGACTGTGTTCTTGAAGTTCCAGATGAAGAGGAGAAGAGATTCCAGTGAGTAGAGGAAGTACAGATGTACTTGGTTAATCAGGAAAGCTTGTGAAGGTTCTTAGATCATGTTGAGGTTATGTTGTCGATCCACATTGATGGTAGAGCCCAGAATTGAAGATATTCTTCCGGATGAAGTTCTTGCTTAGACTAGCCGACCGAATGAGTTGTTCATCTTGCGAATGTTCTTGTGATGGTTGAGCGGATGTATTAATCATCTTGCGGATGTCCTTATGGTTGATTGCCAACTTAGATGATTGTTCCTAAGTCGATGTCTTGTATAAATAAGGGTTTGTGAGTTCATTTCAAAGTGTGTTGAGCAGTGGATGAGAGTGGTATAGTGAAAGAGCGAAGGGTAGAGCAGAAGTATCTTGGGCTTAAATGGAACTGATCTAGACATGGTAAAGATGTCAATCTCCAGTTCAAGTTTGTGATTCTTATCACTTTGTAGACAGTGTGTCTCTTGTAGGTAGTGTGCCTCTTTGTGAGCAATGTGCTCAGGCAGTGAGCCCTAATTGGCATGTGCCATTCATTTTTCTTATTCTTCTAACAGAGAATAATCCTTGGGTTAATCACCCCGTGGTTTTTCCCTTAACCGGGTTTTTCATGTCAAAATCTTGGTGTCCAATGTGTTGATGTTTATCTGCTCTTGTGTTTATGCATTATGCTTTCATGGATGGTTAACTGATATGCTATTAACTAACAAAGAAGAATCAAGTGTTTGAAGTAGAAGTAAGTTTTTGAACAACTGATTCACCCCCCCTCTCAGTTGTGTGCCCTAGATCTAACAATTGGTATCAGAGCCAATTTCCTCTGAAAGGAGCTTAACCGCTTGAGGAGATCCAGGATGTCGTCATACAAGAAGGATAGTCCGAAGTTCGATGGAACCAACTTCACTCTCTGGAAAGGTCACATGAAATGTCACTTGGAGTGAATGGGAAAAGCATACTTGGCCATGGTCTCAAAACCATATGTACCTCCATAGGGTGGTCTGACAACTCTGAATGAAATCACAGATGCTGAAAACAATTTGCGGACCAAGGAAGCTCTTCTAAGCACATTGACTGACTCAGATCTCTCAAATGTTATTGACCTACCAACTGTATATGAGATCTAGACTAAACTGGAACTTTTGTATGAAGGAGATGAGTTTGTCAAGAGTGCAAGGTTGCAAAGTCTGAAAGGGAAATTTGAAAGATTGAAGATGAGAGATGATGAAAATATCACTACCTTTATGCCAAGAGTGAATGAGCTAGTGTGTGGAATCAGGAATGCTGGTGGAGTTCTGGATGAAAATGAAATTGTTTGCAAAATTCTCAGATCCCTTCCTGCTACCTACAAAATCAAGGCTGCTGCCATTGATGAATTCAGAGCCCATACAACTGTCACAAGAGAGCAACTGGCTGGCAAACTGGCTGCATTGAAATGAATGAGTTTGGAGATGAGCCCCCCAAGACTGAATCTGCATTCAAAGCCAGTGCCTATGTGAAAGGCAAACAAAGATTTGATCCGAGAGAGAACTCTTCAAGGAAAGATATGGAAGAGGAAGAAGCAGAAACAACTCAACTTGAAGCCCTCATTGCAAAAAGACTACCAAGAGCATCCGATAAGTATGAAGGAAAACTACCCTTTAAGTGCTTCAACTGCAATAAGATTGGTCATTTTGCTTCAAGATGTCCGGAAAGATCTGCAAGGTCTAATACCAACAGACAAAGGTTTCAAAAGAACTGCTATTATGTTCATGAAGAAGATGACAATGAAGGAGTAACAGATGATGAATCAGAAATAGGAAGCGAATCCGGAATGAATGGGTGTTTATTGCCATCAAGGAAGAAGATTCAATATCCTCTGAATCTGTCAATCATAAGGTTGTAGAAAGAGCTTTGGCTGCCCAAATTGAAGAAAAGGATGATTGGGTTATTGACAATGGATGCTCTCACCATATGACTGGTGACAAGAACAAGTTCTTAGATTTGGAAAAGTATGAAGGAGGAATGGTAAAGTTTGGTGACAATTCTGCTGGCAGAATCAAAGGTAGGGGAACTATTTCTTTTGATGGAAAGAGCAAAACCGGTAATGTACTACATGTTGAAGGATTGAAGCACAATCTTCTCAGTGTTGGTCAGTTAGTGGATAAAGGCTATGATCTTCGGTTCAAGAATGGAAGATACAGAATCTTTAGAAGCTCCGGAACTGAGACTGCATCCGGTACTCAAACTAAAGGTAATATCTTCCATCTGGTTGGTTCAAATAAAAGTTGTTTGTTTGTTTAAGTTGATCAGAGTTGGCTATGGCATAGAAGGATGTGTCATGTAAATTTTGATAACATCATCAAGATAAGCAATATTCAGGCTGTAAGAGATCTTCCAAAATTGGCGAAACCTACAAATAGTTTGTGCAAAGAATGTCAGCTAGGTAAATAGAGCAGAGTCTCTTTCAAAAGAAAGGATCAGTCCACTACCGGATTGTTGGAATTAGTACATGCTGATCTCTGTGGTCTGACAAGAATCAAGAGTATGCAAGGTGATAGATATTTAATGTTGCTAATTGATGACCATTCCCAGATGATGTGGGTTACCTTCCTAAAAGAGAAATCAGAAGCCCTTGAGAAGTTCAAAATCTTCAAAGCTATGGTAGAGAATCAAACCGGATTGAAACTAAAGTGTCTAAGGTCTGATAGAGGTGGTGAATTCATATCCGGTGAATTCATAGACTTTTGTGAGAAGCATGGCATAAAGAGACAGTTGTCTACTCCTAGGACTCCACAACAGAATGGAGTAGTTGAGAGAAAGAACCAGACCATCCAGGAAGCTTCTAGGACAATGATGATGGAAGAAAATGTTCCTCAGATGTTTTGGAGAGAAGCTGTCAGCACTGTAGTCTACACTCTTAACTGAGTTCAAATCAGAAACAATACTGGTAAGACTCCTTATAAACTTTGGTTTGGTATAACTCCTACTGTGAGATATTTCAGAGTATTTGGTAGCAAGTGTTACATCAAAAGAGATGAAGATCTAGGAAAGTTTGATGCTAGAAGTGATGAAGGAATTTTCTTGGGTTACTCCACTCAAAGCAAAGCATACCAGTGTTACAATAAGAGACTGAAAAAGATGATAGAAAGTACAAATGTGAAGGTTGATGAAGGAATTGAGAAGCCCTCAAGGTTTTATGAATATGATGAAGATGATCAGGATGGTGCTCTGATTTAAGGAACTCAATCCCTTCCTGAAAGTCAGATTCAGACTGATCCGGTAAATCAGGAAGAAGAGGTTTGTTTGAATGAACCTGATCAAGAAACAGCAGTGCAAGAGACTCCCAAAGTTCCAAGGTATGTAACTTCAAATCACTCTAAAGATCAGATCATAGGTGACAAAAGCAAAGGGGTACAAACAAGGAGAAAAATTCCTCAAAATTTAGATGAATGTTGTTTGATTTCAAAGATTGAACCTAAGACAATAAATGAAGCATGCAATGATGAAAATTGGACAAAAGCAATGGAAGAAGAGTTGATGCAAATTGAGAAAAATCACACTTGGGATCTTGTTCCCAGACCTAGAAACAAGAATGTGATTGGAACCAAATGGGTCTTCCGAAACAAACTAAATGAGGTTGGTGAAGTTATCAAAAACAAAGCCAGATTGGTCTGCAAAGGCTACTCTCAAATAGAAGGAATTGATTTTGAAGAAACTTTTGCTCCGGTAGCAAGAATTGAAGCAGTCAGATTATTTCTTGCATATGCTGCCTTTAAAGACTTCAAGGTATATCAGATGGATGTCAAGTCTACCTTCCTAAATGGTGATTTGGAAGAAGCAGTATACATTGAACAACCGGATGGATTTCAATTGTCTGATAATGATGATATGGTCTGCAAGTTGAAGAAAGTATTGTATGGATTGAAGCAAGCCCCAAGAGCATGGTATGAAAGGTTGGATAAGCATCTTGTGTAGATTGGATTCAACAAAGGTATTGCTGATAGTAACTTATATTTCAAAATTGATCATGAAAACATTTTGATTGTTGAAGTGTTTGTGGATGATATCATTTTTGGAGGAAGAGATAGTATGTGCAAAACTTTTTCAAATCAGATGAAAAGTGAGTTTGAAATGTCTATGCTTGGTGAAATGAATTTCTTCTTGGGTCTACAAATTATTCAAACAAAGAAAGGGATCTTCATTTCTCAGACCAAATATGTGAAAGAATTGTTGAGGAAATTCGGTATGCAAGATTCAAAGCCAATGAACACTCCTATGGCAACCGGATGTAAGTTGAGCAAAGATGATGACTCTCCAAAGGTAGATCAGACAAAGTATAGATCAATGATTGGTGGATTGTTGTATCTCACTCAGAATAGACCAAATATAATGCAGGCTATTGGTCTTGTGGCAAGATTTTAGGTTGATCCTAGAGAATCTCATGTTATGGCAATCAAAAGAATTTTTAGGTACTTGAAAGGAACAGTTGAGTATGGTCTATGGTATCCTAGAGATCTGGATTTCTCTCTTCATGCATATACATATGCAGATTGGGTAGGAGATGTGGATGACTGGAAGAGCACTAGTGGTGGAGCATTCTTTTTGGGAAAGAGATTGGTTTCTTGGCTAAGCAAGAAACAAGATGCAATATCTCTGTCTACAACTGAAGCAGAATACATTACAACAGTAGGTAGTTGCACTCAAATCTTATAGATGAAGCAGATGCTAAGAGACATTAAAGTTGAATATGAGGAGCATATCACAATTTTCTGTGATAATTCAAGTGCAATTAATATTTCTAAGAATCCGGTATTGCATTCTAAGACCAAGCACATATCTATCAAGTTTCACTTTCTGAGAGAACAAGTGAACAAGGATGAAGTCAGATTGGAGTATGTACCCTCCAAGGATCAGATTGCAGATATTTTTACTAAACCTCTCCCCAAGGACTCTTTTGAGTATCTTCAGGAGAAGTTAGGGGTCATGACCCCTCCGGTGATGAACTAGGATGCACTGATGTGCATTAGTCTGGTGGATATCACAGTCACATCTTGTGATCTGGATTGATGATGGGGAGTTGCTACTAAGGGGGAGCAGCTGGTATGATTTTGATATGTTACAAGTGCAAGTATGAGCCCTTTGCCATTGATGTCAAAGGGGGAGGGAAGACATGTGAAAAACAAGTGGTTGATGATCAAAGGGGGAGCAGTAAAGGAAGAGAAGACATGTGAAGAGTTGTTGCTGATAGGGGGAGCTGTGACAAAAAAGAGAAGTTCTTGTCTTGATGGTTTTTCACATTATATGTTGCCATCAATGACAAAGGGGGAGATTTTTGCAAGTATGAGGTTAATTAGTGTTGTCATTGATGTCAACATACTCATATTGCATTGGTAAGAAGGTTTGGATGAGCTGTGTGTTGAGGATATTAAGAAAAGTAGTCTCAATCAGGAACAGTGAAGAACAGTGATAAGAAGAAGGCAAATGTACTCAATAGGTTGAGAATCAGAGGATGTGGATTAAAGGATTTGTAGATATGAGTCTTGAGATGATCCAGTTAAGATTTCAGAGGTCAACATGAAGATATGAAAAAGTTGTGATTGGTCAAGTAGAACCGGTTCCGAGAGCTGTTCCGGAGTGACAGAGTGTTACAAAAAGGTCCGGTGAGATCCGGAGGAGCATTGTCAGACTCTGCGGATTGGAAGGAGTGTTTGGGATGTCCTTGTGATGTGTCATCTCAGTTTGTACAAAGTTTGGAGGTCTGGAAGCACCTTCTTTAGTATGACAGTGGCGACAGACTGTGTTCTTGAAGTTTCAGATGAAGAGGAGAAGAGATTCCTGTGAGTAGAGGAAGTGCAGATGTACCTAGTTAATCAGACAAGCTTGTGAAGGTTCTTGGATCATGTTGAGGTTATGTTGTTGATTTGCATTGATGGTAGAGCCTGGAATTGAAGATATTCTTCCAGATGAAGTTCTTGCTCAGACTAGCCGACCGGATGAGTTGTTCATCTTGCGAATGTTCTTGTGATGGCCGACCAGATGTATTAATCATCTTGCGGATGTCCTTTGATTGCCAACTTAGATGATTGTTCCTAAGTCGATGTCTTGTATAAATAAAGGTTTGTGAGTTCATTTCAAAGTGTGTTGAGCAGCGGATGAGAGTGGTATAGTGAAAGAGCAAAGGGCAAAGTAGAAGTATCTCGGGCTTAAATGGAACTGATCCAGACATGGTAAAGATGTCAATCTCTAGTTCAAGTTTGTGATTCTTATCACTTTGTAGACAGTGTGTCTCTTGTAGGTAGTGTGCCTCTTTGTGAGCAGTGTGCTCGGGTAGTGAGCCCTAATTGGCATGTGCCATTCATTTTTCTTATTCTTCTAACAGAGAATAATCCTTGGGTTAATCACCTCGTGGTTTTTCCCTTAACCAGGTTTTCCACATCAAAATCTTGGTGTCCAATGTGTTGATGTTTATCTGCTCTTGTGTTTATGCATTATGCTTTCATGGATGGTTAACTGATATGCTATTAACTAACAAAGAAGAATCAAGTGTTTGAAGTAGAAGCAAGTTTTTGAACAACTGGTTCACCCCCCTTCTCAGTTGTGTGCCCTAGATCTAACTAATGGTACAAATACCAATTCTACTAAAAATCTTTTTAGACCTGATATAGATAATGGCTCTAGTGTACTGGCAGCCTGGGCAAGTGCATCTGCCCTATGGTTTTGTTCTCTAGGAACATGGGTGATATTAAATGCATCAAAGTCTTCAATCAAATCCCACACTTTGTGTCTATAATTTGACAATCTTTTATAGTTGCAAGAGTAGATTCCTCTTACCTGTCTGACAACTAATTCTAAGTCTCCAAAGACATGCAGAATCTTCACTTTCTTCTTGAGAGAAAATAGTATCCCATGAATCAGAGCTTCATACTCTGTCACATTATTAGTGCAAGGGAACTATAATCTATATGCAGCTAAGTAGGATTTTCCTAATAGATTAATGAGATCAATCCCTATTCTAGCTCCTTGTTTAGACTTGGATCTGTCAAATCTAAGTATCTAGGGTTTATCCTCAACATGAGGCTTAGCTAAACCTTCTCTTTTCTTTGCAGCTCTGGCAGCTGCTCCACTTGATATCCACTTTAGTTTAGGAATTTTAGCATTCTTAAACTTCACTTTTTCTTCCTTCTGAGAAGCCGATTCTTCTTCTTATTTTTCATCATCAGGAGGATGATCCTTTGGATCAGGCTCTGTATGTCTCTTTAGAATATGTAGGCACAACGAATAGGTAGTCTCCAAGTGAGGTGCCTCATGCAGCCTACACCATCCTTCAGTTAGTGCATCCTGTGGATGTTTCTTTTGTCTTATAATCTTCTTAATTTCTCCTGATAAAAACCAAATCTGGTCAGGTTACTACCTCTATCTTCATTAGACAGTTCATAGTCTGGCTCCATAAAACAATCACTCCCAGGGGTGATCTTTTCTTCCTTCTTAACATTTATCTGGTCGTACACCAGAATTTCTTCTGTTCTCTATATATGATCTTCATCATGATCTATCACCTTTTCTATGATTCCTGCAAAAGACAAACAAGAATTAGTATCATCATCATCACCAGATGTAGAACTTACCTTGGAATATGATGATGATGACGCCTCACTGCATGTCTGCTCCAGCATCATCATGTCTGAGCATGTTTCACAAGTCTTTTCTGAATGAGGTTCACTATGTAACCTGCACCAACCATCAATCAGAACGTCATTAGCAGGTATATTTAGTACTTTACATCATTTTATCTACTTGGATAAGTGCCTTTCAAAATTTCCAAAACAATCTATTTCATTTTCGTTTTTGAAATTATTATCGGGTTCTACAACCGGCATGTCTTCCTGATGATCATCATGATGATGATGATGAAAGTCAAGCATTAGGATCTCTTCTATCTTGATAGTCTGTGGTCTAACGGCATAAACTCCAGGCTCAACATTTACATACATTATCTCATTCATTTTATTATACTTAGTTATTATGTGCTTCATCTTGGGTTCAACATCTATTCTTATCTAGTTAGGTATACCTTTCCAAGGTAACCACATGTGACTAAAGTCAATAGCCATATATCCATTCAAAGTTTTCAACCAGTCCCTACTAAGCAACATCCCATATGTATCAGGTATCTCAACTACCTAGATATCAATATAATACTAGATCCTGGGATCAGATGCTAGCTGCATGTGTATATGAGTCAGTTCTTTACTATACTCACTTCTGTCTTATCTAACTGTGTCACCTTCTTTAGGGATTTAGCAGGATGTAGTCCTAAAGTATTGCATATAGACAAGGGCATCACATTGGTAGATGCACCTGAATCCACTAAACAGTTGTGTAAATTCTTTCCAAACATCCTTATGGTAAGGAGGAAAGGTGGTGACTCACTCTTATCTCTGTATAAGGTCATATGTGAGGTTTTTGCAGCTTGGACGGTGTTACCTTTTGAGTCGCCCTTGTTTATTCATTTATCGGTAATTTTTCTTAAGCAAAAGTCAGTTTACCGTATTGTGTTTTTGGTCATATCTGCACTTTGTAAATCGACTCTTAGTCCTTCATTTTTTCCCCCGTGTGTCGTCTTTGTATAAAAGGTTTGAACCTTTGAACCCGAAACATTCTCAAAGTTCAAGGTTCAATGGTTCAATATGTCTCAAGTTTCACATAAAGCAAGTTGTTTTATTGTTTGTCTTAAGCGTCTTTATACTTTCGGGTTGAACTTGAACCTTTTGCGCGTACCCTGTAGCGGGGTTCAAGGTTCAACTGTTCAACGATTTTAAGTCTCTGTTTCGGTAAGTCAATCTTTGCCTGCCTACTAAGTCCAATTGACATGCTTGAACCATCACATTGAACCATCGCGTTGAACCATGTCCCATAGGTTCAATGGTTCAATAAGTTCGAAGATTTGGCAATTTTGGTCCTGTTGGCTCCCGCAGCTTTCTAAGTCAAACTTAGCGGGAAAGTTGGAGGAAATTTTGTCAGAAGCCCATCATGAAACAGAAAGCTCTAATTTGGCGGAGACTATGGATAATCATTGTACTTCATGATGGCGCACGGACATTACTTGCTATTAATGAAGAAATCAGAGTTCACATCTTTTCAAATATTTTTGGCACGTATTGTTCCAAGCGATGATTATTCATTCTGGTAAGCACCATTATTAACCAAGAACAAGCTAATTTTAGCAAGAAAATATACTGTGCATTGCGGAGAAGGATAGCACTGGAAGTGTAAGGCTCTCGTTTTTCAAGTTTTCGCAGTGAATTCAAATACCTGAAGGTGAGTCCTGTTTCCCCTGTGCTATTCTAAATTCTTATACTGGAAAAAAGAGCCTCTGGAATTTTTGTTATTTTCAAAATTCGAAGTGTCTTATTATAATCGTCCAAATATGTCTTTGAAATCTACATGTTTGGGAGACGAACATGGCCCTGGTCTCACTTACTCTCACTCAAAATTTGGGGATACTGCATTAGTTCAATATGATTTAGAGGAATTCATAGGAAGAACTAGAAATCCTGTCCAAACCCCCACAATGAAGAAAATTGTGGACAGTGGTTTAGTTGAAGCCACAGCCTTTCCTCAAGCTATATTCTGCCCAGAGTTGGTTCAAGAGTGTATAAACAGATATGATCCCCAACACAGGTGTGTCAGAAAAGCAAATGGGGATGTGTTATTTCACGTTGACAGACAAACCCTCATGTCTGTGATGAAGATACCACCTAAGGAGGCGTATTCTAGTCTTGACATTACTTCCTCCAATGGGTATTTCTCAGAAAAGAGACCAACGTACAGAAGTGTAATAGCAAGAAATTGGCTACTAAAATTTCAAAAAGGCGGTTCAAGGCTACCCAGACCCCTTACTAGAGATCATTTAATACAAGAAGTAAGGGATATTGTGGTGTTATTGAACAGATTGAGAGGCAATCACCATGCCTATTACTGGGAAGACTGGATGTACTTTTTTATACAAGTCATCCTTCAGGGTGAACAATATTTGGATTGGGCTGAGATAGTAGCTGACTGTCTGCATCAGAGTTTAAATAATCATCTGGGTAATAGGGATTTCTTTATGTCTTCTTATCTGTTTTACTGTTTAGCATCCACAAGAGATTGGTTTGACCTGCCTCATGAACCTTTAGATGAGAGCAGCAAAATTTATCAATATTACTCACAGTTGCAAAGAAGAAATTGTTACGAAAATTATAGAAGAATTAATGATGTCTTTACTGGAAAAATGACCTATGAACTGGCAGGCAATCCAGGTAAGAGACTGACCAGTGAAGCAATGCAACTGATCAGTATCTATGGCAGCTTTTTCATCCAGTTTTCTGAATTCACTTATATCAGAGTTGGAGGGTTTGATGGTGAACCCCTGAAGTTGCCTAGATATGTATTCGATCGTTTTGTATTGATGGAGGTATGTCAGCAATTGGCACATGTTGATAACAAATTCCCATCAAAAAAGGGTTGTGGTATTGCTTTTCCTATTGAACTTGGGCATTATTCATGCCATTCAAAATTCGATGCCTTAAATCTGGAGGTGAACCTCAAAAGGTTCAATTTTCAATTTTTCACTGCTAGGGTTCAATTCGATAGTAAATGTTTTGTTAAAGATAACCTAGATTCCGGGACAGGGCACTTGCATCTTCCTAAGCTGGAGGATTACTGGGAGGACTGCCCAGATGAGTTCGAAGTGAGGAGAAGGTTATGGTGCAGATTTTCTTTGGGGCAAATAATTACCCTTAATCTAAACATGGATGTTTCTGGAATTTTTGTTGATGATGAACAAGTGGTTGATCCACAATTTGAGAAAATAAAACACTTGCCCATCCCAGAGGTGGACTGGAGCAAGAAAGAAGAGGACAGAATTGAAATTAAAACCCTTCCTGTGATAAGGAGGACTGAAAAATGGTTGAAAGAAAAAAGGCAGGAAGGGCTGCAGAGTAAAACCGTCGAACAATTCTCTTCAGTGGCCGCATCATCACTTCCCATGGTCTCTTCTAATCAACCCCTTGCTATCTGTGGTGCAGGTGCATCCAAGACATCGGCTGAGAAAAGCCCTGCCTCCAAGAGATCCAGAAAGGTCCTCACAGACATTCTGCCATCCCGTGTTACCAGATTGAGGACAAAGGGGAAGAGAAAGAAGCAGACTTCTGAGACAATAATTGTTGACTTAAATTCAGAGGAAGAAGCAGAAGAGCCTATGGGGGACAAAGAGGCAAGCCCAAACAGAACAGAGACAGCTGACACTGGTTCACAGTCAGAGACGTTTCTAGACATCCCTGATGTGTTGATGATTTTAAATGAACCCTCTGATGGAGAGAAACCTAGGAAGACAGTCTCGGACCCTGCACCGAAATGGCTAGAAAGCTCTATATCTGACAAAAAGAAGGTGATTCCTTTCGTTCTCCCTCTGGAGGACATGGTAAGTAAATGTCTGGGGAAGACCCCCAAGTCCAAGAGACTTAAAACAATGTCCAGGATAGATGTTGACCCAAACACTGGCAACTGGAGTGCAGAAATAGCCAAGCCAGTGACCGAGGGAGAGGTTCAAGATCCTACAGTGCATGACTTCACTGTGGAGAGGATAGATCTCAGTACTGCCTCCAGAGCTGCAGATGTACACCATCTCGAAGCTTCCACTAAAAGAATGGTCAATCGAACGATGAAAGATGAAAAGGACAAAAGAGAGTTAAAACAAGCTCTGCGTGCAATGGCAGAATATATTGAAGCCATTAACAATCCTAACCCACAGCCAATCTCACAAGTTCCCTTGTCTTTCGACCCAAAGTCGCCTGTCAATCAAAAAATGTTAGATCAAGTGCATCGAAGCAAAATGGTCTCAAAGACTTTTGACAGTTGGTTAGACAGCATAGAGCAAAAGGGAACTGAATATATTTATGAACTCAAAGGCATATATGATCTGACCACCACTACCATTGAAGATCTTAAAACACAGGTTGCTGTCTGGGCTAAGGATGAAGGTAAGTGGACAAGTGTGATAAATCAAATAGAGGAAGTCCGGAAATATGGACTGGAAAAGTTTTTGACAGAAAAGAACTTGGCTGGAGTGGAAGAAGATTCATTGTACGTGAACAAGAAGAATATCGAATGGAGGAACTCCATATCCAGACAAGGGCGCTTTGAACTCTCAAAGCTGATTAAAGAAATAGCGGAATTTACTCAATCACTACAACATGATTTGCAATGTATCGATGTAAAATACTTAAAGGATGACGGAAAGCCTGTGGATGATGTTGAAGCAGTAGTCCAATCCTTCAGAGACAAAATCCACTTTATTAAAGAAAATGATAATATTCTGATCGAGGATTTCTCCAGGGTCTCCAAAGTCAAATCTCTACTCTATCTCTGCATCGACGCACTCCCTGAGCACAAGGAAAAATTTGGGAGGATGCGAAGGGAAAAGGAGGTCTGGAGATTAAGGATGAAACACATAGGTATACCAAACTTCCCTAAAATTCAGGAGTTCGTGGCTGCCTTTCAGGAGTGGAAAGCCCAGCATACTTCCCAGGCTACCGATAGCAAATCAGGAGATGCTGATTCATCGCCCCAGTCATAACCATGCTAGCTCGTTCTTTTTCTGTTCCTCAATTTATGTTATTTCCAGCATCTTTAATCTTTTATAATCAGTTGTTAAAACTAAATCCCGTACGGGTCAGAGTTATGTTAACTCTGGGTTTAATTTGCTCAAGGACTTGGTTAAGATATTCATATATATATGTTTTTCTTTTTAGAGTAGAGCAGATAGAGAGAAGTTAAAAAAAAGAGGTGAATTTCAGAAATACTGTACTTAACTTTGCATTATATGATGATTGTTTGAGTAAATCTTCATCTGTGAATGAGAAAAGAACAATTGCTGCTTATTTGGATCTGTGCATCTGAATGTGTGGAATCAGATTTTCTGTGTGAAATCCCCTTTCACTTGGTAATTGCTCTTTATTTGGACAATTTATCATATATGTTCAGTTCTTTATTGGTTGAACAAGTTCCTATGAATGTATTCACATATTCGAAGATATCAAAGCAAAATCTGTATGTTCTATCTTGTTGTTGTATAAATTATCGCGTTCATGGCATGGCTATGTATGAATGTTAGTCTGCCTTAAGCATTTTCTGGTTAAAAATGCATTTGATTAATTGAATAGGTTAAATTCATTGAAAATCACAAAGGGAGCTGTACCTAAAAATTTAGAGGGGAACCAATTTAAAGGGTTCACCCATTTGTTGTTTAACTCATTTGTTCTTTTAAAGAGGGGTATAGAGTCAGAATAGATTATTTTTAGAAAAAAGACAAATCTGTTATCCAACAGACGGTAGCTGGCACTTTAGGCTTGACAGTGCTATCTTTAGCAGCATGATCCTTATTGCTAAATTGGCCTGGAGAATGAATATCCTCTTTAGGAGTAGGATCATCTAGTGATTTCATGAAAGCTTTCTTAATTGCAAGAGTTTTCAACAATTCTGACAGAGATAGACTGATCTTTATCTTTTTCATCTCATCAGCCAGGTATGTAACCAGTTTCTCAGACTCATGAGGTAGGGCAACAGCTTTTGACACTGTATTTTGTGGTGACAGATATTGGGCATTCACCTTGGGAAATCCTGGATTGTTACTTGCTTTGGGATCAGGAGGTGTGTTGAAATTATTTGGAGGTAGAGAAGATGTCAATGGACCAGTAGGTCTGTTGGAGCTACTTCTCAAATTATAATTATGCTTACTAGGATATTGTTGTTGATATGCGTGCACCTCCTCATGTTCATTAGAAGGCTCATTCTCATCTTCAAAGGGGAAGACATAATTTGACTCAAAGGCTAAAGTAGATTCTTCACATGCTTGTGTAGAATGTTGGTGGGATGACACAGTTTGCTGATGATGATGATCAGTATAGCTCTCCAATACAAATGCAGAGTCATATCCACAAGGAACGATTTCATTTCCCTCCACCTGAGGTGGATTTCCTGCAGTATTAGACACTTCTGTCTGGAAAATGCTAGCAGTAATTCTAAATTGTGGACAATCTAGCTCTGCATGAGCATTTGTATTGTGGATCCTGCACCAATTGGTGAGGGCTGCCTCAACAAGATTAACTCTAGCAGTCTGTTTGGCTTCACCAGGTGGCTGATTATCTAAGGGTGATGGTAATGAACCATTATTTGGCCTGGAGTTCCATACTCTAGGCTGTCTGGGAGGATTATTGTTATTTCCACCACTATTATTAAAATTACTATTATTGTATCCTCTGTCAGGATAATTTGGTCTGTCATTGGAATAACTTCTGTTTTGGTTAGGCTGAGAATAGAAATTCTGATTTCTCAAATGTGTGACCTCTGTAGTGAGTTTTCTAAGTTGAGCAGAGATTTCTTTGATTTCTTCCTTCTCTTCTTGGGCTTTAGCCACTACATTTTCAATTTGAGGCTTGAAGAAAGAGGATCCATGGTTATTGTTGGATAGGTTAGCACCCTGAGGTGTCTGAGTTTGTGCAGGATATTGTGGCGTCTAGCCATTCCCATTAGGAGGTGGCATGATACTTAATGGAGGCACTTGCAAAGGTGCTGGCATGACTGGTTGAGGTATCATTGCTCCATTAGGATATTGTTGTGTTGGATATTGCTGAGCCGGATATACAGGAGGATAAGTTGGATACATGCCAGGCAATGTAGGGAATGCTATATTTGGAGTAGGAGCAGGTACTAACTACTGATTTACTTTGATAGCTTCTTGAAAAGCTCCTGTCAAGGTAGTGATCTCAGGGTGTGTTCTCCTGATGAACATGGATGTCAATGGATCCAGAGCTGAGCAATAGATACTCCTAGCAGTAGCATCTGTTACTACATATGGGGCAACTAGCTTGGATAGCATTTTCTGGAACCTAGCATTGAAATTGGCAATAGATTCTCCTTCAAACCGCTTGATAGTGGCAAATAGGTGATAGTTCATTGAGGGATCAATTGGTACCTTGAACCTATCAGTAAAAGCTTTCTCTAGGACAGCCCATGAACCAACAGAACCCTGACCAAGACTAATAAACCAATTATAAGCCTCTTCCCCTAAGGAAAAAGAAAATAATCTGCATACAACATCTTGATGTTCTATTCTGGCTCTACAGTAGGCTTCTTTAAAGGTTCTGATATGATCATCAGCATCCTGATAAGGATGATATTTTGGACAAAGCTTGTCTGGATTCTTTGGCAACTCATGATATGCATTGAAGGTCAAAGGTGACTCTGCTACAAAGAAAGACATTGCAACTGGAGGAGGTTGAGCCTGAGGTACAGTTGGTTGAGGTTGGACCTAGGGTTGAGGCTGAATAGGAGGTGTCACAGATATCACAGAAGGTATTCGCAAACCAACAGGAGTTACAGGAGGAGGTTCTGGTGAAGCTCCTAATGTACTAGACCTTGGAGTGTGATGGATGTCTATAGTTCTAGGTCTGAAACCTCTAACAGGTAGTTCTTCAAAGATTCCACTAGATCTCGACCTGGTATTTATTCTGTGAGCCAGTATTTCTCAAATTTGGAGGGAAACTAGCTGGATGATCGTAAATATTGGTTGGATTTCACCAGCTGAGGTGATATTTATGATCGGATGACTGATCTGACTGGATATTTATGAAATATTTGCAAAGATAGTGCAAATATGAGGTGATATTTGGGGTATGATGACTCTTACCATGGAATATCAGGCTTCTAAGGCAATACTTTTCAAAGCTTGAATGAATTTACTTAATATTCACTAATATTTGTGAATTCATGATGATCTACTGTAAAGATTGCAATATTTACGTTTAATCTGGAAATCTTTACACATAATGAGCATATACAAGCTTGCTACAGTAAATATTTGAGCAATATTTGGAATTCACAAATGTATTCGGGGTTACCTTACCCTCTGCATCATCAAACCTGAAAATAACGATGATGAGCATCTTCTTTTAGATAGGCCCTCCTTCTAGTGCCAATTTATGTTGGTCATGATGTTAGTCACAAACAAGCATAGAATAAAAGTACACATTAACCTTTATTCATCTTGAAAGATATGATGAATTTAGAGAATTCATGATCCCAAGTCTCCGGTGATTAGGTCTTAATCGTCTGACGTTACTCAGAGGTTGATGTGTGTTGCTGTTTCCATTTTGGGGCCTTACGTTGAGTTCATCATCATGACATTATTTCTGCAAAGATTCTTCACAGAGAGGTCATTTTATACAGTTGTTTGATCAAATGATGCAATTGTACTCAAATATTTGCATGATATTCATCAATTGTACATGCTTTGTCTCTAAATATGCTAAAGATATACTATTATCTATGAGATATCTGTATATTTTATGTTATTTGCTTGAGATTATCAATTATTTGCAATTATGATAGTGAAATGCTTTGAAATTTAAAGGAAATTGAAAGAAATGCTTCAAATTAATGTTGAACCTTCAGCTATTGAACCACATGCACATCAGATACAGTCATGAAGAGAAGAAAACCAAACCATATGTTCACTAGGACATTCCACAACTAGATATAGTTGATGCTAACTTCTAAGGAATTGTATGAAAATAGCATATGTAAGTAGACATGCACTCCAAGGGACGCAACAAGTCATAGCATATATCCAGAATTCACACACTGATTACTCAAGATTTACTATGAATTGTAATCAAACAAGTCTTCTCATCCATTAAGTATGCAAAGATATAGATGTATACAAAAAGCTTTGAAATGAGCCCTGAATATTTCAACAGACAGATTTCAATTAAGTTTCGAATATTTGAAATGAGGCATTCCTGCACCTTTTATAGAACAAGGTGAGGAATCCATTACAAAAGATCTACGATCTTGATTTATCTATGAATATCTACAGTCAGTATTTCCTTTGACTATGTCAACTTAAACAAGGGGCACAAGTTGCCAGCTGGCAACCATCTGGAATACTTATTTTCACTAAGTATCTGATGCTGATATTTACTTTACGACGCATCATCATCTACCTTATCTGAATCATGTGCTCCATCATCAGGTGCATCACTTCCTAAACTTTCATCATCCTGATGATGATGACCCTGTACATGAGGCTGCATGATGATCCAGACCTGTTCATACAACTGCACGATTTTATCTATTTCTCCGCCACCCTGGGTCTTTGCTTTGATGATGGCATGTTTATGTGCCTGGTGTTTATTTCTAATGCTGTCCAGCTTATTTTTCCTGTTGTGCAGCGTCTCATTATAATGTTCCATTTTCATCTTGGTCCTCACCAGTCTATCCATGACTTCCTCTGTCAGTTGGCCTAGTGGATCATCTGCAACAAATTAGAAATTATTATGTAGAGCTTGGATTGCAAACTCTTCATCTTGATTATCTATCTTCCCTTCCACTTTTCCTTCTAAGGTCTCCAAAATTTCTGCCTCAAAAGACATCATGTCATGTAATTTTATGCTAATCTCCCTCAGCTTATTGTTACACCTTTTGAGGACATCACATTCAAATTGAATGTCCTTATACCATATATCAACCAATAATGCAGTGTTATTATTCAGTACCTGCTTGTTGATAAGCAGTTGAGGATATATCCTCTTTATTTCTCCCAGGATATCTAATATCTTTTCCAATTGGAAAGACCTTTTACCCACCTGCATTTGCAACTTGTCCACTTTTTGCCTGGAGTCACTGAGAGTACCCCACCTCTTCAAAGAGGCTTCTACCACTTCTTCTACTATATCAAATGTGGCACACATCCACTTTCTCAGTATGGATGACTCATGTTTCATGAGATCCAACTTATACACCTCATCTTGGGAAATAACAGTCAATGGGACTGCGTGTTGAGTGGAACTATCCTCAGGATTAGTTAACCTACCTATGTATGCATGCAACTGAGCAATTATTTTTCTCTTTTTCCTTTTTAACTTTCTGAATTAAAGAATCTATGATGTCTTTACCTTCCTGACCCTCCTGGTCTTCATTTGCAAATCCCAGGTCAACTGTATTAATCTAGAATTCTTCCAGAGAAATTTTACCTTTTTCTTTCTCTACAGTAGGGATTGCAATTTGTGCAGTCCTTCTTCTAGTTGTTGGGTCTCTTTTAATGGCCGAAGTCATTTTGGCCTTCCTCTTTGGTTTTATTATATTTTCAGAAAATAAGGTAGATACATCGAATTCTTGAATCACAAAATCTACTTCTGTGTTTACCTCTTTTTCCAACCATGGAGGTACCTGATCATGTTTCCCAACATCATCATGACATTCACCTTAATCTCCTATTTCTGTCAGCATATGTGATGGAGAAGGTGATTTCCTCGTTTCTTCTTCATGATGCTCACTTTGAGGGCGATCTTGTGGTACATCCTGCTGCTGAGGAACTTCTTTTTCTGGAGGAGCATCATCCTGAGGTGGAGGATCTTGTGATGTGTCCATATGATGATCATGATGATCATGATCCTTCTCCGTTATCACCTCATCCACTTTTGACTTTTCTTTTGTTGAGGCATATTTATAGCAGTGGATATTGTGGAATCCTCCTCAGGTGCTGGTGTTTGTTCTGAAACCTCTTTCTGTTTTGCACTTGTGCTACTTACTTCCTAAACATTGGAAGCAAGATCTCCTACTACATCCTTCTCATCAGCCTTCTTTTCCTGAACCTCTACTATAGCAGGCTTCGCTGATGCATCTTGTTGGATTTGTTGACTTATTTCTGAAGCATGGCCTTTTGGTTCTGCCATCTTCACTTCTTCTGTATGTTGCCTTTTGTCAAGTGTACCTGCTAGATGTTTAGGACTTGTCACCTATGCTATTAGTGTGACCAGCCCTATTTCTTGGGCTATCTTCTCTGGGCTCTTTTCTTTTTTTGTTTCCACTTGCTTCATCTCCTCCAGTATTTTTTGAACTGTTGGAGTCTTTTGAGGGGTCATGTGGGTACCTGCAGCAAGGGTTTCCATCTTTTGTGAAGCTACTTCCTTCACAACCTCATCATCAGATAGGTTAATTGTTTCCTCCAATGAGATATGACCTCCTTCTAATATATTGGAGGCTTCTTTTCTTTGTTCATTTGCAAGCTTGGCCTTGACCTTCACTATGGTAGGAAGTGGAACATTGTGCTGAAATTTCTTGTGCACAACTTTGCTACTTGCCCCTTTCACTAGTGTAGGAGATTGCTTTATTTCACCCCTCATGGAGGTTCTTGGTCTCTTAGGTGGGGTAGCTACCACCACCTGTGGGGCTCTTCTCTTCCTTTTGAATAACAAGAGGGCCTCCTCTTCTTCAGGCTCTTCCTCCATAAGGATATCTTCTTCTTCTATTGGTTTCTGTGAGGATTGACCCTCCTCTTGGGTCTCAGTAATTACTGTCCTTGCTGGCTGATCTTTCTTGGACTTCTATTTCCTTGTCCGTGGAGGTGATGCTGATCTTGATGCTGCTGCCTCCTCAGCTAGAAATACTGCCCTTTCAATAATCACCCCCTTGGGTTCACTATCAATTTTCTTACCCCTACGGAGTCTTTTGCTTTGTTGTTGTTGTGGAGGCAGTCTGTCTCCTTTAGATTTTCTCTTTTCATTTATAAAATCATCATATTCCTCATCAGGAATATCTTGCCCTTTCTTCTTGTTGTCCACAGTAATGGCAACACCTTTCTTCTTCAATGCCTCAATTTGTTCATCAACCCAGGCTTGAGTTAGCTGTAAGGTCCTGGCAATGAAAGGATCCAAGGATATGTCCTCCTATATAGTTAGGTCAGGTGCAGATATGGTATCATTATATATTTTCTTTTCTTCATATTCATCTGCCATTATCCTGCCATCATGCTTTTTCAACTATTGAGGAATGGGGATGCAGTCAAAGGTTTTGATTTGGTTCAATGTCAACCTTTGGTATCTTCTTCTTCTGGCTTCTGCTTCATCTTCACAATCTGCCCAGAAGTCTTCTAGGTGCCTTTGATGAATAGGTTTCCCTATTATTTTCTGTATCCTTCCATAAGGATCATATGGCCTTATTAGTGGGAATGGCTGCAATTGCATGTTGTTCAAACTGACCATCACCTTCTTGATACTTTCTGAATTTGGGCACATATACCAGCCAATAGTGACTGGAAACAAAATTGGTGGTAGCTTATGAGCATCCTTGTATGTTTTCAGTATTGTGGAGCTCTGCGTTATGAATTTCATTAATATCACTGCATCAGTGGGATATCTTGGCAGCATGAGGGGATGTCCTTCAAAACCCTCAATTCTCATATAGGAAAATGTTGCAAATTGAATATACCAGGCTCCATGCCTGTAGATTATCTCTTGAGCTTCCATGCTCAATCTTTTTGTCTTGTCCTCCTCCATGGTCCTTACCAGATGCATAGAGAATGCATAATTTACCAGTTTATAATCCTGGAGGAAATTAACTCTCTGCAACTGGGGATGATGATCCCAAATGTGCACAGCTTTGATTGTGCCTGTCACCTTTCCATCTGTAACCAGTGCATTAAATGTGCCTTTGTAAGCACAGGAGTAGACAATGTAGGATGTCATGTAAAAGGAACAATTTGAACCTCCCAGGTTCATCAGCTACTCATGTAGAGCATCACTTATCAATTGGCCCCACAGTGGCTTGATGTCTGCATATATGCACATCATGATTACACCATACATCCAATCCTTGAAACTACCAGCATCAGGCTGGCCTGTCACCCTGCCGAGCAATGCAATCATGTATTGATACTCTTCATCAAAATCATATTTGAATAAGTGCATAGGAAGTTTGGCAGCTGCAGGATATGTGCTATTCTTGGCCCTCCACTAATACATGTTCTTACTGGCCTGCTTTTTATTATTTTCATACTCAATCTCAGACTTCTTTAAGTCTACACTTTTAACCTTCCTGCCCAATGGCAATCCAAATGCCTTGGAAAGACCCTTGATAGATAGGTCTGCATATATTCTTCCATGTTTCACCACCTGTCTGGTCTCTGGATTATAGTTTCGTGCACACTCGATCACCAGCTCTGGAGACTCCATGGAGTATGGAAAGCCGGCCACATTCCACATTCCGGACACGAATACTGCATCCAGCAAGGGGCTTCTGTTCTTCTCATCGTTCATTTTGGGGGACCGGGCCTCCAAATCAGTGCTTCCTTGATGGGTATCTGTAATTGCACCATACTTAAATAGGATTCCTCTTGGAGATGAGAACATGGGCTTGCTGAATTCAGCCTCACACTTTGCTAACCTCTTGTCAGCCATGGATATCTGCAATTAACACAATTTGTCTTACAATGGGTATTCACATGCATGCAGATAGCAATTTATCTTTACCAACATCATGCCTATTGTATTCATTAAGCATTAACCTATCATAGGATGCATAAACCAGGATTTCAAACCAACAACATCATACCTGACTATGCAGAAGCCACAAGATGAGGGTTTCAATTACTTACCTAGTTATGCAGATCCCTTTATACCAGTGGTTTTCTAGAAAATGCTCTTAATCCTGTTGATAATCATGTGCTTCTTCCTGCCTGTAAGCTCTGTTCGTACAAGTGTCGCCTGTATGGGGGTTTGAAAGCTGGTGCTCTGTAAAAAATGATTTTATCACAAGGTAAGTTTGAAATGGCGGTGAATTTACCTTTTAACCTTGCAATTAGGGTAAATTTAGGGCAAATCCTGATAGATTAGATTCTATTCGTTGAATTTTTTGCACGGAGACTTAGGATTTTGCCAGGTGTTTCATCGGGCGTTGTGGTTGGCGAGAACTACCTACCACCTCTGTGTGCATTAAATGTTAATGGCGGCAATGGGAGCGGGGTGATATTTGCATGACAAGATGATGTTCGAAAATCGGGGTGATATATGAATATCGGGGTGATATTCAAATGTCGGGGTGATATTTAGATATCAAGGTGATATTCAAATATTGGGGTGATATTCGCAAATATCATCCCGAGTGCAATGTGATCATCCTCCCCGATAGGAAAAACTATCTTTGGCAAGATCGGGTGATAAACGCACCTTTAGGTTGTGCTTAGTACATTAGGAGGATATTTTGATATATCGGGTGATGTTACGAAAAAAGATGATGATCGGATAAACTATACGTCTCTCTTTCAGAATATCAGGATGATGTCATCCAGATATTTGCTCATTGTATCACTAAGGCATCTTGACGTCATCGTCATGTTATACGAGAAGGAACATGTCTAGGAATTATGCTCTGAGAGGTAAATATGATGATTACATCATCATCATGTTTGTTTCTTTGTTTATCAGACTCAAATGATGTCATCAGGATAATGGCTTAGGGGGATATTTCGTGTCAGGAGGATATTGAGAAATATCGGGTTATATTGAGAAATATGATCCTCGTGGGAAACATAAGGCTATTGACGGGTAACGGTCACTATCACCTAAAATTGACGTCCGAACATTTGGACCACATGATTTATCGGGTGATAAATTAGATCAGGATGACCTTCTGTAATATGACTGATGTCACGAAATATGATCCTCCCCTTAGAAATATCAGGTTTGACTCAAACTTTGACCATTCATAACTTTCACATCCTGATGAATATCAGGGTGATGTAAAAGGCAAACCTGCATGAAATTTGGTGCTTTTTCTAAATATGAGGTTATTGGAATGAAACATGAACTTTGACAAACTGACCTCATGATGATAACTTTCCCAGCCTTTCTATGCATGATGATCTGCATGACTTACTTTTACCAAACCGCCAGGAAACACAAAACAAGCCAAGCCAAAAGTTGGGTCCCTGTTTTGTCAAGTCAAAATGGGGCGTGTTGAATAACCACACAACATGTACCCACAATATCCTCCTTTCTATAGCTTCTTTCCACTGGAACATGCAAAATACAATCTGCACCTACAAAAGAAGGAGAAAGATGTTGCAGCTATATAGAATCTTGCCTTGATCAAGCCCCGTCTTTTGTATTTCTAGCTCAACAATAGCCAGAGATAAATATTTATAGAAGTGTGTGAAAACCTAACAATGTGTATGCAGAAATATCAAACCCTAGATGTCTCAATCAAGGGAAGATTATCAACTTCCTTTGAATCAATAAACTCATACAACTTCATCTCAAGGAGATGAAAACAAATGAAGACTTGCATGAACAAGAAGGTGAATCAACAATGTCTGTAGAGGATCTCCAAGCTCGATGTTGGAGGCTTCAACCCTTCTCCTGATCATGTAAAGAGTGTACAAACCCTAGGAAGAGCAAGATAGTCTCAAGATATTGATTCCTAATCTCCATCCATTGTCTCCATGATAGCAAATATAGAATACTTTCGAAATCTTCAACAAGTCACTGATCTTCAATGGTAATTTTGGCAGAGTTTTAGCATCAAGCTTGCATAAGAATTATGTGTGTTAAAATGATTTTCAAATGTCTTTTTATATCTAACTTTAGGGAAATTCAAATTTTGAAATAACATCTCAATATCGCACGAAAACTAAGAATTTGAAAACAGAATCTCGAGGCACTCGGTGGGAGCCGACGTCCCACCAAAATTCAAAATCCTAGGAAATAGGGGAGGACTAGGATGCGGGCACTCAAGTCCAAGCCCCCAATTTCTACTCAAATCTACTTTTTGGGGGTCCCAGGGACCTATAATTCAAACTCCCTTTCTAGGTTCCATCAAAAGGTTACCTCAAAAAGTGAACATTTTGCAACTAGACTTAGTCAATCAGGGTTTTAGGAAGGTCAGAAAGAGAAAGGTTGAGAGGTCACCAAAGCGAGGAGCTAAACTAAGGGAAATTGTACAATTCCATATAGGAGGACAATTTCTGACGTTACATTTAGCCCCTACTTTAGTGACCATATGACACTCCATGCATATGCAACTAAAGGAAAGTAAATACATCAATCATGAAAAGGATACCCAAAAGGATACTATAGAGGAAGCTGAAGTGTTGTCACCGAGAAGGAAGGAGCCCCCAAGTTTGTAATCCTACAAGACCACAAAGTTAGGAACTGTAACTTGCAAAGGAACACTTGTCAGAAAATCAAAATCAAATCAACCTGCAACCACCACCAAGGAGTCAGTACAAAAATGCTAAGGGGGTTGAGTGATGAGACATGATGAGGGAGGAAATCGAGGGAGATATATGCCCCCCTTATTTCTACTTACTTAGTCTGAGAGTAGAAACAAGGAGATATCCACGCATGTAGATTTCAGGGAAACTTGATGAGAAATGTGTTATGAGGGTCATTTGGAGAAACAATGCTCAAACACAACACATTGGGTAAAAGAAAGCAGAAACAAGATTCCAACGCAACAAACGATACTGAACTCAGAGTTCGACAACTCAAGAAAGGGGCTCAAGAGGAAAAGAGATCAATCTTGCACCTAGTTAGGGATAGGAATTCTCACTCATTTACTTTATGTAAAGGGGAGGTGTCACTTATCACTTACTCATTCTTAGTTCTTGTCATTGTAGAAAAAGTAGAGGAGAGAGAGAGGGAGAATAGGAAGACAACCATGCTGAGCTGACGCCCATATCAACCACCACTATTGGAGATGCTTTGAGCCTAAGTAGCATAGACACATTTCGAGGCTAAGGTAGGGTCCTAATCTTGTGCTTATGTCATCTTTGTGTTTCTTTGTACTTTGACTTTATCGTTTACTATGCCAAGAGGGAGGAATGGACAAGGGTCCTTGAGAGGGGCGCTCGGGTCCACCTAGGGTGCCAGAGTCTCTCTGGGGTGCCCTAATCCCATAGGGGTGCCAGTGTCCCTCTAGGGCGCCCTTGTCTTCTTGGGGCACCTGGGTCCACAGAGGACACAAGCCCTAGGCACAGGCACTCTTTTCTGTCTTTGATAGCTGCTTTCAGTTTCGTAATAGGATTCTGATGTTCTTGCTTACTTTTTTATCTATAGGACATCCCTGAGTTACGTGAGCACACAGGCGGTCGCTTGATGGCACTTCTACGAAAGCATGCTAGTTCATTATCCACTATAGAGAGAGAGCACCTATAGAAGGTGGGCCTATGGTGGGTGTTTGATATGCCCACAATCAGATTCCACAGCGCTATGTTGATGGCACTGATGGAGAGATGGGATGCAGATACATCCACATTTAACTTATCGATAGGCGAGATGACCATCATGCTGGAGGATGCGTATAGGATCCTTCGACTTCCCATCTAAGGAGAGGCAGTGAGGATAGTAGGACATCACTCAGCGAGGTACACCCACGAGAGTCGGTTATACTACTTAGGTCACACTGTTTCTCAGGTAGAGCGAGGACACATTTAGCTCTGACTTCTAGAGTAGGGATGAAGTGACATTCCCTTACTACAGAGGATTATGATAGTCACAGTCACATTATCTATTGCACCAGATGGAGGAGACACTCACCTACACGTGGGTCTCTATTGGGAATTAAGGTGTATCAACCTTGGTAATTCCTTGTATCATTTCATTGTATTTATTTATTTATTGCCTATTATATAAGTAGGATGCAAATCCTATGTTGTCATCTTGTGGGAGTTGGTATGATAATGTGTCATCCTACATGACATATGACCACATGTAAATTTGTCCTCACATGAGGAGATATGTGTCCCACTTAGTGGTAGGAATATTTTGCCATGTGTCGGCATCTTGGAATGCGTGTAAGGGAATATTGACCAAAATGGTCATGATAGATTCCTATGATAGTTATGACATGTAAGAGTTGGAAATAGAAGATCCTATGATAGGTATGGACATGTGTCAAGAAGTATCTTTGAGAAAGGCATCTTTGGGCGCCCCAAGGTGGACTATTTATAGCCTATGTATGACAGATTCTCTTACAGCTATAAGTTATGACATCTATGACAGATTCTATGATGGTTGTAAGAGTCGTAAGACCATCTATCATTGCTCATTTTGAAAATAGGTGACTTCCTTGGGATGGGGTGACTTGACAAGTGTTAGGAACATCCTACATTGTTGGACAAGTGTCCATAGGCGTGGGTTTTGGGCCATGAGGCCATGTTGGACGCCCATCTCAATGTGGAGCCATTTTTACCTTGTATGTTCTTTATAAATAGGTGCTTTGGAGAGGTGATGCATTATGTGATTGATAGGTACTGTTATGCTTCCGGATCATCTCTAGATATGAGTGTCGAAGACTCTTGTAAGAGCATTGGCTCTGTGACTGTATTGTAACCTTCATTATTTACATAATACATTTGAGCTATGTTTTGGAGTGTGGGGTTTTTCACCTGATAAGGGTTTTCCCCATGTATATCTTGTGTCTCTCTTCTTCTGTCTTACATTCTTGTGTATGTATTTGTTGCAATATCTCTGTTAGTGGGTTAACATATTCTATAATTGTAAAGATAAAATTGAATTTGCACTCTCCTCCCCTCATTAGATTAGTGTAGGAAGCGATTTCTGCACACCTAGCTTCCTTTCAGTCTCATTCACACCATTAGAGAGATGGAGGAGCATCAGATGGTCTATGCCTGGGGGTGCAGTATGCTTATGCACCTTTACTACGACTTGGGGTGATATGTCCACTATGAGTTGCATAGTCTAATGATCTATACATTACTACAGGTTTGAGCTTTTGAGCACATTAGGTGCACACGATCGATGGGTTATCCTATAGAAGTAACATTCACCCATCCATATGTTTATTCCTATCCACTGGTTAGGTGTTGGAGACATGGTAATCTGCTATACTGGAGAGTTATTTTTGATAGACTATAGCCCAATGACATTATATGGAGACCATATCGCGGCTACATCAGATGGCTTGGCCAGCAAAGGCAGTTAGCAAGGATGCAGAGGGATCGGCTGATGGCCAGTCACCTCCATCATGTCGTGGCTTAGTTCTATTTTGACAGGGTGGCACGACAGTTTAGATAGATACATGATGTTCCCGCAGTTTGTCTGAGCTACACTCCTGTTGCGCGCAGTGCAGTGACGACCGACAACAACAGACATGCCACTTAGTGATGATGAGAGTCTTGAGGATGCAGAGCTAGTGTTAGATGCAAATGATGTTAGTTGTACCCAAGCATATTGAACCTAGTGGCACACAATGCATCCTACTCCTATCTTTCCACCTAGTCACCCTATAGGCGACGCTTGACCTTGGGTTGGTCACACCAGTGACACAGGGGTAGAGGACGATGTCAATGATTTTGCGGGATACTATGATCTCGACGAGGATGATGAGGATGAGTCAGAGGAGGTCCACCATAGTACGTCTTCAGAGTGAGACCACGACTAGGCCAGTAGGAGGTAGATGCTGACGAGGAGACTGAGTCGAGACCGCCATCTAGGGCTTGTGCAGGACCTAGCCAGGGAGAGTGGGGGAAAGTAGGAGGTTTGTGCCCCTAGCTACTGATCAAACTGTAGAGCTCGTCACAACTTCAGTAATCCGAGATCCATCCTAGCGAGATGGAGATCCCAGTTAGGTTTGATTTATCATTTTGATGCTTGGTATAGTTTATTATTTATTGATATTTTATATGAGAGTCTAATATCTACCTTATCCTCTATTTTGCAGTTGCAAAGGACACTTGACAAGACTTTGTGGGTCATGTCATAGAAGACATAGTACCTATAGATGTCTCAGAGTAGCGAGTGCAGGTAGGTTATTCACCACAGTCATCCGCTAGGTGACATGCAGAGATTTTTATGCCTTTCGTCCAGTATAGGACTGCTACAGAGGCTATGCTAGAACAATCTACACAAGAGAGAGAGGAGTTTCGATAGAGAGTTGAGTGCGCCAAAGTTGAGATTAGGGCACAGTGAGAACAGATGGTAGCAGTGCCTACATCAGAGGACGAGCCGACTATCAGTGAGTTCTTACTGCGTGAGGTTTGTTAGGCGAGAGCAGACAAAGACATGGTTCAATCCAAGAGAGACCAGTACCAGAGGAGGTACCAGGAGGCACATGAGCAGATGATATAGATGAGAGGTGAGATTAGGGGGTTACGATCATGAAGCATCTCTAAGAGTCATTCGTGATCCGTAGCCACACATGGTTAGGCTTCTGTCACTCGCACACCGCGAGGGCCTGAGGGTACTGGCGATCGAGGCTCAGCTATGTGATGTATTTTATTTTATGCACTACAACATCCCATTTTGTCTTGAGGGATAGTCGACTTGGATGTATATTTAAAATTAAGGATATATATGATGTTTATTTCTTTTCATCTATGTGTAATAGTTTTTGATCTGTCACATGTGAGTTTCATAAAAATGCAACTAGTGATGATGTTTTAAATGCTATAATTAATGCTATTGTGGTATACTAACAATTCTTAAGAGAACATATAGTAATAATCACAATGATCAAGCATTTTACACATAATCCAAATTTTAAAGCTACATTCGGTTAATACCAAAGTGATCTAAGCAAAAAAAATACTTAAACAAGATACAACAATGATCAACTGAACAAAGATATAATGTTAAATGAATTAAGACAAAGAAGTAATATTTTGTCAAGATTGAAGCTAATCTATATAATAAATTGGCTTAGGAACATTTAACATTAAGTCTTTAAGCATAAAATCTTGTGAGGTGCACTGCATTAATAGGTCCCTTAAGCGGCGTACCTTGCTCATCAGCTAACTTGTACGCTTCAGAGCCAAAGGCTTCAGTGATTATATACAATTGTTGTCACATAGAATTGCACCCTGCTTGGAGAGAGTCCAAGCATTATAATGACACAATGGGAATGATCTTGAAGTGTGGGACCTTGCAAACTGAGATCCAACCTCCAGAGAAGGCCAACTTCCTATTTCTAAGCCTAATGCTTAGAAGGATATATCTAAACCTAGTGCTAATGCTTGCAGTGGAAAAGGGTTAGAAGGAAACTGAAATGAAAAGGGTGTAACACCAGATTTAGTGAGCGATGGTGATCCTAGAAGAGAGACACAACAACGATCTCAATCATGAAGGGAGTTCACATAGACTTATAGGGCTAATTGAGGCTTCGATATGAAGATCTAACCTATAGAGGAGCCATTTTACTGGTGCAGGAGCACCTAGAAAATCATGTTTTCTTTTGTAATAAGGTCTATTTGACCAATGCATTTTCATTTCAGTTGTATCTAGGTTCATTTTGTAAGTCCCAAGTGACTTTAGGACACTTGTCGAATTGTAACCGCATAATGCCAAAATAAGGCAGTAGGGCAGTTGGAGGCTATTTTAGTCAGTTGTCTCCCAGCCGCTTGGATTGATCTCCTAGCCGCTTGGAGTCAGTTTGGTACTACCTAGGGTGAGTTGATAAATGCCCAGAGGAATGAATCAAATGATCATCGATTGTAATTTGATCAAAGAAGTAGTGTGATCGAATGTGATTGTATTGTGCTCAGGAGAAATAAAGCAATTCTATTCTGTCCATTTGATTTCCATTTCTTATAACTATAAATCATGTAACTGTAGATTTCCATTTATTCTGCATCTTCCATTGTTGCCATATGTCATCATGAAGCATTCAACTGGTGAGATTTCTGTCAAAATAAGTGGAATGGCTTTGTTGTATGAATATTTGTTTTTCTTTTTATTTTGTTTTTCCTGTTCAGTGGTACAGAGGATCCAGACAGGGTGTTTCATGTAGTAGGATGACCTAGCATCTCCATGTGCTAGGGTTCGTGGGAAGTAAACTGTGCGATGGCGTATTGGCGCATCGACCAAAGGTTACAAGTGTTCACCAACGGAGCGAGTCTCACCAAAGGCAAATGCCATCGGGGTATTGGCAGAAGGATGAGAGACTTGGCCGATGGAGTTGAATCGGTGGCTCATTTGTTAGTTTGTCGACTGTGAGAAATTAGGGCATCAGTTTGTGGTATCTGTTGTGTGCTCCCCATCATATTGGTATTAGATCTTGGAAAAAGATTTGGGTTGCAAGTCGAATTGAGGATTTGTAGGAGTATTGGCATTTGGGTGTTGTTTGTGAATGTTTATTTCAGATAGAGAAAGCAAGACAGAGGCGGAGAGGATGCCTCCCAAAAGTATGTCACAGGATGTCGTTAAGAAGTTGATCGAGGAGATGCTTGAATCCAAGTTGGGAGAGTTCAAGCAGTCCAAAAGCAAAGACAGGGAAGATGAAAGTGACAGCGATAAAGGTGATGCAGAAATTGCTGAAACCAGTAAAAAGATAGAGGAAATACCAGCAGACCAGAGGGCATTTTTAAATGTATTAAAGTCAGTCAATAGGGACACCATAGATGGGTTACCTATGTATAGTGGAAGTATGGAAGCTGAAGAGGTGATTGACTCGATTGAGGCATTGAACAATCATTTCGAATACAAAGAAGTCCCTGATGATCAGAGGGTTAAGTTGGCAAAGGAAAGATTGAAGGGATCTATTCTTGCATGGTGGAATTATGAGCAAGGAGAAAGAGTCAAGGAGGGGAAGAATATGATAACCTCCTGGGAAAGGATGAAGACCAAAATCAAGGCGCAATTCTTACCCCTGGACTATGATGTGTAGATGTATAAGAAATTGCAGTACCTCAGATAGAGAGACCTTGATGTGAATGCATACACACAAGAGTTTCATAAACTCAGTCTCAGATCAAAGAGACAAGAAGAAGAGTTAGAGAAGATGGCTAGGTGGTGCAGGAGCACCTAGAAAATCATGTTTTCTTTTGTAATAAGGTCTATTTGACCAATGCATTTTCATTTTAGTTGTATCTAGGTTCATTTTGTAAGTCCCAAGTGACTTTAGGACACTTGTTGAATTGTAACCGCATAATGCCAAAATAAGGTAGTAGGGCAGTTGGAGGCTGTTTTAGTCAGTTGTCTCCTAGCCGCTTGGATTGATCTCCCAGCCGCTTGGAGTCAGTTTGGTACTACGCAGGGCGAGTTCATAAATACCCTGAGGAAGGAACCAAATGATCATATATTGTAATCAGATCAAAGCAGAAGTGTGATCGAATGTGATTGTATTGTGCTCAGGAGAAATAAAGCAATTCTGTTTTGTCCATTTGATTTCCATTTCTTATAACTGTAAATCATGTAACTGTAGATTTCCATTCATTCTACATTTTCCATTGTTGTCGTATGTTGTCGTGAAGCATTCCACTGGTGAGATTTCTGTTGAAATAAGTGGAATGGCTTCGTTGTATGAATATTTATTTTGCTTTTTGTTTTGTTTTTCCTCTTTGGCGGTGCAGAGGATCTAGACAGGGTGTTTCGCACAGTAGGATGACCTAGCATCTCCATGTGCTAGGGTTCGCGGGAAGTAAATTGTGCGACGACGTATTAGCGCATTGGCCAAAGATTACAAGAGTTCACTGAAGGAACAAGTCTCACCAAAGGAAAATGCCATCGGGGCTTTAGCAGCAAGAAGAGAGACTTGGTTGATGGAGTTGAATCGGTGGCTCTTTTGTTAGTTTGTCGATTGTGAGAAATTAGGGCATCAGTCTGTAGTATCCACTATGCACTCCCCATCATATTGGTATCATAGCTTGGAAAAAGATTTGGGTTGCAAGTTGAATTGAGGATTTGCAAGAGTATTGGCGTTTGGGGGTCTGTGAATGTTCATGTCAGACAGAGAAAGTGAGACAGAGGTGAAGAGGATGCCTCCCAAAAGTATGTCGTAGGACGCCGTTAAGAAGTTGATTGAGGAGATGCTTGAATCCAAGTTGGGAGAGTTCAAGCAGTCTAAAAGCAAAGATAGGGAAGATGAAAGTGACAATGATAAAGGCGATGCAGAAATTACTGAAACTAGTAAAAAGATAGAGGAGATACCAGTAGACCAGAGGGCATTTTTAAATGCATTAAAGTCAGTCAATAGGGACACCATAGATGGGTTACCTATGTATAGTGGAAGTATGGAAGCTGAAGAGGTGATTGACTAGATTGAGGCATTGAACAATCATTTTGAATACAAAGAAGTCCCTAATGATCAGAGGGTTAAGTTGGCAAAGGCAAGATTGAAGGGATCTGCTCTTGCATGGTGGAATTATGAGCAAGGAGAAAGAGTCAAGGAGGGGAAGAATATGATAACCTCCTGGGAAAGGATGAAGACCAAAATTAAGGCACAATTCTTACCCTTGGACTATGATGTGCAGATGTATAAGAAATTACAGAACCTCAAACAGAGAGACCTTGATGTGAATGCATACACACAAGAGTTTCATAAACTTAGTCTTAGATCAAAGAGACAAAAAGAAGAGTTAGAGAAGGTGGCCAGGTATTTGAATGGCCTAAGCATGAACATCCAAGATGAGATCAACATCTTAGCACCAGACATAGTGAACAAGTGTTTCCAGATGGCCTTAAGGGCTGAAGAGAAGATAAAGAGAAAGAGTGAGAAGAACAATAGAGGTAGAGGTGGAAGGAATTTCAAAGGTAGAGGTAGTTTTGGAGGAAGAAGTCCTAACTAGAGGCCTAGTGGTGAGTCTAGCCAAGAAGAGCAAGTTGGGGACTCAAGTAGCAGAGGAGGCTATTGAGAAAGAAGGCCTAATGGAAGAGGTGGGACAAGTGGATTAGGTAGAGGATCCAAATTCTCCAATATGAGATGTTATAACTGCAAACAGATAGGGCACCCAGCATACAAGTGTCCAGAGAAGGCCTCAACTTCTCATGGTGGTGAGAATTAAACCACTTTGATTCAAGAAGATGCAAGGAGTGTGACATCTCCTGAAGTGAATCTAGCATCCAAAATGGGAGAAAGTTTGATGCTCAAGAGGACGCTGCTCAAGGAACTAGTGCAGACTGAACCATCGCAAAGAAGGGCTTTGTTTACAAATGCAAGCTCCAAGGTAAGGTTTGTAAAGTTATTATTGACTCTAGTTCTACTGATAACATTATATGTTTGGAAGCAGTGAATAAGTTGAAGTTAGAAAAGATAACCCATAATAGTCCATATAAAGTCAGTTGGTTGAATAAGGGGCAGCACATACTCATCAATGAACAAGCATGGGTAGAATTCAATATTGGGGGTTATAGAGATAAAATCTTGTGTGACATCCTCCCAATGGATGCTTGCCATCTTTTGTTAGGCAGACCATGGTAGTTTGACAAAAAAGCTCACCATGATGGAGAAAAGAATGCTTACTCATTCCAAAAGGATGGTGTGACTTATAAGATACAATCATTGGTAGAAGAGGATCCACAACATGTAGGGTCTAGTGCAATGCTGGTAGGAGAAAAAGAATTCATGGATACACTAAAGGAAGGTGTTGGAGTAGGTTTTGCTTTGATTGTGAAGCCTAAGGGGGAAAAGAAGAAAAGTGTGAGAGAAGTAGGACCTAAGGAGGTCAGAGATTTGCTTGAGAGTTACAAAGGAGTGATTGTAAAGGATATACCTGATTCCCTACCACCAATCAGAGATATTAGCCATCAGATAGATCTCATACTAGGAGTAGTAGTTCTTAATAAGGTAGCATATAAAATGACCCCACAACAAAATGAAGAGATAGCAAATCAGATTCAAGAACTCCTAAACAAAGGGATGATAAGGAAGAGCCTTAGCACATGTGCAGTACCTATTGTTTTAGCCCCAAAGAAGGATGGGAAATGGAGACTGTGTACTGATTCTAGGGCAATAAATAGGATAACCATCAAGTATAGGTTTCCTATTCCTAGAATAGAAGATCTAATGGATTGTTTGGGAGGGGCTACTTATTTCTCAAAAATAGACTTGAAGAGTGGGTACCATCAGATAAGGATAAGAGAGGGGGATGAGTGGAAGATAACTTTCAAAACCAATGAAGGGTTGTATGAGTGGCTTGTGATGCCGTTTGGTCTTTCAAACGCCCCTAGTACCTTTATGAGGTTGATTAATGAGGTGTTGCAGGAATTCATAGGGAAATTTGTGGTAGTCTACCTTGATGATATTTTGGTGTTTAGTAAGAGCAAGGAAGAACACTTGAAACATTTGGAGATAGTCTTGAAGAGGCTGCAAGATTAGAAGTTAATGATAAACTTGGAAAAGTGTGACTTCATGAAGCAAGAATTGGTGTAGCTAGGTTTTGTCATCTCTAAGGGTGATTTGAAAATGGATCCTTCCAAGGTAGAAGCTATTTTGAATTGGCCTACACCCAGGACAGCAGGAGAGGTCAGAAGTTTCCATGGTTTGGCCACATTTTATAGGAAATTCATTAAGAACTATAGTGACATCTGTGCACCTATGTTAGAGACCAGCAAGGGTGGAGGTAAGATGAAGTTTGTGTGGACGAGAGAAGTAGATAGGAGCTTTGAGATTCTGAAATAGAAAGTTGATAAATTCCCTATTTTAGTGTTACCTGATTTCAATAAGGTTTTCACAATTGAATGTGATGCAAGTGGACTGCCATAGGAGTAGTGTTGAGCCAAGAAGGGAGACCAGTAGACTTCTTCAGTGAAAAGTTATATGAAGCCAAGAGGAAATAATCCTCTTATGATTTAGAGTTGTATGCTATGGTACAAGCTTTGCAAAAATGGAGGCACTACTTTCTTCCTAAAGAATTTATTGTATACACTGACAATCATGCTCTCAATTTTTTGAATGGACAGGAAAAGCTCAGTCATAGACACATGAAATGGGTGGAAAGTCTTCAAGCATACACCTTCATCATCAAGCATAAGAAAGGAATAACCAATAAGGTTGTTGATGCTCTAAGCAGAAGGGTGTTGACAGTGCAAGAAGTGTAGCTACAAAGCTTGGGTGTTGAGTCACTCAAAGGATTGTATGAAGAGGACCAAGATTTTAAGGAGATTTACAGGTTATGCTGTGAGTTTGCCAATGCTTTCCACTGTGAATTTTCAGATTATACATTGCAGGATGGACTTTTGTTTAAAGGTAGTCAACTGTGTATTCCTAAGTGTTCAATGAGGGATAATATTGTGAAGGAAAAACATAGTGGTGGTTTAGGAGGACATTTTGGGCTCAATAAGACCTTAGATCTTGTAAGAAGGTTTTTCTTTTGGCCAAGGATGCAATCTGATATCAGAAAGTTTGTTGAGAGTTGTATGATTTGCCAGAGAGCAAAGGGAGTCTCAACCAATGCAGGACTATACCAACCTTTGCCCATACCAAACAGACCTTGGGAAAATTTGAGTATGGCTTTTGTGATGGGATTGCCCAAGACAAGGACAGGTTATGATAGTGTGTTTGTTGTGGTAGACAGGTTTAGCAAGATGGCTCACTTTATTCCTTGTAAGACCACCAATGATGCTAGTTACATTGCAGGTTTGTTCTTTAAAGAAATTATCAGGATTCATGGATTACCTTTGAGTATTGTATTTGACAGAGACAACAAATTTGTGGGACATTTCTGGAGAACCTTGTGGAAAAGATTGGGTACAAATTTGTCTTTTAATTCAGCCTATCATCCTCAGACTAATGGCCAAACTGAGGTTGTCAATAGGTCATTAGGCAATCTGCTGAGATGTTTGACAAGAGAACATGGTAGTAGTTGGGATGTGGTACTCCCACAAGCAGAGTATGCCTATAATGTTTCTAGAAATAGAAGTACAGGTCTAAGTCCTTTTGAAGTTGTTTATGGTAGTCATCCTAGAGGAATTTTTTAATTAAGAGATGTTCAAGGGTTGGACAAAGGGAGTGGACATGCTGATACATTTGCAGAGGCTATGAAAGAGATCCATCAACAAGTCAAAGATACTCTACACCAGAACAGTCAGAAGATCAAGGCTAGATTGGATCAAAGAAGAAGGGATGTGCAGTACCAAATAGGAGATATGGTCATGGTTCATCTCAACAAGAACAGACTACCCACAGCAAAACACAACAAGTTGATGATGTGAAAAAATTGGACCTTGTCAGATTCTTGAGAAATATGGTCCTAATGCTTACAAAATTGAACTCCCTGATGATATTGCTATTTCACCTATATTTAATGTTGCTGATCTAACATTATATAGGAGTCCTGATACAGGTGAATGTACAGCAGATTCTGTCCAAGACAATGCAGAGTGGGTACAACATTTACCACCTAAGGAACCACCAAAGATGGAGTGCATCTTGGATAGCAGGACAACCAAGAAGACAAGAAATGAGACCTATTTTGAGCACTTAGTCAAATGGTAAGGACTTCTAGACTCAGAAGCCACATGGATGCTGGAAGCAGACATCAAAAAGCAGGGTGGTGATTTGCAGTAGTTAGTCTCTAAGAGGACGTGAGACAACTTTCACCCGGGGAGTATGGTGCAGGAGCACCTAGAAAATCATGTTTTCTTTTGTAATAAGGTCTATTTGACCAATGCATTTTAATTTCATTTGTATCTAGGTTCATTTTGTAAGTCCCAAGTGACTTTAGAACACTTGTTGAATTATAACCACATAATGCCAAAATAAGGCAGTAGGGCAGTTGGAGGTTGTTTTAGTCGGTTGTCTCCTAGCCGCTTGGATTGATCTCCCAGCCACTTGGAGTCAGTTTGGTACTACTCAAGGTGAGTTGATAAATACCTTGAGGAAGGAACCAAATGATCATATATTGTAATCAGATCGAAGTAGAACTGTGATCGAATGTGATTGTATTGTGCTCAGGAGAAATAAAGTAATTCTGTTCTATCCATTTGATTTCCATTTCTTATAACTGTAAATCATGTAACTGTAGATTTCCATTCATTCTGCATTTTCCATTGTTACCATATGTCGTTGTGAAGCATTCCACTAGTGAGATTTCTATTGAAATCAATGGAATGGCTTTGTTGTATGAATATTTGTTTTGCTTTTTGTTTTGTTTTTCCTGTTTAGCGGTACAGAGGATCCAGACAGGGCATTTCACGCAATAGGATGACCTAGCATCTCCATGTGCTAGGGTTCACAGGAAGTAAACTATGCGATGGCGTATTGGTGCATTGGCCAAAGATTACAAGAGTTCATTGACAGAACGAGTCTCACCAAAGGCAAATGCCATCGAGGCTTTGGCAGCAAGATGAGAGACTTGGTCAACGGAGTTGAATCGGTGGCTCTTTTGTTAGTTTGTCGACTGTGAGAAATTAGGGCATCGGTCTGTGGTATTCGCTGTGCGCTCCCCATCACCAGGTATTTGAATGGCTTAAGGATGAACATCCAAGATGGGATCAACATCTTAGCACCAGACATAGTGAACAAGTGTTTCTAGATGGCCTTAAGGGCTGAAGAGAAGATAAAGAGAAAGAGTTAGCAGAACAATAGAGGTAGAGGTGGAAGGAATTTCAGAGGCAGAGGCAGTTTTGGAGGAAGAAGTCCTAACCAGAGGCCTAGTGGTAAGTCTAGCCAAGACGAGCAAGTTGGGGACTCAAGTAGCAGAGGAGGCTATCGAGGAAGAAGGCCTAATGGAAGAGGTGGGACAAGTGGATCAGGTAGAGGATCCAAATTCTCGAATATGAGATGTTATAATTGCAATCAAATAGGGCATCAGGCATACAAGTGTCCAGAGAAGGCCTCAACTTCTCATGGTGGTGAGAAGAGAACCACTTTGATTCAAGAAGATGCAAGGAGTGTGACATCTCCTGAAGTGAATCTAGCATCCGAAATGGGAGAAAGTTTGATGCTCAAGAGGATGCTACTCAAGGAACTAGTGCAGACTGAACCATCGCAAAGAAGGGCTTTGTTTAGAATCAACTGCAAGCTCCAAGGTAAGGTTTGTAAAGTTATTATTAACTCTGGTTCTACTGATAACATTATATCTTTGGAAGCAATGAATAAGTTGAAGTTAGCAAAGATACCCCATAACAGTCCATATAAAGTCAGTTGGTTGAATAAGGGGCAGCATGTACTCATCAATGAACAAGCATGGGTAGAATTCAATATTGGGGGGTATAGAGATAAAATCTTGTGTGACATCCTTCCAATGGATGCTTGCCATCTTTTGTTAGGCAGACTATGGCAGTTTGACATAAAAGCTCATCATGATGGAGAAAAGAATGCTTAATCATTCCAAAAGGATGGTGTGAGTTATAGGATACAGTCATTGGTAGAAGAAGATCCACAACATGTAGGGTGTAGTGTAATGTTGGTAGGAGAAAAATAATTCATGGATACACTAAAGGAAGGTGATGGAGTAAGTTTTGCTTTGATTGTGAAGCCTAAAGGGGAAAATAAGAAAAGTGTGAGAGAAGTAGGACCTAAGGAGGTCAGAGATTTGCTTGAGAGTTACAAAGGAGTGATTGCAAAGGATATACCTGATTCCCTACCACCAATCAGAGACATTAGCCATTAGATAGATCTCATACTAGGAGCAGTACTTCCTAATAAGGTAGTATATAAAATGACCCCACAATAGAATGAAGAGATAGCAAATCAGATTCAAGAACTCCTAAACAAAGGGTTGATAAGGAAGAGCCTTAGCCCATGTGTAGTATCTATTGTTTTAGCCTCAAAGAAGGATGGGAAATGGAGACTGTGTACTGATTCTAGGGCAATAAATAGGATAACCATCAAGTATAGGTTTCCTATTCCTAGAATAGAAGATCTAATGGATTGTTTGGGAGGGGCTACTTATTTCTTGAAAATAGACTTGAAGAGTGGGTACCATCAAATAAGGATAAGAGAGGGGGATGAGTGGAAGACAACTTTCAAAACCAATGAAGGGTTGTATGAGTAGCTTGTGATGTTATTTGCTCTTTCAAATGCCCCTAGTACCTTTATGAGGCTGATTAATGAGGTGTTGCAGGAATTCATAGGGAAATTTGTGGTAGTCTATCTTGATGATATTTTGGTGTTTAGTAAGAGCAAGGAAGAACACTTGAAACATTTGGAGATAGTCTTGAAGAGGCTGCAAGATCAGAAGTTAATGATAAACTTGGAAAAGTGTGACTTCATGAAGCAAGAATTGGTGTAGCTAGGTTTTGTCATCTCTAAGGGTGATTTGAAAATGGATCCTTCCAAGGTAGAAGCTATTTTGAATTGGCCTACACCTAGGAGAGCAGGAGAGGTCAGAAGTTTCCATGGTTTGGCCATATTTTATAAGAAATTCATTAAGAACTATAGTGACATCTGTGCACCTATGTTGGAGACCATCAAGGGTGGAGGTAAGATGAATTTTGAGTGGATGAGAGAAGCAGATAGGAGCTTTGAGAGTCTAAAATAGAGAGTTGCTAAATTCCCTATTTTAGTGTTACCTGATTTCAATAAGGTTTTCACAATTGAATGTGATGCAAGTGGACTGGCCATAGGAGCAGTGTTGAGCCAAGAAGGCAGACCAGTAGCCTTCTTCAGTGAAAAGTTAAATGAAGCCAAGAGGAAGTACTCCTCTTATGATCTAGAGTTGTATGCTATGGTACAAGCTCTGCAAAAATTGAGGCACTACTTGCTTCCTAAAGAATTTATTGTATACACTGAAAATCATGCTCTTAGTTTTTTGAATGGACAGGAAAAGCTCAGCCATAGACACATAAAATGGGTGGAAAGTCTTCAAGCATACACCTTCATCATCAAACATAAGAAAGGAATAACCAATAAGGTTGCTGATGCTCTAAGAGAAGGGTGTTGACAGTGCAAGAAGTGCACCTACAAAGTATGGGTGTTGAGTCACTCAAAGGATTGTATGAAGAGGACCAAGATTTTAAGGAGATTTATAGGGTATGTAGTGAGTTTGCCAATGCTTTCCACAGTGAATTTTTAGATTATACATTGCAGGATGGACTTTGTTTAAAGGTAGTCAACTATGTATTCCTAAGTGTTCAATGAGGGATAATATTGTGAAGGAAAAATATAGTGGTGGTTTAGGAGGACATTTTGGGCTCAATAAGCACTTGAATCTTGTAAGAATGTTTTACTTTTGGCCAAGGATGCAATCTAATATCAAAAGGTTTGTTGAGAGTTGTATGATTTGCCAAAAAGCAAAAGGAGTCTCAATCAATGCAGGACTGTACCAACCTTTTCCCATACCAAAAAGACCTTGGGAAAGTTTGAGTATGGATTTTGTGATGGGATTACCCAAGACAAGGATAGGCTATGACAGTGTGTTTGTTGTGGTAGATAGATTTAGCAAAATGGCGCACTTTATTCCTTGTAAGACCACCAATGATGCTAGTTACATTACAGGTTTGTTCTTTAAAGAAATTGTCAGGATTCATGGATTACCTTTGAGTATTGTATCTGATAGAGACAACAAATTTGTGGGACATTTTTGGAGCCTTGTGGAAAAGATTGGGTGCAAATTTGTCTTTTAGTTCAGCCTATCATCCTTAGACTGATGGCCAAACTGAGGTTGTCAATAGGTCATTAGGCAATCTGTTGAGATGTTTAAAAAGAGAACATGGCAGTAGTTGGGATGTGGTACTCCCACAAGCAGAGTATGCCTATAATGATTCTACAAACATAAATACATGTCTAAGTCCTTTTGAAGTTGTTTATGGTAGTCATCCTAGAGGAATTTTTGAATTAAGAGATGTTCAAGGGTTGGACAAAAGGAGTGGACATGCTGATACATTTGCAGAGGCTATGAAAGAGATCCATCAACAAGTCAGAGATACTCTAAACCAAAACAGTCAGAAGATCAAGGCTAGAGTGGATCAAAGAAGAAGGGATGTGCAGTACCAAATAGGAGATGTGGTCATGGTTCATCTCAACAAGAACAGACTGCCCACAGGAAAACACAGCAAGTTGATGATGAGGAAAATTGGACCTTGTCATATTTTGGAGAAATATAGTCCTAATGCTTACAAAATTAAACTCCCTGATGATATTGCTATTTCTCCTATATTAAATGTTGTTGATATGACATTATATAGGAGTCTTGATATAGGCAAAGGTACAATAGCTTCTATCCAAGACAATGCAGAGTGGGTACATCATTTACCACCTAAGGAACCACCGAAGATGGAGTGCATCTTGGATAGTAGGACAGCCAAGAAGACAAGAAATTAGACCTATTTTGAGCTCTTAGTCAAATGGCAAGGACTTCTAGACTCAGAAGCCACATGGATGCTAGAAGCAGACATGAAAAGGCAGGGTGGTGATTTGCAGCAGTTAGTCTCTAAGAGGACTTGAGACAACTTTCACCCGAGGAGTATGGTGCAGGAGCACCTAGAAAATCATGTTTTCTTTTGTAATAAGGTCTATTTGACCAATGCATTTTCATTTCAGTTGTATCTAGGTTCATTTTGTAAGTCCCAAGTGACTTTAGGACACTTGTCGAATTGTAACTGCATAATGCCAAAATAAGGTAGTAGGGCAGTTGGAGGCTGTTTTAGTCGATTATCTCCCAACCGCTTGGATTGATCTCCCAGCTGCTTGGAGTCAGTTCGGTACTACCCAAGGCAAGTTGAGAAATGCCCAGAGGAATGAATCAAATGATCATCGATTGTAATATGATCAGAGAAGTAGTGTGATCGAATGTGATTGTATTGTGCTCAGGAGAAATAAAGCAATTTTGTTCTATCCATTTGATTTCTATTTCTTATAACTGTAAATCATGTAAGTGTAGATTTCCATTTATTCTACATCTTCC
The DNA here is from genome assembly GCA_027924645.1 of Cunninghamia lanceolata. Classification (NCBI taxonomy): domain Eukaryota; kingdom Viridiplantae; phylum Streptophyta; class Pinopsida; order Cupressales; family Cupressaceae; genus Cunninghamia; species Cunninghamia lanceolata. Next base: position 430,072 of record BSBN01001028.1, read on the forward strand.
ATTGTTGCCGTATGTCATTGTGAAGCATTCCATTGGTGAGATTTCTATTGAAATCAGTGGAATGGCTTCGCTGTATGAATAGTTGTTTTTCTTTTTGTTTTGTTTTTCCTGTTCAGTGGTGTAGAGGATCCAGACAAGGTGTTTCGCGCAGTAGGATGACCTAGCATCTCCATGTGCTAGGGTTTGTGGGAAGTAAACTGTGCGATAGCATATTGGTGCATCAGCCAAAGGTTACAAGTGTTCACCGATGGAGCGAGTTTCACCAAAGGCAAATGCCATTGGGGCATTGGCAGAAGGATGAGAGACTTGGTTGATGGAGTTGAATCGGTGGCTCATCTGTTAGTTTGTTGACTATGAGAAATTAGGGCATCGGTCTGTGGTATCCGCTGTGCACTCCCCATCATTTACTCACAGAATAGATTATAATTTCAAGTAAAAGACAGAAATCGGGACATAAGAGAGGAAAGAAATCATGCATATATTGATCATGAAGGTCAAAAACCATTACATTACAAAATATTCAGTAGTAGAAGTAGACACAATATAGCTAATCACATTCATTTGGTGGATAAAAGGAAGACAACAGAGGCCAAATTTAGTCACAGTGAGTCACATTCCCATACCCTACAATTACACTAATAGGTCTGACTACCAAAAAATTGGCAGCATAACAGCCCAAAATAAAACCATCCTCTTTTTTTTAATGAGGTTATATTACATTTTATAGGTCAAGTTCTTGCGTAGAAGGCATTGAAGTCGCTCCACAAGATCTGAGGTCATCAATGCAGGAACAAGGGCGTAGAGATAGGGGCATGGTGAAAGGACAGGAACCATGTCGCTGGTAGGTCCACAACCATCAAAAAATGGTTTCCTAAACACAAGATAGGATAGGGCATTGAAGAGAAGAGCCCCAAAGTCGTTGCCAAACACATGAAAATCTAAATCTAAAAACTTCTGGTTTAAACTGTGTGTAGCTTTTTTTAGCATCGATGTTTCGGATCACACTCTGTGATCCATCATCAGGATGAGAAAGAGAGAATGAAAGAAATGAACTGCAGATCAAGTTCTATAAAAGAGAGAGGTTTACACAGTTTACAAGATAGGAGAGAAGAAAAATAAAGAAAAGAGGGATGAAAACAATTATCAATCAAAACAAAAATAAGAATAAGAATAAAATGAGGATAATTTTCCAATGAAATGATAAGATAACGCAAATAAAAACCTTCAATAAATTATGAAAAAGGACTAAAGAAGGAAAGTCATAAAAGATAAGAGAATAAAATAACATAATAAATAAAAATGAAAACAAAACAAAAAGTTTACAAACTAAATAAATTCAAAAAAGAGAATTTAGAAATCTATCCTAGTCAAAGCATGCTATCTTAATCAGACGGAGACAAAAGTTTTGAGAAGATATAGAAAGATGACATTAGTAAGTTAAAAAGAAACAATGCACTCAAGTTAAGTAATACATTATAAATGTTAAAGATAGTAAATTGCTTAAATAAAAATACTACAATAATAATATAGTTATAAATGCATAAATAAAACTAGCTATAAAATATTAGAAAATAGTAGTTAAATGCTAGTGAGCAATAAAGCCTTGAGAAGTGAATAAAAAGTGAGAGATTGAAATTACTCAGAAAACCATTTAGTACGTACTATTATGGAAGAAGTTACGAATATGTAAGTCATAACATAAAAATTATGGAAGAATGAAATGGACAACAATAGTGAGCAAAAATAATGCTCTCAAAGAAATATTAAAGAGATAATTAATAAGATATAAAAGAACAAGAAAAGTAGAAAATATTAAATGGTTAAAATAGTATAGATAAATTGCATTAACCAATACTAAAATAGATAAGTATTGGTGAAGAAGATAGTTGAAAATAGTGAAGGAAGTAGTGAGTGAAAGAGAACGACAAATGAAGACTAGATATAACTTAGCAAGTAGAATTATGGGAGTAGTGAAGATATAACATGAAGATCTACCAGCAAGACACAAAGCCCATACGCATTGAAGAGTGAAGCCATCTGCCATGAATCCACCTGCAAAGCCTACCAACTAGAATAAATGCAACAATAACATCCCCTACATATGCCAAATCGATCGCTGAAACGTCCAGTCGATCGAGCCTGCAGATTTGAATGAAATTTTGAAAGTGAAGATATCCTCCTCAAAGCTTGCCAGATGAAAGAGGAGGCAAAAACAAGCACATTTGCCTTTTTGAGCATGCATAAATTCCTCAGGATGAAGGAGATATGGGTAGTCAAAGTTCAAGTCAACTGCATCTTGCATTTATATATCGCTCTGCATCTGTAATTGTATTGGGCTCTGAATTTTCCCTGTTTGACCGAACTTGCATCTTTAGCCTTTGAGTTAGTGGCCATCAATTTTATCCCTGCTGCCAAGAGAGCTATCGTTTGTATGCATACAGACATACATAAATTGATACACTGTAAAAAAACCATGATGACATCAGCATCATATAGAACTTGGGCAAAGAACAGGCATGGATGATGTCATCATGCTATCGGGTCCTTTAAATCCTTTAATTTTGCACTTATGCAATCTCTTCACTTTTTGCATTTTGCATATCAAATCGCTTTGCATGTCTTTGAATCTCCCTTTGTATATACTTTTATATGTGCAATTGTATATACAATACAATGGCCAACATACAAAAGTGGACCTTAACTTTTGTATCACCTTTTGTATATATGCCCTTGCCATGTGTCATCACTCGATTGGTCACTGAGCTGAACCTGGGACCCACCGCTGAACATTCTTTGCATCTTTATCGGCCATCAGAGAAACCTCAAACTGAGCCACTGATAAGGCCTGTCTCGCTGAAAATCCTTTGTATGTGTCTTTGTACATCGCAATTGTATATAGGAGATATAATCGCATGTACATACAATAGGTGGACCCCAACGGATTATCAACCATATTGGATCATTGAAATAGGTCCAACCTTGTATCTTTTCTTTTTTGCATATTGGCATATACATGCACTTCAACATACAACTGCAGACCCTACCGCTGAGTTTGCCAAATTTAATTTCCCAGTCGGGTCTGCATTGTATATCTCTGTTGTATCTATCTTTTGTATATGCAATTGTATATAGGATTGTATATGGGATGATACAATCACATATACATACAATAGGTGGACCCCAACTTGAAATCTGCCACATTTGATTCTTCATTCGCATCCAAATTGTATGTATTCCCTGTTGCATCACCTTTTGTATATCGCATATACAATGCGAATATACAAACACAATTGCATACAATCACATCTGCCTCTCTAAACCAAATTGCATATTCTTTCAGGTTCAGGATTGTATCTCAAGATGTATATGCCATTGTATATAGGATTGTATGTGCAAAGATACAATTGTATATACATACAAAAAATGGACACACCTTTTGTATATCCCCCTTGTATATTGCCTTGTACATGCATTTGTATATGCAATTGCATATACAAAGATAACCCAATGCACATTCACCTTTGTATCCCGCCTTTTGTATCTAACCTTGCATCTTCCTTTGTATATACAATTGTATATGCGATTTTATATGCAATACAACAGATATACATACAATGATACATACAATTGTATATGCATATAAAAATGACTAAGTATAAAACTGGGAATTATCTGTAATGGAAGGCACCTAAAGACAAAAGATTTTTGGGTTTTTCTGGGTTTTCTGCAAGGATTCTCAAGGTGCGATTTTGAAATTTTTGGCAAGGAAGACCATGGGTAATTGAAGAATTTAAGACTTTCCTCTTTCTATTTAGGCTTTCTCTGATTGGATTTCTTTGATAGAAAGAGAGGGACAGGAATATTTTGGGGCTAGGTAAAATATGACAACATTTTGGTGACCTCTTAGGGATGTTTGCTTGCTAAACATCAGACTAGTGGCCTTATACATCCATTGGGCATGGAGTCAAAAGAGACTGCAACAAGAATAGAGGATCTTGGAACACTGAGCAAGCTACCAAGCCAAAACAGAGTGCAAGGGCACTTATTGAAAGGAAACCTAAAACTAAAACAAAACCTACTCTAATCCTAAACTAACCAGTCAGAAGTGACCTTAAACAAATCCATTAACTGGTTCTTGAAAGTAACTACTGTTCCTTAATAATTTACAATGCTTCTCATGCATGTGGGCAGTTAAAAAGAGGTGAGGGAGGGATGGGCATATGACAAAATGATAAAACATCCCCCACAAAATGGAGATAAACTCACCTATCCACCTAGACTGATTGCTAATGCTGCTAACTTGTGGTGAATAAATAGGCGGATCTCACCCATTTTGATGCTTAACTTCATGCTTAGAGGTAAGCATGACAAGTGGTGACTCCTCTTGATGTGTCTCCAGCTGGGCTAGATGCCTGATTGGGCATCCCCTTGGTGTGACATGCAAATCATCATGGTTGATCTCATGTCTCTGCTCTGATTCTTTCTCTTCTTGCTAGTCTGAATACTCTAGCTCTTGTATCTCAATTAGAGATATGGTTGTTTCCACCCCATGAACAAAATTCTCAGGATTTTCTAACTTAGGCTCAGAAAATGAGCCATGCACATGCTCAAAAGAGAAGACCTCCACACCAAGAAGCTGATATCCCTGCTGGATAATAAAGAACAAGTCTTCAATTTGTTCTTGTCCATGTTCAGCCTCCTCATTAGTCAATGGACAATCCTCTTCTACTAGGGTGTCTAATAACTCATCAAAGCTATCAACTCTTGGAAGGATTTTAGAAACAATTGGTTCAAGCTCAAAATAGTCATTACCACTCAAGGAGGTATACTTTAAATCAAGAGTTTCTTCTTCAATGAAGGAAGGCAAAAACTCAAACATTGAAGTAGCCTCTTCCAACAAACTTTCATTTGTTATATCAGCCTCAAACTCTTATGTACAACAGAAAGGAAGCTCCTCCAACCAGCTGAGATCTTGCAAATCAACTTCATGAAAGGTTTCTTGACTTGAGAGAATGGACTCCTCTTCATCAAGACCATATTTTTCCTCTTCCTGATTTTGAATTGGTGTGAGAGTATTGGCCTTTACAAGGTTTGGTATTTTGTAACCAGGATGCTTAGTCCAAGAAGGCTGCCATGGTAGAGTATTTTGAGGCTCTTTCATAGATTCACTTTGGTTTGAAGTATGGATTTGTTTGAAGCTAGGAATAGGAGAGAAATGTTTTACTTTGAGCTCTTGCACTTGAGCAAGCAACTATTTTATTTGTTTCTCCTTAGTTGCAAGTTGCATGTTCAAGCATTCTTCCTCATACACCCTTCTATTTTCTGCCTCCTACTGATAACAAGAAATTTGATAGGACCACTCCTCTTGCTGCATGTTATATTGTGCTTCTCTATCTATGTCTAAGATTTGCGTTTGGAAATCCAATAACAAACTCTCCAAATCAGCATCATTTTGGGACTGACTAGGGAGGTTGCACATTTGATTTAGAGTAGAATAGGTTTCACAACACTGACTAGAGGAATGAATAGGCTACAAATAAGGATAAGCAAGAGTGGTTTGAAAATGCTCTTGCTAGTAATGCTGATCATAATGAGGCAAAGAGCTGTTTGGAGGCCAAAAGTCTAAATTTTCACGAAAAGGAGGAGAAAAACCATTGTGGTGTTGATAACTAGACATTGCAAGGGTAAAGCATGAAGCATAGGCAAGTCTAGATAACAAATTAGGAATGCATATGGACAACATGGGCTTGAAACACTAGGATGTGAGATAGAACACCAGATAGAGTCACCAGCTGCTAAAAAAAATACTTTCAAATGATAGAAAACTAACAAGTAACACCAACCTCATTAGTTGCTTGTACCTGGACTGCTAGAACTAGTTGATTCTTTGCTTGTAGAGTCACCAGGTGTGTGAATATTGCCTCCACAAACTGATGTTGTTGACATACACACCAAATATCAACAATGAATAAAGGACTTGTAGACTATGATAGTCCAATGTGTCCCACCGGGCGTGCTAAAAACTATTGTCACATTGAATTGCACCCTACTTGGAGAGAGTCCAAGCATTCTAATGACACAATGGGAATGATCTCGAAGTGTGAGACCTTGTGAACTAAGATCAGACCTCCAGAAAAGGCCGGCTTCCTATTTCTAAGCCTAACACTTAGAAGGATATATCTAAACCTAGTTCTAATGCTTGCAGGGGAAAAGGGTTAAAAGGAAACTAAAATGAAAAGGGTGAAACACCAGATTTAGTGAACGATGGTGATCCTAGAAGAGAGACACAACAATGATCTCAATCATGAAGGGAGTTCACACAGACTTATAGGGCTAATTGAGGCTTCGATATGAAGATCTAACCTATAGAGGAGCCATTTTACTCACATAATAGATTATAACTTCAAGTAAAACACAGAAATCGAGACATAAGAGAGGTAAGAAATCATGCATATATTGATCATGAAGGTCAAAAACCATTACATTACAGAATATTTAGTAGCAGAAGTAGACATAGTATAGCTAATCACATTCATTTGGTGGATAAAAGGAAGACAACAGAGGCCAAATTTAGGCACAGTGAGTCACATTCCCATACCCTGCAATTACACTAAGAGGTCTAACTACCAAAACATTGGCAGCATAACAACCCAAAATAAAACCATCCTCTTTTTTTTTAATGAGGTTACATTACATTTTATAGGTCAAGTTCTTGCGCAGAAGGCATTGAAGTCGCTTCACAGGATTTGAGGTCATCAATGCAGGAACAAGGGTGCAGAGATAGGGGCATGGTGAAAGGATAGGAACCATGTGGTTGGCAGGTCCACAACCATTAGAAAATGGTTTGCCAAATGCAAGATAGGACAGGGCATTGAAGAGAAGAGCCCCAAAGTTGTCACCAAACACATGAAGATCTGCTAGTAAGACACAAAGCCCATACGCATTGAAGAGTGAAGCCATCTACCATGAATCCACCTACAAAGCCTACCAACTGGAATAAATGCAACAATAACATCCCTTGCGTATGCCAAATCGGTTGCTGAAACGTCCAGTCGATTAAGCCTACAGATTTACATCAAATTCTGAAAGTGAAGATAACCTCCTCAAAGCCTGCCAGATGAAATAGGAGGCAAAAACAATCACATTTTCCTTTTGGAGCATGCAGAATTTCCTCAGGATGAAGGAGATATGGGTGGTCAAAGTTGAGGTCAACTGCATCTTACATATGTATATCGCTTTGCATCTGTAATTGTATCGGGCTCTGAATTTTCCCTATTTGACCAAACTTGAATCTTTGGCCTTTGAGTTAGCAGTCGTCAATTTTATCCCTGCTACCAAGAGAACAATCGTTTGTATACATACAAACATACAAAAATGGATACACTATAAAAAAACCATGATGACGTCGGCATCATATAGAACTTGGGCAAAGAACAGGCCTGGATGACGTCATCATGCTATCGGGTCCTTCAAATCCTTTGATTTTGCACTTATGCGATTTCTTCACTTTTTGCATTTTGCATATCAAATCACTTTGCATATGTCTTTGAATCTCCCTTTGTATATGCTTTTGTATGTGCAATTGTATATACAATACAACGAAACATACAAAAGTGGACCTTAACTTTTGTATCACCTTTTGTATATATGCCCTTGCCACGTGTCATCACTTGATTGGTTGCTGAGCTAAACCTGGGACCCACCGCTGAACATTCTTTGCATCTTTATCAACCATCAGAGAAACCTCAAACTGAGCCACCGATAAGGCCTGTCTCGCTGAAAATCCTTTGTATGTGTCTTTGTACATCACAATTGTATATAGGAGATACAATCACATGTACATACAATAGGCGGACCCCAATGGATTATCAACCATATTGGATCATTGAAATAGGTCTGACCTTGTATATTTTCTTTTTTGCATATTGGCATATACATGCACTTCAACATACAATTGTAGACCCCACTGCTGAGTTTTCCAAATTTAATTTCCTAGTCGGGTCTGCATTGTATATCCCTGTTGTATCTATCTTTTGTATATGCAATTGCATATAGGATTATATATGGGATGATACAATCGCATATACATATAATAGGTGGACCCCAACTTGAAATCCGCCACATTTGATTCTTCATTCGCATCTAGATTATATGTATTCCCTGTTGCATCACCTTTTGTATATCGCATATACAATGCGAATATACAAACAAAATTGCATATAATCGCATCTGCCTATCTAAACCAAATTGCATATTCTTTCGGGTCTGGGATTGTATCTCAAGATGTATATGCCATTGTATATAGGATTGTATGTGCAAAGATACAATTATATATACATACAAAAAATGGACACACCTTTTGTATATCCCCCTTGTATATTGCCTTGTACATGCATTTGTATATGCAATTGCATATACAAAGATAACTCGATGCACATTCACCTTTGTATCCCGCCTTTTGTATCTGACCTTGCATCTTCCTTTGTATATATAATTGTATATGCGATTGTATATGCAATACAATAGATATACATACAATTGTCTATGCATATAAAAATGACTAAGTATAAAACTGAGAATTATTTGCAATGGAAGGCACCTGAAGACAAAAGATTTTTGGGTTTTCTAGAAGGATTCTCAAGGTGAGATTTTGGGATTTTTGGCAAGGTAGAGCATGGGAAATTGAAGGATTTAAGGCTTTCCTCTTTCTATTTAGGCTTTCTCTGATTGGATTTCTTTGATAGAAAGAGGGGGACAGGAATATTTTGGGGCTAGACAAAATATGACAACAGTCCAAGCCAATTAGGGCTGAACTTACCTTTTTCTCCAGGTGGTACGTTTATATTGCGTTGATTTTCATAAAGAACTAGATCCCCAACGTTGAATGAATGTTGTATGACATGTGAATTGTAGGATCATTGTACACCTTTTTGATAAGCCTTGAGGTGCTTAAGAGCGTTAATTCGCCTTCGTTAAGCATCTCAAGTTCTTGTAATCTTTTCTCATGTTCCATGTCATCATCCATGATGTCTCTTAGGGAAATTCTTAGGGAAGGAATTTCTAATTCTAAGGGCATTATAGCATCTGCGCCATAGATGAGATTATATGGTGTATTACCAGTAGGTGTTTGAATGCTTGTTCTATAAGCCCATAATGCATATGATAATTGAGTACATGCCAATCTTTTTGATGTTTATTAACAGTTTTTCATAAAATCTCTCCAATAACTTTGTTTGAAGCTTCTGCTTGGCCGTTTGATTAAGGATAATAAGGCATAGAGAAGCAATGTTGTATATGGTATTTTTCAAGGAACTTTTTCACATCCTTGTTCTTAAATGGCATACCATTGTCCAAAACGAGGGAGGAAGGTATTCCAAATCAAGAAATAATGTTGTCTTGTATGAATTGCTAGATTACATCAGCAATTGTGGATCGCAAGGGGACTGCATTGACCCACTTTGTGAAATAGTCAGTGGCGGTAATGATGAACGTGTGCCCTTGAGAAGAGGGTGGGGAAATTTTACCAATTAGATCCAAACCCCAAATAGAGACAGACCACAGTGACACCTGGGCATGAAGCTCTTAAGCGGGAGCATGGATTAGGTGTTTGTGTTGTTGACATTACGGGCATCTCTTGATGTAAGAAAAGGAATATTACTCCATGTGTTGCAAATAGTAGCCCATTCGTAACAATTTTTGCACTAAGGACTTTCCTCCAAAATGCCCTCCACAGGCACCAGAGTGAGCTTCTCCTAAAGCTATCAGAATCTTTGAATTACTTAAACATTGGAGTAAAACACCATTGTAACTTCATTGATATAAGACATTTTCTAGTATAATGTATCGTGTTGCTAGTTTGTGTAAATAGATTTAGGCATTCTTAAGTGTCATAATCAGTAGTATAAATAAGGGTATTATCCTTATTTGTTACCAAAGAAGCTTTATGTTTATCAATCAAAGCGTGCGATGTGATTGATGCAATATTTGATGTTTCAGGAATGAGGTTTTTGTGTGTGTATTCTCTTGTAGAGGAAGATGTAAAATCCAATGAACCCCAGTCATCACCAACAAATGCATTTGATTATTTAGACTCTTGCATAAAATTTTCAGTAGCAAGAGGAGTAGATAAATCCATTTTTAGATTGTTTAGAGTCTTAGGACAAACAACATGCTTATGAACTTCCATTTGTAAGCAACTATCTAGTTTAGGATTAGCATGACTAGTGTGTAATTTATCTTTGAATATAAACTTGATTGAATGATGTAGAGTAGAAGGAATTGTTCCTAATGCATGTATCCAAGGTCTACCAAGAATCATGTTATAAGATAGAGAGCAAGGCATGACATGAATCAGGGTAGGCACCATCACAGGTCCAACTTGTATAGGTAAAGTTATAATGCCAACGGATTGTCATCCAATATTGTCAAAACCATGGATACTTAATGATTCTGGTTTAATTCCAGATGTATCAATATTAATCTTATGTAATAAGTCAATGCCACAAACGTTAAGGGCTGATCCATTATTGATCATAACTGTCTTAACCAATGTTTTGTTTATTGTAATAAAGATAATCAAAGGATCATACTAATTTTGAACTTTAAGAGATGGAAATTCATGTTGTTGAAACATGATATCTATTTTTGTTGCATGCATACAATGTAATAGAGCAGCAAAATCATTCAGTTTAACAGTAGGAGGAACAATCACCTTTTGTAAATCTTCCTGTAGCATTCCATGGTAAGTAGGTGAAGTTTGTATAAGTTCCCAAAGAGATATCTTTGTAGGAGTAGCACGAAGTTGCTCTACAAGATCATAGTCTTTACCACCTTTATATGTTAAACAAGGTGCTTGAGGAAGCGTAGGTTGAGAAGCCGGTGAAGATATCAAAACACTTGATTGTTGTGTACTTTGTCTATTATTTCAAGTATTGTATGCACGAGAAACCACATTATGATTAGTTTGTTGTGACTTTTGTTGCGCTATTTGTTTAGCATAATCATAAATTTGATCAGGAGGTTGAGAAGAAGATGGACAACCTTTAACAGTAAGTACAGGTTTAGAAGATGGTTGCACCACATTTGAACATAAAGTGACCACAATTTTTGGTTTTTCAAGCTCTTCTCTAATTTTAGGAATATAAATTGCATTTACAAGTCCTTGAAATAACGACGACTTTGAGGTCGTAGTGTAATGTTCAATCGAGATAAAGTCCTCAAGGGATTCATCTAACATATCAAAGTCATCATGACTAAATGACTCATCATAAGCATGAAAATCTTACAAAAAATAATCTGACATTTTAACATGCTCTTATTTTAATCCAAGATTCAAATGCACAATGATGGCCTAGGAAAATGAAATCCTATGTAAAATAATGAATAACAATTTTTTTCAACTCTTTTGGTGAAAAGATAAAGAATATGATTCACAATTCAATGCATGCAATTTCACCAAAGAGATTTTTCAATCTAAGTATGCTTTAGAACAGCAAATTATTTCAGATCTAAAGTGTAAAGGATGCAAATTCTTTAAATCTTAGGTTCACCAAAATGTTTAGTGGAAAATTGGATAGTTTGTTTCAATTAGATTAAGGAGTACTATTTCACCAAACTAAACATTGGGAGGACAAGGATTGAGTGTGAGGTCAATCTATGAGTTACTTGTCTATCCCTTATGCTCGCGATATCTAATTTCAAGAGCCTAACTAAGGTTTTGTTAAGTGTTCCACTCATAAACCAAATAAAACCCTAATTATGCCTTAAATCAGAAATATTCAGGAATCGGTAACAAAGTAGACAAAACTGATCACATAAATGTAGAGAAAGAGTTTCAAAGACTATGCACCTAGATTTTGAGGGCTGACTGGACTATGGTGCCCATTCCTTAGTCCCAAAAGTTCCTGAAACTGGAAATCTTCTGCACAGGCTGTCTGACACTCCCAAATGGCTTCCAGATCCTGGAAATCACCCCCAGTTGGACTAGGGTGCTTGCTCTTTAGTCCCGCAAGTGTCAGAATATGAAAACTTGAAAGTCTGTGATGACTATACCCTCAATATCCTCCTTTCTGTAGCTTCTTTCCGCTGGAACCTATAAAATATGATCTACACCTACAAAAGAAAGAGAAAGATGTTGTGGCTATATAGGAGCTTGCCTCGGTCAAGCCTCGTCTTTGGTATTTCTACCTCAACAATAGCTAGAGATAAAGATTTGTAGAAGTGTGTGCAAACCTAACAATGTTTATGCAGAAATATCAAACCCTAGATGTCTCAATCAAGGGAAGATCAACAACTTGATTTGAATCAATAAACTCATACAACTTCACCTCAAGGAGATGAAAACAAATGAAAACTTGCATGAACAAGAAGGTGAATCAACAATGTCCATGGAGGATCTCAAAGCTCGATGTTGGAGGCTTCAACCCTTCTCCTAATCATGCAAAGAGTGTACAAACCTTAGGAAGAGAAAGATAGTCTCAAGATCTTGATTCCTAATCTCCATCCATTGTCTCCATGATAGCAAATATACAATACTTTCGAAAGCTTCAACAATTCACTGATCTCCAATGGCAATTTTGGTAGAGTTTTGGCATCAAGCTTGCATAAGAATTGTGTGTGTTAAAATGATTTTCAAATGTTTTTTTATATCTAGCTTTAAGGAAATTCAAATTTTGAAATAACGTCTTGATATCGCTTGAAAATCAAGATTTTGAAAACGGAATCCTGAGGCACTCAGCGAGAGTTGACATCCCACCAAAATTCAAAATCCTAGGAAATAGGGGAGGACTAGGGCGTGGGCACCCAAGTCCAAGCCCCCAATTTCCACTCAGATTTGCTTTTTGGGGGTCCCAGGGACCTGTAATTCAAACTCCCTTTACGGGTTCCACCAAAAGGTTACCTCAAAAAGTGAACATTTTGTTACTAGACTTAGTAAATCAGGGTTTCGAGAAGGTCATAAAGAAAAAGGTTGAGAGGTCACCAAAGCGAGGAGCTAAATTGAGGGAAATTGTACCATTCCACATAGGAGGACAATTTTTGATGTTACAGTTATCTTTCCTAACAACTTGAAATTCTGCAGCCAATATCTCCCTTTTGCTAGAAATAGAGGTGTACAACTTTGCAGTTTCCTCAATATACAATAAACCATCAGGAGTAATTTTCTCCATCCATTAATCAACAACACTACCTATGGCTTGGCACAATTTGATTTGTTGCAATGATTTGGGGTCTGGGCCATCCATAGCTATTCTAGGCATCTCATCTAAAGGTTGAGCAGTAATTCTCAAGATAGATTGAATAAATGAAGTCAAAGATCTCACCTAAGCTTGTAATTTGACATTCTCTTGTTGCTCATTCTTAATTATTTTTGATAAAGTACTCATAGAGAACTTAGCATGATAGATTTCACTTTCAACAGTGGAAGGTCCCATATCAAATCGGCTCATATTACAGTCAGCTTCAGTGACTTCACCTTCATTTTTATCACCTATACGATTTGCAATTTCTAGAATATGATGTTTTGGAGTGGGATATGCCCCCATTCTAGACATCCTCTTAGCTCTCTTAGGCTTAGGTGTGTCGTCCAACAACTTAGCCACAATGTCTTTGTTTATACCTATTGTGGGAGCATATCTCTTCTTATTTTCAACAACCTTCTTTAACCACAAGGGGGAGGGGGATGCAAAAACACTAGCATTGACATTAGTATTCAATACCACACCATGTTAATGCACAGGAGGAGTACTATGTCCCAGAGGATCACTCAAACTAGGGGAATTATGATTACCAAATAAAGACTGAAAAACATTATCATCACCAATTTGATTAAAAATTAAAGAATCACTACCAAGTACCAAAGAGGGGAAAAGAGGCACATGGTCTACTTGCAACTGTCATGAAGCATCCAATCTATTTTGTTTTTCCGTTCTCACAGGCATAGGATGGCCATCTTTCTAACATGTAGTATTCAACCTTGTGCTATCTTCAGGTTGTTCTCCATCTCCACCCGATTGTGAGCCAACTCTATGAAGAGTTGTATCCAAACTTGATGTACTTCTGGGAGTGTGAGATGCTTGAGACTTGCTTTATTCTATTGTAGCAGATTCTTTTGGTGTTGAAGAGCTAGCATACAAGCTATTTCTTAGTTCTTTGTAACACATGAAAAGAACAAATCATAATATCCATGACTTCCTTCTTTGACCAGCATACCTGAGGCAAGGGTCATGCAATAGCATTATGATAACCTTCATCCAAAATGTCTGAGTTATCATCTGTGCCTTCTGGGACTTGTAATGGCAAATCAAAAGCATGGACTTGGTTAATTGTTGACCTCATCCAACATCTTCATTGCACTTACTTTTCCTCCACACAGTCTTACCAGTAGTCCTCAAGATGAGGCTTATGTAGATACATGCTACCTCCATGCATGTTCCTTTTCACTAAGTTTTTGCTATCAAAGGCTGGTCTCATAGGCAGTGAATGGAGATTACACTAAGCCAACAATTTCTCCACACTTCAGGCACTATCATTCCTCTTGCAACAAAAGAAAGATAAAGACACAAGAAAAGAATATCCTTTCTTCTTCATAGCATGGTACCTAATATTTACAGTTGCCATTTGGAGGCAAACTTCCAAAAGCACCAGAAAATATGAAGGATATCTCCACAATTTTAATGAGGCATTTTCAAAACCCTCAATTCTTAAATAGGAAAAAAAATGAAACTGAATATAAAAACTACCAAAATTCATTAACAATGTGGCCGCTTTAGGGGATATTCTACTCTCTAAAGAACCTTCAATCTTCTTTACAGAGAGCATGAGGAAAGAATCATTCACCCTGCAGAACTCTCTCATTCTAATATCCTTTTGTAGCTGCGGGAAATAACAATACACAGGTGTGTCTTGAGTAAGACCCTTGGGTTCTCAAACCAGGCCAAACAACCTCTTTGCTGGCTAGAATGTACACCAAAAGAGAACACATATGAAAAGTCATCTTCTGCTGAAAGTCCGCTATATGCTCGTGCATGTGTTCATATATCAATTTGGCCCAGTCTATGTATTGAGACTCACTACAAATGAGAAAAATAAATTGGCACATCCAGTTTTTGAAAGAGTCAGATTCAACACTCCCAATGATACGATGTAATAGAGTAATCATATCAGAGATTTCTTCTTTGAAGTGACCTCTTTTCAAACTGGTAGGGAGTCTAGACTTCCCTTTCTTCTCAACCTTCAGTTAGCTTTTGGCAATATGATTTTGACACCAGTCTTTCTTATCCTAGAAATCCTCTAAATCCACATGACCGAGGTCTGTATCCCTTACATTTGATAAACCATTCTCAACAACAGAGAGAATTGGAGACCCTTGGAATTTATACTTTATTCTAACTTGCTTGAGAAACCAGAAAGTAAATAATTCTGAACCAATCAAGGATGCAAAAGAGGTCCACAGGTAATTTGGGGAAAACTGGCTATCCAGACTCATGAAAGAAAAATTATTCTTCCTAGACCAAATGAATCACAATTACAAACTGTCACAGTAAGAGAGACGAGGACAAAAGCTAATTACTCTGACATGTTTGCAAAGAGTTCTGTGAATTCTAGGTTAATGGCGGGACTGGGAGATCCTTCAGCATATTCTCCTTGCGGTGTAAAATGAGGCTTTTCCTTACGAGATGACAAATTTAACTGTCGGGTATCAAATCTTATTAAATTCTCCATAAATTTCATTTAATCTTGGTGGTGAACCGTACTTCAAAATTCATAAATGATCCCTTTTATTTCCCTTTGAAAAGTGTGTGAACACCTTTCCTAACATTATGAATTCATACAGATTGACAGGTGTCACTTCTTCGTAGACATCGATAACTCAAAGGACAACACTTTGGGAGTAATGAATGCGTTCAGTCGGGTCATCAGAGATTTTGAGAATGAATGAACCAACCAATCGAGAGTTCAGAAGTTCAAAGAAATTTTGACTCTCTGACTACGAAGGGTTTTATTTTAACAAAATAACGCAAGACCAAAAGTCAAGTCTTAAGACATTTGCTTTTGTGAGGAGTCAGGGAATCAGGAGGTTTAGGAATTCTTGAACTTGCCGACTAAGGTACAAAAAGGCATGGGATCTCTGACTATGAATAGAAAATACTAAGTAAAGGGGTGTGACTTAAAAGAAGGCACAAATAATAAAGAATGAGGAATGGGACATGACTTAACATATGAATGACTTAGGAAAATTTAAAAAATGAGGTAACAGACACACAGATATATATATTAGGATGAAGCAATAAAAAGAAGAGGTCATTAAGAATAACAAGGCCATAATGTCTTAGAGATTGACAAGTTATCATAGAGGCCGCTTAGTAAACAAAAGGAACAAGCCGATATATAGGTCGAACTAGATCAAGAAGGCCATTCTAAAACACAAGGGATAGGTTAAACATACAAAGGATGGTATAAACTTAGCAGAGACCGAGTTAAGCATGCAACAGTTGATTTAATAGAATATGAGGCTATTAGAATAAAAACTGGCCCATAAATAATGTATGCTTGCTGATAGCAATAGAGAAAGTGGATTTTAGAGATTATACAGGCCTCTCAACATGACAAGCCGATAGGTGTTTTCCAAACATAACGGTCATTCAAAGATTACAAAGGCCAATTTAAATCAAAAGAGGCCAATCTATAAAATAATATTCAGGCCGTCCATTTTGAATAGGCTGACAATAATAGTATAAGAGCAGGCTGATAATATCATACAAGCCCACTAAGAATCAAAGAACAAGAACGCACTGACAAGTATCAAGAACAAGAAGAAAACTATACTTAGAGGTTGTTGGGAAGATACTGGTGGATACCAAAAATAAAGGCCATGATAGGGAGTCTTCAGGCTGATAAGGAGACATAAGACAAGTCACAACAATTTTAACATAGGCCATAACAATAAAAGGAAACTGAAAGAGCATAGACTAGATCATATACTCAGCCAAGAGGACATCTATTTACAAAAATGTCTAAAACCACACAAGCCTTTTATTAGATAAGAGATAATAACAGGAACATTTCTTTCCATCTTGCAAACATATCCAAAAGAAAGATAAGAAGAATACCCAGAAAACCGCTCGCTTTCCTTTCCGAAGTTTGACAGTCCTCCTCTCTTTTTGCTCCTGTGCTCTCTATCTTTGTGTCTTTTTTCTTCTCTCTGTTGTTCCTAATAATGAATGCCTTTTCTTAAAATTTATGCTTTCTCCTTTTTAATTCCAATTGATTCCACCCTAAATCAGGCATTCCTATTTTTAGATTTCTACTCATGCTTTTTGTTCAATTGTAGTGAGCTTGTTTTTCATGGAGAGGAGGAAGGTATCAACGCCCCAATTTTGCCTTCTCTATTCCAGTTTTTAATTTCAAATTTCACTAATACTATCATTCCACTCTATTTTACATGGCACGTTATATGTTTTTATAATTATAATTTATTTTTATATATTGTAATTATATATAGGTATCTATAAATATATATACTTATATTAAGTCTAACTAAAATATTATATCAAGAATGGGATGTTTATATACATTATATATATATATATATGTATATACACATTATACACACACACACACACACATATATATTATTTAAATAACTAATAATAATCTATTTGAAATCAACCAATATAGTTTTATTAAAAAGTCGAAAAGATAACATGAATACATGGTGAACTTGTGCATTTAAAAAGAACATAGAAACGAGATTTCATTCATACTAATCATTAGACATCAACCACACCAATATTCAATATCAAAAGCTCAAACAAGATTACGTTTAAAACATAATTTAAACCATTCAATAATGCAATATCTATAAGACTAAGTGAGTGTGTGCATACATCAGGTTTTTCCATCATGCCAACTCTTTCTGACGGGTAGGGTGCTTCTACCTCAATGATGTTCCCGTCTTCGACATCTTCCTGCACTCAATCGCACTCAGATTCTCATCAATAGGTTTGTCCAATTAATCATAGCTGAAGCACAAGGAAACATAGATCCATAATAATACACATATTAATCCATCATTAACAACTTTCTAATTTAAGCATTCATAAAATAACAACAATTTACCTTTTTCACATATGCTATTTCCCAAAAATCAAACAATCCTAACTAAATGTCCAAAAGTCTGAATTATAAATGAATCAAAAAAGGTCGATATGTGACAAATTATAATAGATAATATTATAATATAATATAGTATTATATAATAATATGGATTTATTTATTTTTTATTGGTAAATTATGGTTTGGAGGACCAATCGTTAAAATAATAAAATAAAAATATTGTGCATTGTACCCATAAACAAGGGTGCATTACAATTTAACAAAAGGATGATAACTCAAACTGCCAATGAACAAGAGAAGCCTAAATAAACTAGAAATTATTTTACCTATTGTTACTACTTTCCCATCTTATCATGGGAACACATAGTCATGAGACACTTGCCATTTTCCTCTTTACTTAATGCCTTATTTCTCCACTTTATAGAAGTCCATTCTTTTGCATTTTCCCATTCTTTTGCATTTTCCATAATAGGATCCTTGGTTTTAGATCTTTGGTTTTGTGAGGACACCTCCTCCAAAGGTAGCCCCAAGGCTTTTTAGTTTCCTTTGTAGTTTTAGCATCTTTATCCATCACACCACTATGAGTCGAAGTAGTTAATAAACCAAATTTTGCTAGCATTCTCATCACCATCCTTTGTAATAGGAAAAATGTGTTGATGACTGAGGCTAGCCCCTTTCCACCAAGTTGCTTTCTTTAGGGAATTAACTATTTTACGAAAGGAGAAAATTTTGAATTATCTTTTTCCTTATGACCTATGTCATAACATCATCTGTATCTAAATTCAATCCCTTCATAGTCCACCATTTGGTTCCAAGTTTTGGAACCAACCTTGATTCTAATTTCAATGGGTAGTGGTTGTGAAAGATCCATTTCCACTAAATTCTAAGCAAATGTGAAGGAAGAGCATAGAGTGTATGAGGATTGATCTTCAAAAGATGTTGGTCCTAAAATGAATTTCCCAATGGATTTTCTAATTGAGCTAAGGCAAGTGGAACCCCAAAAATGTAATGACAAATTTGGGAGTCTCACCTAAATCAGAGTAGCTAGAAATGTGTCAATGAAAGGGTTGAAGTTTGGATACCACAATTTCATACCCAAGTAAGATTTGTTCCAAATCTCTAGGGGCCTATTTGTAAAAACATTTCTCTATCCTTAGGAAATTTGTAGGTCACATAAAAGAAGCCTTTAACACAAGGGCCAATGTAGAATTCACCATCCAACAGAGGCTACTTGTGTTTTAGTATCCATTCATTCATCTATACCAAATTTGTCCAAAAATTATGGAAGTGACAAATCAAAGATACTTTTTTATGTAGCTCTTCCTCCTTCATAGTAGTGTCTCCAAGATCTATGGTGGGTGTAATCTCACTCAACTCCAAAAAGGGAGAATTTTCTTGTGCCTTCTTTTTCTACAACCCATCCAAAGATGATTTATCATCCACAAAATGTGGGCCATGAGTTCAAAAATGTGCCATCAAGGAGCATCCAAACTTGGAGAAACATGTCAAGTGTTAACACCAATGGCATCATCAAAGCCAATACTATAGCTAAGGGTCGCACTTTTTAGAGGCAAATAATAGAGAGGCATGGTCATGATATTTTGGTTCCCCTTCATATGGTATCTTTAAACAGATGTCCTATTTTCTATGATTTTAGATTTCTCAGCCCCTTCCTCAGTACCATTCCATTAACAACCACAGAGGTGGTCCCATTACTCTATTATGAGTTGGGTAATTCCATAATCCTATCACTCCACTCAATCCTAATGTAGCTAGGTAGCCTTCACCCAATTGTGAGAATCTATTCATGTATGCCCTAAATTCAAGAGTTTTTTTGACCTATGTAGAAACCCTAGATATAATTGTTAGTTTTAGGATAGACAACTGAGAGGGGGGGTGAATCAATTGTCCCAAAACTTTCTTTTCTTTAAACACTTAAACCTTTTTTGTAATTCAATAGCATAATAATAAAGCAAAAACACATTAACACATATGACACCAAGATTTTAATGTGGAAAACTTGGTTAAGGGAAAAACTATGGGGTGACTAACCCAAGATTGTATTCTCTGTTAAAATAATAAGAAGAACAAAATGGCACATGCCAATTAGGGCTCACTGCCCGAGCACACTGCTCACAAGAGGCTCACTACCTACAAGAGACACACTGTCTACAGAATAATAAATATTACATACTTGAACTGGAGATTAGCATCTTCACCATGCTTGAGTTAGTTCGATTTAAGCTCAACACTTCTACTCTGCCTTTCACTCTTCTCCTCTCTACCACACTCTCATCTCCACCAGCATTTTTTGAAATGACTTCACAACTCTTATTTATACAAGACATTGACTTTAGGATAATCATCAAAGTTGGCACAATACATACTTTATTTTATTATAGAGAAAATACACAAATACAACTTGACTTATTACAAAAGACTTCATGTGAATCACCATACTGTCAGCCACACATATCTGGGACTTCAATCTTCTTTGAGGAACACACTATGCTTCACAGAACATCTTCAAGATCATCCGCAAGATGTGTAAGACATCCAGTCGGCCATGATTAGGAGGAACATCATCACCCAGAAGTAAATCTTCAATTACGAGCTCACTGTCACATTAGAATAAATGCTTGCAGACCTCCACACCATGAACCAATTGAGTTGTCAATTCACATTGTCTTCCTAAACACTCCACCAAATCCGTAGAACATGATATTGCATTTCCGGATCTCACCAGACCTATTTGTGTCACTCTGTCACCTCTAAACATCTGCTAGAATTGGTTTAACTCATATGGCCATAACTTCTTCAAATCTTCATGCGGACCTCTCAAATCTTGACTGGATCATCTTAAGACACATATCTACAGACCCTTTGATGCACATTCTCTGATCTTCATCTTAGTTGGGATCTTCACTTCATAAAACTTCATTGTCTTCATTGTTCTTCTCTGAGACTAATTTTCTCAATATCCTCAATACACAGCTCATCCAATCCTTGACATCAATGCAATAGGAGTATGTTGACATTAATGAAAACACCAGTTAGGCCCATACTTGCAACAATAATGGGGAGGGAATCTACAAGAATGCTCCTACAAACTAGAGAAACATTCTAATTTTTATCCTCACATAGTGGTAGAAAACTTGAGTGAGAGAGGGAGGGGGTCGTAGCCCTAGTCACATAAGATGCTGAGTGGGGCCAAAGATTTTGAATAGGAGAGAGAATTTTTTTGGAGAGCAACATGTTTTCAATAAAGAGTTAAAAAATAATATAATTTTTTTTATTTACTTAAGAGTTATTTTATTTTACTTTAAGATACATTTCTATATTCTCTTCTAATATAGAAGCATCCCTTAATCTCATCCATATTTTTAGTTCTTGCCGAAGGAAGCTATACTAATGCATCCATTAGGTTTTAAATTAGTTTGTATCCAATCAACCAATGAGAGAGCAGAATTAAAATAATTTGACTAAACTCCCTATTGTATATTGTTTTCCAAATTTCTCTCAAAATAAAAAAAAATTATTTTTCATTCTAATGGACAATAGTTGTGAATAGTCTTATTGTTTGACATAAGCTATTGGAATGTCAATGTAATGGAACAATTTTTTTCCATTGATAGCTATAGCAATAGTATCTTTTTTGTCCGCTCTTGCTAATAATGTTGTCCACTATTTATTGTTTGACATAAGACATTGAAGTGTCAATATAATGGGGAAAAAACTCTTCCATTGATAGTTATAGCAATAGTATAACTTTTTATACACTCCATAGCATTATAATGGGAGCAACTATTATTTATAATTTTAACAAAATAGGAAAAAAAGTGTCAAAAAAATGCAAGTTCACCTTGTGGAATTGCCAAAATTTACATTTTATCATCTCTCAAAGTTGACAAGATTACATTATTGATTTCAATCCATTCATAAACCCATTCGAAATTATTACATAAAGAGATTTTCTCATTTTAACTATTTAATATTATAAGTGTATAGAAATTTATGTATGAGATTATTTACATACAATTTTTATTTTTGTCCTTGTTTAGACAACAATGTTTTATTTACAATGAATCAAATTTAAACATTCTCTTATGATCAACATTGTCATAGAAATAAACAATAAGTTATAATACTATAACATAATGTATAGCTTTTGACAAATCCAATCATCACTATCTTCGCCTCCAAACATAATTTCAATCAACAAATTATCGATAAGAAGCATATGCAATGCATCTCTTTTTTCATATAGCTTATCCACCTCTTATATTATCAATTATAATAGATAACATTATAATATAATATTATAATATTAATATGTTATTATAATAGATAACATTATAATATAATATAATATTAATATGTTATCAAAATTTTTACTATTTATAGATATTTTTTTTTAAATCAGCACTTCCTTCACCAAAACTCTCATAACTTTTAGTTGCAAGCTCAAATTTTACATCGTTTCTTCTATGTGAATCCTAGCCCCACCCTCTTTATCATCATGAGCTTTTTGTTCTATTGTTATTTTCTAAAATAACCCTTTGAAGAGTGTTTTCATAAAAATTTCTCCTAAATCTCAAAGTGGCAATTTTTTTTCCTATTATTACCTCCTAGATGTTAGGAAAAAATAGGAAGGGGCATCCATTCACCATTGTTCCTTTTTTATTCATTTTTATTTTCATATCATTATTATCTTCATATTAGAAATACTCTATTTATTTATTTGTTTTCTAGATTGACATCTACTTGTCTTGTAGGATTATATTTTTTTGACATTGTGATTTTATAGGATTAATGCAGTTTTGACATTCTAACTTTGTAAGTTCTCAGTTTGAGGGCATGATTCTTCCACTTGAAATTTTTTTGTGTCCTCTATAGTATCCTTTTTGATGATGTTATTTAATTTCTATACTTTAGCATAGCTTATCATTTAGTATCATTAGCCTGCTAAAGTGGGGGAAAATATAACATAGAAAATTTCGTACCCTCATATTTTCATGTTATGTTTTGAACTTATTTTGGCATCCATTTCCATAGCATGTTTCAAGGATCACTTAAGCCTAGCCTTGGCCTATTTTTCCCTCACCAGTTTGCCAATACTTTGGTATTACAGTCCAATTCTAGCTACTGTCTTGGAGACATGTGTCATATTTGAGAACATTTCCCTAGGACACTAGTGCGATGCGCATATGTCCCAGAAGTTTTTAAAAATTTAAATGTTTCTCTCCTTCCTAGCTACCTATTGTCACCTACCATAATGCATGTTTGATAGAATAATGTCTTTCATATCCAAATCTAACCCTTTAGCTTCTTCATTAGCCTCATGCAAAAGCAATTTTCAAAAACTAAATCTCTCATTCTTGGCCCCTCTTTTGTAACTTGAAAAAAAATCTCTATAATCTCTCTTTCTCAACTTCTTATGGTTTGGCTTAGCTAGAAACAACTCCATTGTTGAAGCTACATGCTATTGGATTCTCTATTGACAACTCTATGTTCTTATTTCTCTTCTACATCATGTTGGTAATGTTTGTTTAAATATGTTCTATACTTGGTTGAGTAGACATTGCAACATTTTCTCTTCTTTAGCATTCACTTTCCTCTTGCCAAAGCTATTGGTGACTCTCACCTCCTTTTATCAAACTCATGCACACTAGTGTGTCAATCTATGTAGACCTTAAATTTGGCGTTCATAGATTCTTGTGACTACTTTTATTTCCTAGACATAGTTATGATTTAAAAGCAGACACTACTCTATCTTTTTCTATCTTAGTTGCTCATGGAGGTCAAAAGACCAAAATAAGGGCTTGAACACTCTTGGCAAGCTCCCAAGTAGCCCCAAACATTTTTCTTGTCCTTCAGCTACATGTATTTAAGAAAGTATTCAACCACATAGAGGTTTGCAAGTATTTTCTCCTTTCTTGTCATTTCCATTTCTCTCCAAAATACTAAGATTTGTCTACATTTCTTCATTCTTTTATTACATGGGTATCTGTGTTGGTTGTTGTTGTTTATTGATGTGTAGCTGGGCATGAAATCTAAGAAAAAATATATTTTTATCAATTATTCTTGTGCATTCTACTATAAAGACAACAATGCATCACATAGATGTTTGTGCATTGCATAGTTGTCCACATGTCATGTAGGCATTTTAGATAGTGACTTCTAAATTCTAGTGCCAAGTTCTTTGTTGCTTGTTATTTATAGTTCTAAATCCATTTCTTACAATTTTTGTTTCAGTTTCTCATAAATTAGAATTCTTTCTTTTATCATTATGCTTTAGCTTAGTGAAAAAAAAAACATTTTTCCAAGTTTAAAGTATTCTAGGATATTCTAGAGTTATTTTGTTCTTTCTATTTTAAATTATAGCAAAATAATTTCTTCTTTGAAACTAGTTACATCCTAGAGCAATACCATTGAAAACTTTAGCTTATAAAACACAACTTTCTTAGTTAAATCACATTTTCATACACTACACACACATCCCAATCCATGTTTCCTCTCCTCACATAAGCATCCTACAAGAGATGCTCAATCTAGCCTTAGTTAGAACATGCCAAAAGTTATGCAAGCCAACCTCAATAAATACTCATGTGCTTGATTTTATAAAAATAAGCTTGTACAACACCACCAAGTGGTATTACATAAACCGTGTTCCTCAAAACCATGTCCCCCTTATTTACTTTTTGGCACTAAGTTTTCCCAATAATAAATATTTTTCTAACATGCAACCCACATTAAATATTTATCTCAATGTTACATACAACATGCATGTGGCCCTAAGAATGTCTAACCCATGTAGTATCCACATCTCTAAGATGTACTACAATTGAATATTATTTTTTACATTTTAGCATTATTAATCTTTTTATGCAAGGTGTATAATACACTTTTTCCCAATAGTTAATCTAATAATGATTTCTCCAACTATCTTGAATGTTTGTCATTGCCCATTGGACAAGTAATGTTATTTTTGGTGAAATATCATAGCGACAAATTTGTTTGCTAATAGGGAACATGGAGTATTCTCTAATATAGGATAGCTAAAGGAAAAAGAAAGGAAAACAATGCATTTTGAGAGTAAGGCTAAGAAGTAGAAAGCTGCACTGTTGAAGAAGAAAATGATGGTTTTGAGTGAGATTTTTAAGTAGGTTGAGCATGTAGAGGAAAATTTAGAATTGTTTACTCCACCCTTAGGGAGATCCATGAGACAATAGAACCTAATTAACAGGTATAGCCCACCGGATTTTTGTTATGTATTTACTTTATATTGTACTAATGATGAAACTAAATCTCTCATAGTAGATCCCTCTTCAAAGGAATGTGAGTCTTGGAATGGGCCATGTAGGAGGAAATGATAGCACTTGAAAAATGTAGCATGGGGGATTTAATTAGTTTGCCTAAGGGAAGGAATCTCATTGGTTGCAAGTTGGTGTTTAAAAAAATTCAGAGCAAATGGTAAGTTGGAGAGGTATCAAGTCCAAATTAGTGGTGAAAGGCTACTCCCAATTCTCCTATCACTAAATTGTCTTCCATTAAATTCTTGCTTTCTATTGTTGTTGCTTGTGATTTTCAAGTAAAGCAAATAGATGTTAAGACTACTTTAGGGATCTTGAAGAGTAAATTTAGATGTGACAACCTAATGGATTTGTGGTAAAGAGGAAAAAAACTTGGTCTGCAGGTTAAATGATCATTGTATGGTTTGAATAAATTGTCTCAGATGTGTTATCAAAAGCTTGATGTTTTTGCATTGAAGTTGGGTTTTGTTAGAAGCAAAGATCATTGTGCTCATGTTAAGAGGGTATTTAGATATTTGTTAGGAACTTATCATTATTCCTTATGTTATCATAGTTCTATTGATGTGGGAAAGTTATTGGTCATATAGGGCTTTGTTGATTCAAATTGGGCATATGACTCAAGGATAGTTAAAGGTCCACTACTATGTGTTTTCTTTGTTTCGTGGTACTATTAGTTGGATGAGTATGAGACAACCTATGGTTGCATTGTCCACTATTGAAGTAGAGTATGCAACTCCTACACATGCCTGCAAGGAGGTAGTATGGCTATAAAGACTATGTTTAGGAGTTGGTTTTGATTGTAGGGTGATTAAGATTGAATATGACAATCAAAGTGTTGTATTTGGCCAAAAATTCCATGTACCATGCTCATACCAAGCATATTGGTGTGTCGTATCACTTTGTTCAAAAGATGGTGGAGAATGGTAAGGTCATGATTTAGAAGGTTGACACTTTGGATAATGTTGTAAATTAACTTATGAAACTAGTGAGCACAAATAAGTTCTCTTGGTGTAGGGAGGTCATGGGCCTTGCATCATGTACTTGATTCATTTTATATTTCCTATTTATGTCATTGAAATGTATAATATCAAGTGAGATAATGTTAGGAAAGTGTGGTATCAAATTGTAATCCTAATGTATATTATTCATGTCTCCAACTTTCTTGGAATGGGTACTTGGACACCCATGAGGAGTTGTGGTGCATTAAATTTTATTATTATTATTCTTTGAGATGCTTGGAAGATTGTTGTGATGACATTTACAAGGGTAATTAGAGTTGGTAGGTCAACAATGAGAGTTATCATTTCTATTTTTGAATGCAAATTGACTTCCTCTTTCCTAGGTGCTAGAGAGTTACTTTGTGGAGACTAGAGAATTTTGTTATGATGGGCAGTTTCCACTTGAGACAGTGGCTTCATGTTGGATTGCTAGTCTTGGATGTGGTTCCTATTGGGAGTTATGGAGTCAAGGATACATTTGGTGGTGGTTATTTATATTAAGTGCTTGAGTAAATGAATTATGGGGGCATTGGTTTTTGTCTTGAACAATGGTTTTGGAGGCACTTGGTTTTGAGAATGGTTTCCCCCTTCCCATTTCTCTATATATTAGAGGCATTAGATATATGTTTTATGATGTATTGAAAGTTGAGTATTGTTATTCTATTAGATCAGAGAGTTGGATTAGATTATATTGATGTAACATTTTCATTGTGATTAATACAAGCTCATTGTCTCTTTGGTGGTGGAGTTTTTCCTGAAAGGGTTTCTCCATGTACATCTAACTTGTTATGGTTATTTGTTGATTTTAATTTGTTGTTATATGTGTTTCTCTATGTTACATTTTAGATTTAATGGTTAATCACATGTTTATATACTTTATACATATATTTTTGTTGTAATTGTTCACTGATTTCTCAACAATATTCCATCCTAAGGGATCTTGTGGAGGAGGAGGTGTGGGAGGTATTTGAATCCATCATGTAGATAGTGTAGGCTATAGATAGAGGAGAACACACTATGAAACAACAATGTGAATGTAAGGAATGAGAAGAGTAATGGATAGAAGTGAGTGAATGCAAGTTGAAGGAATTATGTAATAAGATAGAACATAAAGAAAAGTCCATTTGAGGAGGTATGTTGGCTATAATGAGCAACAATCCACAAGAAGTGCGGATGTGGGAATGATGATCGACACTTAGTAGAGGAAGATGAGATATGGCCTAACCAAATACTAAAAGAGATGAAGGAAGAAGATCATATTTATTTTGAAGTACCTATATCAAGTGATGTTGCATGACATAGTTTGTGTGTAGACCAAGAGAAGGGTTCTATCACTCAACCCTTATTTGTGAGCACTAAGCTCACAAAGCATTTATCTACTTGGTGCTCGATGTAGGAGCATCTCAAGAGTTGATCAATTTTGCATCATCTGAAAACAAGTTTTCTATTTTCCTTGTGTATCTCTAAGTTTTGTAGGTTTTTAAAGTTCTAGCTAGATTTTGAGTTTGTGGTTTTGACAATTTATGTTTTCTAGCCTAAGGAAGTATGTAACATCTATGTTCTAAAACATAGTAAAACAGAAAATTTACCATAAGTAATTTAACAAGGTAAAAATGAGATAGAGAAATTTTTTCTTTTATTCCACATATAATCAAGTAACTACAATTACAAGTTTTCTCATTACAAAATTCAATAAACCATATTGTCTTTCTGATGTACAATGTTTACAAAAGTAAATCAATTACAAATATCTGCATTAGATAATGTTTTACATAGTCTCAATAAACATAGGTCTCAAAGATATACTACATCTGGAAATCTAACATCTTTATCACAAGCCTCGGCATGTCTTCTACTAGAGAGAGAGAGTATCTTTCTAGTGATTTACCTTCAACCACAAACCGGCGGTCTCCCACACATCTTCCACATAGGAAGTGGCCCTACCCTTCCCGAGGAATATAGACCAAAGGTGACCAGTGGTAATTTGCCTTTTTGAGTACATTGTGTTGTATCCTACACAACTCTATCAATCATACAACCCTAGATACCCTCTAGCTAAGTATGATTTCTGATAGGTTGTGCAATCTAGATACAGTGAACTGACAATGCATGCAGAGACATATGCATTACTATGGCCATAGTTTTAATATAAATTAATGTTCAGAATGAACCTTGTCGAAATGTTCACCCACCCCAACTCGATTTGGATACTATCATATTCCTACAATTAGACTTGGTCAACTACATTCAACTTATGAAGTCAAGACAATTTCAATATTTAAGTCTTCCCGACCTAGACAAGTTTACATTCTCTATCTATTTTCCATAGACCTTATTGACTACCTTTCTTTATGAGGATTCTCATTGCATCACTGCATTACCCAAAATCCAAGACTTATCAACTCATAACAATTTCAAATCGATTTATAACGACTAAGATGGTTACCTTACCCAGGATAAGCTTTGTAGTCTAGGAAACTGTTTTCCTTTCTTACAAGTAAGAATAATTATACATAGTTAGGGTACTAGTCCCTTCAATCATGATCTATATAATGATTTAATATAAATAATTACCATATCTAGGTCAAGTTAATGCTTAACTAAAGAGTTTTGTCTAACTCAAATCAAGTCTTTCTGACTTAAGTGTATTCATGAGACACTGTCATTGCTTCATTGACCTTTATGAAATGACTATCCATTCTTGGGTATCTCTCTTTACATTTTTGTGATATTTGAGATTCACCACTTATCAACAAGTAATAGCTAAGAGAAGTTGTGACCAATAAGATGTAAAACACTTTATGGTTGACTACCATTAATAGTACCTCTTGCATGCTTGCAAAACTCAAGGCTTATGACTTGTAGCCCAACAAATATTTTTCCCTACCTAAGGTTAAACATTGTCGACTAAAACAAATCTGTTTTCAATAAGATAGATATGAACTTTTTTTAAATTAGGGTTCTTGACCCTTTAATGTCTACCGACACAAAGTAACTTAAAACAGTTTATAACCATAAAGGTGTTGTCAGATAATCCTTAACCCTTCTTGGTTAAACTAGGGTTTTATTTAACCTATCCCAACCCAATGGAATAACAAACATACTTATTCTAGCAAGTAATAAAACCATAAGAATGATTATCTACTAGTCCTCTTTCGACTAAAGGGTCATATATATCTTTCAATTCATGACCACTGGGTTAATACATCATTAATTACAACCTTGAGTTGTTTTAGAAACCACTAATAGGTTTTCAACCTAACTCTACATGTTATCAATTAGGGTGAAAATCCCCTTATGACAAGAGTTGGAATTCCTTCATATCTAGGGTTCATGTTTCCTCCATATTGTTCTATACGAAAAAGCTATCAACATACTTAAATAACAAAGTATTTAGAATTAACTATCACCTTGTGGGTTATTGTGGGATTTTGTCCTTCCTATTCCACTGATTACCAACACCTATAATCATATAGTAATAATTTAACAAGATAAAGGAATAACTTCTTAGTCTAAATCTGACTACGGGGTCCTTCTTAGTTCCTCATACCCTGACTAAATCAACAATATTACTCTAATGTTCTTTTAACACTAAAAGGGTGATCAATATTTTATCACAAGTATATTACCCCCCCTTACAATGTAAACTTATTTATTTCTTACTTACACTTAGCCTTATTATTCCTTAATGAGTAAGATAATCAACTAAGATTTATTCAACATCATGGAATGAAATAAGACTAAGTTAAGAAGACTAATATTCTCTATTTTCAACATGTGATGATTGTCACATAAAGGAATATATATATACATATAAGTAAATAAAAATGTAATATGAATGATTTTGCATCACTAAAACTTATGACATACAAACAATGCTAACTGCATGTTTCCTCTAAAAGGTTTAACTCAATCGTAGAACAATGGTTTTATATTTTAAGTAAACTAGAAGTTATACACATGTTTGAAGAGTACAAACTTGACTACTAACGTTTAAACCAAATCTCAAAACTTTGAAACAACTTAGAAATGACTGAGTTTTCATTTAAATCCCAGTTAAGAACCACCCTAACCTTCTATATTAAAGAAAATCTGTCTGCTATCAAAAATGGCGTTGACCATACAGATCGAGAGAAATCAAGGAAGTAAAGAAACTAGTTTTATACACAATGCAAGTTTTTCAAAAGGCGAAAAGAACCTGCTACGTTTCTCTCCTTGTCACTGATAGCACGCGGGTTGCAGTCTATTTCTTAGATCAGTACAATGTCACCCTTCTAGATAGCAAAACAACTAAGCTTCAGAGAAGAACCATTCCTCACACACTTCTTTCCTATTCCCCTCTCTCCAACCTTCGTCGTGTTTTTCCTTAAAAAAGCATATTATTCCCATGATAATCCTCCTCCTTGACTCTACTGAGTCGTGTCCATAAAGACTCAAGCCATACTCTTTATGAGTTGCTTGATCTTCGTTCCTTCTTCTATGCAGTTTTAAAACACCATCAACTCAAAATAGTTTGCTTCATAATTTATTTTCAACCGATAGCTATAAGTTAGCATATCTCAACACATGTCGACAGGGAAGAACATTCTTTGAGGGAGCTTTAGCAAATATGGTTAGCATCACCACCACTCCACTCCCAAAGAGGTCGACAAGGCATTAAACCTACGGTTGCTCATTTAATAAACACTTAAAGTGGTTCCATCCACCACTCAATATAATGAAGGATCCCCTATTTGTAAACCTTCGGCTACTCAAGCATTAAACCATCGACTCATTATGAGGTATTATCCTCATTTGATGCTAAGGCATCTAAATATTGATTACATCAATTATAATTCTCATAACATTGCCTATACATTAGATAGATATAGTTTATTCAATAATAAGATATTATTAAACCATGGGATATGGATATCGTGATTGGGTTGAGCTTGTCTCCCCATCATAATCTGTCGACAAATATCACATATTAATAACTTTGACGAAAACATCTTAACATTTATGAATTGTTATAACACGTCAAATATCTTAATAATAGTATTAAGATAATCATTTTATGGCAATAACGTCGTAATATTTATGTTGAATGTAAATAGTTATAATTCAAACTCAAACGACATCGCTAACATTATTAACAACTAAAACGACTTATTACGACTTAGCAAGTTTTGAAAACAATATCGATTACCTGTCGATTAGGTTTAGAAGTAAACTGACAAGACAAAGCTTACCTCCTACGACACCTTGATTTCACATTTTCATTAAACACTTATAACTCAGTTTGGTAAATAAATCACTTGTAACCCGAGGTCTATATCTCTCTCCTGGAAAGATACTCTCTCTCTCTCTTCTTTTCTCCAAGAGTATTCTGATAACCTGTAATCCTATTTCACTTTTCATCAAACAATATGTGATTAGTGCATCATTATTCAATTAATTCAACTAATAAATCAAATCTCATAATACAAATATTAAATTGATAATAACATAATCATTTCTATGATTCCAATAAATGACATTTAATAAAATCCATGTTTTTCCTTGTCATCAATCTAAACATCACAATAAATTTACTTACGTCCAAGTAAAAAGTAAAAGTATAGCAAGTCAGAAATTAGGGATGTAACATATCCTTTCCCTAAAGATTCATCGTCCTTGATGATATAAAGTATCAAAATGCAACTTAAAAAGAAAATTCATTGTTTATCTGCTATAAGCATAAAATAAATGAGGAAATTTCTACTAGAATTCATGGTAATTTCCCCCCCTTACAATGTAAAACTATTCTATGCATACTGGTCCCTCTGGACCTTACACTACATAACCTCTACGTCACACAAGCATTGCCTGCCAACTTCAAGCATTTAAGAAGCTTGATCATAACCTTTCCTAGGTTCTATACTTGTAAAAAAAATTCCTAGAATATAATATTCATATATTACATAAATATATTTTTCATATATGAATCATAAAAAGTATTATGCCTCCTGGCAATAACTGGTAATAGATTGACTCTTGTAATCAATAAAATTAATAATCTTGAAAATTTAATAGAGTCCTTTATACTTAGGAATTAGCTTGGAATACATTCCATACTTTATGAGACTTTTTCAGGGGTTTAACCCTTAAAAGAATTTTCCTTCTCTAACCGAGAATTGTCTTGGTGTATGCTTAACATCAACGTAACTTTTCTATTGATTATCAATTTCCGCTGATATTTTCTGATCAGCTAAATCTTTTCATCCATTTCTGATAACATTTCCAGACTAATGCTAATCCTATCTTCTAGCTTACCTAGCTTATAGGAGTTCGGCATCTTTTTCTTTTCGTCCAATGTTTCAATTCAAGCCATCTTAATAGAAAAAAGTTAGGTATTGTTTGAAAATTTCACTAGTGATAAGTAGTCTCCCCACTTATGTTTCTGATCCATGCAATACATTGGTGACAAGTCTTCTAAAACCTAGTTAATTCTCTCAGTTTAACCATCTGTTTCAAGATGATAAGCTATACTCACATTGAGTTTAGTCCTTAGCGCAGAAAACAAAGTTTGCCAAAACCTTGACATTACATGCGTATTTCTATCTGAGATAACCTTCTTAGGAAACCATGCAATCTAAACACATCTTGCACAAATTTGTGAGCTAACATTGATGCTCCATTAGTCCAATTCCCTGGTATATAAGGTGCTACCTTCAAGAGTTTATCAACCACAAAATGGCATTGTGTCTATTCCCAGACATAGGAAGACTTTGTATAAAATCCATACTATTAACTTGCCATTTCCACTCTGGCACATCATGTGGGTACAACAATCCTATAGGTATTGATGTTTTACTTTTTCCCTTTGGCACTCTAGACATTATGCTATAAATCTCGCAGCATCATTCTTTATTCCTTTCAAAGATTAAAGAGGTTTTACAGCTGTTAGTAATTGGTTACCCTTGGATGTCCTAGGTATGGTGCGATATGAACTTCTTTCCACACTAGTTTTCTTAATTCAGAAGAATTAGAAACATATATTCTTTCTCTGAAACTCAATAGTCCATCAGACTCAAAATGAAAACCTATCATACCTTGAATCTTTAGGATTTATCATAAGGGCTTGCTTAACTTGCTCATCAAATATAGGTACACCCCTTAATCCTTCTCCTGAGGCATTAGTTTTTCCCTCAAACTGTCCTTCGGGCAGGAATTCATAGAATTGGTGTTGTTGTAATTTCTCTTTTAATAGATCAATTGCCTCTTGCCATCTATCTGTCCACTCAAATCATTTCTCTTAACCATTGCAGAACCACTTGCACATGTTGGTAATGTACTCCTTCACTCTTAGAATAAATAATTTATATCTTCCAGAAGACTACAACAAACATGTCTTAAACAATCTCTAAACACACTGTTCATGGGATTCATGAATGCGACAAGGCATTTGTAAGTCCAAAAGACAACACTGCAAATTCACAGTGTCCACTTCTTGTCCAAAAGTTGTTTCAAGGGTACCCTCATCCTTCAATCTTGACTAATGATATATTGATCGCTAATCAATTTTTGAAATCAATACAGCTCCACGCATCTAATCAAAGAGGTCATCAATACACGATGAAAAATATTTGTTATTTATCGTTTCTTTAATGAGCATACGATATGAAATACACATTTGCAAAGTTATGTCCTTTCTCTTGACAAAGATATCTAGTGCACCCCATGGTAAAATACTGGATCTAATCAAACCTTTAGCCAATAATTCTTGTAATGGGGCTTTGATTCCATTTATTCTATAATTGTCATATGGTATGGTACCTTTCTAGATAACTCATCCCCAAAATTCTAAGAGGAATAAGATTTCCAGTTGATTCAATCACTGTTCCATCAACTTTGGCATAATGACTTTCTTCATATCTAGGACAGTCCTAAGGCATGCCTATCCTTTGCTTCCTTTTAGGGTCTAATGTTTTAGGATTTTCATTACTCACTCTATATTCTTGGTGATTTCCTTTCTCATCCCATGAGAAATCTCATTTTCCCCCTTCAAGATTTCCTTGATCTCTTACTTTCTTCTCCAAAATACTAGGTATCTCCTTGGTTTTTACAAACATGGTTAGGATTACCCCTTTTGTCCAAGAGATTAACTAGTGGTTTATTCTCTTCTAGACTCTCACCCTTGTTTGGTTCTTGAATGATACATGTTGTCATTTTTCTCACCCAGCTAAATAAGTTATTTCATAGTGACTCAAAACATCAAACATTTTTTTTAATCATAACAATCAAAATATTGATACAAAACATTGTCGTCTTTATTATAATTTATTTAGGAGTAACCACATCCTTATTTATATTGTTGATACGACAAGACTATATGTCACTGTCGATTTACAATCTTCCAATTTAACAAACATAGAGGGTGGATGTACACACTAGTACTCCTCCAACACCTTATTCCTAAAATAGAAGCATCACATCAACCTTCCAGTGACATGTTGTAACTAGCTATAGTTTACTAGGTTTTACTACACAAGTAGAAATAGTAGGATTCTTGGCTAGTTCAAAATGTTGTTTTCTTTCTAGCCAAATACGCTTAAGCGCATCAGCAGAAGTCTCTGAATCCTCCAGCCATGCACCTTCAGAGTAAATAATATGCTCTTTAAGTTCAACCTCCTTGAT
Source organism: Cunninghamia lanceolata (assembly GCA_027924645.1). Taxonomy (NCBI): domain Eukaryota; kingdom Viridiplantae; phylum Streptophyta; class Pinopsida; order Cupressales; family Cupressaceae; genus Cunninghamia; species Cunninghamia lanceolata. The sequence goes on from BSBN01001028.1 coordinate 465,155, forward strand.
AGGTTTCTTCTTAAGCACTAATTCAGGCAAATGCTAGGGAACAAACTTCCTAGCAGTTTTCTTGGTTCTTCTCCACACCATTCTAGCACAAGAAAATTTGAACATTAGCTAACCACATAATGTTGACTACATGTTAGCATAGTGGACTCATAAGCCCTAGTGTTGAACCCGATAGCTCTGATACCATATGTAACATCTACGTTCTAAAACATAGTAAAACAAAAAATTTACCATAAGTAATTTAACAAGGTAAAAAAGAGATAGAGAAATTTTTTCTTTTATTCCACATATAATCAAGTAACTACAATTACAAGTTTTCTCATTACAAAATACAATAAACCATATTGTCTTTCTCAAGTACAATGTTTACAAAAGTAAATCAATTATAAATATTTGCATTAGATAATGTTTTACATAATCTCAATAAACATAAGTCTCAAAGATATACTGCATCTGGAAATCTAACATCTTTATCACAAGCCTCAGCATGTCTTCTGCTAGAGAGAGAGAGAGTATCTTTCTAGTGATTTACCTCCAACCACAGACCGGCGGTCTCCCACACATCTTCCACATAGGAAGTGGCCCTACCCTTCACGAGGAATATAGACCAAAGGTGACCAGTGGTAATTTGCCTTTCTAAGTACATTGTGTTGTATCCTACATAACTCTATCAATCATACAACCCTAGATACCCTCTAGCTAAGTATGATTTCCTATAGATTATGCAATCTAGCTATAGTGAACTGACAATGCATGCAGAGACATATGCATTACTATGGCCATAGTTTCAATATAAATTGATGTTCGCAATGAACATTGTCAAAATGTTCACCCACCCCAACTCGACTTGGATACTATCATATTCCTACAGTTAGACTTGATCAACTACATTCAACTTATGAAGTCAAGACAATTTCAATATTCCCGACCTAGACAAGTTTACATTCTCTATCTATTTTCCATAGACCTTATCGACTACCTTTCTTTATGAGGATTCTCATTGCATCATTGCATTACCCGAAATCCAAGACTTATCAACTCATAACAATTTCAAATCAATTTACAATGATTAAGATGGTTACCTTACCTAGGATAAGCTTCGTAGTCTAGGAAATAGTTTTCCTTTCTTACAAGTAAGAATAATTATACATAGTTAGGGTACTAGTCCCTTCAATCACGATCTATTTAATGATTTAATATAATTAATTACCATATCTAGGTCAAGTTAAGGCTTAACTAAAGAGTTCTTTTTAACTCAAATCAACTCTTTCTGACTTAGGTGTATTCATAAGACACTATCATTTCTCCATTGACCTTTATGAAATGACTATCCATTCTTGGGTATCTCTCTTTGCATTTTTGTGATATTTGAGATTCACCACTTATCAACAAGTAATAGCTAAGAGAAGTTGTGACCAATAAGATGTAAAACACTTTATGGTTGACTACCATTAATAGTACCTCTTGCATGCTTGCAAAACTCAAGGCTTATGACTTGAATTTCAAGTCGACTTGTAGCCCAACAAATAGTTTTCCCTACCTAAGGTTATACATTGTCAACTAAAACAAATCTATTTTAAATAAGATAGATATGAACATTTACTAAATTAGGGTTCTCGACCCTTTAATGTCTACCCACATAAAGTAACTTAAAACGGTTTATAACCATAAAGGTGTTGTAAGATAAACCTTAACCCTTCTAGGTTAAACTAGGGTTTTCATTTAACCTATCCCATCCCAATGGAATAACAAACATACTTATTCTAGCAAGTAATAAAATTGTAAGAATGATTATCTACTAGTCCTCTTTTGACTAAAGGGTCATATATGTCTTTCAATTCATGACCACTGGGTTAATACATAATTAATTACAACCTTGAGTTGTTTTAGAACCACTAATAGGTTTTCAACCTAACTCTACATGTTATCAATTAGGGTGAAAATCCCCTTATGACAAGAGTTGGAATTCCTTCATATCTAGGGTTCATGTTTCCTCCATATTGTTTATACGAAAAAGCTATCAACATATTTAAATAACAAAGTATTTAGAATTAACTATCACCTATGTGGGTTATTGTGGGATTTTGTCCTTCCTATTCCACTGATTACCAACACCTATAATCATATAGTAATAATTTAACAAGATAAAGGAATAAATTCTTAGTCTAAATCTGACTACGAGGTCCTTCTTAGTTCCTCATCCCCTGACTAAATCAACAATATTACTCTAATGTTCTTTTAACACTAAAAGGGTGATCAATCTTTTATCACAAGGATATCCCCCCCTTACAATGTAAACTTATTTATTTCTTACTTACACTTAGCCTTATTATTCCATAATGAGTAAGATAATCGACTAAGATTTATTTGACATCATGGAATGAAATAAGACTAAGTTAAGAAGACTAATATTCTCTATTTTCAACATGTGATGATTGTCACATAAAGGAATATATATACATATAAGTAAATAAAAATGTAATATGAATGCTTTTGCATCACTCAAACTTATTACATACAAACAATGCTAACCGCATGTTTCCTCTAAAAGGTTTAACTCAACCGTAGAACAATGGTTTTATAGCTTAAGTAAAGTAGAAGATATACACATGTTGGAAGAGTATAAACCTGACTACTAACATTTAAATCAAGTCTCAAAACTTTGAAACAGCTTAGAAATGACTGAGTTTTCATTTAAATCCTAGTTAAGAACCACCCTAACCTTCTATATTAAAACAAATCTGTCTGCTATCAAAAATGGCATTGACCATACATATATCTAAAGCGACTTACAGATCGAGAGAAATCAAGGAAGTAAAGAAACTAGTTTTATACACAATGCAAGTTTTTCAAAAGGCAAAAAGAACCTGCTACGTTTCTCTCCTTGTCACAGGTAGCATGCGGGTTGCAGTCTATTTCTTAGATCATTACAATGTCGCCCTTCTAGAGAACAAAACAACTGAGCTTTAGAGAAGAACCATTCCTCACACACTTCTTTCCTATTCCCCTCTTTCCATCCTCCATCATGTTTTTCCTTAAAAAGCATATTATTCCCATGATAATCCTCCTCGACTCTGCTGAGTCATGTCCTTAAAGACTCAAGCCATAGTCTTTATGAGTCGCTTGATCTTCGTTCCTTCTTCTATGTAGTTTTAAAACACCATCAACTCAAAATAGTTTGCTTCATAATTTGTTTTCAACCAATAGCTATAAGTTAGCATATCTCAACACATGTTGATGGGGAAGAACATTCTTTGAGGGAGCTTCAATGAATATGGTTAGCATCACCACCACTCCACTCCTAAAGAGGCTGACAAGGCATTAAACCTACGGTTTCTCATTTAATAAACACTTAAAGTGGTTCCATCCACCACTCAATATAATGAAGGATCCCCTATTTGTAAGCCTTTGGCTACTCAAGCATTAAACCATCGACTCATTATGAGGTATTATCCTCATTTGATGCTAAGGTATCTACATATCAAGATTACATCAATTATAATTCTTATAACATTGCCTATACATTAGATAGATATAGTTTATTCAATAATAAGATATTATTAAACCATGGGATATGGATATCGTGATTGGGTTGAGCTTGTCTCCCCATCATAATTTGTCAACAAATATCATATATTAATAACTTTGACGAAAACATCTTAACATTTACAAAACGTTATAACACTTCAAATATCTTAATAATAGTATTAAGATAATCATTTTACAGCAATAACATCATAATATTTACGTTGAACGTAAATAGTTATAAATCAAACTCAAACGATGTCGTTAACGTTATTAACGACTAAAATGACGTATTATGACTTAGAATGTTTTGAAAACAATATCGACTACCTGTCAATTAGGTTCAGAAGTAAACTGACAAGACAAAGCTTACCTCCTACGACACCTTGGTTCACATTTTTGTTAAACACTTATAACTTGGTTTGGAAAATAAATCAGTCGTAACCTGAGGTCTATATCTCTCCTAGAAAGATACTCTCTCTCTCTTCTTTTCTCTGAGAGTCATCTGATAACCTGTAATCATGTTTCACTTGTCATCAAACAATATGTGATCAGTGCATCATTATTCAATTAATTCAACTAATAAATCAAATCTCATAATACAAATATTAAATCGATAATAACATAATCATTTCTATGATTCTAATAAATGGCATTCAATAAAATTCATGTTTTTCCTTGTCATCAATCTAAACATCACAATAAATTTACTTACGTCCAAGTAAAAAGTAAAAGTATAGCAAGTCAAAAATTAGGGATGTAACAAAGTAACAGAGATAACATAAAACTAGGTGGTTGAGGATTTCTTATTTCATGAAGTTTAGATGGCCAAGTGTTTGGGACCATCACATTATTGCATGAGAGTGTACTTATCCATAGGGCACATGGTCTCAACACAATGGGCTCTAGAAATCATGATACTTCATAATGGATTGGTGTAAGGCCTAAACCTTTTCAAATGTTTACCTTTAACCTTCATGCAATCACTCCTCTACCATGCCTAAGTGTTGGGACTAATTATAATCCCATTTTGGAGACCTAGTATGGCATGCAATTCAAGGGAAGAAATGTAGAACCCAATCATCCAATGAGAATGATGAACTTGCCTAGGAATTAAGAATGACATTTAATGTAGTATATTTTGTGTATGAGAGGTAGTCCCTTTTCACATAGATTATGTATCAAGTTTTTTAAAAGGCCTTCTATATATGTAAAATTGGTAACCTATTGGGGAGGTAGAGTTGATTGACTTAGATCTTTAGCCTGAAAGAGAATGTCGGCTAAAGCAAGGTCAAGAGAAAGTCTATAGTTGGTAAGTAGGTTATGAGAGTATTGTAAGGCTTAAAGCCCTTAATGTATAATGAGTGGCTTGATGTAATTTAGAAGATCAATAGAAGATATCATGAATTTTTGTTGTGTTTGAATGATGTTCATAGTTTATGTTTCCACTAGATGCAAGTAGTTATATGTGTTAAGGTTATGAGTTTACATCCCTTAATTGAAACCTACATTCCCAATTTACATCATATTATAACGGCATACTTACTAACAAAACTAAAAACTATAGAGAGGAGTGCTTTTTCAAGCAAATAAATACACATAGTTAAATCCAAAAGCACTCCTCTCTGAATTCTATGGACTGTGGAAAGCTCATGCCTACTATAACTAAAATATATACAAAACCAAAAAACAAAATATACACTTCTATGCTTTACCCACCTAAATTTTTTTTAATGAAGTGACAAGTTCCTGCATAGGTTGGAAATGAGCTCCTTAAAATTAGATTTCACTTTCGATGGAAGTCCTAGTTTTGTTAGTTTTCTGGTCATTTTTTTTGACAAATTTTATGGAACCTTTCACTAATTTACAACTTATTTCATTAAATCATCCCCAAAAAAGGTTCAATCAATAATGTGACAAGTGTTTCTCATGTTGCTTGTGAAAGTGACCTTTTATCATCGGTAATTACATTATTATTCTTTTTAACAACACAACCAACACAAAGGAAAATTCATGAAAACTAGAGGGCTTTGCAACTGGTAATTGAAATTAAAGAGAGAGATTTGTCTCTAAAGGTTTAAGCAACTTGAAGAGTAAATCCTCAACGTCCTTAGCATTTGACCACCCATGTACTTGAGCCTTCACCATATCTAGATTCTTCTCAATTAGCTTCCAAACTGGGTACCTAAAAACAATCAAATGGAATGATATTTCAGTTTTCTTGGACACAACATTTCTAAAAATTTATAGAGAGGTCAAATTTCTCACTCTTCTCTGGGGAAAACATGGTCACCCTTGGTTAATTTCAAGGTAGGGCAGAAATCTCCACTGCCATCTCCCAGTTAAATAAAATGTTTGATTGACCCATCTTCTATGGACTTTCTCATTTCATTGATAATTGCTCCCTGAAATATATGACAGACCATTATTTTTCATAAACAATCTTCTATAACTATTCTTTACCATGAAAAACACCAACAAGAAGTAAAAATTTATGACCTTGCACATGTTGGGAGGGCAAAGGTTGCAGCCATGAGGATCTTCTGTCATGGGGTGAAATGGGCAAATTCTTAATCTCCCACTCTCCTCAACATATGCAGGATTCATCTTAATCTCTATGAAATACTAGAGCAAATCATGAGTTTCAAGAATGGTTTTTATGAAGAAAATATTGGCATTGCTCACAATTCGGAGATCAAATAGTTTAAGGTCAAATCCCAAAAAGAGGAAAAGCCATCTCTGTTATTCCACATTCAGCATCCTAGCCCAAAAGTAACCCCAAACACATATAAAAGATAAATCACTTTCTTTTCAAAGCAAAAAGCAACCCATATTAAATCCTAAAAACCATTTCTAATCCATTTCCTTTGCACAATCATCAAAAATATATTTCCAAGCAAAAGGAGAAATAAGGAACATCATTGATTCATTCGAAAAACATTTATAGAGACTAAAATTGTTTATTTTTCCTAACCCATATTTCATTCTTTTAATTATCTAATATAATCTAGAGATAAAACTTTCTTTCCGCAGCTGGTTATAATTCAATTCAATTAATTGTAACAAGGATTTCAAAATGGTGTGCAATATTTGCCAATTAAACATCATTTAAAATCAAAGGCATAGGTATAAATAGATGGTTTTTAGTATCCTATCTCTGTTCTAAGTAATAATCTAATCTGCTAAAGGAAGTAATAATCTAACTGCTACAGGAAGTAATAATGTAGTTCTTGGGTGAAAGGGGTTGTGCTTAAATGGCAAGGCCATATGGTTCTCAAGATGGAGATCCAAATTCAAATCGCCCAAGTAACATCGGTGGCTTATGTGGCTTCTAAGTTGATTATGTGGTTTCTATGTTGGATATGTTGATGGGGAGGAGGTCCCCCTTGTGACCTCCACGCTTACAAATAAAAAACAAATAATGTAGTTCTTGGAACTATTACAACAACAATAAGAAAGTCTACAGTGACATGACAGATGACAATAGTGATAGAAATTAAAACAACAACTATAGGAAAAATAACAGGCTGCGACAGGGATTTTAAAGTCATTCGCGACAGGAGTAAAATAAAGGCAGTTATAGTAATTGATATACAACAATAATAGCTTGAAACAAGCAACAATGACATAATAAGGTAATTGTGACATGAATTAAATAGATCTATGATAGGAGTTAATTTCCAGTGATGGTCCAACGATTTCTAACTACCATGGCAAAAGTAAAACTATGACAGTAACAATAAGTTGGTCGCTATGCATATAACATAGTTTGGTAAAAAGCTTTAACATAGGTGGTTTAAAGATTTAGACAAGGCGAATCATAATAGTCAGACAGAGCTTTAGAGGTGGTAGTCAAAACGAAGAGAAATAAGAAACTCAGTTAAAAACCAACAAAAATGATAAATTGATAGGAAGTCTTTAATCATTAAGAAAAACAAATGAAATCATGTTTTTGGTTGCTGACTTCAAGAAGGCCGACCAAATAGTAAAAAAGCAACTGATTAACTTATATTTAGACTGATGCAGAGGATTTAAAGGTCTGCAATAATTCTATGAGACAGGCTACTAAAAATCATAACAAGTTTACAAAGTTTCAAGAATCAATTTAAATAGTTATACAGGGTAGAGTTGGCATATAGGCTGATTGGAAAATGATTTGGGCTAGAAACAAAAATAAAGGGCCAATGCCAAACAGAAGAAAAGCCGAATCCAAAACAAACACAGTGAAAGAAAGCCGGTGACAGGAAAAGGACAAGGCTTAGGCGGTGGTCATAAATAGGCGAACTAAGATATTATACAGACCAGAAGCTTAATAATATGTATAGCCAAACTTTTAAGCAAAAATATAATTCAAGAAAAAAACCTGATTTCCTTTGCTAGCTAAAGTTGAATTTTGCCTCTGACGTCGATCTCTCCTTCCTCTCTGTGCTTCTCCTTCACCTCCTGTTGCTGGTTGCTGATCTCCTCTATATCCTCACGCTCCAAATAATGGTATATTCTCTTCCTTTCTTTCTATCCTCCCTCTTTTTAATGAATGATCCCCTCCTAAACTTTGCGTTTTTAATTTTAGATTTCCTTTGCCTTTAAAAATTTCAGTTTCTCTTCCGTTTGCATGCCTTTTTGGCATTCCAACAAAACTTTTTGTTAAAATAAATAAACTTCTTTATTACTGCCGCTCACAATTTTGCATATCAGATTATCATTATTTTTAATTCTCTATTTATAATATAATATTATTATTATTATTAATATCCTATATTTATCTTTAATGATTCATTTTTATTTTTAGTCTAACAAGAAATATTCACAAATATAACAAAGGATATTTATATTTATATATTAATCAATTGTTTAAATAAATAAAACACATCTATTAATTATTGATAGTGCAAAGTAATTGTCTTATGCAATTTCAATATATCTAAGTCGAAAGAACATAATATTACATACACGACCAATTTCAAAGAACATTTTGAAGCAACAAAGACACATATTTATCTAATCATAAAATATCAATCACATTTATTGACTATATAAGATGCAGTATGACATGAAACTACGTGAGTGTGTGCATGCATTGGATTTATCCATCCTATCAGTTCTTGCCGGACAACTAGAACATCTCTACCTCAACCATGTTCTTGTCTTTAATGTGTACCCACATTCAGTCGCACTCAACTCCACATCAATAGGTTAGTTCCCCAAAATCATAGCCGAAACAAAACAAATGTACTTCCATAATTGTACCAATAATATTCAATTATTAAACCGACTTCCAAAATCACGCATTTATAGCATTACGATAATTACTTTCACACACGTGGAATCACTCATAGTAAAACAATCATAGTAAATGTATAGTAATCTAAATTAATAATATAGTCCATAAAATGAGATGTGACAGTTGATTTTAATATGTTGTTATATGTGTTTCTCTATGTTACATTTTAGATTTAATGGTTAATCACATGTTTATATACTTTATACATATACTTTTGTTTTAATTGTTCAATGATTTCTCAACAATATTAATCCATTCTAAGGGTTCTAGTGGAGGAGGAGGTGTGAGAGGTATTTGAATCCATCATGTAGATAGTATAGGTTATAGATAGAGGAGAACAAACTGTGAAACAACAATGTGAATGTAAGGAATGAGAAGAGTAATGGATAGAAGTGAGTGAATGCAAGTTGAAGGAATTATGTAATAAGATAGAACACAAATAAGAGTTCATTGGAGGAGGTATGTGGGCTATGATGAGCAACAATCCATAAGAAGTGTGGATGTGGGAATGATGATCGACACTTAGTAGAGGAAGATGAGATGTGGCTTAACCAAATACTAGAAGAGATGAAGGAAGAAAATCATATTTATTTTGAGGTGCCTATATCAAGTGATGTGGCATGACATGATTTGTATGTAGACCAAGAGAAGGGTTCTATCACTCAGCCCTTATTTGTGAGCACTAAGCTCACAAAGCGTTTATCTACTTGGTGCTCGATGCAAGATCATCTCAAGAGTTGATCAATTTTGCATCATATGAAAGCAAGTTTTCTATTTTCTTTGTTTATCTCTATTTTTTAGGTTTTTGAAGTTCTAGCTAGATTTTGAATTTGTGGTTTTGACAATATATGTTTGCTAGACTAAAGAAGTAACATAGATAGCACAAAACTAGTTGGTTGAGGACTTCTTATTTCATGAAGTTTAGATGGCCAAGAGTTTGGAACCATCACACTATTGCATGAGAGTGCACTCATCCACAGGGCACATGGTCTCAACACAATGAGCTCTAGAAATCATGATACTTCATAATGGATTGGTATAAGGCCCAAGCCTTTTCAAATGTTTACCTTTAACCTTCATGCAGTCACTCCTCTAGCATGCCTAAGTGTTGGGGCTAATTATAAACCCATTTTGGAAAGCTAGTATGAAATGTAATTTAAGGGAAGAAATGTAGAACCCAATCATCCAATGAGAAGAATGAACTTGCCTAGGAATTAAGAATGGTACTTAATGTAGTATATTTTGTGGATGAGAGGTAGTCCCTCTTCATTGGGATTATGTATCAAGTTTTTTAAAAGGCCTTCTATATATGTAAAATTGGTAACCTAGTGGAGTGGTAGAGTTGATTGACTTAGATCTATAGCTCGAAAGAGAGTGTCAGTTGAAGCAAGGTCAAGATAAAGTCTATAGTTGGTAAGTAGGTTATGAGAGTATTGTAAGGCTTAAAGACCTGAATGTATAGCTAAGTGGCTTGATGTAATTTAGAAGATCAATAGAAGATATCATGAATCTTTGTTGTGTTTGAATGTGTTGGCAAAAAAATCAGCGTCCCCCTTCGAGATTCGTGACATGGCTTAACCGCCTCCTGCTGGTCCTTATCTGGGATGGTAGCAGTTTCTTGATAGGTGTGCCTTTTGGGAGAAACGACTAGCTCAACACCCTACAAGTGGTATCAGATCTAGGTCACAAGTTTGAATCCCCTCGGGTAACACTGAGGGGGATTGTTGGCAAAAAAGTCAGCGCCCCCCTTCAGGATTCGTGACATGGCTTAATCGCCTCCTGCTGGTCCTTATTTGGGATGGTAATGGTTTCCTAATAGGTGCACCTTTTGGGAGAAACGACCAGCTCAACACCCTACAAAATGATGTTCATAGTTTATGTTTCCACTAAATGCAAGTAGTTATATGTGTTAAGGTTATGGGTTTACATCCCTTAATTGAAACCTACATTCCCAAAAACACTCTTCTAAACGAAGTGGAGATGAGGGGTTCTGGCTATTCCCGTGGAAGTGTTGGCCTGGTTTTCTCCACTTGGGTCCATAGTGGAGTGAGGTCTATAGTGGAGTGAGCTCATTGGGTTCACTCCTAGTTGAAGTGTTGGTCGGGCCCTATAATCTCCCTCCCACCTCGGAAGACTAGGATCCTGCAGACCTGGGTTGTCCCTGAGTATAGAGTAAGGTATAGAGTATAGGAGTTCAAGTGTTCCCCTGTACTGTTTAGAAAAGTAGGGGGAGTTATTAGGGTTGGGTTGTTCCTAGGTATGGAGTGTAGGAGTCAAAGTGTTGGCTTGTAGAGCGTTGCAGCTATATCCTTCTACATTGGTTGGGTGGTTGGTTGCTTGCGGCTATTGCGTTCCATAGCTCTGGGCCAACTATAGTTGAGGGAATTGGTCCGTAGCTCTGGGGCAACTATCCTCCCACCCACCCAACTATCTTCCCATTTCTCAATCAGGCTTCTTCCCGCTGCTAAACTATATCTTCATGCCCCCCACCTAGCCATATTATGTCAAGTCAACTATCGACTATTGCGTACGTAATGGTAATGTGACTAGACGCAGAGGTAGTTCGTTGTCGCTCACTTTCTCTTCTAGGTGGCCCCCCTACTATTCTAAGGGTGGGGCCCTACTTTCAAGAACTGCTCAAATAGATCGACGACCCCCTACCTTATTCCAGTCCTAGGGCCCATAGTTCTTTCTCGGCAGTCCTTCCTTTATCTCTCTCCGGAACCCCCCTTTCTATATTAGTTGTAGTTGCCACCCAGGTAGGCAACCCCGTCGCCTTTAGCCCTATCGAAACCTCTTCCTTTAGCCCTATTGAAACAAAGGGGACAACTATAGATATAACTATATAGAGGGGGGGGGGGGGCAATATAACCCCCCACAATAATCAGGGTTGGGTTGGAGGCAATAGGGGGGGGGGGGGCTGTCACTTTCCACCCACCCGGGTGGGGGGTCCCTATCGTTGATGTGGGGGGTGGGCAACTAGAATTCTCGGCTTGAATGACCGGTTCTAAACAATAGTTCTCAACTGGCCCCTATCTGGCCCTACTGGCCTGAGATGGAGATAGACTTACTAACAAAACTAAAATATAGGGAGAGGAGTGTTTTTTGAAGCAAAGAAATACACAGTTAAATCCAAAAGCACTCTTCTCTAAATTCTATGCACTGTGGAAAGCTCATGCCTACTATAACTAAAATATATACAGAACCAAAAAAAAACAAAATATGTACTTCTATGCTTTACCCACCTAAAAATATTTTAATGCCTACTATAACTAAAATATATACAGAACAAAAGAAACAAAATATGCACTTCTATGCTTTACCCACCTAAAAATATTTTAATGAAGTGACAGGTTCGTGCATAGGTTGGAAATGAGCTCCTTAAAATTAGATTTCTCTTTCGATGGAAGTCCCAGTTTTGTTAGTTTTCTGGTCATTTTTTTTTTTGACAAATTTTATGGAACCTTTCACTAATTTACAACTTATTTCATTAATTCATACCCCCAAAAAAGGTTCAATCAATAATGTGACAAGTGTTTCCAATGCTGCTTGTGAAACTGACCTTTATCATTGGTAATTATATTATTATTATTCTTTTTTAACAACACAACCAACACAAGGGAAAATTCAAAGGGCTTTGCAACTGGTAAAAGAAATTAAAGAGAGAGATCTGTTTCTGAAGGTTTGAGCAACTTGAAGAGTAAATCCTCAACGTCCTTAGCATTTGACCACCCATGAACTTGAGCCTTCACCATATCTGGATTCTTCTCAATTAGCTTCCAAAGTGGGTACCTGAAAACAATCAAATGGAATGATATTTTAGTTTTCTTGAACACAACATTTCTGAAAATTTACAGAGAGGTCAAATTTGAATTTCTCACTCTTCTCTGGGGAAAACATGATCTCCGTCGATTAATTTCAAGGTAGGGCAGAAATCTCCGCTGCCATCTCCCAGATAAATAAAACGTTTGATCGATCCATCTTCTATGGATTTTCTCATTTCATCGATAATTGCTCCCTGAAATATATGACAGACCATTATTTTTCGTAAACAATCTTCTATAACAATTCTTTACCATGAAAAACACCAGCAAGAAGTAAAAATTTATGACCTTGCACATGTTGGGAGGGCAGAGGTTGCAGCCATGAGGATCTTCTGTCATGGGGTGAAATGGGCAAATTCTTAATCTCCCACTCTCCTCAACATATGCAGGATTCGTCTTAATCTCTGTGAAATACTGGAGCAAATCATGGGTTTCAAGAATGGTTTTTATGAAGAAAATATTGGCATCGCTTACAATTCGGAGATCACACCTGCACACATACGGTAAAATCATTCACACAACAATTAAAATTTCAAGTGTGAGTTAGTTCCCAGGTTGCTCTAGTTAGTAGATTGTGCTAATAAAGGAAATGGTAAAAGATTGAATGAGTGTAATGTAAAATAGTAGGTTCTGTTCGACAAATGGATAGACAACTCTATAAAATAAAAATTGCAGCTTCATTGGTAAACAAATGGTTTTTATGGAGAAAATATTAGCATCCCTCAGAATTCAAAGATTACACCTGCACAAATATATTCACACCACCATTAAAATCTCAAATGTGAGGGAGGTTTGCAGATCCAATACAAATAGTAGGAAAAATAGAAATTGTAATGATTATAACATATCATATAGCTGCTTTTGAGCAAATTGTGGGAAAAATAGAAATAGTAATGATTATAACATAGAGCTGCTTTTGTTTTTCTCCCAAAGCAAAACAGTTTTCAAAAATAAAGATTTCTTAGTAATTAAAAAAGCCTCCACCCTTAAAAAGTATTGATGTGTTGTTTTTCTCCCAAAGCAAGACAGTTTTCAAAAATAAAGATTTCTTAGTAAGCCTTCACCCTTAAGAAGTATTGAAGTTTTGATTAGTTTTAAAAATTGAAAATCAAAAAGTATTTTTAATATTTATGCAGATCTAAGTAACAATTATATAAGTTGAAATTTTTTTGTGAAATACAAAAATTATATGCTTTCTAAATTAGAATTTTTACCATTAAAAAAGTGGTTAGCTGTTCACCTTACAACCCACAGTAATTTTCAGGGTTGCAATTTTTTGGATGACAATATTATCATTTAGATATGCAAGTATGATGAATTTTATTTTTAATCTAATTATTCATGTGATAATTTTATTTTTAATTTAGTTGTGTGCTTTATATATGTTTTAAACTTTTATCAGAAATATTTTTAAAATATTTATATTAAACAAAAAGTTGTAAGAATATATATTACAAGATTTACAATAATAAAAAGGAAGTTGGTTAGTATTTATGGTCCATCAAATCAATAACAATTAAAACATTTAATAAAAAAATTAAAATACTATTTTTAATTTTAAAAAATTGTAAACATATACGATTAATAGTTCCTTCTACTCACCCCAAAGAGAAGGCAAACTTAATGGCTCTAATAGTCTCTGGATAAAGAGGAATTGTCCTTAACCCATCTTGAATGTCGCTTATTAACTTTCCCTGTCCATGCAGCTCTCCCATCATTTTATCCTGCATTCCCACAATCTAAATTTAAACTTTAAAACTTCTAAACAATCTGAAAACTTTGTTAAAACAAAAAAAAAAAATTGATTACCATGAGAGGGTTCCATGGAAGTGTTGGAAGCAAGGAGTTAAAGAGTTGAGTGACTCCAAGCTGCTCCATGACCCATGGATCGCTATCACAGTCTACTATGGTGAGATCAAAGTCAAAAACTATGACGCTCTCCATGGATCTAAAACTTTTTTTTAATTCAAACTTAAAATGATTGACTGTGAGGGGGTGCAAGGAGGCATGCTCCTTAATATAGGAGGAGAAAGTGGGAATATACAAGTGAGAAAAAGTTATTGGAAACTATGGTAATGCAAAAGACAAAGGCAAAAGTGGAGAATGCGTGGCATCCACTGGTTAAGAGACAATGAGGAGTGCGTGATGCACAACCCTCCAACCACACTTTTTGCATCATATTATGCTGCATGCCTATTCATTCTTGTGCCTCACATTTCCCTGTCTTCTAAGGAACTGCTATAAATAAAATATTTCAGTTTTTTAAGGAACTGTTGTGAAACAGTCTTTAGTTTGTTTGGAACAACAAAACTGCACACAATTCAATCAACTTTTTTTCTTCTTTTCTTAGTACTTTAAACATCTTGTTCCGTGTGGGGAATCTGGGGATAATTAATTTTTTAAGTTTAGATTGAAGTGCTATCAATAATTTTGTAAAGTATTGGGAAAATAGATTGACTCATCCAAAAAATACACTACATTATTATTGAGTGTACAAGTTTATTTTATTTTATAATAAGGTAGGGTATCTATCTAAAGGAAGAATATATATATGTGTATGTATATGTATATATAGTGTATGTGTATGTGTATGTGTATGTGTATGTGCATGTGTACGTGTATGTGTGTATATATTATACATACACACATACACATACACTATATATACATACACATACACACCCATACACACACAAACAATAATTAAGATTAAAATAGTTTTGTATGATTTTTTAAATATTTCTAAAAAAATGATGTATATATTTTTATTGATTTATTTAATTATAAATTTGTGAAAATATATAATATAACATTTTAAGATTAATTATATTAATTTAATTTAATTTATTTAATGATTTCATTGTAAATTTATTTATACAAATTTTATTTTAATATCTTATAAAATTTCAATATAATTATATAATAAATAATAACATTACAATATATTTTTTTAAAAATAATTAAAAAATAATATAATTTTATAAAACATTAAGAAAATTATATAAAAATTATTGTGGTACAATTTTTAAAAGGTAAATAAATTATAATATCAAAGGACTAGCCACTATGTGGCTCTTATTCTATTTTATTTTATCTTATATTTACATAAGGTAGCACCTAGCCACTAAGTGACCTTTGTTTTATTTTATCATATTAATTTTGTTGTTATTCAGGTAAAAAGTTTAAAATATAATATTTATTAATCAAGGACGGAAATGGTGGGGCACTTTATGTTAAGATTTAATAAATCTTATGGATAAAAATACACTCTACACTTTATGTTAAGATGTTTAATAAATCTTATTGATAAAAATACACTCTACAAAATCTCCAAGGCCCATAATTTAAAATTAAATAAAGAGGTGAATATCATAAATAATTGAAGTAAATTAGTTGGTCAAAAATTAAATATGCTAAAATGAAATTGAGATGGGTTAGGGCTTAGTTAACTTTGATGATTATTGTACCCATACAAAAACTTTTCATACATAAGTGTTGCTTTCCAATCAGTTCTAGGTTTCTCATCCTCTAAAGAGTCATTATGAAATCCTTGTTTCTCATGTTCTTGGATGTTGTTCTTGCATGTATCAATACTATTACCTAGCTAATGAAAAGAGATTTCCAACGCACCAAACAATATGAAAATTGAAGTCCAAACATAAAATATATTCAAATTTTGGCTAAGGTATAGTTTAAGTGGCAAAGGCAATCCTAGAGCATACCTAGGATGAGTTTTCCACTAGCAGGATGGGTCCATGTGCACTCTTTATGAGTTATAACCCATTTTAAGAGGCAAAGAGTGTCCTAGAGAACAACTCATCAACTAGAATCGGATTTTGACCTGGAAAACAGGTATAAAGAGCCCTCTTATCACCTACTTTCTAGGTCAAGTGGTAAATACCCCCTAAGAGAACTCCTATCACCTATTTGTTATGTATAAGTGGTAGAGAGAACCCAAAAGGGAAAGGGTATCTAGGAGGGTTTTACCAAGTTCAAAAGTGTCAAAAGTAGTAGAAAAGTGCTCCAAGCTACAACTTACAAGCTAATAATTTTTCAATCGTAGAGAACCCTTAGACCAATCAATCAATTTGGGTGGCAAATATTGTTGAAAATGAATCTAACATCATTCTTCTACTTTTCCCAAATTGACATCAGTTCAAGCTTTATTTTTTCTCAAATTTTGGTGTAACAAATTGCTACAATATAGTTTTCATGTGTTAGGGTTTCAAGATTCTTAGAAGATTCACCTCTTTCAAAATATCAAATCTATTTTAAAAAATAGGTATTTGTAGTAAGTCTATTTTTTTTAGAATCATAGAGAGGGTTCAATTATCACTTTCTATTTTTAGAAAGTTATTTTTTAGAGGTAAGGTTCTATTTTTTTACATATGGTTGAGGGCTTACTTTTAGGTTGCTTTAGTTATATTTTATTTATTCTTTGTTTAGAATGGTTTAATCTTTAAATTTCTTTTTTTCCTACTTTTTAGAAGTTGTAAGTATTTTTTTAAAGGTAATGATTTTTGGGATAAATTAATTATTATTCTAAATCCTAAAATTTGGATATTTGTAACCTTATAAATAAGTTCTTGGAGCACATGAATTCTTAATGATAGTTGATGACATGTTTATGCTAGTAAAATTATTGGTCAAACTATTATTCTTGTTATTTATTCAATGTGTTTGTGATTTCATTAATTAAGTTGAAAGTGAATATTGGTCTATCACCACTTCCTTTACCACGGGGAGCCAACATTGGTTCTTTCATTTTGTAGAATACCATGATTTTCTATATGGTTTGAGGAAAGGCTTTTTAAAGTTCCATGATGATGGCAATCGAGATATAGATGAGTATATTTTAGTCTTCACCACAATGTACAGTAATTTGGGAGTGACATATGAAGATGTTACAATCTAAATTTTTGTTGTTACATTAGTTGGAGGTGGAGTGGAATGGTTTCTCCATCTTGCCTCATTCTTAATCACTAGTTGAAACACCATGCTTGATTTTTTTTTATCATGATTCAAACTAATTGATAATGATCATATCCTATTTTCTCAACTATCAAATGTAAAGAAAGATAATAATGAGTCGCCATATGATTCAATTGCCTTTTTTGTAGAATTAGGGTTACTTTGAAACCTTGTCTCAAGATCCTCCTATTTTTCTTTATTAACACACTCCCACTAGAGATTGCCTTCTTGATCAAATATAGTCAAACTAATAAACTAGAAGAATCCCATGAGCATGCAATTAAATTGGAAGATTATACATGATTACAACTAGAATGATAAGGAGAGACTCAATTAGGCCCATAATTCTAAATTCAACTAATCCTCTCTTATAAAGGGTAGTGATTCATGTCACAAACATGAAGATAGATTCAACAAAATGTTCCATTTTAGTAGTATAAAGGACATCCCCACATAAATATTGGTTCTTCTAATGGAAATAATATATATAAGCTTATCTCCGCCACTTATAAGGCCTATTTAGAGGCACCTTCAAATAATAACATGAATTGTTTTTATGCTTTTCATGAAATAGAAGAGCATAATGCCAAGAACTATTTAGAGATGAAACATATGTTGCAACTCATGAATTTTTTGGATCAAATCATCAAAGGGTTTTGTGTAACCTTAAACATATTTAGAATGAGCTCAATGATAACTTTGTGATAGGATATTTTCAATATGAATCTAGTTTCAATAAAGAAGTGTATAATTTGCATAGCCAAAATGCTCAATTATGATTACATCTGTTCATGGAGTCAAAAAGATGAAAGAGAGATAGGAGAATGAAAGAGGAAAATACATGAAGAGAATTCTTAGAAAGATCCATCAATAGAGTTAAATTCACAAAAGCACACTAGTTTCCCTCACAAAGATGAGTTGGATATTTTACCTATCTCACAATCTTATTAGCACAATTGAATTTAAGCATTTTCAACTGAAAGATAATTTTGGTCAAAAATATAATCTAGATTGATTCAATTCTAGCTAAATTAGATCTCTAGGCCAAAAATTGTCCAACTAGAAGTGTCCACTAGATACATATGTAGCATAACTTTGGTGCCAATTTATTAAAAACAAAAATTTATTCAAAAAACTTTTCTCACAACTCCTACTCACATAAGTATCATTTAAAAAAAATTCTAAAAATATGTCATGTCCCCTTTTTAATTAATTTCATTTGGAGAGATTATTGGCCCATTCCTATTTTTCCATGGACTAATATTAAAAATAAGAGAAAATATTTATCTTAATATTTTAATTGTTTTTCCCATAAATTAAGGAAATTCTATTTTACTGGGAACAATTAAATATTAAAAATAGAATTAATGCACAAGTGGGGGTGTGGATTTTATGAGGAGTCTTTGTAACTACTAGATACTATTTTTAGGAGATTTATGACAACTATGACATGAATCTTTGACATGTTGAACATGTAGTTGACGGTTGTTAGTGGCAGGTTAATTTTGGCATGCAAGGTGGAGTAGAAATTTCAAAATGCTTTTATAATTATTTTCCCACCAAAATGAGGTGTGGGTTCTGGGTGTCCATTTTAGCTCTGGCATCTATAAATATTTCAGTATTTGCTTGTTGTAGGATCTTTTGGCAATTTATCTTCTCATATTTTCTATATGAACACTTGTGTTCTTCAGTTTCTTCTGTGGATGAAAACCCATAGGAGATTGTGACCTATGGACAAAAACCCATTGGTTGTTGGGATCAAAAGATGAAAACTATTTGGTTCTTGAGGGCATTCTCATCCAGGGAGTGCATTGGAGCTCAAAGTTTGGCAGTTTCAGTTAGTATTTAGTATTGTGTGTGTTTTGCAAGTTTTGGTTGCAGTATCAGGTTTTTGTGTGTTGTAGGGTGTTGTTCCTATCATGATAGGTTTATTTGCTATACCTTGTTGTTCTTGTTCATTTTCCAGGAGATGGAATCATTTCTTTATAGTTTGGAAGGGTTTTGACTATGTTTGGGTGAAATATGCAGTGAGTATTTCAACATTTTGTGGTGTTTATGCAAAAAATGTTTTAGTTTGTTCTTGTTAGTGTAGGTTTTTATTTTCCTAGTGGGTTAGTTATTTTCCCTATTTCCTAAGTTTTTCCTACACTTTTATTAAGCTTGCTTATGTTAAATAAAGTGAGTTTAATTAGTGAGTGGGTGATTTGAGATGTCGACATTCTACAAGTGAGGTGGCATTTGCTATCTTGGGAAGATGCTCTTTCTATCTTTAGCCCGTATGGTGGCCTCTCCCTATTGGTTGGTTTTTCCACCTCTCCCCTCTCTCTGGTCTATACAAACTCACTACCTAGCTTGTATTTTACATCTTGAATGCATTGTCTAGTTACTCTGTCATTCTTTGTTTGAAGCTTTGAGATCTTAATGTAATAATTCCACATCGACATTTGCATATCTATCAGAATTGTTGGTTTGCTTTTGCTTTGCATTTTCCAATTTAT
The DNA here is from genome assembly GCA_027924645.1 of Cunninghamia lanceolata. Classification (NCBI taxonomy): domain Eukaryota; kingdom Viridiplantae; phylum Streptophyta; class Pinopsida; order Cupressales; family Cupressaceae; genus Cunninghamia; species Cunninghamia lanceolata. The sequence goes on from BSBN01001028.1 coordinate 485,254, forward strand.
GGAGCTTAGAATCTCTCTCATAAAGTTCCTAGTTTTCACATCTTATTCAAGATTTCCAACATGGTATTAGAGATTTTGTTTTGAGAATTCTGAGTTCATAGATTCCTTATTGAGAGTTTAAGCTTATTTTGTGAGATCTTGTAAAATCCTATATGCTCTTTTCTTGCATGTGTTTAATGATTTGGAGAATCAGAAAGGATTTATGAAGATTCAATAACCTCTTATATTTGCATGTGTATTTTGTGAGATCTAGGTGATTGCAACTATTCTGGTTATATTGGTAGTATTTTTTATTGTTCCAACATGTCCAAGAGGCTCGAGAAAGTCAAGATTGGCTTTCGTTCCATCCGATTTGGAGTTCATTTGATACACTTGTAAAACGAGGGTTTGAAGCTCAGATCTGAAATTCAACTTTCGTTCGGAGCATTTTCGGCCCAAAAGGACCCTACCATTGCATCCAGAAAGCCAAATAGATGAATTTTGACATAAAATTCACCCAGTTTCAGTGTCAGGAGCATCTGAGGCAAAATTGTTTTGTCGGAAGGCCATTTTGACCCTCAACATGCTTTTCAGAGTGAATTTTTTGTAAAAATTTAAATTAAAAAATGAAAAATTTCAGCACTTTGAAATAAGCGCTTGGCATTGTGTATTAGTGCTTAAGTGCTCTACATATTCCAAGGGGCTCGGCCCCTGTGTAAAGGGGCTCCACCCCCTTCTTAGCGCCCATGTGGGAGCCTTTGGCTCGGGCCCCGTGCATAAAGCTAGTCGCAGATCCTTAAGGGTTGCAGACCCCTACATTTAGGGGTTTGGGGTACAGCTTCGACCCCCCGACTTGTTGGTCTATCAATTTTTTAAAAGCCTATTTGAAATTCGGCCTTTAAGGCCATTCAATATTTCTTATCTCTGCTAATTTCATTAATTTTTTGCAACCTTTTCTATTTTCTAAGTTTGGTGGCCATTTTGGCCTTTAATCCATTTTAGCTATCATTACTTGTATCTGTCTTTTGAGCCAAATTTGGTACCTTTGCCAAAGTTGGCAGACTTTTTCGCAGATTTGTTAAAATTAGAAGAGCACTATATTTGTCTGGAGCATCTCTAAATCTGGCTAGGTTCTAAACTATTTGGAGGTGTTCTATATTTGATGGACCGATAAATTTGGCAGAGGAAAACTGGTGCAAACTAAGACCCCTCTTCATTGGCAAGTTAGTTTTTGAAGGCAAACTTTATAGGCTGATATCTTGGGCTCAGGACCTCCTTTCACTAAGAAATTTTTATTTGGGTTAATTTTTTGTGCTCTATGCATTGGTGCAAACAATTTTTGATTTCGATGCATGGATTTTCTAGAAATTGCAGATTCTCATAGGTGACACTGCACAGTTCCCGTTTTTGGAACTTCAGAGACTCATAACTTTCACATACGACCTCGGATTGAGGTACTTCCTGTTTTGAAAGTACGTGATTTTTCAAGTACTTCATAGTGGTGTTGTTAGTTTCACTTGGTTCTATTCATATATTGTACTTTTAGCATACAATCATTTGATTTAGAATTTGTAAAGCATTGAGATCAAGTCCACTCAATGTTTCTTGCTAGTGGCAGTTGTAAACACACTAAATATAAAGTGCCAAATCATATTTGCTTGGGGGGTTCTTTGATTGAGTGAAAAGGGGGGGTTGTCTTGTGTGATTTCTTTGAGTTTTTGCATTCTCTTCTCAGCACAACAACAAACAATAATCTTCTTTGCTGCATAAAAATAGATCAAACAATAGTACCAATACTCATACCCTACAACTACTTTGAGAAATATAAAATGAAAATCTATCTAAAGAGGCAAGGGTTGTATAGAGTAATAATGGGGCTTGAAACTAAACCTATTGTAGATGCAGAAAAGAAAAAATAGTTTAATAAGTTAGATGAAGCTTTTGGAACTCTATGTATGTATGTATCTCTAGATTTGCTTTCCCATATTGAATCTATTTCTAAACCAAATGACGTATGGACCACTTTGGAAAATCTCTTTGGTACACGACGAAATTTGAGGACATGTACTGGAGAATGAGCTCATAGGGTTAAGTCCTACCAGTTTTGATACTATTCAAGAATTCTTCACTAAGCTAAAGGCCATAAGATTGCAGTTGAAACAATGTGGGATTGAGAAGAAATATTTTCAATTAATCTTAAGTATTATTTCCAAGATTAGTCCTAATTATTTTTTTTTTTGTTTCTACATTTCATGACACTAAAAGTGCCTTAGGAACCAATTGTACAATGCCTTCTCTTGATGATTTTGCACATGAACTAAAAAAGGAACAAGATAAATTGGTTCAAATGGGCATAACTAAGCCCTCTAAATCTCATGCCTTGGCTGCAAATCAAGGCAATAAAGATCAAAAAGAGTCTGGTAAGAAGAACAAGAAACAACAGAATCAAGAAAAGAAGAAACAAGATCAAAAACTGGCTGCTCCTAAAGCAGCTAATCAGACCTCTTCTTCCAAAGGAGACAAGCCTAAGAAGCAGAAGGAAAAGTGTGCCTATTTGGTGCAGGAGCACCTAGAAAATCATGTTTTATTTTGTAATAAGGTCTATTTGACCAATGCATTTTCATTTCAGTTTGTATCTAGGTTCATTTTGTAAGTCCCAAGTGACATAGGGGACATTTGTCCAATTGTAACTGTATAATGCCAAAAATAGCAATAATGCCAAAAATAGGTAGTAGTGTCTCCCAGCCGCTTGGATTGATCTCCTAGCCACTTGGAGTCAGTTCGGTACTACTCAGGGTGAGTTGATAAATACCCTGAGGAAGGAACCAAATGATGAAGATATTGTAATAAGATCAAAGCAGAAGTGTGATCGAATGTGATTGTGATTGTTCTAAGAAGAAATAAAGATCGTTTTGTTTCGTCAGTTTGATTCCTGTTTTCCTGTAATTACATATTGCTTAGCTGTAGGTTTTCATTCTCTGTGCTTTCCATTTTGTTGTTGTATGTCGTCGTGAAGCATTCCACTGGTGAGATTTCTGTCGAAATCAGGGAATGGCTTCGTTGTATAAATATTTGTTTTCATTTTCTATTTTGTTTTCCTGTTTGACGGGGCAGATGTTCCAGACTGAGGAGTGTGCATAGTAGCATGCCCTAGCATCTCTATGTGCTAGGAATAGAGTGTAGATCAGACTATATGTGAGTTGAAAACCCTAACAGTGTATTGTTGTGTTGGTTCATCGGCGCATCGACCAAAGATCATGAGTGTTCATCGACATAACAAGTCTCACTAAGGGTAAATGCCATCGGGGCATTGGCAGAAGGATGAGAGACTTGGCCGATGAAGTTAAAAATTAGTTGAGTTGTCAACTGCAAAGAATTAAGGCATCAGTCTATGGTATCCGCTATGCGCTCCCCATCATATTGGTATCAGAGAAAGGATAAAGATTTGGGCAGCAAGTTGAATTGGGGATTTGCAGGAGTATTGGCATTGGGTGTTGTCTGTGAATGTTTATGTCAGACAAAGAAAGTGAGACAGAGGCAGAGAGGATGCCTCCCAAAAGTATGTCATAGGACGCTGTCAAGAAGCTGATTGAGGAGATGCTTGCATCCAAGTTGGGAGAGTTCAAACAATCCAAAGGCAAAGATAGGGAAGATGAAAGTGACAGTGATGAAGGCGATGCAGAAATTGCTGAAACCAATAAAAAGACAGAGGAGATACCAGTAGACCAGAGGGCATTTTTAAATGCATTAAAGTCAGTCAATAGGGACACCATAGATGGGTTACCTATGTATAGTGGAAGTATAGAAACTGAAGAGGTGATTGATTGGATTGAGGCATTGAACAATCATTTCAAATACAAAGAAGTCCCTGATGATAAGAGGGTTAAGTTGGCAAAGGCAAGATTGAATGGATCTGCTCTTGCATGGTGGAATTATGAACAAGGAGAGAGAGTCAAGGAGGGGAAAAATATGATAACCTTCTAGGAAAGGATGAAGACCAAAATCAAGGCACAATTCTTACCCCTGGACTATGATGTGCATATGTATAAGAAATTGTAGAACCTCAGACAGAGAGACCTTGTGTGAATGCATACACACAAGAGTTCCATAAACTCAGTCTCAGATCAAAGAGACAAGAAGACAAGTTAGAGAAGGTGGCTAGGTATTTGAATGGCCTAAGGATGAACATCCAAGATGAGATCAGCATCTTAGCACTAGACATAGTGAACAAGTGTTTCCAAATGGCCTTAAGGGTTGAAGAGAAGATAAAGAGGAAGAATGAGCAGAATAATAGAGGTAGAGGTGGAAGGAATTTCAGAGGCAAAAGTCCTGACCAGAGGCATAGTGGTGATTCTAGCCAAGCAGAGGAAGTTGGAGACTCAAGTAGCAGAGGAGGCTACCGAGGAAGAAGGCCTAATGGAAGAGGTGGGACAAATGGATCAGGTAGAGGATCCAAATTCACCAATATGAGATGTTATAACTGCAATCAAATAGGGCACCTAGCATACAAGTGTCCAAAGAAGGCCTCAACTTCTCATGGTAGTGAGAAGAGAACCACCTTGATTCAAGAAGATGCAAGGAGTATGACATCTCCTGAAGTGAATCTAGCATTAGAAATGGGAGAAAGTCTAATGCTCAAGAGGACGCTGCTCAAGGAACCAGTGCAGGCTGAACCATCACAAAGAAGGGCTTTGTTTAGAATCAACTGTAAGATCCAAGGTAAAGTTTGTAAAGTCATTATTGATTCTGGTTCTACTAATAACATTATATCTTTGGAAGCAGTGAATAAGTTGAAGTTAGAAAAGATACCCCATAGCAATCCTTGTAAAGTCAGTTGATTGAACAAGGGGCAGCACGTACTCATCAATGAACAAGCATGGGTAGAATTTAGTATTGGGGGGTATAGAGACAAGATTTTGTGTGACATCCTTCCAATGGATGCTTGCCATCTTTTGTTAGGCAGACCATGGCAGTTTGACAGAAAGGCTCATCATGATGGAGAAAAGAATGCTTACTCATTCCAAAAGGATGGTATGACTTATGTGATATAGTCATTGGTAGAAGAGGATCCACAGCATGTAGGGTCTAGTGTAATGTTGGTAGGAGAAAAGGAATTCATGGATACACTGAAGGAAGGTGATGGAGTAGGTTTTGCTTTGATTGTGAAGCCTAAGGGGGAAAAGAAGAAAAGTGTGAGAGAAGTAGGACCTAAGGAGGTCAGAGATTTGCTTGAGAGTTACAAATGAGTGATTGCAAAGGATATACCTTATTCTCTACCACCAATCAGAGACATTGGCCATCAGATAGACTTCATACCAGGAGTAGTACTTCCTAATAAGGAAGCATATAAAATGACCCCGCAACAGAATGAAGAGATAGCAAATTAGGTTCAAGAACTCCTAAATAAAGGACTAATAAGGAAGAGTCTTAGCCCATGTGCAATACCTACTGTTTTAGCCCCAAAGAAGGATGGGAAATGGAGACTGTGTACTGATTCTAGGGCAATAAATAGGATAACCATCAGGTATAGGTTTCCTATTCCTAGAATAGAAGATCTAATGGATTGTTTGGGAGAGGCTACTTATTTCTCCAAAATAGACTTGAAGAGTGGGTACCATCAGATAAGGATAAGAGAGGGGGATGAGTGGAAGACAACTTTTAAAACCATTGAAGGGCTGTATGAGTGGATTGTGATGTTGTTTGGTCTTTCAAACACCCCTAGCACCTTTATGAGGCTGATGAATGAGGTGTTGCAGGAATTCATAGGAAAATTTGTGGTAGTCTACCTTGATGATATTTTGGTGTTCAGTAAGAGAAAGGAAGAGCACTTGAAACATTTGGAGATAGTCTTGAAGAGGCTGCAAGATCAGAAGTTACTGATAAACTTGGAAAAGTGTGACTTCATGAAACAAGAATTGGTGTACCTAGGTTTTTTCATCTCTAAGGGTGATTTGAAAATGGATCCTTCCAAGGTAGAAGCTATTTTGAATTGGCCTACACCTAGGACAACAAAAGAGGTCCGAAGTTTCCATGGGTTGGCTACATTTTATAGGAAATTCATTAAGAACTACAATGACATCTGTGCACCTATGTTGGAGAGCATCAAGAGTGGAGGTAAGATGGAGTTTGTGTGGACAAAAGAGGTAGATTAGAGTTTTGAAAGTCTAAAACAGAAAGTTGCTAAATTCCTTGTTTTAGTGTTACCTAATTTCAATAAGGTATTTACCATTGAATGTGATGCAAGTGGGTTGGCCATAGGAGCAATGTTGAGCCAAGAAGGCAGACCAGTAACTTTCTTCAGTGAAAAGTTAAATGAAGCCAAGAGGAAATACTCCTCTTATGATTTAGAATTGTATGCTATGGTACAAGCTCTAAAAAAATGGAGGCACTACTTGCTTCCTAAGGAATTTATTGTATACACTGACAATCATGCTCTCAATTTTTTGAATGGACAAGAAAAGCTTAGTCATAGACACATGAAATGGGTTGAAAGTCTTCAAGCATACACCTTCATCATCAAGCATAAGAAAGGAATAACCAATAAGGTTGCTAATGCTCTAAGCAGAAGGGTGTTGACAATGCAAGAAGTGCAGCTACAAAGCATGGGTTTTGAGTCACTCAAAGGGTTGTATAAAGAGGACTGAGATTTCAAAGAGATTTACAGGGTATATAGTGAATTTGCCAATACTTTCCACAGTGAATTTTTAGATTATACATTGCAGGATGGACTTTTGTTTAAAGGTAGTCAACTATGTATTCCTAAGTGATCAATGAGGGATAATCTAGTGAAAGAGAAACATTTTGGGCTCAATAAGACCTTAGATCTTGTAAGAAGGTTTTAATTTTGGCCAAGGATGCAATATGATATCAAAAGGTTTGTTGAGAGTTGTATGATTTGCCAGAAAGAAAAGGGGGTCTCAACTAATGCAGGACTGTACCAACCTTTGCCCATACCAAACAGACCTTGGGAAAGTTTGAGTATGGATTTTGTGATGAGATTGCCCAAGACAAGGATAGGTTATGACAGTGTGTTTGTTGTGGTAGACATGTTCAGCAAGATGGCTCACTTTATTCCTTGTAAGACCACCAATGATGCTAGTTACATTGCAGGTTTGTTCTTTAAAGAAATTGCCAGGATTCACGAATTACCTTTGAGTATTGTATCTGACAGAGACAACAAATTTGTGGGACATTTCTGGAGAACCTTGTGGAAAAGATTGGGTACAAATTTGTCTTTTAGTTCAGCCTATCATCCTCAGACTGATGGCCAAACTGAGGTTGTGAATAGGTCATTAGGCAATCTGCTGAGATGTTTGACAAGAGAACATGGTAGTAGTTGGGATATCGTACTCCCACAAGCAGAGTATGCCTATAATGATTCTACAAATAGAAGTACAAGTCTAAGTCCTTTTGAAGTTGTTTATGGTAGTCATCTTAGAGGAAGTTTTTAATTGAGAGATGTTCAAGGGTTGGACAAAAGGAGTGGATATGCTAATACATTTGCAAAGGCTATGATAGAGATCCATCAACAAGTCAGAGATACGCTACACCAGAACAGTCAGAAGATCAAGGCTAGAGTGGATCAAAGAAGAAGGGATGTGCAGTACCAAATAGGAGATATGGTCATGGTTCATCTCAACAAGAACAGACTACCCACAAGAAAACACAGCAAGTTGATGATGAGAAAAATTGGACCTTGTCAAATTTTGGAAAAATTGGTCCTAATTCTTACAAAATTGCACTCCCTGATGATATTGCTATTTCACCTATATTCAATGTTGCTGATCTAACATTATATAGGAGTCCTAATACAGGTGAAGGTACCGCAGATTCTGTCCAAGACAATGCAGAGTGGGTACAACATTTTTGACCTACGGAACCACCGAAGATGGAGTGTATCTTGGATAACAGGATAGCCAAGAAGACCAGAAATCAGACCTATTTTGAGCACTTAGTCAAATGGCAATGACTTCCAAACTTAGAATCCACATGGATGCTAGAAGAAGACATCAAAAAGTAGGGCGTTGATTTGTAGCAGTTAATCTCTAAGAGGACTTGAGACAACTTTCACCCGAGGAGTATGGTGCAGGAGCACCTAGAAAATCATGTTTTCTTTTGTAATAAGGTCTATTTGACCAATGTATTTTCATTTTAGTTTGTATCTAGGTTCATTTTGTAAGTCCCAAGTGACTTAGGGGACATTTGTCCAATTGTAACCGCATAATGCCAAAAATATCAATAATGCCAAAAATAGGTAGTAGTGTCTCCCAGCCGCTTGGATTGATCTCCCAGCCGCTTGGAGTCAATTCGGTACTACTCATGGCGAGTTGATAAATACCCTGAGGAAGGAACCAAATGATGAATTTATTGTAATCAGATCGAAGCAGAAGTGTGATCAAATGTGATTGTGATTGTTCTAAGAAGAAATAAAGATCGTTTTGTTCCGTTAGTTTGATTCCCATTTTCCTGTAATTACATATTGCTTAGCTATAGGTTTCCAATCTTTGTGCTTTCTATTTCGTTGTTGTATGTCATCGTGAAGCATTCCACTGGTGAGATTTCTGTTGAAATCAGTGGAATGGCTTCGTTGTATAAATATTTGTTTTCATTTTTTATTTTGTTTTCCTGTTCGACGGGGCAGATGTTCCAGACTGAGGAGTGTGCACAGTAGCATGCCCTAACATCTCTATGTGCTAGGCATAGAGTGTAGATCAAACTGTGTGTGAGTTGAAAACCCTAACAGTGTATCGCTGTGTTGGTTCGTTGGTGCATCGGCCAAAGATCGCAAGTGTTCATCGATAGAACAAGTCTCACTGAGGGTAAATGCCATTGGGGCATTGGCAGAAGGATGAGAGACTTGGTCGACGAAGTTAAAAATTGGTTGAGTTGTCGACTGCAAATAATTAGGGCATCAGTCTGTGGTATATGTTGTGTGCTCTCCATCACTATTGCAAGAAACCTAGTCATGATGAACATAAGTGTCTTAAGAAGTAGATTGATCACCTAACACATCTTCTTGAGAAGAACAATATCAAGGTGCCTGATTCAGTCAAATAGAGTTCATCTCAAGAATCTTCAAAGGACACAGATAAAAGTAAGGGAAAGGCCCTAGTTGTTGTTTCACAACCTAATACCTGGATCATTGACTCGGGTTCTTTGCACCACATGGATTTGACACAAGATGGTTTTGCCTCTTTGGAGCCATGTTCCTTGCCATCTATACTAATGGGTGATGACACTCCTATTGAAGTGTATGGGAGAGGTTTTGTTGACGTGGGCAAAGGAACATTTCATGATGTTCTTTTTGTTCTATCCTTGTCAAATAATCTCCTATCTGTCTATCAGATCACTCACACTAGCTCTGGAAAGACGGTTGAGTTCACTCTAGACAAAGTGGTAATCAGTGAGTTGCACAATAGGTCTACAGTTGCTATGGGCAAAGTTGATCATCACTCCAGACTCTTAGTTTTCTCACTTTGTTATTGATTCTCCTTCACTTGCTTTGCTTACTCACTCAGATGAGGTGAGTTGTTTGTGGCATCAATAGTTTGGCCACTTGAACTACCGCTACTTGCAGCAGCTTAGTCAACAAGACATGGTTTCATGGTTGCCTTCTATTCTATTTTTGTAATGTATGAAAAGAGGGTTGATGGGATTAATGTATAGTTTAGTTAGGTCCTCCTTTCACTCAATACATTCAAGGAAATCTAATCAAGTTGAATCACAACTTCACAAGAGGACTCAACTATCAAGTTGGCTGTCACTTGGAAAGATAAGGAAATTTAGAATTTGTTAATTGGTTTGTTGATTCTTAGCCTGATTAAGCCTAAAACCCTAATTATGCAAAATCATAAGCAAACGGATGAAACACAAAAAATCCTTTTATAGAAAGACACTAAATATAGATCAGATACATACCAGCTTTTAAGTTTCAAAATATAGAAAAGTCAGGGACAAAAGAGTAGGCGCCCAAGCCCAAGGTACTTCTTTTTTTGAGGCGTTCAGGATCTTTTCTTCTACTGATTACAACCACTCCAAAGATTTTTGGTGCGATGAAACTGAGGGTCAAAGGTGCAGACACCCTTGCCCTTTTTTTGATATTTTTTGCCTTTTTCTTTAGATCCTAATTTCTTAAGCTCTGCAACAGTCCTCTGCAACTCCACTCTGCAAGATCTGGTACCTGTCACCTGCAATCACAAGAGAGGGGTTGGGGGTTGTGGTGTTTAGGAGCTTGCCTCAGTCAAGCCCCAAAATGGCATTCAAGCCTTCCAACACCGTTGTTAGATAGAGAGTGCGTGTCCTTGTAGGACATAGGCAAAAACAATGAAAAAAATGATAGATTGAATCACAAATAGATATCACCTCAAAGGTGTAGCTCTCATGGAGATGAAGCTCTTTCATGCCATGAGAAGATGAAGCCAAATCTGCAATAACAAACACAACAACAACACAATTCTTCTCTGCAACACAATGAATGCCTTGAATGCTCTAAAATCATAAGTTTGCCAAAATCTCAAAATCATCTTCTAGTTTGCAAATGAAGTCCTAAACATGATTATATATGCATTCCTACTACATATTTCATAATTCAAACTCAAGATGCTGACAATGTAAACCTTTTAATGGTCTCCAACCGACATTCAAATTTGGGACCCCGACAAAATAAGGCAGGGTGCGAGTGTGAGCGTCTGAGCCTTGGGACCTATTTTGGGTCTACATTAAGTTCGGAGATGTCCCCTAAGTCCCATTTGTCATGGGTTTCAGGGCATTTTGTCTTGGGATTCATTTCTAACATGCATGATGAAAATTAAGGGACCCAAGAGCTAAACTTAGGAGGTAAAAGTCCTAGGGGGACATTTTACAACATAACATTTGGCCCCCACTTTAATGTATGTATGCCCTTACGGCCCATACATGCATTAAAGTACGGTCGAAAACACAACAAACATGCTAGGCACTTGAAGCTAATGCATACACAAAGATTGAGGAACTATTTCTAGCCCCCAGTCTTAGGTAAGCACTAGAAAAACACATCGCAGACATGCAAGACGCAATGAAGACAATAACAGGCACTCAAGACATGAAGAAGATAGTAATGAAGACATGTAAAACATGATGAAGACAAGAGAGCAGTCACGCAAAACATGATGAATACATTGATATAATTTTTTAAATTTTCATATATATAAATTCATGGAAATAAGAATTGCAACACAAAACCCCAAGAATGTAGGGGAGACTCATTGCCACACCCTTTACACTACACCAAGGGGAGAAAACATGACATACAAAACCCAAGCGTAGGGGAGACTCATCGCCACACCCTTTACACTACGCGAGGGGGAAAACACACCATACAAAACCCAAGTGTAGGTGAGCCTCATCGCCACACCCTTTACACTACGTGAGGGGGAAAACATGCCATACAAAACCCAAGTGTAGGGGAGACTCATCGCCACAACCTTTACACTACACGAGGGGGAAAACACAAAAAAGACATGAGCACCGTATATCATGCCATAAACATACGATATGTCTTAAACACGGCAAACAAGGCAATGGAAGGAGCTTGTTGCTAAGTCCCACCATCTCCAACATGTTGTAGATACACCTAATAGTTGGTCTTATGCCACAACAACTACCAAAGACACGCTTAAGGGAGGATAGTCTCAAGATCCAACCCCTCCTCCGCAAAGGACTTTTGAATAAAAGGATGTGCACTAGCTCAAGAGATACACCATCTTGCCTCTGCAGAGGGCTTTTGAATAAAAGGATACACACTAGCTCAAGAGATACGTTATCTCACCTCTGTAGAGGGCTTCTTTGATTACAATAGAGATAAAGATGTGCACTCGTGCTGGAGATACAACATCTCACCTTCGCAAAGGGCTTACAAACACACTTTGTTAGTATCAAAATCATTAGATAACTTACCTTATATATGCCCCCACCTTAAGGTGCTTGATGTCATGTACCAATATCAATCATGTTAAGGTAGAGATAAAACACACAAGGAAACAAGAGCTCCCACAAAGCCCATGCCCCCAAGGTGACATGTGCTCACGATCACCGAATGTTCCCACAAACACAATGATAAGATATGCTAAGATAAGATTAGAGAGGTTACAAATCTTACTCTAAGATAATAACCAAAGTAAAACATGAAAGCTATACATGAATCATATATGAGATCACATCAAAGAAACCAAGGCTACACATATAGGTTCGAATCCGAGTATAGTCGTTGGGCTTATATTGCAGGCATCTCAGAACTGAGTGTAACAAGGTGAGATACAAAACAATCAAAATGCACAGAGCAAATGTATTGTTATGATTTGTTAGAAAAGATAAGACAACATCAAATATCACATGGAGTGATTCTACTAGCCAAGCGTCAGATATATAAATCAACCCCATCTTAATGTATGGACTAGGTCCATTTTTGCTTTGCTTGCTGAAGGGACACACGGTCTGTACCAGTTAGTTTGTTTTTCATCATTTGCTGACTAGATAGAATCACTAGAAGAAGGTAAACAATAAAATGAGAGATGAGAACAAGTGCCTTAGGAACAATCTTGTAGGAGGATGCCCCCAGGTCATCAACTGCAATGTTATGCCCCTAACGTATGACACACAACAATAAAATAGAGGAGAAGCAAGATAGAAGAATGATGATACAAATGGAAGAATGGTCACAATAGAAGCGGTCTCCTGGTATCCTTGATCTTACAAGAGTATCAAGGGTCATCCAAGGAGGCCTAAACAACACATAACACATCACAGGGGAATACAACACAAGAGGGGAGGTCACATAAACAAGAAAACTATGCTACGACAAAGGTGATCACCCAGGTTAGAAATACTTACCTTTTGTACAACCAAACTAGTGGTTGTCGTAGATAAAATTGTCATCTTCCCAATCTTGAATGTCAGAGGAGAGAGGGACATAAGGTACAATAGCTTAACTTTTTTATTTATCGTTAAACTCTTTTTCTTTAAGCTCTTCTTTGTTTGGTTCAATGTTAGGTGGTGGAATGTTTTCTTGTTGAGGTGCATTTCTTTGAGCAAAAGCTTGTCTTCTCTTCCTCCTTTCTCTTTCTTGTCTATTTCTTCATTGTCTATTAGTGATGTTTTCAAAAGTATTCTCATGATTTCCCATAGTTTTTGACATTTTGAAGAGGAAGCTGGTATAAACTTAACTTGTTTTGATGAAGTGCTTTGTTCTCCATGAGTACCTCCCAATCCTTGCAAGGATGACGGAGGAGGAACCTCATCATAGATTCCCTTACCTTTCGATCTAGGAATTTCTTCTAATGCGGTTTGTTTTTCATTAATCTCTTGTTGCATAGAAGGTCCAGCCACTCTAGATAGTACTTTTTCTTTGTATCGTCTATATCCCAAGAAAAGTTGATCTCTTCATGGCTCAGGTTCTATGGTAGGTCATGGCCAAAAGTAATCAAGAGTAAAGTTCTTATGAGTAACCATGGGTTGCCATGTATTACGATGAATAGTGTGCACTTGTCCATTTAAAGGAAAATTTAGGCATTTGTGAATTATTGAGGGACAACCTTCATAGCTTTTATACATGGATGTCCTAATTTTATGTGGAAGAGGTCAGATGTAGGGATGATATCAAATAATTGTTCCACAACTTTCTCAAATACCGTAACCAATAAAGATATCTTCTCATAAGTAGGAATAAAATCTCCAATATGTGTCTTAATCATTATGTCTATAGGTTCATAAGAATCTTGTATCAAATCATGTGAATAAAGGAACTCTTTCGTTTCTACATTAGTCATGCAATTAGGATCTATAAGTGTTCCATGCATAGGGGTCTCCATTACCTTCACTGTGATGTAAAGAGGTCCTTCAATGTCTCCAATTGTTCTATCATGAGGTGTGAATACTATTTTAGGTTCAAGAGTGTTTCTTTTCATATAAGGTCTAGGAGGGCACCTAGCATTATTGTTGCAATTAGAAGCCATGTATATGAGAATATTTCACCCTAACACACTTGCTTGAGGGTAACGGGTACTAAAAGACACACAAAGTCCACAGCCAACAAAGTGGGTAAAATGAAATAATGCAAAATGAGTATATGGTTGAAAATGAATGCAAGATTTGAAATGAATGATATTAATGACTAATGCAATGAAAACAAAACAAAACTATGCTTATTTATGACCTAAAGTGCTCAATTTTTCACTTTTTCCAATGCAAATTTTCTAAGGATGCAAATGTAAATGCAAAAACGTGCAATGCAACAACACTATAGTCCAAAATCAGATTTGAAAGAGTGTTCAAAGGAGTAGTAAAATCTGAAACAAGATTTTAACCACAAACCCTAGCTTTTGCAAAGACTAGGTTATATGAAAAATGCACAATTTCAAGCAAACCATAACAAATAGAGTATGAAAATGCAAGGTGAATAACTATGTAATAATGTAATGCTGCAATTTATATCAGATCTGATGTAAATATTAGAGATTTAAATCATTTATATGAAATGCAATGCAAATAGTGTAAATTATGTCTAAATGCAAGCCTAGGATGCTTGAATTTTTCAAAATTTTCAATTTTTTTGTATGATTTTCAAATGTGTGATGATGACAATGAAATGTATGAATGCAAATCTGATGTACAACACTCAACAAGGTGCAAATTCAATAGAAACATGGGTTCACCAAAATTTAATGTATGAAAAGAGGGTTGATGGGATTAATGTATAGTTTAGTTAGGTCCTCCTTTCACTCAATACTTCAAGGACATTTAACTAAGTTGAATCACAACTTCTGCAAGAGGACTCAACTATCAGGTTGGTTGTCACTTGGAATGATAAGAAAATTTAGAATTTGTTAATTGATTTGTTGATTCTTAGCCTGATTAAGCCTAAAACCCTAATTATGCAAAATTGTAAGCAAACAGATGAAACACGACAAATCCTTCTACATAAAAATACTAAATACAGATCAGATACATACTAGAATTTGAGTTTTGGAATATAGAAAATTTAGGGGCAAAAGAGTGGGTACCCAAGCCCAAGTTATTGCTTTTTCTAAGGGCTCCGGGATCTTTTCCGCTACCAACTGCAACCACCCCAGAGATTTTTGGTGCTATGAAATTAAGGGTCAAAGGTGTGGGTACCCTTGCCCTTTTTGTGATATTTTTTGCCTTTTTTTCAGATCCTGATTTCTTATGCTTTGTAACAATCCTCTACAACTCTACTCCACAAGATCCAGTACCTGTCACCTACAATCACAAGAGAGGGTTGGGGGTTGTGGTGTTTAGGAGCTTGCCTTGGTCAAGCCCTAGAATGGCATTCAATCCTTCCAACATCATTGTTAGATAGAGAGTGCATGTCCTTGCAGGACATAGGCAAAAATAATGAAAAATGATAGATTGAATCACAAATAGATATCACCTCGGAGGTGTAGCTCTCATGGAGATGAACCTCTTTCATGCCATGCAAAGATGAAGCCAAATCTGCAATAACAAACACAACAACAACACAATTCTGCTCTGCAACACAATGAATGCCTTGAATGGTCTAAAATCATAAGTTTGCCAAAATCTCAAAATCATCTTCTAGTTTGCAAATGAAGTCCTAAACATGATTATATATGCATTCCTACTACATATTTCATAATTCAAACTCAAGATGCCAACAATGGAAACCTTTTAACAGTCTCCAACCGACATTCAAATTTGGGACCTCGACAAAATAGGGCAGGGCAAGGGCGTGGGTGCCCAAGCCCTGGGACCTATTTTGGGTCTGCATTAAGTTTAAAGATGTCCCCTAAGTCCCATTTATCATGGGTTTTGGGGCATTTTGTCTCGAGATTCATTTCTAACATGCATGATGAAAATTAAGGGACCCGGAGCTAAGCTTAGGAGGTAAAAGTCCTAGGGGACATTTTACGACATAATAGCTTTCTAATGGTGTTTGCCAAGCATGCATTCTTGGTAAGCACCCTGAAGAGAAATTTGATAGAGGCAAAGCATGGAGGGCCGCACAACTTCTACAGTTGGCACATAGTGACTTGGAAGGACCATTTCCACATCCTTCTTTCAATAAGGCTCGATATTTTCTCACATTCATTGATGATCTTTCCAGATACACATGGGTTTATTTTCTCAAATAGAAGTTTGAGGTCTTTGAGTCTTTTTTTGGAATTCAAAGATTTTGCATAGAAATAGTTTGGGAAGTCCATCAAGATTCTGCATACAGACAATGGGGGGAGTATGTTAACCAGAGGTTTGAGAAGTTTTGTGTTTTAGAGGGCATTGATCTTCAACACATAGTTCCCTACAGTCCACAACAAAATTGTATTGTAGAACAAAAGAATAGATCCTTGAAAGAAATGGCCAAGTGTATGATTCACTCCAGGTCCTTGGCACCTTAGTATTAGGCAGAGGCCATCAACTGTGCGTGTTACATCTAGAATTAGGTTCCTCACCAAGCTATGAAGTGGGTCACTCCTTCTCAAGCTTGGACCAGTTAGAAACCCACAGTTAAGTACTTTCAAGTGTTTGGTTCTCCTACATAGGCCCACATTCTAGCAGAGAAATGCAAGGCTATGGATCCACAGAGAAAGCCTTGCATATTTTTTTGGTACCTAGATGATGTCAAAGGCTATAGGCTTCTCCACCCCACCACTCATGAGTTGTCCATCAAGAGAAGTGTTCATTTCGAGGAGGATTTTCCAGTTCTTCTCCTACCACTTCTCCATCTATAATCACTTAGGAGACATTGCAGCATGATGATAGTTCTTCTGAGGATCTTAATCCTCTTGCTCATGATGAGAGTGTTTTTGTTCCACTTTAAATGACGGCAATGATGATGAGGATTCATTTTCCTCCACTCCTAGTCATCATTCATAGGGTGATGATTCTCCTCCAGATTCTCCTATTGGGCCTCTTTGGGCTCATTAGACATTGGAGTCAACAAGTGATTGGGTTGGTGATCCTTTAGATGCTAGAAGAACAAGGTCACAATTTGAGTAGGCTCCACATCTCTTCATTGCTTCAGCTTCCAATCCACAATCCTTTCATGAAGCTTCTGGTGTCCTTGAGTGGGATGCTGCTATGTAGGAAGAGTTTAGTTCCTTGGAGAGGAACCATACTTGGGATTTAGTCCCCCTTCCTAAGGGAAGGAAACTTGTTCAATGCAAGTGGATCTTTCAAACAAAATTTACCACATATGGGTCCGCTGATAAGCATAAGGCTCACCTGGTCGCGAAAGGATTCTCCTAGGTGCTTGGGATTGACTACTCTAAGACTTTTGTGCTAGTTGCCAAAATGAACTCCATCCGACTTGTCCTTGCTATTGTTATAACTCATCATTGGGAAGTTCATTAGATGGATATGAAGAGTGCATTTCTTCACAATGACCATCAAGAGGAGATATACATGGAGCAGCCACAGGGGTTCGTACATGATCCTTCACTTGTGTGCCTTATTTAGAAGTCTCTCTATGGCCTCAAACAAGCCCCTCGGGCTTCGTATGCCAAGATGGACTCCTTCCTTTTGCCAGTTGGGTTCACTTGATGCTATTCTGATCTAAATGTGTACATTTTATAGCAGGATGATACTCTCATGTTCCTTGTTCTCTATGTTGATGACTTGTTGATTACAAGGAGTTCCTCATCCACCATCAAGGCAATGAAAACTGCTATTCATGATCATTTCTTGATGTCAGACTTGGGCCTTCTACACTACTTCTTGGGGATTGAGATCACTCAGTATTCATCTGGTATCTTCATGGCATAGCCCAAGTATGCACTTGATATGCTCTCCTATTTTTGCATGGTTGATTGTAAGTTGGCACCAACTCCATTTATGTCTAGGGTCAAACTTGAGGCTCATTGTTCTTCACCATTGGTGGATGCTACCTTCTATCACCAATTAGTTGGGAGTATCATATACTTGACTCACATGAGGCCTAATCTATCATATGTTGTGGGCCTGGTCTCCAGGGTCATGCAGGAGCCACATGAGATGCACTGGAAAGCAGCTAAGTGGATTCTTCACTATGTACAGGGCACTCATAGTTATGGGATTCACTATGCAGTGGGTGTGGATATTGATTTGGTGGGACACACAGATTCATATTGGGTAGGCGATTCTCAAGATTGTAAGTCTACTTCAAGGTATTGCTTCTCACTTGGTTCCAGTCTAGTTTCTTGGTCGAGCAAGAAGCAATCTGCAATTGCTCTTTCATTTATAGAGGTCATGTATCAAGGAGTAGTTAATGCCACTAATGAGGCCATTTGTCTTTAGAACATTCTCACTGAGTTTGGTATTCCCTTTTGGAAGCCTATAGTCATCTTTTGTGACAGCCAAAGTGTGGTATAGATCTCTCGCAATCTGGTCCATCACTAGCAGACCAAACACATTGAGATCCACATGCACTACATTCAGGAGCTGATTCATGAGTAGATCATTGATCTCAAGTACTATCCGACATCAGAGAATATTGCAAACAACTTCACCAAACCCTTCCCTAAGAGCAAGTTCCTTCATTTGCGAGCTTTGTTGGGGTGCGGTTGGTGTCCACTTTAGGGGGTCTTTTAGTCCTCTTTTCTTTCTATTCTGGGGGTGTTCTCTCTACTTTCTTCTAGGGGGCTTCTTCTTATTGGGGGGGATTCATTGTGTTGGGATTAGCAAGGATCAACAAGCAATAATCCAACCACAAAGCTATTTTGCACACAATAAGCCAAATAATATTGTCAAAAGATGGAAAATATGTGCATAAGAGTCTTGCTTAAATAGGCAAGGTAGAGGAGGTGAGAAGGTCGTACACAATGACTGAGCAACCCTCCATAGGTGCAACACATGTCTTGCTCAAGTGACACATATTTGAGCAAGTGGCAAGTTTACATGAAGTAGGTGTCTCACAAAGGTGAGAACACATGTCTTCACCAAATGAGGTGAGACAAAAAGGTAAGAAGCCCAAAGTTGGACTTTAAGATAGTGTAAATAGAAATCTCCTAGACATGTTAAAAGCTAACTAGATAGATAATGTCACTTTTTACACTAATACCCCCCTTAAGTGCAACTTAGGGAGTAGTGAAACAATGATGGGTTCCAACAACTAGGCCATGTTAGGTACCCATGTACAAATACATCTCTCATAAGGTGGAGAAAAAATAAAACCCTATGGGAAAAAACTTTCCTCCAAAAAGAGAGAAAATAAGAAAGCGTTATGGACACGAATCAATGGAAGTGCACTTGACACAATACAACTAAAAGTGATAGTCCTACAATACTTGCAAGATACATGTGTGGAATTTCAATTGCATGCCATATGGCTACAATCCAAATCCAAATGTGAAGTCCTACTTTGAAGATTCTCTAAAAGTCTTTTGTGAAGCAACTCTAAAATCTGTAGAAGCACAGGAACTGATATCAATCTTCTGTTGTGATGAATCTCTGGAAGTTCTTTAAGAATAAACTCTAGATTCACATGTAGCATTAGGTGATGGTGATGTGGAAATATTCTTGACACATCTCAATGGAAGTGTACTTGACACATCTCAATACAATGCGGAAAAAATATTGAAGGATGATGGAGTAGTGGAAGTGTTCTTGACATATCTCTGTGGAAGTGCTCTTGGCACAACTCAAAAATGTTCTTGACACAACTCTATGAACCCCCCATAATTCAATATTTTTCATCCTAGATATTTGTGGCTGGTATGACTCCATCCCACCTTCTTTTAGCTGCAACCTCATTGAGTTAAATTATGTGACATAGTCCTCTATATTATTAGAGTCTCTTGGACTTATACTTATGAGCTCGTGACTTCTTTGTTTATTAACCTTCCCAAAGAGCTATACAGTCCTCATTGGGTGTTTTAAAGGTCCCAATATGAATAGAAGTTCTTGGAGATAGACTTGATCACATTTATAAAACCATGTAGATGAGATGTATGTTGTAGACTTAGATAGATCAGAAGGAAAAAACTCAATGACACCCCCTGAATGTGGCATTTTAAAATAGTAGCGTGTTAAACAAGTCTAATTGGAACAAAAAATGACACTTTATAACAGTAGTGTGAAATTGTTTCCAACAGATCAGGCTCAAAAAATTATTCACTTTCTAAAAAGTGGCACTCAATTTCGAATTGCCAATCAAAAGATACAATTATTTTTTGAGTTGCTTAACTTACTATACAAAAAAGGGAAAAAAAGTTGGAGAAAATGGGACAATTCCCAAATCATCTTGATGCATCTTTGTCGGCACTGAAACCAGCTTCCTGTCGACTATAAATATGCCCAATTTCACCTTTGTGGGTGAAAGTTACGGCAACATGAAAAAATCCCCTCTTTGCCCATGCCATGCAAGATCAAGGTCTTTTCGAGCAATTTTATTTAGCAAGTGCAACTTTCTTTGGATGATTTCTCTAGCATAAAATGTCAATTTTGGTGGTTTTCTTACCACTAATTGTTGCATTTACATATGATGCTGGCATAAAATATTATGGTTGGCAATTTGTAAACTTCTAGTGGTTACATTTGTTGTTGTGGTGGTTTCCTAACCTTCAAGGGTTACAATAAATATTACAGTTGTAGTAAAGTTAACTGCAAATGCTATGGTTTGTTGGATGTGACTAACCTTTTAACAAACACTAGTTGTTGAAAACACTTGGGACAAGTAACATTTAAAACAACATGTTATAACTACAAGTTGGAAGAAGATTGCAAACAGAAAATAATAACTTCAACTGCCACATTAGGGAATCATAGAAACAACCATAACAACTTTACAAGGCAACTTGAACACAAGTTTTGGCTTATTGCCAAGTGTTGAGTAAACCACACGTTTTGTACCTGCAACAAAAAATCAGTGACCAGGTGGTGGAGAAGCTGACCAACTAGATTTGGATGTGTTGGTGACAAACCCTTGTAACCTCATGGATGGAAAAAATGACCTTCTCCCCTCCTACAAAATCACTCTTTATCCCAATGTCTGTGTGGTGTTGTTGAGTTCTTATGCAGCCTCACTGAAAGGAAAAGTAAATCTAGAGGAAGCTCGTGAAGGCTTCCATCACTGTGAGCCTTGCAAATGCCTGAAATATGATAGACTGGGCCATGATGCTCTCCCAAATGAGCACAAGCTTCAACAAAATAGAGTGATCGACACTCAAAATGTGTGCATAATTTCAGCAACACGATGGATGAAACCTTCGACCCGTCTATGTTTGGGACACTGAATGAGTCAACCTTGGTGTGGATACCAAAATTCTTGAGGCTGCGACACAGGAGAATAGATCTCCAACTCTAAACAAAATAGAAATTGTTGCTATTGGTTTGGCAATTGCTAAACCCTAAATTACAACAAGATCACCCTTTGACCAAAATCTTTTACCGCTTAGCACACTAGTGTTATCACCCAGATTTGCACCCTTACTGAGTTTGCAAAAAACTTAGCAATCTAGAGAAACATGGGAATGATCTCGAAGTGTGGGACCTTGCGAACTGAGATCAGACCTCTGGAGAAGGCCGACTTCCTCTTTCTAAGCCTATTACTTAGAGAATTGTAACTAAATCTAGTGCTAATGCTTGCAGGGGAAAAGGGTTAGAAGGAAACTGAAATGAAAGGGGATGATACACTAGATTTAAATGTGTTTGGCTGCAACTAAATCGACACAATAATAATCTCACAAATGGAAAGACTTACACAGACTCATATTGATTCTAATAGAGGTCAAGACAAAATAATGGAGGAATGAAAGGGACCATTTTGTCCACAATACACAGCCTACACTAATCCAAAGAACAAACACAGTGCTAAAATCATAAAAGAGAGGCAAAATACCAGTTTATATTGATTATAGAGGCAAAATAGCCCAGAAGAACAACCAACAACAATACATTTGTTTCACATGTATATATATCATTTTACATTTTTGACCTTAGTCAGTTACAATCCATTTGCCCATGGGCTCTATCAGAAAAATATCATCACCAGAAGGGACGTCCACCTACAAGAAGTTATGGTGTAAAATATCTGGAACAGGGTAGGTGGAAGATATTTTGAATCTTCAATGTGAGCTGCTGAATCATCGATTTGTAGCAATGAATGCAACAAATATCTACATCTGCATATGCCAAATTGGTCACTGAAATGTGCAGTCGATAAAGCATGCAAATCTAGATCCAAATTTTGAAATGAAAATATCCTCCTCAAAAGCCCGCCAGATGAAAGAGGAGGCAAAAATAAGCACTTTTGCCTTTTGAAGCATGTTGAAATTTGCCAGGATGAGGGAGATATGGTCGGTCAAAGCTATGGTCAACTGCATCCTGCATTTGCATATCACTCTACATATCTGCACTCGTATATGCTTTTGTATGTTCCATTGTATATACAATTATAACTACGCTTTTAGGTTCACTTGATGCCAGATACAAAGTCTCCTTTGCCTTTTGCCTTTTGCATATTCTATTCGCTTTGCATGTGCCAACATACAATTACGGTTCTTTACCTTTTGAAATGCCCCTTGAATCGGCCCTGACACGTGGCACCACCTGATTTTCTGTTGAGTTGAACCTGGGACCCATTGCTAAACATTCGCATGCTTTATCGGTCATCAGAAAGACCAGAAATAGAGCCGCCGATGCACTAAGTCTCGCTGAAATCCATTGTATGTGACCCTTTGTATATCGCATATACAAGCACTTCATCATACAAACTGTGGACCCCAAAATGATTATTCGCTGCATTTGATTCTCCAGTCAGGTCCGCCTTGTATATCGCTATTGTATCTAACCTTTGTATATTGCATATACAATGCGAAATATACAAACAAAAACTGCATACAAACCTGTACCTACAAGCATGCATCTAAATTTGTACCTGCCCTTTGTATGTGACTTTGCATCTGTGCCTTGTATATTGTCTACATACAATTTGAACATTCAAACAAAAGATGCATACAATCGCTTGTGCCTTTATCGACCAGAATGCATATTCTTTTCGGGTCCGGGACTTGTATATCAGGAATGTATATGCCCTTGTATATGGGATTGGTGGGCCCCAACATTTGTATCTCTTCCTTGTATATAGACTTTGCATCTTTCCTTTGTATCATTGTCTTGTATGCTTCATCGGCCATCAGAGAGACTATGAGTTGAGCCGCCGATAAGCATGTCACACCA
Organism: Cunninghamia lanceolata; assembly: GCA_027924645.1. Lineage (NCBI taxonomy): Eukaryota > Viridiplantae > Streptophyta > Pinopsida > Cupressales > Cupressaceae > Cunninghamia > Cunninghamia lanceolata. The sequence continues at coordinate 508,396 of BSBN01001028.1, forward strand.
AAAATCCTTTGTATGTCTGCCCCTTGTATATTGTCTTGCATGTGCACTTTGTCTATTGCCTTGTATATCACACACATGCAATAAACAAACAGAACCGTATACATATCCCTTTGTATCTAACCTTGCATCTTTGCATTGCATATACAATTGAAACCCGATGCACATTTGCCTTTGGATCCCGCCTTGTATATTCCCTTTGCATCTGCGTTTGCACATTGATTTGTATATGTGATTGTATATAAGATACAATCACCTGATATACAAAAGCTCTTTGTATATTGCATAAGCTCTTGCATGTTTCCTTGTATATTACCTTGTATCTGCCCTTTGCATGTTCAAACATACAATGCGAATATACATACAAAGAACGCATACAAAGAACCTGATGTACAGTGAAACATTGTACATGACCAAGATACAAGGAAAAATGTATCTGAGATACAAGTCGACCAAATGATAGAAAAACCCAACACAAGGATGACGTCATCATCATATACATGAAAAATGGCTAAGTATAAAACTAAGAAATCTCTATGATGGAAGGCACTTAAAGACAAAAGATTTCTGGGTTTTTTTCTGGGTTTTTTGCAAGGATTCTCCAAGAAAGATTTTGAGATTTTTTCCAAGGCATAGCATGGGTAATTGGAGGATTTAAGCCTTTCTCTCCTTCTATTTAGGCTTTCTCTAATCGGATTTCTTTGATAGAAGGAGGGAAACAAGAATATTTTGGGGCAAGGCAAAATATGACATCTTTAGCAACCTCTCAGGGGTGTTTGCCTGCTAAACAAATTGATCAGTGGCCTTATACATCCATTGGCCATGGAGTCAAAACAGACTGCAACACTGGGCAAGCTACCAAGCCAAAACAAAAAACAACAAGCAAGCATGTATCTCCTAATGAGAATATAGCAAAGTGCAAGGGCACTTATTGAAAGGAAACCTAAAATTGAAATAAAACCTACTCTAATCTTCAACTAACCAGTCAGAGATGACCTTAAACAAAGCCATTAACTGGTTCTTGAAAGTAACTGCCCCTCCTTAACAATTTACAATGTTTCTCATGCATATGGGCAGTTAAAAAGAGGTGAGGGGGGAATGGGCATATGACAAATTGATAAAACACCCCCCACAAAATGGAGATAAACTCACCTATCCACCTGGACTGATTGTTGATGCTGTTAACTTGTGGTGAATAAATGGGCTGATCCCACCCATTTTGATGCTCAACTTCATGCCTAAAGGTAAGCATGACAAGTGGTGACTCCTCTTGATGTGTCTCCAGTTGGGCTAGATGCCTGATTGGGCATCCCCTTGAAGTGACATGCAAATCATCATGGTTGATCTCATGTCTCTGCTATGATTTTTTCTCTTTTTGCTAGTCTGAATACTCTAACTCTTGTATCTCAATTAGAGATATGGTTGACTCCACCTCATGAACAAGATGCTCATGATTTTCTAACTTAGGCTCAGAAAATGAGCCTTGCATATGCTCAAAAGAGAAGACCTCCCCACCAAGAAGCTGATATCCCTACTGGATAATAAAGAACAAATCTACAATTTGCTCTTGCTCATGTTCAGCCTCCTCATTATTTTCAATAAAGCATGGAAGCTCTTTAAGCATATCAGCATCATTAGCCTCTGCATCATCTAGCATAGGGCAACATGCTTGCCCTTCTTTATGGTTTGGAAACTCACTGTCATGCTCAGCCTCAACCTGCAACAATCTGCCAACATTTTCAAAGTTCTCTGGTTGCTGCATATCCACAAACAGCTGCCCGTTTTCTTCATCTTCAACATAGTCAGGTAGCTCATGAAGTAGGGCAGCATCATCCACTTCTGAAGTGACGTTAACAATACTCACAGGTGCAATAGGTTCAAACAATTCTATCTCTGTGAGTGTAGGAACAAAATTCTCCTCATTAGTTTCATCTTCTTCCACCTCTTTTGGCTCATCTTTCCAATTATCTTGGTAGACAACAGGTCCACCCTTGAGGATTGAAATAGCATCAGGGAAAGAGGCCTAAATATCTTCTCGAATTTCTTGGAGGGGAGAGGGTTCTAGACAAATTTGTTCCTGGGGAGTGATAATTTGAGTTTGCATAGGAACAGGGGCTTGTGGAGGGATATAGGCTTTGAAGCCTAGAAACTTGTGGAGTCTTAGTTGCTCGTCGTTATGAATTGGTTGTTGGGTCGAAAAAACACCCTTAAAACTTGGAATTATGAAAGGCTTGGATTCTACAACTGTTTCCTCTGCCTGATTTTGAATTGGTATGAGAGGATTGGCCTTTACAAGGTTTGGTACTTTGTAACTAGGATGCTTGGTCCAAGAAGGCTGCCATGATAGAGAAGTTTGAGCCACTTTCATAGATTCACTTTGGTTTGAAGGATGAACTTGTTTGAAGCTAGGAACAGGCTCCTGTGAAGGCTGAGGGCCTCTAAAACTTGGGATTTTAAAAATGGGAAGTGGTTTCGGAGGCTCAGATGAATTATCCTACCTGAAGCTTGGAATCTTAACTTTTGGGGTTTCTTCCACAGCAGGCTAAGCAGGTGTTGTCCTTATAGCAAGGTTTTCCTAAAAAACCCTCTCTTGTGCTTCTCGTTGCTGGTCACATTTTAACATTTCTATAAATTCATCAGCCTCCCTATTTAGATCTAGGTACAACTTCTTGAGACCATATAAGCTTATGATGCTGAGGTCATAAAACTGCTGAGGCCGACTGTACCCTGCTTCTCTTTTTCATTGTCCAAAAGTCTGTCAAACTTCAGGAAACTACTCATGAGCTCATTGAAAGCATCAATATTCTTAGGGGCAACATCTTGAGTCAGATTAGGAGGGTAGTTGCACTGGTTAGGATCAAAGTAGTCTTCTTGGGGTTTATAATAAGCATTATTAGGTTGCTAAGAAGACTGAATCGGGGTGGGAGGGAGGTAAGCATCATGAGGATGCTGATATTCTACAGCAGCAGGGCTGTATGGCATACAATTAGAGGCATTTGGGGCCTGGTATTGCTGATATGGGGGCTAATAGCCTATATTTGGATTAGGAGTAGGGGAATAGCCATGATTCCCATAAAATTCTGACATTTTATAGCATCTAAATGCTAGATAATCATAAAAATGTCAGAATTAGAGCAAAAAGGTCTGCAACTAGAGAGAAACTAGATACATACCATAGAGGGAGTCACCAGGTGATTGAGATGCTTCTAGAAGCTGAATAGACCAGGAAAACCACCAAAACCCTGATCTTTGATGAAATGTTACGTGCTTGGGCTGCTTTCACCCATAGATTTGTTCAGTAGAGTTGCCATGGTGTTGTTTGTATTACCTCTAAAGGCTGGTAATACTAGGAGAAACACCAAATCTCTTAGTACTTTGATGAGAAGTTCATCGAACTAGTCCCACCGAGCGTGCCAAAACTGTTATCGCCTAGATTTGCACCCTTACTAAGTTTGCAAAAAACTCAGCAATTTGGAGAAACATGGGAATGATCTCGAAGTGTGGGACCTTGCAAACTAAGATCAGACCTCTAGAGAAGGTCAGCTTCCTCTTTCTAAGCCTATTACTTAGAGCAATGTAACTAAATCTAGTGTTAATGCTTACAGGGGAAAAGGGTTAGAAGGAAATTGAAATGAAAGGGGACGATACACTAGATTTAAATGTGTTTGGTTGCAACTGAATCGACACAGAAATAATCTCACAGCTGGAAAGACTTACACAGACTCATATTGATTCTAACAGAGGTCAAGACAGAATAATGGAGGAATGAAAGGGACCATTTTGTCCACAATACACAGCCTACACTAATCCAAAGAACAGACACAGTGCTAAAATCATAAAAGAGAGGCAAAATACTAGTTTATATTGATTATAGAGGCCAAATAGCCATTACAAAATAGCCCAGAAGAATGACCAACAACAATACATTTGTTTCACATGTATATATATCATTTTACATTTTTGACCTCAATCAGTTACAATCCATTTGCCCATGGGCTCTGTCAGAAAAATATCATCACCATAAGGGACATCCACCTGCAAGAAGTTATGGCGTAAAATATCTAGAACATGGTAGGTGGAAGATATTTTGAATCTTCAATATGAGCTGTTGAATCATCGATTTGTAGTAATGAATGCAACAAATATTTGCATCTGCATATGCCAAATTGGTCGCTAAAACATCCAGTCGATCAAGCATGCAAATCTAGATCTAAATTTTGAAATGAAAATATCCTCCTCAAAAGCCTGCTAGATGAAAGAGGAGGCAAAAATAAGCACTTTTGCCTTTTGAGGCATGTTGAAATTCACCAGGATGAGGGAGATATAGTCGGTCAAAGCTGCAATCAATTGCATCCTGCATTTGCATATCACTCTGCATATCTGCACTCGTATATGCTTTTGAATGTTCCATTGTATATACAATTGCAACTGCGCTTTTAGGTTCACTTGATGCCACATACAAAGTTTCCTTTACCGTTTGCATTTTGCATATTCTATTTGCTTTGTGTTGATGGTGGTTTTAGCACACAGCAACGCAAGTGTGATTGCTGGTTTCACACCTCTCTTGAAAAGTATCTTACCCTAGGTAAGACTACTCCAAGGATAATACAGCTTGGTTTTAGCTTACTTAGAATCTCTCAATTGGTATGTTCTAGCTGTGCCTACAAGGGGTCTTACATGTAATATGCAAATCTTCTGGTTTTGGGGGGCAACAAATACACATAAACCCTATTATGATCTTTAGCTAATAAACAGGATAAGATGCTGCTGAAATTCTTAATCTAACTACTAACAATGATTTTAAAAGAAAGTGCAAAAAGGTGTAGGGTTTAGAAGGATCCTAAGTGACATTCACAATGTTAGGGTTATTTTTAATAGACAAACATTCCAAACTTTGAACCAGCTTCTTGAGTTACCAGACTTAAATGAGTGTTACAGTGCTACATAAAATGGTGCTATCTTCAGTGGAGGTCAACAGATTTTCAGATTGCATCCATTCATTAAATACCCAATGAATGGCACAACTTAACTAGTGAAATACAACTGGACTTAGCACAAATTATCAGCCCAGATTAACTTTACATAGCTATTTACCATCAACAAACAACTAAAAGTATGGACTTAAAATGCTCATCAAATACTTCAGCAAACCTCGAATATTATGAAAGCACAACTAATCTAACTATGGGAGAGCAAGATGCAAACCATGAAAACCAAAGATGAATCAACACAAGTTACAAATTCTCAGATTTACTGCAGAAACTTGCTTTGTATTAGATCAAATGGCATAGAGTCAACAATTCGGTATCAAAACCTCTCTTACAAAAATGGAAATGGTAGCCCTTTATATAGAAAGCATCATACCCTAGCTTTCAAATGAACGGTGGAGATTAACTCAACACCGACGGTCCAGATTACATCAATAATAGCCCACATCAATTCCCGGATTACATTTTGTCTTTTAAGAAAAAGATGAAAAAAAAGCCTCAGATACATTGAATCTAGTCATTTTGACTAGCCAACTCAGTATATTAGTGGAAAAGCCCATCTTAGAAGCAAGAAGAAGACAAAATTGAGTCACATGTTGGCCAAATATAGCAAATTTTCAATTGTGATGAGATTGTATTATTAGAATATTCAAAATAACATCAAGATTCTTTATCCAAGTCAATCTTGTCCTCACTGGCCAGTTTGTTGCGATAAGTCAACCAGGCATCAAGTGCAGGGTTAATGTTAGATGGGTCTAGATTCTTTAAATGATGTATCCTATAATCAAACACTTCCAGCTCCTGATTGAATCTTCCATATATTCTTTCTATCATTGCCCCTACCTTTTGAAATGCCTTGAACTCGGCCCTGAGGTCACTTGCCTTATCCAACTGTTCCTCCATGCTGAGTGTGTCATTAAACATTACCTTATATAACTTATCCTTGCATTTCTCGACATCAAATGGGGCATAATCATCATAAGATGATTCCCTGCAGTCCCTCAAGGAATCACTGATATCGTATATAACCGATCTCAGCTCTTCATCAACTAGTTTGTATGCTTCCTTTATGTTCTTGAATGTTTCTTTTCTCAAAAGTAGCTGTTGATACCATTCAACAGCCTTTGGGAGCCTATCCCCAGTCAAAATGTTCTCTGTAACTAAGGTCTGAGTTGACAGTTCTCTAATACCTTTGATTCGGGGATACATATGTGAATAATATTCATCAAAAGTATCGCATTCCTCACGCAAGTCTTTCCACTTAGTATGCAATTCCACCAGTCTTTTATGCATTTGAGCAGAGGCACTTATAGCTTCACATCCCATCTCAAAAAATTTTATCAACCAATTTTCCGTGCCCTGGGATTTTGATCTTACCTCGCCCAATTTAGCCATCTCATCAGTGGACAAGAAAGTAGGTATTGTCCTTATGTCTCCTCCTATGTCTACTGGCTTTATCAAAAATTGAAGACACGCTCACAGTTCTTCATTTTGTTTCTTTAAGTCTTTCTTAGACATTTCATCTTTATCCAGCTATTCCAAAATTGATGTGACTGATCCCTTGAAATCATCCACTCTTTGAGCACGAGTGGTTGGGCCCAAATCAACTATAGATATGACATAATCTTCTGCCCTGACTTGGTCTCTTGTTGCGATAGCTAGCGGGACCGCTATTTCTGCTATCCTTGACCCTGATTCATTTTTATAGATTCTTGATTGAATCTTAGCCTTTTTCTGCTTCTGAGGCTTCTAAGCTTGTGACAGGATAGCACTTAGGTCAAGTTGCATTACTTCTACCTGAGGGTCTAGATATGCCATTCTTCCTTGCAGCCACTCAGGAGCAGAAGATTTGTTTAACTCAGAAGCTCCATCTTTATCAGATACAGCCAACTCCTTAGATGGTTCTTGCTCTTCATCTTTCTCTAGACTTTTCTCTTTTTCCTTCTCCTCTTCTTGGGCCAAATTCTTCAGATTTTCAAGCATGTTCTCCTGTGCAATTTTTAAAACTTCATCCATTGGATCCTTGCCCAGGGGACTATCAGATATGTCAATAATTTCCACATCAGCTGATGCTTCAGGGAGGCTTCATTGTTTACTTCAGTCAATGCCTCCTTCTCCTCCTCAATTGCTGCTTCAGACTCCTGCAATCCTAACTCCGCACACACTTTCTCAATCCCGGGCAATAGAGGCCTTGCCAATGAATCAGCTGGCATCTGTGAAATGGGAACAACAAAAGAGATGGTGAAGGAAGGCGTGTTGACCTGCGTTATGTTGGTCAAGACTGGTGATAAGGAGGAAGAAATAGTAAGAGAAGAAGAAAAGGTCAGTAAAGGTAAAGAAAGAGGGGGTGAAAGGATGGTGGAAATAGGAGACAATGGTAAAGGAGAAGAAGGTGTAGATGTAGTGGAGGGGTATGAAATGGTAAGAGTGGAGGAAATAGGGCTACTAGAGTCACTGGAGGAGATTTCCAGTGAGCAAGAAGTGGTAATGATGATAGAGGCAGGAGAGGTGGCAGGGGATGATTCTTGGGTGATGGAAGTAGAGGTTATGGGGGAAGTGGATGCAGCAGAGGGAGGAGGTTTGGAAGGAGAGGTGACAGCAAGGGTTGTGGAAACAACAGGATTTAAAGCAACAGTACCAACACTTTGTGTGGGAGGTTGGGCAGTTGGAAGATTGGAATCATCTTTGGTCATGGTAGCCTCCTTGTTAGCTTCTTTTACTTTAACCCTCTTAGCTTTTGAGCTTTCTCCCGCACCACTTGGCATATCCTTTCTCTTTGAAGTTCTAGTCCTGGTTGAAGGAGGTTGGTCTTTCTTCTGAGGAGACCTTACATATGGCTTTTTCATCTTCTTTGCTTTTTCTGCCAGAGACATGTGCTCCTCATTATTTGATTTCTGTTTCTCAGCTGGCTCTGCCTCATCTGTGACCTGTATGGGCTCATCCTCTTCTCCCCTGGAGTCTTTGTCTAATTCTATTGCAGTGTAAGTAAGCTGGACTCCTTGTTCATTTAGGATAGCCGCTTGTGATCTGACCCAGGCCTTACTTAGCCTGATTGATTCCCTCATAACAACATCGAGGGAACTTTCCTCTACATTTGCCCAGTTGGGCAGTGGAATGGGTTGATGGTACTACACTTCCCATGGTCCTCTAAGCATAACATTTTCATCATCTTTTAATTGATCAAGGACTGCCATTATATGGAACCTTTTAATGAAGTCCAGGGGCAGCCTTGCATGTGTTGGTGTAGGTTTTTATTTTCTAGTTGGGTTATTTATTTTTCCCTATATTCCTAGGTTTTTCTTACACTTCTATTAATCTCACTTAGGTTAATAAAGCATGTCTTATTAGGTCAGTAGTTGTGGGGTGTCACCTTCCTACATGTGAGCATCCATTAGCTATCTTGGGAAGATACTTTGTTATCTTTAGTCCAATAGATGGTTGCTTTTGATTGGTCGGTGTTGCCACCTCCTCCCTCTTCCTAGTCTATATAAGCATGCTACTTGGCTTGTATTTTGCATCTTTTGTTTTTGTATCCTCTTAATGCTATTTTGCTTCTAACATTTGCATTACTCTCTTGGAGACTAACTCTGTGTTGCTATTTTGATTTCGTATCATTTGCATTCATAGTTTAGATATCTATTCTTTGCACTATTTTTCTGGGTTAATAATCTTTTCAGATTCTAACATGGTATCAGAGCTATTCTATTGCAAGAGTAGATTTTAGTTTCCATATTTGAGAGATTCAGGGGGGGCTAATAAATCTTATTATAGTTTTTTGAAAAACCCAGTATGCTCTTCTCTTGCATCTTCGGATGATCTTGAGAATCAGAAAAGTTTGACAGAATTTTTTTTAATCTCTGGGGTTTGCACATGTGTTTTATGAAATCTGAGTGATTACAACATTTCTGGTTACACTGGTAGTATTTTTGGCTGTTCCAACGCATCCAGGAGACTTGAGAAAGTCAAATTTGGCTTTCGTTTCACTGAAATCAGAGATCGTTATACACAGTTGCGGAACCGGGGTTTCAAGCTCAAATCTGACAACCAGCTTGCATATTTGGTGTTTTCAATCAATATTGCAGGTTCCAGCATGCCATTTCTTGTCTTAGGTATTTGATTCATCCTTTGCATGTCTTTTTTGGTTGTTGGCGTCATTTTTTATAGCTAAAAGTGTTCTATTTACACTAGATCAACATCTTTTGTACATCTGTAAGAAAAACACCTTCTGGGTTTTGTTCGCAGCATAGAAAAACCATCTGGGTGTTTTTCTATTTTTGTATGCAATCTATATATTTTGCAGAAACGTGCTCAGAAAGCTACAACATGACCCCTCTCCGTTGGCAGTTGCAGTTTTGAAGGCAGTTTTCAAATGCTCTGTTCTTGCTCATACGGACTCCTTTTCCCACAAAATGTTTTTTGATTTTAGCTATTTTTTCATGCTCTATGCACTAGTGCAGATGTTTTTTGATTTTGATGCCAAGATTGTTCCGAAATTACAGATTCTCAGTCGTGACATTGCACAATTCTCGTTTTGGGAACTTCAGAGGATCATAACTTTCACATACAACCTCGTATCGAGGCGATTCTTTTTTTGAAAGTGCATGATTTTTCAAGTAGATCATAGTGGTGCTATTTATTACCTTGGGTATTGTGCCAAAGTTGTATTTTCAGCATATGCTCTTCGTGAGGGTTTTGTAATGCATTGAAATCAAGACCACTTAGTATTTCTTGCTAGTGGAAGTTGTAAATGCACTAATATAAAGTTCCAAATCATATTTTATTGGGGGGGTTCTTTGATTGAGTGAAAAGGGGGGGTTGTCTTGGTTGTGTTCTCTTCTTTTCGACATTTCTTCTTTGCATTTCTTCATCATGGATCAAACAAATTTGCCCATCCTAACTCCATACAATTACTTTGAGTGGAAATCATGCATGACAATTCACTTAAGGAAAGATGGATTAAATAGGATAACTATAGGACTTGAATTTGAACTTGCTAAAGATGAAGATAAGCCTAAGTGGTTTAACAAATGTGATGAGGCATATGGAACATTGTGTTTGTCTATTTCTCCTAATTTTCTCTTTCACATTGAGTCTCTGAATACACCAAATGAAATCTAGACAAAGCTAGAAACACTATTTGGCACACAAGATTCAATGAGGGGTCATATGTTGGAAAATGAACTAATTAGTTTAAGTCCAGGCAATTTCAACACAATCCAGGATTTCTTCACCAAATTGAAATCACTAAGGCTGTAGTTAAAACAATGTGGAATTGAAAAGAAAGATGAACAACTGATTCTTAGTATTCTCTCTAAGCTAAGTTCAGAATATTTTGTGTTTGTTTCTACTTTCTATGCTACTAAGGGTGCACTTGGTACTCAATTCACCATGCCATCTTTAGATGATTTTGCTATCAATCTCACTCGGGAACAGGAAAAGCTAATCCAGATGGGCACTCTTAAGTCCTCTAAGTCACATGCCTTGGCTGCCAACCAAGGCACAAAAGAACAAAAAGGACAAAGTAGTAACAACAATAGTAAAGATAAGAAATAGAAGAATAGCAAGGAGAAGAAGGATCAGATAACGATTGCTTCAAAAGCAACTAATGAGACCTAATTTTCCAAGGGCGACAAGCCTAAGAAAGAGAGGGTCCAATGTGCCTATTGTAAAAGACCCAGTCATGATGAACATAAATGTCTAAAGAAACAAATTGATCACTTGACACACATTCTTGAGAAGAATAATATCAGTGTTCCTGAGTCTATCAAACAGAGTTCTAATGAGGGGTCTAATAAGGCAAAAGAAAACAACAAGGGAAAAGGAAAGGGTAAGGCCCCTGTTGCAGCTGCTTCTTCACCATCCACTTGGGTTCTTGATTCGGGTGCTTCGCACCACATGGCTTCATCTAAGGAAGAACTTACATCTTTGGAGCCGTGTACTATGCCTTCTATTTTGATGGGTGATGACACTCCTGTTGAAGTGTGTGGGAGAGGGTTTGTTGATGTGGGGGATGGCACATTCCATGATGTTCTTTGTGTGCCCTCATTATCAACTAATCTCCTATCGGTATACCAAATCACTCACACAGGTTCAGGCAAGCGGGTTGAGTTCACACTCCTGATTCAGTGGAGATTCATGAGTTGCATAGTGGTTCTACAGTTGCAGTTGGGAGAGCAGATCATCAGTCATGGCTCTATCTATTTTCTCACTTTGTTCCTGATCCTCCTTCGACTGTTTTGCTCACTCATTCTAATGATGTGAGTAGATTATGGCATGAGCAGTTTGGCCATCTTAACTTTCGCTACTTGCAGCAGCTCAACCAGCAGAGCATGGTCACAGGGTTGCCTTCAGTTCAGCTTTCAGGTGGTGTTTTCTAAGGTTGCATTCTTGGTAAGCATCCTAAGGAAAAGTTTGACAAAGGTAAGGCATGGAGAGCTTCACAGATACTGGAGTTAGTTCACAGTGATTTGGCTGGTCCATTTCAGCATCCTTCTTTCAGCAGGGCTAGATATGTCCTCACATTCATTGATGACTTTTCTCGATATACTTGGGTGTACTTTCTCAAACAGAAGTCAGAGGTATTTGATCATTTTTAGGACTTCAAAACTTTTGTAGAGAAACAATCTGGGAAAGCCATCAAAGTTTTGTGCACTGACAATGGTGGTGAGTATGTCAACCATCAGTTTGAGAGGTTTTGCACTTCAGAGGGGATTGATTTGCAGCATTCAGTTCCATACAATCCTCAGCAGAATAGTGTTGCAGAACAAAAGAATAGGTCCTTGAAGTAAATGGCAAACTACATGATTCACTCCAGATCTCTTGCACCATAGTATTGGGAAGAGGCCATTAACTATGCTTGTTATATCCAGAACCATGTTCTTCACTGACCCTTGAAGGGAGTCACTCCTTTTGAAGCTTAGAGCGGTCAAAAACCATCAGTTAAGCACTTTCGAGTTTTTGGTTCTCCTGCATGGGCCCACATTCCTGCAGAGAAATGCAAGGCCTTGGATCTGTAGAGCAGACCTTGCATATTTGTAGGTTATCCTAATGGTGTGATGGGGTATCAATTGCTCCACCCTACTACACATGAGTTGTTCATTGAGAGGAGTGTTCAATTTGAAGAGGGCTCTTTGAGCTCACTTTCTATCACTTCTCTAACTCCTTCTACTTTGACATTGGAGTCACTTGGGATACATGACAGATCTTCTGATGAGTCAGATTCACTTGAGCAGTCTTCTACCTCCACTTCCAATGCAGAGAGCGATTCAGAGGACTCACCTCCTTCCTCTCCTAGTCATCATTCAAAGGTTGATGATTCTCCTCCAGATTCTCCATCTTCTAGTCCACTTTGGGCTAGACAGACCTTATAGTCTGTAGGTGATTGGGTTGGGGATCCATCAGACACTAGGCGGACTCATTCACAGTTCTAGGATGCTCCACATGTCTTCATTGCTACTGCCTCAGATCCATAGTCTTTTCATGAGGCTTCTGGTATTCCTGAGTGGGATACAACTATGCAAGAGGAGTATAGTTCCTTAATGAGGAACCACACTTGGGATATTGTCCCTCTTCCTAAGGGAAGAAAACTTGTTTGATGTAAGTGGATCTATCAGACAAAATTTGCAGCAGATGGGTTGGTTGACAAGCATAAGGCTTGCTTGGTCGCCAAAGGATTCTCCCAGGTTCCTGGGATTGACTACTCTAAGACTTTTGCGCCAGTTGTCTGAATGAATTCCATCCAACTTGTTCTTGTCATTACTGTAGCTAATCATTGGGAAGTACACCAGATGGATGTGAAGAGTGCTTTTCTTCACGGTGACCTTCAGGAGGAGATCTACATGGAGCAGCCACAGGGGTTTCTTCAGGATTCTTCACTTGTGTGTTGTCTTTGGAAGTCTCTCTATGGCCTCAAATAGGCTCCTTGGGCCTGGTATGCCAAGATGGACTCATTCCTTCTATCAGTTGGGTTCACTCGGTGCCATTCTTATCCCAATTTCTACATTCTATAGCAGGATGATTCACTCCTATTTCTAGTTCTGTATGTTGATGACTTGCTGATCATAGGGAGTTCTTCATCCACCATTGGGGCTGTCAAAACTACCCTTCATGACAGGTTTTTGATTAATGACTTGGGCTTGTTGCATTACTTTCTCAGGATTGAGATCTACCAGTCTGCTTCTGGGATCACCATCAACCAGTCTAAGTATGCTCTAGATTTGCTCTCGAGGTTTCATATGGCTGACTGTAAGCTTGCTCTGACTCCCTTCCTTTCTGGAGTCAAACTTGAGGCTCAATGTTCTTCTCCACTTGTTGATGGCACTTTGTACTGATAGCTTGTTGGGAGTCTCATTTATCTGACTCATACGAGACCCAACATTTCTTATGCTGTAGGCATGGTTTCTTGATTCATGCAGGAGCCTCATGAGCTGCACTGGAAAGTAGCCAAGCAGATCCTTCACTACATTCAGGGTTCTCACAGTTTTGGGATTCACTAAGCAGCGGGTATTGAGCTTGACTTGGTGGGCTACACAGATTCAGATTGGGCGGGTGATTCTCAGGATCACAAGTCTACTTCAGGTTACAGCTTCTCACTTGGTTCAGGTCCTGTTTGTTGGTTGAGCAAGAAGTAGTCTACTATTGCTCTATCTTCTACTGAGGCTGAGTATTGGGGGGCTATGAATGCTGGCACTGAGGCCATTTGGCTTTAGAATCTTCTCACTGAGTTTGGTATCCAGATCAGATGGCCATCAGTCATATTTTGTGACAACCAGAGTGCCATTCAGATCTCACGGAATCCGGTCCATCATCAGCGGACCAAACACATAGAGGTCCACATGCACTACATCCGGGAGCTCATCCATGGCCATGTCATCAACCTTCACTATTGTCTGACTTCCGAGAAGGTTGCTGATATCTTCACCAAACCCTTCACTGAGAGCAAGTTCCTTCATTTGGGAGCTCTGTTGGGGGTGCGGGATGCTTCATCTTCTGGGGGGGCTTCTTCCTCTCACTCGGAGTCCTAACTCTCTCTACTTTTGGGGGGTCTCTTCTCTCTCTCTCTTTGGGGGGGAATTTTATGTACATGGGTACCTCATCAGGCTTGATTTGTCGGGACCCATTTCTACATCCACCTAAGCTTCGCTTATGGGGGGTGTTAGTGTAGGTTTTTATTTCCTAGTTGGGTTATTTATTTTTCCCTATATTCCTAGGTTTTTCCTACACTTCTATTAATCTCACTTAGGTTAATAAAGCATGTCTTATTAGGTTAGTAGTTGTGAGGTGTCACCTTCCTACATGTGAGCATCCATTAGCTATCTTGGGAAGATACTTTGCTATCTTTAGTCTGATAGATGGTTGCTCTTGATTAGTCGGTGTTGCCACCTCCTCCCTCTTCCTAGTCTATATAAGCATGCTACCTGGCTTGTATTTTGCATCGTTTGCTTTTGCATCCTCTTAATGCTATTTTTCTTCTAGCATTTGCATTACTCTCTTGGAGACTAACTCTGTGTTGTTATTTTGATTTCGTATCATTTGCATTCATAGTTTAGATATCAATTATTTGCACTAGTTTTCTGGGTTAATAATCTTTTCAAATTCTAACAGCATGTGCCTTCTTCATGATTTCATAGTCATTAGGGCAGTTGGCCCAAAAGTCTTCAATGTGTACTTTATGAAAGAGCTTCTTGCTTACAAATCTTTCCATTACTATGTTTGGATCAAAATGATCCCTTGCATTATAGTAGTGCAAATTCAAGAGTTGGAGTTCTTTATCTGAATGCTTTGTCGATGCTAGAGAGGGACAGGCATAGAGTCCTTTGCCAAATTTAATAGGAAATTGAACACTTGGCCTATGCAGGTGCTTGAGCTTCTTTGCACATTGTATCAGTTGCCTTGACAACTCTAGAAGCACTGTCTTATCATCTGGATAGCGGGGAAGTCTGTAAGCCATTCCAGTGAAGCCTTGTACTCTTATGTATGTAAATTTCTTGAATTGGATATACCACCTGCCATATCTAGCAATTTCATTCATGGCCTCGGTGGAAATTCTTAGTGCTGTGTTGCCCTGCAACTTCCTAGCTATATACATAGTGAATGCATCATTTACTCTTTTGAAATGTATCAATGATTGGGATGAGGTTAGCTGTGGATAGCATTCATACACTTTGATCTGCGTCTTCTCATCATTCCTAATTTCACCAATCTTGGACAATCCATCGTAATGGTTCATTCTTGCCAGTGCATAAACAACATAGGACGTCCATCAGAAGTATTTGTTCTCATTGAAGTTGTTGAAGGCTTCATGGATGTTATCACTAAGGATTTGAGCCCAGTGGAACTTGGTTCCCTTCAATATCTCAGAGATTATGATGAACATCCAGTCCTCAAAGGTAGAGGCAGTTGGTAACCCGTAGATTATGCTTAGAAATGTTACAATGTCCCCTATTTCATCGTGGAAATCACTTTTGTATAGCACTCTGGGGAGCTTGATGAGAGCAGACTTCTTGCTCTTGACCTAATGATCATTCATGTACTTTCTGCATCCCTCTACATCCTTATTATAGGTGGCCTTTGATCCTTATTTGTCTAGCATTGTTACAACTTTGTGCCAGGGGATGTCCAACATTTCTGCCAGAGCAGGTGGGGTCAAGTCAGCTAGGACATCCCCATTTGCTATTTGGATTTGCCTGGATATTACATCATATCTGTCTGAACAGGTGGCAATTAGCTCCGCACACTGAACTAAAGTAGGAAAGGCAGCAGCCTGTCCAAGTCCACTATCTCTTAGTGTTCTAGCCCTAGGAGTTGGAGCTGGACCAATGACTCTGAGTCTAAAGTCATCTAGGTCTATGTGACCTAGGTCTGTGTCCCCGACGTTACTCCATCCAGAGTGGATCTTGGTTTCTGGAGGGACTCCCTTGAACTCGTACTTCATAGCTTGAGCCCGAATAGTCATTTAGTCTGCATGATCGGACCTTATAAGTTTAATATTGAAGAAAACTCCTAACATACTCCTAAGTTCAGATAAATCAATACAAATCTACCTTATTCACTAACATGTATTTGAAAGAAATCCAAGTCCAATTGAAAGAATAGTGCATGCAATAAAACATCTAATGTTGCAAGAAAATTCATGAAAAACACCATTATCAATGCATCACAACATTAATTTTGTCATTCTGAACAACCTTCCCTTTGAAAATTTTAAGAAATTTGGTCATTTGCAATGTTTTGCACTAATTTGAGGGTTATCTGACCCTCAAGAGGAAAAGCGCTAAAATTGAGGTCATCCGAACTCGGCGGGGAAATCGGGTTTGTCCGACCTTAGCTGGGAAATTAGGCAGGTCCGACTTCGTAACTTACTTCCTCTCACTTTTGAGTCTTGCACAGAATTTGGTTTGGTCTGACTTGCACTAATTTGGAAAGTATCTGACTAAGGTGGATGAGGGGGAATATAGCGTTGAAGTTGAGGTAAACTTCTATCGGGGTTTTCAGCTGGTGCTAACCTTGCGGGGGAAAGCGAGTCGTTTGACCAAGTCGGAGACCTAATGTTTTAGCACCAGGTTGGACCAAGATCTTTTCAAGGCAAAGGTGATTTCTTGATTTGCGGGGCTTGCAGGACCCTCCGACTAAAACGTTTGGCATTAGTAGGTCTGATGAGGTAGTTTTTAGCGCAAAATGGCATTGGGCGTTTGGAGTTGATTTTGGAGGTCTCTGACCGACCAAATGATAGTTCATTGCACAGGTCGGTCGGACCTCATTTTAGCACCGACTCGATGTGAGGATTCAACAAGGCAACATCCCTAAGTTGTTTAAGGCACGACGGTTCCATTCCTCTTCCTAGGGTTTAGACTAGAGTTTTAAATGAAAAGACTCAAAATTTACTAAACCCTAACCATGAAATCTAGATTTAATTAACCAATTTTCTTAAAAAACCCTAACGGCTGACTTCAAAATTTCAACCATTTGCAAGCAATACCCAAAATAGCAAGGTTGAAGACCCTACCTGATTGAAATGGCAGAGCGAGTTGACTTGCAAGAGAGGTCGTGGGTTCGAGACCAAGCAAAGTCGATAGGGAAGAATGGAGCTCTGAAAATTTTCCGCTGAGAACGTGATTAAAATGACTTAAAATGCATTAATTTCTTATTTAAACCCTAGCTAATTTGCCATTAATGCGCAGGTGTACAGACTGTCAGTTTGAGATTTTGCGCGGATTTCCTTGGGCTTGGACCTGGTGGAGAATTCAGGCATGTCAGACTTGGTCGGATGGGGTAACATTTAGCGCAAGGTCAGACGTTGGTCTGCACAAGTTAGTAGAGGAATCAGGTTTGTCCAACCTGCGGACCTTTAGGGGGTGTCCGACTAGGTCGGAGGTCACTATTTTTAGTGCAAGGTCAGACGGAGCTGATTTTAGCGAATAAGGCAGTTTCAATGGTTTAACGCTAGGTCAGTCAGATAGAGTTTTAACGCTAAGGTCGGAGCGATGGATTTTTAGCACTAAGGTTGGACAAGGCAATTTTTAGCGCCAAGTCAGACAGACAAGAAATTAGCGCAAAGGTCAGACGAGGGCTATTTTAGTGCAAAATGTTGATTCAAGGTCCTCAAAGGGAAAGTAACAACTCATCCTAGCAGATTTTGAAGTGATTTTTTGAATATCATCTTTCCATCAAGGTCAAAATGCTCTTTTGACCATACAATCACTTAGGAGATTAGAAGATCAAATGACTCTCTAGTCAAACTAAAAGAGGGGGGTCTCAATTCTTGAATTGGGCGTATGTGTAAGGCACAACAAATGGCGACTCTGTTGGGAAATGCTCCCGAGCATTTCGACGATAAACGTTTAGTTTGAACCCAGAATCTCTGTGTTCCTCACATATTAAAACGAGAAGGCAAGGAATCATATCAAAGAACCTAAGATCACCAACCAGTGCAACCATCCACATCCTGAAAACCTGAGTGTGTGCAGTTGTATTCATTCCCATCCTTCAGGAACTAAGTTCACCTGGGATCCCCTGAGACAAGCTAGAAGGCAGAGATCATTCTACCACCAAAAAATGCTCAAATTTTGAAGTATTGCTGAGCCTTGGACTAGATTGATGATCAGTCAAGTTTGCTAGTTCAATGATATTTGATGCCAATCTTTTCTGGTAGTGTTCTTTGTAAGAATTTTGCAATTTAGTAGTTTCTTTATTTTCACTGTGATGGGTCTGGTGTTGAGAAACACCTTTTATTTTTAACCGATGTAGGCTAGTAACACTTAGTGTCACCTGCCTTTGTCTCGATTGATAGTGTAGGTGGTAGGAGAGGAAATCAACCCATTTCACTTGACACAAGATCACCTAAACTTGCCTAGCTGCTTTAGGATTAGTTAAGTTGTAGAAGATATATGGTTAGAAAATACTTCAGGTGCACCGACTAATAACTCATTTTTAATGAACAGACACCATACCCCTTGGCCTAACAGCAGAAAGCACAGCAAAGACTAGGTGGAAACCTTAGCTTCTCGAAGAAAGACTCATGATTATTTACCCATCAAGGAAACATTTGTAGGTCTGCACAACTGCCACCATATCTGAAACAAAGATCCCATGGCAAAGCAAGCATAGCGAACAAAAGTAAAAGGACAACTAAACTAAGCAAAGCACCTAACACCTAAGGAAAGCAAAAGCAGGAAAACGAAAGCAAGAAAGCAAACTAAACTAATGGCAATCTAAACTAACCAAAGCAAACAAACCCTTAACTATGTACACTAAAACGAGGCATGATTGCCTCTCAGCCCTGAAAGTAGTGCTTCAGGAACTGGCCATTGATAGGCAGTGGCAGCTCCTCACTAGTAAGGCTCTTGAGTCAGTATGTACTATCTCCAAGGATCTCATAGATCTGATAGGGACCCAACCAAAGTTTGTCAAACTTACCATGTTCTCCCTTCTTCTCATGTGCTTTGTCTCAATATAGGACCAGATCAGAAATGCGGAAGGCTTTGACCTTGGCTCTTTTATCAAACCATCATTTTACAACTCCCTGATGTTTGGCAAAGTTTTCTATGGCAGCGTCACATTTCTCTTCGAGATGTAACAATTGGGCCAACCTTGAGGACAGTTGATCATCAGTTTCGAGGTAATCTTGCATAAATTGAAGTACCGGGATTCTCAAATGGATGGGAAAGATGGGTTCAATCCCATAAACTAGGTGATAAGGAGATGTGTTTAGAGTTGCTTTGTGTCAGATTCTATCAGCCCATAAAGCGAACCTAAGATGAGTATACCAGTCTTTGGGGTTTTTGTCCAATAGTTTCTTAATGACCTCAAGCAGGTTTTTGTTTGTTGATTCAGCTACCCCATTCCCTTGTGGATATTAATTAGACGAGAACTTGAGAGTAATCCCATAATCAAATGCCCAGTTACAAAAATGTAATGATGAAAAGGTAGAGCCATTATCACACACTAAAGCAAATGGACAACCAAATCTAGTGATAATATGCTTTTCAACAAATTCAATAACTACCTTTGTGGTGCATTGCTTACAAGCTATTGCCTCAGACTATCGAGTGCAGTAATCAGTAGCGGTTAGAATATACCTGTGGCCTGCAGAGGAAGGCAGATTGATCATACCGATAAAGTTGAGGCCCCATTTAGCAAATGGTTGTACCTCCACCACTGGTTGCAAAGACATGGCTGCATGGTGTTCTCTATGTGTAGTAGTCTGGCATATATGATAGGTTCCTACATGTGAATGGGTGTCTTTGAAAAAATTTGGCCAGTAATACCTAGCATAAAGAACCTAATTAGTTGTTGAGTGCGCCGACCCATGACCTGTCCCGAACTTCTCATGAAAATTGGTTAGCACCTGATCAACCTCTGATTTGTCCAAACACCTTAGATAGATACCCTTGTGATTCTTCTTGTAAAGGACCGATCCTTTTATCATGTAACTGCTACTTTTGAGCTTGAGAGCTCTCCTTTGCACTGAATTCAACTGCGGTGGGCAGTGCTGATTGAGTAAATAGAATATGATATCTCTGTACCACTCATCTTTTGAAACATCTTCCAATAGGTATTATTGAGAAACCAGGTCTGGTCCCACTTTAGCCATTATTTTAGTCAAGGCTTGGCCTCTTACAATTTCATGGGTTGAATATGTATATCGAACGCTTGCAGTATGGTGACCCATTTCCCTCTTCTTTCTCCTAATTCACTTTGCATTAGTAATGCTTTTACTGCTGCATCTGGGACTATAGCAATCACTTGACTTCTTAGGATGTAATGATAGAATTTCTTAACTACTTTTACCAGAGCGTATGCTTGTTTTTCCACATTTGGATACCTTAGCTTTGCGTCCTTTAATGGAGTGCTCATGAAAGCAATGGGCCTTTCATCGTCAACTGACCTCTTCTATGTCAACATTGCAGCGCAAGTATGCTCCGAAGCAAATGAATATATATGTAACGGCAAAGTGTAATCAGGACTTACCAAAATAGGTGCATTGGATATGGCTTGCTTAATTTCTACGAAGGCAGCCCTAGCTTCGGGAGTCTAGTCCATTTTAGCGTCTTTCTTTAGCATGGCGTTGAGAGGTTGAACAATCTTAGCAAACCCCGTAATGAATTTACGTACAAAGTTGATCTTACCAAAATATGACTTAAGTTCCTTCTTGCTGGCTAGGAGGGTATTTTGAGTATCGCTTGGATCCGGTCTAGATCAATAGATATTCACTGTTTAGATATTACATGCCCTAGCAGCTTTCCTTCGGTCACTCCAAAAATGCACTTCTTGGGGTTGAGTGATATATTGTAATCCTTGCATCGCTGCAACACCTTTCTCAGATCTGCCACATGATCCTCTCATTTTTGAGAACACCGTCAGGTCATCCATGTAGATGATTATACATTTTCCAACCAACCCTTTGAAAGCAACATCAATCGCACACTGAAAAGTTGTGCTAGCATTTATTAAACCAAATGGCATCCGTCGGTAGGCATAGATGCCCCATTTACAGGTGAAGGATGTTTTCAATCTGTCTTCATATTCCACCATCACCTAGTTATAACCAAAATATCCATCTAGGAATGACATCATCTGGGACCCATTAACAATCTGTAATACTTCATCTAGTGAGGGCAGCGGGTAATTGTCCTTTTCAGATGCTCTGTTTAGATTACGGAAATCAATACAAAGTCTGATTTCTCCATTTTTCTTTCAGACTAGAACTAAGTTTGCTACCCACCTAGAATGTCTAATCGGGAATATTATCCTAGCTGACAGTAGCTTCTGAACTTCATTAAAAATTAGTGGTTCCAATAAAGCATTCACTAGTCGCTGCCTTTGTCTGAAAGGCTTCGTCCCTGGTTTCAGTGGGATTATGTGCGTGATAATCGAAGTGTCGTAAGTCTTTAGATCTTCATAACTCCAGGCTATAACTTCATGATAATCCCTTAATGCATGTATGATCCCTGTCCTTTCTTCTTCAGAACTGGCTTTCCCAATGAACACATTTTTCACGTTTTCTTTTGTCCCCAAGTTAAATGGGTCACACTTTGCCCCTAGGGACTCTCCTTTTCTTTGAGTCCCTAAATTATCTGCATCAAACATTCTTTCCAATTCTACCATTCCTCGTGGGATCGTATTTGTTTTCAGGTTTAGTACTCCTTCTAGATCCATTTTAGTGGGCTCCATCTCTTCTTCATCCATTATCTAAGCAGTGAACACATCTGATGAAGTAAGGAAATTAATTATGTGGCGATCATCCTCGAAAACTTGGAAATTGGTAACATTATCAGGTACGGATGGAGTAGTCACAAACTCAACAGAAAACTTCTTCAACCCTGCCATGGATGTTGGCTCTAACGTACTTGCTGTCTGAGCTAGAGCATTTGCAACATGATTCTGTCTTCTGAGGATAACTTGGATGTTAAAACCGTCAAAGCACTCAATCAAATCCCAGACTCTGTTCCTATACCTATTCAATCTCTTATCATTACACGAGTACTATTTTCTCACCTGTTTCACCACTAACTCAGAATCACTGAACACTTGGACAATTCTGACCTTTTTCTGCAGAGCTAGCAGCAATCCTTGCACCAATGCTTCATATTTAGTGACGTTGTTTATGCATGGAAACTGCAGTCTTTATGATGCTAAAAATGAGCTCCCCGTGGGGCTGATTAATTCGACCCCTACACCAAACCCTTGTCTGCATCTTGAACCATTGAATCTTAACGTCCATAAGCGAAAGTCCTTGCTGTCATCTTTCTGTTTCCCAGACTTCTCTCGATCAAGCAGAGGTTCAGATTCTTCCTTCTTTTCAACAGTTAGCTCTATCTCCTTTTCAATAGTTGGTTCCTCCTTCAGGATTATGGGGATCTTCAATTGTCTCTATACTTGTTTAATTGCCTCTTGACATAATTGGCAGGTAAATTCAGAATGAGATGTATCATGTATACGACACCAGCTGGGCAATAATAGTTCTTCCATTTGAACCTGTTTTCCAACAACAGTCTGATCTTGCACAAATCTGGCCACAAAATTGCGAAATCCCTCAAATACCCCAAGTTCATCCTCTTCTGAAGAGTCCTCCGCATCTGATTGATCGTATGCTACTGTACTTTCTAGTCTTTCTACAAGTGGCTTGGATGGTCTTAAGCAGCTCAGCATGAGCATTTCTTCTGACCGGGTATTGTGAGGAAGATAGACTCCCAAATCAACTTCTGAGAATAGAATCTCATTGGGCTGATTGAACTCTGTGATCATATGCTTCATCTTGGGTTCTCTTTCAATACGTATCTGATTAGCTAACCCCTTCCATGGTAACCACATATGAGAGAAGTCAGTTGCCATATAACCATTCAAGGTCCTAGACCAATCTCTACTCAGAAGCATGCCATATTGATCGGGAATGTCTACTACTTGAATATCAATATATTGCTGTATCTTGGGTCGGAAGTCAGTTGCATGTGGATTCTGTTCAATTCTCCCACTACATTGACTTCAGTTTTATCTAGCTGTGTCACTTTCTGGGATGATTTAGCTGGAGTGAGCCCAAGTGCCTTACAAATTGACAGTGACATCACATTTGTGGAAGCACCAGAGTCTACTAAACAATTATGAAGGTTCCTATTGAAAATTCTGAGTGTTAAGAGAAAAGGGGGACTTTCCCTCCTATCCTTATACAGTGTCATCTTTTGCTCTACATCAGTCACATGTATTCTTTCCTTCCCCTTATCAGTGCTATCTTTGGTGCTGATCTCCTTTGGTATATAACCAGTCTTGGTCCCAGTACCTAGGTCTCGGAAGAAAGATGTCCTAACCTTAGGTATCTTAAGTAACTCATACACAGAAAGACTAACCTCCATTTTTCTGAGTTCCTCGGCTACATACTGCCTCATTTTTGCTATATCAGACTGTTGGGAACTTTCCGCAGTAGTACCCTAGTATACTGATTGATTGGGAACTTTTGGGGGGTCAGGATTATTGGTAGCTTTTGGGTCAGGCGGAATCTAATAGCTATTTGGAAGGATGGAAGTGGTAAAAGGACCTTTGGGCTTACTACTTCTCAGGTTGTAAGGAGTCTTATTGTATTGTTGATATGCATTAACTTCTTCCGACTCTTCTTCCTCAGGTTGATTATCATCTTGGAATGGAAATGTATAACTATTAAGAACTAGGGCAATATCATACCTTTGTGAAGGAACAATTTCATACCTGGTTGGCGGAGTCTCCTAATTTTTAGCATTTTGGATCTCCATCTGAAAGATGCTAGATGCAATCTGGAATTCTGAACAGTCTAGTTCAAAGTGAGTGTTAGTGTTGTGTAATCTACACCAAGTAGATAGAGCAGCTTCATCCAACATCACGTGACCTGGGGGTCTGGTGTCGTTGTTTGGCTCCAAGGGTGAAGGTACTCCTCCATTGTTTGGTCTGGTGTTCCAGGATCGATTTGACCGTTGCTGAAAGTTCTGATTTTGGTACTAATTCTGATTTGAAAACTGGTTCTGACTTTGGTTATAGGAATGTTGTTGGTTTTGAAAATGCTATTGATTTTGCCCCCTCTGCTGCATATAAGCATTCTAATTTTTGAGGTGAGTAACTTCAGCAGTGAGCTTCTTCACCTGTTCAACCAGTTCTTTGATGTCATCTCTGTCTTCTTTGGTCTTGGTTGCTTCTGAAGACTATAGGAAAGGCATTTGTGCTGGAGGCATTTCAGCTACTAGGTTACCTGGGTGGATTATTAAGGCTTGTGTTGCAGCTGGGTTTGGAATTGGGTTCATTACAGGGGTATGATTGGCCAATGCATGATTCATCATGGGTATTTGATTTGGCATGGCAACAAGCCCCATATGATTTATTGGACCAGAGGCTGTTTGCCCCAGCTAGGTACTTACGTCAACAGCAGCAGAATATGCTTGAGCTAAAGTAGTGGGGATGGGGTTAGCTCTCCTTGCAAACATGGAGGTAAGCTTATCTAGAGCAGCATAGTAGATGGGTAGGGCAGCGGCCTGATCTATCACATAAGGAGCCTGCAAACGACTATAAGCTTTTTGGAATCTATTATTAAAGGAACTAATCATCTCACCTTCCTCTCGACCAATCTCCACAAAAGACCGATAGAGATCGGCTGGGGTAGTAGACATACGAAACCTATCTAGAAAAACAGTCTTTAGGTTCACCCACGAATTTATGGATGCTGCAGGGAGGTTGGTAAACTAGTAATAAGCTTCTTCCTGCAAAGAATAAGGGAACATCTAGCATATCACATCCTTGTACTATACTTGCAACATGAACATGTTAGCTTCAAAGATCTTAATGTGCTCATCTGCGGTCCTATCAGGATCATGTACTCTGAACTTCAAGCAGAATTTATCTGGGTTCTTTGGCATGTCATGGTAAACATTGAACATAAAAGGGGATTGGTTATTTCCTACAAAGAAAGCCATGGCAGGAGGATTAATGGGAGCTACAGTAGTGTTCCTAGGGGTTGACTGAGCTTGAGGGGCTCTGGGTATTCCTTGATCCCTTCTTGTTCTTTTGAATTCTACAAGGGATAGCAACTCTTCTCCAGCTGAGCTAGATCTAGTGTGTCTCTGTCTAGTCCCCATACTTACTAATTTTAGTAGAGGGAAAATAATTGGCCCTTCTTCTAGCACCAATTCTGTTGATGGTGGTTTTAGTACACTACAACGTAGGTGTGATTACTGGTTTCACACCTCTCTTGAAAAGTATCTTACCCTAGGTAAGACTACTCCAAGGATAATACAACTAGGTCTTAGCTTGCTTAGAATCTCTCAATTGGAATGTTCTAGCTGTGCCTACAAGGGGTCTTACATGTAATCTACAAATCTTCAGGTTTGGGGGGCAGCATATACACATAAACCCTATTATGATCTTCAGCTGATAAATAGGATAAGATGTTGCTGAAATTCTTAATCTAACTACTAACAATCATTTTAAAAGAAAGTGCAAAAAGGTGTAGGGTTTAGAAGGATCCTAAGTGACATTCCAAACTTTGAACCAGCTTCCTGAGTTACCAAACTTAAATGAGTGTTACAGTGCTGCAGAAAATGGTGCTATCTTCAGTGGAGGTCAACAGATTTTCAGATTGCATTCATTCATTAAATACCCAATGAATGGCGCAACTTAACTAGTGAAATACAATTGGACTTAGCACAAATTATCAGCCCAGATTAACTTTACATAGCTATTTACCATCAGCAAACAACTAAAAGTATGGACTTAGAATGCTCATCAAATACTTTAGCAAACCTCGAATATTATGAAAGCACAACTAATCTAACTATGGGAGAGCAAGATGCGAACCATGAAAACCAAAGATGAATCAACACAAGATACAAATTCTCAGATTTACTGCAGAAACTTGCTTTGTATTAGATCAAATGGCATAGAGTCAACAATTCAGTATCAAAACCTCTCTTACAAAAGTGGAAATGGCAGCCCTTTATATAGAAAGAAGCATACCCTAGCTTTCAAATGAACGATGGAGATTAACTCAACACCGACGGTCGAAATTACATCAATAATAGCCCACATCAATTCTCGGATTACATTTTGTCTTTTAAGAAAAAGACAAAAAAACAGCCTTAGATACATTGAATCTAGTCATTTTGACTAGCCAACTCAGTATATTAGTGGAAAAGCCCATCTTAGAAGCAAGAAGAAGACAAAATTGAGTCACATGTTGCCCAAATATAGCAAATTTTCAATTGTGATGAGATTGTATTATTAGAATATTCAAAATAACATCAAGATTCTTTATCCAAGTCAATCTTGTCCTCACTGGCCAGCTTGTTGCGATAAGTCAACCAGGCATCGAGTGTAGGGTTAATGTCGGATGGGTCTGGATTCTTTAAATGATGTATCCTATAATCAAACACTTCTAGCTCCCGATTGAATCTTCCATATATTCTTTCTATCTCTGCCCCTGCCTTTTGAAATGCCTTGAACTCAGCCTTGAGGTCACTTGCCTTATCCAACTATTCCTCCATGCTGAGTGTGTCATTAAACATTACCTTATATAACTTATCCTTGCATTTCTCGACATCAAATGGGGCATAATCATCATAAGATGATTCCCTGCAGTCCCTCAAGGAATCACTGATGTCATATATAATTGATTTCAGCTCTTCATCAACTGGTTTGTATGCTTCCTTTATGTTGTCGAAGGTTTCTTTTCTCAAAAGTAGCTGTTGATACCATTCAACAACCTTTGGGAGCCTATCCCCAGTCAAAATGTTCTCTGTAACTAAGGTCTGAGCTGGCAGTTCTCTAATACCTTTGATTCAGGGATACATATGTGAATAATATTCATCAAAAGTATCGCATTCCTTACGCAAGTCTTTCCACTTAGTATGCAATTCCACCAGTCTTTTATGTGTTTGAGCAAAGGCACTTATAGCTTCACATCCCATCTAAAAAACTTTTATCAACCAATTTTCTGTTTCCTAGAATTTTGATCTTACCTCGCCCAATTTAGCCATCTCATCGGTGGACAAGAAAGTAGGTATTGTCCTTATGTCTCCTCCTGCATCTACTGGCTTTATCAAAAATTGAAGACACGCTCGCAGTTCTTCATTTTGCTGCTTTAAGTCTTTCTTAGACATTTCATCTTTATCCAGCTATTCCAAAATTGATGTGACTGATCCCTTGAAATCATCCACTCTTTGAGAATGAGTGGTTGGGCCCAAATCAACTATAGATATGACATAATCTTTTGCCTTGACTTGGTCTCTTGCTGCGTTAGCTGGCGGGACTGCTATTTCTTCTATCCTTGACCCTGATTCATTTTTATAGATTCTTGATTGAATCTTAGCCTTTTTCTGCTTTTGAGGCTTCTAAGCTTGTGACAGGATAGCACTTAGGTCAAGTTGCATTACTTCTACCTGAGGCTCTGGATATGCCATTCTTCCTTGTAGCCACTCAGGAGTAGAAGATTTGTTTAACTCAGAAGATCCATCTTTATCAAATACAGTCAACTCCTTAGATGGTTCTTGCTCTTCATCTTTCTCTGGACTTTTCTCTTTTTCCTTCTCCTCTTCTTGGGCCAAATTCTTCAGATTTTCAACCACGTTCTCCTGTACAATTTTCAAAACTTCTTCCGTTGGATCCTTACCCAGGGGACTATCAGATATGTCAATAATTTCCACATCAACTAATGCTTCAGGGAGGCTTTCATTGTTTACTTTAGTCAATACCTCCTTCTCCTCCTCAACTACTGCTTCAGACTCCTGCAATCCTAACTCCACACACACTTTCTCAATCCTGGGAAATAGAGGCATTGCTAATGAATTAGCCGGCATCTGTGAAATGGGGTCATCAGAAGAGATGGTGAAGGAAGGCGTGCTAACCTGCGTTATGTTGGTCAAGACTGGTGATAAGGAGGAAGAAATAGTAAGAGATGAAGAAAAGGTCAGTAAAGGTAAAGAAAGAGGGGGTGAAAGGATGGTGGAAATAGGAGGCAATGGTAAAGGAGAAGAAGGTGTAGATGTAGTGGAGGGGTATGAAATGGCAAGAGTGGAGGAAATAGGGCTACTAGAGTCATTGGAGGAGATTTCCAGTGAGCAAGAAGTGGTAGTGATGACAGAGGTAGGAGAGGTGGTAGGAGATGATTCTTGGGTGATGGAAGCAGAGGTTATGGGGGAAGTGGATGCAGTGGAAGGAGGAGGTTTGGAAGGAGAGGTGACATCAGGGGTTGTGGAAACAATAGGATTTGAAGCAGCAGTACCAACACTTTGTGTGGGAGGTTGGGCAGTTGGAGGATTGGAATCATCTTTGGTCATGGTAGCCTCCTTGTTAGCTTCTTTTACTTTAACCCTCTTAGCTTTTGAGCTTTCTCCTGCACCACTTGGCATATCCTTTCTCTTTGAAGTTCTAGTCTTGGTTGAAGGAGGTTGGTCTTTCTTCTAAGGAGACCTTGCAGATGGCTTCTTCATCTTCTTTACTTTTTCTGCCAGAGACGTGTGCTCCTCATTATTTGATTTCTGTTTCTTAGCTGGCTCTGCCTCATCTATGGTTTGTATGGGCTCATCCTCTTCTCCCCTGGAGTCTTTGTCTAATTCTATTGCAGTGTAAGTAAGCTGGACTCCTTGTTCATTTAGGACAGCCACTTGTGATCTGACCCAGGCCTTACTTAGCCTTATTGATTCCCTTATAACAACATTGAGGGAACTTTCCTCTGCATTTGCCCAGTTGGGTAGTGGAATGGGTTGATGGTACTGCACTTCCCATGGTCCTCTAAGCATAACATTTTCATCATCTTGTAATTGATCAAGGACTGCCATTATATGGAACCTTTTAATGAAGTCCAGGGGCAGCCTTGCATGTGCCTTCTTTGTTTGGATCAAAATGATCCCTTGCATTATAGTAGTGCAAATTCAAGAGTTGGAGCTCTTTATTTGAATGCTCTGTCGATGCCAGAGAGGGACCGGCATAGAGTCCTTTGCCAAATTTAATAGGGAATTGAACACTTGGCCTATGTAGGTGCTTGAGCTTCTCTACACACGGTATCAGTTGCCTTGACAGCTCTGGAAGCAGTGTCTTATCATGTGGATAGCGAGGAAGTCTTTAGGCCATTCCAGTGAAGCCTTGTACTCTTATGTATGTAAATTTCTCGAATTGGATATACCACCTGCCATATCTAGCAATTTCATTCATGGCCTTGGTGGAAATTCTCAATGCTGTGTTGCCCTACAACTTCCTGGCTATATATATAGTGAATGCATCATTTACTCTTTTGAAATGTATCAATGATTGGGATGAGGTTAGGTGTGGATAGCATTCATACACTTTGATCTATGTCTTCTAATCATTCCCAATTTCACCAATCTTGGACAGTCCATCGTAATGGTTCATTCTTGCCAGTGCATAAACAACATAGGAGATCCATCGGAAGTATTTGTTCTCAATTAAGTTGCTAAAGGCTTCATGGATGTTATCACTAAGGATTTGAGCCCAGTGGAACTTGGTTCCCTTCAATATCTTAGAGATTATGATGAACATCCAGTCCTCAAAGGTAGAGGCAGTTCGTAACCTGTAGATTATGCTTAGAAAGGTTACAATGTCCCCTATTTCATCGTGGAAATCACTTCTATACAGTACTCTGGGGAGCTTGATGAGAGAAGACTTCTTTCCCTTGACCCAATGATCATTCATGTACTTTCTGCATCCCTCTACATCCTTATTATAGGTGGCCTTTGATCCTTGTTTGTCTAGCATTGTTACAACTTTGTGCTAGGGGATGTCCAACATTTCTGCCAGAGCAAGTGGGGTCAAGTCAGCTAGGACATCCCCATTTGCTATCTGGATTTGCCTAGATATTACGTCATATTTGTCTGAATAGGTGGCAATTAGCTCCGCACACTGAACTAAAGTAGGAAATGCAACAGCCTGTCCAAGTCCACTATCTCTTAGTGTTCTGGCCCTGGGAGTTGGTTCTGGACCAAAGACTCTAAGTCTAAAGTCATCTAGGTCTATGTGACCTAGGTCCATGTCCCCGACGTTACTCCATCTAGAGTGGATCTTGGTTTCTAGAGGGACTCCCTTGAACTCGTACTTCATAGCTTGAGCCCGAGCAGTCATTTAGTCTGCATGACTGGACCTTATAAGTTTGATACCGAAGAAAACTCCTAACATACTCCTAAGTTTAGATAAATCAATACAAATCTACCTTATTCACTAACATGCATTTGAAAGAAATCCAAGTCCAATTGAAAGAATAGTGCATGCAATAAAACATCTAATGTTGCAAGAAAATTCATGAAAAACACCATTATCAATGCATCACAACATTAATTTTGTCATTTTGAACAACCTTCCCTTTGAAAATTTCAAGAAATTTGGTCATTTGCAAGGTTTTGTGCTAATTTGAGGGTTGTCCGACCCTCAGGAGGAAAAATGTTGAAATTGAGGTCATCCGACCTCGGCGGTGAAATCAGGCAGGTCTAACTTCGTAACTTACTTCCTCCCACTTTTGAGTCTTGCACGGAATTTGGTTTGGTCTGACTTGTGCTGATTTGGATAGTATCCGACTAAGGCGGATGAGGGGGAATATAGCGCAAGTCAGACAAGGCAGTCTTTAGCGCTGAAGTTGAGGTAAACTTCTGATGGGGTTTTCAGCTGGCGCTAACCTTGCGGTGGAAAGTGAGTTGTTCGACCAGGTCGGAGACCAGATCTTTTAGTACTAGGTTAGACCAAGATCTTTTTAGCGCAAAGGCAATTTCTTGATTTGCGAGGCTTTCAGGACTGTCCGACTAAAATGTTTGGCGTTAGTAGGTCCGATGAGGCAGTTTTTAGTACAAAATGGCATTAGGCATTTGGCGTTGATTTTGGAGGTCTTTGGCTAACCAAATGATAGTTCGTTGCGCAGGTCGGTCGGACCTCATTTTAGCGCCGACTCAATGTGAGGGTTCAACAGGGCAACATCCCTAAGTTGTTTAAGTCACGACGGTTCCATTCCTCCTCCTAGGGTTTTAAATGAAAAGACTCAAAATTTACTAAATCCTAACCTTGAAATCTAGATTTAATTAACCAATTTTCTTAAAAAAACCCTAATGGCTTACTTCAAAATTTCAACCATTTGCAAGCAATACCCAAAATAGCAAGGTTGAAGACCCTACCTAGTTGAAATGGCGGCGCGAGTTGACTTGCAGGAGAGGTCGTGGGTTCGAGACCAAGCAAAGTCGACAGGGAAGAATGGAGCTCTAAAAATTTTCTGCTGAGAACACGATTAAAATGACTTAAAATTCGTTAATTTCTTATTTAAATCCTGGCTAATCCACCATTAATGCATAGGTGTACGGACTGTCAACTTGAGATTTTGTGCGGATTTCCTTGGGTTCAGACCTGGCGGAGAATTCAGGCATGTCAGACTTGGTCGGACGAGGCAACATTTAGCGCAAGGTTAGACCTTGGTCTGCACAAGTTAGCGAAGGAATCAGGTTTGTCCGACCTGCGGACCTTTAGGGGGTGTCTGACTAGGTCGGAGGTCGCTATTTTTAGTGCAAGGTCGGACGGAGCTGATTTTAGCGCAGAAGGTAGTTTTAATGGTTTAACGCTAGGTCAGTCGGACAGAGTTTTAACGCTAAGTTCAGAGTGATGGATTTTTAGCACTAAGGTCAGACAAGGCAGTTTTTAGCGCCAAGTCGGACAGACAGGAAATTAGTGCAAAGGTTAGACGAGGGTTATTTTAGTACAAAATGTTGATTCGAGGTCCTCAAAGGGAAAGTAACAACTCATCCTATCAGATTTTGAAGTGATTTTTTGAATATCATCTTTCCATCAAGGTCAAAATGCTCTTTTGACCATACAATCACTTAGGAGATCAGAAGATCAAATGACTCTCTAGTCAAACTAAAAGAGGGGGGTCTCCATTTTTGAATGGGGCGTGTGTGCAAGACACAACACTTTGCATGTGCCAACATACAATCGTGGGTCTTTACCTTTTGAAACACCCTTTGAATCGGCCTTGACACGTGGCACCACCTGATTTTCTGTTGAGTTGAACCTGGGACCCATCGCTAAACATTCGCATGCTTTATCGGCCATTGGAAAGACTACAAACAGAGCCATCGATGCACTAAGTCTCACCAAAATCCATTGTATGCGACCCTTTGTATATCGCATATATAAGTACTTCATCATACAAACTACGGACCCCAAAATGATTATTCGCTGCATTTGATTCTCCAGTCAGGTTTGCCTTGTATATCACTGTTGTATCTAACCTTTGTATATCACATATACAATGTGAAATATACAAACAAAAACTGCATACAAACCTGTACCTACAAACATGCATCTAAATTTGTACCTGCCCTTTGTATGTGACCTTGCATCTGTGCCTTGTATGTTGTCTACATACAATTTGAACATTCAAACAAAAGATGCATATAATCGCTTGTGCCTTTATTGACCAGAATGCATAGTCTTTTCAGGTCCGGGACTTGTATATCAAGAATGTATATGCCCTTGTATATGTGATTGGTGGGCCCAAACATTTGTATCTCTTCCTTGTATATAGACTTTGCATCTTTCCTTTGTATCATTGCCTTGTATGCTTCATCGGCCATCGGAGAGACTATGAGTTGAGCCGCCGATAAGCATGTCACGCCGAAAATCCTTTGTATGTCTGCCCCTTGTATATTGTCTTGCATGTACACTTTGTATATTGCCTTGTATATCGTACACATGCAATATACAAACAGAACCGCATACATATCCCTTTATATCTGATCTTGCATCTTTGCATTGCATATACAATTGAAACCCGATGCACATTTGCCTTTGGATCCCGCCTTGTATATTCCCTTTGCATCTGCATTTGCACATTGACTTGTATATGCGATTGTATATAAGATACAATTGACCGATATACAAAAGCTCTTTGTATATTGCATAATCTCTTGCATGTTTCCTTATATCTTACCTTGTACCTGCCCTTTGCATGTTCAAACATACAACGCGAATATACATACAAAGAACCTGATGTACAGTAAAACATTGTACATGACCAAGATACAAGGAAAAATGTATCTGAGATACAAGTTGACCAAATTACAGAAAAACCCAACACAAGGATGATGTCATCATCATATACATGAAAAATGGCTAAGTATAAAACTAAGAAATCTCTGCGATGGAAGGCAGTTGAAGACAAAAGATTTCTAGGTTTTTCTTGGTTTTTTGCAAGGATTCTCCAAGCAAGCTTTTGGGATTTTTTGCAAGTCACAACATGGGTAATTGAAGGATTTAAGCCTTTCTCTCCTTCTATTTAGGCTTTCTCTGATCAGATTTCTTTGATAGAAGGAGGGAAATAGGGATATTTTGGGGCAAGGCAAAATATGACAACATCTAGCTCGGTAAGCGAAGATTTTTACAGTTCGTGGAAAAGAAACCCTAGTGCAGTCAAATGCAAACACAACTAGATCAATCACAAGAGAGATCAAACAAAATATAGCGGCCATGAGATTTTGCCCAACCCATGAACCAGAAGATGTTGAAACCCTTGGTCAATGAAGACAAACAGAGGCTGATAGGCCAAAATTTTGACCATAAACCTTAAATTTTTTGCGAAATCTGCAATAGAGATTCCTACAAATCTTCAATTTTTTTTTTAAAATGCATTTTGAAACAAAAATTTCTTACAATTCCATATGGTCATACTGTTGTATGGTATAGGGGCAGTGGGCCTAAAACATTTGCAAAATTTTGCCTGTGTCAATTTTGACAAAATGACAGGCTATTTTGTTTATCTCGGGCCTTTTAGACTCAATGGTGATGTCTGTTTGGCTCTATGAGGACCTTTTATCTAGGCTAGGTGCGAGATTTGCTATAAAGGGAAAGATTTTGCAAGCATGGCTCTGATACCATGTTGGAATTAGCAAGGATCAGCAAGGAATAATCCAACCACAAATATATTTTGCACACAATAAGCCAAATAATATTGCCAAAAGATGGAAAAGATGTACATAAGAGCCTTGCTTAAATAGGCAAGGTAGAGGAGGTGAGAAGGTCATACACAATGACTAAGCAACCCTCCATAGGTGCAACACTTGTCTTGTTCAAGTGACACATGTTTGAGTAAGTGGCAAGGTTGCATGAAGTAGGTGTCTCACAAAGGTGAGAACACATGTCTTCACCAAATGAGGTGAGACAAAAAGGTAAGAAGCCCAAAGTTGGACTTAAGCTAGTGTGAATAGAAATCTCCTAGACATGCTAGAAGCTAACTAGATAGATAATGTCACTTTTCACACTAACACATTGTACATGGGTACCTCATCAGGCTTGATTTGTCAGGACCCATATTTTCACCCACCTAAGCTATGCTTAAGGTGGTGTTAATGTAGGTTTTTATTTTCCTAGTGGGTTAGTTATTTTCCCTATTTCCTAGGTTTTTCCTACACTTTTATTAATCTTTCTTAGGTTAAATAAAGTGAGTTTAATTAGTGAGTGGGTGATTTGAGGTGTTGGAATCCTACAAGGGAGGTGGCATTTGCTATCTTGGGAAGATGCTCTTACTATCTTTAGCTCGTATGGTGGCCTATCCCTATTGGTTGGTTTTGCCACCTCTCCCCTCTCTCTGGTCTATATAAACTCACTACCTACCTTGTATTTTGCATCTTGAATGCATTGTCTAGTTACTCTACTATTCTTTGTTTGAAGCTTTGATCTCTTAATGCAATCCCATCACATCGACATTTGCATATCTCTCAGAATCACTAGTTTGCTTTTGCTTTGCATTTTCTAGTTTATGTAGCTTAGAATAGTTCTTGTTATTTTTTTAGGGTTTGTGACTATTGTATCAATCCATTTTGATGTAAAAACTTGATTAATATCAATGATATTAGTTGTGGGAGTTCCTGGTGCAAATATTACAAATTCTGGATGTCCGATGCAAGCATTGAATTGCCATATTTTGTGTTATTTTTGGGTTTCTCATTGTTGATCATTTCCAACAAGTTTTTTGTGAGTAATTTCTGTTATTTCATTGTATTGAACAAATTTTATGTAGGAGCATCTAGGTGAATGGGCAATCTTGCATAGCCCAAAAAGATTTGGCATTTTTGTTTAACCTTTGTTTTGACAGCTGTCTTGGTTCGATTTGGTCTCCATCATCAACACCAAGATGTGCAGGCATATGTAATGTTTTCAAGTCATTACTTGTTGTCTAGAAAGATTTTGAGTCTCACTTCATATGCGGTTATATTGCATTCATTGTGATGTAGTAGCTTATTTGCTACAAGAGCTACCAAAATTAGTTAAATCATCAGACAAATTCTGGAGCACTCCATTGCACTTAGCAATATCTAGGGAAGATGAACATGTGGAAATGGTGTAAGAAATGTTGAAAGTGGATTCTTCTGCCTGTTATAAGTTCAATGTGAAGGGAATGACACCTATTCATATAGGGACATGCCTACATACTTCAGGAGATACTAAACTTCAAGCCAGACTATATTGAACTAAGTGATCAAAAAGATAAACGAAACATTCTACACTTGGCAGTGGGATATGGACAATCCAAAGTGGTCAAATATTTGTTGAGAAAAGACTAATGGTTTTTCATAAGTGTTTTAGCATATATTTAGGTTTGTGAGCATCACATTTATCTGAAATTGATGGGTGTTTCAGTTAATTTACTAGTTCCTACACCACTAAATCTACCAAAATGAGATTCTCAAAGTTGATCTAAGTACAAATTCGATGAAGAAGAAGCAATTTGAAGTTCATAAGATTCTTATTTTGTCAAAATCTTATTTAGAAGGTGCTTCGAGACATCACTTCACTAATTTGTTTGATCAGTCTATTGACCGCCACCATAGAGAAGATTTTCATATTAGAATTTTTGGGCGAAATCTTCTTTAAAAGAATGTCAAAGAACAATATTAAAATAATTCAAAGAGTTTCAAATATAAGCCACATGGGACTAGGATGGGCATGGAAATAGAAGGCCCATATGGTAGATGACATTGTGGCAACACTTCAGATCTCCTATACACCTCATGTTTCCTTTCATCTTAAAATAACATGAATTCAATAGAGGAAGAGGAGAAAACGTTTATTTTGAGTGTGCCTCAAGGTAGGTGTATGGTAAAAGGTATAAATAAATAAAAAGAAAAGCAAGATAAAAGGTCATTGGGGAAGAAAAGAGGGGAGACACCTCCTATGTTATAATAAGCTTTTCGAAATGAAAGGTCACATGATATAAGGCACAAGAAGTTGATTTGAAAGTGGGGCGCAGCCAGTAAAAAGATAAAGAGAGGTGTTGTTGAGTAGGAGAGTGTGTGGTGGCCAAAAGGAGGGAAACAACTGAGATGGAACCCCACTCCTAAGGGAGAATCTCTGAAAAGACTTAAAATCTCAGAAAAGAGAAGAGTAAAGAATAGAGGGTTGCTGCCAGGGAGAATGAAATATAGAGAACAAAGATGGAATTTCTGCCAGTCTAAATAAAATCAGAGGAAAACCATAGTAGTGGGATACCTAGAAGAGAGAAGGAGATTTGAAAAGGCAAAGTGAATAATGGAGAGGAATTTGCAGAGTAAAGGAAAGTTCTATGAAGAGAACTCAGCCTAGGGAGGGCAAATTTGAATTGATTGTAGTAGAAAAGCCATCATATGCTAGTGTTATTGCAATGTAAATTTTGTTTTATGAATTGAATAAAGATTCAAGTCAATTTCATGTTGAAATCTATATGTTAATCTTGAGTTGTGACTTTGAATTGTGTGAGTGTTGTGAGGTTGTGTGTTGGCAGAGGGAAGTTGTTTTTCTCTTGCATCATATGGTATCAAAATTTGAATTTGTTATAGTAGAAAAGCCATCGTATGCTAGTGTTATTGCAATGTAAATTTTGTTTTATGAATTGAATAAAGATTCAAGTCAATTTATTGTTGAAATCTATATGTTTTTGATTATATAAGGCGGCTAAAACAAGGGGCCGAACCCTTACATTACAGTAAAAAGAAACCCCAGAGGCAATAGCACAAAAGAGCCTCAAAATAGTTACAGCATAACCTGCTTAACCAGCATAAACAACATAGACAACATAACCAGTCTAAAGATAGTAGATATAAAGTAGCAGAGTATAAACATCATAATAGAAAATAGAACTAAGGAGAAAGATTCTCCCATCTTTTAACCAGAGATTCAATAAATTCATCCAACTTTTTGAAATTCTCTATGTTAAGTTTGAGCTGTGACTTTGAATTGTGTGAGTGTTGTGAGGTTGTGTGTTGGTAGAGGGAAGTTATTTTTTCTCTTGCATCATATGGTATCAGAGCTGGAGTTCTTGAGTGCATAGGTAGAGCGTCGAATGTGAGGCAGCCTATGCCAAGACCTGCGAGAGAGTGAAGTAGTTGTGGAGAGCTCATGCGAGGATCATTGCAGGTAGAGAAGCCCTAAGCAATCGAGAGCTAGAGAGCCATGAGGAATCGTAGATTGTGAAGAGTGTGATGCATATTGAGGTGAGATTGCAGTAGTGAACAAGATGGGTACAGTCATAAGAAAGAGGCCCATGATATGGGAAGGTTAGAGGTAGTATCAAGAGCGAAAGACACTTGAGATGATGGCAGGTATATGTGAGAGGTTAGATAAGAGATTGAGGAGATTGGAAGAATGGCACCATGAAGAAATTATCAAGCATGACAAGGGAAAGAGTGATAAGTTTGCAGTGAAGGTATGCCATGAGAAAGGCATGAAAGGAAATAATGAGGAAGATGAAGAGGTGGTAGTAGTTGAGAATGAAGAGGTTGAAGATGTAGCTATGGAAATTGAAGTTGCAACGATGGAATGCGAAAAGGTTGCAATGAATGACGAAGGTGAAAAATATTTGTTGGCTCAAATTTTAGTGATAGAGGATGAATGGTTTGAGAAGATTACAGCGAATGAAGGAGAGAAATATGTTGCAGCAGTGAATGATGATGATAAAGAAGTTGGAGTAGCAAAGAAGGATGAGGTATTTTATGAAATTTGTGAATCTAGTCATGATTTTTGTTTATCTTCATTATTGAGAAGAGAAATTGAAGAGTATGATGAGGGGGAGATAGGGGAGGATATGGAAATCTTTAATTTCCATTAAGTCATTCATATCGACTTGTGTGTAGATGAGTGGGCAGGAAGATTTTGGTGGAGGTGGTTGGTTTGTGGTGGGTTGGATCCAACGAAGGAGTAGAGGAGAGTAGAGAGCATTTGGCAGAGGGGGATGGTATATGATGGATGTGCATCCATGAGAGGAGAGACGAGTGGTGAATAGAGTTGCGGAAGGAGGATGATGCTTGCTCTGGTACAGTGCTAGAAAAAGAGAAAGAAAAATGACTTTGTGCACATCACACGTCTATGGAGTTTATTGCAGGTTGTTTACAATCTGAAAGAGTGATTCTATCACTCCACTCTACTTTATGAGTCTATGATCACAAACTTTCTACCTGATGTGTCTAATGTAGGAGCATCTAGGTGAATGGGCAATCCTAGATCACCAAAAAAGATTTGGCATTTTTGTTTAATATTTGTTTTGGCAGTTGTCTTGGTTCAATTTGGTCTCCATCATCAACACCAAGATGTGCAGGCATATGTAATGTTTGTGAGTCGTTACCTGTTGTCCATAAATATTTTGAGTCTCACTTCATATGCGGTTATATTGCATTCATTATGATGTGGCATCTTATTTGCTATAGGAGCTACCAAAATTAGCTAAATCATTAGACAGATTCGGGAGCACTCCATTGCACTTAGCAATATCTAGGGAAGACGAACATGAGGAAATGGTGCAAGAACTGCAAAAAGTGGAATCTTTTGCCTGTTATAAGTTCAATGTGAAGGGAATGGCACCTATTCATGTAGGGGCACGCCTGCATACTTTAGGAGATACTAAACTTTAGACTAGATTGTATTGAACTGAGTGATAAAAAACATAAACAAAACATTCTGCACTTGGAAGTGGGATATGGGCAATTAAAAGTGGTCAGTTATTTGTTGAGAAAAGACTAATGGTTTTTCATAAGTGTTTCAACATATATTTCAGTTTGTGAGCATCACAGTTCTCCCAAATTGATGGGTGTTTCAGTTAACTTACTAGTTCCTACACCACTAAATCTATCAAAATGAGATTCTCAAAGTTCATCTAAGTACAAATTCGATGAAGAAGAAGCAATTTGAAGTTCATAAGATTCTTATTCTGCTGAAATCTCATTTAGAAGGTGCTTCGAGACGTCACTTCACCAATTTGTTTGATCAGTCTATTAACCGCCACCATAGAGAAGATTTTCATATTAGAATTTTTGGGTGAAATCTTCTTTAAAAGAATGTGAAAGAACAATATTAAAATAGTTCAAGGAGTTCCAAATATAAGCCGCATGGGACTAGGATGGGTGTGGAAATAGAATGCCCATATGGTAGATGACATTGTGTTTGAGGGCAACACTTTAGATCTCCTATACACCTTGTGTTTCCTTTCATCTTAAAATAACGTGAATTCAATAGAGGAAGAGGAGAAAATATTTATTTTGAGCACTGTAGGGCAAGTGTATGGTAAAAGGTATAAATAAATAAAAAGAAAAGTAAGATAAAAGGCTATTAGGGAATAAAAGAGGGGCAATGCCTCCTATGTTATAATAAGCTTTTGGAATGAAAGGTCACATGATATAAGGCACAAGAAGTCAATTTGAAAGGGGGGCACAACCAGTAGAAAGAGAGAGGTGTTATTGAGTAGGAGAGTGTGTGGTGGCCAAAAGGATGGAAACAACTGAGATGGAACCCCACGCCTAAGGGAGAATCTCTGAAAAGACTCAAAATCTCAAAAAAGAGAAGAGTAAAGAACAGAGGGTCATTTCCAGGGAGAATGAAATTTAGAGAACAAAGATGGAATTGCTTCCAGTCTAAAAAAAATTAGAGGATAACCATAGTAGTGGGATGCCTAGAAGAGAGGAGGAGATTTGAAAAGGCAAAGTGAAGAACAAAGAGGAATTTGTAAAGGAAAGTTCTGTGAAGAGAACTAAGCCCAGGGAGGGCAAATTTGAATTGATTGTAGTAGAAAAGCCATTGTATGCCAGTGTTATTGCAATGTTAATTTTGTTTTATGAATTGAATAAAGATTCAAGTCAATTTCTTATTGAAATCTGTATGTTAAGTTTGAGCTGTGACTTTGAATTGTGTGAGTGTTGTGAGGTTGTGTGTTGGTAGAGGGAAGTTGTTTTTTCTCTTGTTTCAAGATTTTATGAATTGAAGGAAGACCCAGAAAGTTTCAGTACAAAATTGCTAAAATCAGTGTTGTGTGGTTTAACTAGTTTGTGCAAATTTGTGTTAAATTTATGCATTATTTTGGGATTATATTTATGCACTCAGATATGAAATATAGTTGATTAAAAAAATTAATTTGGGATATTGCAATGGTATCAGAACTATGATCTTGCCAGCTTGGAGGGTAAATTGATTTCTTAATCAATGGGAGGATTCTTGGAATTTATAACAGATAAAAATATAGATTTTATCCAAGATAGAATGAGGAAATGAAGAGGAGCCAAGATAAAATGATCAATTCACTTCAAATGTGGCTGGATAGCATGCAAAATTTGGCCCCAGCTAAAACATCTCAAAAAGAAGAAGACAACCTATAGAATTGAAAGAAGTTACTAAGGAGAATAGATCAAGGAAATTTTTTCTAAATGAGAAAATTCCCTCTATCACAAGAAAAGAGGATGATACCATAAATGAATTCAGAAGAAAGGACTTTGCTTCTCTTGCAAAGAACCTTAGGATCCAAGTTATAGATGTTGGAGCAAAGAAGAGGTGAAGCTAGAAAAAGAATTAGAAGAGCCAGAAAAGAAGATCATAGAACCAGATGAGGTGGTGGATACACCAGAACCACAAAAGGTCAATGAGGAAATTGTTATGGTGGAGCATAAAGAAAAATCAAATTTTCAAGAAATTGAAAGTAAGCAAAAATTTGAGGAATCTGCCAAGCAGAAGGAATGTATGGATCTTTGTTTAGAAAATGATACCTTATTAATTTCTAAAGTTGAATGTCATAAAAAGATTGATCTTGATGAAGTTAAGGAGGAACAAGAGCAAAGGAAACCCACATTGGATGTTGAAGCTTTTCATGTTGAAGATGAAGATTTAAATTTTAAAGAAAATGTTCCAATTATTTCTAATGGGATCCAAGAGACACCCACTGAGACTCTAAGGATTGAAAAGAAGGAACCAATGCCATAGGAGCAAGATAGTTGTATCGATGCGCATGATTATGGGAAGGATGCCCCAATTGAGACTTATTCCATTGATGATACTCATCATGAGAAGGGTGTTACTACTACAAATTCTTTATAATTTTCTAAATCAGCAAAGGAAGGTAAACAGTTTGATTGCCTCTATGATTACAACTTAAGAAATAAGGGTGGAAGTAGTATCAAGAATGTATTGCATCATCTTCACATTATGTCATTACAATATTTTTGCTATCGTAAGAAGCATTCTAACTATGATGAAAACATGAAGGGTACAAAGTGGAAAGAGGATCCTTCCTCTCAACTTCAAAATTGATCATCCACATGATAGTGTGGGATCTTGGTGCTACAAATAAAGAGCTACAAAAAGGGAATACTGAGAAACAAATGAAGGCTGGAAATTTTGATGGGTTGAATCTTATATTTGTAGAAGTGTTTTTAACTTCTAGTTGTATCAGAGTAGCATAGTGGAAGCATGGTGGTGAATGCATTTTCCATTTGAGGCAACCATTAGGGAGATCAAAAATTACAATACCAAAACATGAGGTATGCAATGCTTTCTATTCTTTGAGAACTGAGATGATTATGGGTATACAATGGGTGTATTCCATTGGCGAGTTTCTACTTATTCAGAAAAATAAAGAGCTACTGTGCACATTTGAAGGAAATATTTTAAATCACAAGGATAGAAGTGTTGTGGGTATCTCCACATTTCTTATTTCATCAAAGGAAGTTGGAAACCATGTCAGTAGTCTAAGGTATGAAGAATATTGTTATATTTCTAATTTATTATCTCCTTCTTTGTCATTACAAAATTTATGCCATCATGGAAAGCATGCTAAAAAGGGTGATAGTGTAAGGGATACAACTTGTAGCTCACGGCACGCAAACTATTTGATTCAAGTTCAAGATTGCTTTTGCATATGGAATCCAAGTGATATGTTAAGAGTCAAAATGAATAGAGGCATCGATATTACTATTGAGTTCTCCATCTCTTGTATTTTGATTGAAAGGATTTTTATGAGGAATCATGTAGGGTTTATTGTTCATTATAACCATATTGTGAAGGATTAATGCTCACATTTCATAGACCATTCCTTGGAGCTAAGCCCCATAGTTGAAGCAAAGATTCTAAGAAATTTCTAAATGGAGATAAACACAATTAGATGTTTATTGTGAGAAAATGGTCAGCGAAATAGATGTCATTTTGATGTTGTGAATTTTATAGTATTTTTAGAATCAAGTTGTGATAGGTAAAAAATCAAGTTAATAAGATCAAGCATAGCCATGAAAACCTAACCCTACCATCATCAAAGAATCTAATCCAAATGAAATCAAAAGCATGCAATTCAAGCACAATATCACCTAGATTGTGTGATTCCTTGTTTATGATATGGATTGCTTCTTCAACAATGACCAATTATGAAGATAAAAGCTGCCATGATGGATGAATGATAATGATGATAAGCTCAATGGATGCTATGAATACTCAAGTGCTCAATATGCTTAGGATGATAATGTAGATGCTATATGAATGCTAGATAGATGTAGTATGGAATGAGAGGGTGTTTATATAGAACTCAACCAAAATCAATCAACGGTGGAGATTCGATGGCTATGTGAATGGCTAAGATTAAAGGATGGACATAGGTGAATGTGTAGATGACAAATGGAGGGAAGATAAGGCTTATGTGTGACCATGTACATAAAAAGTACTTACATGTGAAAGATATTAAATAAAGGTATGTAGTACCACTTATCTTTTTTTAAATGAAAGAGGCACACATGTCAGCTCATGAGATAAATGATAAGAGAAATTAATTAAATAAATAAACTTCATTTAATTAATTGGAAAGTGGGTTTATGAAAGGAATTTTTAATTAAATAAATAAAATTTATTTAATTAAAAAATAGAAGAATGAAGATAATTAAATAATTAAAGATTGTTTAATTATAGCTTAGAAGAAATAGCTAATGAATTAATTAAATAAATATAAATTTATTTAATTAATAGAAGAAAAAGATATGTTCAGGATATTGTTCAAGTGTGTTAGACAAATGCAGATGATGGATAATGCAATGTTTGATACTAATGATAATGAGTCAATTTTGGGTGTCTACATTTTACCCCTCCTTGATACAATGTTCGTTAGAGCATTGTGTCCAAGAAGATACGATATTCCTTTGATAAACAAGGTTATGCCCTAGTGTAACTAGCAGGTGGTGCCCCCTCGAGAGGTAAGCCAGGCTAACCAAGAAGGACTGGGTTGGCTCATGATAAGAGGAAAAGCTAGGACACAGGGGTGACACGAAGAAAAAAGGGGTTGGGTGGGAAAAAAATGGGATGAGGCAGAAGAAAAGAGGCTTTGGCATAGAAGAATTAGGGTTTTGATAGGGCTATAAGTAGGTTCTGCAAGGGCAAATAGGCTCATTTGTGCTCAGTTGTGTTCATTTGCTTATAGAGATCTAGAGCTCCTTAGAGCTGGTGTGCGACGAGAGTTGGAGAGCTATTAGGATGGTGATTCCACGCAGAGATCATCATAATGAGTGAGTGAGGACACATGGATGACCAGAGGGAGCAGGCATAC
Source organism: Cunninghamia lanceolata (assembly GCA_027924645.1). NCBI lineage: Eukaryota > Viridiplantae > Streptophyta > Pinopsida > Cupressales > Cupressaceae > Cunninghamia > Cunninghamia lanceolata. The sequence continues at coordinate 552,187 of BSBN01001028.1, forward strand.
TGGTATGTATCAAAAATTTTGCTAAAAGCATGATTTTGATAGGCTAGAAGCGCCATAAATGCACACATGTCACCACAAGTGACTAGGTCTTAGGATAGGCAGTTTAGGTTGCTTAGGAAGAGAAACAAGCCACTTAAGGTAGTTAAGGTTGCTTATAGGCGCGACTTGGTCGCATATGGAAATAATAGGTCACTTTTAGTTGGCTAGACAAACATAGGCAAAATGCGCATATAAAGAAAAGCAAGTCGCTTATGGGCAAAAAACAAGTGCATGCATAGGTTCAGCTCGCTTGTAGGATAGAGATCACTTATAGGCGAAAGGTATACGCATATAGAAATATAGCTCGCACGTGGTCAATAAGTAGTCACATAGGTAAAATAGGTTGCATATGGGTGAGAAATAAGTGCATGTAGTAAAATAGGTCGCATGCGATCAACAGATAGGTGCAGATGGAAGAATGAGTCGCTTACAGTAGATAAAAGCTAGTATAGCAGTAAAAAATCCAATTTTATAGTAGTTGTATGTAGCGCAAGGGACTGACATGATGAATGAAATGATGCAGGATATACTATTGCCTTTGTTATCATGAGAGCCACATTCTAGGGATTTGCAGTTGGTGAGATTTCTGGATGCAGAGGAGCATCTAGTATTAGAGATCCTCAGGTTAGAGCATGTGTCTAGATTGGAGCTGGTGTAGGCACATCGAGGACTGATGACGGTGATGGTGGAGCGATGGATGAGCGAGCATAGTTCTTTCTTGTTGCCGACAGGAGAGGCTACAATCACACTAGAGGATGTGTTTCAAATTCTACAGATTCCTATAAATGGCGATAGAGTAGATTATGATCCCGATATGGGTCCAGCTGCATTTAGGAGATTGTTCGGGACACTAGACATTAGAGTAGAGGGCTCAGAGATTCCTATGGTGAGGATGGAGGAGTTATGTGATAGACTGTAGTGAGTGGTAGTAGCTATTATCCGATAGCTAGTGGGAGACAGATGGGCGAGAGGGTTTTCGATAGGATGGGGGACAATGATGGAGGGGATGTTCTCTTATGGGATGAGATATGCATGGGTAGAGTGTGTGCTTGGATAGCTCTATCATTTCTTGCATGATTGTGCATATATGTTCGGGGCGAGTATGTCGGCAGGAGTTACAGTTTTGCATGTGTGGGATTATGAGCATATTCCAATGAGGAGACTAGAGGGATGGGTGGTGAGAGTAGAAGGAGAGCCTTATGCTAGGATGTATAGAGGACCTTTGACATACTGACAGCGTAGAGGACTCATGTACTGGAGGAGGATGTTGGATGAGGTAGATAGATTTATATGGAGGCCATGGCTGGGATGTGAGAGATGGGATGAGGAGGATAATGAGCTTGTCTATGCTAGGTAGGCGAGATATATTTTTGGACATGGGATATACATTATAGAGCACTATTTTCCCGAGAGGGTTTTGAGATAGTTCAGGTTACCATAGGCAGTACCAGTTGGGGATGCCATTTTTCGGAGGACAAGACAAGAGGTGTTTGATTGGGGGTCAAAGGTTGTGGTTGACACGGTTTTGGCAGAGAGAGAGGGGCTATAGCCAGTTGTATGGCAGTGGGGACAGGGTCCTGTAGATCTAGGCACGCTACCAGATTATGATGCATACTGGGTGACAATGAGACCCACGCGGCTGACGTGGGTTGGAGAGATAGGAGAGATAGGGATGGAAAGACCAGTTAGGAGGAGGCAACGACGAGCTCCACCAGTGCAGGCTATTGTACCAATAGCACCAGGGATACAGATATAGGGATAGGTGCAGGGATAGCCTCAGGGACATATATTAGGAGGTGATGATGTTAGGATTCAATAGCTACGGAGGAGGATTAGAGAGGAGAGGAGATGGAGGCAACAGGCTCAGATGAGATTGAGGAGAGTGGAGTTGGATAGACACTAGGCAGTGATTGGCTTGCGGCATGCTAGGGTTCAGGCTCATACATACCAGGCTTAGTTACATGTTAAAGTATAGGTTAGGGATGGGCAGGATGATGGTGCACTTGCTAGAGTGACAAGAGAGAGATAGAGATGCAGTGAGACAGAGCGAGCAGATGATGAGATTAGAGTGAGATACTGCTATATAGCAGATGCAGACAGAGAGGGATACGGTTGTGCAGCAGCTATAGGGGATGACCAGTGAGTAGGATAAAGCAGTGGTTGCATTGGGTATAGATGGGGCTACGATGTATTTGGCCACACAATTTACACAGGTATAAGTAGAGTTGCAGAGAGTACAAGGTGAGGTGGAGTATTATAGAGGTTTATACTATGGGGTTGTGCCAGTAGAGTAGAGGCAGCCTAGCTTCAGGAGCAGATCAGGAGCTTCAAGGTCACGGAGGATAGGTGGATATCGATCTGTAGCCTCAGTGATGGGGCCACCGAGAGATATGGGAATAGGTGTAGGACCCAGTGGTGGTGGTCAGGGCGAGGGAGCTGCCAGTAGTCATTAGAGCTACCTTGTTTATGTATATTATGTTGTATCATGATGAGGCCTAGGGCCGATTGTACATACATTCTTTATGGCTCAGCTTGTATACGTAGAGACTTGTATATTGACATATATATATATATATGATGGCATATTGCTTATCTACATGATGATGCAATGGATGTACTGTGGGTATTATGATGGTTATGCATGTTGTATTTGTATTTTCATGGATTATGTATGGGTGTTTATGCAAATGAAATAAATGGAAATGTATGATAATGCAAATATGTAAATGTTAATGATATGATATGGACTTATGCATATAGATAGATGGTAATGAGATGATATTTGATGGACTTATGTATGTCTAACACACTTGTTTTGCAGGATAAGAGACGTGGAAGAAGGACGATGGAAATGATTGATCTTGGTTGAGGACGATATAGATGAATAATAGGATGAATAGATGGTACAATGGGCAGCGTTTTAAGTAATTGCTCAAAATGAAAAGAAATGCAATCCTTATGTTTGATATAGCATGTGGATGTTATGCACTAGAGTATAGAAGACTAAGGTGTCGAGATATCCATTACAAAACTAGCATGCTACAATCTTGTCTGAACACATGAGGTCAAGATGTTGAACCAACATGCACAAGATATGAATAACAACTAGTGTTTCGAGATGGACTTTGATGCGACAAGCAATGGTTTGAGCTTATCTCCACTATGCATAGTGACACCTTGCTGGTTATATGTATGGAGCTAGTCTTGACATAGAATAGTCTCAAGTGCATAAGAGACTGTTTAGCTTCTCAGATGCTAGAGATATTGATATGTAAAATTCTAATCCCAACACGTACAAGATACCAATACACTTAGGAAGAGAGTAAGATCATCCTGCAAACACGGCATATGAAAGCAATGTGACCATGCCCCATTCTTTACTTCATCACAACATACCAAGATATAGATAGATCAAGGCGGTCTTGATTAGGCATAGAAAAGGGACAAAAGATACTGTCATCACATTCTCTTGCCAAATTTAGGTGCTCTTAGATGGATTTAAGCTGGGGCCTTGTTAAGAGGAAAGCTGCATCCTGTTGAACTCTAAAGATGTTGATAAACTACTATAGCAAATTTTGGCTTAAGGCATGCGGACAAATGGCTTCTGGCTTATTCTTGATTGGTTAAAGTGCTAGAGCTTTCAGTATACACATAGTTTGCTTCCTTCTTAAGCTGATCAAAGAGAAGAAAATGGAAGATGAAGAGAAGATGAAGAAGATGGGGTGGATCATCTATGCTTGAGTACTGGAAACTTCCTTTGTATTCTAGACTGCCTACATACCCTGTATCCACGAGATCAAAGCACATTTACAATGAAGATGAGACGTAGTTCTGGGTTTTATTGATGATGTGTGTGATGAAAAATAGAAGAATGTGAGATGAAAGAGTGAAGGATGATTAGAAGAAAGATGAAAGATGGATGATGAAGAGAAGGGGCTATCATCTTAGCCTGAATCAGAGTGCTTCCTTCGCATCTTAGATTGCCTACATACCCTATATCCACAGGATCAAGGCTTTAACGATAGAGCTAGGATGTAGTTTTTGCTTATTACACTGGTGAGTGATGTTGAAAAAATCAACTGATTACTTGAATGTTTGTGTTGGCAATGTTTTGCCATTTTTGGATGTCGGTTGAGCGTGAATTAATTGCAAAGATATGAATCCTGGTTGCAAGGTTTTGTCATGTTTGTCATTGGATGAATGCTATGGTTGAAGTTGAAAGTTTGTTGTGTTGTGAGCTAAAGTGTTTGATGTGTTATGTGCTAGAGATAGTGGTATCCACTTCCAAATAAGACTCAACAAATGCCCCCAATGCGAGATGAGGTTTATTATGAAGGAGTGACAATGGAGAATGCGTGCAGTCAAAATGCTAAGGTGCCAAAAGACAGTTATCACAACAATGTCTCAAGTAGGATAGCTAGCATTGATAGAGGTGAAGGCGAAAAAGCTGTTTATTACAATGACATGTGGATTATGATATGGATTATGTGGGATAAGATGGCGAAATATGCGAGGAAGAGTGGTGATCAAACAAACCAAGCAGATAATGGAGTCTGGTCACTACACATAGCACTTGTTTGCCAGTTTTTCACTATGGTACTTATCCAAGGCACCTATTTACCAGGTTTTCACCAGAGGATGGATTATTTATCTTATATTATCATTTTTTTTTAAGGATAGCTTAGATTCAAGGATAAAACTTCTTGAGATGAATGATGTTGACTGGTTCATCCAATGGAATTCCTTTAGGTGTTGAAAGAGTATATGCACCTAATCCATAAACTGTTGTGATGATGAAAGGACCAAGCCAATTTGGTTCAAACTTGCCCTATTTCTCACGATGTTGCTGATTCCTTTGATTCTCTTGAAGGACAAGATCTCCAACTTGAAATCTGTGTTCTCTGATTTTTTTATTGTAGCTACGGTGTAGACGGTTTTGATAGACTTGGAGATGGTTGAGTGCTGTAAGATGTCGTTCATCTAGAAGCTCAAGATCATGGAGTCTGTTAACTCGATATTCTTCCTCTGAGATGGTATGTTGTAGGGATATTCGTAATGAGGGGATCTTGACCTCAATAGGTAAAATAGCTTTAGTGCCATACACAAGAGCATAAGGTGTAGCTCCAGTAGGAGTTCTGATACTTGTTCTATATCCCATAATACAAGATAGAGTTGTAAATGCCAATCCCGACCAGCTTCATTGACTATCTTTTTGAGAATTTTGATGATTGTTTTGTTAGAAGCCTCAGCTTGGCCATTGCTTTGAGGATAGTAAGGGGTAGAGAATCAATGTTTGATATGGAACTTTTTGCAAAGATCTCTAACCTCTTGGTTCTTAAAGGGGTGACCATTATCCATGACAATAGCTTGAGGAACTGCATAGCAGCAAATGATATAGGGTAGAATAAACTTGGATATTTTCTTATCAGTGATATAAGTCATTGGTATGGCTTCCACCCACTTTGTGAAATATTTAGTGGCGGTGATAATGAACTTATGACCATTTGATGAAGTAGGATGGATTTTGCCTATGAGATCAAGTCCCCACTGTGAAAAAGGCCATGGAGTAATGATAGGCTGAAGCTCATTTGCTAGTGCATGTATTAAATCTCCATGTTTTTGACATTGTAGACATCTCTTTGCAAATTGTTGTGCATCTTTTTCCATGGTTGGCCAATAGTATCCTGCTTGTAGAAGTTTCTTAACAAGGCTAGGGCTAGCGGAATGTGAGCCACATACACCTTCATGTACATCACGTAAGGCCACTTTTTCTTCCTTAGATTCAAGACACCTAAGAAGGATACCATCAAGACTTCAACGATAAAGGGTGTCTCCCAAAATAGTGTAACGAGAGGCTCGACGAATAAAGGTTTTGTGTTGGGTGTTAGATAATTGAAATGGAAAGGTTTGATTACAGAGATACATGTATAAATCCTCATACCATGGCAAATTGGGACCAATAATGTCACATATAAGCTCAGACTGTGGTACTTCAAATACTGGAATCAAAAGTTGTTCAACCAAAAACTCACATTTATGTGTATTAGATGGCATGTCTAGAAGAGACCCAATCATGGCCATGGCATCTACTGCTCTGTTTTGTAGTCTTGGGATTTGTTCAAAGGTGATATTGTCAAAATACTTTTTAAAATCATCAACCATTACCTTGTATGGAAGAAGCTTCTCATCTTTTGTTTGATATTCATCTAAGACCTGTTTGATAACCCGTTGAGAATCACCAAAGACTTGTAACTATTTGATAGCCCATCGTACTGCCATGTGTAATCCTATGATGAAAGCTTCATACTCTGCTATGTTATTGGTACACAGAAATGCAATTCTATATGATTTGGGTATACAATCTCCTTGAGGGGTAACAAACAATATCCCTGCTCCTGATCCATGTTGTGTGTAAGATCCATCAAAATATAGCTACCACCATGCTGGGGAAGTTAAATTGAACAACCCTTCATCAGGGAATTCTGGATACATTGGGTGAATATCTATGATGGGTGCTGCAGCTAATTGATTAGCGATGACTTGTCCTTTGATGGCTTTTCGATCCACATATTGTATGTCAAATTCACTTAAGATCATGACCCATTTTGCTAATCTTCCCATGAGGATTGCTTTAGAAAGAAGATATTTGAGTGGATCCACATTACATATGAGCTTTGTCATTTGGTTCAACATATAGTGTCACAACTTTTGGGAAGCAAACACTAATGCTAAACATGCTTTTTCCATAGATGAATAATTAAGTTCATATCCTACAAGAGTTCTGTTGATGTAGTAGATGGCTTGTTCTTTTCCTAAATCATCATGTTGAGCTAGAAGGGCACCCAATGCTGTTGTTGATGATATGTAGAGAAATAATGGGCAGTTAAGCATAGGAGGTACTAAAACAAGAGGTGTTTCCAGATATTCCTTTATTTTAGCAAAGGCTTGTTGACACTTTTCATCCCACTTAAAAGGTTCACCCTTATGAAGAAGATGTTGAAAAGGATGACATTTATCTGCTAGTTGTGAGATAAAGCTGTGGATGGACTGTAACCTTCCTTGTAGACTGCGGAGCTGCTTGAGATTTGTTGGCAGAGACATTTCCATGATAGCTTTTACTTTAGCTGGGTCCACTTCTATCCCTCGTTGAGACACAATGTATCCCAATAGTTTTCTGGATGTTACGCCAAATACACATTTCTTTGGGTTCAGTTTGACTTGATGCTTTTCTAATTGATCAAAGATTTGTGCTAATACTTGTAGATGTCCTACTCTTGTCTTAGATTTCCCTAGGATGTCATCAACATAGTCTTCCATGATGGTGTGAAAAAGGTCATGAAAAATAATTATCATGGCTCATTGATAAGTAGCTCCAGCGTTCTTGAGACCAAAAGGCATTACAACCCAGCAGTATGTGCCCCATGGACAAATAAAAAATGTTTTATCTTGATCTTCCTTTGCTATTCTGATTTGGTTATACCCTGAAAATCCATCCATCAAAGATAGCATTTCATGTCCAGCTGTAAGATCTACAATGAGGTCTATGCTTGGTAATGGAAAGTCATCCTTAGGACATGCTTTATTAAGATCTCTAAAGTTTGTACAACAACGAACTCATCCATCAAGTTTTGCTACAGGTACCAAGTTTGAAACCCATTCTGGATAATCAATAGGCTTTATGAACTTTGCTTCTAACAGTTTCTGAATCTCTACCTTGACCAATAAAGCTACTTACAGATGCATTTTGTGCAATTTTTGTTTAACATGTTTTGCATTAGGAGATACTACTAGATGATGTACCACAAGTGATGGATCTAGACCCGGCATGTCAGCATAAGTCCATGCAAAATTTATAGCTCTTTTCATAAAAAATGCTATGAAGTCTCTTCTTTCTTGCTTTGATAGTGATGCTTCCAAAAAAGTGATCTTTGGATTTTGCTCTGTACCCAAGTTCATGTCTTGTGATTGTTCAACTAGCATGGTTGATTTCTCATGATAATTAATGGCAACAGGAAGATCAAATCCCCCATCCTAAGGCGCATCAGAGAGGTTTTCACCTTCGGATATGTCCTTTATTTTTACTTTTTCACAGTCAAGAGGTGCCTTTCAGTTTTCACCTAGTGACCTATTTTATTTGATTTTGTTTATTTCACTTTTGTGACTGAAGAATTTGATACTTCCGCCAAAATATGCTAGTTTAGGTAGATCCATCATGAAACCTGCTTTGTGATCACCCAATGGAATGCCTTGTCATAAGCCCATGAATTTTGTAATAGCTTCATCATTTTCAAATGTATCTAATATCAGTGCCCCTTGTTGGTCCCAATCGATGAGGTTAGGATATACAAGTGAAAGGGTAACAGAGGAATGGTTGTGGCTAGAGGAAGTTGTGGAAATGATGAAGATGGAGTTTTCTTGGAAAAAGTCAATAATATGAAGGGAGGAGTCATCAATAGTATCCAAACTAGAAGTCTCTCCTGCCGAGGAGGGTCCAGCGTCAATATCAGAAATACACTTAATGTCTTTGGGTCGCGGTACCTCCAGCTAATAACCAAGGCCTTGCTTATTAAACTTCTTAGACACAATAATGGGTTCGATAGGTCCTTGTTCCTATGATCCCAATCCACCATGTCCTTTGTAGCCCATGTTCTTTATGATGTAGAACCCATTGTTATATCTCTCCACTTCCAGTTGTACTTGGTCATTTTCATTAAAGAATATCCAAGAGTCAATATCATCAATGTCTTCATCATCCAAGAATCTGCCTTTAATGAATGCTGTGGGTGGGGCTTTGATGACAAGTGGGGATGAAGTTGGCTTGGATGTAGAAGGTTTACCATAAGATTTGAGAGATAAGGGAAGGGTGCCAACACAACAAGATTCTTGCAATATGTATTCACCAGGGCCATGTTCGGTGTACTTGATATGGAGGTTGGAAGTGGCTTTGCTAGATGATGGCTTGAGTAGGTCGGATGGGTCTATATAGGATGAAGATGGATATGCCTTAGTGTTGATAGGCATGTGGTTTAGACTCTGGTATTTAGCTTGAAAGGCACGACAAAATTCAAATGGATTGGGATCAGCATGGATAGTAATCTCAACACCGTTGTGTGGAAATTTAAGACATTGATGGTATGTGGAAGGAACTGCTTTGAGGGCATGTATCCATGGATGACCAAGGATGATGTTATAAGGAAGGTCAATATCAAGAACTTGACAATGGGTTTCAGTAGTGACCGGCCCAACTTGGATAGGCAAGTAAATAATCCCTTCAGTATCTCACTCGGTGTCATCATATGCTCTAATAGTAATAACCTTAGAGGTGTCAACATCTTTCTCAGAATATCCCAATTGTTTTATTACTTTCAAGGAACATATATTAAGACCAGCTCCACCATCTACCAAGATTCATTTGATACGGCGTTGTTTAACAAACACTTCAATGTGGAGGGCTTCGTTGTGTGAAGGGTGAATGGAAGGCTGAAGATCTTTGTCAAAAAAGGTTAAATGACAAGGGGCTGCAATGCTAGCGACCATAGATTGGAATTGTGTGATATCAATATCATTGGGCACCGAAGATTCTTGTAAGGCTTTGTCAAGGATAGCTTTGTGAGCAGGGGATATGCGAAGCAAATCAATAATGGACATGTGCGTAGGTGTTTTGCCAAGGTGATCCAAGATATTAGAGTTAGAGAATGGTCAAGGAAGATGGATAGGTGCTCCTTGAATGGTGACTCAACCTCTTCAAGTGGTTACAGTGCAGTTAGGTGCTTTGCGTTGGATAGTAATGGTAGAAATGTGAGCATGGTCAATGCGGCCAATAGTAGATGATTCATAGGTGTACTGAATGGCATTCCCAGCATGAGGGTTACTTGATTTGTCATGAGATGGAAGTGGATTCTTGAAAGCATCTAGATCATAGTTCGATGTTGATTGTTGTGTAGGTTGAGTTGTTGAAGGTGTAATTTTGATTAAACCTTGATCAATGCAATCTTGGATAACATGTTTTAAGCGTATACAACCATTTGTTTTGTGTCCTTTAACTCTATGATAATCACAATACTCATTTTCTTTGTACCAAGGATCTTTGAAGAGCGGTTCACCGTTGGGTGGTGCATTTGGTAACATAATATCACCCGCTTGGAGAAGCTTTTGAAAGAAAACTTCCATAGGTTCCGCTAATGGTGTAAAATGTCAGCATGGATTTGAAGTTTGTCATTGTCATGTTCGTTGAAAAGGTTGTGTTGTTGTAGAAGTAGCTTGAATGTTGATGGGAGCTTTCATAGTTTGTATGTTCTTTGTGTCCACAACATCGTCGTTGACAACATTCTTATTTTTGTTCCAAAAGTGAGATTTATCATTGGAGTTTTGAGGATAGTCTTTGTTATCGTGAAAGATCTTAATAGTACCTTTAGCAATTAAAGCTCATTCAATGATCGTTCCTTTGGAAACAAGTTCATCAAAGGTGCTAGCACTTTGCAATTGTAGTTAGAATGACAGCTCAGGATGAAGATTTTGAACAAAGATATCGAGTTGTTGCTTCTTAGGTATTTCCCATGATAGTTTGCTAGCCATATTACGCCATGGTTGAGTAAATGAAGAAAAGGCTTCACCATTGCGTTGTTTATTGTTGACAAGTTCATTCATGTTTACTTCATGTTCAATGTTAAAAGCAAAGTGTGATCGAAACTTATTTGCTAACTCCGAAAAAGACTTAATTCCTGGAGGTAAATGAGAGAACCATTCAAGAGCTTGTCCTACTAAGCTTCAAGGAAATAGTCTCAAAAGATATGTATCATCATGAGCAACATCGAGACATGCCACAAAGAATTCTCTTAGATGGTCTTCCGGATTTCCTTTTCCTTTGTATTTGTCAAATTGTCAAATTTCAAAGTGTGGCGGAAAAGGTGTCATATGATGTGACTTGTCAAACAGATAAGCGCATATGTTTTCTAAGGAAAATGTCTTCTTGCCTTGTCCTACCGCTTGGTTGATCATTTGTTGAACATCCGCTGGAGATAATTGATGTTGTTGCAAAGGGGGTGAAACATGGTATGATGTATATTGAGGTTGTTGTTGTGGGATATATGAAGTCATGACCATTTGTTGAGGTTGTGTACTCACAATGTATGTAAAAGGATTGGGATGTTCCACATATGTGGTTGAGGAGTGTTGTCCTTGAGACACAAGCAGTGGTTGGGTATATTGTGATGAACTGGCACCAAGATTTTGCATCACATGAGAAGTGGAAGATGGATTGACACTAGTTAATGGTTGTGAATTTGGAGTTGGGTTTGTGACATGGTAAGTGATGGAAGGATTAGTGGATACGAAAGAAGGATGGACACTTGGGTTTGTATTTTAGACAACAAGAGGATTGATATGTGTCATGTGTTGGGTGACAATAGACAAACCTTGGGTAGCATAAGATGGATTGATGGTTTGTGAAGGATTGTAAGAAGATGATGGAATGGATGTAAGTTTCTCAACATAAGTGACAGTAGTGCTAGGATTGGCTTGAGAAACAATAGGAGGGTCACTCATGTCAATAAGACTAACATTGGGATTATATGATGTATTGGACAGATTAGTGGAGATAGTGGAAAGCATATTAGTAGTAGGTATATGAGATGTGGTATCCACATGGGATATAGCGGGTTGCGATAGTTGTGAAGCTTGGGCTGTTGGTGTTGTTTGGATAGTTTGGGAAGCTTGCGCACTATGGGATATGGGGATAGCTTGTGATGTTTGGGGCATTTGCACTTGGGCCACATGGACAGCTTGTGTTACTTGAGGCATGGAAATGGTCAATGTAGGAGAAGGAGTATGTTGAGGAACATGAAAAGGTGGAATGTTCAAATTTTGTGAAATGAAAGGGAGCACATTGGTTGGCGTTATCAAAGGTTCTAGAGTGTACTCCAAGCATGGTAGATCAAATGAAGTAACAATAGGCAGTGAAAGAGATGTGTTGGAAGATGGAGTTTGTGATATGATAGGGGATGGTGTGACTATAGTGGATGGTCCCTTTGCAACATCAACAGGAGTTTTTGGATCGTGCTCTCTAATAGTGGATATGTCAAAATCTCTTGGTAATTTAGTGCCCATGCGAGCAAGTTGCGCGAAGTAGCGATTAGGATCAGATAAGACAAGTCTCTCAACTTGATCCCACACATGTGTATCCTAAAATTCTGATAAGTCTTCTTGGGATTGTTCCTCATAAGTCTCCAAAATGTTTGAGGTTGCACTTGTTGTGAAGATGACTCTCCAATGGTATACCCATGAGGCATAAACATATGAGGACGCATACCAGTCGTAAATTGAGTCATTTCTCTAAGAGGTGTTGATCTAGATTGTTGCATCTTAGCTTCCATCTTATCTTGCAATTTGGCTTCCATTTCAGCTCACAGTTTGGCTTCCATTTCAGCTTGCAGTTTGGCTTCTATTTCAGCTCTATATTAACTCCTAGTTTTAGGCATGATGAATAATGTTGAAAACTGAACTTTAGCTTGTCAAGGTTTTGAGACCCAAAAAGATGATAGTTTGCTGATTGTTTGGTTGCTGGTTGCTTTGTTGTTGATTTGCTTGGTTTGTTGTTTTCTTTTTTGTTGGATTGCTTGTTTGATTTGTTGTTGGTATCTTCCCTAGAGAATAGCTCACACACTCAAGGGAAAAGTTATTTGCTAAGGGTTTCTAAGTTACTGAAGCTAAAGTCAGGAGATGATGTTTTGTTGATTCGTCGAATTGATTGATTTGATGTTTGGTTTGCTGGTTTGGGATCTCAAGAAGATGATAAGCTCATTAAATTTGATTGGTTGTAAACTCAAAGTAGGAGACAAAGTCCAGGTATTTGCTAATGATTAGAGATAGGTATGAAAGCTAATGCTAAGAATAAAACAAGCTGGACTTGTGGCTAATTTGACTGAGTCACTAAGATTTGCTGGTATTTGACCACAGGCGACAAGTAATAGCTCATATGCAATTTAGAAAAGGCCAAAGGCAACTAGTAATAGCTTAAATGCGAGCTGGTTTTGGTTCTGATAATAGGTTACAGTGTTAACCAGAGGTGAGCTAATTTTTCACAGGTGATTAGTATTGACTCAAAAGTGATTTACTGTTGATCAGAGGTGACACAGTTTAGACCAGAGGTGACTGACTGTTGTTTAAAAGTGATCTGATTTACACAAAAAGTGGCTGACTGTTGTTTAAAGGTGATCCAGTTTAAGTAGAAGGTGAGTGACTGGTGTTTAAAAGCGATCCAGTTGTCTGTATGTGGGTAGTTTAAGCTCAAAAGCAACTGTGTATGTCAGGAAATATGTCTGATTTGTATTTTTTGACAAGAAAATAGTAATTGCAGTCACTCACACTCACAACAATCACAAACTTGTACAACCTAGGCTAAGAAAGGACTGTATTTGTTGAGTCCCCTGGTCATGCTTATTCAAAGCGATTAGCTTCAGGATCTTGGTAGCACCGGCTCCTCTCCATGACACACACTTCTTACGCATACCAAGATTTGAGTTTCCCAAAAGGTCTATCCCTCACCAAACCTTAGGATTGTCCCTGCTATCTCTTCTAAGAACCACGTGAATCAGGGCAGCTTTAAAGGTCCCACCTTTTGCGTCAACAAATAGAAGGTTTTTAGCTACTACACAAATTTGCTAATAAGGGCATCCGTTCAGGTGGATATACGTGCGGCAGTGCTACTCTCTATTATGGAGTCTCCCAACCTTCAAGGGTTACGCCTTGGAGGGTTTTGGGGGAGGTTGGTTGTTGGTATAACACAACAACACCTGTTGTTTGTGGCTTTTGACACAAATACTTTTCTTATATAGTGGTTCGGAAGGACTTGGCTTTAGCCCGTTACCGCTTGGGTCGTATCCCTTCTCACACCAGGAAGGCAGACCCTCCAAAGATAATAACAAGTTCTCATACACCCAAGATCCATTTAATAGGCAAGGGGAGAGGATACTTTTGTTATTAAATTTGGGTTACAATCAAGCACATGCAAGCAATAAAAAAAAAGATAAATCAAGCACGGGGCAAGCAATGATTTATTTTAAGCACCAAGCCCAAATGTTCCTAATTTAGTGAAAAACCACAAGTCTTGGACCAATCAAAGCTACAACAGATATGTTAGTAGTTTGATAACCTCCTTTTCTTGGACAATCGATAAGATGCTACACAAATACCCAATTAGTAGCTAAGAAAAACAAACTGCAAATGGTAAAGATTGAAAATGACACAATTTACTAGAGGTGATCAACTGTTGATCAAAAGTGAACTGTATTCTTCCACAGGTGAAATGTTATAGATCATAAGCGGTGCCTATGATGCTAGATGCGGATTGATAAAGCTTGAAAGTGACATGAAAAAGCAAGAAGCAACTGGTTACGGATCATAAGTGACTCAGATCTGCAAGAAAAATAGAATGCAACAAAAACCCTAGTTTTGCCATAAGCGATTCAATTAGCTAAAGGCGATCACTGTCAGATTAAAAGCAATTCAAATAAAGGCATAAGCGACCACTGTTAGTGTATAAGCGATGCAAAATAGAAAGGAAGTGACTACTGTTCTCTCATAAGCTATCTGAAAAATGCTAAAGGCAGCAGGTTTCAGCTCATAAGCGATGCGTATATTTAGACAACGACTGGTTTTCAATCAAAAGTGACTGGAACTTGCCGTAAGCACTTAGAAAATCTGATCTTCACAAAAACAACTTCAAATAGCAAAGTTAATCAAGGACCTGAGTCCCACCGGGCGTGCCAAAATGTGATAGGTAAAAAATTAGGTTAATAAGATCAAGCATAGCCATGAAAACCTAACCTTATCATTATCAAAGATTCTAATCCAAATGAAATCAAAAGCATGCAATTCAAGCACAATATCACCTAGATTGTGTGATTCCTTGTTTATGATGTGGATTGCTTCTTCAACAATGAACAATTATGAAGATAAAAGCTGCCATGATGGTTGAATGATAATGATGATAAGCTCAATGGATGCTATGAATACTCAAGTACTCAATATGCTCAGGATGATAATGTAGATGCTATATGAATGTTGGATAGATGTAGTATGGAATGAGAGGGTGTTTATATAGAACTCAACCAAAATCAATCAACGGTGGAGATTCGATGGCTATGTGAATGGCTAAGATTAAAGGATGGACATAGGTGAATGTGTCGATGACAAGTGGAGGGAAGATAAGGCTTATGTGTGACCGTGTACATAAAAAGTACTTACATGTGAAAGATATTAAATAAAGGTATGTAGTACCACTTATTTTTTTTTAAATGAAAGAGGCACACATGTCGGCTCATGAGATAAATAATAAGAGAAATTAATTAAATAAATAAACTTTATTTAATTAATTGGAAAGTGGGTTTATGAAAGGAATTTTTAATTAAATAAATAAAATTTATTTAATTAAAAAATAGAAGAATGAAGATAATTAAATAATTAAAGATTGTTTAATTATAGCTTAGAAGAAATAGCTAATGAATTAATTAAATAAATATAAATTTATTTAATTAATAGAAGAAAAAGATATGTTCAGGATATTGTTCAAGTGTGTTAGAAAAATGCAGATGATGGATAATGCAATATTTGATACTAATGATAATGAGTCAATTTTGGGTGTCTACACAAGTTACCATAAAATTGGTGTTTGCAAGGAACATGTGCACATGACATATTTCATAAGATTCATAGGTTATGTTGAGTTTTTCACCATATCTTGTGCTGCACTAGTAGTTGGTGAAGAGGAGTTCTAAGAAGATCTTATTGAGAAGCATGCACATGAAAATGGTGCCTTACTGGATATTAATGTTGGTTTTCAACTTGCTCAAATTCTCAGATCAGCAACATATGGTAAGCAATTTGATTACCTTCATGAATATAGCTTATGGAATTCTAGTAGAGATTTGATGCTTCGTACTCTATCAATGAAATTTTGTTTTTATCATGGGGAACATCATATGGAGAGTGAAAGAATTCAAAAATATGTATACATAAGAGTATGGGAACTAGGTGATATTTCAAGTTACATACAAGTTTGTTACTCTTGGATGTATGGAGGAGAAGTCAAGAAGGATGTGACACCACAAGATGGCTTCAATGTTCCTAGAATCAAGAAGGCAAAACAAATTTTCATCACTTTATGTAAACATTTCTTTATCATGAATCTAGGTATGAATCTACATCATGCTTCATATCTTCAAAATGATTTGTTAAATAAAATAGTTTATGGGTTGCTGATTTTGAAGGGTTTCAGAAGTGTGTAGATGTTTATGGAGGGATTTTCTATCATTATATGATTAATTCTAGCTTCCATATTTCTAACATTGCTGATTTACTATTATTGTACCCCTTTGAATTTGCTGATTTTAATGTTTCCTAACTTTGGATGGCTTATTGCAATCTGTGCACTTGCATAAGAGCTGATTTATACACAATCATGAGTATGGCAGCCTATAGTATAGTGAGAATTTCAATCATGGGAAAGAGTATTTTCTAGTTTGAGACTACTAATGGGGAGTTTTTAGTCCTTACATGGCTTCACACCAATGATAATTTGATCAAATTGATGATTTTTACATAGGTTTGTCATTTTTGTAGCTCTGTTACATCATTTGTAAATTGTTGATTTTGATGATTTCAGTTATGAACAACTATAGTTTGTTGCATTTGGAGGAAGTTTCCTTGCATGATGATGTTAGCATAAGGTATCCACTATTAGTGAAAATTACTCCATCCGTCATAACACTAATTTCAAGGATATTCAAGGAGGTTTGTGACTGTTATGATTTGTTTCCTATTTACATGCAAGTTGATTTGTGTCATGCTTAAGAGAGACCAGTACACAGTAACATTATGAGACCCGTTAGAGCTCAAGACTATAACAATGAAGTAAGTGTTTGGGATCCTTCATCACATAAAAATAACAAATGGGTACAATAGAAACATAGTGGTGAGCAATCAAAGCAACTCTTGATCTCTAGGGAATTTATGGAAGGATCTCTCATAGTCAGGGTAGTTGGCTTCATTGAAGGGAAGCATAAAGATGTGGATGATAGACATGGTATATTCCATGATTATTGTTGGCAGAGGTTGTTCTATTTGATAGTTATGGGATTTAGAGGTTATGGGAATTATAGCACATCTCTTGCATGGATGCATCCGAACATGTATGGTGCTCTTTGGCAAAAGATTCAGGATGATAGTCATAGGGAGGCTAATGAGTTCATTTTTCACATGGATAGGCTAATGAAGTTTCTTCGGATGGAACTCAAGCACACTGAGGAAGGATATATGAGAAATCATGTTTCAAATTAGGCAACATGGGTCAGATGGTGGCACCTTGGGGATTGCTACTACAATGCTACACAACATATGTTCATTGTTCCTAGATTTACTAGAGTGTTGTAGAGAAAATTGGATAAAGCAAATATTGGAGAGTTTATAGAATATCTACAGGAGGATGTTGATCAACTTGAGAGTTGTGGAGAAGCAAAGCATTTTGATCTTGCATTGCTTAAGGACAAGCATTTTTCAGAAGGGAGGACTTGTCATGTCCCATTTTTATTTAATTTCATTTGGAGAGATTATTAGCCCATTCCTATTTTCCTGTGGACTAATATTAAAAATAAGGGAAAATATTTATTTCAATATTTTAATTGTTTTTCCCATAAATTAAGGAAAATATATTTTACTAGGAATAATTAAATATTAAAATTAGAATTAATGCACAAGTGGAGGAGTGGATTTTGAAAGGAGTCTTTGTAGCTACTAGATGTTATTTTTAGGAGATTTATGACAACTATGATAGGAATATTTGATAGGTTGAACATGCAGTGGACAATTATTAGTGGTAGGTTAATTTTGGCATGCAAGGTGGAGTAGGTTTTTGAAAATGAATTTTAAATTATTTTCGCACCAAAATGAGGTGTGGGTTTTGGGCACCCATTTTGGCTCTATCATCTATAAACATTTCAGTATTTTCTTGCTATAGGATCTTTTGGCAATTTATCTTCTCATATTTTATGTATGAACAATTGTGTTCTTCAGCTTCTTCTATGGATGAGAACCCATAGGAGATTTGGCCTGTGGATGAAAACCCATTGGTTTTTGGGATCAAAGGATGAAAACCCTTTGGTTCTTGAGGGCATTCTCATTCAGGGAGCGCATTGGAGCTTAGAGTTTAGCAATTTCATCTAGTATTCAGTATTGTGTATGTTTTGTAGGTTTTGGTTGCAGTATCGGGTTTTTGTGTGCTGTTGGGTGTTGTTGCTATTATGATAGGTGTATTTGTTGTACCTTTCTTTTCTTATTTATTTCCAGGAGATAGAATCATTTCTTTACAGTTTGGAAGGGTTTTGACTATGTTTGGGTGAAATACATAGTGTGTATTTCAACATTTTGTGGTGTTTATGCAAAAAATGTTTCAGAGTTTGTTGTTGTAGGCTTTGTAACTATTGTATCAATCCATTTTGATTTAAAAACCTGATTAATATCAATAATATCAGTTGTGGGAGTTCTTGGTGCAAATATTGCAAATTCTGGATGTCCACTGCAAGCATTGAATTGCCATATTTTGTATTATTTTTGGGTTTGTTGTTGATCATTTCCAGAAAGTTTGATGTGATTAATTGTTGTTATTTTAGTGTATTTAAAAAATTTTAGTACAAAATTGCTAAAACTAGTGTTGTGCGGTTGAACTAGTTTGTGCAAATTTGTGTTAAATTTTGCATTATTGTAGGATTATATTTATGCAGTGCTCAGATCTGAAATATAGTTGATTAAAATAATTAATTTGGGATATTACAAATACCCTTTGTAGATCTATAAGTGTTGTTTACACAAATATAATTTTTTTAATTTTAATTAGTGCTTATATTTTCTTTTTTATTTTTACTAAAAGTAGGTCATCAACACCAAAATATAAGGTTGATTGTCTTCTCAAGAAAAATAATAAAGTTTATTAAAAAATATGATGCACTAAAGGAGATATTCCATGTTGAGATAATATAATCATTTTTTATCTTGGATAAATAGTTAAGACAAAAATGGAGGCCCTTGAAGTAGTTGTGTTTTCAATACATGAAACTTTTAAGATTTATTTAAAACATATATTTATTGAAATGGGAAAAAATAATCCATGCACTAAAATTTCAAGTAATAAATACAAGCAAAAAATTGAAGGAAAAAAAATTACTATAAAAAAGTGGAGGCCCCCTTAACCTCATTTTTAGCATTTCACCAACAACTAAATTATAGCATCAATTTTATGTTTGAAAACTACATTTAAATATTTTTTATTTATTTTTAATAGAAACATAACATGCATTAAAAAATCTACATTTCATTAGTGTACATCATTTCAAAATTCAAAACATATATCACTTTATAGTGATTCAAATTAAAAATTTACATCAGTGTTGGCCATTTCCTTTATAAAAGTGGCACACAACTTTAAATTTTCACCCCTCTGGCAAAGATGAGGTTTCATAAATATCTTCAAATCAAAGTTGTGATCCAACTCTTTCTACTAAGAAAGAGGAAAGCAACTACACCAAGTAGGATGAGGAGTCAAATTACTTCTTTTCTTAGTTTGAAGGTTTACTTGAAGAGCTTATATTGAACCAAATTGACGAAGATCAACTCACTTGAGTTGTTTAGGTAGAATCTATTAAGGAAATAGAGAGTCTCATGTTAGAAATTAACATTTTATTCAACATCTGCGTCTATTTCTAGAAGACCAAGATATTTTTCTCTCATGAGGTTTTAGATTCAAGTCTAGTAGATTTTATGTGCAATAATTCAATAAGGGGTGAAATCACAAAGTTGCATGTCACCCACTAGGGCAACATGACTTTTTTTAGAGATTTTGACCAAACAAGTGTTTGGTCAAACCTTTCACATAGGGTTGATGTGGTGACCATGTGACATGATAGGTTTGATTGAAGGTGGGTTTAACCAAATTATGTTGGGCTAGAACCCCAAACTTATATAGCCACCTAAATCCTCCAAAATCCTCATTTTTCACTTTCTCTTTCTTGCTCTAACCTATTTGACCAAACAAGGAGGAGATTGGATGAATTTTCTAAGACATTTGATGTTCACAAATCTTCATTTGGCCATCTTGTCAATTAGACCCCATCAAGTATTTATCAATTTATGCTCTCAAAAGTAGGGTTTTAATTTTTTTTGTTAAAATAAGCATTTGTTGAATTTATTTGTAAAAATAAATATTTTAAAATTAGTTTTTAATTTATGGTTTGAATTATGAAAGAAAACAACTATTTTAATTATTCTAGGGTTTATTGTTAATCTAGATCTAGGGTTTAGCTATTTTAACTATTCTAGGGTTTATTTTAGTCTATCTACAATTTAGGGTCATCTTTGTAACTATTATTTAATTGATGAAAGAATAATCTAATTGATCTAGTTTGATATATGTTTTAGTTCAACCAAGTACTGTTGCTTAACAAGCTATATTTTTTATTTAGTTTTAAAATTGTGAATGAGATTATAAATTGTGAATCAATTACTTAACTCCATTTTGAAATTAAATAAATGATATTTATTGATTTATTAACAAGTTATATGTTCTTAATTTAATTTTAGAACTTTGAATGAGATTATAAATTATGAATTAATTGCTTAACTCCATGTCCAAATTATAACTTGTGCTTTTTGATGCGAATTTATAAAGTTTATGGTAGGTATAAGTTACCTTGATACAAATTTATGAATTGATGTTTGAGTGAACAATATGAGTAAGTACATAAAAAATGGGGGACAAAAGGGGGTCAAAAATGATGATTTTTTCTTGAAATTAACTACTAAACTTGGATATATAATTCAAGATGCTTACACTAAAAATATGGATATGTGATTAAAAAAAATTGTAGTACTTTGAATCTAGTTTCTAAACTATTAAGGCATTTTTAAAATGGTTAAGATTAAGAAGGTGAAACATTGAGTGTACACAAATGTGTTCCTATTTTTATCACTAAAATATAACATAGCATTGAATGTGCACCCCATCTTTTATCGTTGTGTTAAATATTTTTCAAAACAATTGGTGGAAAGATAACTAAGATCTAGTATTGCAAATTGTATATTTTTTATTGAATACTTATTTTTGTGATTTTTCGAAGTGGATGCATCGTAAAAACTACATCAATAAGTGTGCATGTCACATAACTTCCACCAAAATAATAAAAAAATGTTTTTTTTTTTTAATTTGTAACTAATGAAGCATAGAACAATATTATATTTTTTCAAATTTGGATAAGCTGATAAAAAAATTCAAAGAAAAAACAATACATATGTATTTACGGAATATGAAGAAATTAATAAAAGTAAATAGAAATAAATATCTTAATTTATTCAAAATAAAGAAAAAATTATATGGTTAGAAATCCAAGAAGTAGATTGGCATTTTAGTGGTGGTTTCATCAATTTTTTTTGTAGAATAAGTAAAGCTAATGAGGATGAAGTTTAAAAATCCTACCAAATATGTAAAACACAATTTTAGGAACCAAAATGGGGATCCAACCCTCAAGCTTGGATAACCATGCCTATTCCAAACCTAATAGCTAGGAATGAAAATTTTGAAATATAACACAAGTGTATTATAATGCAAGCACATTATAATGTAATTTCATTATTTACATTTTAAAAATCCTATATATAAAGCTAAAAACATAGCATTTTTGTTATGTGCACATAATGTGCATGTGTTATAACATGTGCACATTATAGCATGGGCTTGTCCATGTCCAAGCTATAATGCGATTGCATCATAACATGCCCATGTTATGTTTTTCAAAACATGAGCACATTTTCTTTAATTTTGTTCACTGTCGTTGCACCAAAAGATTGACCTGTTAATGCCCGATACAACCACTTGACTTAACAAGCACGAGAGGCGGTTAAGCCTTGTCGCAAACCACTGTAGCGCAATGCTGAACAAGGAGACCAAGGGCCACACCTTGCAACAATCCCCCCCAGTGCAAGCACGGGGTTTGAACCTGTGACCTCGGCTCTAATACCAATTGTTAGTTGTTGTTGCACCAAAAGATCGACCTGTTAATACCCGATACAACCACTTGACTTAACAAGCACGAGAGGCAGTTAAGCCCTTGTTGCAAACCACTGTAGCGCAGTACTGAACAAGGAGACCAAGGGCCACACCTTGCAACAAATTCACCTCCAAATTGGTTTTTGGCCACTGTTGTTTCCTTCAACTTGGTGCACTCACCCATATAGGTTCCAAACTTTGAATGAGATCTTTTTTTAAATTTGAATTGTAAGACTTAAACAATTACATGTTCGCACTGATGGGGGGTAAATCCAAGAACACACAACACAGATTTCTCACAAAAAATAATAATGTTCTTTTATTGAACTGAAAACATATTACATTACAGAAATTGGAATCAAATTAGAGGATGAAATCCTCAATAGGCTGCAACACATTACAACTTCTTTTCTCTAGATTCTGGAACCTTTTTCCTAATATAGCTTCAAATATGCTAGGGTTTTCTATTTTCCCTCCTTCTCTCTAATACCAAAATACTCTCAAAAAATTGTCATAAATAACCCTTTTTGGCATCTTCCAACCAAAATTTCAAAATTTGAAACTCCCTCCAAAAATAGCCCAACTTCTGGGAGCCATAACTTTTGATTTAGGTGTCTAATTGATCAACCATTTGATGATTTGGAAAGCTCGTGAAGAGGTCTATGCCCCCAAAATTTGATTTGCCAATTATGCCCATTTTCAGGGTCGTACGGGACCTCTAAGTGCCTCAAAATTGACTTGGAAACTTTTTTAGGGGTTTTTAAAGAAACAAAAACTTTAATATCGTTCAACCCATATATGATCTTTGGCCAATTCCTTCACCAAAGGTTATATTTTTTAATTCTAGAGCTTTGAGTAAAATTTTGTTTCCACACGTACTCAAATGCAAACTTTCTACAAATAATAGTTTGTTATTTTTAGCAAGTTGGAAATTTTGAAGGTTCTGAATCATTATTAAAGAAAATGAGTATCTGTAAATACCAAAATTGAAAAGAACAAAAAAAAAATCATCATTTGTTTTTGGTGATGCAAGATTGCCCTTACACCACTAGATGCTCTTGCATCAAACACCCAAGGTAATTTGAGAAGTGACCTCGTCACATCTCAGGTGTTTGAGGAAAACCCAAATAGTCAACCTCTACCTTAGACAATGAGGAAGAATCTTTGATGGGCCTTCCTTTCCACTTAACTATATATTCTTCGTATTGTCTATTCCTGGTACTTCTCCCCACACGACTATCCTGGATTTCTTCTATCTCCTCCTCTGAAGTAGGTGCCGGGATATTCCATTGTTCTTTTGTCGGTCCATCCTCTATGCCACCTTCATAATATTCTATTAAATTAGAAAGTTTAACATAGGGGAATTGTTGATTCCACTTGGCAGTTCTACCTCATATGTATTTCTTGAATCATGCTTCTTCAGGATCCTGCATGGTCCAAATTTCTTCATCTTCAACTTATTATATGTCCCTATTGGGAACATTTCCTTCCTTACGTGAACCATGAATTCATCACCAATCTTGAATTCCTTAAACTTCCACTTTTGATCTGCCTTAGCCTTGTACTGAGAATTCATTTTATTAATGTGTTGTCATACCTCTTCATGCAAGCTCTTTAGATGCTCTGCAAAGTCTTCAGCCTTGGTACTACTCTTCTCTCCTCTATCTATCTTTCTCATCTCAGAAGCATTTCTCAGACTACTCCCATATACAATTTGGAATGGGGATTTACCAGTACTCCTGTTGACAAAATTGTTATATGCAAACTCTGCCTATGGTAATATCAAATCCCATCCCTTGGGCTTATCTCCTATTAAGCATCTCAACATGTTGCCCAAACTTTGATTCACTACCTTTGTCTATCCATTAGTTTGTGGACGATGTGTAGAGTTGAAATTTAACTCAGTCTTTAAAGTCTTCTATAAGGTCCTCTAGAAATACCCACCAAACTTGGTAGCTCGATCTAAAACTATGCTCTTTGGAAGACCATGTAGTCTAACCACCTCCTTGAAAAATAATTTTGCAACATGAAAGGCATCAATAGTCTTTTGGCATGGAAAGAAATGTTCCATCATTGAAAATATGTCAACCACCACAAATATTAAATCATGCCCTCTCTGTATTCTTATCAATCCAAGAACAAAGTCCATGCAGATATCTTCCCATGGTTTCTTTGGTATAGGCAGCGGCTGATACAAGTTGGTATTTTGACTAACTTCCTTGGCCATCTGACATACTCTACAACTTTCCACAAACTTCTTCATATCCTTGTACAACTGTGGCTAGTACTAGTTCTCACTAACAAGAACAATGGTCTTATCTTGACCAAAATGCCCTGCTAACCCTCGACTATGTTTTTCCTTGATCATGTGCTCTCTTATAGAGCTCCTCAGAATACATAACTTATAGCTTCCTCTAAACAACATACCATCTTGGATTATCTAATCCAACCATCTCGTCCTATCTAGGGTAATAGGCTCCAAACAAGATTTCCAGGCCTTTGCAAAGTCTGGATCTTTAGGGTACAAATTATTGAGTTTATTGAACCTAACAACCTCTATCTTTGTCTATGTCAACAAATGTTTCCTTCTACTTAAGGAATCTACAACTCTGTTGGACTTCCCACTCCTATGTTTCAAAACAAAAGTATAACTCTGCAAAAAATCAACCCATTTTAAGTGTCTCTAATTTAACTTTCCTTGACTATTAAGATACTGCAAAGCCTGATGATTAGTATATAAAACAAACTCTTTCAGAAACAAATAATGCCTCCATTTCTTCAAAGCCTAAATTATACCATAAAACTCATAATCATAAACAAAACACTTTTTCTTGGCATCATTAAGCTTGTTACTGAAATAGGCAACGGGCTTACCTTCTTGACTCATAACAGCTCCTATAGCATAGCCACTAGCATCGCAATCTACCTAAAATACCTTATTGAAATCTGGAAGTGCCAAAATGGGTTGCTATGTGACTTTTTGCTTCAATGTATCAAAACTCTTGGCTACTCCTCTAGTCCATTTAAACTCTTTTCTATCCTCTCTCATTGTCTCAATTAGGGGTGCACAGATGCTACTAAAACTATTGATAATTTTTTGATAAAAACTTGCCAAACCATGAAAAGATCATACTTGTATAACATTCATTGCAGTAGGCCATTCAATGATAGCCCTCACTTTCTCTAGATCCATTCTAAGACCCTTACCCGAGATAACAAATCCTAGATACAACAACTCCTTCACGAAACTACATTTCTTCAGATTAATCAACTTCTCTTCCCTCATCTTCTCAACAACTCTTTGAACATGCATCAGGTACTCCTCCAAAGTCTTATTGAAAATCAAAAAATTTACCCAAAAACTCTTTTAATATCTCATTCATGAGTCATGTGAATGTGCTTGGTGCATTGGTTAGCCCAAATGGCATGACTAACCATTCGTACAGGCCCTCCTTAGTCTTGAACGTTGTCTTCCATTCATCTCCTTCTCTAATTCAGACTTGGTGATATCCACTCTTCAAATCAATCTTCATAAAGTACTTGGCTCCACTCAAGCAATCCATAATATCATCCATCCTCGGTAATGTAAATCTATACTTGATTGTAATTATGTTGATGGATTGGAAATATGTACACATTCTCCACACTTCATCTTTCTTTAGTTCTAGTATTATAGGTACTGCACATGGACTTAGGCTCTCCCTTATTAGTCCTTTCCTTTAACAGCTTGTGAACTTGTATGTTCAGCTCTTCATCCTCTGCAAGAGTCATTCTATGGGCTGCCTTATTCGACAAATTGACTCCTGGTATCAAATCCATTTGGTGACTTATCTTCCTCATCGGTGGTAAAACTTCTGGTATATTATTAGAGACCATGTCCTAAAATTATTCCAAAAGATCTGAGACTTTTGTTGGTACATATTCACATTTCTCCTGGTTGATCTCAGAATCAACACAAAGCACTGATTCTCATGCTTCATACCTTCCAAAAATTTCCTGTCATCTACCAAGCAAATTCTAGCAATGCTACATATCTTTTCTTCCACCTCCTTCAATGGCTTCGACTTATGACAAACTCCACCCTTTGTCAAGGAATAGGTGTTTGCACGACCATCATGGATAGCACACCTATCATGCTACCATGACCTTCCCAATAGCATATGACATGCATCCATCGATATGATGTTACACAACACCTCATCATGGTAGTCTCCAATCTTGAACTTAACTAAACACTGCTTATTGACCAAAGCTCTATGGTCCTTTTGCAACCATGCAATCTGATATGGATGTGGATGCCTTCTCCTTTTCAACTTCAACTTGTTAACCATCTCGTCTGAGACAAGATTATCAGTGCTTCCACTATCAATAATAATATCACAATGTTTACCTTCACACTTGCACCTTGAGTGGAATAAACTCTTCCTCTGATCTTGTTCTTTCTTCTCATTTAACAAGGTTCTTTTGACAACTAAGGTTTCTCCCCTTTCAACATATTCAGACTGCTCAAACCGAGTATCTTCATCTACATGTGCAACTCACACATTACCTTCATGTCTTCTATTTGTCCTTCCTTGATGTTGTGGACACTCGTAGGCTTGATGTCCTTCTTCTCCACATTGGAAACAAGTTCATCTGAAGCCTCCTCTTCCAAGTCCTTGTCCAGGTCTTCCTCTTCATCTTCCTCTTTACTCACCATTATTTTGGTCACAAGGGTGGTAGGTATTATCTCCTCTCTGATTTCAACTGGTGCTTGCTTCTTCACTTTTCTTTTGATCTTCATTTTGGCCTCCATAGGATCTTCCACTAGTCCTTCTTCCATGACCTCTTCCTCTCTGCTTGCTTTCAAATCTCTTATTCAACTTCTCTTCTACCTTCAGAGCAAACTGGTATGCATATTCTATGGTGGTTATTCTGACTAGGCTTAGCTCTTCTTGAATACTTGGCCTCAACCCATTAATGTAATGGGCTACCTTCTCCTTGTTGGTCGTTGCATGGCTTATTTTGCTAATAATCTTATAAAACTCTTTTGTATACTCCTTAACAGACTTGTTACCTTGTTTCAATCCTTGTAACCTCTTCAACAACTCCAACTCATAATCTATACGAATGAATTTCTTCTTTAGTTTGTCCACCATCCAATCCCATTTGGTAATATTTCCTTTTCCTCTTCTATTTCTCTCTAATTGAACCTCTTTCCACCAAATATTGTATGGCCCTTTAGCTTCATTTTTGCAAACTTGACCCATTCTGGATCCTCCACCTCTTTATACTCAAAATATTCTTCCATATTGTTTATCCAATCAATAAGCTCTTTCGGATTTAGATCCCTAGAATAGGTAGAAACTTCAATCCTAGGCCTCTTTCCAATATTCGAAATGGCCCTCAACAACCTAAGTTTCTCAGGATCTCCTACAACATCTTGTTCTTCTTCAAATGGCTCTTCTTCTTCATATTCGTCTTTGCTTTCTTCTCTTCTTCTGGTTCAAACCCTCTTTGCAGCTCCTCTTGAAATGCATCTATTTTCCTTTGTAGGGCTCTACAACCCTCTTCTGTCAAAACATTTCTCCCACCACCACGGTTTATTCATGGAGGCATCCTAATCTTCTTCTTTTCTATGCAACCCACAACCAAAAGTCTTGGTGTAAGCTGCCTCACGTTCGGCAATTTGTCTACACACTCAAGAACTTTTTCTCTGATACCACTTGATGAGGGGGGTAAATCCCAGAAAACACAACACATATTGCTCAAAGAAAATAGGAATGTTCTTTTATTGAATTAAAAATAGATTACATTACAAAAATTAGAATCAAATTAGAGGATGAAATCTTCAATAGGTTGCAACACATTAAAACCTCTTTTCTCTGGATTGTGGAACCTTCTGCCTTCTGTAGCTTCAAATCTGCTAGGGTTTTCTATTTTCCCTGAAAGCAAGCAAGGTATGTAGAAAACACTTCCTACACTGATCTACTGAGGATAGATTTATACAAATTTTAACTTTTACAGTTATAGATTAAGATGCACATTAACAGAAAGATAATAACAACATTCAAATGCAAAACTCACAACACAAGATATACGTGGGGAAAACCCTTTCAGGTAAAAAACCCCACTCCAAAGCCACCCAATATATTATTCAAGAATCAAGAAGATTACAATATACTTACAGAGAAAGCTTTCACAAGAGTATAACCAACTAGAGATCCAGGAGGTAACTCAACATCTATAAGACTCTTACACACAACCTCCATCTCAAGCTCCTAATATATAGGAGATACAATACAATAAACCATCAATGGTAATTACAAAACCATGAGCCAAAACCACCCAAAAGTGGCTCCCAAATTATCTTCAATCAAAGATGCCTTGTGATGTGCCAAAACACACACCAACACATGTAACTCTCCCCTTTATAGCTCTTTTAAGTGTCCAACACATTTTTACATTTCCCAAAAATAGGAGTCCAACTTCCGGAGGCCATAACTTTTGATCCAGGTGTCTGATTGATGAACTGTTTAATGCGTCAGAAAGCTCATGAAGAGATCTATCATGCTATAACCCACTTTATCAGTTATGACAAATTTGGGATGTTTAGGGACCTCTAAGTGTCTCAAAACTAAGTTCAAAACTTTTTTTGGTAGTTTCAAAAAATAGAAACTTTAATATCTCGCAATCTAGATATGATCTTGAGTCAAAACTCACCTGAGATGTTTACTTAGCAGTTCTACACCTTTTGGGAAAATTTTGGGTCAATTCAAGGTCAAATGTAAAGTTACTAAAAATAGTAAGTCTCGCCATTTTTAGCCCTTTTGGAAACTTTGAAAGTTCTAGACCATTCTCCAAGATAAAGGGTATTCAAAAAGACCAAAACTAGGAAGAATAGTAACCTTTCGAAGTTGCAAGGTTGAGACACTTTTCCTAACATTCCCTCCTTTTTCATGACTCACTACTTTCCCCTCCTCTCTACTAGCAAAAGATTCTCAAAAAATGGTCATAAATAGCCCTTTTTGGCGCATTCCAACCAAAATTTTGGAATTTGTAACTGCCTCCAAAAATAGCCCAACTTCCAGGAGCCATAACTTTTGATTTGGGTGTCTGATTGATGAACTGTTTGATGCATTGGAAAGCTCATGAAGATATATATGCCCTTATAATCTGCTCTTCCAATTATACCCATTTTTGAGGTTGTTGGGCCCTCTAAGTGCCTCATAATTGACTTGGAAACTTTTTCAGGGGTTTTAAAGAAACAAAAACTTTAATATCTTTTAACCCACAAATGATCTTTGACCAATTCCTTCACCAAATGTTATATTTTTCAATTATGGATCTTTGAGTAAAATTTTGTTTCCACATGTGCTCAAATGCAAACTTTCTAAAAATAACAGTTAGTTATTTTTAGCAGGTTGGAAATTTTGAAGGTTCCGAATCATTATTCAAGAAAATGGTTATCCATAAATACCAAAATTGAAAAGAACAAAAAACAAAATCATCATGTTTTTGGTGATGCAAGATTGTCCTTACACCACTAGATGCTCCTACATCATGCACATAATTTATTTGTTATAAATTGTAAGGTCCATAGGCATTGCACTTTTATCTTGCCTACACATTTTTGTATCGATTATGTTATGACATAGTATGTACTATTATGAGGTCATTTTGATACTAGCATGATTATATAATTTTGAGACATGATATTATTTTATGATTAGACTTATTTTGATCTTTCATCTTCAGTATTTCCATTATGGATCTGAGATGTTACTAATTTGTTAGTTCCATTCATTTCAATAATAAATTCTATTTGTTTATTAATGATTAAATATGATTTAATCATACTTCATTGTGTATACATCTTGATTATACAAATGATTAGATAATAATTACTATATGTGTACAATTTGATAATTATTTTATAAAATGTATTGTTCCCTGTGTGAATGCACATGTATGCCTTGGTTTCCTATTATGTTGCTTTTTCCATCTTTCTCAATACATCTAATGTGTCCTTGAGTGTGTTAGTTATAGGTGTAAAACAACAATTAAAAATATGGACATATCCATAAGGATTTTGTGCATGTTCAACTATCTTACTCCTTTGGGCTAATTGGATGTGAATTGTGTTATACTCGTGCAAACAAGTATTCCAAATTGTATTTGATTTAAGACCCTCTTGTGTAAAACCAGTAAAGTGTGATCTAAGTATTTTATATTTTATCTTATCATGTATAGGTGTATTTAATATGTGTTAAATTGAACATTATGTGTTGAATATAGGGTCAATGACACAATGAGAATATTAACAAAATAGTATTTCAATCTAATTAAGCATGTTATTAAAATAATAAGATTAATGTAAAAATGAAGAAGCCAACATAAAATATGTAAACCATATGAACACTAGATGTATGTTGAGAAACCCTTGCGAGAAAAAACTCCACCACCAAAGATATCCAAGATTGTATTAATCACATTAATCTACATATCCCAGTAACTAACAATAATTCAACAACATAAGAGTACCTACAAAAGAACCTTAAAAACCACTATCAAATGCCTCCAATAAAAAAATTTAGAAACTAGAAGCCAATGAGTGATATCCCAAAACAATGAGTCAAAACTATGAATGTAATAGTCAAAATCTAATACCCTAATAGGCATGGTCAAACAACTTAGAATAAAAAATAAATCCTCTTACACCTATTACACATCTTACACCTCTCTTAAAAATGATAAACTCCATATGAAATCATTAATTTTTCACAGTCCATATCATTGTGATTGAGTGCTTCTGGATTTGACTGTGTTCAAGATTTTTCTCTCAACGTTTCAGATCACACTCTGTGATCCATCATCAGGAGAAAGATAGCTAGAGAAGAGAATGAAAATGATCAATTGCAGACTAAGACTGAATAAAAAGAGAGGTGCGGAATGGCACGGGATCCAATGGGCCACTTGGGGGAAGAGCCCGAGGTATCAAGGCTAAGGGACACAAGAATAATAAAGAGAGTAGAATAAAAGAAAAAATAGTCAAATGGGAGAAACCACATAAAATAAACTAAATAAAAATGCATATCTAAATTAGTAACTAACAAGATAAATTAATTAAAGACTAAAGACAAAATGAAGAAAAAATTATCAAAAGAATGAATAAATGCATATAGGTAAATAAATAAAATAATCTAAAAATATAACCATATTTAATTAATAAATAGCAAACCAAAAATTAAATAGAGTATGAAAATAAAAAGAAGAAATTATTATCACATAAATGAAAATATATATGTAAGAAAATAAAATATATGTAAGTAAGTATGTATATGTATGTATAATAAGGCCAATAAAGCACAAAAACACAAAATGTTGACCAAGCAACAAACAAATAAATAAATTAAAATATATATATATATATATATATATATATATATATATATATATATTCAACAATTCCTATAAATATGTAGGTTAATAACAAATAAAGACTAGATAGATCTAGGGACTAAATAGATCTAGTGTATATATATATATATATATATAGAGAGAGAGAGAGAGAGTAGATTAAAAAGAGGAAACAAGAAACAAGCAAAGAGAAGTACAAGGAACGAATGGGATCAAACAATCCTAGAAAACAAGAAAGATCGTGCAAGAAACACAAGACACTAACTATAAGCAACCAAGAGGATACAAAATAAAATCTAAAGATAAACTACAAACCACCAAGAAAATAAAGAACAAACACAAAGACTGCAAGCTCGGAGGAGCCAAGCCTCCAATACAAAGAAGAACAAAGGAATAAGGATAAATGCATACATGCAAGTATGCATGGGTGTAAAAGAAAATAAGAACCAACCCACTCCTATCAAAAGCAAGAAAGGTTCAAAAAAGTAAGCAGCCGAGGAGAACCTAAGAGGAAGGGAAAGAAACCAAGAAGAGGGGGAGAGAAAAAACACGAAGGACCTAGCATAACACACTGCAAGGTAATGAGAGTGTGCTAACTGGAAAGAGAGGGCGTCAGGGGGGTCAGAGGGATAAACGCTGGTGAGACTGAGGACAAGAGGAGAAAGAAGAGGGAAGGAGACCAAGAGAGGATAAAAAGGGAAGTCAGCCCATGGACGAGGGAAGGGATGACCAGGGTAGCAAAAGAGGGCGGGAAAGGGGTAAAAAGAAAAAATAGAGAGGAGGAGAGGGGCCAAGATCAAGCATGAAGGAGGGGGTGGTTTCTCAGGCTGGTTAGAAGAGGCTGCCATGAAAAATGTAGGCTCCATCCCTCGTCTCGATTGAGGTTGGATGGGTGATTGCCTATTTCTATGGCCTCTTTGAGTTTCCTTTTGAAGTAGTCTTCCTTGACCACAATTTGGGTGTCTTCTAAACAAATGTGGTGCTTGGTTTTAGAGGAGTGTTCTGTAAGGGCCAATTTTTGAGTTTGTTTGTGCTTGATGTCGGCGTTGTGCTCTTTTATCCTAGTTCTAAAAGAGTGATCTGTTTCCCCAATGTAGGGGGTGCTGCATGAACAAACAATCTTGTAGACTCCTGCATTGAGGTAGAGGTCACTCAGGTCCTTTAGAGAAGGGATGCGGCTCCTAAGGGTTGAAATGGGTTGAAAAGCACAACGAAGGCCCTTTTTCCAAAGAATTTTAGAGATTTTGTTGGAGATGCCTTCAACATATGGAATCGAGGCCATTGGCGGGGCTTGAGGACATGGGACTTTAGGTGAGGAGAAGAAACAGGATTTGGCTTGCTTGAAAGCTTTGGAGATGAGTTTGCTTTTGAACCCATTCAATTTGAAGACTTTGGATAGGTGGGCTAGTTCAAGATCTAAGTGATCCTCATCACATATGTGAAAGGCTCTGGTGGCCAAAGTTTTGAGGACCCCAACTTTTTGGGAAGGGTGTTGATGAGAAGATGCATGAAGGTAAAGATCAGTAAGGGTGGCTTTCCTCTTCTCATCACCACCCTTCCCAAAAAGTTGGGGTCCTCAAAACTTTGGCCACCAGAGCCTTTCGCATCTACGATGAGGATCACTTAGATCTTGAACTAGCCCACCTATCCAAAGTCTTCAAATTGAATGGGTTCAAAAGCAAACTCATCTCCAAATCTTTCAAGCAAGCCAAATCTTGTTTCTTCTCCTCACCCAAAGTCCCATGTCCTCAAGCCCCACCAGTGGCCTCGATTCCCTATGTTGAAGGCATCTCCAACAAAATCTCTAAAATTCTTTAGAAAAAGGGCCTTCATTGTGCTTTTAAACCTATTTCAACCCTTAGGAGCCGCATCCCTTCTCTGAAGGACCTGAGTGACCTCTACCTCAATGCAAGAGTCTACAAGATTGTTTGTTCATGCGACACCCCCTACACTGGGGAAACAGGTTGCTCTTTTAGAACTAGGATAAAAGAGCACAGCGCTGACATCAAGCACGAATGAACTCAAAAATTGGCCCTTGCAGAACACTCCTCTAAAACCAAGCACCACATTTGTTTAGAAGACACCTAAATTGTGGTCAAGGAAGATAACTACTTCAAAAGGAAACTCAAAGAGGCCATAGAAATAGGCAATCACCCATCCAACCTCAATCAAGACGAGGGATGGAACCTAAGTTTTTCATGACAGCCTCTTCTAACCAGCTTGAGAAATTGCCCCCTCCTTCATGCTTGATCTTTGCCCCTCTCTTCCTCTCAGTTTTTTCTTTTTACCCCTTTCCTGCCCTCTTTTGCTGTCCTGGTCATCCCTTCCCTTGTCCGTGGGTTAGCTTCCCTTTTTGTCCTCTCTTGGCCTCCCTCCCTCTTCTTTCTCCTCTTGTCCTCGGTCTCACCAACTTTTATCCCTCCAAGCCCCCCCTTGACACCCTCTCTTTCTAGCTAGCACACTCTCATTACCTTGTAGTGTATTATGCTAGGTCCTTCATGTTTTTTCCCTCCCCCTCTTCTTGGTTTCTTTCCCTTCCTCTCAGGTTCTCCTCGGCTGCTTACTTTTTTGACCCTTTCTTGCTTTCGATAGGAATGGGTTGGTTCTTATTTTATTTTACACCCATGCATACTTGCATGTATGCATTTATCCTTATTCCTTTGTTCTTCTTTGTATTGGAGGCTTGGCTCCTCTGGGCTTGCAGTCTTTGTGTTTGTTCTTTATTTTCTTGGTGGTTTGTAGTTTATCTTTAGATTTCATTTTGTGTCCTCTTGGTTTCTTATCGTTAGTGTCTTGTGTTTCTTGCACGATCTTTCTTGTTTTCTAGGATTGTTTGATCCCATCCATTCCTTGTACTTCTCTTTGCTTGTTTCTTGTTTCCTCTCTCTCTCTCTCATACTCTAATTAATTTTTGGTTTGCTATTTATTAATTAAATATGGTTGTGAGGGTAAAATAGTGCATCAATCAAATGAATAACAGAAGACCCAAACATCAACAGAATAGAGAAACAAAGAAGATTCAAATGAACAAAGCAATGAACAAACACAGCAAACCTCTTCCGTTTCGAAACTTCTGTTGTTCGCCTATCACGAATCGTCCTTTCGCAGATGAGATGAGCCCTCAGAGAGTGCAATCTTTTAAAAGCTGTTGGAGGAAGTCGATGGTGAACAGCTATGGTATGATATGCAATGAAGGTGAGCTCCAATGCAACAATGGTGATCTCAAGCTTGTGGATGACAAATGGGTGCCAAAGGCGCGCTGGTGATATTTCTGCAGAGTAACGATGTCAAAAGCCTGGATGATTAGAATGGAGGGATGAAGCTTCATTTATAGACTCAGAGGAATAGGAATCAACGGTTGAGAGAAGATATGAAGATCAACGGTTGAGGATGGTTGAGGAATGTGCAACCAGTGGAAATGTGACAAGTGTCCCAGCTCCATCATGAAAGGTGGGATGTGACAAAACTGATTGGAGAGTTAACTCCATTGACTGGTCTGTTAACAGAATTGATTGATCAGTTAGAAGAGTGGATTGTGGAACTGACTGGATTGATTGAGGATTTGACTCAACTGACAGGTTAGTTAACAGACTTGATTGATTGGTTAACTGACCTCTGATTGGAGAAGAAATAGACCATGTGGGTGAGGGAAAATAAGATAATTAAATATTAAATATATTTAATTACATGTGCAACCTGATGAGGTGGACAAGGTGAGGTGGAAAGGTGACATGGAATTTTGAATTTAGAACTTTAGGATAGAGGAAATAGGATTAATTAAATAATTTATGATTATTTAATTGTGAAGGACAAATGGAAGGATTTTAATTAAATAAATTGAATTTATTTAATTATGGAACAGTGAATTGATTAAATAAATTTAGAATATTTATTTAATTAATAGAAGAAGGGAATAAATATTTAGAATATTTATTTAGGATGATTTGTGTCATATTTAGGCGTATACATTTTGCCCCTCTTTGATGCAATGCAGTTTACAGCGTTGCTTCAAAGAAATTGATAGTCTGAATGATGATACATGCCCCAGTTTGCCCCTGGTATAGGTTAAATGACGATAGGATGCCCCCTCGGGAGATTGGACGGGAAAAATGGCGAAAGTTGTGGAGACGGATGATCTCACGATGAGGAAGGGGTTAGGATAGGTTGGAGGAAAAGGGACGTGGTCAGGGATGCAGGAAGAAAACGGGAGGAAAAACAGACACGGGAAGTAGTCACAGTCATCACCTAGCCAGAATTAGGGTTTGGAGGCTATAAATAGGAGCTGGGTCCACAAGAATAGTCATTTGCACACTTGGTTGATCTGGATTGGAGAAGGAGAGCTCAGAGCAAACCTAGAGCAGCATGGCAGCCAGAGCAGCAGACATTCCACGCGAGGAGCACCGATTCGAGCGAGTCCGACGATTCGGGCGGCCAGCAGAGGCAGGACCCCCGGTATGTGCTTCGAAAAAATTCTCCTAGGGTCGATTTTAGGTGTCATAAATGCTTGTAGAAAATAGGTGAAATGAATGCGCCGAAACGCAGAACGGCGCATATACCTCGCGAAGCTGCGCTTTTGTGATTTCGCGGCGCATATGCCTGTTTCGGCGGCGCATGCGTGAAAGCTGCGCATGTGTTCATTTTGGCGGCGCTTTCGTAATTAAGCGGCGCTTTTGTATTTTCGCCGCGCATGCGTGAAATGTAGCAGCGCATTTGCTGAAGTTGCGCATATGTGACTTCCTGCGGCGCATACGTGGCTTTATGCGGCGCATGCATTAGAACGGCGCATATGTGGCCTGTAGCGGCGCATATGTCGATTGTTGCAGCGCATATACCAGAAATGGCACATTTACCACCTGTAGTGGCGCATTTGCTTGGGATGGCAAATTACTTAGCCAAACTGACTCGATTAGCGTCCTGTTTGACGCAGGAATCGATGAGCTATCTCAGAGATTGCAGGAATCTAGTCGAGAGATGTAGTGTGCTGTTTTGATCAATTTGAAATGCTAAGTTTAGTTGATATAGTCCAATAGATATGTTGAGTATGGTATATGCGGCTTGAGACTGACGCCTTGCTTTGCGTGCTTGCAGGAGGAGATACGAGAGACATTGCAGTCGAGGGAGACGTTCCCTATGCCTCTATTGCAGAGACATATGCTGACGGAGGCTGACAGAGTGGCGCTTGGTGCCATGGGCCTAGATTATGTTTGCTTTATGCCCGAGGTGCGGGCGAACCGAGGACTGTTGACAGCTGCCGTGGAGAGATTCCACAGCGAGGACGGGACCTTCCACTTCCCCACTGGAGAGATGACAGTGACGTTGGAGGACGTCTATAGGATACTGCACTTGCCCGTGGTAGGCGAGTTAGTGGAGTATGATGCACAGCGGGACGCGGGACTCGCCGAGTGTCAGCGAGTATTTGACGATCCCGAGCTGGTGGGACAGGTCATCCCGTGGCAGGACATATATGAATGTTACGACTACTTCCCTGGGATTGTGGCTGGACTGATTGCGGGCGTTGTATGCCTGGACAGGAGATCGCACGGGTTCCCTATTGGATGGGGCAGGATCATGGAGCGGATGGTGACCGAGGGCACTCGATACGCGTGGGGACCTTGCGTGCTAGCTCACCTATACCATGACATGCATCAGGTGGTGTACCACCGCAGCACGAGTCTATCGGCTGGGGTGTTGCTGTTACAGTTTTGGCTATGGGAGCACATAGCGGTGACCAGGCCGATATGCGTCTTTGCTAGGCAGAGGGGAGAGCCGTATAGCTATGGCTACGCAGGAGTGATTTCCCAGCACAGGCTGGGGAAGCTAGAGTATTGGAGGCATACGTTGGATGGGATAGATGTGGTCGTCTGGCGACCATATCTGGACTGCGAGCCTTGGGATGATGAGGGAGATGAGCTGCCTTTCTGCTTTCAGACCAGGTGGTTGATAGGCCGGACACGGCACATCTTGGAGAGGCAGACGGTGGGCCGAGTACTGAGACAGTTCGGCAGGAGACAGGGCATGCCTCAGGGACAGGCCATGTTTGCACGGACACATGCAGAGAGGGTCCGATGGGGGCCGATGGCTTCTTATGAGGAGGCTCTGGCAGAGTTCCAGCAGTTGCCTTATGTGGCATGGGATATGAGGCAAGAGATTGCAGATGCGGGGGTTACACAGGAGTATGAGGATTGGATTACTGCACATCCATTCCCGAGATATTCAGGACCTGGCATGCTGGTGCCTCGCATTGACGAGGTGGATTCGGAGGAGGAGGGAGAGGCTGGCCCCGGGCGGAGGGCCGCTAGAGGAGGACGAGGACGGGGTGGCCGAGCTGCAGAGAGGCCGAGGCAGCGGAGGAGGATAGACCGGGCTGGGCAGGCAGTGCCAGGACAGGGGAGGGACAGCAGCAGGCACAGATGCCACCACCCCAGCAGGTACCACAGTAGCAGGTGCCCCAGCAGCAGGGGCTAGGACAGGCAGAGGCAGCACAGGGGCCAGTGCAGGGTGAGGCACATGACAGGACTATAGCCAGTCTGAGGGGACAGGTGCGAGAGCTGCAGGCACAGCTGAGGAGAGTGGAGAGGAGGCGAGATATAGATGCAGCGGTGATTGCTGGTTTGACTCGCGAGCGAGACATGGCCGATGCCCAGGTACGCCTTATCCGAGTAGAGAGGGACACAGCAGTGGCTGCCATGGGTACAGATGCAGCGAGCTCTTTTCTAGTTGGGTAGGTGCAGCAGGCGCAGGCACAGGTAGGCCAGTTGCAGACGCAGTTGGCACAGGCGCAGACAGACTTAGCCAGAGCGCAGCAGCAGGCACAGTACTACCGAGGCTTGTACCATGGTGCCGTGTCGTCGAGCCAGAGGGCAGGGAGTTTCAGGACTCAGTCTGGGGTGGCCCACGGAGCAGGTCCATCTGAGTCAGGGGCATCTGTCATGGGACCTCAGCAGTCAGGAGCTGGCAGTGGTGGCCCACAGCAGCAGGGGTAGTCAGAGACCAGATTTTGTACATTTTGGGACATGTATCACCGTCTATTTAGACGTACATTGTATATGACACTTTGATTTTGAGAGAGATGGTGATATTGTATATTTGGACATCTTTGTATATGATAGTATGGATGATGATGCAGCTTTGTGTATCTATTGCATGCATTTATGAGATGACTACTTCTATTGCATGATGTGGTTCTATTGCATAGTTAGATGGTTTATATGATGTTATATGAGAAATACTTTGATATGCTGCTATATGATGTCTATATGATTTAATGTGACAAATGAATGCAAAGTTAATATGATGTTCTTGTGATGATGCAAATGTATGTATATGAAACATGATTTCTATGTTATGATGCTGTATATGTGGTGTGTAAATGAGCTAATGCAGATGTGTGTATGGAACATGATTTCTATGTTATGATGTTGTATAGATATGTGAGATGCTATTGGATATTTATATGATGTAATGCTTTGAATGTATGCATTTGTAACATGAGTACTATGGGGTGATGTAACTATATATGTGATGCACTTAGCTATGTTGTTTGATTTTCGGGCCTTTAAGATTAAGATGTGATGCAAATGTATTGGTGACTTAATGCCTTGGATGGTGCATTCTACTGACCTAATCATGTGCGTGCCTAGTTTCTACGAATGATATGATATGCTCCTATATGCCTTGTTTTTGTGATGTCCAAATGTACGCTATCGACAGAAGAATGACATGATGGATAGAGGGATGGTTGCGAAAGAATGACTTAGGAATTTTTCTTGATATCGTTACTCTGCATAGTTTGAATAATGAGGATTGTATGGATGGGTGTATGGATATAGGATGGATGCTTTGCTTTTAGATTGCTTTATTTCATCATTGGGCACTTTGTGTTTTTTTTTTTTGGTACTTTTCTGAAATGTTGTAAGTGAATACAAGCACCGAGGTATAATTGAACCAAGATGACCTAAGTATCGCTTACATGGATTGTGATTGAGCAAGTTAATACAAGCATCTAGTCAAAATTTGAATCTAGATGACCTGAGTACCTCTTGCGTTTCAACAAGCAAGGATTGCCCCCATTCATGTTAGACCTTTGATGTCCTCGATGATCTTTTGCCGATCACGTCCTAAGACAAGGCTTCACATTACTAAAGTTTAATCCCAAAATAGCAAACAAAGAAAGTAATCATGCCCCCATCATAGCATCTCTAGCTGTTGGCATCCTCGAGTAGCATAGGAAGGTATGATAGCAAAATCTAGACTCTGTAACTTAACCCTAGGTTCCAATCTACAAAAGCACATTTGTGTTGATAAGTGTTTATTTCTTGCCTTAAATTTGCATAAAATCATTTAGAAGACCTTGGGTATTTGCTTTGTATTGGATAGGTTAAGATGCTCATTGTCAGGATTTCTGCTTGAAGTGCGGGTGTTTGCTTGCATTTGCTTACCTGACGAGAAGGTTGCACTATCCTTATTGAGAAGACGGACCCTAAGGGACTGACCTAGTGCCTCGGGGGCTCATTGCTAAATGGCCTTGCCTACGTGACGACGCAGAGGCAACGTAGTTCGGGGTAAACCCTAATGGACCATGGATGGACTAGAAGAAAGACGACAAGAATGAAGACAAGAGGGGAGACAAATGGGACTTTGGGAGAGATGGAAGCCTCGGGGGCGCATTAGAATAATGGCCTTGCCTACGTGACGGCGCAGAGGCAACGTAGTTCATGGATTCGGACCACAGACACTGACGAGAGACACTACGCTAGGCTCACTTCGAGGAGACGATATGGGACAAAACCTTGGTTGACAAGGCCACAAGCTGAGTATCAAGCCATGGTAGGTAACTGTCAAGTGTTTACTGTGGGATGGATATGGGTCGAATGGGGAAAATAGAGAGAGAATGGGCTCAAGGTGATTGGATTCCCAAAGATGGAGAATGCGGTTTGTCACAAGTAATGCCTGTTTACCAGGTTTTCATCACTTGCTTTTATTTGCATGAGAAGCTAGAAAGTAACATGACGCCTGATTGCCAGGTTTTCATCAGGCTACCTATCCAAGGCGCCTGTTTGCCAGGTTTTCACCAAAGGATGATTTTGTTTGTATGCTTTCTATTTTTTTTTTTTTTTGGATTTTATTGTGCCCCCTTGCCTTGGGGTTCTCTTAGGTATAGAACCTGCGAAGGTGCATGCTGTTGATGGGATCATCAAACAACTCACCTTCTAATGTGGCCAACTGATATGCCCCCGATCCGTAAGCTGCTACAATTACATAGGTTCCAAGCCAGTTAGGCTTGAACTTACCTTTCTTTTCTCTGTCCTGCTGGTTGCGAGGGTTCTCTTTTAGGACGAGGTCCCCAATTTTGAAGCATCTTGGTCTAACCTTGTGGTTGTAGCTTCTTGACATCATCTGTTGATAGGCTTTGAGATGGTCAAAAGCTTTCTGGCGTCGTTCCTCTAGCAGTTCTAGCTCTTGCAGTCTGGTGACTCTGTACTCTTCGTCTGATATGAGACCTTTCAACGACACCCGAAGGGAGGGGAGTTCGACCTCAATAGGAAGGATGGCTTCGGAACCATAGACGAGGGTGTAGGGTGTAGCACCTGTGGGAGTGCGTATGCTGGTTCGATAGGCCCATAGAGCGGGATTGAGCTGGACGTGCCAATCGCGACCGGCTTCATTGACAGTCTTCTTTAGGAGTTTCAGAATGGTTTTGTTTGATGCCTCAGCTTGGCCGTTACCTTGGGGGTAATATGGGGTGGAGAAGCGATGTTGGATCTTGAACCGTTCACAAAGTTCCTGGACATCTTGATTTTTGAAAGGTCTCCCGTTATCCGTTATGATGGATGAAGGGATGCCATATCGGTAGATAATGTAATTCAGAATGAAAGAGGAAATTTGCTTTCCTGTGACGGTTGATAAGGGAACGGCTTCAATCCACTTTGTAAAGTATTCAGTAGCGGTTATGATGAATTTATGGCCGTTGGAAGAAGGCGGATGAATCTTTCCTATGAGGTCTAGTCCCCACTGGCAAAAGGGCCAGGGTGTCGTTAGAGGTCTCAACTCCTGAGCAGGTGCATGAATCAGGTTCCCATGTATCTGGCACTATTTGCACTTTTTGACGAACTGATATGAATCCATTTCCATATTGGGCCAGTAATAACCCAAACGCATGAGTTTCTTAGCTAAGGAAGGACCGCTGGAGTGTGTTCCGCAGATCCCTTTGTGCACGTCTCGCAAGGCAGTTATAGATTCTCCTGTTCTAGACAACGGAGTAAAGTACCATCCAGACCACGTCGGTAAAGGGTATTGGCGATGATGGTGTAACGGGAGGCTTGTCGGATGAAGGTTCGTTTGTGGTTGGGAGAGAGGTCCAAAGGAAGGATATTATCCTTGAGGTAAGTGTAGGTCTTACCGTACCAAGGTGAATCAGATCCCACTAGGTGGCAGATGGAATGGGTTTCAAGGAGATCATAAGCCGGCTGTCGAATTGTTTCTACTAGGAACTCATACCATGACTCCTGTTCAGGTATCTCAAGAAGAGAGGCTATGGTCGCCATTGCGTCGGCTGCTTTGTTCTCTATCCTGGGTATTTGCTCAAACGAGATGGTCCCAAAGTGTTCTTTGAGATCGTCGACCATTCGCTTGTATGGGATGAGCTTCTCATCTTTGGTCTGATACTCGTCATTGACCTGGTTTATGACAAGCTGAGAATCACCATAGACACGTAGTGCTTGAATTTTCCACTCAGTGGCCATCTTGAGACCAATTACCAAAGCCTCATACTCTGCTATATTGTTAGTGCATGGAAATAGCAACCTGTAGGACTTTGGAATTGTGTCGCCTTGGGTAGTGATAAACAAGATACCTGCCCCCGATCCATGGTTGGTGTAAGACCTGTCGAAGTAGAGTTTCCAAGGAGATGTGGACAGAGTGAATAGAGATTCATCGGGGAACTCAAACTGCATTGGTGAAGTGTCCTGTAATGGTGCCTCAGCTAGTTGGTCTGCGATGATTTGCCCCTTGATGGCTTTTCTATCCACATACTCTATATCATATTTGCTAAGAAGCATAACCCATTTGGCTAGTCGTCCTGTGAGAGCTGCCTTGCTGAGAAGATATTTTAGTGGGTCGATCTTGGCAATGAGTTTGACAGGATGTGCCAACATGTAGTGTCGGAGTTTTTGTGAGGCAAAAACCACCGCAAGGCATGAACGTTCCACCTGTGAGTACTGCAGCTCGTAGCCTACTAAGGTTCGACTGATATAGTACACAGCTCTTTCCTTGTTCTCATAGTCTTGCTGCGCTAGGAGAGCCCCAAGAGCAGTAGGTGTAGCGGATATGTAGAGGATCAAAGGTTTTCCTTGGATCGGAGGCATGAGTATAGGAGGATTCGTGAGGTACTCCTTGAGCTTGTTGAATGCCTCTTCGCACTGCTCATCCCATTTAAATGGAACGTTCTTATGTAGGAGGTGGCTGAAAGGATGGCACTTGTCGGCCAACTATGAGATGAACCTGCGGATGGCCTGTAGCTTGCCCTGTAAGGATCTCAACTGTGTTAGAGTTTTGGGCGGAGGCATGTCCATGATTGCCTTGACCTTGGCCGGGTCTACCTCTATGCCGTTTGCTGACACGATGAAGCCTAGCAGCTTGCCTGATGTGACCCCAAACACACATTTCTTCGGGTTCAATTTTACTTGGAATTGGTCCAGCCGTTGGAAGACTTTCTCTAATGTGTCCAGGTGTGAGTCCCTGGTGAGTGATTTTGCCAAGATGTCGTCAACATAATCTTCCATGGTCACATGCATCATGTCGTGGAATATAGTTGTCATGGCCCGCTGGTATGTAGCACCTGCATTTTTCAGCCCAAACGGCATGACATTCCAGCAAAAAGTACCCCATGGACAAGTGA
This sequence comes from Cunninghamia lanceolata, assembly GCA_027924645.1. Lineage (NCBI taxonomy): Eukaryota > Viridiplantae > Streptophyta > Pinopsida > Cupressales > Cupressaceae > Cunninghamia > Cunninghamia lanceolata. The sequence goes on from BSBN01001028.1 coordinate 595,608, forward strand.
AAGCGGTTTTGTGCTGATCCTCTGGTACTATTTTGATCTGGTTGTACCCTGAGAATCCATCCATAAGTGACAACATTGTATGTCCCGCCGTGAGGTCGACTATGATATCGATGTTAGGCAAGGGAAAGTCATCCTTGCGGCATGCTTTGTTTAAGTCTCTAAAATCGTTGCATAGTCGAACCCTACCGTCTGGTTTAGACACTGGTACGATGTTTGATATCCATTCGGGGTAATCAATGGCCCTGATGAACCCCACGTCTAACAATTTCTTGAGTTCTTCCTTGACCAGGAGGGCAATATGGGGATGCGTTTTTCTCAGTTTTTGCTTTACGGGTTTCACCCCTGGATCCAATGGCAAGTGGTGTAGAATCAGGTTTGGGTCCAAACCTAGCATGTCGGCATATGACCAAGCAAAACTGCCTCTCTTCTTTTTAAAGAATGGTATAAACCTGGTTTTCTCAGGTGGCGTGAGAGATTTTGCAAAGTGGATTATCTTAGGCTGCTCTTCAGATCCAATGTTCACTGGCTCTGTTGGTTCTACCACGATCTGCGACCTTTCTTGATACATGTCACTTGGGAGGGTGTCAAGCAATCCATCTTCAGGTGCCACAGTTGGGTTTTCACCTTCAGATACGTCCTTTCTTTTTACTGTTTTATGATCTGACACTGCCGCATGGCAGTTTTCACCGTCAGATCCCTTTTTGATCTTTACATTTTTGCGACTAGAAGGCTTGGCACCCTCCCCAAAGTATGCTACAGTATTGAGTTCGATAGTGAAACCGGCTTTATGATCTCCTTTTGGTAAATGATCTCGAAGTCCCATATAGTCAATGTAGGCATCATCGTTCTGGAACACATCTAATTGAGGGGTCCCTTTCAGGTCCCAGTCAATAAGTTCAGGGTGTAAGAGGGGAAGGGAGTCGGATGAAAGGCCTGATTCGTTGATAGTGTGGATGGAAATACTAGGAGCACAGGTGGGGGTAGTGTTCTGGGTGGTACTTTCTTCCAGGTTGTTTATCGCAATGGGATCTATACTTTCCTCGAAAGCCATAACTTCAGGGAGGGGCAAATCAGACTCCAGTGGTCTGTCCCGTTGCGTTTGTCTCTCATGATACGGGCTAAGGGTTTGGATGGTATCAATCTCCTTGTCATCGTAGGAGTGTTCTGTCAGCTCGTCCCATTCATACTGATTGGAATCATCTGAATCTGCGTCACTATCCCCTTGGAGTGTTTGAATTGTCTCCACTAGGCAGGCATTTTCTTTGGCTTTACCTTTACCTTTGTAGCCTAGGCCAGTCGTGTTTCTAGCCGAAGAGGAGGAAGAGGGTTGTATAGGTTCGATGATCCCCTCTTTTCTGAGGCCGATAGGGCCTTGTCCTTCATATCCCATCCTATGCAAGATGGTTTCACCTCGCCCATAGAGCTCTGTAGGGAGTCTGGGTGGATCTTGGGATGTGTTTTCTTCTTCGGCATAGAGCCATTGTAAGAGATCTCGCTCCTCTGATTCATCGGATAAGGTCCCCCATTTTACAAAGGGGTTTGCGGGAGTTGTAGGAGGAGCAGAGGGCTTTGGAAAATGCCTGGGTTGATGTTTGGGCTGGCCAAAGGAGCGAGGAGACAAGGGCATTTTTGCAAGGTTGAGGCTGTGCTCAATCTGGTATTCCCCCACGCCATTTTCTTTTATGGTGATTTTCATTGGTTTGGGCTGTGAAGAGGAAGCTTTAGCAGTATGGTCTTGTGGCGGAGTAGGGGAGATATGGGCTCGGTTGTTGGGAATGACACATTCCGGTTTGGCTTGGAATTAGTTGCAATGCTGGTAGGGGTCGGGGTCGCCGTGTATGGTGACCTGCTTGCCATCGTGTGGGAACTTTATGCATTGATGGTAGGTGGAGGGGACAGCTTTCATGGCATGGATCCATGGTCTCCCTAGTAGAATATTGTAAGCAAGCTCCCGATCAAGGACTTGGCACACCACATCTTTAATAACCGGTCCCACTTGAATGGGTAGGACAACCGTGCCCTTCGTGGTGCGCTCCTCCTCGTCATAGGCTTTTATGGTAATCTTTCTCCGTGGATCCACTGCCTGTTCAGAGAACCCCAATGCAAGGACTAGCTTCAAAGTGCAAATATTCAAACCGGCACCCCCATCAATGAGAACCCTCTTGATGCGGTGCCTGTGTACGAATGCGACAATGTGTAGAGGAGTGTTGTGGGGTTGAGACATGGAAAGGTCATCTTGTTCTGTGAATGATATGGAAGGGGAGGATGTCAAATTACCCACCATGGTTTGAAACTTTTCTTGGGCTAGGTTAGTGGGGACAGTAGTCTCCACTAAGGCTTTCTCAAGAATCTCCTTATGAGAAGGAGATAGACGCAGGAGCTCCAATATAGAAATATGAGCCGGAGTCTTTTGCAATTGGTCGATGACATTATATGGGCGGGGGTTGGATGGAGATGGCGACGACCTTGGAGGAGTGGTGTTGATCGTGACTCTACCACTGCGGGTAATGATACTACAACCAGTTCTGTTAGGTTCTAGTTGTTGGTTGGGGGATATGACGTTGACTTGTGGAACATGCTCAGAAATGCAGTTAATGGTGTACTCAAAGGGAACGCTTGCATAGTTAGCATTACTCGACCCACTGTTCTGGTTTGGCCTGTTACGATTGTTGTCATTATTGTTATGACCATTGGAGTTGTTGCCATTGTGACCATTGTTGTGGTTGTAACCATTGTTGTTGTGGCCGCCATTGTGATTGTTGTTATATGGCCGGTTGTGGTTTAGGAGAGGATCTCGGTAGGCCACATGAGATTCATTGGAGGTATGTTGTTGTGTTCCTCCCTGATTTTGGTCCAGTATATCTTGTATGACGTTCTTAAGACGGATGCAATTATTGGTTGTGTGCCCCCTTCCTCGATGATACTCACAATAGTCTGTGTCCTTCCAATAGGGAGGTTTGACTATAGGCTCATAGTCACTTGTTGGTGGTAGAGAAATTTCATTGTTAGCCAACAACTTCCTGAGAGCAGACTCTTGAGATTCTCCTAACGGCGTGAATTTTCTCCTTGGGTTCGAATTGAACCAAGGTCTAGATTCCCGAGGGGGTGGCTTGTTGAGTGCACCGTTATTTGCTTCTTCCTTAAGAGTGAATATGGGTTGTTGTTTAGGGGCTGCCGCCTTGGCATCCACTACTCCATCGTTGACCACATTCTTGTTCTTGGTCCAAAACTTTGACTTGTCAGTTGTGTAATTGGAAGGAGGCGTGTCCTTGTAGAGCTTGAGAGTTCCTTTAGCGATCATAGCTTTCTCAATGAATAGCCCCATTTCGATGACTTTGGTGAATGAGGTAGGGCATTGTATCTGAATTTGATAGCTAAGATCGGGATTCAAATTGTGGACAAACATTTCCAATAGTTGTTTCTCAGGCATGTCGTAAGAACACTTGCTAGCTAGCTGTCGCCATCGTTGTAAGAAGGTGGCGAAAGACTCTCCACCTTTTTGTTTGGTGTTGCATAGGTCGAGCATAGATACTTCGTGTTCTATGTTGTAAGAGAAGTGCGTTATGAATTTATTGACAAGTTCATCAAAAGTTTTGATACCAGGTGGAAGATGCGAGAACCACTCCATAGCCTGACCCCCTAAAGATCTTGGGAATAGTCTCATTAAGTAGGTCTCGTTGTGAGCTACTTCTAAACATGCTGCAGTGAATTCCCTGATATGATCTCTAGGATCCCCCTTCCCTTTGTATTTGTCAAATTTTGGGATTCCGAACTGAAAGGGGAAAGGTTTCATGACCACACTTCTGTCAAAGGGGTATGGTGCTATATCTTCCAAGGAGTAGTTCTTGGAACTGGTGCCGATCTTAAGGTTGGAGATTTCTCGCTGGAGACTCTCAATTTGTTGTCTCACATCCGCTATAGGAGCATTTTGATCTATGTGTTGTTTTCCGCTTTCATTGGCCTGGGGGACCGTGTCATTTGTGCCTCTCTCATGTGCCTTTGGGACTGTGTCATTTGTGTCCCTCTCATGTTCATTGTCTGCATTTTCCATGATGGAGCTAATGTCAAAGTCTGCGGGGAGTTTGAGTCCGAGACTAGCAAGATGATGGAAATATTTGGTGGGATCCTCAAGGAGTACTCGCTCCACTAGGCGTTGGAATTTGCTATCTTGCATGTGTGCCACTAATTCTTCACGAGAAAATTCTTCATCATCATCGCGTGGTGGGGCGGTGTGATCGGAAGGGTCGGCCATTTCAGTTAGCTTGTTGTACTGGGATCGAGTAAGAACCATGCAAGGTGGGGTGGGACGAAATGGACAAGGATTAGAAATTTTGGCAAGGTGCCGACTAAGACTGTAATGAATGGGATATCTAGGACAAGACTTGGACAAAGGGTTCTCTCACTCAATGACTTCAGGTAAGACGGTTGACACAAGACTCCAGCCACTAGCAAGGGTAGTCGATACCAGTCTCACTGTGTAGGGCTGAGTCGTTCAACAAGACTACTAGCAAAAGGTACTGTGACCTACTAGGCTTACGTGAACTCACTAAAGAAGGATCTATGTCGACTCGGTATGGGACAGAATGACGATGGGGTAAGAGTGACCAGGACAGAAGGCGACGGGGACGACTGTCGAAAGAGAGATAAACGGGTGAAATGGATGAAAGTTGACTGCAAGGTTGATTCTGACCTCGGAAAATGGAACTAGGCTGAAATGGGTACTCCGAACAGCTGACGAAAATTTCTCAAAAATAGGGCAGATGCTCACTGTCACACATGCGCAGAAAGAGATGCGCAGCAAGAATAGGTAAATGCGCAGTAAGTCGTTGTATAAGCGCCGCTCTGGTGAGGTATGTATGCGCAGTAACAGTATGCAAATGCGCAGCAGGGAAGTATATGCGCAGCAGGTCGGCGTATATGCGCAGCAAGTCGCTGTAAAAGCGCAGCAGAACAGAGTATATGTGCAGCAGAAAGCACAAAAGCGCCGTAAGTCGGTACAAAAGCGCAGCAAGTCACTGTATATGCGCCGCAGAAATGGATATATGCGCAGTTCTGGTATTTTTGGGCAAATTTTTTTTTTGGGATTTTTCTCTGTTTTTGGGTATTTTTTGGCTGGAATAAGTCTTCCTGATATGATTTTATGAATTAATTTAGCAAGAAAACACAGCAAGCACAAAGAATGTTTTGTAGTTTTTCATTGTTTTTGTAGTTTTTTGACTCTATTTTGGACAAAAGCAAGTACAAAATCCTAGGCGAGAAATGGATTATAAGGGATTTGGGCCACTAAAACAAGAGGTTTGTAATTCGGGCAACCGTTCAAGTGGTTACACGTGCGGCGGCGCTACTCTCCGTTATGGAGTCTCCCAGCCTCACAGGGTTGCGCCTGAGAGGGTTTTGGGGGAGGTTGGCCGTCGGTGTAACATAACAGCACTCGTTGCAGGAGGTTTTCACCTCAAGCACAATTTATTTTAAGTGGCTCGGTAGGGCTTGGCGTTAGCCTGTTACCACTCAGGGTCGTTCCCACTTGGACAAGCGTGCATCCAAGGGCAGGCCCCTCCTAAAGGTTAAACAAGTAGAATGACAAGTCTGGCACTCTGATCACCCAGAAGAGGGGAGAGCATAAGCCTATTGTCATTCGCAAGCACAGAATACACTGATTAATCCACCCTAGTTAAAAAGATAAAAACTAAATGGGCTAAGCTAGTCAAACAAAACCTTGAAGTGATTTCAGCAATATTGCAGTGGTTCAATTTAAGTCCCAGAAAGCAGTTGTGAGTTCAATTTTAAATCCACGTTGCGCGAGATTGTTAACTTTGAAATTCAGGTCTCACGATATAGCAATGGTTCATTTTAACTCCAGAATGCAGTTGTGAGTTCAATTTTAAGTCCGCGTTGCACGAGATTGTTAACTTTGAAATTCAGGTCTCACGATATAGCAATGGTTCATTTTAACTTCAGAATGCAGTTGTGAGTTCAATTTTAAGTCTTAGATAGCAATAACTTGGAAGTTTGTTTGCAATGCAAGCATGAAATAAACCAGTTTACTTCCTCCCTAATTAAGACTAGATGAAGATTTGTAATGAACAGCCATTTTACTCTTTCCCAAAAAATGAAAGGTGAGCTAGTTAGATGCAACTACATGTAACTGAACCTGAGCCTAACCTGCAAAACCGCTCCAGCAAACACCTGCAAAAGGGTTAGCGTTAGCAAAATACCCTAGAAAAGTACCAAAACCTGAGCCAGTTACAAATGCGCAGCTTCAGTGATCAGATGCGCAGAAGTGATCAACAGAAGCGCAACATTAACGAATGCGCCGTAAAAATGAACAGATGCGCCGTTAAAATGAACATATGCGCAGTTTTAACGTATGCGCAGCAACAGTCGTTAGAAGCGCCGTAACAGACAACAGATGCGCCGTTTTAACGTATGCGTAGCAATATTATATGAAAGCGCAGCAAAAATCAACAAATGCGCAGTTTCAACAAAAGCGCAGCAACAGTCTATAAAAGTGCCGTTACAGTCAACAAATGCGCAGTTTTACAAAAGCGCCGTAACAGTCTTCAAAAGCGCCGTAAAAATGAACAGATGCGCCGAAAGAACCTGTGCGTGACTCTGCGGGGTCTGTACGGAACCTGCCTTCAAAAAAGCTCAAAAACGGTAAAATAAAGGGGCAGTGGCCCCACGGTGGGCGCCAAAAATGTGAGGGTAAAATAGTGCATCAATCAAATGAATAACAGAAGACCCAAACATCAACAGAATAGAGAAACAAAGAAGATTCAAATGAACAAAGCAATGAACAAACACAACAAACCTCTTCCGTTTCGAAACTTCTGTTGTTCGCCTATCACGAATCGTCCTTTCACAGATGAGATGAGCCCTCAGAGAGTGCAATCTTTTAAAAGCTGTTGGAGGAAGTCGATGGTGAACGGCTATGGTGTGATATGCAATGAAGGTGAGCTCCAATGCAACAATGGTGATCTCAAGCTTGTGGATGACAAATGGGTGCCAAAGGCGCGCTGGTGATATTTCTGCAGAGTAACGATGTCAAAAGCCTGGATGATTAGAATGGAGGGATGAAGCTTCATTTATAGACTCAGAGGAATAGGAATCAACGGTTGAGAGAAGATATGAAGATCAATGGTTGAGGATGGTTGAGGAATGTGCAACCAGTGGAAATGTGACAAGTGTCCCAGCTCCATCATGAAAGGTGGGATGTGACAAAACTGATTGGAGAGTTAACTCCATTGACTGGTCTGTTAACAGAATTGATTGATCAGTTAGAAGAGTGGATTGTGGAACTGACTGGATTGATTGAGGATTTGACTCAACTGACAGGTTAGTTAACAGACTTGATTGATTGGTTAACTGACCTCTGATTGGAGAAGAAATAGACCATGTGGGTGAGGGAAAATAAGATAATTAAATATTAAATATATTTAATTACATGTGCAACCTGATGAGGTGGACAAGGTGAGGTGGAAAGGTGACATGGAATTTTGAATTTAGAACTTTAGGATAGAGGAAATAGGATTAATTAAATAATTTATGATTATTTAATTGTGAAGGACAAATGGAAGGATTTTAATTAAATAAATTGAATTTATTTAATTATGGAACAGTGAATCGATTAAATAAATTTAGAATATTTATTTAATTAATAGAAGAAGGGAATAAATATTTAGAATATTTATTTAGGATGATTTGTGTCATATTTAGGCGTATACAATGGTTATATTTTTAGATTATTTTATTTATTTACCTATATGCATTTATTCATTCTTTTGATAATTTTTTCTTCATTTTGTCTTTAGTCTTTAATTAATTTATCTTGTTAGTTACTAATTTAGATATGCATTTTTATTTAGTTTATTTTATGTGGTTTCTCCCATTTGACTATTTTTTCTTTTATTCTACTCTCTTTATTATTCTTGTGTCCCTTAGCCTTGGTACCTCGGGCTCTTCCCCCAACTGACCCATTAGATCTCGTGCCACACCGCACCTCTCTTTTTATTCAGTCTTAGTCTGCAATTGATCATTTTCATTCTCTTCTCTGGCTATCTTTCTCCTGATGATGGATCACGGAGTGTGATCTGAAACGTTGAGAGAAAATCTTGAACATGGTCAAATCCAGAAGCATTCAATCACAAACTCCATATGGTCAAATTGACAAATTTTCCAAATTTGGGTACTCCATGAGGTTAATCAATGTTGTGTCATAACATCCAAATTGGGAAGATGGTCTATAACTCTCAATTTTGACCTTTTCAATTTAATCTCCCTATTCAATGCCTTCTTACACAATATCCCAAGTATCATAAAAAATAGATAATAAATAAATAATTCCCCACCCTCACATGGGCATCCCAGCTTGTCCACTCCATAATCCTTAGAGATTATATATTATTTATTATCTACATAATTAAATACAGTTTACAAGGCTTAAGATTTACAAGGTGAATGACACTCCTAATACTGAAATTCTCCCACTTGACATTTACATTGAAAGGACATAAAGGGAAAGTAAAAATAAATCAAGTGCTAGAAGAGGGAAGACCCATGGCCTCTTTGCACCAATAGAATTCACTTATGTTCATTGGCTTAGTGAGAGAATATGGAACATCAACCAAAGTGTCAACTGTCTGTATCATGAATCTACCACTCTCAACCATATTATAGATAAAGTGGTACTAAACATCAATATGCTTTGTGTGAGTATGGTACATGTTTGGGTATTTTTTTGCTTTAGACCATGACCTGGTTCTGGGAAAACATTCTACTAGTAAAGACTCCAAGGATTGGCCAACTTTACAACAAGCATTTGAAAACATAAGCAAACTAGGGGTGGATAAGACCAACACATGAGAGAAATCTCCTCTCTCCTTCGAGCTTTGCAAGACTTAGGGGGTATTCACTTACAAATCCCTTGAGAGATTGGCTACCAACAAATTTATTTAGGAGAAAGATTAATTGAAACTTCCAAAACACTAGATTCTCCTAAAAAAAACTACCTATTAAACCAATATTTGATGACACAACTTCAGGCCCAATTGACTGTCATTAACCCAAACTAGTTGACCTATAAGGTAGAAGAGAATTTTAGAATACAAAAACAAAGAAACATAGTGTTGAACTTCACCAGACAACTGAGAGGGGGGGTGAATTAGTTGTCCTAAAACTTTTAACCAAATATGATCATCAACTTATTACTTACTTATATTCAAATACAACCATGAAAGCATCAAATGAGAAGCTCAACACAAAACCATAAACAACACAGGAGACACCAGATTTTTATGTGGAAACCCCTAAAAAGGAAAAACCATGGTGGGTGTTAGCCCACATAAATATATGAGTTATATCAATACCAAAAAATAGAGGTTCACTGCCTACAGGGCTCACTGCCCAAATTGCTCACTACAAAGAAAGGCTCACTGCCAAAAGAAGGCTTGCTGCCAAAAGGTTGAATTGAGATAACAACATCTACTCCATGCCAAGGTTTAGTTCCATTGAAGCACAAAAACACCTATGCTTTGCTCTGCTACCTTACTTCACTTTATCTTCACATATTTGCACTTGGATACTTTTTCACGACTCAATTACAAGTATTTGTACACTACATCAACCTTAGAATGATCATCAAGGTTGGCATTACAATCATCAACCGCTGGAACAATCTCCAAGGTTGGCATTACAAGCATAAGTAAAATAGATCTTGACCTAATACAAAATTATGCTAAGGAAATGTAGTAAAGATGTATACAGATCATGCCATGCCTTAGCTGGGACTCAAACACAATCTTCCATGCCACAACATGCTTCTAGAATCTTCAAGAGATCTCCACAATCACTAGAATTAACCAAGTTGGCTAAGACTGGTTACACACTACATTATCTAGGAATAATCTTCAAACACAATCTCAAATCCTTAATGTAGACCAATGTAAAGGTAGGAACACAATTAGGAGGCATCCACAGGCATGTTGTAATTACCAAGAGCAACCGCACAAACTCTAACCACTTTATCCATGAGATTCTTCACACTGGAGCACATGAACTTCACTGTCTTCAACTGTCATAGAAGAAAGATAGCTTTCAGACTGCCAAATCATGAACCATTGTAGTTGTAGGCACTTATCATCATCCCAGACTTCCCTCTAGAACTGCAGAGCAAAATACTTTCTCCTTGTCACCAGTAAATAATCAAAAAAAGGAGGTTTTACTCTAGTGAATGTAACTCACTCAATTATTCACACCGGAGGCTCAAACTAAGGATTTAGCAATTTTAGACATGCCTCTAAATAACTTCCAAAGCATAGACCAAGATCTTCAATATACAAGAAATGCGGAGCAAACTTTTGGACTATTCTTCAGTATGCAACTCACTGTCTTCACTATAATTCACTGTTTCCTTTCTGATTCTTTCAGAGGGGCTAATTTTCTCAATGTCCTCAACATATAAGGCTTCTAATTAATCAAAAAATAAGAATACAGTTAACACCAATGATGAAATAGATATGTTGACATCAATGACAACACCGATTAGGCACATACTTGCAACAATCTCCCCCTTTGTCATTGATGGCAACATATGATGTGAAAAACTGTAACTACCACCAAGACAAGATTATCCCCCTTACTCTTCACACATCTACATTCTTTCCTCTCTGCATTTTTCACATGAATTCTCTGTTGGATTTAGGATAGGCAACTGAGAGGGGGGTGAATCAGTTGTTACCAAACTTCTATTTTTTTATAAACTTTAAAGCTTCCTCAATTTTAATAACATATCAAAGGTTCAAGAGAAGAAACAGATTCAATACATACAACATCAAGATTTTAACATGGAAAACCTGGTTAAGGGAAAAACCACGTGGTGACTAACCCAACATTGTAATCTCTATTAAAAGAATAAGAAGAACAAAATGGCACTTGCCAATTAGGGCTCACTACCCGAGCACATTGTTCACGAGAGGCCCACTACCTACAAGAGACACACTGTCTACAAAAGAATATAAGTATTACATACTTGAAGTAGAGATTAGCATCTTCACTATGCCTAAATCACTTCCATTAATCTCAACCCCTCTGCTCTACTTTTTGATCTACATCACTACCACCCTCTCATCACACACACTCTTTTGAATGACTTTGCAACTCTTATTTATACATGACATCGACTTTGAAATGATCATCAAAGTCAGCACAATATACACTTATTTTATTATAGAGCAATTACAAAAATACAACTTGACTTATTACAAAAACTTCATGGGCATCACTATACTGTCAGCCACACATAACTGGGACTTCAATCTTCTTCGAGGAGCATGCCATGCCTCGCAAGACATCTTCAAAGTCATTTGCAACATGTGCAAAACATTCGGTCGGCCAAGACTAGGAAGAACGCTATTCTCGAAAGGTAAATCTTTAATTACGAGCTCAATCTTCAATGCAGACCATCAACACAAACTAGACATACTCTAGAGACCCCCACGAGCTTGCTTGAATCACCAAGAACATCTGCACCACTTCTGCTTACTGTAATCAATCGCATCTTCATCTGGAACCTTAAGAACACAGCCGGTCATCACTATCACATTAGAAGGATTGCTTGTGGACCTCCAAACCATGAACCAATTGAGTTGTCAATTCACATTAGCTTCCCAAACATGCCACCAAATCCGTAGAACATGATATTGTATTTCTGGATCTTACCAGACCTACTTGTGTCACTTTGTCACCTCTGAATAGTTGCCAGAACTAATTTTACTCTTATGGCCATAACTCCTTCACAATTTCATGCGGACCTTTCAAATATTGACTGGATCACCTTTAGACACATATCTACAAACCCTTTGATGCACATTCTCTGATTCCTCATCTAGTTGGGATCTTCACTGTTCTTCTCTATTTCTGATAGGACTAATTTTCTCAATATCCTCAGCACACATCTCATCCAATCCTTGACATTAATGCAACAGGAGTATGTTGACATCAATGACAACACCGGTTAGGCCCATACTTGCAATAATCTCCCCCTTTATCATTGATGGCAACATATGATGTGAAAAATTATTTTAACCATCAAGACAAGGACTTCTCCTCATTGACTGACATAGCTCCCTCTATCAACAACAATCATTCATACATTTTCTCTTCCTTTACTACTCCCCCTTTGATCAACAACCACTTTTTGTTTTCACATGTCTTCTCTCCCCCTTTGACATCAATGGAAAAGGGCACATACTTGTAACCACTTATCATACTTCAGAATTATGCTGACTGCTCCCCCTGAGTAGCAGCTCCCTAACACCAATCTAGATCACAAGATATGACTGTGGGATCCACCGAACTGATGCACATCAGTGCACCTTAAATCAGAACCGGAGGGGTAATAACCCCTAACTTCTCCTTGAGATACTCAAAAGAGTCCTTAGGTAGAGGTTTAGTAAAAATGTCTACAATCTAATCCTTTGAGGGCACAAACTCTAGTCTGACTTCATTCTTGTTCACTTGTTCTCTCAAAAAGTGAAACTTGATGGATATATGTTTTGTCTTGGAATACAACACCAGATTTTTTGATATGTTTATTACACTTGAATTATCATAGAAGATTGTGATAGGTTCTTCATATTCCACTCTGATGTCTCTTAGCATTTGCTTCATCCATAATACTTGAGTACAATTGTCTGCTGCTACAATATATTCTACTTCTATAGTGGACATAGATATTACCTCTTGTTTCTTGCTAAGCCAAGAAACCAATCTTTTACCCAAAAAGAATACACCACCACTGGTACTCTTCCGGTCATCCACATCACCTACCCAATCAACATCAGTATAAGCATGAAGAGAGAAATCATGATCCTTAGGATACCATAATCCATACTCAACTGTTCCCTTCAGATATCTGAGAATTCTTTTGATTGCCATGACATGAGATTCTCTAGGATCAGCTTGGAATCTGGCAACAAGACCAACAAAATTCATAATATCAGGTCTAGTTTGAGTGAGGTAGAGCAGTCCTCCAATCATTGATCTGTACTTTTTCTGATCAGTCTTAGGAGATTCATCATCTTTACTCAGCTTACATCTGATTGCCATGGGAGTATTCATTGGCTTTGAATCTTCCATCCCAAATTTCTTCAACAATTCTTTCACATATTTGGTCTGAGATATGAAGATTCCTTTCTTTGTTTGAGTGATTTGTAGACCCAAGAAGAAATTCATTTCCCCAAACATAGACATCTCAAATTCACTTTTCATTTGCTTTGCAAAGGTGTTGAACATACTATCTTTTCCTCCAAAAATGATATCATCAATAAATACTTCAACAATCAAGATATTTTCATGATCAATCTTGAAGTATAGATTACTATCAACAGTGCCTTTGTTGAAGCCAATCTTCAAAATATGTTTGTCCAATCTTTCATACTAGGCTCTTGGGGCTTGTTTGAGTCCATACAGTTCCTTCTTCAATTTGCAGACCATATCTCCATGATCAAACAATTGAAATCCATCTGGTTGCTCAATGTATACCTCTTCTTCCAAATCACCATTTAGGAAAGCAGACTTGACATCTGATACACCTTAAAATCTTTGAAGGTAGCAAAAGAAAGAAATAATCTAACTGCTTCAATTCTTGCCACCGGAGAAAATTTTTCTTCAAAGTCAACTCCTACTTGAGAATAACCCTTACAGACCAATCTGGCTTTGTTTCTTATTACTTCACCATCTTCATTCAATTTATTCTGGAAGACCCATTTAGTCCCAATCACATTTTTGTCATTAGGTCTGGGAACAAGATCCCAAGTGTGATTCTTTTCAATTTGCACCAATTCCTCCTTCATTGTGTTAACCCAACTTTCATCATTGCATGCTTCACTTACTGTTATTGGTTCAATCTTTGAAATTAGATAATACTTCACTAAATCTTGAGCAATTTATCTTCTTATTTGAACACCTTTGCTTCTATCTCCTATGATCTGGTCTTCAGAATGATTCAGTCTTACATACCTGGGAGTTTTGGGAAGCTCTTGCACTTCTAAATCTTGAACAGGTTTCTGCAAACTTGTCTCTTCTTCTTGTATTTCACAATTCTCTGGATTAGTCTGAGTCTGAACTGGAGTTGGAACTTGTTCTCCTTGATCTAAGACATCATTCTGATCATCTTCTTCATACTCATAATACCTTGAGGGATTTTCCATGCCTTCATCAACCTTCACATTTGCACTTTCTACAATCTTTCTCAATCTCTTGTTATAACACTGGTATGCTTTGCTTTGAGTAGAATATCCCAAGAATATTCCTTCATCACTTCTAGCATCAAACTTCCCAAGGTCTTCATCTCTTTTGATATAACATTTACTACCAAAGACTCTGAAATACTTCACAGTAGGAGTGATGCCAAACCAAAGTTCATAAGAAGTCTTACCAGTATTGCCTCTGATTTGTACTTGATTAAGAGTATAGACAACAATGCTTACAACTTCTCTCCAATAGATCTGAGGGACATTTGCTTCCATCATCATGGTTCTAGATGCTTCCTAGATGGTCCAGTTCTTTCTCTCCACTACTCCATTCTGTTGTGGAGTCCTTGGAGTAGATAACTGTCTCTTTATCCCGTGTTCCTCATAGAATGATATCAACTCATTGGATATGAATTCTCCACCTCTATCAGACTTGAGTCATTTTATGTTTATCCTAGTTTCATTTTCTACCATAGCCTTGAATATTTTAAATTTCTCAAGTGCTTTATATTTCTCTTTCAAGAAAGTTACCCACATCATCCGGGAGTGGTCATCAATCAACAACATGAAATACCTATCTCCTTTCAGACTCCTGATTCTTGCTAGACCACAGGGATCAGTGTGTACCAAGTCTAACAATCTGGTTGAAGATTGTTCCTTACTTTTGAATGTGACTCTATTCTACTTACCCAACTGACATTCTTTGCATAACTTGTTAGTAGGTTTCACCAGTCTTGGAAGATCTCTTACAGCCTGAGTGTTTCTTATCTTGATGATATTATCAAAATTTACATGACACATTCTCCTATGCCACAACCAACTTTGATCAATTTGAACAAATAAACAACTTTTTCTAGTACCAACCAAGTGGAAGATGTTACCTTTTGTCTATGTACCAGATGTAATCTCAGTTCCAGAGCTTTCAAAGATCTTGTATTTTCCATTTTTGAATTGGAGATCATAGCCTTTGTCCACCAACTATCCAACACTAAGAAGATTATGCTTCAAACCTTCAACATATAGAACATCACTGGTTTTGTTCTTTCCATCAAAGGAAATGGTTCCTCTACCTCTAATTATGCCAACAGAATTATCTCCAAACTTTACAACTCCACCTTCATATCTTTCCAAGATTAAGAACTTGTTCTTGTCACCAGTCATATGGTGAGAGCATCCACTGTCAATAACCCATTCATCCTTTTCTTCAACCTGAGCAGCCAGAGCACTTTCTATCATCTTAGGATTGGCAGATTCAATAGGCATTGGATCTTCTTCCTTGATCGCAATAAACACCCAGTCACTTCCAGATTTGTTTCCTATCTTAGATTCATCATCGGTTACTCCATCATCTTCTTCTTGAACATAGTAACACTTTTTTTGAAACCTTGATCTATTAGGGTTTGGCCTTGAAAACATTTCCGGACATCTTGAGGCAAAATGACCAATCTTATTGCAGGCAAAGCATTTAAAAGGCAATTTTCCTTCATACTTACCGGATCCTCTTGGAAGTCTTTTTGCAATGAGAGCTTCAAGTTGTTTAGTTTCTAATTCATCCTCTTCTAGATCTTTTCTTGCTTTCTCATACCAAGATGATTTTCTTGAGTAGTTTTCCCCTGGATCATATCTCTGTTTGCCTTTAGCAGAGGCACTAGCTTTGAAAGAAGATTCAGTCTTGGGAAGTGCATCACCAAACTCAGCCAACTCAAATGAAGATATCTTACCAACCAATTGATCCCTTGTGATAGTTGTTAAAGATTTGATTTCCTCAATAGCAGTGACCTTGTGTTTATATGCAGGAGGTAAAGATCTGAGAACTTTAGCAACAATTTCATCTTCATCCAGTACTCCACCAGTACATCTAATGCCACATACAAGCTCATTTACTTTTGCCATATATAAAGTGATTCTCTCATCTTCACTCATCCTTAGGTTTTCAAACTTTCCTTTCAGACTTTACAGCTTGGCACACTTAACATACTTGTCTCCTTCATATAGATTTTCAAGCTTTGTCCAAATTTCATAAGCAATCTTTAATCCCATAACATTTGTCAGCTCTATATCAGACAAGGCACTTAGTAGGGATTCTTTAGCTTGAAGATTATTTTCTGCATCTCTGACTTCTTCTATAGTTGTTGGCCCATTCCTTGGAGGAACATATTTAGTTGAGGTTATGTTCCAATACTGATATCCCATGCATTGTAAGTGACATTCCATGCGGTTCTTCCAAGCAATGAAATTTGTTCCATCAAACCTTGGACTATCCTTCTTGTAGGTTGACATTCTGGATCTCCTCAAGTGGTCAAGCTTCTTCTAGAGGAACCTTGCTCTGATACCAATTGTTGGATTTAGGACAAACAACTGAGAGGGGGGTGAATCAGTTGTTACCAAACTTCTATTTTTATAAACTTTAAAGCTTCTTCAATTTTAATAACATATCAAAGAATCAAGAGCAGAAACAAATTCAAGACATACAACACCAAGATTTTAACGTGGAAAACCCAGTTAAGGGAAAAACCACGGGGTGACTAACCCAAGATTGTATTCTTTGTTAAAAGAATAAGAAGAATAAAATGGCACTTGCCAATTAGGGCTCATTGCTCTAACACACTGCTCACAAGAGGCCCACTTCCTATAGGAGACACACTGTCTACAAAAGAATATAAGTATTACATACTTGAACTAGAGATTAGCATCTTCACTATGCCTGAATCAGTTCCATTAAGCTCAACCCGTCTGCTCTACTTTTCTATCTACTTCAATACCACCCTCTCATCACACACACTCTTTTGAATGACTTTGCAACTCTTATTTATACATGACATCAACTTTGGAATGATCATCAAAGTCAGCACAACATACACTTATTTTATTACAGAGCAATTATAAAATACAACTTGACTTATTACAAAAACTTCATGCACATCACTATACTATCGGCCACACATAACTGGGACTTCAATCTTCTTCGAGGAGAATGCCATGCTTTGTAAGACATCTTCAAAGTCATCCGCAACATGTGCAAAACATCCGGTCGGCCAAGACTAGGAAGAACGTTGTTCTCGGAAGGTAAATCTTTAATTACGAGTTCAATCTTCAATGTGGACCATCAACACAAACTGGACATAGTCTAGAGACCCCCATGAGCTTGCTTGAATCACCAAGAACATCTGCACCACTTCTGCCTACTATAATCAATCGCATCTTCATCCAGAACCTCAAGAACACAGGCGGTCATCACTGTCACATTAGACGGATTGCTTGTGGACCTCCAAACTAGGAACCAATTGAGTTGTCAATTCACATTAGCTTCCCAAACATGCCACTAGATCCACAGAACATGATATTGTATTTCCAGATCTTACCAGACCTATTTGTGTCACTCTGTCACCTCTGAATAGTTGCCAGAACTGGTTTTACTCTTATGGCCATAACTCCTTCACAATTTCATGTGAACCTCTCAAATATTGATTGGATCACCTTTAGACACATATCTACAAACCCTTTGATGTGCATTCTCTAATTCCTCATCTAGTTGGGATCTTCACTTCATAGAGCTTCACTATCTTCACTGTTCTTCTCTGTTTCTAATAGGACTAATTTTATCAATATCCTCAGCACACAGCTCATCCAATCCTTGACATTAATGCAACAGGAGTATGTCGACATCAATGACAACACCGATTAGGCCCATACTTGCAACATTCTCTCCCCCTTTGACATCAATGGAAAAGGGAACATACTTGCACTCTACTGCTCTGAACCAAACTCTCTTCTAAACTCTTTCCATCTGATTACTCCCCCTAAGAAGTAGCCCATACAAGCATCAATCCAGATATGGTGGTGGAACTCTAAGTACCACCGGACTGATGCACTCTTGTGCATCTTAATTTTGAGCAGGAGGGGTGATAACCCCTAACTTTTCTCTAAGATACTCAAAAGTATCCCTAGGTAGAGGCTTGGTGAAAATGTCTGCAATCTGATCTTTTGTGGACACATATTCCAACTTTACTTCATTCTTTGTCACCTTCTCTCTCAAAAAGTGATACCTTATTGATATGTGCTTTTGGTGTAGGAGCACCTAAAGGAACACCTTGGAGCAAGAAGACACCAATGACCATGGAAGGAGCCTATGGAGCAAATCAAATCAATTGGAGCATCTTAGAACCAGTTATGACATGTTGTAATGGTCAAGATGATGTAATGGTCAAATGTACTGAGGGTCCTGGTAAGGACCCTAGGACCAAAAATGATGTAAGTTGGGCCAATAGTGCCCCTAGAGTCAAATATAGGTGTCTAAGATCAGAAACAAAGTGTAATGATCCTAAGGAGATCGAACATAATGGTTTGGTAGGGTAGAAAGCCATGAAACCAAAGTTTAAAATTCAAATTTTTGAATCAAGCATTAGGCGGGAAAAGCCATTTTGATTAGTTTTGGTGGTTTAACCAACTTCAAATGGTGGGAATCAGTTGTGGAAGTTGGGGCAGGGATTATATAAGCATGTCCAAGGCATTTGATGGTACAGTGGAATCATTTTAAGGCCTGGGTTGTACGGTCTGACGGAAATAAACAGAGGTTTTCATCTAGTTCTTGTCTTTTCCTTGTATTTTTGATGATCTTTTGATTTATGGTGGCATGGTAGTTGTCTTAAATCTTCATTGAACAGTATTAGACCTTATTTAATGTTCTGAGAAGGTTTCTAGACTAGTTTTGCTTCTGTTCATCTGACTGCTACAAAGAACAATAGACTGTCATGTGTGTTTTGAGAGGTGACAATGCATTTTTGAACCTTTCCATGAATGTAAGACCCTGATTCTCATGGAATAGGTCCTTGATGACATGTATAATATGATTTCTAACCTTAACAAGGTAGGAGAAGTGCAGATTTGGAGGTGTTCACCGGTAGAATGCAAGTTTGCATGTGAAAAGAGCATGGGAATGATGGCATAGGTATAGCAGCAGAAGATCCACCTTAACAATGTAATGTTTTTATGATTGATATTGTCTAATATGGTCAAGGATATGGTGTTAGACCTTTGAATGAGGTTTGGAAGTGATTGGAAGTGGGAGATCTAGTAAGCCCTAGGTTTTGGGTCCTAGAGATGGGGGTTTGGTGTTTAAACACTTGAATGAACAAACCATTGTCTGAAACCTTGAAAATCCTCTGTTTTAAACCCTTCCCTAAGACTTTTTGAGGGTTTGGAGTGTGGAAGTCAAGTTTGTCATAAGGTTCCTTTGCAAAGTGGGTGAATTAGGCCTTGTAGGAAGGCTGCAGGGTGTCAGGACAATCAGTTTGATCCAAAACAATAGTATATGAATCTTGGATATGTTATAGAACTCAGTAAAGGGTATTTGGAACAGTCATTTTTTTTAGAAGTGCTTTGGGAAAGATTGGAGAAAAGTGTAGATTAGTCGCTAAATAGGGCTACTAGGATTAGGCCTAGTTAAGAGAAGTTGTCAATGAACTAGCCAAAATGGAGTGTGAAACCTTTTGAATCTTGCTGATTGGGGTATGTTGAGACCTTAGAAGGTGTAAGATTGCATATTAGAAGTTGGAAACAAGTTTGAGCCCTTTGGTGGAGTTTAGGGCAAAGAGAAGACTAGTGAGTCTTATTGGTTGAAGCCCACAATTGATTTAAATCTTTTGATCTTTCTAAATTGTCTCTAGAGACCTGACACCTCTGCATCAGCTTTGTTATTGAGTACATCACTAGATTCTTTGAAATGTTTATGGCACTTGTATTGTCACAAAAGATTGCAATTGGATCTTCATACACAACTCTTATATCCTTCAAAGTCTACTTCATCCATAACACTTGAGTGCAACAACATGCTGCTACAATATACTCTGCTTCTGCAGTTGACAAGGATATTGAATCTTGTTTCTTGCTCAGCCATGAAACCAGTCTATTTCCCAATAAGAAGGCACCTCCACTTGTACTCTTTCTATCATCAACATCTCCGGCCCAATCCGCATCTGTATAAGAACTGAGTGAAATCATTGTTCTTTGGATACCATAAGCCATAATTTGAAGTACCTTTCAAATACCTCAAGATTCTCTTAACTATCATCACATGTGATTCTCTTGGATTAGCTTGAAACCTTGCAACAAGACAAACTGCATGCATAATATCATGTATAGTTTGGGTTAGATAAAGCAATCCTCCAATCCTAGATCTGTATTTTTTCTAATCAACCTTAGGTGATTCATCAATTTTGCTCAACTTGCAACCAGTCACCATGGGAGTACATACCGGTTAAGATTCTTCCATCCCAAACTTCTTCAACAACTCTTTCACATACTTAGACTGAGATATGAAGATTCCTTTATCTGATTGATTAATTTGTAGATCCAAAAAGAAATTCATTTCACTGAACATGGACATTTCAAATTCACTTTTCATCTCATCAACAAACCTTATGCACATACTTTCACTTTCTCTAAAGATAATGTCATCAACAAAGACCTCAACAATCAAGATCTGATCATCATTAATTTTGAAGTACATATTGCTATCTACAGTGCCATTACTAATCCCAATTGCAATAAATGCCTATCTAACCTTGCATACCAAGCTCTAAGAGCTTGTTTGAGTCCATACAATGCTTTGTTCAACTTGATACCATATCACTTTGATCTGACAATTGGAATCCCTCTGGTTGCTCAATGTATACTTCCTCTTCTAATTCACCATTCAGGAAGGCAGATTTCACATCCATCTGATATACCTTAAAATCATTGCGAGCTGCAAATGCCAAAAACATTATGATTGCTTCAATCCGAGCTACTGGGGAAAAGGTTTCTTCAAAATCTATCCCTTCAATTTGAGAATATCCTTTGCATACAAGTCTTTCTTTATTCCTTACAACTTCTCCATTTTCATTCAGCTTGTTCCTAAAGACCCATTTAGTTCCAATAACATTTTTGTCAGTAGGTCTAGGAACTAATTCCCAAGTTTCATTCTTCTCTATCTACAATAGTTCTTCCTCCATTGCCTTTACCCAATTTTCATCATTGCATGCTTCATTCACATTTTTTGGTTAAATCTTTGAAAGCAAATAGTAATTAACTTGTTCCTCTATAGCTCTTCTTCTTGTTAGCATACCTTTGTTCTTGTCACCTATAATCTGATCTTTAGAATGATTGATCCTTACATACTTGGGAGTCTTGACAACACTTTCCAGAGCCTCTTCTTTATCCTGACTATCTACTTGCTCATCTTTCTCTTCAATTTCTATAGTCACAGGTTCATCTAGTTCATAACAACTCAGGTCTGATATTCTTTCTTTGTCTTCATCTACCTTCACATTTGCACTCTCAACAATCTTTTTGAGGCTCTTGTTGTAGCACTAGTAAGCCTTACTCTTGGTAGAGTATCCAAGAAAGATTCCTTCATCACATCTTGCATCAAACTTTCCTAGATCTTCGTCTCTCTTGATATAACATTTGCTTCCAAAGACTTTGAAATATTTTACTATGGGAATTCTTCCATACCACAATTCATAGGGAGTTTTAGTACCATTACCTTTCACTTGAACTCTATTTTGAATGTAGACAACAGTGTGAATAGCTTCTTTCCAAAAGACTTTCGATAGACCTTCTTCCTTCATCATTGTCCTAGTAGCCTCCTGAACTATCCTATTCTTCCTTTCCACAACTCCATTCTACTGAGGAGTCCTAGGTACAGACAGCTATCTCTTTATCCCATGCTCTTCATAGAAAATGTTAAATTCATTTGATGTGAACTCACCTCCTTTATCAGACCTCAAGCATTTGATCTTCAAATCTATTTCATTCTCAACCATTGCCTTGAAAGATTTAAACTTATCTAGGGCTTTTGTTTTATCTGTTAGAAAAGTAACCCAAGTCATTCTAGAATAATCATCAATAAGCAACATGAAGTACCTGTCACCTTGTAAACTTCTCACCCTTGTAGGACCGCAGAGATCTATATGCACTAGATCCAGCAAACCAGTAGAAAATTGTTCTTTGCTCTTAAAACTTGTCCTTATATTCTTTCCCAATTGACATTCCTTACAAATTGAGTTGGAGGGTTTCACAAGATTTGGTAAATCTTCATAACCTGACTTGAGCTTATCTTTACCATACTATCAAAGTTTATATGACACATCCTTCTATGCCACAACCAACTTTCATCTACCTGAGCCAAGAAACAATAATCATTCATTCCTTTCAATTGATAGATGTTACATTTTGTCTTCTTACTAGTAGCAATCACAGTTCTAGAGCTTTCCATGATCTTGTACCCATTGACTTTGAATCTTAGATCATATCCTTTGTCACACATCTGACCAACACTCAAAAGATTATGCTTCAAACCCTTCACATACAGAACATTATCAGTTTATACTTTCCATCAAATGAAATAGATCATTTTCCACAAATCTTACTAGCTGCATTATCTCCAAACCTAACCAGTCCTCCATCATACTTTTCCAAACTTACAAACTTACTTTTGTCACCGATCATATGATGTGAGCATCCACTATCAATAATCAATTTGTCCTTATCTTTCTCAACCTGAACAGTCAAGGCACTTTCTTCTACTAGTTTTTCATCCTTCACACATCTAGTAGAATTAGTAGACACAGGATCTTCTTTAATAGAAATAAACAGACAATCATTTGCACTAGTAGTAGCATCATCAAATTCATCATCAGTCACAACTTCATCATTAAAATCTCTAACATAGTAGCATTTCTTTGGAACTCTAGGTTTGCTCTCATATATTTTCTTATTTCTTTCAATTCTTTCAGGACATCTGGAAGCATAATGACGTACCTTACCACAAGAGAAACATTTCAAAGGTAGTTTACCTTTGAACTTACCAGAGCCTCTTTGCATCCTGTCAACAAAGTTAGCTTCAATTTCATCAAAGTCATCATCCACTTTATATTTCTCAGCTCTGGAAATATTTTTTGAAGTACTGGCTTGGAAAGCTGATTCAACTTTTAGAAGAGCATCACCAAATTCTCTCATCTCAAAGGCTGTAACCTTTCCAAGTAACTGAACTCTATCAATAGTTTTCATAGTCATGAATTCTTCAATAGCAGCCACTTTGTGACTATAGGATTTTGGTAGTGATCTGAGAATTTTCATCACAACTTCCTTATCAGTGAGAGTTCCTCCCATACCTTTTATTCTAGTGACAAGTTCATCAACTCTCTACATAAAGGCTATTATGTTTTCATCCTCATTCATCTTCAAGCCCTCATATCTTACTTTCAAGCTCTGTAGCTTGGCTTCTCTGACAGAATCATCTCCTTCATACAAAATTTTCAGCTTCTCCCATACCTCATTTATAGATTCAAGGTCCACAACTTTTGTCAATACTAAGTCACTTAAGGAACTTAATAGAGCATCCTTTTCTTTGACATTCAGCTCATATTCTTTGATATCATCTTCAGTTGTCAAACCACCTTCAGGCATGACAAATTGTGATAGTGTAGCTAGCCAAACTTTATAACCAAGACATAGAAGATGGCTTTTCATTCATGCCTTCTAAAGAGTATAATTTGTCCCATCAAAATGTGAAGCTTCCTTCTTGTAAGACATCCTGGATCTTCCTCAAGCTGTTAGGCTTTCTTCAGAGGAACCTTGCTCTGATACCAATTGTTGAACTGCACCAGACAACTAAGAGGGGGGTGAATCAGTTGTCCTAAAACTTTTAACCAAATATGATCATCAACTTATTAATTATGTATATTCAGATACACCCATGAAAGAATCAAATGACAAGCTCAACACAAAACCATAAACAACACAGGAGACACCAGATTTTTACGCGGAAAATCCTAAAAGGGAAAAACCATGGTGGGTGTTAGCCCACAAAAATATATGAGTTATATCAATACCAAAAAATAGAGGCTCACTACCCAAATTGCTCACTGCAAAGAAAGGCTCACTACCTATGGATGGCTCACTACCAAGGGGTGGCTCACTGCCAAAAGGTTGAACTGAGATAATAGAATCTACTCCATGCCAAGGTTCAGTTCCATTGAAGCACAAAAACACCTCTACTTTGCTCTACTTCCTTACTTCACTTTATCTTCGCATCTTCACACTTAGATACTTTTTCACGACTCAATTACAAGTATTTATATACTACATAAACCTTGGAATGATCATCAAGGTCAGCATTACAATCATCAACTATTGGAACAATCTCCAAGGTCGACATTACAAACATACATAAAATAGATCTTGACCTAATACAAAATTATGCTAAGGAAATGTAGTAAAGATGTATACGGATCAGGCCATGCCTTAGCTGGGACTCAAACATGATCTTCCACACCACAACATGCTTCTACAATCTTCAAGAGATCTCTACAATCACTGGAATTAACCAAGTCGACTAAGACTGGTTACACGCTACGTTATTTGGGAATAATATTCAAACATGATCTCAAATCCATAATGCGGACCAATGTAAAGGTAGGAACATGATCAGGAGGTAGCCATAGGCATGTTGTAATCACCAAGTGCAACCGTACAAACTCTAACCACTTTATCCATGAGATTCTTCACACCAAAGCACATGAACTTCACTATCTTCAACTGTCATAAAAGAAAGATAGCTTGCGGACCGCTAAATCATGAACCATTGTAGTTGTAGGCACTTATCATCATCCTAGACTTCCCTCTAGAACTGTAAAGCAAAATACTTCAATGCAGAGGAATGTGGAACAAAATACTTTCTCTCTGTCACTAGTGAATAATCAGAAAAAGGAGGTTTTACTCTGGTGAATGTAACTCACTCAATTCTTCACACCGGAGGCTCAAACTTAGGATTTAGCATCTTCATACATGCCTCTAAATAACTTCCAAACCATAGACCAAGATCTTCAATATACAAGAAATGTGGAGCAAACTTTTGGACTATTCTTCAGTATGCAACTCACTGTCTTCACTGTAATTCACTGTTTCCTTTCTGATTCTTCTGTAGGGGCTAATTTTCTGAATGTCCTCAACATATAAGGCCTCTAATCAATCAAAAGATAAGAATACAGTTGACACCAATGACAACACAAATATGTTGACATCAATGACAACACAGATTAGGCACATACTTGCAACACATAGAATAATTTATAAAGGAAAGATAACACAAACTAAAAATAATATTCTACTATTCTATGCTTCCATAACAAGCTCTTAAATTATATAAGTTATCTAAAACTGAAACACAATATCAAATTATATGAATGATTGGGAAACGAACATATGATTAATGCCTTAGGCTATGGGTATAGAGTCAATGGTTAGATCTAAAGTGTAATTGAAATTTATGATGCCTTTTCTATTCCAAGCAGCCAAGAGAACTTTGATCTTGTCTTGTAGGACCTAGGCTATCAATTACCTATCATTCTGGAAACTCAAAATCTAGTTAGTAATCCCTTAGACCAATTTACAGCTTCATCTATGAGTTATGAGAGACCTCCTATAAGTTAAAATAAATATTTAGCAACAGATTTACAATTTTCATTAAACACCAATTGACATATTCTTAACAAAAGTATAGCAAGTGTATACATAGGAAATAAAATTCCCTAAATCCATAAATAGTAAAATCGAGACAATTCAAAATTCTAAAGCTAGAATGTCTTATATTGATTTCTCAAAAAAGCAATACATGAGAGTGATACAACAATATGACTCAAACTTGCTCTATATCCTTCTATTTATTGAAAATTCTCTAGACCTTACAACACATAAATTCCCTCAAAATACACAATGTAATGAAACATTTTCCCATTTATAGGAGTAGACAAGGTTCATCTCATGGATGATTGACACTTGTCTATCCTGTTTATGATCTAAAATCTATTAAGGAGTTAACACTCATGGGAGTGCTCACGTGGGGTTTCTTTCTAAACATGTGAAAGATGATATATGAACTAAGAATAGCTTGGAAACCATATGGATGCAGTTACAAGGAATCCATCTATCTTGATTTCCTTAGCTCTCGACCATGTTGTACCCTACCAAAAACAATGGACCACCAATTGCAGCAAACAACTTCTTACAAACATCATCATGTTCAAGGTGCCCTAGTAAAAGACAAGGGGATAAGCTAGAAGCATGAGTATGAGATTCCACTAAAATTATGGTTAGGAAATGGCAGTAATGAATTATCCATTAGTCCCACTAGTTAAGAAGGTTTTGTAAGCCTTCCTTCCAGTTCATTTAAGTGTCCACATATAGTAGATAGCTGTCTTGGCCGCATGTTGGAGGACATTGCAAGGTTAAAAAGTAGGACCCTGACTACAACATCTTAGGCACAGAGATGAGTTTAAAATAGATTAACATGCTTAATGAGCTCATGCCACCAAAGGAGGATAGATAGCCAAAATGAGGACAAGGTAAAACTAAATATACCAAACATGGCATAATCCTCTTGCCAAACCCTCCTTTTCCATGACAATAGAAGACACTTGGAAAATCTATTTTAAAAATTAAAACTAATTTGAAATGCATAAGTGTCATTCATGTATAAATAGTAGATTTTAATGATCATCTTTACCTTGGAAAATTCATTTCAAGCAAGATCTATAGGTGCAATGTGTGACATAAATGCACATACCTCTTGTTAGGACCCTTTGATCACTCCAATAGGCAAGGCTCAACATTTAAAACAAATCCTACCACCGCCTCCTCAAATGTCTCATTTTGGCTCACTTGAATAGGGATGTGATGGCATGATATAATATGTGTGTATATGTATTACACTTTTGCAAGGATAGAATACATCAATCAATACTCCTTTGCAAATATTTTTGTGCATTCATCAAATTCCTCACTAGCTAACCATCCTGCTTCCAATATAGTTTTGATTTTATTAATATTGGTCGTGTACCTGGCATCTAGTGTTATTCTTGTAACTTCCTTGATAAAGTTTTCCATTTTGTTTTCTAGCACAAGAGCCTTGTCGACCTATAAACTAACTAATATAGGATCAATCTTGTTGCCCTAAAGGACGAGATTAATCCATAAAAGCATCAAACTTCCAAAGTCACCCTTCCAATCATATATTTTCCTTATCTACCTAGTAGATTCCACAACATCAAGGATACCAAGATTGACTAAGGATTTAAATTCTTCTTCTTTTTCCCTCAACAATAATTATAGTTTATTCAAGAATGTTGAAACATCATTGAGGAGTTTTGTTTCCTTGAAGATAGTAGAGATTTTGATCAGGCTATCAAGGTTGTACTTGGAATTCTTAGGGATGATCTTCATCACTATCATTCTGGGAATCCACTTAACATTGAACTCTAGCAGTTTTAGACTTACTTCCTACATATGTTTAGTGGCCTTCTTGAAATTGATATGACATTCCCAGAAGTCATTAGTTAGCCTCACCAAATTAGAAAATCTAGCTTTCAAAATCCCTTTGACAATGTTTTCCACATCTTTCTTGTATTGAAGAGTCCATTGCTTCTCCTCTTGTAGAGCTTTAATTTGGTCTAATAACATTTGGTCATCTCTATGAGAAGTCCCTTCATGAATAGCACCTACTTCAAACCTACGAGTTCATACAATCATTGCCCTAATTTATTGCAACTAATTTTTTATTTGGATTTCTCTTCTCCCAACTCCTTATTCAACTTGATCACATCCTAAACTAGGGAACCATAGACCCTCTATAATTTCCTACTAATTGCTTCATTGAATTGAGAAATGTGAACATTAAGAGTTGTTGCCTCTAGAGTTGGTGTATTTGACACTCTTTTAATAATTAGTGGTCCTAATAGTCCTTGAGGATCTTCATAGACTTGAGTCTTATAATGATCACGAGATATAGACCATAATCTCAAGGTTTACTAATGTGGAAAATACTTTGATCCAAAATAAAATTTCCTTGCTTTCTCAATATCCTCAAAAACATCTCCACTTTCTATATTTCTTCTAACAATGTCAGAGTCAAGCATTGATGAAATATCCCATCATGGTAATAATAAGTAGTAACTTTCTCTCACTAACTTCCTTGGCTTCTCAAGAGTGATATGCTCACATCTTATGTTAAAAATAGAGGTGCTTTCTATTGAATCAGGATCATGGCCAAAGGCCTTGGAAAACTCCTACCTAGCACTTAAATCATTAACAACACATGTTTTCAATTTAAAAATAAAATTCTTAAACTCCTTAGTTCTAATGAACTGGTCATCTACAATGAACTATTCACAAGCGTTGGTTCTGATATCATTAATTATTTTGTCACCCTCAAGGTCTCCTAACATAGTGACAGTGTTGGGGCATAGTGGCCTAAATTCTCTAAGTATGTTCAAGGGACTTAATAGCTTTCACAAAATTTCCCCCTACAGGATCAAATTCATCTACTCCTTTAGCCTAGCTACATGACACTAGAGGAACATGTGGAACTACTAACTACTTCTCTTCTTGTAGTGGACTCGAGGATTCTTCAATCAACAATCCTTTTCCCTTATATTTTGTTGACTCAAGGATATCCTCTTGATGAGCAGTCTCAACCCTAGAAGATCATGAGGCTAGTGATTTAGGGACTAGCACAGAAGGTGTTGGGGTTTGAATTATAGTGGCCTTGAAGGAACAATGCTCGTTGACATATCATGACTTGAATCCATTCTCTTAGATATTGAATCTCTAGGTAGAAACCCTTGAAATTAGCTAGAACATTCTCTATGTGGTGTGTCTCAGCCACTCTAATCTTGAACCACTTTTTTTCCTTGTATAATTTTCCTTCTCATCCTCGAAAGCCTTAATGAGGTCCACATGCTCATCATATTCATGCATGTATCTAGCCAAGCCAATCTGCCTCCTTACATTATGAATAAAGCCTTTAGGGTCATATGCTCTTGACGTTGCAAATTCCATGCCATATTTACAAATCAAATATGAGATTCTATGATATCCCTCCTTGGCCAATATAACAAATTCAAAAAAATTGGTTTAAGAAGGAAGGATTCCCCTTCTTTTGTGATTCCTAAAGTTCTCATAATTTGCATTGTTCATTTTCCATATAGCCTGTACATAGGGAATTTTTTAAGGTACTCTAGCTAGTAGTTTATGGGGCATAGGTTTAGACCCAAAGACTCTTATGACTATATACCCTTCATGCAAAAACCAATCATCCCAATTATGTTTCTCAATTAGATCCAACTTGTTATCTAGGGGTCTATCTAAATGAGGATTCCATATTTGCATAGGCTTGTGCATCCCCTTTGATGATTTACTAGAATATATCTAAATATCTAAATTTTCTTCCCAATATCCAACAAACACATAGAGATAAATATGGAATAGCAAGGGTACCACTTAAAAGATTTCTCCATCCCCTACTTTTTAACATTTTCCTACCCTTCTCATAGGTGTTTGGTCAAGAAGTTAGTGAAATCATATAAGTTGTTTAGGTGCATACTCTAAATATTTGAAGAAAAGACCAATGCACTTTAGGCATAATGGGGTTTTAAATTGGTAAGTATCCTTGAAGAAAAAGATTTCATTGCCAGTGGTTCAATTTAAATTCTAGAATGGGTTTCATCTTCTCTCCTTGCCCCTATCTCTATAATTTGGCAATCATTTTCCCTATAGCTACACTTGAGCCTATTGTATATAATTCCCATGTGATTCATATCTAATGAGGATTTAGCTTTAGGGTTTAAGAGGAAAACCTTTTGGAATAGACTATTATCAATTATGAAAACTCTACCACCTTTGGCATCATACATAGTGTAATCTTTTAGGTTATACCTTTCAACTATCTAATCAACTAACTAAAGGTCAACAAAATAATTCAAGACCACACATTTTCCCAAGTTGAATCTCCATGCATTGCACAAGGGGATTCAACTACATGATTTCCTAAAGAAAGAATTGAACAAGGTTTCCCCACTCTTAAAAGCGATTGGGTCTCAAATTTCAGCTTTGTAGCCCTCCAATAAACTAGTTAAGACTCCTCAACTAGTGGCTCTTTTGAAAGGCTTCATGGCCCAGGGAAAATTTTATGTTACGTCTTGCAAGGATTTTCTTTTTGAATACATGGAAAGATATGTAGGTAACCTAGCTTAATAGGGATTTTAATTTCAAGGATACAATAAAAACTTAGGGTGAAAGTAGAACAGTTTGTTGCACCAAAAATTTGAATAGTTTTGTAGGCAAGAATAAATTCTCTTTAAAAAATAGAACATAATCCAAAGAATACATACTCACCTTTCTTACTCTTTTGATTGGTGAAGAGGGATGAATATAATAATAGAATTCAGTAAGAGTTGGATACTTCGATGGGTCTGGTAATTTAGAATACTCGATTGTCCTTCAAAATTAATGAGATTGAAATAGAATTAGGGTACAATAAGAGATTAAATACATACTCTAGCTCCCTCTTCAATTGAAGTGGCTAATTACACCCATTGTCAATTAGACTTGTTGCTAATTAATGGTAGAAAATGTGTGTGTTCTTCAAAGATAGGAAGGTGGCTTAACTTGTTTGAAGTACTTCAATTCCTAGTCATTGATTTGATTGCCTCTAATAATCAAGGGTGTTGCACCATCATACTGATTCAATCTTTAAGATAAGTTGGATTATAGTGTAATCAAAGCACTTGGTGTGAGATTCTCATTGGTTCATAAAAACACATAAGATGTCACCTAATGTACATGCATCAAGCCAAGGAACATCTAAGAGTACATAGGTCACCTCATAAAGATATCAACCAACTACCAACTATCTCTGATAATTCTCTTCACAAGTGATTGGACACCTGGAAACATATGATTGAGCTGCATTATGATGCAAGTTGAAGAGAAGTGGACCCCCCTTGGTGCAATGTGGAGGTATAACTCAAGTATGGTAATAAGAAACTACCACGTGGCTTAAGATGGCCCACCACTACACTAATGAAATATTTTGTCACATTCTAGTTGGATCAAAGAAACACATGTCTAGCTCTAGTTCACCAAACTTGGAAGATTCATATATGTGGGGCCTACCAATATACTTCTCATTGGTAGAAAAGACAAAGGTTGTGATACTATGTTGGTATTGGTGATAGCTAATGTGGAGTTACTACAAAAGAGTGCACGGGACAATGATCTGATTACTGCTAGAGACTGGGAGTAGTATTTAACACAAAGCACTTAGATCTAAGTTAAGGGGGCCAATGGATCAAAGAAAAATGCATAGCTGACAATTTAGGGAGCTCAAGAAAAGGGACTTCATTCCACCATGTAGGTCCTAGTTAAGAGCAATGTAGACTTAATGCATGGTATCATTTAAACAGTGTGGAGACCATATCAAGGAGAAAACAAAACACACTAAGGGGCCTAAAGGATAAGGACTACAAACATTAGAACAACACATCTCCATGGTTCCATGCATGTAAATAGGCAGAAAAAAATAGGGGCAACACAACTAGAAAATCTACACCGGTGCTCATGTTTTGGCACTTGGTCTAACCTTCACCTCTTCTAGCAAACACACTATGTGGAAATGTTTTAGAATTTCTAGAGTGCCAACATTGGCTCTTGTTCAGGGACATATGCATTGAAAGGGCATGGCGAGAACCACAGAACTCTAGGAGAGTAGACCATAGAGCAACAATAAAAATAGAGCCCTAAAACCTACAAACACTCCACACTGAGTATAATAATAGTCAAGGCTACACTATAAAACAAAAAGTTTTAGAACACTTACACAAAACATGAAATGAGCTCAAGAAAAGTAGTATTTTAGATATAACCCATGAATAGGAAATTCCAAGAAATCTCCATTCATACTCCTCAATGAAAAAGTTTCATTGCTATAGTAGTTTTCAATGACAACAGGACCCATCCATAAAGCTTCTAATTTTACATTAATTCATAAGGGGACTTATAAATAAACTTTTTGGGAGTAGGCTAAGCAAGCCATAGTGCTAGTTTGAGTTTACCATCCAATCATTTCTTGTTGTCACCCAATATTCTCTTAACAATTTTCATCATGTTTTTATTACTAGATTCATCTTGTCCATTCCCCTTAGGATGATATGGTGAAGAGTGTGTCAAGGAGATGTCATATTGTTACATAAGTTAATGAAGTCCCTAGCTCTAAAGCACATGGCATTGTTTGCTATAACCTTCTAAGGTTCACCAAACCTAGTTATGATATTGCCCATAATGAAAGTGATGAAAACCTTTGAATTAGCATTCTTAGTTGGGATAGATTCTACCCACTTAGTAAACTAATATGTTGCAACTAATCCACCTAAATCCATTGTTGGAATTTTTAGTTATCTCACCAATGAAATTAATTTCCCATTGCTGGAAAGGTGCTTCCACATTCAACACCTTAAATGTGAGTGCACCTACATACTTGAATTTCCAAGAAAATCTTTGGCATGAGTTACACTTCCTAACTCCCTTGATTATATCAGAAAAGATTGAAGGAAACCAATATGTTACCCTCAAAATTTTATGGGTAGTTGTAATTTCTTTGAAATGCCCCCCACAATCCCCTAATGGAATTTTATTATTTCTATATGACAAAGGCACACAGGCCTACATGGTAGTCTGATGATGAGCTATAGTCCTAATCATATACATGTAAGCATGAAATATATAGAACCCTCAACAATTTCTCTCTTGGAGACATGTTTTTTTATTTTTTTTCTTTTTGTGAGTGCCTCCCTAACCTTCACACTAACCTTCTAAGGTCCTGCATGCTTTCTTATTGTCCACCTAACCCATGTTCGAAAAACCACTCCTATCACTTTCTAGACCTAATGACATGGTAGTCCACCTCCCAAGAGGAGAAATTCATACCCCTTGTTATATGTTAAAAGGGGGAAGGATGCAAAGTATGTGAATACATTAGATCAAACCCTCCTTTCACTACAACATTCAAGGACAAAACTGATCCAAGACACTACAAGATGGAAGAGGGCTCAACTACTAATTTTGTGCTCTTGTTTGCAGAGGAAAGATGTGATTCAATCAAGCTTATTATAAAACCCTAGATCTATGATAATCATCTTATAACAGTGAAACAGAAGCTGTAAATTAGGATCTGAGAGTGCCAAGATGATCAGTGAGATGTCCAAACCTATCCCTCAGAAGTTGAAATGTTAGACGACTTGAGGGCTAGCGCTTGAGTCTAGAAAGTTTAGATCTCTGATAACTCAAAACTACAAAAAAGTCACAGAAGATGCTTTGATGCTGAATTTTAGGTTTATTTGACCTGCTGGACACTGAGGCTCATGCCCTAGTCTGCTACAATGGATTTTCCAAACTCTAGTTTTGGATCTAGAATCTTTAACCTTCAAACAACTTCCTTGTACCTTCATTTCCGCAACTCCCACACCTGTAACTTGCACACATGAAGAAAGGGGTTTGGGGGTTATGGTGTTTAGGGATTTACCTTAGTCAAATTCTGGGTTAGCATTCAAGCTTTCCCAACATCGTTGCTAATTAGAGAGCGCACCCTAGTAGGGCAGAGGCTAAAGATAATCCAAATGATGTTGAAATGATTCAAACACAATGATAATGTCACCTTGGAGGTGATGCCCTTGAGAGGATGAAGATTCTTCAAATCACAAGGATGTTGATGATGAATTCAAATCTACACAAACACAATACTAACACAAGTCTGCAATAAACACAATGAATGCCTTGAATTCACCTTTGCACAATATCATAACCTTGTTATAATCAACTTTTCTATCATCAACCTAGTTACAAATAAATTCAAACACTTGTTTATATATGCTATCCCGCTAAACTTTCATAAATTAATTAAAAGATATGACAAGGGAGGACCCAATTAAGAGTCCTAGGCCGACATAGATTTGATTTTACCCTAACCAATCAGGGTGGACTTGGGCGCGGGCGCCCAAGTCCCAAGGGGCCTTTTTGGTCATGACTTAGATATAAATTGGGCCCCCAGTCCCTATTTGTCATGGGTTTTAGGGGATTTCTCATTGGGATGAATATTTTGCTCATAAAGTGTAAACATGGGGACCTAGGAGCTAAACTAGGAGGTAAAAAGGCATGTGTCCACTTTTTACTCCATAACATTTAGCCCCCACTTTAATGTGTGTGTGATCCTATGATTCAGCACATGCATTAAAATATAGTAGAAGCATATCAAAGCACATTAAACACTAGAATGAATACACCCCCTAAGTTTGAAGGTGTTAGAAACTTTTTGGTGTTGTCATTGATCTCAACTCCCAATAGATGGTTCACTTGGTTTCCAAGTGCTTTTGAGAAAATTTGATTAAAAAGTGTGCAATATGATAGAGGTGCCCTCATTATTATGCTCTGCATTTCATCCTACTTGAAGATATGCTTATGCAGGTTGGAAGTGTTGATCAGAGGTGTTCAGAGGTATTATATTCTAAGTTTCAAGTTCTGGAATGTGTAGAAGTAGAAGATGTGTTTGACAGAGTGTTTGCCTATGTAGAAGACTCTCTAGGAAAAATGAGATTGCTCCACATTTCTCCACATTGTGCGTTCCTGTCTTGCAGTTTTGGGAGAGTGCTTATATTATCTATATCCACCTTTTATTGAAGTTTCCAGTGTTGGGATGCTCTACAAGTTTAGTTCTTGTGTTGGTGATCAGTAATAGTGTGTCCTAATGTGCAGAATGAAGACATTCTTTAATTCGGATGGTTGCGGCAGTGTTGTAGGAGTTTATGATGATGATGAGTATTTTGGGAAGGTTTATGAATGCTTTGGAGTGTCTCTCTCTAGTCTGCATGATGTTCTTGGACTTGGAGAAGTGTGAATATTGCCATTATCTTAGGTTTGGCCAACCTGGCTTACTAGTGCCATTTGCGGAGGTACCTCGTGGATTGTGGATGAAATAAGCAACTTGATGATACAAATTTGAGTCTTAGTTATCCCTTGACATGGTCCACTTTCACTTCTTTCTACTCCAGAAGTGTTTAGTGCTGACCTAAGTAATGTTGCATGTGTGTAATGAACACGCTTCATTAGGATCGACCTAATTGAGATAGGTTTTCGTTATAGATGGTAAACATGAAAGATGAAGTTGAACAAAACAAGACAGAGAAGAATATGTGAATGTGAATCAAGGTTAGTGAAGTTGTGTGCAAACTTAAATGCTTATGACTCCGGAATGCAGTGAGTAAAAGGTGTCTACATTTTAGTGTGCTAGACATTGCTAGAGGCAGTGAACCAAAGGTTGTGGATGGAAAGAGTATTAGTGGTGGTTCTCTCTTGTTGCTTTGAGATAGTGAATCTCTCTGTAACATTCTTCTTCTTTCTTCTCTCTTCTAGGTAGTGAGCCCTTGGAAGTGAGCCTTTCTCTGGTAGTGAGCCTTTCTTCTGGGTAATGAGTCCTTGGCAATGAGCCTACTAATTTTTAGTGTTATTATTCATATATATTGTAATCTAATCCTCACCGTGGTTTTTTCCTTATTGGGTTTTTCACGTAAATCTGGTGTTCTTATGTGTTTGGATGAGTTTGCATTGATGTTTCATATGTTTACATTTTGCTAATGCATTATAAGTGGTAGATGTTTTGAGGCTTTAAAGTTTAACATACAACTAATTCACCCCCCCTCTCAGTTGTCCTATGCATTCTAACAAAAGGACTATCTCTAGCCCCCAGACTTAGGCAAACATAAGAAAACATTGAACAATCACATAAGACACAGTGAATACAATAAAGAAGCACACAATACATAGAGAAGACATGAACATAGTCACGCAATACAAGAAGTATACATGAAGAGAAGACATGATTAAGAAATTACATATATATATAATGCTAATTAAAGTAAACAAAACACATAGCATAGGGAGGGCCTCATCGCCGCACAACTTTAGACCATGCACAAGCACACAAAACACATACAACGTGGGGAGGGACTCATCACCACATAACTTTATACCATGCCACAAACACGCAAGACACGCAAGAAGACATGTAAAACACATGGAATAAATGAGTGTTGCATAATATGTCGTAGACATACTATACATCTTATACATAGCAAACATGAACAATAGGAAGGAGGTCATCACTACTCCACTATCTAAAACATGCCAAAAACACCTGATGGTTAAGCTAGCTACCACAACCACCAAAGAGATGCTTAAGGGTGAATGACTCAAGATCCAACCTTGCCTCGCGATGAGGACTTTGTATAAATGTACACTAGCTCAAGAGATGGACCATCCCGCCTCGTGATGAGGGCTTTTTGCTTTATAAGGATGTGCACTAGCACAAGAGATACACCATCCCGCCTTATGGTGAGGGCTTTCAAACACACTTTGTCAGTGTCAAAATAATCAAGAAGATACCATTATATATGCCCCCACCTTAAGGTTGTTGATCCCGCTTTCTGGTATCAAGCACATTAAGGTAGAATGAAAACATGCAAGGGAATGTAAGATCTTTCATAAAGCCCATGCCCCCAAAGTGACATGTGCCATGATCATCAAATGTTCTCACAATCACATCGATATGATTTTCTAAGATAATCAACAAGATATAAGCTTTGGTTAGAAAATCTTACTCTAAGATAACAACCAAATCAATTCATGAAAGTTATGCATAAATGATGTATTAGATTGCATCAAAGACCATGGCTACACTTGCAGGTTCAGAACTAAGTATAGCCATTGGGCTATACTATAGGTATCTTAGGACTGAGTGTAGCAACAAGGTGAGATACAAAACAATCCAAAGTGCGTTGAAGCAGATTGAGAGTATTGCAAAAGTTTATTACAAGAAAGTTCACAACACAAATCACAACACAGAGTGATTCTACTAGTCAAGTGTCAGATATATATATCAACCCCATATTCATATATAGACTAGGTGTCTTTACTTGCTTGTTGAAGGGACACATGGTTCGTATCAATATTTCTTTGTTTTCATCATTTGCCGACTAGTATAGTCACTGAAGAAGTTAAACAATAATAATGAGAGAGGAGACAAGAGTGACTTGGGTTTACAACATGGGAAGATGCCCCCAAGACATCCTCCATGACATTATGCCCCCAAGGCACAACACACAACAATAAAATAGAGGAGAGAAAAAAATAGAAGAATAGAGAAACAAATAGAAGAATGGTCACAACGGAGGCAGTCTCCTTGTATCCTTGACCTTACAAGAGTATCAAGGATCATCCAAGTAGATCTAAACAACACATAACACAACATAGGGGAACACAACACAAGTCCAACAACATATATATCTAGGAGGAGGCCACCATTGAGAGCAACCAGAATAGGTGCTACATCGAGTGTGGCTAAAAGATGGAGAAATACTTACCTGATTCAATGAGATATTTCATGGCGGACAATTCATGTCCATCATCTCAGGACATATCATA
The DNA here is from genome assembly GCA_027924645.1 of Cunninghamia lanceolata. Classification (NCBI taxonomy): domain Eukaryota; kingdom Viridiplantae; phylum Streptophyta; class Pinopsida; order Cupressales; family Cupressaceae; genus Cunninghamia; species Cunninghamia lanceolata. The sequence goes on from BSBN01001028.1 coordinate 633,203, forward strand.
TTTGCTAATATTGAATTAACATTAAGAGTAGGACAATGGTAGGCTTTGGTGGGATTAAAAGAATGGTATCTAATACCAGCTATGTAGTTAATTCCAACAACCTATAAAGGTACTTTGATTCCTTGTTTTACACCACAACCATTACCTACATAGTCACAATTTTTATAAAGGATTTTAAATCCTCGACAGTAGAGGGAGGTCATCTCTTTAGAAGATGGTGTGGCCTCATAGGTCGCATAATCTGTAGTATAAGTAATAGTGTTATCTTCTTTATTGACTAAAGAAGCTTGAGATTTTTTAGGTGTTTCCACAGATTGTTCAGATGATATTGACACAACTTTTCATGTTTCAGTGTTATTAAGTTTATACTCCCCCATAAAGGTAGGAGTAAAATCTAATGAACCCCAATCATCACAAAAAAGTGCATTCTATGTTGAATCTTGCACAACATTATCTACGGCAAGAGATATTGATGAATCAACTTTTAAATTACTGAGAATCTTGTGATCGACAACTTGTTTTTGCATTTCAATTTTATTTTGAGGTAAAAAGGATGAGGTTTAATGTTTTCTTTAGTTTGAATCCTCCTTTCCACAAAACATTCCAAGGGATTTTCAACCAAGTGCCTCACCTATCAAGAGGAGAGTCAGCTATCAGATTTGAGTTGCCACTTGGTTTTTTGCTGGGAAATTCAGATGTGATCACACAAGTTTGCCAATTAATGCCTTTATGCCCTTAAAACCCTAATTTAAGAAAATAGTAATCAAATCCATGAATTACGACAAATGCCACAGGAAATAGACAGAGGGCAGAGAACCTTAACTCACTATTTTTTGCAGTCAAAAAATAGGAAAATCTGGGACAACGGTGATGGCACCCTAGTCCAATGCACAACTTTTTCCACATAGTCCCGATCTCCTTCTGGCACTAATCTTTGCTATGTCTTTTATTTCTCTTGATCTAAAAATGGAGGACAAGGTTGATGGAGCCCTTGTCCCAAAAAGTTGAACAGTGTCCGCTTCTTTTTAGATCTAGAATCTTCAATGTCTGCCTTCCTGCTCTGCAACACCACTTTCTCTAGATCTGACACCGGTAACCTGTAATCATAAGGAGTGTGGGAGGGGGTTGTGGTGTTTAGAGGCTTGCCTCGGTCAAGCCCCAGAGAGACATTCAAGTCTTCCAAACACTGTTCTCAAAGAGAGTGCATGCCCTTGGGAGGTAGAGGCAAAAACCAAATGATAATGATTGTAAAGTACAATAAATGATACCTTGATGATGAAGCTCTCATGGAAAGAAGAAGCTCTTCAATGCCATGAGGAGAAGATGTAATCCAACCTACAAACAAACACAATAACAATTCTATGCTCTGTAACAGAATGATAATCACAAGTATGCCAATAGCTCAAGTTTACAATAATCTTCTAGTTTGCAAATGATAACCTAAACATGCTTATATATGCAACTATTAAGATTCCTACCAAGAATTTTGTATTTGAAACTTATGATGTCAGCCTGGAGACCAAATAATGGTCACAAAACTGACATTTCAAATTAGAGTAGACCCAAAATAGGGTTGGACTAGGGTGCTAGCACCCTTGTCCACCCCTTGTCTTTGCTCAAAACTCAATGAAGTCTAGCCCCCTAGGTCCTATTTTCCACATGACCCATGGGTTTTCTAATTGGGAGTCTGATTTAACATGTAAAATGCTCTAAATGCAAATCTAAAGACCTAGGAGCTAAACCTTTAGGAAAAAGCCCCCAAGGGTGCATTTTTCTGACATAACATTTACCCCCACTTTAATGTATGTATTAAATGCTAGGCCAATACATGTATTAAAGTAAGGTCGACAAACACACAAAACACGCCAAGCATGGAGAAGACATGCCAAACACATTGAAGACAATGAAAGGTACACAAAACACGGAGAAGACAGTTACAATCATGCAAAACACAGAGGATACAGCATTGAAGACACGTAGAGCATAGAGAATACAATGAATGTAGTGATTCTTTTTTATTTTTCCATATGAGATGCAAAATGCAGGTACAAGGAAAGTAAACAAACAAATCCCAAAAAGTGTAGAGGAGTTGTTCACCACTGATCTTGCACTTTTTGAGAACAGACATGCCAAACAAAATCCCAAGGTGTAGAGGAACTATTCACCACTGGTCTTGTACCTTGAGAACAAATAGGCCAAACAAGATCCCAAAGTGTAGAGGAGCTCATCACCACCAGTCTTGCACTTTGAGAACAAGCACACCATACACACACACACTGAAGACATAGAGAAAACATGACAGACAAGTGATGGAGTGTTCCTATTGCTAGGCTCATCACCATCTCAGGCACATTATAGGTACACACTGACGATTAGGTTTCGTCACAACAACCGCTAAAAACACACTTAAGGGATGAGTTAGTCACATAACCACTCCTCACCTCATGATGAGGACTTTTGAAAATGACAAGATAATGCAATCTGCTCTAAGAAATACACCATCCCCACCTCATGATGAGGGCTTAAGATAAAAGGATATGCTTGATATCCCACCTCCACAGAGGGCTTAAATGATTTGATTTGATTTTTAGATTGTTCAAACATGCTTTACTATCATCTAAAGCAGACAATTTACCTTATATATGCCCCCACCTTAAGGTGGTTAATATCGCGTACCGATATCAAGCACATTAAGGTAGGAAGAAAACACACAAGGGAACACGAGCTCTCACAAAGCCCATGCCCCCTAGAAGACATGTACTTTACGATTTCCAAATGTTCCCACAAACACATCCCTACAAGAAAAGTTTTAGTGTCTAAATAAATTTGATAAACAACAATGCATATGATCAACTACATGAAAGAGCCAAGCAAGGTGATATTCATGATAAACAAAGTGCATGGAGCAGCAATATTGTTAAAGTGTTGTTAGCAAGATAAGATAACATCGACATCAACATCAAGATAGTGAAATCATGGAGTGATTCCACTAGCCAAGCGTTAGATAAAATGTTACAACCCCATCGTCATATATGGACTAGGTCCATTTTTTGATTACTCATGAAAGGGACATTAGGTCTGCATCAGTATAATATTTTTTTGTCATCCATCTGCTAGATGAAAACACTAGAGGAAGGTAAACAATTAAAGAGAGAGGAGAACAAGAGTCTTAGGGACAGTCACATAAGAGGATGCCCCCAATTCACCAACCACAACGCTATGTTCGTAAGACACAACACGCAACAATGAAATTAGAGGAGAGGAGATATAGAAGAATGATGATACAAATAGAAGAAGGTCACAATAGAGGCAGTCTCCTAGTATCCTTGACCTTACGGGAGAATCAAGGGTCATCCTAGGAGGCCTAACAACACATAGCACATCACGGGGGAAGCACATCACAAGAGATAAAGGTTAGAGATACTTACCTGTAGAGAGGCCCATGCTAGAAGTCATCATCAAGGAGGCCATCATCCTCCCAATCCTGAATGCTAGATGAAAGTGGTTTGTAGGGTACCAAATCCCAACTGTTGTTCTTGTTTTCAACTTGTTCATCTTTAAGTTCTTCTTGATTCTCAATGTTAGCTTGAATGTTCTCTTGTTCATTTGCGAGCCATTGGGCATAAGCTTGTCTTCTCCTTCTCATTTATTTTGCTAGTCTGTTTCTTTTCATCTTGTTGCTTATCATGTTTTTCCATTGTCTGCACATTAGAGGAGGAAGCACCATGTTCAAATCTCATTGGTCTAGGTGGGATATTTTGTTGTCGATGAAAGCCTCCCAATCCATTGAAGGATGATGGGGGAGGAACCTCAACATATATGTCATTTCTCTGTGGACAAGGTGGGTCATGAGACCTTTCCTTATCCACATTCCTTTTGTCAAAAATTTCATTAAAGCCATAATAATCTTGTTTAATGCTTATTTATTGTTCTTCTCTTATTGGTTGCAAAGGAGACCTACCCACTCGAGCTAATTGTTTTTCTTTGTATTTTTTGTATTCTATGAAAGTTCTATCTCTTTGTGGCTCAAGATCTATCTCAGGTTGTGGCCAAAAGTAATCAAGAATAAATTTCTTGTCCTTAGTTGGAGGTTGATAGTCATTATGATAGATAGTACAGATCTCTCCACGCAAAGGAAATTTTATACATTTGTGAATAGTGGAAGGAATAGCATTCATAGCTTTAAGCCAAGGATGTCCAAGTTTTACTTGGAAGAGGTCAGATAAGGGGATTATATCAAATGATTGATCTACATCTTTATCATAGACCGAGACCATTAGAGTTATCTTGCCAATCGGTTTCATGTAAGCTCCATTATGTGTTTTAATTCTCAAATCCGATGGTTCATAAGATTCTTGTGCCATTTCATGTTTAAGGAGGAAGTCTTTTGTGACCACATTTGTAGTGCAATTAGGATCTATGAGTTTTCCATGCATAGGTTGTTCCATTATCTTTACCATGATATAAAGAGGCCCTTCGGTATTTACCATTTCTTTGGCATGAGGTGTGAATGTTATTTCAAGCTTAGGGGCTCTTCTTTTCAAATGAGGCCTAGGAACAAACCTAGCATTATTACTATATTAAGAAGCCATTTTTATTTTTCAAAAGAGTGTCAAATCATATTTTCAAGATCCTCCAAAACTTATGCAAAGGGAAATGCAAAAAATGATGTCAAATATGCTCTAAAATGCTTGATTTTTCAACTTTTCTCGATGCAAACAACTGAAAGAAGAGTTGTTGTAAATATTTTCAAGAGGGAAATTAACTGATATTACTAAAAAGAGTTCAATAATGCAATAATACCTTTCACAAAACACTTTTGAAGCAACTCTAGAGAGTCAATAAGTCAAAACCTAGTGAAAATAGGCTAAAATATGCTAATTTTCACCAAATTTTCATGCAAACAAATGAAAGAAGAGGTGTTGTGAAGATTTTAAAGAGGGAAAACAAATTATATGCCTAAAAATAGTCCATCAATTCAATAATATCTTTCACAACACTCTTTTGAAGCAACTCTAGAGAATCGATAAGTCAAAACCTAGTGAAAATCGGCCAAAATATGCGTTTTTTTACCAAATCTCCATGCAAAAGAGTAGGGAAGCAGGTGTTGTAAGGAAAATCATGATGGAAAAAAACTTATAACAGTAAATACATCCACCTAATGCCAAAAAATATGTTACAACATGCTTCTAGTGCCTCTCTAGACCAAACCCTAGTGTAAATATAGCAAAATATGTCGATTTTCACAAAATTTCAATGCAAAGGCTCAAAATAAAGGGTGTTGTAAGGAAATTGAGAAGGGGAAGAAAATTATAAGGCTAATAACAGCCAATTAGTGCAATAAAATCCCTTACAACATGCTTGGAGTGCAAATCTAGAAAGATGATAGGCTCAAATCTAGTGAAAAATGCAAGTTTTCAAACCCTAGACATGAAATTTCACAAGGAAGCCACTATAGTGAAACACTAAAATCAGAGATCAGATCTAATGAGTGTTTTGAAAAGGTAGTAAAATCTGAGACAAGATTTTGAATACAACCTTAGCTCATGCAAAACTAGGTTTTCATGAAAAATGCAAGATTTCAAGCAAATTTTGACAAATCAAGCATGCAAATGAATGCCAATGAATTGTAAATGATGAATTTATGTATTTTGGATCAGATATAATGTAAATGACATAAATTAATTTAAATTAGATGCCAATTAATTCAAATTTCACAAAAATGCAAGCTTTATATGCCAATTTTTGCAAATTTTCCAATTTTTTTGTAATTTTTCAAATGCAATATTGAAAATAATGAATTGAATGATGATGAATCTCAGATCTGATGTAAAAATTAGAGAATTAATTAATTTCAATTGAATGAATGCAAACTATGTCAAAAATCAAACCCTAGAATGCATTTTTTTTCAATTTTTCCAAATATATCATTTTTTTGTAAATTTTCCAATGCAATAGTATGAATGAATACAAATTTGTCAAACAACACTCAGCAAGGTGACAAAAAAGTTCAAAAACATGGGTTCACCAAAAATTTTTGGGTTAAAAAGGATGAGGGTTAAATTTTTCTTTAGTTTGAATCCTCCTTTCCACAAAACATTCCAAGGGCTTTTCAATCGAGTGCCTCACCTATCAAGAGGAGAGTTGGCTATTAGATTTGAGTTGCCACTTGGTTTTCTATTGGGAAATTCAAATGTGATCACACAAGTTTGCCAATTAATGCCTTTATGTCCTTAAAACCCTAATTTAAGAAAACAATAATCAAATATGTGAATTACAACAAATGCAACAGGAAATAGACAGAGGGCAGAGAACCTTAACTCACTATTTTTTGCATTCAAAATATGGAAAAATCTGGGACAACAGTGATAGTACCCTAGTCCAATGCACAACTTTTCCTACATAGTCCCAATCTCCTTTCAACACTGATCTCTGTTATGTCTTCTATTTCCCATGATCTAAAAATAGAGGACAAGGTTGATGGCGCCCTTGTCCTGAAAAGTTGAACAATGTCCGCTTCTTTTTAGATCTGAAATCTTCAATGTCTATCTTCCTGCTCTACAACACCACTTTCTCCAGATCCGACACCTATAACCTGCCATCACAAGGAGTGTGGGAGGGGGTTGTAGTGTTTAGAGGCTTGCCTCGGTCAAGCCCCAAAGAGACATTCAAGTCTTTCGAACACCGTTGTTAGAGAGAGTGCATGCCCTTGGGAGATAGAGGCCAAAACCAAATGATAATGATTGATAAAGCACAATAAATGATACCTTGATGATGAAGCTCTCATGGAAGGAAGAAGCTCTTCAATGCCATGAGGAGAAGATGTAATCCAACGTGCAAACAAACACAATAACAATGCTATGCTCTACAACACAATGATAAGCACGAGTATGCCAATAGCTCAAGTTCACAAAAATCTTCTAGTTTGCAAATGATATCCTAAACATGCTTATATATGCAACTATTAAGATTCCCACCAAGAATTTTATATTTGAAACTTATGATGTTGGCCTGGAGACCAAATAACGGTCACAAAACTGACATTTCAAATTAGGGCAGACCCAAAATAGGGCTGGACTAGGGTGCTATCACCCTTGTCCACCCCTTGTCTTTGCTCAAAACTCAATGAAGTGCAGCCCCTAGGTCCTATTTGCCACAAGACCCATGGGTTTTCTCATCGGGAGTCTGATTTAACATGTAAAATGCTCTAAATGCAAATCTAAAGACCCGGGAGCTAAACCTTAATTAGGAAAATGCCCCCAAGGGTGCATTTTTCTGACATAACAAATTTGTAAAAAAATGTTCAGCTCTGGATCGGCTTCAATGGTGTGAAGTTTATTTTCATAAATAAACTTTAGTGATTGACGAAGGGTAGACAAAACTACCCCATAGCATGAATCTATGGTCTACTGAGAATCATATTATATGAAAGTGCACCAGGCATGACATGGAACAGGGTAGATAATGTCACGGGTCCAACCTTTACATATAAATTTATGGTACCCAGGGATTCTCTACCAACATTGGCAAAGCCACAGATGTTAAGTTTATCCAATTTAATTAAATATTTATCAACCTTGATTTTGTGTAACAAATCAACACCACAAACATTAAGAGTCGATCTATTGTCGATCATAACTCACTTTATCAACTTTTTGTTAATTGTGACAAAGATTAGAAGAGGATCATGTTTATTTTGAACTTTAGTTGACGGTAATTCATGTTGCTGAAACAAAATATCCATTTTTTGTCACATGCATACAATCTAACAGAGCTGCTACATCATTAGGCTTAATAGCATGTGGTACAATCACCTTTTGTAAAGTGTCCTGGAGCATTTCATGGTATGTAGGTGATGTTTGTATGAGTTCCCAAAGAGAGATCTTAGTGGGAGTAGCACAAAGCTGCTCAAAAAGATCATAATCTTGACCACCTTTATGAGTAAGATGGGGTGGTTGAGGAAGCATAGGTTGAGAAGTTGATAAAGTGATCAGAATGTTCGACTGTTGCTTTCTTTGCTTATTATTTTGTGTATTGTATGTGTGAGCAACCATATTGTGATAGGGTTGTGATGACACATTTTGATACACTTGATTTCTATGAGTAATTTGTTTTGAAAAATTAAGAATATAACCCAGGGGTCTAGGTGGTGTTGAAGCACCTTGAACCGTAATCACTTGTTTGAAGTGAGGAGGCACATTGGGTGCCCCATGCACAATGAGTTTAGGAACATTAGTACACATCCATTATCCCCTTAGTAGGTGAGATAAGTCTATTAGTGATGATTGAATTAAAATTGTTTTGATTTTGATTAGGCCCAACATCCATCCCTAAAGGATTTAATGTGAGAGACCTTTCTTCATCCATCAATGCTTCGTCTTTTGAAGGGAGAGCATTGGAATGAAGAGAGGGTAGGGTGATATTAAGGAATGTATCAATTATTTCATCATCTTGCACCAAAATGTCCTCATAAGTGGGAACAACTTTGAGAGAGGGATCCAAATCACCATCATCTTTCTCATGACAATTCATGGAGATGAAATTAGTAAAGTCCTTTAATATCAAAGGATATTTATTTGTAAGAGTTTTGAAGTTATTAAAATCAGATACATAGTCAAGGATTTCAAATGAAGAGCATTTAAATATATCCTTATCATACATGGATTGTATATGAGTCAACACATAAGGATGCATATTAATGAATTTGAAAATTCTTTCAAAATCTTTAATATATGCATGCAAAGATACCAAAGAGGAACAATTAGAAGGTGCCATAATGAAGTGTCTTCCATTTATCAAATGCCATCGATATGAGAGACTTTTGTACACCACAACACTAGTTTGTGGAAATCAGGTTTTTGAAAATAAAAAGCATACTAATTTCACTAAAAACATAGTAAGTATGATAGAAATAGTGTTACACAACAAGGCAAGATGAATGATTGAAAAGTTTACTTAAAGAGGTGTGAAGAAAGTGTGTAAAACCCTTAATGTTGAAATACACAGTGTGTAATTGCAAAATTTGAAATTTTAATGCAAGGACACACAATGAAGCAACCCTAAAACTAAAAATTAGATTTGAATGAGTGTTAAAAAGAGTAGAAAAATTTGAAATAAGATTTTGACTACAAACCCTAGCTTTTGCAAAAACTAGGTTATATGAAAAATGCCAATTTTTAACAAAACCCTAGCAAATGAGATATGCAAATCCAAAGTATGATATCATGAAATGATTAATTGGTGTAATTTGTCTCAGATCTGATGTATAAATCAGATTTTCAAATGTTTCCAATGATATGCAAGGAAAACAATGCAAAACTATGCCTTTATGCAAGCCTAGGATGCTTATTTTTTTAATTTTTTCAAATGTATGCAAGATTTTTCAATAAAGAATGATAAATATGATATGAATTAATGCAAGATCTGATTTTAAAACTCAACAAGATGCAAATTCTTTAAAACACAAGTTCACCAAAATGTTATATGTTAAAAGGGGGGAGGATGCAAAGTATGTGAATACACTAGATCAAACCATCCTTTCACTACAACATTCAAGGAAAAAATCGAGCCAAGCCACTACAAGATGGAAGAGAGATAAGATACTAATTTTGTGCTCTTGTTTGCAAAGGAAAAGATATGATTCAATCAAGCCTATTATCAAACCCTAGGCCAATCAATGCTCTAAAACCTAGATCTATGATAATCAGCTTATAACAGTGAAACAAAAACTGTAAATTAGGATCTGAGAGTGCCAAGATGATCAGTGAGATGTCCAATGTCGGAGGACACAGGGGCTAGCACTTGATTCTGGAAAGTTTAGATCTTCAGTAACTCAAAACTGCAAAAATATCATAGAAGATGCTCTGATGCTGAATTTCAGGTTTATTTGACATGTTGGACACAAGGGCTCACGCCCTAGTCTGCTACAGTGGATTTTTTGAACTCTGTTTTTAGATCTAGAATCTTTAACCTTCAAATAGCTTCCTTGTACCTTCACTTCCACAACTCTCGCACCCGTAACCTACACACATGAAGAAAGAGGTTTGGTGGTTGTGGTGTTTAGGGATTTGCCTTAGTCAAATCCTGGGTTAGTATTCAAGCTTTCCCAACACCGTTGTTAATGAGAAAGAGTGTCCTGGTAGGGCAATGGCTAAATTTAATCTAAATGATGATGAAATGATTCAAACACAATGATAATGTCACCTTGGAGGTGATGCCCTTGAGAGGATGAAGATTCTTCAATTCACAAGGATCTTGATGATGAATTCAAATCTGTACAAACACAATACCAACACAAGTCTGCAATAAACACAATGAATGCCTTAAATTTGCCTTTGTACAATATCATAACCTTGCTATCATCAACCTAGTTACAAATGAATTCAAACACTTGTTTATATATCCCGCTAAACTTTCGTAAATTAATTGAAAGAGCCGACAAGGGAGGACCCATTTAAGAGTCCTATGTTGACAAATTTCATTTTACCCCAACCAATCATGGTGGACTTGGGCATAGACACCCAAGTCCCAAGGGGCCTTTTTGGTTGGGACTTAGATATATAAAATGGGCCCCTAGTCCCCATTTGTCATGGGTTTCAGTGGATTTCTCACCGGGATGAATAATTTGCTCATAAAGTGTAAACACGGGGACCTAGGAGCTAAACTAGGAGGTAAAAAGGCATGTGTCCAATTTTTACTCCATAACACCCCTAAGGGTATTTTTCATCATTCATTATTCTGTAACCATTTAATTAACTTTCCAAAGTCCCCCATACCTTTAATCTGCTTATTCTAACCTTTCTAGCTAGGTCACTCCTATTGACTTCGTGATCTCCCTAGGCAACCCTATAGCTAAAGTGTGGTCTCTAGGGGTGACCTACCTTGCTAAAAGGGGAAACCCACTTTCCTCATGTGTTCTTCCTTGTTTTAGGCCTCTAAAACCATTTTCAACCCTCCAAGACCACTTTCCACTTTCAAACCACCTATTCAAACTAGTTAACCTGGGTCACCCCTATTCTCTTCAGGGTCTCCTGGGTGACCCCACAACTTAACCTGTGCCTTTAGGGGTGACCTACCCTGCTAAAAAGGGAAACCCACTTCCCGAAATGGGTGACCTTGTCATCTTTTCCATGCATATTTTTTTTCCAGTTTTAGCCTAGTTTGGCTCCATTTTTAGCTCTTGATGGAAAGCTCCTTCATGCATAACTAATTTTTCACTTTCCCTAATTATTTCTAGACTCTCAATCATTCTATTCTTGACTTCCAATAATTTTATTTTTATCTCTCAATTAGTCTTTTATTATTTCCATTCATTCTTCTATGACCTTCTCTTCAACCATTGTTCACTTCCAATTAGAGCTAGATCACTCTTCAATCAATCCTTATTAACTCCCCAATCACCACCACCATTGGTGTTGATTCTGAACCTACAAATACCCCTCACCTCTTCAAAATTATTTTCAAGGCTAGGAATACTCTTCTCATCTTCACAAGGTTTTTCAAGCTTCTTCATAGGCCTTTGAGCCTCTTAGTTTATTTCTTTAGTTTTTGTTTTTGCTGTAGACACCCAAAATTGACTCATTATCATTAATATCAAACATTGCATTATACATCATCTGCATTTGTCTAACACACTTGAACAATATCCCTAACACATCTATTTCTTCTATTAATTAAATAAATTTATATTTATTTAATTAACTCATTAACTATTTCCTCTAAACTATAATTAAACAATCTTTAATTATTTAATTATCTTCATTCTTCTATCTTTAATTAAATAAATTTTATTTATTTAATTAAAAATTCCTTTCATAAACCCACTTTCCAATTAATTAAATAAATTTTGTTTATTTAATTAATTTCTCTTATCATTTATCTCATGAGCCAACATGTGTGCCTCTTTCATTTAAAAAAGATAAGTGGTACTACATCTTTTATTTAATATCTTTCACATGTAGTACTCTTTTTATGTATACGGTCACACATAAGCCCTATCTTCCCTCCACTTGTCATCTACACATTCACCTATGTCTATCCTTCAATCTTAGCCATTCACATAGCCACCAAATCTCCACCATTGATTGATTTTGGTTGAGTTCTATATAAACACCCTCTCATTCCATACTACACACAATCCAACATTCATATAGTGTCTACATTATCATCTTGAGCCTATTGAGCACTTGAGTATTCATAGCATCCATTGAGCTTATCATCATTATCATTTATCCATCATGGCAACTTTTATCTTCATAATTGTTCATTATTGAAGAAGCAATCCACATCATAAACAAGGAATCACACAATCTAGGTGATATTGTGCTTGAATTACATGCTTTTGATTTCATTTGGATTAGATTCTTTGATGATGGTAGGGTTAGGTTTTCATGGCTATGCTTGATCTTATTAACCTGATTTTTTACCTATCACATTTTGGCACGCCTGGTGGGACTCAGCGTCCTTGATTAACTTTGCTATTTGAAGTTGTTTTTGTGAAGATCAGATTTTTCGAGCGCTTACAGCAAGTTCCAGTTGCTTTTGAGTGAAAACCAGTCACTATCTGAATATACGCATCGCTTCTGAGCTGAAATCTGCTGCCTTTAACATTTTTCAGATCGCTTATGAGCAAACAGTAGTCACTTTCTATCTATTTTGCATCACTTATACGCTAACAATGGTCACTTATGCCTTTATCTGAATCGCTTTTAATTTGACAGTGATCACCTTTAGCCAATTGAATCGCTTATTGCAAAATTAGGGTTTTTGTTGCATTCTATTTTCTTGCAGATCTAAGTCACTTATGATCCGTAACCAATCACTTCTTGTTGTTTCGCATCACTTGTGAGATTTATCAATCCGCATCTGGCGCTCTCAGCATCGCTTATGATCTATAACATTTTGCCTATGGCAGAGAACAGATTGCTTTTGATCAACAGTGGATCACCTCTGGTAAACTATGTTGCTTTCAATCTGTATCATTTGTAGTTTGTTTTTCTTCGTTACTAATTGGGTATTTGTGCAACATCTTATCGATTGTCTAAGAAAAGGAGGTTATCAAACTACTAACATATCTGTTGTAGCTTTGATCGGTCCAAGACTTGTGGTTTTTAACTAAATTAGGAACATTTGGGCTTGGTGCTTAAAATGAATCATTGCTTGCTCCGTGCTTGATTGTAACCCAAATTTAATAACAAAAGTATCCTCTCCCCTTGCCTATCAAATGGATCTTGGGTGCATGAAAACTTGTTATTATCTTTAGAGGGTCTGCCTTCTTGGTGTGAGAAGGGATACGACCCAAGCGATAATGGGATAAAGCCAAGTCCTTCCAAACTGCTATATAAGAAAAGTGTTTGTGTCGAAAGCCACAAACAATGGGTGTTTTTGTGTTATACCGACAGCCAACCTCCCCCAAAACCCTCCAAGGCGTAACCTTTGAAGGTTGGAAGACTCCAGAATGGAGAGTAGCGCTGCCACACGTATAGCCACCTGAATGGATGCCCTTATTAGCAAATTTGTGTAGTAGCCAAAAACCTTCTATTTGTTGACACAAAAGGTGGGACCTTTGAAGCCGCCTCGATTCACGTGGTTCTTAGAAGAGATAGCAGGGACAATCCTAAGGTTTGGTGAGGGACAAGTCTTTTGGAAAACCTGGATCTTGGTATGCATGAGAAGTGTGTGCCGTGGAGAGGAGCCGGTGCTACCAAGATCCTGAAGCTATCCACTTTGAATAAGCACGGCTAGGGGATTCAACAAATATAGTCCTTTCCTAGCCTAGGTTGTATAAGTTTGTGATTGTTGTGAGTGTGAGTGACTGCAATTACTATTTTCTTGTCAAAAAACCACAAATCAGACATATTGCCTAACAGACACAGTCACTTTTGAGCTTAAACTGCCTGCATACAGACAACCGAGTCACTTTTAAACAACAGTCAGCTGCTTTATGCCTAAACTAGATCACTTTTAAACAACAGTCAGCCACTTTATGCCCAAATTGGATCACTTTTAAACAACAGTCAGCCACTTTTTGCCTAAATCAAATTGCTTTTAAACAACAGTCTGTCGCCTCTGGTCTAAACTGTGTCACTTTTGATCAGCAGTAAATCACTTTTGAGTCAATATTAATCACCTGTGGAAAATTGGCTCGCTTCTGGCTAACATTGTAACCTGCTATTAGAACTAAAAATAGATCACATTTAAGCTATTACCAGTCACCTTTGGCCTTTTCTAAATCGCATTTGAGCTATTACTTGTCGCTTGTGGTCTAATACCAGCAAATCTTAGTGACAGTCGAATTAGCCACAAATCTAGCTTGCTCAGTCTCAGCATTAGCTTTCAGACCTGTCTCTCATCATTAGAAGATACCTGGACTTTGTCTCCTTCTTTGAGCTTACCAACCAATTGAATTTAATGAGCGTTTCATCTTCTTGAGATCCCAAACCAACAAACCAAACATCAAATCAATAAATTTGGTCAATCAACAAAACATCATCTCCTAACTTTAGCTTCAGCAACATCAGCAACATAACAACCTTTAGCAAACAACTTTTCCCTTGAGTGTGTGAGCTATTCTCTAGGGAAGTCCAACCAACAACAGAGTAAACAACCAACCCAACAAATCAGCAACCAAGCAAACCAAAAACAAAGCAACCAGCAACCAACCATCCAACAAACTATCATCTTTTTGGGTCTCAAAACCTTGACAAGCTAAAGTTCAGTTTTCAACATCATTCATCATGCCTCAAACTAGGAGTCAATATAGAGTTGAAATGGAAGCTAAGTTGCGAGCTGAAATGGAAGCCAAATTGCAAGCTGAGATGGAAGCTAAGATGCAACAATCTAGATCAACACCTCTTAGAGACGCGACTCAATTTACGACTGGTATGCCTCCTCATATGTTTACGCCTCATGGGTATACCATTGGATAGTCATCTTCACAACAAATGCAAGCTCAAACATTTTTGGAGACTTATGAGGAATAATCCCAAGAAGATTTATCAGAATTTTAAGATACATGAGTGGGATCAAGTTGAGAGACTTGTCTTATTTGAGCCTAATCAATACTTCTTGCAAGTTGCTCGTATGGGCGCTAAATTACCAAGAGATTTTGACATATCCACTATTAGAGAACATGATCGAAATACTCCCACTGTTGTTGCAAAGGGATCATCCACTATAGTCACACCATCCCCTATCATATCACAGATTCCATCTTCCAACACATCTCTTCCACTGCCTATTATTACTTCATTTGATCCACCATGCTTGGAGTACACTCTAGAACCTTTGATAACGCCAACCAATGTGCTCCCTTTCATTTCACAAAATTTAAACATTCCACCTTTCCATGTTCCTCAACATACTCCTTCTCCTACCATGACTATTTCCATGCCTCAAGTAACACGAGTTGTCCATGTGGCCGAAGCGCAAATGCCCCAAACATCACAAGCTATCTCCATATCCCATAGTGTGCAAGCTTCCCAAACTGTTCCAACACACTAATGGTCCAAGCTTCACAACCATCGCAACCCGCCATATCCCATGTGGATACCACATCTCATATACCTACTACTAATATGCTTTCCACTATCTCCACTAATCCATCCAA
This sequence comes from Cunninghamia lanceolata, assembly GCA_027924645.1. Lineage (NCBI taxonomy): Eukaryota > Viridiplantae > Streptophyta > Pinopsida > Cupressales > Cupressaceae > Cunninghamia > Cunninghamia lanceolata. The sequence goes on from BSBN01001028.1 coordinate 648,810, forward strand.
TACATCATATAATCCCAATGTTAGTCTTATTGACATGAGTGACCCTCCTATTATTTCTCAAGCCAATCCTAGCACAATGGTCACTTATGTTGAGCAACTTGCATCCATTCCGTCATCTTCTTACAATCCATCTTATGCTACCCAAGGTTTTCCTATTGTCACCCAACACATGACACATATCAATCCTCATGTTGTCCAAAATACAAATCCAAGTGTCCATCCTTCTTTCGCATCCACCAATCCTTCCATCACTTATCATGTCACCAACCCAACTCCAAATTCACAACCATTAACTAGTGTCAATCCATCTGCCACTTCTCATGTGATGCAAAATCTTGGTGCCAATTCATCGCAATATACCCAACCCCCGCTTGTGTCTTAAGGACAACACTCCTCAACCACATATGTGTCACATACCAATCCTTTGACATACATTGTGAGTACGCAACCTCAACAAATGGTCATGACTTCATATATCCCACAATAACAACCTCAATATACATCATATCATGTTTCACCCCCTTTGCAACAACAACAATTATGTCTAGTGGATGTTCAACAAATGATCAACCAAGCCATAGGACAAGGCAAGAAGACATTTTCCTTAGAAAACATATGCGCTTATCCATTTGACAAGTCCATTTATATGACACCTTTTCCGCCACACTTTGAAATTCCATAATTTGACAAGTACAAAGGAAAAGGAAATCCGAAAGACCATCTTAGAGCATTCTTTGTGGCATGTCTCGATGTTGCTCATGATGATACATATCTTTTGAGATTATTTCCTCGAAGCTTAGCAAGACAAGCTCTTGAATGGTTCTCTCATTTACCTCTGGAAATTAAGTCTTTTTCAGAGTTAGCAAATAAGTTTTGATCACACTTTGCTTTTAACATTGAACATGAGGTAAACATGAATGACCTTGTCAACAATAAACAGTGCAATGGTGAAGTCTTTTCTTCATTTACTCAACGATGGCATAATATGGCTAGCAAACTATCATGGGAAATACCTGAGAAGCAACAACTTGATATCTTTGTTCAAAATATTCATCCCGAGCTGTCATTCCTACTACAATTGTAAAGTGCTAGCACCTTTGATGAACTTGTTTCCAAAGGAACCATCATTGAATGATCTTTAATTGCTAAAGGAACTATTAAGATCTTTTGCGATAACAAATACTATCCTCAAAACTCCAATGATAAATCTCACTTTTGGAATAAAAATAAGAATGTTGTCAACAATGGTGTTGTGGATGCAAAGAACATACAAACTATGAAAGCTCCCATCAACATTCAAACTGCTTCTACAACAACACAACCTTTTCAACGAACGTGACAATGACAAACTTCAAATCCGCAATGATAATTTACACCATTAGCAGAACCTATGGAAGTTGTCTTTCGAAAGCTTCTCCAAGTGGGCGATATTATGTTACCAGATGCACCACCCAATGGTGTGTTGATAACTGAGAGGGGGGGGTGAATCAGTTATCTTAATTATTTCTACTTTCTGAACTTTCTTAATAATTAATGCAGCAAACATAACCATGAAATGGAAATACACATGACACAATATTTTTGACGTGGAAACCCTGTTAAGGGAGAAAACCATGGGGTGATTAACCCAAGATTGTATTCTCTGTTAGAAGAATAGAAATACAAAAATGGCACTTGCCAATTAGGGCTTACTGCCTGAGCACACTGCTCACAAGAGACTCACTGTCTACAAGTTGTAATAAGAATAATAAGATACTTGAACTGATGTGAAGCATCCACACATGCTGGAGTTCAGTTCCAGTTAGGCTCAGTAAACTGATCTACTGCACTTCATCCTTCCTCTTCTTTTGTTCTGCTGTCCATTCACATATCGGACCTTCCTTACTACTTTCACTCTGCTCTTCTCCTTTTCTTCGCACACTTTTCTATATGACTTACACTTGCCTTATCGAAATCCATCTAGTATATATATCTGCACAAAGGATTTCATCCTCTTTCTAGTCGGCATCCGAAATAGTCAATATTTCCCAACCTTTAGTCTGTCGGCTGAATCCTTGCTTCCCAAGTGATGCGGATCAAAAATAAACTTATAGAAGTTGTCTAATAAGTTGGCCAATCATGAATGATACCTTAGGAAACTTTATCATCATCAACATCTCATCCGGAATAACTTCTGATGCTCTAACTGTCAATTCTTCCTCTATCTGTTCTACCAAACCAGACCCCAGTACTTGGAAGCTTATATCTCTTCACTCTTTCAACACCGGAGGCTCAAACCCTAGAATCTATTAGTCAAGATACTCCTCTTGACTTTCCCAAGTCTGTACTTTCCAAGGATACTTCCTCTAACAGATCTGGTTCTGACTGTTGGACCTTCTGCATGCTTTGTTCTTGCTTACCGGACCTGTAAACTCTTCAATCTGACTTCTGATAGAGACACACCATATCTTGCGGATGTGTGGGATGATCTTTGTTGCCATCAATGACAACAATCATGAAGCTCCAATGTGTCTCTTGCCAAAAATCTCCCCCTTTGGCATTGATGGCAACACTTAGTGAAAAGTGACTAAGTGTTATACTATACTCCCCCTTTGTTGATGCTTTCTTCTAATGTACACTTTACCAGAGCTCCCCCTTAGCTGGATTCCACATTTTTCACTGTTCCTCACTCCCCCTTTGACATCAATGGCAAAGGGTAGGGTCTGCATACCAAAATTGCCCAAAAATTCAACTATACTTAGCTGCATAAGTATATAGACAGGTTTTACTTACATATACTGTAATATGTTTGCAAAGGTTGTCTTCAGCTGTACAACTTGTGTTGCCCAACTCTGCTTCATCCTATCCAAAATTGAGATATGACCACTCAGTAGGAATGCAAAAGCTTCTGCCCTCTTGAGATCTATTGGATCACTGGTCCGGGCTATGGTCTGAGCATCTGTTAGGGCCTCATGCATGGCCTCTAATTTGGGAATAATCACCCCTCTAAGCTCACTCATCTTGTTTATTATGTTCTTCCTCTCCTTTTCAAGTTTCTTAATCTCATTCATGACTACAATAATTTGACATTCCTGATTTACTATGGATAGAGTGAGAGGATCAAAATTTTGTGAGAGGTTTAATAGTTTATCCTCTTGTTCCTTTACTTTCTTCTCAATATCCTTGGTCACTTTAGGCTAGGATAAACAAAATTTGCAGAAATCTCTGCCATCCTTGAGAGCATTTTCCAAGCTCTTTATTCCAATATCCAAAACTCTCCTATCATTTGCTATTATGCCTTGTAACTCTGAGAGTCTCTTATCCAAAAACTCTTTCCAAACCTTTGCCTCAGCTGACTTTTCCAATGACTCAAAGTGAGTGTTAACAGAATTAACAAGAGTTTTGAGATTACCGGATGTGGAGGCTGAAGAGTCCTTTTGGAAGGAAGGCATAATCTTCTCTAAGACACCGGATGTAGCTTCTATGAGCTCATAGTCTACCAGGTGAGACTTCAGAATTTTTCTTTTGCCTTTGCTTGGGTGAAGGATGCAAGCTTCATGGTTTGCATCGGAGAGAGGGAATCAAAATTGAATGGACCTTGAAGCAACTCTGGTTCATCAAATTCCATCATCTCTTTGGTCAAGAAGTCCTTGACTGCTTCTGCTATGTCTCTTGCCGGAGACAGAATTTTCTCTACTTCTGCAGCCTTAGTACCGTCATCTGTGGTCTTTTCTGTTTGACCTTCTTCCTTTCCCTTCACTTTTTCTCCCTTCTTCTCTGTTCTTACTTCTCCTTTAGATCTAGAGACTGCAAGAGAATCTGGGTTTACTTCTCCTTGGACTTCCTCTTCCGAAGTAGAGGAATCTAAGTCCTTACCCTTTTCTTCACCTATCTCCTTAACCTCTTCTACTACCGTCTCAGTGGTTTCTTCCTTGTCACCCATGGCAAAGGGCTTATCACTTATGTCCTCTACAATTGGAATGTTGAATTTTTTGTATGCATTCTGGAGGATCTCTTCTATCTCTTTGGCTATTTTTTCAGTTTCATCGAGCATAAGCTGATTCATTCTAGCTTTGCTCCAGAACTCATCCTTGCAATCTTTGAAGATCATATTCATTTGCTTCGGAGTGATTGAAGGAAAGAGCTGAATGACTATCTGTTCCCAGATCTCAAGATCCTTTGCCCTAGCATTATTCTTTCTTATCTCTAATTCCTTCTCTAGGCTTTTGGGAATGAGAGATATGATTTCAATAAAAGCTTTATTATATACATTCAAATACTTAACTGTGGCTTCCTCCAGAATCTTTTATCTGCTTCATTGTATGCATCATAGAATTCTGTTATTGGTTGCAGGTTCCCATACATAGTGACTGCTTTAACTACATCATCTAATGACAGAGTGGGCCTTTCAATGAATTCTTCTACCATCTCTTCCTTGTCTTCACCAGTAGAGGGTTCACCGGAAGATTTCTTCTTCTTCTTCAGTTTATTTACCTCCTCATTTGATTCAGTTTCTTCATCATTCTTCTGGCTAACATAGGACCTTGTTGCCTTTTTCTTTGTTCTCTTTTCTCCTTTTCTAGATGTCTGGACTTCTGGTTTTGATGCCTTTGAGCTTTTATCAAAGGTAGGTGCAACCCTTTTAGAGGATCTAGTTCGAGAGGGAGCTTTTACCAGATCCTTTCCTTTTCTGTTTCTTTCTTCTCTTTCTCTGCCCTTTCCATCTTTTCTCTATTTGTATCAAGTGCCTCCTTGGATATTCCAAATCTCTTAGCAACTTCTTCAACTTCCCTTCTCACTTTCCTTTTTGTCTCTGGTTGTCAAAGTTCCACATGAATCTTTACACTCAATTCTTCAAAGGTTCCAAACCTTTCTGTCTTGGGATCCTTGGGTTGACTAAGCATATGTTGAACATGTAGCTCAACAATTTTCTCATCCACTTCATACCCCATTGGCATGATCTACACTATTCTTGGCTCCACTGCCTCCATTAGGCACTGATCAGTTTCTACCATAAAGCATATTGTATCTTTATATTTTTCAACTAAAGATTTGGGGATTCTCTCTCTTGCTTGCATCATGCTCTAAAAATTCTTGAAATAGCCCCAAAGAGCTGTATTTTGTGCTTTGGCATCACCAAGCCCATGTATATAATCTCTAATTTGAATAGCTACTGGTCTATCATTCTGCCATACTCAGCCACTGGATCCGGGAAGCTCATTCATGCAATAAAAGAATAGGTAGAGTATCAAGCCACCATACTTGAAGGAGTTCTTCTTGTCCTTCTTTATCTTTTGTAGATTTTCTAAAAGTTGGCTTAGAAGAAGTTCACACAGATCATAGTCAGCATTTTCTTTTAGCATCTAATAGGTTGTATAAACTGCAGTTCCTAGTACTGAATTTTCCCTACTGGAGTGATAAATCTTGTAACCAATTATCATGGATGCAAATTTGACATCCGGATCAGTGATATCTTCAATTGTCATAGCTCTCTTGTCAAATTTTGATCTAGTTGCATCACTTACTATTCTTGACAGATTTGAGAACAGGTATCCCACTAGATGAGTGCAGACCGGTTACTGCCCTAATTGCATCTTTGGTGATTTTAAATGGTCTATTCAACCATAAGAAATTGTCATGCACTCTGCTCAACACATACCGGACCCATTCATCTTCTTCAAAACAGGGGAAATGAATGCACTGTACAAAATGCTTATCCTAGATGGCTTTATACTGAGGTTTGATCTCAAAAGAATCATCAATTAACTGCTTGTGATAGATATCCATTAACTTTGATTCCCCAAATTCTTCAATGCTTGCATGAATGTAAACCTTAACATCTTCTACATGTAGAACCCCATGCGGAATTCTTAAAAAGGTGCCTAGGGGATCAACTTCTAGAGATTTATATGGATGTTTCTTAAATTTAGGGCGAGGTCTATCAGAGATCTTCACAACATTCAGAGTAGCCATTTCCAAAAAGATTTATAGAGAGATATTCAGCAATGAAAAAATACCTTTTTCATTTCTAGGGTTCGCTGAAAGAGTTGAATTTGATTAGCTGGATGAAATGATTTCAATGGCTGATCTTTGAGAGTTGAGACAATTTGATGTAGATCTCCTTTTTATTTTCTTCTTGAGTGCAAATGTGCAAATGACGAACGAATGAACTCTTTTATTTCTAGGAAAGCCCTAATTTTCACCCTACAATAAATGCGCAACCTAATTCATTCTGGTTTGCCTTGTTTATCTTATTTAGAGACATAACTTTTTTGGATCACTGAGATAGACTTTAGAGTTATTCTTGGAGAATAGTGATAATCTATCTTCCTTTCACTAATCATTTGATCTATCCGCAGATCAAGATTCCATAGTTTGAATCATGTCGGGTTTAACTATGAGAAACCTACTTCTCACCGGATGACTGAGGGACTGGATTAGTCCTCTACTTGTTTAAAACTTCTTGCGGATCTTTCATATCTTACTCACAATTTACTTGGATGTTTCTTTGAGAGCCCTTTAATCCACAATTTTCCTTGTGCCAATTCCAGCACCAATTGACTGGCTGGGGGATAATGTTTTTCCTTGAGACTCCCCTTGAGCCAGAGCTCACTTTTTAGTTTCCGGAAGGAATATCAGCACAAGAGTCTGGTGCGGATCCATCCCCTACATTCTCTATACTTTTCTTCACCCAAATCTTGTTCATTTCACTTTGAACTTCATCCGCATTCACTTTTTGTTTTCCCTTGTCTTGATTCTGATTATGATGTGCCGGACCTCTTTTGTCCTAATTCATGCTTCTACAAAATTTGGCAATATGACCAGATCTATTGCAAATTTGGCAAACAACATTTCTTTGCATATTTGATTGATATCCTCTTGATCTGCATTGATTAGCCATGTGACCCATTCTATTGCATGCAATGTTGGTAGGTGGCAACTGATTAGGAAAGTACTATACACTAGCCATGTATCCTAGCCGGGGTTCGAGGGCGGCAACCCCCGAGAAAATTTTTTTTAGGGCAGACTTAAAAAATCCTATTTTTTATGACCGACATAAGAAAACCCTAATTTTTTGTAATCGACAAAAAGGCTTGATAAAAGGCGGCCAAGGGTTAGGGTTTGGAATGGTATTGTAGCATTTGCAGTGGTATTGAGTTGCAGGGATTGCTGATTGTAATCATTTTGATTTACTGGATAATAATATTGGACTCTCTGTTTGGTGGATGTAGCCCGAGTTTGGGTGAACCACGTTAAATCTTGTCTCTCACTGTTATTAATTCTGTGTATTTCCATTTCTCTGTTTAATCTTTATTTGCATTTAATTGATATCTTCTGTCGGATAACCCTAACATGCAAAGCATCTACCATTGAATGAATTGTTCATTTGCATATTTCTGCATTCATGAGATTTGTGGCCATACCTTTTACAGTTGAAACACTGTCTAGAGAAGGATGTATTAGTCTGATTCATTCTCTTTCTGCACTGATTAGCTCTATGACCAAAGTTATTGTAGTTGTGGCAGTATCCATTGAAGATGGATATCTTTGAGCATTAGGTTGTCTTACCGGACGTCTTCTAGGCCTATTCCTTGGATTTTCTAATCCAAAATTCTTCTAACCGGATCCGGAGCTTTCTCCTTTCTCATATCCCAAACCACACTTGTCATCTACCCTCTTTTGACTTTCAAGAAGAACTTCAAGTTGAGTAGAACTTATCTTGAATTTCTCTTTATATTCATTTGTTGTTTGAAGATCCCTTTTAAGAGAGATAATTTGATCCTCAAGTTTTTCTTCATTATCTTTAGCATCTTCAAGATCAGATTCAAGATGTCTGATAATTCTATCCATCTTGTGGCAATCTTCTAATTTTTCCTTGAGAGAATGTCTTAGATCATCTTCAGTTTTTCTTTTCTCTTCAATCTCTTGGGTAAACTTCATAGCTCCTGATTCCATTCATGTCTTACCATAATGATTTCTTTTGATAACTTTTCACATAACTTGGTTTTCTCCTTCAGATCTCCATTTGTATCATTGACTTCACCTTGTCTTGCCAGTTGCTGAAGTAGCTCCTTTCTCTTTTTCATAGAGAGACTTAGTTTCTCTTTTAATTCATTTATGAAATCATCAGCCTGTTTGAGTCCTTCCTTCAATTCATTGATTTCAGAATTTGACTACTCAAGATCATCTAGGGCAGACTTAAGTTGCTCCTTCATACCATACGCATCCATTTGAATTCCCAGGTCTTCCTCAAGCTGTTAGGCTCTGTTGAGAGGTACTTGGCTCTGATACCAATTGTTGATAACTGAGAGGGGGGGTGAATCAGTTATCTTAATTATTTCTGCTTTCTGAACTTTCTTAATAATTAATGCAGAAAACATAACCATGAAATGGAAATACACATGATACAATATTTTTGACATGGAAACCCTGTTAAGGGAGAAAACCATGGGGTGATTAACCCAAAATTGTATTCTTTGTTAGAAGAATAGAAATACAAAAATGGCACTTGCCAATTAGGATTTACTACCTGAGCACACTGCTCACAAGAGACTCACTGTCTACAAGTTGTAATAAGAATAATAAGATACTTGAACTGATGTGAAGCATCCACACATGCTGGAGTTCAGTTCTAGTTAGACTCAGTAAACTAATCTGCTGCACTTCATCCTTCCTTTTCTTTTGTTCTGCTGTCCGTTCACATATCGGACCTTCCTTACTGCTTTCACTCTACTCTTCTCCTTTTCTTCGCACACTTCTCTATATGACTTACACTTGCCTTATCAAAATCCATCTGGTATATATATCCGCACAAAGGATTCCATCCTCTTTCTAGTCGGCATCTGGAATAGTCAATATTTCCCAACCTTTAGTCTGTCGGCTGAATCCTTGCTTCCCAAGTGATGTGGATCAAAAATAAACTTATAGAAGTTGTCTAATAAGTCGGCCAATCATGAATGATACCTTAGGAATCTTTATCATCATCAACATCTCATCCGGAATAACTTCTGATGCTCTGCCTGCCAGTTCTTCCTCTGTCTGTTCTACCAAACCGGACCCCAGTACTTGGAAGCTTATATCTCTTCACTCTTTCAACACTGGAGGCTCAAACCCTAGAATCTATCAGTCAAGATACTCCTCTTGACTTTCCCAAGTCCACACTTTCCAAGGATACTTCCTCTAATAGATCCGGATCTGACTGTCGGACCTTCTGTATGCTCTATTCTTGCTTACCAGACCTGTAAGCTCTTCAATCTGACTTCCGGTAGAGACACACCATATCCTACGGATGTGTGGGATGATCTTTGTTGCCATCAATGACAACAATCATGAAGCTCCAATGTGTCTCTTGCCAACATGGTGAACCGCTCTTCAAAGCTCCTTGGTACAAAGAAAATGAGTATTACGATTACCATAGAGTTAAAGGACACAAAACAAATGGTTGTATGTGCTTAAAACATGTTATCCAAGATTGCATTGATCAAGGTTTAATCAAAATTACACCTTCGACAACTCAACCTGCACAACAATCAACATCAAACTATGATCTAGATGCTTTCAAGAATCCACTTCCATCTCATGACAAATCAAGTAACTCTCATGTTAGGAATGTCATTCAATACAACTATGAATCATCTACTATTGGCCGTATTGACCATGGTCGCATTTCTACCATTATTATCCAAGGCAAAGCACCTGATTGCGCTGTAACCACTTGAAGAGGCCGAGTCACCATTCAAGGAGTGCCTGTCCATCCTTCTCGACCCTTCTCTAACTATAATATCTTGGATCACCTTGGCAAAACACCTGCCCACATATCCATTCTTGAGTTGCTTCACATATCCCCTGCTCACAAAGCTATCCTTGACAAAGCCTTACAAGAATCTTTGGTGCCCAACAATATTGATATCACACAATTCCAATCTATGGTCACTAGCATTACAGCCTCTTGTCATTTAACCTTCTTTGACAAAGATCTTCAGCCCTCCACATTGAAGTGTTTGTTAAACAATGTCGTATCAAACGAATCTTGGTAGATGGTGGAGCTGGTCTTAATATATGTTCTTTGAAATTAATAAAACAATTGGGATATTCTGAGAAAGATGTTAACACCTCCAAGGTTATTACTATCATAGAATATGATGATGTCGAGTGAGATACTGAAGGGATTATTTACCTACCTATCCAAGTTGGTTCGGTCACTACTAAAACCTGTTGTCAAGGTCTTGATATTGACCTTCCTTGTAACATCATCCTTGGTCATCCATGGATACATGCCCTCAAGGCAGTTCCTTCCACATACCATCAATGTCTTAAATTTCCACACAACGGTGTTGAGATTACTATCCATGCTGATCCCAATCCATTTAAATTTTGTCATGCCTTTCAAGCTAAATATTAGAGTCTAAATTGCATTCCTATCAACACCGAAGCATATTTATCTTCATCATATATAGACCCATTCGACCTACTCAAGCCATCATCTAGCAAAGCTGCTTCCAACCTCTATATCAAGTACACCGAACATGGCCCTGGTGAGTACACACTGTAAGAATCTTGTTGTGTTGGCACCCTTCCTTTATCTCCCAAATCTTATGGTAAACCTTCTACATCCAAGCCAACTTCATCCCCCATTGTTATCAAAGCTCCACCCACAGTATTCATTAAAGGTGGATTCCTGGATGATGAAGACATTGATGATATCGACTCTTGGATATTCTTTGATGAAAATGACCATGTCCAACTGGAAGTGGAGAGATATAACAATGGGTTCCACATCATAAAGAACATGGGCTACAAAGGACATGGTGGATTGGGATCACAGGAACAAAGACCTATCGAACCCATTATTGTGTCTAAGAAGTTTAATAAGCAAGGCCTTGGTTATCAGCCAGAGGTACCGCGACTCAAAGACATTAAGTGTATTTTTGATATTGACACTGGACCCTCCTCATCAGGAGAGACTTCTAGTTTTGATACTATCGATGACTCCTCCCTTCATATTATTGACCCTTTCCAAGAAAACTCCATTTTCATGATTTCCACAACTTCCTCTAGCCTCAACCATTCCTCCATTACACTTTCACTCATATATCCTGACCTCATCGATTGGGACCAACAGGGGGCACCGATATTAGATACATTTGAAAATGATGAAGCTATTGCAGAATTCATGGGATTATGACAAGGCATTCCATTGGGTGATCACAAAGCAGGTTTCATGATGGATCTACCTAAACTAGTATATTTTGGTGGAAGTATCAAATCCTTCAGTCGTAAAAGTGAAATAAACAAAATCATACAAAATAGGTCACTAGGTGAAAACTGAAAAGCACCTCTTGACCATGAAAAAGTAAAAATAAAGGACATATCCGAAGGTGAAAACCTCTCTAAGGTACCTGAGGAGGGGGGATTTGATCTTCCTGTTGCCACTGATTATCATGAGAAATCAACCGTGCTAGTTGAACAATCACAAGACATGAACTTGGGTACAGAGCATAATCCAAAGATCACTTTTTTGGCAGCATCACTATGTGAGCAAGAAAGAAGAGACTTCACAACATTTTTTATGAAAAGAGCTATAAATTTTGCATGGACTTATGCTGACATGCCAGGTCTAGATCCATCACTTGTAGTACATCATCTAGCAGTATCTCCTAATGCAAAACCTATTAAACAAAAATTGCGCAAAATGCATTCGTAGGTAGCTTTATTGGTCAAGGCAGAGATTCAAAACTATTAGAAGCAAAGTTCATAAAGCCTATTGATTATCCAGAATGGGTTTCAAACTTGGTACCTGTAGCAAAACCTAATGGATGAGTTCGCTGTTGCACAGACTTTAGAGATCTTAATAAAGCATGTCCTAAGGATGATTTTCCATTACCAAGCATAGACAACATGGTAGATCTTACAGCTAGAGATGAAATGCTATCTTTGATGGATGGATTTTTAGGGTATAATCAAATCAAAATAGTAGAGGAAGATCAAGATAAAACATCTTTTATTTGTCCATGGGGCACATACTGCTGGGTTGTAATGCCTTTTGGTCTCAAGAATGCTGGAGCTACTTATCAATGAGCCATGACAGTTATTTTTCATGACCTTTTTCATACTATCATGGAAGACTATGTTGATGACATCCTAGGAAAATCTAAGACAAGAGAAGGACATCTACAGGTATTAGCACAAATCTTTGATCGATTAGAAAAGTATCAAGTCAGACTGAACCCAAAGAAATGTGTATTTGGTGTAACATCTGGAAAACTGTTGGGATACATTGTGTCTCGACGAGGGATAGAAGTGGACCCAGCTAAAGTAAAAGCTATCATGGAAATGCCTCTGCCAACAAATCTCAAGCAGCTCCATAGTCTACAAGGAAGGTTACAGTCCATCTGCAAATTTATCTCACAACTAGCAAATAAATATCATCCTTTTCAACATCTTCTTCGTAAGGGTGGACCTTTTAAGTGGGATGAAAAGTGTCAATAGGCCTTTGATAAAATAAAGGAATAGCTGGCAACACCTCCTGTATTAGTACCTCCTGTGCTTAACCGCCCATTATTGATTTATATATCATCAACAAAAGCAACATTGGGTGCCCTTCTAGCTCAACATGATGATTCAGGAAAAGAACAAGACATCTACTACATCAGCAGAGCTCTTGTGGGATATGAACTTAATTATTCATCTATGGAAAAAGTATGTTTAGCATTAGTGTTTGCTTCCCAAAAGTTGCGACACTATATGCTGAACCAAATGACAAAGCTCGTATCTAATGTCGATCCACTCAAATATCTTCTTTCTAAAGCAATCCTCACGAGAAGATTAGTAAAATGGGTCATGATCTTAAGTGAATTTGACATACAATATGTGGATCGAAAAACTATCAAAGGACAAGTCATCGCTGATCAATTAGTTGCAGCACTCATCATAGATATTCACCCAATGTATCTAGAATTCTTTGATGAAGGGTTGTTCAATTTAACTTCCTCAGCATGGTGGCAGCTATATTTTGATGGATCTTATACACAACATAGATCAAGAGCAGGGATATTGTTTGTTACCCCTCAAGGAGATTATATACCCAAATCATACAGAATTGCATTTTCGTGTACCAATAACATAGCAGAGTATGAAGCTTTAATCACAGGATTACACATGGCAGTACAATGGGCTATTAAATAGTTACAAGTCTTTGGTGATTCTTAATTGGTTATCAAACAAGTTTTAGATGAATATCAAACAAAAGATGAGAAGCTTCTTCCATAAAAACTAATGGTCGATGATTTTGAAAAATATTTTGACAATATTACCTTTGAACAAATCCCAAGACTATAGAACAGAGCAGCAAATGCCATGGCTATGATTGGGTCTCTTCTAGACATACCATCTAATACACATAAATGTGAGTGTTTGGTCGAACAGCTTTTGATTCCAGCATTTGAAGTACCACAATCTGAGCTTATATGTGAAATTGTTGGTCCCAATTCGCCATGGTATGAGGATTTATGAGTATCTTTGTAACCAAACCTTTCCATTTCAATTATCTAACACCCAACACAAAACCTTTATCCGTCGAGCCTCTCGTTAGAGTCTTGATGGTATCCTTCTTAGGTGTCTTGATTCTGAGGAAGTAAAAGTGACCTTACATGATGTACATGAAGGTGTCTGTGGCTCGCATTCCACTGGCCCTGGCCTTGTTAAGAAACTTCTATGAGCAGGATACTATTGGCCAACCATGGAAAAAGATGCACAACAATTTGCAAAGAGATGTCTACAATGTCAAAAACATGGAGATTTAATACATGCACCAACACATGAGCTTCAGCCTATCATCACTCCATGGCCTTTTTCACAGTGGGGACTTGATCTCATAGATAAAATCCATCCTACTTCATCAAATGGTTCATTATCACTGCCACTGAATATTTCATAAAGTGGGTGGAAGCCATACCAATGACTTATATCACTGGCAAGCAAATATCTAAGTTTATTCTACACTATATCATTTGCCACTATGGAGTTCCTCAAGCTATTGTCACAGATAATGGTCACCCCTTTAAAAATCAAGAGGTGAAAGATCTTTGCAAAAAGTTCCATACCCAACATCAATTTTCTACCCCTTACTATCCTCAGAGCAATGGCCAAGCTGAGGCTTCTAACAAAACAATCATCAAAATTCTCAAAAAGACAGTCAATGAAGTTGGTCAGGATTGGCATTTACAACTCCATCCTATAGTATGGGCATATAGAACAAGTATCAGAACTCCCACTAGAGCTACACCTTATGCTCTTGTGTACGGCACTGAAGCTATTTTACCTATTGAGGTTGAGATCCCCTCACTGCGAATATCCCTACAACATACCATCTCAGAGGAAGAATATCAAGTATCCAGACTCCATGATCTTGAGCTTCTAGATGAACGATGTCTTATAGAACTCAACCATCTCCAAGTCTATCAAAACTGTCTACACCATAGCTACAACAAAAAAATCAAAGAACGCAGATTTTAAGTTGGAGGTCCTTAAAGAGAATCAAAGAAATCACAACATCGTGAGAAACATGGCAAGTTTAAACCAAATTGGCTTGGTCCTTTCATCATCACAGCAGTTTATGGATCAGGTGCATATACTCTTTCAACACTTGAAGGCATTCCATTGGATGAACAGTCAACAACATTCATCTCAAGAAGTTTAATCCTTGAATCTTAGCTATTCCAAAAAAAAAAATCCATCCAATAGTGAAAACCACTTTGTGGTGCTTTGGATAACAAAAAAATACTATAAGATAAATAATCCATCCTCTGGGGAAAACCTAGTAAACAGGCACCTTGAATAAGTACCATAGTGAAAACCTGGCAAATAGGTGCTATGTGTAGTGACCAGCCTCCATTATTTGCTTGGTTTGTTTGATCACCACTCTTCTTAGCCTACTTTGCCATCTAATCCCACATAATCCATATCATAATCCACATGTCATCGCAATAAATAGCCTTTCCATCTTCGCCTCTATCAATGCTAGCTATCATATTTGAGACATTGTTGTGATACCTATCTCTTTTGGCACCTTATCATCTTGACCGCACACATTCTCCATCGTTGCTCCTTCATAATAAACCTCATCCCACACTGGGGGCATTTGTTGAGTCTTATTTGGAAGTGGATACCGCTATCTCTAGCTCATAACACATCAAACACTTTAACTCATAGCACAACAAACTTTCCACTTCAATCATAGCGCTCATCCAACGACAAACATGGCAAAACCCTTGCAACCAGGATTCGTATCTTTGCAATCGGTTCGCGCTCATCTGACATCCAAAAAATAGTAAAACATCGCCAATGCAAACATTCAAGCAATCAGTTGATTCTTTAAACATCACTCACTAGCGTAATAAGCAAGAACTACATCCCAACTCTATTGTTAAAGCCTTGATCCCATGGATACAGGGTATGTAGGCAATCTGAGATGCGTAGGAAGCACTTTGATTTAGGCTAAGATGATAGCCCCTTCTCTTCATCATCTATCTTTCATCTTTCTTCTAATCATCCTTAAATCTTTCATCTCACATTCTTCTATTTTTCATCACACACATCATCAATAAAACCCAGAACTACATATTCATCATGTCTCATCATCATCGTAAATGTGCTTTGATCCTATGGATACAGGGTATGTAGGTAGTCTGGAATATGAAGGAAGTTTCCAGTACTCAAGCACAGATGATCCACCCCATCTTCTTCATCTTCTCTTCATCTTCCATTTTTTTCTCTTTGATCAGCTCAAGCAAGAAGCAAACTATGTGTATACTGAAAGCTCAAGCACTTTAACCAATCAAGAAGAAGCCAGAAGCTATTTGTTCGCATACCTTAAGCCAACATTTGCTATAGTAGTTTATCAACATCTTTAGCCTTCAACAGGATGCAACTTTCCTCTCAACAAGGTGCCAGCTTAAATCCATCTAAGAGCACCTAAATTTGGCAAGAGAACGTGATGATAGTATCTTTTGTTTTATCTTTTGTCCCTTTTCTATGTCTAATCAAGACTACCTTGTGTTGGTTTTTTCCCAGACTGGATGCTTATTCCCAGATTTCCCTACAAAGTAGTCATCAGTGATCAACAGGATCTCTGGGCCAGGGGCCAATAGTATAGGAGATAGACTCTATATTTTATCTCCTCTTCTTCTTCAGGCTCTGCAAGACCTAGGGGGTATTCCCTACTCAACATCCACGAGGATATGCATACAAGGCTGGGATGCTGACAGAAAGCAGATAAATCCTCCTGTAAGTAGACCAAAACTGAAAGATAAGAGCAAAGGGGCTAGCTTTGGGCCTATTTGCAGTTGTAGACAGAGGGCTGAGGATCCTAAAACTAATTCTAAAGTCCTAAAGATTGTTTCAGATTTAGATTTTGATTTATGGTTTGGATGCAAAGCTGGATATGGTTGTAACACAAACACAAAGCAAGATTGGTGCCTATCCAGGGCCCGGAGTCAGTAGACATACACCTGTGAATGATCAGCAAGAACAGCTAAAACTGGATTTCAGGGGGATATATGTATGATACCTGCCTTACAGATATCTCCCAATAAAGAGTGTTAAGTTATCTCTACTTATGGCATCCCTACTGCAGTATACCCTTCCCAATGTTCAACCTGAAAACAGTTTAATCTACCCCTTGAGCAGAAGTTAAAAGATCAGACATTCAACATAGGAATTCTATGCTCTAGAATCTAAACATTACCCAGATATCCAGATTCAGAAGAAGAATACATGCAATACTGGAGACAGAATTAACAAAACACATGCTAAGATAGCATTTCTCATATAAGATTAATCATGAAATCAGTGGGTTCATGCCAAAACATACAACAAGAGATACATAGACTCACAGGTTAAGCCGTACATAGCAACCAGATCAGCTTGTTTTGGATTACAGAGCCAAAAATCTTCAACTTTCAACAACCTTCAAATGAGTATCACTTCCTGCTTATAACAGCCAGGTAGTGTACCATAGCAATTAATTACATGGTTGACCAAAAATCCCGCCAGATACACAGTATCAGAAAAAAAAAAGGCACTCAAACATTCAATGCAGCAGGTGGGAGAGGAGACAGAAAAAAGTCTCGAGCTTTGCGCCGCCGCCTAGGGATCCAGATCTTCAATCGGGTACTACATCCGTCCACGCCATCGCCCATACCTCTGCAACAATCGCCATTAATGGTGCACCAACCCGCGGCCTTGGGAAAAAACATCAAATAGTCGATCGCAACCATTTCCCGCCAAGATACATCGTCATGATATTTGAAAATACACAGGATATCAATTATCCCACATGCACCCCACGGTGACCTTTTCATCACCTTATATACTAGGTCGCGAGCATATATGACGTCGGTGCTTTTGCTCCTGACGACACTAGTATAAGACTTCATCATCATCCTCCAGCAGCATGATATCCTGTTTCTCGAAAAATCACCCTGACGTCAGCATCATCATCGCAATATCACCTGCATGATAATCGCCTTCATCGGCACAAACTGATCCATTGGAGGAAGATCCTCCTGCTTGGCCGATACCAAAAGTCTGGCCGATGAACATCCTGATGACGTCATCGTCATATCCTGCTGACATCATCAGCATATCTGCCTACTGCGCACCTCCTCCTATCCGGATGACGTCATCATCATATTTGCAGCATTGGGGGATCTTTATAAGATGAGTAATGTTAGAAATATGACCCCCCGGACCTTGATGACGTCACCACCACATGTCGGCATCAGGATGATATTCGGAAGATAACCGGATATTTGGAAATATCATCCTGATGCACAAATATGATGCTGCACTGTAGCTCCACTGTAAGATCGGGGTGATAGATGAATATGCCAGATATTTGAAAAGATCACCCCTCACTAGATAATGCACGAAGCCAACAGGTGGCTACCTCCTTGATACCAGCATCATCAGGATGATATAACAACGAACATGAAGTGATACAACAACATCAGGATGATATTGACTAAGATCATCCTGACGTCTAAAACATGATGACCATGATGAAAATCGGGTCGCACTTAGAACTTTATAGCTACATTATCAGGATGACCTTAACAAAGATCACCCGATGTTAAAATATCACCCCGGCGAAAGATCATGCAGGCAGAAAATATGATGACCCTCGCAAGCAACACGGCAATAACTGGAAATATGATGATGATGATGAAGATGACCCGGACACTTGAAAGATCACCCTCCGCAAGAAAACTAAGGCACATTGTAGCTCATCAGCAGGATCGGAATGATATCCAAACATCACCCGATATTGAAATACGATGATCCTTATGAAAAACCAGTCGACAGAAAACATGATGATGCGGACCATCATCAAAGACAATATGATGATGCAGCTCCAGGTCAGAATGAGTGCTAACACCTTGATCTATCTATATCTTGGTATGTTGCGATGAAGTAAGGAATGGGGCATGGTCTTATTGCTTTCATATGCCGTGTTTGCGGGATGATCTTAATCTCTTCCTAAGTGTATTGGTATCTTGTACGTGTTGGGATTAGCATCCTACATATCAATATCTCTAGCATCTGAGAAGCTAAATAGTCTCTTATGCACTTGAGACTATTCTATGTCAAGATGAGCTCCATACATATAACCAACAAGCTATCACTATGTGTAGTGGAGATAAGCTCAAACCATTGCTTGTAGCGTCAAAGTCCATCTTGAAACACTAGCTGTTATTCATATCTTGTGCATGTTGGCTCAACATCTTGACCTCATGTGTTCAGACAAGATTGTAGCATGCTAGTTTTGCATTGGATATATCGACACCTTGGTCTTCTATACCCTAGTACATAACATCCACATGCTATATCAAACATAAGGATTGCATTTCTTTTCATTTTGAGAAATTACTTAAAAAGATGCCCATTGTACCATCTATTCGTCTATATCGTCCTCAACCAAGATCAAATGTTTTCATCGTCTTTCTTCCACATCTCTTATCCTGCAAAACAAGTGTGTTAGACATACATAAGGCCATCACATATCATCTCATTACCATCTATCTATATGCATAAGTCCATATCATATCATTACCATTTACATATTTGCATTATCATACATTTCTATTCATTTCATTTGCATAAACATCCATACATAATCCATGAAAATACAAATACAACATGCATAACTATCATAATATCAACAATACATCTAGTACGTCATCATGTAGATAAGCAATATGCCATCATATACACACACACACACACACACACACACACACACACACACACACACACACACACACATATGTCAATATACAAGTGTCTACATATACAAGCTAAGCCATAAAGAATGTATGTACAATCGGCTCTAGGCCTAATCATGATACAACATAAACAAGGTAGCCCTAGTGACTACTGGCAGCTCCCTCGTCCTGATCACCACCACTGGGTCCTACACCTGCCCCCTATCTCTCAGTGGCCCCATCACTGAGGCTATAGATCAAGATCCACCTATCCTCCATGAACCTGAAGCTCCTGATTTGCTCCTGAAGCTAGGTTGCCTCTGCTCTTCTGGCACAGCCCCATAGTATAAACCCCTATAGTACTCAGCCTCACCCTATACTCTCCATAGCTTTGCCTATACCTATGTCAACTACGTGGCCAAATACATCGTAGCCCCATTTGTACCCAATGCAGTCACTGCTCTATGCCGCTCACTAGTCATCCCCTATAGCTGTTGTACATCCATATCCCTCTCTGCCCACAGACCATCTCTCTCCACCTTCATCGTTTGCATCCATTGTATAGTGGTATCTCGCTTCAATCTCATCATCTACTCACTCTGTCTAGCTATATCTCTCTCTCTTGTCACTCTAGCAAGTGCACCATCATCCTGCCCATCCCCAGCCTACACTCTCACCTGTAACTGAGCTTGAGCCCTAGCATGCTGCAAGCCAATCACCACCTAATGTCTATCCAACTCCACTCTCCTCAATCTCATTTGAGCTCGCTGCCTCCATCTCCTCTCCTCTCTAATCCTCCTCCACAGTTGCTAAATTCCAACATCATCACCTCCTAATATCTGTCCCTGAGGCTGTGCAAGTATCTGAGGTTGTCCCTGCACCTGTACCTATATCTGTATCCTTGGCGCTGCTGGTACAATAGCTTGCGCTGGTGGAGCCCGTCATCGCCTCCTCCTGACTAGTCTCTCCATCCCTATCTCTCCTATCTCTCCAACCCGCGTCAACCACGTCGGTCTCGCTGTCACCCAATATGCATCATAATCTGGTATCATGTCTGGATCTACAGGACCCTATCCCCACTGCCATACAACTGGTTGTAGCCCCTCTCTCTCTACCAAAACCATGTCAACCACTACCTCCGGCCCCCAATCAAACACCTCCTGTCTAGTCCTCCCAAAAATGGCATCACCAACTGGTACTACCTATGGTAACCCGAACTATCTCAAAACCCTCTCCAGAAAATAGCGCTCTATAATGTATATCCCACGTCTAAAAATATATCTCACCTACCTAGCATAGACAAGCTCAGTATCCTCCTCATCCCATCTCTCGTATCCTAGCCATGGCCTCCATATAAATCTATCTACCTCATCCAACATCCTTCGTTAGTAAACTAGTCCTCTGCGCTATCGGTATGTCAAAGCTCCTCTATACATCCTAGTGTAAGGGTCTCCTGCTACTCTAGCCACCCATCCCTCTGGTCTCGTCACTGGAATATGCTCATAAGCCCACACATGCAAAACTGTAACTCCTACCGACATACTAGCCCTGAACATATATGCACAATCATGCAGGAAATGATAGAGCTGTCCAAGCACACACTCTGCCCATGCATATCGCATCCCATAGGAGAACATCCCCTCCCTCACTGTCCCCCTTCCTACCGGAAACCCTCTCGCTCATCTGTCTTCCACTAGCCATCTTATAATAGCTACTACCACTCGCTGCAGTCTTTCACATAACTCCTCCATCCTCACCATAGGAATCTCTAAGCCCTCTACTCCAATGTATGGTGTCTTAAACAATCTCCTGAATGCAGCTGGACCCATATCAGGATCATAATCTACTTAGTCCCCATCTATAGGAATCCACAAAATCTGAAACACATCCTCCAATGTGGTCGTAGCCTCTCCTGTCGACAACAAGAAAGAACTATGCTCGCTCATCCATCGCTCCACCATCACCATCATCAGTCCTCGATGTGCCTGCAATGGCTCCAATCTAGACACATGGTCTAACCTGAGGATTTCTAACACCAGTTGCTCCTTTGCATCTAGCAATCTCACCAACCACAAATCCCTAGGATGTGGCTCTCGTGATAACAAAGGCAGTAGTATATCCTGCATCATTTCATTCACCATGTCAGTCCCTTGCGCTACATAAAACTACTATAAAATTGGATCGTTTACTGCTATACTAGCTTTTATCTACTGTAAGCAACTCATTTTTTCCATATGCACCTATCTGATGATCGCATGCAACCTATTTTACTACATGCGCTTCTTTCTCGCCCATATGTGACCTATTTTACCTATACGACTGCTTATTGACTAAGTGCAAGCTATACTTCTATATGCATCTACCTTTAGCCTATAAGAGATCTATATCCTACAAGCAAGGATCTTTTATTTACAAGCGAGCTGCACCTATGTATGAGCCTATTTTTAGCCCATAAGAGACTTGCTTTTATTTATATGCGCATTTTGCCTATGTTTGCCTAGCTGACTAAAAGTGACCTATTATTTCCATATGTGACCAAGCTGTGCCTAAAAGCGACCTTAACTACCTTAAGTGATTTGTTTCTCTTCCTAAGTGATCTAAACTACCTATCCTAAGACCTAGTTGCTTATGGTGATGTGTGTGCATTTCTAACGCTTCTAGCCTATCAAAATCACGCTTTTAGCAAAAGTTCTGACACATACTAGTATGCCTGCTCCCTCTAGTCATCCATGTGTCCTCACTCACTTGGCACTATGATCTCTGTGTGGAATCACCATCCTGATAGCTCTCCAACTCTCATCGCACACCAACTCTAAGGAGCTCTAGATCTCTGTAGACACCCAAATTTGTCCCAAATTTGTCCATGTCTAGCAACACCTTTTCAAAAACATCACTTAGACATCATGTAGCATTTTGTCCTAAATCCCACTCTTAACCCCACTTATTCCATTAGCCAATTAATTAAATAAATTTTATTTATTTAATTAAAATCCCATTCAATCCCATCCTTATCCTACTTAGCCAATTAATTAAATAAATTTTATTTATTTAATTAATTTCCACATCATATCTTATCCCATCCTATTCACTTATCCTATTAATTAAATAAATATTATTTATTTAATTAATATCCAACTCATATCCCAACTAATTCAAATATTTTATTTGAATTAAGTTCTCACATTTCATCATAAGCTAACTTTCCAATTAATTAAATAAATTTTATTTATTTAATTAATTTATCTTATCATTTAGCCGACATGTGTGCCTCTTTCATTTAAAAAAGATAAGTGGTACTATAGCCTTTTATTTAATATCTTTCATATGTAGTACTTTTTTATGTACACAAGCACACATGAGCCCTATTCTCCTTGACACTTGTCAAATGACTACAACTCCCTTAAAGAGTGGGATAACCGAATCAATCCTAGCTGTCCACATCAATCAATTAGCTTTTTAATCTCAACCATCCATTTGAACCAAGCCTTTCCTATAAATCAAACCCCTCACAAGCCATTAGCAATGCATTGAGCCTCAAGTACCCTTATTCTGCCAAATTTTCTAAAATGCATTGATCCTCAAGTATCCACATGCTGTTGAAATATCATTAGAGCCTTTGCATCCTTCATCTATCATTCATTCTATCATCTTCATCTTAATGTTATGCTGCAGAAATGAGCACCCAACATTCCTCTAACAATAATCCTTCAAAATCTTGCATGCTCATGCAAGGTGGAGAAGAGCAATGGAGATAAATCAAGCATAGCATGGAGATTGGTTTGCATTTATATTTGTTATTTTGATTTTCATGTTGTCTTGTGCTTCATTGTGCATTGCTAGGGTTTTTATCATTGTTGTTTATTCATTTGCCCCGATTTGCAATTTTACCCTAACTACATTTAGCACGCCCGGTGGGACTCACTTCGCTTGATATTTTTTGTAGGTTTTTGTAGTAAAAATTTGCATTCATCTAACCCCCATTGTTGAGTTTTGCAGGTTTAATTAACTTTTTGTTCTAGATCCGCTATTTTTTCGACAAAACCCTAGGTTTTAAAGATTTCATCATATCTTCCAAATGGCTATGAATTTTTCTACAAGATTTTAGAAGACGTTTTTCCATGATATAAGGAAGCTACAGCAAAAAAATTTTGGGTTTATCGCGATTTTTGCGGGATTTATCACGTTTTTATGTTTTTTCATACAATCGCAATTTTGGGGGCACATCAGTGAATTTTTTAGAAATTTTTACATTTTTGGAAATCTCTCAAAATTTGAATGGGGATCTATGTTTTACAGATTTAATTTGGAGGTCGTTTATAGTGCGAAAAAATTAGATCTTTGCCAACTGTACTGTTTTCATAAATCCATATTTTTGGGCGCAAATCAGGGAATTTTTCTAATTTCTTTACATTTTTGAAAATCTCTCTAAAAATTAATAGGGGTATCTTCTTTGATTTTTTAATTTTCAAACCAAAAATCTATCAAAATAATCAAATCTAATTCGACTATGCATCTAAAATTACAATTTTCCTTGCCTGATGAGCCTATTTTTTATGCCTGCATTATAATATCATTTTTTTATGTTGTAGGTGATCATAAGGAGCTGGAGCAACATTGACATCAATCATCTACAACAACTTGGAAAGCAAAAATAATCTGGTGCACTCATTCTAATCTTTCATCTTAATCATTGTTTGAATCACACATTTCGATTTGGGCATAAAATGAACAATTGTTTGCAAATTCACATCAAAAAATTGGGCTAAAACAAACCATTGTTTTTCATCACATTTAGATTTGGGCTTTAAAACAAACAAGTGTTTGCATTGTCTTCCACACATTGAATTTCTAAGGTTAATGAACCCCATGCGAGTGTGACCAAGTAAATGTGTATGCTCTCTCCTCGCATCCCAACACGAACTTGGAGATCAAAAACATTTACTTGTGTTACTTTTGTTTAGCCTTAGAGAGGCTTGCCTTGGTATCCACCCCAAGGGAATGACCTCAAGCGGTACTTTCATCCGGTCTGCTATTAAAATCAGAGGATAAGGTGAAAGCCAAGTCTAACCGGTATTAGCGCTCACCATACAGTGCTAACTCGAAAGGAGGTGTACCTTTGTGTATATTAAAACTCCTAGTAGGGTTAGTTAAAGTCTTAAGTGGCTTGCTAGATGCTCGTGGGGTGCCGGTCCCCCAGATTTTCACTAGAACCTCCTTGTGATAGTGGCCTTGCCTTGACTAGGACTTGTTGAAGTGTCTTCACGTGCTTGCTTAACCATCATCACATTATTCCAAACTAACAACTTGCTTATGTGTCTTGTGTGAGTGATTCATGTGTGTATATGCATAATCATTTGTTTGAATATTGCCACATCAAGCTCTAAACACCCAAACATATAAAGACAAGTCATCCTACACATTCTACCAATAACATTCAAACCCAATCACTTTCATCCCAAACATAGCCTAGTCATCATCCAACCCTTCATAGCCAAGTCATCCAAACAATCCACATCATCATCAAAATCCCTAAACAAGCACTTGCTAAAAGGACTTAAGGCAAACACTTAGGTGACAACATGTTTACACCAGAGGACCCAAAAATCAAATTTGAAAGATTCCTTCAAAATATTTATCAAGGATCACAACCCCTAAACCAAGATGCCATTGAAATATTACAATTCTTCATCCAAGAAGCTCAACCCCATGCAAGCCAATCACCTCAACTGCAACACTCCATAGCCCAAGTTCAACACCTTTTAGCCACTAGTTAAGCTCGACAAGCACAACAATCCTTAACCATTCACTACCAACCTAATCCACATCAACCTTACATGTCATATCCATCCACTTCCTATCAACCTAATCCATCTAGCCACATGTCATATCCACCCACCTCCTATCAATTTAATCCACCTATCCACCAAGTCAATGCCACATCAACCTATGAACATCCACCTCAAGCTTATCCAATCCCTCATGCCACCATTCCAATGCACTACCAAGCCCATCCACAAGGCAATCAAGTGATATTACAAGAACAACATCCAAGTCCCAATGGCTCTTTGTACATAAATCAAGCAAGTCCAAGTACACCTTTTCAACAAGACCACCAAGCACCATTGATAGACCTAAGTCCACCTTTCCAACAAGAATCATATCCAAATCCAAGTGGCCCCTTGTACATAAATCAAATGAGTCCAAGTTATCCTATGCAAGACTTAATTACCTTTGACAAGGGAGATACCAATCTAGAGTGGCCACCACCATCCAATCACATGTCAATGTATGAGCCAACTATTTCTATCCCAACACCACCATGTGATCCCATTCCTAGTCCATTAATCCCTCTACCTTCCAAACCACCAAGCCCTCCATTACCTTCATCACCATGTCATTCTAATCCTTCACCAAAGGATATGGCTGAGAGAGTTTTACAAAGGATGCTTGAAGCAAAACTCATTGAACTTCCTAAAGTCAAACCATGTGAAGAAAGTCCATATGATGAACATGATTATTGTGCATACCATAGGACCAAAGGCCATAATACAAATAATTGCCCAATATTTGTCTCAATTGTTTACAAGGTGTACCTACCTACAATAAGAAATCATGCCACATCATCCCAATCCCATGTGTCACACCCATCTAGTCCACATCCTAATCCATCAAACTCCATTATCCTTCCATCTAATCAAAATCCTAGTCCTACGCTTACAACATCATCCTCTATTATTGCTCATCCATTATATTTCCCATCCACTCATACCCTTGCGAAGGATGTGATCCATTGGATACTAGCTAGGAATAAACTACCCCCATGTCAAACACCCATTCATGAGCCTACCAAAGAACTTCCAAAGGTCATAATCTCATCATGTGGTCCACCTATCCTTGAGCCTATCCAAGAGCCTTCAATTAACATTCTTAACCCTTCAAGCCCATCATGTGACCTACAAGCCATCAAGCCTATTTGCGAACCTTCTATCATTGATCCAAGTCAAGAGTCATCATGTTCTCATGTTGTTGACCAAGAGCCTATCGAAGAGCCTTCCAATTCCATTCAAGCAACCCAAGAGATATGTCAAAAGTTTAATCGTAAGCATGTGGAAACATTAAGCCCTAGTCCAACTCAAGATCAAATCACTTTTATGCAACCCATCCATAACATGTTTCTTTTCCATGATCAAGATGATAGCCATAATGATGAATCTATCCATGAGCCACTTGATCCTATCCATCTCCCAACAAACATTCATGAGAAAACTATCCAAATTCAACCCATCGATAATATTTACCTTCTTTATGATCAAGATGATACCTATGAAGAAGCTATCCATGAGCACCTTGATCCTATCTATAATCCTAGATCTATCCATGAGCAAGATATCCACATTACTCCTAGTCATCTGCCATCTAGCCCTATCCATAATGAGTAAACATCCACTTGTCATGATGAGACACTTGTCCCCCAAGTAAGCATAAAAGATCAAACAAATAGCTTGGATCTTAGCAAACACAATGCTAACCAAGATCCTAATGATCCTCCTTCCACATCCACCATTGATTCCACTTCAAGTCCACCATCATGTCCTATTGGTCTTACCACCCTTATACATGAGTTTTCTTCCTTCAGACAAAAACCTCTATCTACTTCACCTTCTTCATCCAATAAAGAGCTCAAGTCTAATTCTCAAAACACATCTAGTCCCATAGTCAATCGCATCCTCCAAAACATGAACTACCAAGGCAAAGGTCTAGGTCTTTATGAAAAAGGTATTTTGGAGCCAAACCATGTCAAGATCCCTCCATGCTCATATGGCCTTGGATACACACCCCAAGGTAAACAAGGCCAAGATGTTGGTAATCTCTTCATGCATCCTAAATCTATGACTTTCCATCGCACCCCCCATCATCTACCCAAAACCTATTTTGCCATTCCACCTCCATCATTCTATAAATGTCAAAAGCATGTGACCATACATTTTCCGCCATCCACTTTGCCTCCACTTTTACAAACTCTAAATATCCCTCCATCCACCTTGCCACCGTTGCTTCCAACACCTAACATACCTAGCATTCATAAGTATCCTTACATCCCTAATCATGGCCAACAAATGCACACATCACCTAAGCATAAAGCTTCCATCCACTCCACCCAACCCATGGGATTCAAAAGCAAAAATTTTGATGCCTCTACCTATAAAGCTAAAAATCCTACCAAAAATCATAAAGGTCTTCATACCTTAGGACATAAAGAATCAAACTCAAAGCAAAGTTCATCAAAGTATCCATCCAAACCCTTACCTCCAAATGCAAAGCCCAAAAGCAAAATGGTTTGGGTTCCTAAGCAAATAGCTAGCAAAGCAAATGAGGCATCCTCATCCACATCTAAGCAACCATCCAAACCCTTACCTCCAAAAGAAAAGCCCAAAAGAAAAATGGTTTGGGTTCCTAAGCAAATAGCTAGCAAAGCAAATGAGGCATCCTCATCCACATCTCAAGAATCCCAACCACCTATATCCATCCAAGAGCCTATTTCCACCCAAAACTTCCATTCCCTTCAAAAATCCCACAAACAAAGCAAAAACACTAAAAATACTAAATCTATGTGGGTTCCTAAATCACTTCATCAACCATCTCCTAAGAAAACATCTCCATTGCTTCCTACACCACCATCTCATCAAAAGCTTCAATGTTTATTACTGTGTGTGCAGCCATTGGTCATGGTTCCTTTCCACTCCGCAACACCTCCACATTACTACATCTCCCCATCTTCCATCCATTATCCTACATATCTCCCCATGCTATCCCTATGGTCCATGATTTGGCATAAACTTTTCATCCATCTTCATCCATAAGCCTATATAAATCCACTATCCCCATCCATCTATCCTTGCATGAACCTTTCATAATCCATTTCATCATCCACTATCTACCTACTCCATCTCCCATCCATGCAATTCCTTATCAACATCTATGAGCATAATGACATGGTCCATGCGACGACATCCCTCTCTATTGGGACACTATCACCTTTCATAGCACTAGCCACTTGAGTCCCTCCTATCCATTACCATGGTGAAAACCTGGCAAACAGGTGCCATGTGTAATTGTCAACCCATCTAAAAGCAAAAAAGAAAAAAAAAGTAAAAAAAGCAAAAAAAAAAGAAAAAAAAGCAAAAAAAAATCAAAAAAGTAAAGAGAAATCCTTTCGTCCAATGGTGAAAACCTGGTAAACAGGTGCCTTAGATAAGTACCATGATGAAAACCTAGCAAACAGGTGTCATGTGTAGGTTGATCTTCTATGTCACTTACACTTGGGGGCACATTGTCTCATCCAACCTATCCATTTCCAAACTATCTATCCAACCTATCATTTTCCACCTATCATGTCATAACATTACCATACCATCCTTAGCCATTACATAAACATGACTATTCCATTGAACCCATTTATCCATCCTTCCGCCTTTTGATCTTGATGAAGATATAGGGGCAAGATGTTGAAACATGTTTGGATATTTCTTGGCATACCTTCTTTCCAAACCAAGTCCTATCCATTGACAATTCATCCATCCTGTTCAAACCAATCTATCATGTCATCCCTTGGTCATGAACTTTGTCATGTAAAATCCTAAGCATTACCACCTAGAATGGGGCAAGTTCTTCCTATGCGACATAGCCTTTGAAGATCACATCCTAGCTCCCTTATGATCCCTCCACTATGGCATATCCTTATCATGAGCTTTCCATCTTATAGCTTATCCCCATCTGTTTATCATGAGCTTTCCACTATAGCCTACCTATCCGTTTATCATGAGGCATGCATCCATACCTTATACGGCCTATCCTCTTATCTATCCATCTATCATGAGCCTTTCATCCCATTTACTATCATCCATCCTTTTATCCATCCCTTGCACCTAGACTTGGTTTTTTTCCTTGTCATTGGTATCTAGCACAAATGCTACCTAAATTGTAAATCCATTGACATCCCAAAACATTTCAAAAAATCCAAAAAAATCAAAATATGTCAAAAAATCCAAAAAATCAATATCCAATGAAAAATCCAAGAAATAAAACCAATCACATCATCCAAAACAATCCACTCCATCAACATTCAATCAAAATCAAATCATCATTATTCAATCAATTCTTCCTATCAATAACATTCATTCATCTATTTCAATCAATCACTTCTTCTAATCATATCAATCAAATCAATCTAAGCAATGATCTTAAATCCAAGTCACACTAATCCATATCAAGCAAGCTAATCAATCAAGGAACATTATCCAATCAAATCAACAGATTTTGATCATAATCTTGTCATGAGCCAAATCAATCATCATCAATCATCATCAATGGGATATAGCGTTCCCACATCCTTGTGTTGATCTAGGGATATAGCTTTCCCCACAATGCCAACACTATCTATCATTATCAACAAACAACCAATCATTGGTTTATGACTTGACAAGGGCAATACCTTGTTTGTTTTACATCCTTTGAGCACACTAAGAACAATTGCTTAAGTTTAGATTGCATGAACACTCTAATCATCACACCATCATTATCATCATTCAAAACAATCCAATCATCAAAACAATCAACCCAACAATAGAAAACATCAAAACCAAAGCACATTAAGCCAACCATCAAAACAAATCCTATCAATCATCAGCATCAACACCAAAGCAAATCAACTCAATCACATCAACTCCAGTAGAAACAAATCCAATCACTTCAGCAAATCACAAGCAGCTCAATCCACCACAAATCATCCATCCTTCATCAAATCAATCTAATCATCTATTCATCCACTCAAATTCTTCCAAACAATGATCCAAATGCAAGCCCATCCTTAATCCATACCAATCAAGTTAATCAATCAAGCCAAGTTATCCAAATGCAATCCATGGTCTTGATCCCAGCCTTGTTGTAAGCCAAATCAATCAATCAACCAACCAACCAGCCAACCAACTCAGCAAACAGCCTTGTGTTGATCTAGGGATATAGCTTTCCCCGCAATGACAACACTCTCAACTATCATCATTATC
The DNA here is from genome assembly GCA_027924645.1 of Cunninghamia lanceolata. Lineage (NCBI taxonomy): Eukaryota > Viridiplantae > Streptophyta > Pinopsida > Cupressales > Cupressaceae > Cunninghamia > Cunninghamia lanceolata. Next base: position 679,114 of record BSBN01001028.1, read on the forward strand.
AGCAAAATAATCAAACAATTAATCATTGGTTTACAGCTTGACAGGGGCAATACCTTGTTTGTTTTTGAATCATTTGTGCATGCTTGCTTGCTTGCTTGTGCGTGTTATCTTTTTATCTTGCATTTGTATCAAATCCATATCATTCCAGCTAATATTCATATCTTGTGTATGTTGGAATATCTTTTTGCACTATCCTTTGCATCTAAGGTCATATCATACCTTTTGAGCATTAGGACTTTAATGCTCTAAGTATACTTCCTCATACATCAGACAAGGTTGTATTATGCTGGGGCATGAGACATATCATCACCCTGGTCCTTATACCTTGGTGCATAACGTCTAGTGCTATATCAAACATCATGGTTGCTCACCTTCATTGCAGCATAACACATCATCCATTTCTTCTATCCATTCCCTTATCTTTCTTTTGTAGCCAAGCCATTTCTTTTTGAGAGCCTACCCGTGTTTGTACAACCCGCCTAACCTCTCGAGGGGGCATCATCATCCTATCTTTCCATCATCATCACTATCCTTTTCCTCTATCCATACCTTAGCTTCTTTGAAATGATGTTACTCGACATAAATCTCATCATCTCGAACATCATCTCAAAGAGGGGCAAAATGTAGACACCCAAATTTGTCCATGTCTAGCAACACCTTTTCAAAAACATCACTTAGACATCATGTAGCATTTTGTCCTAAATCCCACTCTTAACCCCACTTATTCCATTAGCCAATTAATTAAATAAATTTTATTTATTTAATTAATTTCCACATCATATCTTATCCCATCCTATTCACTTATCCTATTAATTAAATAAATATTATTTATTTAATTAATATCCAATTCATATCCCAACTAATTCAAATATTTTATTTGAATTAAGTTCTCACATTTCATCATAAGTTGACTTTCCAATTAATTAAATAAATTTTATTTATTTAATTAATTTATCTTATCATTTAGCCGACATGTGTGCCTCTTTCATTTAAAAAAGATAAGTGGTACTATAGCCTTTTATTTAATATCTTTCATATGTAGTATTTTTTTATGTACACAAGCACACATGAGCCCTATTCTCCTTGACACTTGTCAAATGACTACAACTCCCTTAAAGAGTGGGATAACCGAATCAATCCTAGCTGTCCACATCAATCAATTAGCTTTTTAATCTCAACCATCCATTTGAACCAAGCCTTTCCTATAAATCAAACCCCTCACAAGCCATTAGCAATGCATTGAGCCTCAAGTACCCTTATTCTGCCAAATTTTCTAAAATGCATTGATCCTCAAGTATCCACATGCTGTCGAAATATCATTAGAGCCTTTGCATCCTTCATCTATCATTCATTCTATCATCTTCATCTTAATGTTATGCTGCAGAAATGAGCACCCAACATTCCTCCAACAAAAATCCTTCAAAATCTTGCATGCTCATGCAAGGTGGAGAAGAGCAATGGAGATAAATCGAGCATAGCATGGAAATTGGTTTGTATTTACATTTGTTATTTTGATTTTCATGTTGTCTTGTGCTTCATTGTGCATTGCTAGGGTTTTTATCATTGTTGTTTATTCATTTGCCCTGGAGCCTATTTGTCCTTGCAAAACCTACTTATAGCCCTATCCAAACCCTAATTCTTCGATGCCAAAGCCTCTTTTCTTCTACCTCATCCCATTTTTTCCCACCCAACCCCTTTTTCTTCGTGTTAACCTTGTGTTTTAGCTTTTTCTTCTATCGTGAGCCAACCCAACCCTTCCTGGTTAGCCTGGCTTACCTCTCGAGGGGGCATCACCTGCCAGTTACATTGGGGCATAACTTTGTTTATCGAAGGCATATCGTATCTTCTTTGACACAACGCTCTATCAAACATTGTATCAAAGAGGGGAAAAATGTAGACACCCAAAATTGACTCATTATCATTAATATCAAACATTGCATTATACATCATCTACATTTGTCTAACACACTTGAACAATATCCCTAACACATCTATTTCTTCTATTAATTAAATAAATTCATATTTATATAATTAATTCATTAACTATTTCCTCTAAGCTATAATTAAACAATCTTTAATTATTTAATTATTTTCTTTCTTCTATCTTTAATTAAATAAATTTTATTTATTTAATTAAAAATTCCTTTCATAAACCCACTTTCCAATTAATTAAATAAATTTTGTTTATTTAATTAATTTCTCTTATCATTTATCCCATGAGCCGACATATGTGCCTCTTTCATTTAAAAAAGATAAGTGGTACTACATCTTTTATTTAATATCTTTCACATGTATTACTCTTTCTATGTATACGGTCACACATAAGCCCTATCTTCCCTCCACTTGTCATCTACACATTCACCTATGTCTATCCTTCAATCTTAGCCATTCACATAGCCACCAAATCTCCACCGTTGATTGATTTTGGTTGAGTTCTATATAAACACCCTCTCATTCCATACTACACACAATCCAGCATTCATATAGCGTCTACATTATCATCCTGAGCATATTGAGCACTTGAGTATTCATAGCATCCATTGAACTTATCATCATTATCATTTATCCATCATGGTAGCTTTTATCTTCATAATTGTTCATTGTTGAAGAAGCAATCCACATCATAAACAAGGAATCACACAATCTAAGTGATATTGTGTTTGAATTGCCTGCTTTTGATTTCATTTGGATTAGATTCTTTGATGATGGTAGGGTTAGGTTTTCATGGCTATTCTTGATCTTATTAACCTAATTTTTTACCTATCACATTTGCAATGCTTCAAAGCTTTCCTTTAGGAGGCAAATTCATTCTTACATTCTTGCTTTTTGCTTTACAAATAGTTGTCTCCATAGCATTTTAATGCTCATTGTAGGACTTTTTGTGCCTTTTATTTTTATTCATAACTTCATAACTCAATCCATTCACTTCTCCATAGCATCAATGTGCTCAAATCAATTGTTTTTTTTCATTTTTCATATCTTCAAATCTCATAGCCACTTTCTTTTTATATCTCTATTGTGTCCCTATTGCTAAGAGGAGGACCCCACTACTATAGAGGAAGGAATAGTTGCCAAAAGGACTTTTGAGGGCTCACAATAGGAATTGTCATTTGATTCATATAGGTTTTTCAAGTTCTAGTAGTAATTAGATCAAATCTTTCTCTTGGGAAAGTAACACATTGCTTGCTTTTTCTCTTGATAGGTAGATTTAATTTGCTTTCCTAGAGTAATTTTTCATTTGAATTACTTAGATTAGTTTGAATTTCTTTCTTAGATTAATTTCATTTCATTCCATTTAGATCAATTGTAATTTTTAATTTCATTAAATTACATTTGAAAATCGACCCACAAAAACATAAAAAAACGTAGTTTAGATTGCATATAAAAATCATATAGTCTGCATTCATTTTCCCTTTTTAGATAATTAAATCATTTTGAAATTTAGAAAAAGAAACCAAAAACTATTTTGCATTCATATAGGATTGCATTAATAAAAATACCAAAAGCATTAGAAAACACAAAAGCAAAATAAGTGATCAAGTCAAACCCTCGATTTCATCATGAGGTCAACACATTCAAGAGAATCAAACACAAAAAAACATTTCCCCCTCTTGTCTGGCATTCGATGTGCCTAGACATGTTAGGGAATATTGGGTAAAATCTATCCTAGATGAGACTAGGGAGAACTTCCCTCAACCAATATCATTCAACAAAACATAGAATAGATAAGAGAGGTCAAAGAATACCAACAGAGAATCATTGATCATCAAAACTCATATAATAGCACATTCAAAATGAATAAAGGAGGTTGGATTGCCTTCACATTTTAAATGAGAAAAATAGTCTTTGCACTAGACTTAGAACAAGTGACCATTTAGGTCATATCATTATCAAAACAACAACAACAATTGAACGCTCTCATCAAAACATTCATCAAACGTACATAGAAACACATCACATGAATGACCCAACTATGATCCATGATGTTCTACATCCTCATGAATAGAACAACCTCCTAGTTGACTGGTTCTTTCCATGAGAGTGGGAGTGACTAGGAGGTCTCCTATAGCATGGATGTAGATATCTTAGTTTTGCAAGTCCATGTCCCCTGACTATCTCTGTAATATGGATATCCATGTCAAATTCTTGAATCTTGTTTATCCACTTGAATCTTCTTCCATTCACCTCTTACTGAGTAAAAATATCCTTAACATCGGAATGGGATACATATGTAACAACCTTTGTCCCAACTAAATATGGTCTAAGATTCTTTGTTACCTTGACTAGGGAATAGGACTATTTTTCATAATGTCATACTTCAGTTCTACATTTTACAAATATTTTCTAGAGAATGAAACTGGTTGTTCAGATCCTTGGTCATTTTTGTCAATAGCTATCGTATGGAATGATGCAAATAAAAATAATTGAATTGGTTTATAGAAGTTAGGACTTATCAATCATGAGTTTGTTTTATGACTTCCTTGATACATTTTAAGGATTCAGTTGGTTTCCTATTCTAGTCTATTGTTTATCCCTTCTTCAACATTTTGGAAATACCTTTGGTCTTCTCAAAAAAATTGGGGATAAATCCTCTAACAGAGTTAGCATGACCAAAGAATGACTAGGTTACCTTTATTGTTATTAGGATGTGGAATTTTATCAATTGTAGAAATTCTCTTTGGATAAATTCAAACACCTTCCTTTAACACAATATGGCCTAACAACTTACCTTATTGAACACCAAAGATGCATTTCTTAGGATTCAAGGAGATTCCATATTCCAAACACCTTTTGAAAATACTTTATAAATGTTCACAATGGTGAGATGACACTTTTGAATAGGCTGTTAGATTATTCTAATATACCACTATGATTTTATCAATTAATCCAACAAACACCACATCCATGGCTCTCTGAAATGTAGCCCTTGCATTAGTCAAACCAAAAGTAATTCTTACATAAACATAAGTGCCCCAAGGTTTAATGAATGCATTCTTATATTGCTTAGCCTCCTTGAATTTTACTTGGTTGTATCTTGAAAATCCATCCATGATTGACAATAGCTCATAGCCAGTCACCTGTTGAAGCATAACTTCCATATTTGGCAAGGGATAATTGTCTTTGAGAGATGAAATGTTTAAATTTATGAAATCAACACACAATCTTATGTTGCCATTATTTTTTTCTAATTGGGACCAAATTTGAAACCCATGATGAATGCCTTATTGGCTTTATGATAACTCCATCCTTGAGCTTTACCAACTCTTGTTGAATTTTGGGATTGAGTATTGGGTTTATAGGTCTTTGTTTCTACCTAAATGGCTTAGCATCAAGAATCAATGTTATCTCATGATAAAATAAGTCTTCTCTATAAGCCTTCAATTTATCATATGACCATGCAAAGACCTTTATATATTGTATAATAAATTCAATCAACATCTTCCTAATAGTTTGACTTAACTTCTTTTCAATATACACATTCTTAGGTGATTCAGTTCCTAGGTTCACCTCATCAACATCATTTTCATTTACTAGATAGGGTTTAGTTTTGAATCTATTTGCACTATCAAATGCTCTTTCTAAATCTACCAATCCTCTTGGGATTATATTTATATTGAGCTAAATGACTTCATTCCCATATAAGCATTCCTTTCCATCCACCATTTCAACCATAGGATCCCAATCAATAAGTTATCTTTCAAACTCTCCAAAACAATTCATAAAATTATAAACCTGATCATCATTATCAAATATATACTAATTATTTATGTTTTCAGGTATAGTTGGTCTAGTTAGCACTTCTACCCTTTCTATAAACATTGGAGACACCCCATTTTCCTCAAATTTTATAGCCAAGGATGCCATCTCATCTACTATAGTGTTCTTTTCTATTTTGACCCACTCAATCCCAAAAGCATGGAACAATTCAATGGTGTCCCACACAACATTTCTATACTATTTCATTCTTTTGATTTTGGCTACATAGGATCCTTTTATCTAAGCTACAACCAATTCAGAGTCACCATAAACAACTAGATTCTTAATATTGTATTTAATAGAAATATTCATTCCAAGAATTAGATCCTCATACACAGCTACATTATTAGTACAATTGAAAATCAACTTGAAAGGAAACTTAAAAACTTTTAAATCTAGTGATATAAGCACAACACCTACACTAGACCCTTCTCTAGAACAAGCCCCATCAAAGAACATCTTCCAAACACCATTTAAATCTGATTGGATTTTTGTAGGTGTTGTGTGAGGATCCACCTTATTCTATTCAAGATCAAAGTGAGCCACAAAATAATTCATTTCTTTGTCAACATAGCATGCTTCATCAATCTTTCTTACAACATCCTCCACCTTATGCAACATCTTTTATTCTCTCATTAACTTCATATCTTTCCCATCAATGAGAATTGTAGCATAAGGGGAGTCCATCTGGATGTTTACTCCAATGGTGGTAGACTAGTTTCTAGAAAGTAATATTCCCCATTTGGGTGGACAATCTACTACTATAATCTCCATGGTATAGACCTTACCTAGGAAAACAAGTCTAAATTCAACTCCATTCATGGCCCCTATGATCAATATATCTTTTTAATCCATATTAAAACATTTACCATAAGCATGTGATATTTTTAGATCAAACTTATTCGTGATACTTAGTGGAATTACAATGGTGGATTCCCCTGAGTCTATCATGCAATTATGGACCAACCACTCATTGATTAGAAGAGACACAAAGAAAGGGTCAACACCAAATGGATTCCTTACAGCATTAGTTCCTAAGTAAAATTTAGGATTATGGGATGTATCAACTGTTGACATTACCATTACATTTTGATTTTAATTTTTATCTAAAACTTTAAGATTATTTTTAAGTTGGTTAGAAAACATGGGGATATCTCCAATAAATGAAAATTCCCTATGCCTATGTTTAGGTATTCTTATTGCCTCAACTAAGGAGATCTAGATTTTTATTTGGCTAAGTGTTTGGGCCATATCAAAAGGGGCATACTTGGGCAATGGTGTACCCAAAGGGATAGTCAAAACACTAGCATCAATTATATTAGTAAAAGAATTAGGCAACACCAATTTAAGATCAAACTCTTGACTCAAGGAATTCCCAAGTTTCTCATTTTGGGTCTTTTCCAATCCCTTTCCTATGGATATCTCCTTAGCTCTATCCTCAGTGGAACCACCTTGAAGGTTAACAAGGATGCCAAGATTGGCAGGTGAGATACATTTCTTGGGCTTCTCATGAGGTTTTGAGATAAATGGTTTTTTACCTTTTGGCATACCAACTAGAGCTACTTGTGGGATTGTAGCTAATTTCTTTTGAACATCTCTCTTCTCTACAAATATTCCTCCTGATTTCTCTTTATTTCCCCCCCTTTCTACTCAATCTTATTCCTCAAATTATAAGTTCTCTGGACCTATGTGACAATTGCAACAGTAAGGGTTCTAATCACTTTGTCATGCCCACATTTCCCATGCAGTCATGACACACAACACATGTGTCATGTCCACATTTGTCATGTGGTCATGACACGAAATATTCAAATAAATTTCACGCATCCCTAGAAACCCCATCGCACGCGTCAGCATACTCGGTGGAAATACACATAAGGTGTAAACAAGTTAATCAAACTTGGGGTAATGCAATCACGTGCACAATCCCCTGTGTGATGATAGCCTAAGGGGGGCAATGCGACGTGAAAAGCGTCGCCATTAGGGTTAGGATCGATTGATCAAAACCCTAAGTTTTCCTAAGTGAGTGACGAGATTTCAACACGAGTCAAAATCAAAACCCTAATTCTAGAGCATAAAAGAATTGAATAGCCACTTAAATCAAACATCTAGTTTGCAGAAACATTAAAATATTACTCAACACCAAAAATTAAATTGCTTAGGATAATTAACCCTAATTCCCAGAAAAATCTGGTAGCATAACACCACTAGGGCATATATAGGAATTATTCTAATTAAGAAACTCAGGCCAAGGGGTTCACTAACCCATTAAAATTGATTAATTAAAATACTTACACTAGGGAGAATGATTTTTCACACTAAGGTTCTCTAATTAAAACTAGATTAAATAATTAAATTACTATTCTACTTCAATAAAAACCCCAAACATACGATTAAATTAATAAAGTCAACCTTGCTATAATACTATTGCATTAATATTTCACAAGTTACAATATTTAAAATTAAATCACCCAAGGTCTAATAATTCACTAAACTGCTAACCTATCCCTTGAATAATTGAAAATAACAACACCATATACTAAAACCAACATTAACCTAATACACCCCAAAATAAAATTAAATTAATTTACCCAAGAGAATAAAGAGCTCAAAAACCTTTAAATTCATCTCCCACCTAAATAAAATAAAAATACTAATTCCAATGAGGTTAAAAGAAATAATTACCCTAAGAAAAGATAAAGTGCACCCATATCCCACAATAGAAAATTTAAATTGAAAATTCTCACCTCACAAGATAAACAAATTTAAAATCCACAAAGCCCTAAATGGTTGCACAATAAAATATAATATCCTTATGAAGAAGAACCCTAACCCTAACTTGTTTTCTTTCATTCTATTCTTTCCTTTCCCTCATTTCTCCTTCTCATTTCTTTTTGTTTTTCTCTATTTGTTGCAGGTCACAAGGGTGGACAACCATGGAAGACAAGCCACGGAGGTATACTAAATACATATATTGCCCTTCTCTTTATATATATATACTTTTATGTGTATGTCAAATAAAAAAAATCATAGAGGCAAATATATAAGACAAGCCACAGAGGTATACTAAATGCATATATTGCCCTTCTCTTTATATATATATATATATATATACTTTTATGTGAATGTCAAATAAAAAAAATCACAGAGGCAAATATATGTATGTGTGTGTGTATAAATATATATTTATTTATAATAACAAATGTATTTAAAAATGATATAGTAGGACTGGGCAACGCCAGCGGCTAAGGACCAAACTACAAATCAGAAGAGGGACAGCGAAAAATTCTTAGTTTACAGAGTCTTTTTTTTGTTCACAGTTTTTTTTTAAAACATATATACTAAAGGGTTTGGGGGGATGGACACCCCCCACCTTCCCACCGTATGGTGGGAAGATGGGGGGGTTTGTCCCCCTCATTAACACCATTCGCAGCCTTTAAGGGGGACGGTGGTCATGCCACTGCTCCCCTGCATCAAACACAGGTGGGGCACTGGCATGGCTGCTGCCCCCCTCATTTTTTAATAGTAAAAAAAAAAATAACAAAAAAAAACACTGCCCTACCGTTAGGGTTTTCACACTTAATGTATTTTGTTTATTAAATTTTCCAATAAATATGACAGTATCCTATATATATATATATATATATATATATATATATATATATATATATATATATATATATATATATATATATATATATATATATATATATACAGAGCTATATACACACACAGTTATCTCAGATTCATAATATTTTCTAGTATTTAACACACACACATATATATATCTCACAATTACAACAGTTAAAATCAATATATTCTTCCAGCAAGCATTAATATAAATGTATTTTATATATATACACATAAAATTTTACTCTCAAGTTCAATATAAATATAATATTTTTCTGATAGAGAAAGAAAGTGGATTGAATAATATATGTGTGTGTGTGTATATTTTTCAAAGTATGACTATGTATGAACTTCAAATATAGGAACATATTTAAACATGCAAAATTGTTAAATAATCCTTCTAAAACAAATAACCAACAACTACACTATCTCCTTTTTTTTTCTTTTCCTAATAAATCTAAAGGTAACAACATACATATTTCTATTTTGAAATAAAACAGCAACATTGTATATTTCTTTTTGACAACAAATATTTTAAAAACCAACCAACTAACTCTTTTTTTTTTTACATAAATAACAAGATACATTGTAATATTCAAAATATTTTATCAATACAAAATAAGGGAGTATTTTTCTCTCTCTTTGAAACAAACTATACAAAGGCCAATCTTGGCCCAAGGCTCTCGATAGCCCAAAAATAACAATGCACATGAATTTAAAGCACTTCCTTCAAGCTCCAAAGTCAACAATAAACCTGCAAGAAAATACAACAAGGGAGGGAAAACCAAGCCACAAAAGCTACTCTCCTCTCTACCATAGACTCACTATTGAGTCACCCCCAAGCTTGGAGGTCATCCACACACAAGGTTTTTCACTCCACAACACAACAATAAACCAACCAACAAAACATGAAGAACACCCATAGGTTTAACACAACACTAAACTCATAAAATTGAGTTTTAAGGGGTAGGGGAGTGGACATCACTCAACTCAAGAGGCCACTCCAAATATCTCAAAAAAAAACTCAACACAAGCAAGGCCTCAAGCCTAAATATTTATTCCAAGAAACACATATATTCCTCCATGGCACTCATGCCATACAAAATGCTCATACTCATAATCTTGCCCTCAAGGCCAAAAATACCAACACTAGGAGGTGACCTCAAGGAGGTTCACTCCTTCCCCACCCCACACATGTTGAGCATCTTCTCCAAATGGAGAGGCTCTTACAAACACCCTCAAAACCCCACAACAACAAAACACAAAACACAAAACACAAACAATGCAAACACATAAGTAACGTAAATATATAAGGAAAGGCATCAAGCCTTGAATCCTACCTTGATAAGCTCAACAATGGTAGGTAGTTGAAGTAGAGCCCTTCCAACTCCACCTCTAAGTCCTTCCTCCAAAAGTGCCTGCAAAACCCTCTAACTCTCCCCAAATTTCAAATAAAATGAAAAAAATGTAATGAAATCAACAACCCTCTCCCTCTCTTCAAGAGGGATTAAAATAGGCCCTCTTCATGAGCCTTGAGGAATGAGAAGGTGACACATGTCACCTTCTCCTTCCTCCTCACATCCACTTGCAAGCTTCATGAAATGTGGGGGTGACAAGTGTCCAAATTCTATCCTCCCATGAAAGCTCACAAAACCCCAAGGTTCTCTCACCAATGTGTGAGAGCCTTGGAGTTGGGTCCTCCACAATTAGGGATCTTGAAGACTCCCCAAGCCTTCAATGCAAGGTACCCCAATGCCTTGGAATGAGGTGTGGATAAGGTTGAAGGTTTGACCCAACCTTCTACTCCTCCCCAAACTTCTATTTTGGTCACTTCACTTCAGGGTGAAGTTTAAGTGACCATATGGGAGTTATCCTAAGGTTAGACAAGCTTAAATGGGCCCTAGACCCTAGGGGTACAACCCAGGGTCACATTTAACCCAATTTGAGCACCATAGGATGCATAAAATCACATGGAAAGGGGACACAAAAAATAAAACAAAAATAAGGTCAAATAAACATTACACATTTACAACACCAATATACAATCAAATGAAAATAGGTAGACTTGGCCCAAAAGACAACATATGCAAACATTACGAAAATTCATCAAGCATTTACACATTTGATCTTGGTTCCTCTTGGAACTAGATCAGCTCAACACAGGATTTGACAAAATGTGTGTGACGATCTCTAATTTTCTATGGCTTGGAAAAATCACCTGCACACTTAAACAAAAGATTAATCCAACATGTATATCATAGCCGAAGCAAGGAAAAGCATACACTCACACCATCACATAATCAATTAAAACATCATAAAAATCACATCGTAATTTACATATCTATAAACCATCTCAAGATAAAAATCGCATAATAAATCCACAACATAGTCTCACAACTAGTATCTCTAATAGAATCAGAATGCATATCACATGTCTAATCATCATTAGTGAATCAAAGTCAGGATCTAGTCTCATCACAAAATACTAAACATAACTAACCAAAATAAAGAAGTATAGTCTAGAAAGTCTGCATATTGGGTTCAACAGTCCCCAAATGTCTAAAATGCCTCCAACAGTAATATGAAACGAGAAAAAATAAGGGAGCGAAATAGTAGGCCTCACATCCTCCCCCTCTAAGACTAAACTTGCTCCTGGAATTTGTTAATGAGGTGAGGATAAAGTGTCATCAATCTAGCTGCATCCTCCCATGTCACCGTGACCTCATCATACCTGTCCTATTGAACCCTAACCTGGTCCAGTTCTCAACCTCAAAGGTCCAGTGTCCAATGAGCCAATATGTGAATTGGCTCCAAAGCTAGTTGCCTATCTACCTCTACCTGTAGAGCACTCCAATCCAATACATGAGATAAATCAGATATATAACACCACAAAACAGATACATGAAATACATAGTGGATGCGTGAGAGGCTAGGTGGCAAGGCTAGATGGTAGGCTATGGGTCCTATCCACTCCAAGATCTCAAAAGGCCCAATAAACGGTGGTGCAAACTTAGATCCCTTTCCATAACGGATTGGACTCTTGTGTGGCTACACTCTCAAGAACAATCTGTCACCGACTGAGAAGCTCTGATCTAATCTCTTAGCATTGGCATACTTCTTATATCGATCTTGTGCCTCCTGAATTCTTTGTCTAATCAAGCTCACCTGATGCTCCATATCCTGCACCAACTCTGGCCCAATAGCAACCCTATCCTCTATCTGGTCCCAACTCAACGGTGTCCTGTAAGGTCTGCCATACAAGGCCTGATAAGGAGGCATACCAACGAGCTGTGATGCCCATTATTGTAGGCAAACTCAACTAGATACAGATACTCCTCCCATTTAGACTGGTGATCCATAACATACATATGGAGCATGTCCTCTAATACCTGATTCACCCTCTCCATCTGACCATCTATCTCAGGGTGATACGCTAAACTGAAGTTGAGCTATGTGCTCAACGCCTGCTATAATGCCCTCCAAAAGGCTAATGTGAACACTGAGTCTCTATCAGAAATGATGAGGTGAGGTACCCCATGTAATCTAACAATCTCATCTAAGAATACTCTCACCACTGATGGTGCATTGTACGTCATGCGTATAGGTGAGAAATGCACCACCTTGGTCAACTTGTCAACCGCCACCATGGTGGCATCATGGCAGCAAGATGACATAGGAAGACCAACAATGAAATCCATGGAAATGGTGTCCCATTTCCACTCAAGTATCTTGTGAGGGTATAAAAGACTTGTTGGATGCTGATGCTCAACTTTGACCCTTTGGCACTCAAGGCAACGAGAAACAAACTCTACAATATCTCATCTCATACCCGCCCAATGGTACAACTGTCACAAGTCAACATGCATCTTCTTCACCCTCGGGTGTACTGCATAAGGTGCTTTGTGAGCCTCTGAAAGAACTACTGCATGAAGGTCACCTACATGGGGTACATAGATGCGTTGTCGATGCCTAAGTAACCCATCTGCCTCTAAGGAATATCCTACAAACTTGTCCACAAGGGCCCTCTATGACTGGATCTCCTACTACACCTCAAGAAACCACTCATCCTTAGGTAGATGTTGTATGATGCACCCTCTCAAGTCCACACCCAAGGTCAAGGTCAGGATCTCATGGCACCTTCGACTCAATGCATCGGTAACCATGTTCTCCTTCCCTTTGATGTAGTGGACATCAAATTTGTACTTGCAAAGAAACTCCATCCAACACCGCTGGCAAACGTTTAGATTCAGCTACGTGAATATGTACTGAAGACTATGATGATCTGAATGAAGCTCAAAGCGATGACCCAGTAGAAAGTATCTCTAATGAACTAGAGCATGAACCACTGTTGCGAGCTCTAAATCATGAGTGGGGTAGTTCAGCTCATGGGTCTTGAGCTTTCACAACTCATATGTGATCGCTCTACCACCCTGCATAAGTACAGCTCCCAAACCCTCTAGTGATGCATCAATACAAACCATAAAATCCAATACTGGATCAAGAACCACTAAGATGGGAGCGCTAGTAAGATGATCCTTGAGGACCCCAAAGGCCCTCTCGCACTGCTTAGTCCAATTGAAGATCTTCCCTTTCTGCTAAAGGGAAGTGATGGGGTGTGCTATCCTAGAAAAGCCCTCTATGAATCTACGATATTACCCATCTAACTCCATGAAACTCCTGACCTCTGTCACACTAGCGGGTGCTGGCCAATCTCTGATAGCCTTGATCTTCGATGGATCTATGGAGATAGCATCGCCAAACAAGATGTGCCCCAAATACTGCACCTTAGATCTGAAAAAGGCACACCTCACCAAGTTGCCATAAAGATGTTTCTCTCTCAAGCACTACAAAACCTGACGTAAGTGCTCCTCATGCTCCTCCTCGGTCTGCAAGTAGATCAAAATATCATCAAGGAAAATGATCATGAACCGATCCAAGTAAGTTTGGAACACCCCGTTCATGAGACTCATGAACACTGCAGGGGCATTCATCAAGCCGAAGGGTACCATAGTAAACTCATAGTGGCCATAACAAGTCCAAAAGGTGGTCTTATGGATGTCTGCCTCTGTGATGTGCAACTAATGATAGACAGACTTCAGGTCAGTCTTAAAGAACACTCTACCCCCTGTATCTGGTTGGAAAGATCATCAATCCTAAGCAGAGGGTAACGGTTCTTCACCGTCACCTTGTTAAGATGCCTATAATCCATGCACAGATGAAGAGACCCATCCTTCTTCTTCACGAAGATGACCTATGTGCCCCACGGTGAAACACTAGGTCAGATGTGCCCCTTCTCAAGCAACTCCTCTAACTGCAACTTGAGCTCTATGAGCTCATGTGTGGTCATCTTGTAGGGTGCACGAGACACTAGCTCGGCACCCAGCACTAGATAAATGTGGAAGTCTACTTCTCTGCAAGGTGGCATACCTAGTAACTCTGGTGGAAAAACATCAACAAACTCCCTCAAGATGGGATGGTCATCTAATGACGCCTCTAGCTCATCCTCTTATCTATCGCTAACAGTGATGGCAAACATTTGACATCCCTTCCGCATGCAGCTCTTAAGCTATTGAGCAGATATCATACAAACTATCATGGGCTTCTGAATGTCCACTACCTTGACTAACGTGCCATGATCATCTAAACAGCTAATCACCTTTCAGTGATAATCTAGCTTGGCTCTATGAGTCGCAAGCCAATCCATGCCTAAAACTACACCATAGGATCCTAAGGGCATAACCCTAAGGTCGCATACTATAGTGAAGGGCCCCAAAGATGTCTCACAATCTTGAACCAAAGCATCTACTAACATCTTGGCCCTAGTGGCTAGCTCAACCTCCCACCTATCACCCTGCCTAGAGGCCACCAGCCTGCAATGCTCCACTAACAATGAAGATATAAATGAATCAATAGTGCCAGAGTCAAATAAAATAATAATGGGGACATCCCCAATCATACCTATGGTCTCGATCACTGAGGCCTGGAAGTCGGCCTGACGGTTATCAACCACTGCAAACATATGGTGGGATCTACCCACATCTCCAACTGTCTGCTCCGATCCTCCTGCATGAGGCTATCCCCCTATCGTAAAGCCCTGTGGGCACTCTCTGGCTAAATGTCCTGCTCCACCACAAACATAGCATGGGCCCTGAGCCTGTATCTATCTAGTCTGACCCGTGGACCCCTAAGAACCCCTGTATGACTGCTGTGACCTAGCGGGTCCCGCAGGTGGTCCCTATTGTCATTGATCCCTACGCGGGCCCTGTGACTGCCAACCATGATTATGACCTCCCTATGCCCTTTGTTGGGGCCTCAACCTCTGCTGATACTACTGTTGCAGCTGATCTAGAGGTCTGGGAGGTAACAGTGCAGAACTAAATCCTCCTCTCTGTGGTGGTGGTGGTGGTCGATAGAAACCCTGCTGCTGCTGTTGGCTACGATCCTGAAAATAGGGATGTGAACTTTGACCTCGCCCTTGAATCTCCTTTGTGATGTATGTCTTCTTGGCAGCCTCACTCATGGTCTGGGGGTCTGCCATGCGCACTGGTCCTAATATCCCATGATTTAAAGCTCTATTAAATTTGTGAACCAAAATGTTTTCATCATGGAGTTACTCTGCATCTCATGATAGCTCAATGAACTTGCTCTCATACTACGCTATAGTAGAACCTCGCTACTACAAGTTATGGAACTCATCAATCTGACATTGCCTGTAATGGTCTGATAGATAACGCGCATTAAAGCGCTCAATGAAAGTGTCCCATGGAAGAGTATCCAAAGATAGGTGACACTTGCACTCCTTAGTGTGCCACCATGTCGTTGATGTGCCTCTCAAAAGGTGAACTGCCATGCATGCCTTTACGTTGCCCTCGTAAGGACACAATGCAAAGCACCTATCCAAACTGATAAGCCAAGCCTCAGCCTCGGGTCCCTCTATGGTCCCTGTGAAGGTGGGTGTATTCAGCCTAAGCAAGTCTTTGATGGGGTCCCCTCGGTCTCTGTGTCCTCTGATAGGCTCATCTACACCCTCTAGCCATCCATAATCATAAGGTTTGGTGATAAACCTTCTCTATCCTCATAGCCTCCTCACCTTGCATGATGCGGAGGGCTCCTGCTAGGAGCTCTGTAAGCTGAACCAACCTCCTCTGGTGTGGTGACAGGTATCTCTAAATAAGGCTCTACATGTGGCACCACTCATAGCTTGACATGGGGCTCAACACCGGGCTCTGCATGCGACTCAGCACGTAGCTTCTCACATGGCTCCTCTCACAGATCAGTGTAGAGCTCGACACGTAGCTCGATATGTGGCTCTACTACGGTCGGTGGTAACCTCTTTAACACTGCCTATAAAGCCTATAAAATTTGTGGCCCTATATCAGGCACGGGTGGTGCCTATGATGCTGGTGATCCCTGACCCTCAGCTGATGAGTCACTATGTACCTCTACGGATACAGCGGTGTATGAACGTGCTTGCCTCATTCTGGGGGGCATCCTACAAGAACTAGGTAGTCACAAATCAGAAGAATTTTGCAGAATAACAATGTGCCCAAACAAGCCTAATGTTTAAACTTGGCTCTGATACCAAATGTCATGCCCACATTTCCTATGCGGTCACAACATGCAACACACGTGTCCTATCCACATTTGTTACGTGGTCATGACATGAAATATCAAAAAAAAATTCCACGCATCCCTAGAAACCCCCTTGCACGCATCACCATTCTCGGTGGCAATACGCATAAGGCGTAAACAAGTCAATCAAACTTGGGGTAATGTGATCACATGCGTAATCTCCTACATGATGATAGCCAACTAAGGGGGTCAATGCGATGTGAGAAGCATCGTCATTAGGGTTAGGATCGATTGATCGAAACCCTAAGTTTTCCTAAGTGAGTGACAGGATTTCGACATGAGTCGAAATCAAAAACCTAATTATAGAGCATAAAAGATTTGAACAGCCACTTAAATCATACATCTAGTTTGCGGAAACATTAAAATATTACTCAACACCAAAAATTAAATCGCTTAAGACAATTAACCCTAATTCCCAAAAAAATCTGGCACCATAACACCACTAGGGCGTATATAGGAATTATTCTAATTAAGAAACTCAGGCCAAGAGGTTCACTAACCATTAAAATTGATTAATTAAAATAATTACACTAGGGAGAATGATTTGTCACACTAAGGTTCTCTAATTAAAACTAGATTAAATAATTAAATTAATATTCTACTTCGATAAAAACCCCAAACATATGATTAAATTAATAAAGTTGACCTTGCTATAATACTATTGCATTACTATTTCACAAGTTACAATAATTAACCCAAGGTCGAATAATTCACTAAACTGCTAACCTTACCCTTGAATAATTGAAAATAACAACACCATACACTAAAACCAACATTAACCTAATACACCCCCAAAACAAAATTAAATTAATTTACCCAAGAGAATAAAGAGCTCAAAAACCTTTAAATTCATCTCCCATCTAAATAAAATTAAAAAAATAATTCCAATGAGGTTAAAAGAAATAATTAGCCTAAGAAAAGATAAAGTGCACCCATATCCCACAATAGAAAATTTAAATTGAAAATTCTCACCTCACAAGATAAACAAATTTAAAATCCACAAAGCCCTAAATGGTTGCACAATAAAATATAATATCCTTATGAAAAAGAACCCTAACCCTAACTTGTTTTCTTTCATTCTATTCTTTCTTTTCCCTCATTTCTCCTTCTCATTTCTTTTTGTTTTTCTCTATTTGTTGCAGGTCACAAGGGTGGACAACCATGGAAGACAAGCCACGGAGGTATACTAAATACATATATTGCCCTTCTCTTTTTATATATATATATATATATGTACTTTTATGTGTATGTCAAATAAAAAAAATCACAGAGGCAAATATATAAGACAAGCCACAGAGGTATACTAAATGCATATATTGCCCTTCTCTTTATGTGTGTGTGTGTGTGTGTCAAATTTAAAATCCACAAAGCCCTAAATGGTTGCACAATAAAATATAATATCCTTATGAAGAAGAACCCTAAACCTAACTTGTTTTCTCTCATTCTATTCTTTCTCTTCCCTCATTTCTCCTTCTCATTTATTTTTGTTTTCCTCTATTTGTTGCAGGTCACAAGGGTGGACAACCATGAAAGACAAGCCACGAAGGTATACTAAATGCATATATTGCCCTTCTCTTTATATATATATACACTTACTTTTATGTGTATGTCAAATTAAAAAAAATCATAGAGGCAAATATATATATATATATATATATATATATATAATAACCAATGTATTTAAAAATGATATAGCAGGTCTAGGGAATGCTGGTGGCTGAGGGCCAAACTACAAATCAAAGGAGGGACAGCGAAAAATTCTCAGTTCGTAGAGTTTTTTTTTTGTTCACAGTTTTTTTAAAAAAACATATATACTAAAGGGTTTGGGGGAGGCAGACACCCCCCACCTTCCCACCGTATGGTGGGAAGATGGGGGCTTCATCCCCCTCATTAACACCATTCGTAGCCTTTAAGGGGGATGGTGGTCATGCCACCGCTCCCTTGCATCAAACGTAGGTGGGGCAGTGGCATGGCCGCCGCCCCTCTCTTTTTTTAATAGTAAAAAAAAATATAACAAAAAAAAATGCTGCCCTATCGTTAGGGTTTTCACACTTAATGTATTTTGTTTATTAAAATTTCCAATAAATATGATAGTATCCTATATATATATATATATATATATATATATATATATATATATATATATATATATATATATATATATATATATATATATATATATATATATATATATATATATATATATATATATATATATATATATATATATATATATATATACAGAGCTATATGCACACACAGTTATCCTAGATTTCACAATGTTTTCCAGTATTTAACATATATATATATATATATATATATATATATATATATATATTACAACAGTTAAAATCAATATATTTTTCCATCAAGCATTAATATAAATGTATTATAAATATATATTTATATATACATATATAGATGCTTCTATATATGTATATTTATATATACATAAAATTTTACTCTCAAGTTCAATATAAATATTTTTCTGATAGAGAAAGAAAGTAGATTGAATTATATATATATTTCAAAGTATGACTATGTATGAACTTCAAATATAGGTGTAGACACCCAAATTTGTCCCAAACTTTGTCCATGTCTAGCAACACCTTGTTAAATCATTATTCATTAAACCAATTAATTAAATAAATTTTATTTATTTAATTAAATCCCATCCTCATCCCACTTAGCCAATTAATTAAATAAATTTTATTTATTTAATTAATTTCCACATCATATCTTATCCTATTTTATTCATTTATCTAATTAATTAAATAAATTTTATTTAATTAATGAATATCCAACTCATATCCCAACTAATTCAAATATTTTATTTGAATTAACTACTCACCTTTCATCACATTCCAACACTTGTCCATCTCCCCTTAATCATGTGTTGTCATACAACTTTCATTTAAAATTCTTCACATGCACAACTAATTGGATCTAAATTTAGTAACTTTCAATCCTAGCCATTCACATAGCCTCTAAATCTCTACCGTTGATTGATCTTGGTTGAGTCCTATATAAACACCCTCTCACTCCATATGAGACATCCAGCAATCATATAGCACCTACATTATCATCTTGAGCATCTGAGCATTCATTTGAGCTTTTATCATCCATCATGGCAGCTTTTAGCATTGCAATTGTTCATTGTTGAAGAAGCAGTCCACATCTCTCAAACAAGGAATCGCACCGTCTAGGTGATGTTATGCTTGAATTGCATTGTTCTTTGATTTCATTTAGATTAGATTCCTTGATGATGGTAGGGTTAGGGTTTCATGACTTTGTCTGATCTGCTAAGCCTGACTTTTCACCTATCACAATAGGAACATATTCAAACATGCAAAACTGTCAAATAATGCTTCTAAAATAAATAACCAACAACTACACTATCTCCTTTTTTTTCTTTTGCTAATAAATTTAAAGGTAACAACATACATATTTCTATTTTGAAATAAAACAACAACATTGTATATTTCTTTTTTACAACAAACATTTTAAAAACCAGCCAACTAACTCTTTTTTTGCATACATAACAAGATACATTGTAATATTCAAAACTTTTTATCAATACAAAGTAAGGGAGTATTTTTCTCTCTCTCTTTGAAACAAACTATACAAAGGCCAATCTTGGCCGAAGGCTCTCAATAGCCAAAAAATAACAATGCACATGAATTTAAAGCACTTCCTTCAAGCTCCAAAGTCAACAATAAACTTGCAAGAAAATACAACAAGGGAGGGAAAACCAAGCCACAAAAACTGCTCTCCTCCCTACCATAGACTCACTAATGAGTCACCCCTGAGCTTGGAGGTCATCCACACACAAAGTTTTTCACTCCACAACACAACAATAAACCAACCAACAAAACATGAAGAACACCCATAGGTTTAACATAACACTAAACTCATAAAATTGAGTTTTAAGGGGTAGGGGAGTGGACATCACTCAACTCAAGAGGCCACTCCAAATATCTCAAAAAAAAATTAACACAAGCAAGGCCTCAAGCCCAAATATTTATTCCAAGAAACACATATATTCCTCCATGGCACTCATGCCATACAAAATACTCATACTCATAATCTTGCCCTCAAGGCCAAAAATACCAACACTAGGAGGTGACCTCGAGGAGGTTCACTCCTTCCCCACCCCACACATGTTGAGCATCTTCTCCAAATGGAGAGGCTCTTACAAACACCCTCAAAACCCCACAACAACAAAACACAAAACATACACAATGCGAACACACAAGTAAAGTAAATACATAAGGAAAGGCGTCAAGCCTTGAAGCCTACCTTGATAAGCCCAAAAATGGTAGGTAGTTGAAGTAGAGCCCTTCCAACTCCACCCCTAAGTCCTTCCTCCAAAAGTGCCTGCAAAACCCTCTAACTCTCCCCAAATTTCAAATAAAATAAAAAAATGTAATGAAATCAACAACCCTCTCCCTCTCTTCAAGAGGGATTAAAATAGGCTCTCTTCATGAGCCTTGCTCAGAATGAGAAGGTGACACATGTCACCTTCTCCTTCCTCCTCACATCCACTTGCAAGCTTCATGGAATGTGGGGGTGACACATGTCACCCTCCCATTCCACCAAGTCTTGCTCCCTCCACTTGTGCTCTCTCTCACACATGTGTAAGAGCAAGGTGGAGCCCAAAAAGGATGAGGGTACGACAAGTATCCAAATCCTAACCTCCCATAAAAGCTCACAAAACCCCAAGCCTTCAATGCAAGGTACCCCAATGCCTTGGAATGAGGTGTGGATAAGGTTGAAGGTTTGACCCAACCTTCCACTCCTCCCCAAACGTTCATTTTCGTCACTTCACTTCAGGGTGAAGTTTAAGTGACCATATGGGAGTTATCCTAGGTTAGACAAGTTCAAATGGGCCCTAGACCCTAGGGGTACAACCTAGGGTCACTTTTAACCCAATTTGAGCACCATAGGATGCATAAAATCACATGAAAAGGGGTCACAAAAATAAAACAAAAATAAGGTCAAATAAACATTTCACATTTACAACACCAATATACAATCGATTGAAAATAGGTAGAACTAGCCCAAAAGACAACATATGCAAACATTACGAAAATTCATCAAGCATTTACATAGTTGATCTTGGTTCCTCTTGGAACTAGATCGGCTCAACATGGGATTTAACAAAATGTGTGGGATGATCTCTATTTTCCATGGCTTGGGAAAATCACCTATGCACTTAAACAAAAGATTAATTGAACATGTTTATCATATCTGAAGCAAGGAAAAGCATACACTCACACCATCGTATAATCAATTAAAACATCATAAAAATCACATCATAATTAGATTCATAATTTGCATATCTATAAACCATCTCAAGATAAAAATTGCATAATAAATCCACAACATAATCTCACAACTATTATCTCTAATAGAATCAGAATGCATATCACATGTCTAATCATCATCAGTGAATCAAAGTCAGGATCTAGTCTCATCACAAAATACTAAACATAACTAACCAAAATAAAGAATTATAGTCTAGAAAGTCTGCATATCGGGATCAACAGTCCCCAAATGTCTAAAATGTCTCCAATAGTAATATGAAACGAGCAGAAATAAGGGAGTAAAATAGTAGGCCTCACACACTTGATCAATAGGTTTACCAATCTATACTTCCTTTGTAATGCTTACTTTATCTTAGAAAAATCCATGTTGTTCACACTTGGATGTTCTTCTTTATTATCAAAAAAACCTTGTTTATGGTGCACTAAGTTCACATTATCCTTCTATTATCACATTCAACTTCATACCCATCCTCATCGGAGGGTGATCCCACAATACTATGTCCCACTTTTTGGCCAAAGTCATTGAAATCACATTTTAACCAAATTTTCACTTTCTAACACCTATAGCAACTAAACCATTAAGAATTTGAAGATGATATGAACTAGTGATTTTTGAGATTTTGTGTGTAGATTCTAAATGTATTTTTTAAAAAAAATTAAGAAATAATTTGTGAATTTTTTTACGTAACTTTTAATAACTTATTTTTTATAGTTAACATCATTTTTGAAAAGTGATGTTTATACCATACATCATAACATTTTTTATAGAAAGGATCAAATTATAACATTTTAAACATAGATTTGTAACACCAATATCTAGTGCGCAAATATATTTCATAATTTTTTGTTACTTATCCTCATCCTGGATGAATATTCTTGGTTCTCTTGATAGTTAGATGTATAGAGTATATTCACCTCTTGGTCTTTATTATTTTTAGGATATGTTTCTACTTCTGCACACTCCTCACACTCAGTCACTTTCTCACCCAAAGCTAAATTAATGGCATAACAAGAAAGATTATGGGGAAAACCATAGGCCCCACACCATGAATCATCCTCAACCATATTCATATTAGATCTTCTCAAAGGATCAAGTGTTTCCTTTGCAAAAAAAAATGATCTAGTTTCCTCTAGCTTGATTTTCTATATCATGGACAAGTTTGTCATTTCTCCATTCAGTATTATATGGCATGTTAGACAACTTCATATGTCTCTCTTTCCTTTGGGGGATCTAATTTTTAGGGGGGAAACCTTTTTCATTTCGAGCCACATTTAACTTAATTCCTTCAAGGCATGCACGAATTTATCCAATTTGTCTTCAGATTGAAGTGGTCTACTTTGTTGAACTTTATCATGGTGCGCCTTATTTCTCCCCTCTTGGGCAATTTTTCTAATGCCTTTTTGTTGCTTTCAATATTCTTGGCTACTTTATAAGCTTATCTCAAGGTGAGGGAGTTTTAGCTCTCAAAAGGTAACCCATCTTGGAATCAAAAGCATTACAATAAATCACTAAACACATAGATTCATTTAGTCTCATTGTTTCAAGGATTCCAACCATCAATCTCATGAATCTAGTGTTGAATTCAAAAATTGCTTCATTAGATCCTTTGACTATGTTGGTAAATTAATTAATCATGAAACAAGGATCAACCCTATTTCCATATAATTCTTTGAAGATAGCTTGAAACTCATCCTATGTTACAATGCTTCTATCAAGGAGGCTTTTAAGCAATGTTTGGCTATATCATCCAAAGACCGAACAAACAACTTCATCATTACATCCTCATCCACTATGCCATAGTTATTAGTAATTTTATCAAAGCTTAAATGGTCTTCTCCTAATATTACATTATTACCTTGGAATTGTGGCAACTTACTTCTAACCTCATTTAGAACTAGGTTAGGATATCTAGTGATACCATCAAAATTAATCTAGGTATACCTATCTAGTTCTATAGAACATTTCACAAGTGTAGGTCTAGGATTTTCAAGGAGGGGCCCTAGGGATTCTTCTTCTATGTCCCTATAGATCAAGTTCATTTCTCCCTTCTTGTCTAGTGCCCCTTTGATGTGGGATTTGGTTCGGTACATGGGCTCAGGATTTTCTAGCATCCTATATTTTGGTTAAGTTACCTTGTAGGTCAGCTAATTGCTTTTTAATTTCCTCTTCATGTGTATCATACTCATCCCTTTCCATCTCCAATTGGGAATATTTGTATTCAACCTCAATTTCATTCAATCCCTCCCCATTTATCACTACATTCTATTCTTATTGTATTATAGGGTTCTAGAACTAATCCTAGGAGTAGTTGGTCTTGAGTGGGATTTAGGATATTAAGGTGTAGGGTGATGCCATGGCCTATGATCTCTATTATTTCTATCATTTTCATCTAGGACTCTCTCTTTCATAAACCAAATGTTTAAAGTGAGGACCATGACTTTCATTGTTTATAGCAGACCTATCAAAATAATAACCATAATCTAATGAATGTTTTTCTCTATTTTATGTACTGGCTTCATGATCATTCCTAAGAGAGACTTGAGGCATGTCTGGTTTCTTTTCTCTCTATCTTATATTTCTTCTTGTTTCAAACTCAAGGACAAAGCTCACATTAGGGTTATCTCTAATTATGGATCTTCTTCCATCCATGTTGAAATAACCTTTTTGGTTTCTTAGATTAGTCACCATGTAATGAGATAAACTTAAAAATAACATTTCACATCAGGTCTGAAAATAAATTTAAATATCTTCACCAATTTTGCATCAAATTTGGCGAAACTAGCTAGCTAGTCTTACTCAGGATTAACACCCAAAATATGAAACTTCACCAAAATATTTTTTGATTGATTTCTGATGTAAATAACATGTTATAATATCTATAATACTTATTTGTAGCAGCAACAAATAATACAACTTCGAACAACAAGATTTGGGCAAAACCCACAAAAACTGCCAACACTGTCAAGCACCGAAATACACCAAAAACACCCAAAATTGATATTGTTTGATTTTCAGATGGAAAGTACATGAAATATGATCTGATACCATTAAATTAATAGCAGAAAACAACTACAACACTCAGCAAAAAACTACAACCAAATCTTCACAACAAGCTGAAATACACATTGGGTATTCTGACCCACAAAGTCAAAATCAACACAACACTACCCACAACTTCCAATACTGATCTGTGACATTAGAAAATGGAAATCTACAGCTACTACACATAAAACCAAAGGAAATAACAACATCAACTCTTTCCAGTACTTCTGGAACTACCACGGCAACACAAGAAGACCTGCACACACAAACAATGGAAACTGTCGGAAACTGCTAGAAACTACTTAATCCTTGAAGCTCTATGCAACCTATGGATGAAGCTACTCCTTGTGATCAAATGGTTTGCATCCTCTGGCCACCTGAAACTCATGGGTTTTCATCAACAAGCCTCTTTACTCCAATGGGTTTTCGTCCATTGAAGCCACAATCTGCAAATCTACAAGTTTGAGAGAAAATATCAAATCAACAATAGCCTCAAATCACCAAAATTACATATTTTGTATCAATATTTTGTGGGAGAGAGGGAAATCCAAGAATCCCACATTTTTCTTTGATTTCTTGCTATTTGGGGGTATGACAGTTGTCATAAGCTGTCATACATTGTCATAAAATCCCCCACCACTTGTGATTTACCAAGATTTTTGAAATCTTCATGCAAATGGACACCTCACCAAGCCCAATGCCCCTTTTTGAGTCTCAAAATATTTAATTGTCCTCTTGAAATAGATATTAGTTGGACAATATTAAATATTAAATATTTATTCTTCCTATGCTTGCCCAATTAACCCATGGAAGAATAAGATGGGTTAATATTGACCATTAATTAATTATTTTAGAAAGGGGACATGACACACCACCCACCTTCAAATGGGTCTACATACAAGAGAAAAATTGTTAAAATAGAAAATGATCAAGAATTACTTTCAGATAAAATCTATCCCTGCCACCACTGGGTAATTTCTATAGATCTTAACATTATTTAATACATGAGCAAGGTTTTAACAAAGGTTTAGTAAAACCATTAGAATAAATGTGAATTTATGCTAATTAAATGGCATCCATGAATGATTTATAATGAATAGTGCCAAACATCAAGAAAGAGGAGTAAAGTACACACAAGTAAATACTACTCTCAACAATTTTTAATCCTTGCTTAGAAATAACCACTATTCATCATTACTAGGAATGTCCATGCAACCATTTAAGAACATAAAATAAACCCAGTAATCATTACTAGGAATGTATTTGCATTTCAAACCCAACCATAATTAGTTCAATTTCACAAGATTTGCAATGAAGAATTTGGTATGCAAGAAGATAAATTTAAGTAGATCCAATAATGCACATAAAGGAGAAAAAGTACAAACAATTTATCACTAAGTTGCAAAGGTCTTCAATCATATGAATAAAAACTTTATTCCACTTTTATAATATCACCACTTTTGTGGTGTACAATTTGACAAGAAACACACACATATGACACACAAACACAATTGTAGAAAGAAGAATTAAATGCATAAAGCTAATTCAACATATATTCCATGAATACACTAACAACATTAGGATTTCAAGGTTTGATGAAAACTTTAAACCAAATTCCCTAGCAATGGTGCCATTTCTGTTAGAGCTTCTTCTTTCTTTAGACCATGACCTATCTTTGGGAAAACATCCTACTGGTAAAGACTCTAAGGATTGTCAGACTTTGTACAACAATAGGCATTGGAAAATATAAGTGAACCAGGGGTGGACAAGATCAACACATGAGAGAAATCTCCTCTCTCCTTCTTCTTCAAGCTTTGCAAGACTCAGGGGTATTCCCTTACAAATACCTTAAGAGACTAGCTACTAGCATATTTATTCAAGAAAAAGATTAATTGAAACTTCCAAAACACTAGATTCTCCTAAAAACATCTACCTATCAAACAAAGATTTGACATAGCTTCAAGCCCAATTGACTATCACTAACCCAAATTGGTTGACCTATAAGGTAGAAAAGGGTTTTAAAATGCAAAAACAAAGAAACATAGAACAATCTACAAAGAAAAGATAACACAAACTAAAAAGAATATTCTACTATTATATGCTTCCATAACATGGTCTTAAATTATATAATTTATCTTGGCTTGAAACATGATATCAAATGATATGAATGAATGGGCGAAGAAAATATGAATGGTGCCTTAGGCCATGGGTATAAAGTCAAGGGTTAGACCTAAAGTGTAACCAAAATTCATGATGTCTTTGAAAGGAAGCAAGGTATGCAGAAATGCTTCCTACACTAATCTACTGAGGAAAGATTTATGTAAATTTTAACTTTTACAGTTACATATTAAGATGCACATTAATAGAAAGGCAATAAAAACATCCAAATGCAAATACAAAACTCATAACACAAAATATACATGGGGAAAACCCTTTCAAGTAAAGAAAAACCCACACTCCAAAGCCGCCCAATATATTTTTCAGGAATCAAGAAGATTACAATATACTTGCAAAGAAAGATTTCACAAGAGTATAACCAACTAGAGATCCAGAGGTAACTCAACATCTATAAGACTCTTACAAATAACCTCCATTTCAAGCTCCTAATATATAGGAGATACAATACAGTAAACTATCAACGGTAATTACAAAACCATGAGCCAAAACTGTAGGACTACACACACACTGAGAGGGGGGGGTGAATCAGTGTATTTAAAATTTTTATCACCTTTCAAAACTTTTAATGAACTTTGATTTCAAAATTACAGAATTTTCAAACAGATATGAAAATATGTAGAACATCAACATATAAGATTTTGACAAAAAAAAATCCCGAGTGGAAAACCCTCCAGGGGTATAAAAACCTCTCAAACTACCTCACTGGCTTAAATGAAAACTTCAGGTTACAACTTGTCTCACTGACATATACAATTTTGCCTCACTAGCATATTGTCTTTTACCACAAGTCTCACTGACTTTCAATATAAAAAATTCAATGAACAAAACAAATAAGGGGTTTTCCTGTTTCAATCAATTTCAACACCTTATCTCTCCTATTCAAATTTTAACAGGTATACATTCTTCTGCAAACTAATGAAATCAAGTTTCAACTGACATCTTCACATAATCAATACTTTGTATGTAACAAGTATCATCTTCAAACACTTAATCAATCTAATCTTCAAGTTTTGATATTCTTCCTCTCTGCAAAATTAAACTGATATCATCCTTTTTTGAAATAACCAGATATTATCTTTCTCTGAAAATTGGTATCATTTCCTCTCTGTAAAAACTGACATGATTTTTTTAAAAAAAATTCTTCACATTTTACCAATTCAACTCACAGCCTATTCATCTTTCCTCTGTCAAAAACAAGTCTCAATCACACACAAAAAAAAATCTCACACACCTCTATCTTATCACTCACCTTAAAAAGAACTCCTCTGAACAAACATTATCCTTCTCTGATTATCAAACTCTCCATCTTTCACTGCACAATCTCACACAAAAAGAACTTCACACTTCTTATCTTCAAGAAGGTTTTTATATCACACTAAAACCATATATCTTCTTTTTTTCAACTCTCAAAAACCATTTCATATACACAATTATCCACATCATATATTTCCATAAAAAAAACAGTCGGTTCACCTTCCATAATGAAGAAAAAAACAAGTTAATCTTTCGAAGATCTCTTCACTTCTCCAAAACAAAAAGAAATCTTCACATATCTTATGTAGAATGGGAAACATCCTTGAGTTTTGGCTTTTGCACCACAAAGCCTGTCAAAATTAGTTATGTTAACTGACCGTTGGAGTCCACTTCCATTTTGAATCTTATCCTTTCGATCACTGAAGCCCGCCACTTGTAAATCAAACTATGGTCATTGATTGAGCTTTTCCCGCGGAGTTCAAAGACCCTTTACCTAGTGACTGGGCATCCTAGGCATCGGGCCCGGTAAACACAATGATGCACATCCCATAAGTTGTCACTTAAGTGACATCAACTGCTTCAACCAGTCAACGATCTATTAAAACAAAAGTGTTATGACATGTTAAGGAGGGGTTAAAGACAATAACATAAGACTATTTTAAGATCTTTGCCAAACACTAGGATGATTGAATATATGAAACTTTATAATATGTGACAAAAACATATGTAACATGATATAACAGGGGAACATACTAATTGACTACATGAGATATATAGACATTATAAGAACACTTATGAACAATTGGCAAATATAAAACAATAATGATAAACTTTAACCTTCAACTATGACATTTAACATTTAAATGTTCAGAAAATTTGACATTTTGTCATGTGACATAACATCATATGAATATCAGGCCAATATAAGGGCATGAGACACAACATGGTAGACCAATATATGGGCATGAGACACAAATGACTATGACAAATGAACTTGATAGACAAACCTGAAGACACCTTGATACAATGAGGACAAGTATACCATTTAAGACTAAGCAACTATGATTTATTGAGATGATCAAGCCACTGCACCTTCACAAAACCATGTCACTGAAAGATCTGAGAAATCACCATCATTGAATACTAATCAACTGTGATTCACTAAGATGACCGAGCCACTGCAACTTCACAAAAGCATCAACATTTTGACATCAATGAAAAGACAACACACTCAAAATAGAAGCACTACAAAACTCCCCCTTTGTCTTTGACATTGATGGCAAAACCATAACTTACTTCTCCCCCTTTTGACATTAAAATGTCGAAGGCAAAAATGTACCACAACCAATAAACTCCTATTCTCTTAAATGCAATCCTCTACCATGAAAAATCTGTCAAAACACACACTCTACTTCACACTGATCAAATGCACAAAATTGTAACACTGTTAACCACAAAAAAATGTCCCATACACTTATCCTTTTTACAAATATGTACAAAAACTATATACAAACTATGTACAAGTGTCATGATAATATTCAAATGAGATTCAAGACATTATAAGGATATAGAAGACAACTCCCCCTGAATCTAATATCCCTGTAACTTATTGAAGAGAGACAAGAGATAGAACTCCTAATCTCTGTCTCAGAGATTCAAATATCTCCTTTGGCAAAGGTTTTGTGAAGATATTAGCCAATTGATCATTTGTATGCACATATTCCAATGCAACTTCATTTTCAATCACCTTCTCCCTTAGAAAATGATATCTGATAGAAATGTGCTTAGTTCTTGAATGCATTATAGGATTCTTTGACATATTGATAGAACTAGTGTTATCACAAAGAATAGATACAGGCTTTTTTACCTCAACCTTGATATCAAGAAGTGATTGTACCATCCAAAGTACCTGTGTGCAACATGAAGAAGTAACAATATACTCAGCTTCAGCTGTAGATAGAGAAACACAATCTTGTTTCTTACTATGCCATGCAACCAATTTTCCACCCAGAAAGAAAGCTACCCCACTTGTACTTTTTTTGTCATCAGGACAACCAACCCAATCTGCATTTGTATAGGCAAGAAGTTTAAAATCATTGTGTCTAGGATACCATAAACCAAAATCAAGTGTACCCTTAACATATCTAAAGATTCTCTTAACATCATTAAAATGTGATTGTTTAGGACAAGCTTGAAATCTTGCAACCAAATAGACATTTTGCATAATATCAGGCCTAGAAGTAGTGAGATATAAAAGGCTGCCAATCATAGATCTATACAAAGATTGTTCTACTTTAGGTGATTCATCATTTTTACTTAGCTTATGCCCTATTTCCATAGGAGTACCCAAAGGTTTGCAATAATCCATTTGAAATCTCTTCAACATCTCTTTGGCATATTTATTTTGTGAGATAAATATTCCCTTTTCAAGCTGAGATACTTGAAAACCAAGAAAGAAAGACAATTCTCCCAACATAGACATTTCAAATTCTAATTTCATGATGTTAGGAAATGAATGACTCATATCATCATTGTTACTACCATAAATGATATCATCAACATAAATTTCAACAACCAGAATATCCTCACCTTTGATTAGGTAGTACACATTACTGTCCACACCTCCTTTAGTGAACCCCTATTCTTGTATAAACTTATCCAGTCTATAATACCAAGCCCTTGGAGCTTGGTTTAACCCATATAAGGCCTTTTTCAACCTATAAACATGATCCGATTTGTCTTTATTCACAAAACCTTCTGGTTGTTCCATGTAAACCTCTTCTTCAAGATCACCATTTAGAAAGGCTGATTTTACATCCATTTGGTATACTTTGAAATTTTTATAAACTAAAAAAGCTAAAAACATACTTATAGCTTCTAATCTAGCAATAGGTGCAAAAGTCTCATCAAAGTTAATTCCTTCAATTTGTGAATACCCTTTGCAAACCAATCTAGCTTTGTTTCTAACAACTTTACCTTTATCATCAAGCTTATTCTGAAATACCCATTTTGATCCAATGACATTCTTACCTTCTGGTCTTGGTACAATTTCCCATGTTTTGTTCTTTTCTATTTGGCTTAACTCCTCTTTCATGGCCTTAATCCAGGCTTCATCTTTGCTGGCCTCCACATAACTCTTTGGTTCCATTTTTGATATAAAACACACATGTGCTTGATTATGTGCAGCAGCAAGCTTTCTTATTGTTAACACACCACTGTCCTTATCTCCAATGATCAACTCATGAGGATGATCTCTTTGATATGCCTTTGAAGGAGTCTTTGTCTTAATTTCAATTGATTTTTTAGGAGTTTCTTCCTCTTCCTAAATTTCTTCTTCCTTTTGTGAATGATGATCATCTTCCTTGTCATGAATCAATTGCATACAAGGCTGCAAATTCTCATCCACTTTAACAATAGTACTTTCAATTATTTTTTTGAGTCTTTTGTTAAAGCATTTATATGCTTTGCTATGTGTAGAATAACCTAGAAATATGCCTTCATCACATCTAGACTCAAAACTACACAAGGTATCATTATCTTTCTTGATGTAACACTTACTTCCAAAAATTTTAAAGTAACCAACATTAGCTGACTTACCATACCAAAGTTCATAAGGAGTATAATTTGACTTTACCCTTAATTGAACTCTATTTAAAGTATATACAGTTGTATGAACAGCTTCTCTCCAATAGATGTTAGGTAGATTTGCATCATGTAATAAGGTTCTTGCCATTTCTTTTACAGTCCTATTTTTTCTTTCAACTACTCCATTTTGTTGTGGAGTTCTAGGAGTAGAAAATTGCCTTCTTATCCCATGTTTTTCACAATACTCCTCAAATTCCTTTGAAGTATATTCTACTCCATTGTCTAACCTTAAACATTTTAGCTTGAAATTAGATTCCTTTTCAACCATCTTCTTGAAGATTTTGAATCTATCAAAAGCCTCTGATTTATGCCTTAAGAATGTTACCCATGTCATCCTTGAAAAATCATCAATGAAAACAATAAAATATTTTTCACCTCCTAATACTTTAGTCCTTTTAGGACCACACAAATCTGAATGCACAAGCTACAGAGGTTTTGAAGTGAAATACTCCTTAGGTTTGAAACTAACCTTGGTTTGCTTACCCAGCTGACACTCTTTGCATGTAGTATTGCTTGGTTTTGAAATTGGGGCATGTTTCTTACATTGTGATTCCTGCTGATTCTCACAAGATTGTCAAAATTCACATGACCAAGTCTTCTATGTCACAACCAGCTTTCTTCAATTTGACCCATGAAACAAATATGGCTATCAACACTTTTAGTTTCAGATTTATGAAGATTGTAGATGTTACCACTAGTCCTTAGACCTGCTGCAATAACTTTACCTGATTTCTTTTTGATCTCACATCCATGTGCATCAAAAATAACATTAAAGCCATTATCGCATATTTGACTAACACTTAACAAGTTATGCTTCAGTCCCTCAACAAAATACACATAATTTAGTGGTGTTTCATCATCAAGAAGAATTGTACCTTTGCCTTTGATCATGATGCAATCATTATTCCCAAACATAATAGATCCTTCATCAATGTCTTCAAATTTAACAAACTTATCTTTGTCTCCTGTCATGTGGTTAGAACAACCACTATCAATCACCCATTGTTCCTTCTTTTTGGCATGAAAAGCAGCTTGTGAAATCATGACATCAAAGCTCTTATTGATCACCTTAGGTTTCCAAACAAGAAACTTCTTATCAGGACTTAAAGAAAACAATCCTGGAATGGTATTCCTTGTAGTTTGATGCATTTGCAAACAAGGTCTACAAAATTTGGCAATATGCCCAAAATTTTTACAATTGTGACCTTCAAACTTCTTAAAAACATGAATGGGTTTCTTGGAAATAAATGCATTCCTCTTCTGACTCCAAATCTACATTCACTGGCTTTATGTCCAAACCTGTTCCAACAAAAACAATATCCAGTAAAATGAGCATTATACCTAAAAGTTTCATTTTGTAGTTTGTTGTCCTTATGTTTGATTTATCATTTGCATTAGCCTTTTGAGAACTTAGTCCCTCTTCAAATCCAAGACCTGATTTATCTTTGAATCATTTTTCTCTGTCAAGAAGATCATCAAGTTTATCACTACTTCTGCACATATCAAGTCTTCTTCTCAGATCCACAATTTCAGCTTCAAGTGTATGATATTCCTTGTCCTTGTTATTCAACTCTTTACTCTTAACATCAATGATTCTCTTACTTTCTTCAAGAGACCGTTTTAGATCAGTAATCTGCTTCTTATAATCAGTTAATTTATTATTCATGATTTCATTATCCTTTTGAAACTGACTTCTCTGTGTAATGATTTCCTTTTTAAGCTTCTTGACTTGACTTAATGCACACTTCAATTCTCCTTCAAAATCAATAACAGCTTCACAATTATTTGATTGTTCTTCACATTTTTCATTTTGCACTTCATTTAGAACAACCATAAACAAAGTCTCTGCATCTTCTTCAAGAAAATCATCTGAATCACTTTCAGTCACATCAACATTTTTAATGAACAAACTTCTTTTCTTTCTGAAATTATTTTTCCTCCTAGAAACAAACTGTTTCTTTTTTAATTGCTTCTTGTTTTCATCTTCATCACTGTCTGAGTCCTTGTAAGGACACTTAGCTGCATAGTGTCCAATCTTTCAACATTCAAAACATTTGAATGGAAGCTTACCTTTGTACTTACCAACAAATCCCTTTTTTAATTTGCTTGCAAGAGATATTTCTTGATCTTCATCCAACTCTGATTCAGAAATCTCTTTTTCTTTTCTGACTAATATAAAGGAAGCTTCTTTGCTTGAAGGTACATCATTACTAATTCTCATCTCATAAGCTGTGAAAGTGCCATGAATTTCATCAAAGGTTACTTTGCTTAAATCTCTTTCCTCAACTGCAGACACTTTGGACTCATATTTTGAATTTAAAGTCCTTAAGACTTTTGTAACAACTGTCTTTTCTTCTAGTGTATCATCCAATCCTCTTATAGCATTTACAATTTCTTGAACTCTTAGAATATATTCTACCACTTTCTCATCATCACTCATCTTGAGACTTTCAAATTTGGCTCTATAGGATTGTAGTTTTGCTTCTTTGATTTTATCATCTCCTTGATAAATATTGGATAGCTTGTCCCATATTGCCTTAGCTGTCTTACACTCCATGATTTTGACAAGTATATCATTGGTTAATCCACAACATATTGCATTTTTAGCCTTAGCATTATTTTCATATGTCATTTTCTCATCAGCTGTAGTAGGAGGATTTGTAGC
The DNA here is from genome assembly GCA_027924645.1 of Cunninghamia lanceolata. Lineage (NCBI taxonomy): Eukaryota > Viridiplantae > Streptophyta > Pinopsida > Cupressales > Cupressaceae > Cunninghamia > Cunninghamia lanceolata. The sequence continues at coordinate 714,245 of BSBN01001028.1, forward strand.
AATATATGCAGTTTCAATGGCAGCATACACATCATACCCCAAATATGACAAATATGACTCCATCCTGAACTTCCAAAATGCATAGTTAGACCCATCAAACATAGGTGCTTTGTAGTTTGAGTAACCTTCTTGACTTGCCTTGATAAGTACTCCAAATATATGATCTACACAAGCTGATTAAGCCTTGACAGGGAAACAGGCTCTGATACCAATTGTAGAAGTACACACACACTGAGAGGGGGGGTGAATCGGTGTATTTAAAATTTTTATCACCTTTCAAAACTTTTAATGAACTTTGATTTCACAATTATAGAATTTTCAAACATATATGAAAATATGCAGAACATCAACATATAAGCTTTTGACACAAAAAAAATCCCGAGTGGAAAACCCTCCAGGGGTATAAAAACCACTCAAACTGCCTCACTGGCTTAAATGAAAACTTCAGGTTACAACTTGTCTCATTGACATATACAATTTTGCCTCATTGGCATATTGTCTTTTACCACAAGTCTCACTGACTTTCAATATAAACAATTCAATGAACAAAACAAATAAGGGGTTTTCCTGTTTCAATCAATTTCAACACCTTATCTCTCCTATTCAAATTTTAACAGGTATACATTCTTCTACAAACTAATGAAATCAAGTTTCAACTGACATCTTCACATAATCAATACTTTGTATGCAATAAGTATCATCTTCAAACACTTAATCAATCTGATCTTCAAGTTTTGATATTCTTCCTCTCTACAAAATTAAACTGATATCATCCTTCTCTAAAATAACCAGATATTATCTTTCTCTAAAAAATTGGTATCATTTCCTCTGTAAAAACTGACATGATTTTTAAAAAAAAAATTCTTCACATTTTACCAATTCAACTCACAGCCTATTCATATTTCCTCTATCAAAAACAAGTCTCAATCACACACAAAAAAAAATCTCACACACCTCTATCTTATCACTCACCTTAAAAAGAACTCCTCTGAACAAACATTATCCTTCTCTGATTATCAAACTCTCCATCCTTCACTGCACAATCTCACACAAAAAGAACTTCACACTTCTTATCTTCAAGAAGGTTTCTTTTATATCACACTAAATCCATATATCTTCTTTTTTTCAACTCTCAAAAACCATTTCATATACACAATTATCCACATCATATATTTCCATAAAAAAAACAATCGGTTCACCTTCCATAATGAAGAAAAAAACAAGTTAATCTTTCGAAGATCTCTTCACTTCTCTAAAACAGAAAGAAATCTTCACATATCTTATGAAGAATGGGAAACATCCTTGAGTTTTGGCTTTTGCACCATAAAGCCCGTCAAAATTAGTTATGTTAACTGACCATTGGAGTTCACTTCCATTTTGAATCTTATCCTTTCGATCACTAAAGCCCGCCACTTGTAAATCAAACTGTGGTCGTTGATTGAGCTTTTCCCGTAGAGTTCAAAGACCCTTTACCTGGTGACCGGGCACCCTAGGCATCGGGGCCGGTAAATACAACAATGCACATCCCTCAAGTTGTCACTTAAGTGACATCAACCACTTCAACTAGTCAACGATCTATTAAAACAAAAGTGTTATGATAGGTTAAGGAGGGGTTAAAGACAGTAACATAAGACTATTTTAAGATCTTTGCCAAACACTACGATGATTGAATATATGAAACTTTATAATATGTGATAAAAACATATGTAACATGATTGTTGATGATTGCAATATACAGCCTTCTAGCCCTCCTTCTAGCACCAAAAAAACTGTTGATGATTGTTTTGATGCAATCATAACAATAAGTTAAAATTCACATATAATGAACTGAAACTATACTTGAAAGATAAGAAGGAATCATTTCAGATTCAACTAATCCCAAGTCTACAATGGTTCGGTTGGTCAAGTTCAATTGGTCAATGTGAAGCTGTAATGTTCAAGGGGCCTTACGTAATTTCGAGTTGTTTGGTGGTTTACTGGACTAAGAATATGCAAAAAAAAGATCATAGATATGTCAATACTTTTCATTTCTTTGCATAAAAGTGTTACTGTGCTGCAAGTTTTAGATGGTTTTCTTGAATTATTGCATCTTTCTCCTTTATATATTTATGAAAACTATCTACCTTAAACTCTGTTATGCATGCTTCTTCAAATTTGAGACAATTTCCTTTAGATTTCTACGTTTTTAGCTAAATACTTCAGATGGGTTGGGAAAAGTTAGAAAGACTTAATCTACACCTCATTTACTCTACTGAAGGATCTAATTGTTCTGTTATGCACTATGTAAATACTACAGTAATTTGATCAAATCCACAGTAAAAACCTTAAATGCAAGTTCTGAGCATTTTCACAAACATACATTTAAAATTGCAAGCTCTCAAAGAAAATATTTCAAAACACAAAGAAGAGCAGGAGAACACTCAGAAGATAGATGCAGAACTCCAGATTCTATTGTATTAGAAACAAATAGTCATACATGATTTACAATGTAGGAATGACTCTTAGTTTCATTGATCAAACTACAGAGAACTTACAAGCTTTACAGATACAGTAAGGAAGCCAGACATTCCACGCACACCTTACTGCAGACAACAGGCGACCTCCTTCTTCTACTTCTAATCTAAACTAAGCTAACTTGCTGTATGTTCCTAAAAATCCCTGTTGTAGCCCCTGTTGTAGAGTATTACAATGTAGAGAGGCACAATATAAAGACTTTCTGATTGTCCTCACTACAGCAAAAAAAACCTAACTACCTCTAGTTCAAACCCCTGGTTACAGCAATAAATACAGATGAACCAGTCCTCTAAAATATCTCTGAGCAGTGTCAAATCTGGGTGAAATATTGCCCCTTCTAAGAAGCTCTGGCAGCTCAGCAATAACTTTTGTTTATCTGCTGCAATAATGTTCTTAGCTGTAACCTTGTCCTTCACTTGAATGGCCTTGACTTCCTCGCACTTCATCTTTATCTTCTTGCTCTTGAGATCGGATTTCCTTCCTCCATGATGTCACTGTGTGGAATTTCCAGCTGCTTCCTCAACTGCAAGCCTGCAAGACAAGACTAGCAATAAGTACCAATTTATCAAATAAACAGCAAGAAATTAAAATACTATTTAAATCAAGGTGACTGTACAAAATATGCAGGAATCGGGTCCAAAAAACTCTCAAAACACGTTCAAAAACGCATACAGACTGCTCAAAATTATCGGGTCAACTATCGCTGACCGAAAAATGCCACAGGCGCCAAAAATATTGTTTAAAAAAATTCCACCGCCTTGTTCCTTCCCGCCCATCGGCGTGAGAAATACTATTGGCGCGTCCAAAAATACTCAGGCCGATCATCGCTATTTGGCCGATGGCCTTTCTCTTCTGTTTACCCTTTGTTTCCTTCCATCGGCATGTCTTACATTATCGGCGTGACAAAAAACCTCTCCGCCGATCACTATGGTTTGGTCGATGGCCTCTTTGCTTCGTTCATCCTCTATTGGCTTGTATTTCCCTTCATCGGCGAACTCCAAATTCCTTGCTCCGACCACTTTGATTTCACCGATGTCCTTACATTGGCATGACTTCTACCGATGTCCCCTTTCGTTGATTGCCATCGGCGTGAGATCGCCCATCAGCGACTCACAAACTTCCTCTGCTGATGGCCACACCTTGGCCGATGTTCCTTGATCGGCGAGAGTTTCGCCGATGTCTATTTCGCAATGCATTCGGCTAAGTCTTTCTCCTTGCAAAACCTATGTATATCGCGATATACAAGCCATTAATTCCATTTGATAATCCCTTCGATTCCGGTGTTGTATATTTTGATTGTATATCGCCAATACACAAGCCCGCATATACAAGGATTTAACCTTGTTGAATAACTACTTCAGGTCCGGCGCTTGTATATGGGCGCTTGCATCTTTCGCACTTGCATGTGAACAGTGCCATGTATATTCCGCATTGTATATTCTGCTTGTATGTTAAAATATACAAGCACCGAATATACAAGCAAAAAACCTGTTTTGATAAGTTTTTCGGGTCCGCCATTGTATTTGTGTGTTGTATATTCTGCTTGTATATGAAAACATACAAGCCCGAATATACAACGAATTCTCTCCATTTGATAAGCCTTTCGGGTCCAGCATTGTATATTTGTATTGTATATTGTCTTGTAGGTTAAAATATACAAGCCCGAAATGCAAAAGCGACCAAGTATATATAAAAAAATATGACTTTGCACATAAAAAGGACTTTGTATATGCCAAGCGATAGACAAACCTGAATGTACATTTTACGAAAATGATCATAACTTGTAAAATATGGCGAATTTTAAGATGGTTCAAAAAGCAACCCTGGCTCATTTTTCACGAGGAATCCAACCATATCATGCAAGGGTACTGAAAATGCATTTTTCCATATTTTTAACAAAGTTTGCAAATTTGACTCTCTTTTTCCTTTACCACCAAGCAAAACAACACAAGCAGAAGCAAAAAGCAAAGCAACAGCAGGGGTCCCCATTTTGCTAAGGAGCATAATAGGGCGTGTTGTGAACATCACAACAACTAGCAACCACAAAAAAAAAAAAAAAATTAAATTCAAAGTGTTCAAGAAAACTAGATGAAATGAACTCATAACTTCCGACTATCCTTCCTGCAAATTACTATTTAGCTTGAGACTTAAGGTATTCAATAAGGGTGCATGAATTTCTATTTTCAGTTTAGTTGTGTGCATGTGATTAATTATCCTCATCTTGAAGATCGGTTGAACAAACCAGTGACTGACATTAGCCTACGTAGGTGAGGATATTCCCTCATAGCCGACCGGATAGAGCCTTGCTGCCAGCAAGCGTCCATAGCCCCGGCAAGGTTATCGTTACAATTCTCCTAAGTAGAGCCCCACTGCCAGCGAGCGTCTATAGCCCCAGTAGAGTTACTTAGATGGCTTAATCTGGATTTTTAGTATAATCCGCTTTATTTATTTATTTATATTATTATTATTATTATTTTTTGAAAGATTTCACAAGATATAGCAATTTGTAACTTCATGATGCAAGGAGTGGACACTTGCTGAAATTAAGCTGAGAATTGTAATGGTAGCAAGGGTAACCTCTGATTTTTCACCTAATATCTACACTGGTAAGTTCAACAAACCCAAGGGTTTTAGGTGTGTCATCATGAGAAACTTGCTTCGAATTCTCAATCACATTTATTGAATACAAAACTTCAGAAGATAAACAATTCTCTACATTCATGACAGTAACAAGTTATGTGTAAATTGCAAATGATTAACTTGAATATCCTAAATTTTATACTGTTTTGAATGGTTGCTAGTTTTTCTCCTTAATACTCTAAAGTAAAACAAAGATCCCTGCTGAGGAGACAACAAACAAACCAAACAAACAAGCTGTACAAACAACACAAAAAAAAGAAAAACTGTACAAACAGAAAGAAACAGAAAGCAGAAACAAATAGAAGACAGACTATACAGACAGCCAACCCAAAAGAAAATAGCAAAAGAAGAACTGTACATTACTTACAGCACTTTACATGAAGAAAAAAAGGACTGCCCTTTTACCTCAAGCCTGGAAGTAGTGTTTCAAATGCTGGCCATTAACTGGTAATGGCACATCTTCTCCAATCAAGGTCTTAAGTCTAAAGGTGTTATCTCCTATTATTTCTGAGACTTGTAATGGACCCAGCCATAATTTATCAAATTTTCCATGGCCTCCTTTCTTTTCATGTGCTTTGTCCCAGCACAATACTAAGTCTGATATCCTAAATGTTTTGACTCTTGCCCTTTTGTCAAACCACCTCTTAACAACCACTTGGTGTTTGGCAAACTTCTCGATGGCTTGACCTCTTTTCTCCTCTAGTTGTAACATTTGCACTATTCTGGCTTCCCTATGGTTATCAAAGCCTAGATACTCATTGGCAAACTTCCAAGTTGGTATTCTCAGATTTACTGGAAGTATGGGATCAGTCCCATAAACTAAATGATAAAGTGTGCTACCTAAAGCTGTTTTAAACTTGGTCCTGTCTACCCATAATGCATATCTTAACAAGGTATTCCACTCTCTAGGACTTTTGGCAATTAACCTCTTGATTATGTCTAATAAAATTTTGTTTGTTGATTCAGCCAGTCCATTACCTTGAGGGTAATAATTCGAAGAAAACCTTAAAATAATCCCATATTCAAATGCCCATTTAAAAAACTTTAAAGAAGAGAAGGCAGGGCCATTATCACATACCAATGAATAGGGAGTTCCAAACCTGGTGATGATGTTTTCTTCAAGGAACTTGATAACTACCTTAGTTGTGGAAAATTTGCAGCAGGTGGCCTCAGTCCACCTTGTACAATAGTCTGTTACCGTCAGTATAAATTTGTGTCCTGCAGAAGATGGGGGATTGATGACTCCAATAAAATCCAAGCCCCACTGTGCAAACGGTCTGGATTCGATCACAGGTTGTAGTGGATTGGCCGGATTTCTCCCTTTGTTTGCTGCAGTCTGACAGGTGTGGCAACTTCTGATGTGAATCTTAGTGTCTTTGAACATAGTGGGCCAGTATAGCCCACCCTCAGTATTTTGTGTGTTGTAGCTAAATGGGAACCATGGCCGGTTCCGTACTTGTCATGTAGTTCTATCAACACTCTATCAGCTTTAGTTCTGTTTATGCATCTCAGATAAATTCCATCATGGTTCTTCCTAAATAGAAGACCTCCTTGCACCATATAATTTTGTGCCTTAATCTTCAAAGCTCTCCTCTGAGAAGCCTTCATCCTGTTTGGGTACTTTCCAGCTATCAAGAAGGTGCTTAAATCATCGTACCAGCCTGATGCGCTTTGGGAATTTAATACATATTGTTGTTTTATCAAATTTGGATCCATGTTTGCTATTGTCTGCACCAATGCCTACCCTCTGACCAGCTTCATGGGAATGATTTCCATGTCAAATTCTTGCAGCGTGGTGATCCACTTGGCTCTTTTTTCTCCAGGCTCGTTTTGCATCAGCAACATTTTTACTACTGCATCTGGTACTATGGCTTTGATCTAGCTGCGCAGAATGTAGTGTCTGAATTTTTTCACAGCCTTTACTAATGTGAATGCTTGTCTTTCGATATCTAGATATCTCAGCTGTGCATCCTTCAGAGGCGCGCTCATAAATGCTATGGGCCTCTCTTCATTATTTTCACCTTTCTGTGTCAAGGCAGCCGCGACAGAATGAGAAGATGCAAAGGAGTAGATGTAAAACAGGCTTGTGTAGTCTGGACTTGCCAATACATGGGGCATCAGAAATTGCCTCCTTGATATCTTCAAATGCAGCTCTGGCCACTGGCGTCCATTCCATCTGTGCATCCTTCTTCAACATGGTATTTAACGGCTGCACGATCTTTGCAAAACCTGTTATAAACTTCCGAACAAAGTTAATTTTACCAAAAAATGATTTCAACTCCTTCCTACTGTTTGGTATTTGCAAATTTTTTATGGATTCTATTCTATCCAGATCAATTGAAATTCCATTTTTAGAAATGACATGGCCTAATAATTTACCTTCAGTTATGCTAAATATACATTTCCTAGGATTAAGGGAAATCCCATACCTTTCACATCGCTTGAGTATTCTTCTGAGGTCTTCAGCGTGGGTGGATGCATCCTTGGAATACACAGTTAAATCATCCATATACACAACAATGCACTTACCTGATAATCCACGGAATGCAACGTCCATGGCCCTCTGAAAAGTGGCACCTGCATTGATCAGGCCAAAAGGCATTCTTCTATACGCATAATTTCCCCATTTGCAAGTTAAGGTGGTTTTTAGTCTATCTTCTCTATCAATTAAGACCTGGTTATAACCTGAAAAATCATCTAAAAAAGACATCATCTTTGCGCCATTTACTGCTTGCAGTACTTCGTCTATTGGGGGCAAAGGATAATTATCCTTTTTAGATGCCTTGTTTAAATTTCTAATGTCTACGCATAACCTGATGTCTCTGTTTTTCTTCCTCATTGGTACTAAGTTAGCTACCTAGACAGAATGTCTGACTGGGAAAATTATTCCAGCAGATAGTAATTTTTTAACTTCCTCAAAGATTAAAGGCTCTAGAATGGCATTTACAGGCCTCTGTTTCTGCCTAAATGGTTTGACTTCTTTTCTTAAAGGTATTACGTGAGTTATGATGGACTCATCAAATGTTTTCAAGTCTTCATAAGTCCATGCTATGATATGTTTATATTCTTTCAGAACGTCCAAAACCTCTTTTCTAATTTTCTCAGAGCAAGCTTTCCCAATTAGTACATTTTGTGGATTTAGCTCAGTCCCTAAGTTATGTAAATCACACCTACCCCCTTCTGTTTTGGGCAAGTCTTTCTGTCTCATTACTCCATCGAAGTCAAAGATGTGTTCTAATTCAATTACTCCTTTTGGTAAGAAGTTGCTCTTTAAGTTGATCATATCCTCTTCGTCCCATGTTACTTCAGGCCTTTCTTGTTCATCAATGATTTGGGCCTCAAATGCCTCATTACAAGTCAGAAAATCAATAATTTGCTGATCCCCTCCAAATCCCTGAAAGTGTGTATCGTTGTCTGGTATACTGGGCATGTTAACTAGCTCAACAGCAAATCGTCTCAATCCTGACAGTGTCAATGGTTCTAATGTACTAGCAGCAACTGCTAGCGCATCCGGCCTGTGGTTCAGCTCTCTAGGGATGTGCTCTATGTTAAAAGCATCAAACGAATCCATTAAACCCCATACTCTATGTCTGTAACTAATCATTTTCTTGTAATTGCAGGCATATAGTTTCCTCACTTGTCTGACTACTAATTCAGAGTCTGAAAATACTCTGATGGTTTTTACCCTTTTCTTGATGGCCATGACAAGTCCTAAAATTAGGGCCTCATATTCAGCAATATTGTTAGTGCAGGAAAATTGTAATCTATATGCTGCCAAATGTGATTTACCTTGAGGATCTATGAGTTCAATACCCGCACCTGCGCCCTGTTTTGATTTGGACCCATCACACTTTAACGTCCACATGCCATCTTTACTTTTCTGATCTTTTACCTTGGCATACTTCGTCCTTTTTATTGCCTGTGGGGTGTTGTCTTGTTTATTCATGGGTTTTTCCATTTGGTTAACTTGCATATGTGTGTTTTTAGTTTGCAACTCAGCAAGATAACTACCCTTGTCCTCTATTTCTTTTCCTAAATCTGGAATCAAGGCATCTATATTATCCTGAACATATTTCTGTGTTGGATCAGGATTCTCATTTTCCTCTTGTAACTCTACCCTCCCTATGCATTTTTTGTATTCATATTCAATGATGTCTTTGCATATTTCACAACTCTCCTCAGAATGTTGCCTATCATGGACTCTACACCTATTTTTATATAACTTACATTGGACCGGGAGATTGTGTTTAACGCACTCTTCCACCTCTTGTCTAATGGCATGACCAAATTTGTCTATTGCATTGTTTTCTTCATCTGAAGAATTTCCATCAGACTCAATGAATAGTGCTGTTCTACTGCTGACACACTTTTTTCTAATGTTTAACATCACAATCTCTTCAATCTGCACCCCATTGTTGGTAATTCTATAGACACCCGGTTCAACAGCAGCATATAATATTTCATTAGTTTGATTATACTCTGTTATCATATGTTTCATTCTGGGCTCTACCTCTATTTTGATCTGGTTTGGGATGCCTCTCCAAGGTAACCACATGTGTGAAAAGTCAGTAGCCATATATCCGTTTAATGTTTTGGACCAATCCCTACTCAGCAACATTCCATAATTTACGGGTATATCCACTACTTGAATGTCAATGATTTGGCTTACCCTAGGGTCTAAAGCTAACTGCATTTGAATGTTCATGATTTCTCCTATCATGCTAACCTCAGTCTTATCTAATTGTGTGACAACCTTGGCAGATTTGGAGGGAGTCAGTCTGAGAGTTTTACATATTCCTAAGGGCATTACATTGGCTAAAGCACCAGAATCTACCATGCAATTGTGTATATTCTTCCCACACAATCTAACGGTTAACAAGAAAGGGGGAGTATCCCTCTTATCCGCATGTATTACTACATTTGTATTGGAAGGCTGCTCAACTTTCTTACCTTTCTCCTTAGGTGGTGAATCACTATTAGGAACAGTTATATCAGCAGACACCTCGTTTGTTATGGATGTATCCAGGGATTTTATAAAAGCATTTTTGATCCCTGGGGTCTTCAATAATTCATTTAGAGGTATACTGACCTTAATTTTCTTTATTTCCTCAAACAAGTAACTCATTAATCTTGTTGTTTCTATTGCTTTGGTTTTACTTGTTTGATCCTTTTGTACTGCTATTCCATTATTTGTGTGCTGACTAGCTTTAAGTATGGCAGGATTGTTACTAGCACTCTGATCTGGGGGTGTATTGATGTTATTCAGAGGAGTGGAAGTGGTAAAAGGTCCTCCCGGCCTAGGGTTGTTCCTCAAATTGTAGGTGTGGCTTTTATTTGTCTGTTGAAAGGCCTGCACCTCTTCTGTTTTAGTTAATATCTCATTTTCAGATTCAAAGGGAAACTGAAAAGCATTTAACACCAAGGCTGATTCAGGATAAAGACTTTCACAACAGTATGGTTCATCCTCTAGCAATTCATCCTCTTTCTCTTCTGTAGTTGCAAAGGTAAACGTTTCTAAGACTAATGCTGTGTCATATCCTGAGGGTACTACCTCATTACCTTTAGGAATGAGAAATTCAGAGGTAGGAGGCTGTACATCTATGTTGAAAAGGCTAGCTGCCAAGTGGAACTGTGGACAGTCGTGCTCAGCATGGGTATTGGTATTGTGAAATCTGCACCAATTTTTGGGTGCTGTACTACCCATTTGTATGCTAGTCGTTTATTTTGCATCATGATTATCTATATTCTCAAAAGGAGAAGCCAGAGTACCGTTGTTGGGCCCAGTGTTCCATGTCTTGGGTGGCCTAGGTTGATTCTGATTTCTGTTATTATTGCCCCAGGTCCTATTATCTATCACTGGCCCTCTATTTTGCATTGGTTGCCCCTGACTGGGGCCTTGATGCTGATTATAGTTTTGGTTCTGATTGTACTGCTGATTTTGATTGAGACTATAGTTCTGATTTTGGCCGTGGTTGTGATTTTGATGTTGATTGTAGTTTTGGTTGCCTCTTCCATAGAGGTTCTCATTTCTTAGTTGTGTCACTTTGGTTGTTAACCTTTTCAAATGTGCAGTAATCTCTTTGATTTCTTCCCTATCCTCTTGTGCTTTTGCCACAGTTATATCCCTAGGAAGTTGGAAGAAAGGCTGACCATTATTTTGACTATTATTGGAAGTACTAGCTGTGTAAGGAGTTATAGCTTGGATTGGGGTAGGATTATACACAGGTGTGTAAGAAGGAACCGGATTTAATAGTGGAGCGCACTGCACAGGGACTCCATTCCATGGTTGTGCCTAATTCTGCACCCCAAAATTTCCTCCATTGCCAAATGGACTATAAATTGTATGCCTCATCTCTTGGTTCACTGAGGCTGCCTCTTTATAGGCTTTGGATATTGAATCTATGTCAGGTTTTCTTTTGACAAACATGGCAGTTAAAGGATCCAAGGCAGCATAGTACATAGCCAACAAGGGATCATCATCTACGGTATAAGGGGCCATCAGCCTAGAATAGGCCTTTTGAAACCTATCGTTGAAATTATCAATTAGCTCTTCCTCACCTCGTTTTATAGCAGCCAATTTATGATACAATGCGCAAGGGTCAATGGGTCCCCTAAATCTTGATAGAAATGCTTCTTCCATAAGTGGCCAGGAAGAAATGTAACCGTTGGGTAAGTTTACATACCAGCTAGAGGCTTGTTCATTAAAGGTGTAGGGAAACAATCTACACACCACATCCTCGTGCTCTAACCTAGCTCTAAAACATGCCTCCTTAAATATTCTAATATGATCTTCTGGGTCCTGATGCAACTGGTATTTGGGACATATCTTTTCCAGATTTTTGGGCATCTCATGATAATCATTGAAGAGTATGGGAGAATTGACATCGAAATAAGCCATTGCAAGTGTTTGAGCTTGACTTGAACTTGTAGGAATACCTGGATTGATTGGTGGATTAGGATTTACAGGAGGATTGAGACCTCCAGGAGTGCCTGAACCAAGATTTAAAGATCTGAATAGTGATCTGTCAGGACTCACAATACTATAGATGTTAAAAGGTGACCCAGGAGGTGTTCTAGATGAACTTCCTGCTTGCGATATTTTTGGATTCCGAATTAAAGGGTTTTTAGTTCGCCTTGTATCAGGTAGTTGCACAAATATATCTCCTGAACTGGATTTAGACCTAGTCACTCTATTACTGTTATTAGCCAGTTTGAAATGAACCCTAACTCAGGAATGCCCTCCTTCTAGCACCAAAAAACTGTTGATGATTGCAATATATAGCCTTCTAGCCCTCCTTCTAGCGCTAAAAAAACTGTTGATGATTGTTTTGATTCAATCATAACAATAAGTTAAAATTCACATATAATGAACTGAAACTATACTTGAAAGATAAGAAGGAATCATTTCAGATTCAACTAATCCCAAGTCTACAATGGTTCGGTTGGTCAAGTTCAGTTGGTCAATGTGAAGTTGTAATGTTCAAGGGGCCTTACGTAATTTAGAGTTGTTTGGTGGTTTACTGGACTAAGAATATGCAAAAAAAAAGATCATAGATATGTCAATACTTTTCATTTCTTTGCATAAAAGTGTTACTGTGCTGCAAGTTTTAGATGGTTTTCTTGAATTATTGCAACTTTCTCCTTTATATATTTATGAAAACTATCTACCTTAAACTCTGTTATGCATGCTTCTTCAAATTTGAGACAATTTCCTTTAGATTTCTACGTTTTTAGCTAAATACTTCAGATGGGTTGGGAAAAGTTAGAAAGACTTAATCTACACCTCATTTACTCTACCGAAGGATCTAATTGTTCTGTTATGCACTATGTAAATACTACAGTAATTTGATCAAATCCATAGTAAAAACCTTAAATGCAAGTTCTGAGCATTTTCACAAACATACATTTAAAATTGCAAGCTCTCAAAGAAAATATTTCAAAACACAAAGAAGAGCAGGAGAACACTCAGAAGATAGATGCAGAACTCCAGATTCTATTGTATTAGAAACAAATAGTCATACATGATTTACAATGTAGGAATGACTCTTAGTTTCATTGATCAAACTACAGAGAACTTACAAGCTTTACAGATACAGTAAGGAAGCCAGACATTCCACGCACACCTTACTGCAGACAACAGGCGACCTCCTTCTTCTACTTCTAATCTAAACTAAGCTAACTTGTTGTATGTTCCTAAAAATCCCTGTTGTAGCCCCTGTTGTAGAGTATTACAATGTAGAGAGGCACAATATAAAGACTTTCTGATTGTCCTCACTACAGCAAAAAAACCTAACTACCTCTAGTTCAAACCCCTGGTTACAGCAATAAATATAGATGAACTAGTCCTCCAAAATATCTCTGAGCAGTGTCAAATCTGGGCGAAATATTGCCCCTTCTGAGAAGCTCTGGTAGCTCAGCAATAACTTCTATTTATCTGCTGCAATAATGTTCTCAGCTGTAACCTTGTCCTTTACTTGAATGGCCTTGACTTCCTCGCACTTCATCTTTATCTTCTTGCTCCTGAGATCGGATTTCCTTCCTCCATGATGTCACTGTGTGGAATTTCCAGCTGCTTCCTCAACTGCAAGCCTGCAAGACAAGACTAGCAATAAGTACCAATTTATCAAATAAACAGCAAGAAATTAAAATACTATTTAAATCAAGGTGACTGTACAAAATATGTAGGAATCGGGTCCAAAAAACTCTCAAAACTCGTTCAAAAACGCATACAGATTGCTCAAAATTATCGGGTCAACTATCGCTGACCGAAAAATGCCACGGGCGCCAAAAATATTGTTTAAAAAAATTCCACCACCTTGTTCCTTCCCGCCCATTGGCGTGAGAAATACTATCGGCGCGTCCAAAATACTCAGGCCAATCATTGCTATTTGGCCGATGGCCTTTCTCTTCTGTTTACCCTTTGTTTCCTTCCATCGGCATGTCTTACATTATCGGCGTGACAAAAAACCTCTCCGCCGATCACTATGGTTTGGCCGATGGCCTCTTTTCTTTGTTCATCCTCTATTGGCTTGTATTCCCTTCATCAGCGAGAGATTCGCCATCGGCGGACTCCAAATTCCTTGCTCCGACCACTTTGATTTCACCGATGTCCTTACATCGGCATGACTTCTACCGATGTCCCCTTTCGTTGATTGCCATCGGCGTGAGATCGCCCATCGGCAACTCACAAACTTCCTCTGCTGATGGCCACACCTTGGCCGATGTTCCTTTATCGGCGAGAGTTTTGCCGATGTCTATTTCGCAATGCATTCAGCTAAGTCTTTCTCCTTTCAAAACCTATGTATATCGCGATATACAAGCCATTAATTCCATTTGATAATCCCTTCGATTCCGGCGTTGTATATTTTGATTGTATATCACCAATACACAAGCCTGCATATACAAGGATTTAACCTTGTTGAATAACTACTTCGGGTCCGGCGCTTGTATATGGGCGCTTGCATCTTTCGCACTTGCATGTGAATAGTGCCATGTCTTTTCTGCATTGTATATTCCGCTTGTATGTTAAAATATACAAGCGCCAAATATACAAGCAAAAAACCTGTTTTGATAAGTTTTTCGGGTCCGCCATTGTATTTGTGCGTTGTATATTCTGCTTGTATATGAAAACATACAAGCCCGAATATACAACGAATTCTCTCCATTTGATAAGCCTTTCGGGTCTAGCATTGTATATTTGTATTGTATATTGTCTTGTATGGTAAAATATACAAGCCCGAAATGCAAAAGAGACCAAGTATATATAAAAAAATACGACTTTGCACATACAAAGGACTTTGTATATGCCAAGCGATAGACAAACCTGAATGTACATTTTACTAAAATGATCATAACTTGCAAAATATGGCGAATTTTAAGATGGTTCAAAAAGCAACCCCGGCTCATTTTTCACAAGGAATCCAACCATATCATGCAAGGGTACTGAAAATGCATTTTTCTATATTTTTAACAAAGTTTGCAAATTTGACTCTCTTTTCCCTTTACCACCAAGCAAAACAACACAAGCAGAAGCAAAAAGCAAAGCAACAGTAGGGGTCCCCATTTTGCTAAGGAGCATAATGGGGCGTGTTGTGAACATCATAACAATGATATAACAGGGGAACATACTAATTGACTACATGAGATATATAGACATTATAAGAGCACTTATGAATAATTGGCAGATATAAAACAATAATGATAAACTTTAACCTTCAACTATGACATTTAACATTTAAATATTCAGACAATTTGACATTTTGTCATGTGACACAACATCATATGAATATCAAGCCAATATAAGGGCATGAGACACAACATGGCAGACCAATATATGGGCATGAGACACAAATGACTATGACAAATGAACTTGATAGACAAACCTGAAGACACCTTGATACAATGAGGACAAGTATACCATTTAAGACTAAGCAACTATGATTTACTGAGATGATCAAGCCACTGCACCTTCACAAAACCATGTCACTGAAAGATCTGAGAAATCACCATCATTGAATACTAAGCAATTGTGATTCACTGAGATGACTGAGCCACTGTAACTTCACAAAACCATCAACATTTTGACATCAATGAAAAGACAACACACTCAAAATAGAAGCACTACAAAACTCCCCCTTTGTCTTTGACATTGATGGCAAAACCATAACTTACTTCTACCCCTTTTTGACATTAAAATGTCAAAGGCAAAAATGTACCACAACCAATAAACTCCTATTCTCTTAAATGCAATCCTCTACCATGAAAAATCTATCAAAACACACACTCTACTTCACATTGATCAAATGCACAAAACTGTAACACTGTCAACCACAAAAAAATGTCCCATACACTTATCCTTTTTACAAATATGTACAAAAACTATATACAAACTATGTACAAGTGTCATGATAAGATTCAAATGAGATTCAGGACATCATAAGGATATAGAAGACAACTCCCCCTGAATCTAATATCCCTGTAACTTATTGAAGAGAGACAAGAGATAGAACTCCTAATCTTTGTCTCAGAGATTCAAATATCTCCTTTAGCAAAGGTTTTGTGAAGATATCAGCCAATTGATCATTTGTATGCACATATTCCAAAGCAACTTCATTTTCAATCACCTTCTCCCTTAGAAAATGATATCTGATAGAAATGTGCTTAGTTCTTGAATGCATTATAGGATTCTTTGACATATTGATAGAACTAGTGTTATCACAAAGAATAGATATAGGCTTTTTTACCTCAACCTTGATATCAAGAAGTGATTGTACCATCCAAAGTACCTGTGTGCAACATGAAGAAGCAACAATATACTCAACTTCATCTATAGATAGAGAAACACAATCTTGTTTCTTACTATGCCATGCAACCCAGAAAGAAAGCTACCCCACTTGTACTTTTTCTATCATCAGGACAACCAACCCAATCTGCATCTGTATAGGCAAGAAGTGTAAAATAATTGTGTCTAGGATACCATAAACCAAAATCAAGTGTACCCTTAACATATCTAAAGATTCTCTTAACATCATTCAAATGTGATTGTTTAGGACAAGCATGAAATCTTGCAACCAAACAGACAACCTGCATAATATCAGGCCTAGAAGCATTGAGATATAAAAGGCTGCCAATCATAGATATATACAAAGATTGTTCTACTTCAGGTGATTCATCATTTTTACTTAGCTTATGCCCTGTTTCCATAGGAGTACCCAAAGGTTTGCAATAATCCATTTGAAATCTCTTCAACATCTCTTTGGCATATTTATTTTGTGAGATAAATATTCCCTTTTCAAGCTGAGATACTTGAAGACCAAGAAAGAAAGACAATTCTCCCAACATAGACATTTCAAATTCTAATTTCATGATGTTAGGAAATGAATGACTCATATTATCATTGTTACTACCAAAAATGATATCATCAACATAAATTTCAACAACCAAAATATCCTCACCTTTGATTAGGTAGTACAAATTACTGTCCACACCTCCTTTAGTGAACCCCTATTCTTGCAGAAACTTATCTAGTCTATAATAACAAGCCCTTGGAGCTTGGTTTAACCCATATAAGGCCTTTTTCAACCTATAAACATGATCCGACTTGTCTTTATTCACAAAACCTTCTGGTTGTTCCATGTAAACCTCTTCTTCAAGATCACCATTTAGAAAGGCTGATTTTACATCCATTTGGTATACTTTGAAATTTTTATAAACTGAATAAGCTAAAAACATCCTTATAGCTTCTAATCTAACAACAGGTGCAAAAGTCTCATCAAAGTCAATTCCTTCAATTTGTGAATACCCTTTGCAAACCAATCTAGCTTTGTTTCTAACAACTTTACCTTTATCATCAAGCTTATTCCTAAATACCCATTTTGATCCAATGACATTCTTACCTTCTGGTCTTGGTACAAGTTCCCATGTTTTGTTCTTTTCTATTTGGCTTAACTCCTCTTTCATGGCCTTAATCTAGGCTTCATCTTTGCTGGCCTCAACATAACTCTTTGGTTCCATTTTTGATATCAAACACACATGTGCTTGATTATGTGCAGCAGCAAGCTTTCTTATTGTTAACACACCACTGTCCTTGTCCCTGTTGATCATGATGTTAGTCATAAACAAACATAGAATAAAAGTTACACATCAACCTTTACTCATCTTGAAAGATACGATGAATTCAAAGAATTCATGATTCCAAGTCTCCGTGGATTAGTTCTTAATCAACTGACGTTACTCAGTGGTTGATGTGAGTTGTTTTCCATTCAGGGGCCTTACATTAGTTCAGCAGCAGGATTCAGTATTTTTTAAAGATGCGACACAGAAGGTTATTTGAATAAGATATTTCCACAAATAGTGTGTCTGTACTCAAATCTTTGCATGATATTTATCAAGTGTACATGCTTTAACTTCAAATATGCTATAAATCTTCAATTATCTATGAGTTGTCTGCATATTTCATGTAATTTGCTTCTGATTATCAATTATTTGCAATTGTGATAGTGAATTGTTCTGAAATTAAAAGAAATGTACACAAATACTTCAAATTATGATGAATCTTCAGCTATTGAGCCACATACACACTTGATACTATTATTAGGAGAAGAAATCAAACCATATGTTCACCAGGATGTTCCATAGCTAGATACAGTTGATGCTAACTTCAGAGGATGGTGAATGAAGACAACACATGCAGACTGATGAGCACTCCAAAGCATATATCAAGAATTCAGACATAGATTACTCAGAATTTACGATGATTTGTAATCAAAATAGTCTTCTCTTTCATTAAGTATGCAAAAACATGTACATATATAATAACTTTGAAATAAGCCCTGATACTTCAGCAAACAAATTTCAATTAAGCTTCGAATATTCAAAATAAGGCATCCCTGCACCTTTTATAGAACAAGTTGAGGGAGCGGTTACACATGATCTATGATCAAGATGTATCTATTAAGATCTACGGTGGATATTCATCTTTGACTTAGTCAACATTTCATGTGGCACAGGTTGCCAGCTGGCAACCATCTAAATTACTTATTTTCTCCAAATGTCGGATGCCTATGCCCTCTTTGGTATTGCATCTTCATCTACTCTTCATTCTTTACGTTCTTCATCCTCATCATTAGGGGCATTCAGATCATCACTTCGCATATCTTCATCATCCTGATGAACGTTGCTTTGCATATGGGCCTGCATGATTGTCCTAACATTTTCATATGCTCCTACCACTCATTCAACTTCTCTGCCATCCTGAGTTTTTGCCTTGACAATGGCGTGCTTATGGGCCTGATATTTATCTTGAAGAGCCTCTAATTTTCTCCTCTTGCTGCCTGATGTTTCATTGTAATTCTCCACCCTGACCTTGATCCTCATGATCTAGTCCATGGCTTCTTTCGTCAAGTGGTTAAGAGGGTCATCAGCTATCAGCTGGAAGTTATTATGCAACGCCTTTATAGAAAAATCTACATCTTGATTCTTAAGCTTTCCTTCTACTTTCCCCTAGGAAGATCCATTATTGTGTTGGTTCTGGTCTACAACCTGAGGTGCCTATATTTGTCCAGGATATTGCATCATCTGGCCATTTCCATTTGGAGGTGGCATTATACTCAATGGAGGTATTTGCAAAGGGGCTGGCATGACAGCTGGAGGCATCATGGCTCCATTTGGCTATTGCTGGGTAGGATATGTTGGATAGCCAGGAAGTGTGGGAAATGCTATGTTTGGTGTAGGTGCAGGAACTAACTATTGATTAACTTTAATAGCTTCTTGGAAAGCCCCTGTCAAAGTTGTGATTTCAAGATGTGCTCTCCTGATGAACATAGATGTTAAAGGATCTAGGGCTGAATAATAAATGCTCCTAGCAACAGCATCTGCTACAACATATGGGGTAACTAACTTAGATAGCATTTTCTAGAACCTAGCGTTGAAATTGGCTATAGGTTCTCCTTCAAATCGTTTCATTGTGGCAAATAGGTGATAGTTCATTGAAGGATCTATTGGTATTTTGAACCTATCAGTGAAAGCTTTCTCCAAGATAGCCCATGATCTGACTGAACCCTGACCTGATGTATCTTTCTCACCTGAGGTCTCTTGAGTCTAGGGTACTTCTTCACTTAATATGGCTTTGTCATTCCCACCCTTGTCTTAGACTTCAACTATTTTGGGCTCATTGGGTATATCTTGTTGTTGTTGACCCATATTTGTGGTGTGGCCTTCCATTTCTTCCAACTTCACTTTTTCAATACTTTCTATTTTATTAGGTGCACCTGCTTGATGTTCAGGACTTACATCCTCTCTGTGTGTTAGATCGATCACTGCAAGGCTAGTTACCTGATCAACTAATTCAACAAGCCCTATTTGTTGTGCAATCATTTCTGGGCTCCTTTACGTTTCCTGTTCCACTTGCTTCCATTCTTCTAACACAGCTACTTGTACTGATGGAGTTCCTTGTGGAGTTATGCAGGTGTTAGCAGCAAGGGTTTCCATTTGTTGAGAGGTTACATCTTTTACTACCTCATCATCAGATAAGTCAATTGTCTCCTCCAGTGAGACAAGACCACTTTGAATTAGCCTAGAGGCTTCTTTCATTTGTTCTTTAACTTGTTCAGTCTTGAATTGAACAATGGTGGGAAGTGACACGTTATGTTGCAATTATTTTCTGAATACTTCACCACTGACTCCCCTCAATACTATGGGGTCATGCTTTATTTCACCTCTCATGGATGTTCTCGGTTTCTTAGGTGTGGATGTCATCACTTGAGGTGCTTTTCTTTTTCTAATGAGGGGCATAAGGTCTTCCTCTTCAGGCTCTTCATCAAGAAGGACATCCTTTTCCTTTTCCTTTTGTGATGCTTGACCCTCCTCGTATGTTTTAGTAGCTTCCACAGCTGGCCTTTGGATCTTTTTAGCCTTCTGTTTATCCATGGGAGGTGGTACTGATGAGGCTGCTACCTGTCCTGATGCGCATGCATCCTCAGCTGATATAACTATTCTTTCAACTATTACCCCTTTAGGTTCGTTATCAGTTTTCTTACCTCTGGGGGGTCTCTTACTTTGTTCTTGAGGCAACATTCTTTCTCCTTTAGATTTCCTCTTTTCAATCAGAAAGTCATCATATTCATTATCAGGAACCTCCTGTCTCTTCTTCTTATTGTCAACTGTAAGGGCTACACTTCTTCTTCAATGCATTTATGTGTTCATCTACCCAAGACTAGGTTATCTGCAGCATCCTACCTGTAAATTGGTCTAATGAGATATCCTCATGCTGTGTAAGATCAGGCGCTGAGATTGTGTCATTATATATCTTCTTTTCTTCATATTTATCTGCTATTATTTTGCCATCATCCCTTTTTAATTACACAGGCATTGGAATACAATCAAATGTTCTGATCTGGTTGAGAGTTAGCCTCTGATATTTTCTTCTTCTAGCATCAGCCTCATCCTCACAATCGGTCCAGAAATCCTCCAAGTGCTTCTAATGGATGGGCTTCCCCATGATTTTCTGCATCCTCCCATATGGGTCATATGATCTTGCCAATGGGAATGGCTATAATTTCATCATGTCCAGACCAGCTATGGCCTTCTTGATGTTTTCAGAATCTTGGCATATGTACCAACCCATTGTTACTAGAAACAATACTGGTGGAATCTTCTTATTTTCTTTGTAAGCATCTAGTATTATGGATATTTGTCTCATGAACTGCATCAATACAACTGCATCAGTGGGATATCTTGGGAACATGAGGGGTTGTCCTGCAAAGCCCTCTATTCTGATGTAAGAGAAGGTGGTATATTGTATAAACTAGGCACCATGTCTGTATATGACTTCTTGAGCTTCCATGCTTAGTCTCTTCATCCTATCTTCTTCCATTGTCCTTACTAGATGCTTAGAAAATGCATCATTCACTAAGTTGTAATCTTGAAGATAATTTTGTCTTTGTAATTGGGGATAATGATCCCATATGTGGGCATTGTTTGTACTGCCACCGATCCTTCCTACTGTTGTAAGTGCATTGAATGTACCTTTGTAAGCACATGAGTATACCACATATGAAGTCATATAAAATAAACACTCCAGGCCTCCTAGGTTCATGAGCTGCTCATTTAAGGCATCACTTATCATTTTGGCCCATAATAGCCTGTTCTCTATATAAAGACACATCAGGATAACCCCATACATCCAATCTTTGAAACTTCCAGCATCAAGCTGGCCTATCACTCTATTGAGTAGGGCTATCATATATTGGTATTCATCGTCAAAATCAAACTTATACAGGTGCACTAGTAATTTGGCGGAGGCAGTGTAAGGATTGTTCTTTGCCCTCCATTGATACATCCTCTTCCTAGCGGCTTTCTTGTTATTTTCATATTCAACTTGTAATTTCTTCAAATCCATGCTAACAACTTTCCTTCCCAATGACAGATTAAAAGTGGTTGCAATCCCCTTGATGGATAGATCTGCATAAACCTGGCCATGTTTTTCTATTCTCCTTGTCTGTGGGTTGTAGTTTCTGGTACATTCAATAATCAACTCTGGAGCCTCCATAGAATAAGGAAATCCAGCTACAGTCCACATTCCTGACATGAAAACAGCATCCAACAGGGTATTATTCTTGTCATCATGTATTCTAGATGACCAGATCTGTGTTTTCCTGGTGTGTATCCATGATGATGCCATATTTGAACCGTACACCCTCAGGTTTAGCAAACATAGGTTTAAGAAATTCAGCTTCAGACTTGCCCAACCTCTTGTCTGCCATGGCTTCCTACAATAAACAGGACCAGCCTTACCATACAATACTTCACATACATGCATACAACATTATATCTTCACGGCATGATGCACATTATATTCATTAATCATCACTTCATCATAATATGCATAACATATAATTTCAAACCAGTGGAAAAGCACACTACCTAGACACATAGAAAATGACAGCAAGAGGGTTTTAATTACTTGATAATGGTTATCTCCTTGATTATGCTGATGATTATATGAAAGAGATTTAGATACCAGTGATAATCACGTGTCCTATTCTGTTGCAAGCCATGTGTGTCCGCAGGTAGGTCGTATGAGGATTAGAAAGCTTTGCACTCTGTAAAAACTTGTTTTAATGCAAGGTAAATGTAAAATGACGCTGGAAATTCATTTATCCTCATAATTAGGGAAAAATTAGGGCAACACAAGGAAAATTTGATCATAACCATTGATCTTCTGTCATAAACCTACGGGCATTGCCAAGTGTTCAGATCGTGTTTGCAATCGGCGGGAGTCCACCTACTGCATTTATGGCATTTAATGTTGCGCAACGAGATGAGGGGGTGATCTTCGGAAGATCAGGTGATATTTGGAATATCAGGTGATATTCAAAATATGACCCCCTATGTGTAATATGATCATCCGCCTTTGGTGGGAAAACTTATGCGAAAACATTGAGTGATGTTTGAGAATATCAGGTGATATTCAAACATTGGGTCATGTTAAAAATGTCAGGTGATGTTTGAGACATGACCCCCCAAACTAAAATGACCTTTTCTCAGAATATCAGGATGACGTCATCAGGATAATGACTTGATTCATCATTGTAGCACTATGACGTCATCGTTATGTTATGTAGAAAGGGTCAATGTTGGTTATATACCTCTGCGAGGTAAAAGGAATATGATGTCATCATCAGGGTGATTTTCTTTGTTTATCAGGATTAGATGATGTCATTGGCATATTGATTGCAAGGTGATATTTTGCGACAGGGTGATATTTGAGGATAGGGTGATATTTGGAATATCAAGTGATGTTAAAAATATGACCCCCGCAAAATATATGAAGCTGACCGACGGGTAAATACCTCTATCCCTTAAAATTGACGTTCGGATCTCCGGATAAATGATTATCAGGTGATAAAATTGGATCGGGGTGATCTTTCTTAAGATGACTGATATTTGTAAATATGACCCCTCCCCGGAATATCAGGTTTGACCAGGACTTTGACTTTTCATAACTCTCATTCCCTAAGGAATATCAGGGTGATCCAAAAGGCAAACCTGCATGAAATTTTGTACTATTTCCAACCATGAGGTTATTGATATGAAAAACTAACTTTGACAAATTGACCTCATCATGATGACTTACCCCAGCTTCCTTATGCAGGATCATCTGCATGACTTACTTTTACCAGACTGCCAAAAGGCAAGTAAACACAAGCCAAGCCAAGTAAAAGAAGTTGGGTCCCTGTTTTGTCAGGTCAAAAATGGGGCGTGTTGTGTAACCACACAACAACTTGCCACCAAAGAAAACAACAAAATTCCAATGATTCAAGTGAGGTGATCACATTCATATATAGTATTCTAACTCTTTTCTAAGTATAAGCATCATAATATTTCTGAATGACAAAGTTTCATCATGGCAACAATGCTAAGAAAGGATCAGGTGTGTGCAAATGATTAATTATCCTCATCTTGAAAGCAAGTTGAAAACATGAGTAACCAGTGTTAAGCTACATAGTTGGAGATCATCCCTCATAGCCAACCTGGATAGAGCCTTGCTACTAGCAGGCGTCCATAGCCCTGGCAAGGTTATCTATACAATCCCCCTAAGTAGAGCCCCACTGCCAGCAGGCATCTATAGCCCTAGTAGAGTTACTTAGATGGCCTAATTTTATTATATTTTCTATTTTTTTTAATTCTGTAAACATTTATATATCTGATGTCCTCATGTAAGCTCAGTGTGCAAGGTATGGTCACTTGCTAATTTAGGTTGGAGATTGTATTGGTAGCAAGGGAGTCCCTTTAGATTTTTCACTTAACACCTATACTTGTGTGTTCAACAAACCCAAGGCTGTTAGGTGAGTCATTATGAAAGAGTCACTTTGGTCAAGAAAAGGCACCCTGATGAAAAGATATCATAGACCTGATCATAAGTACTTCTCAGATGAGTCACAACCTATATATAAATTTAATCTCATCACTTGAATCCTAACAATTTTGTTATTTTCTGGGGTGATGAGCTGCATCATCTTGACTAACCAAAACAAAAACTCAACAAGCAAACAAAAACCAAAACACAAAACAAAACTATACAAACAACTATACAAATATACACTATAATACACATGACTATCATGAAGTTACTTAGGCTTGGAAATAATGTTTGAGGAATTGTCCATTAACTGGTAATGGAACATCCTCACCTGTCAAGTTTTTAAGCCTATAAGTGTTGTCTCCTAATATTTCAGAAATTTGGAAGGGACCTATCCATAATTTGTCAAACTTACCATGGTCTCCTTTCCTCTCATGTGCTTTGTCCCACATTAGGACTAAATCAGATATTCTAAAGGCTTTAACCCTGGCTCTTTTGTCAAACCAGTGTTTGACAATAGCCTAATGTTTGGCAAATTGATCAATTGCCTGACTTCTTTTCTCTTCCAGGTGCATCAACTGAAGCAACCTGACCTCTTGCTTATTGTCTATGCCTAGGTATTCTTGGGCAAACTACAGTGTAGGAATTTTCAAGTTCACAGGGAGGATGAGATCCACCCCATACACTATATGATAAGGTGAGTTTCCTAATGCAGCTTGTTCCTGGTTCTGTCTACCCATAAGGCATATTTTAGAAGTGTATTCCACTCCCTAGGGTTCTTTTCTATTAACTTTTTTATGATATTCAGCAAATTTTTGTTGGTGGATTTTGCTAATCCGTTCCCTTGGGAATAATAGTTGGATGAGAACTTTAATATAATCTCATCATCAAAAGCCCAGCTTGACAATTAAGTTGAAGCAAAAGCAGACCTGTTATCACTTACCAGAGCATAGGGAATTCCATACCTGGTGACAATATTACTTTCCACAAATATGATGACATCATCAGCATTGCAGGTTTTGGTGCTGACAGCTTCAGTCCACCTAGTACAATAGTCAGTAATCATTAAAATGTACCTATGGCTGTATGATGATGGAGGATTGATTGGTCCTATGAAGTCCATGCCCCACTATGCAAATGGGCACATCTCCATCACTGGCTGCAGAGGTTGAGCAATATATCTTTCTCTGTTAGCAGCAACCTGACATACATGACAGCATTTAATATGTTCAACGATATCCTTGAAAATGGTGGGCCAGTAGTATCCTGCCTTGAGGATAGCATGAGTTGTGGCCAAGGGTGACCCATGTGCTATTTCAAACTTATCATGTAGCTCTGATAACACTCTTTCTGCTTCTGGCCTCTCTAGGCATCTTAGATATATTCCTTCATATTTTTTCTTGAAAAGGACTCCCCCTTTCATCATATACTTCTGTGATCTTATTTTTAGGGCTCTCCTTTGTGAAGCCTACAGTCTTGGAGGACATCTGCCAGTAATCAGGATGTGCCTAATGTCTGAGTACCACTCTCTATTGTCCTTAGCATTGATTACATACTGCTGACTGATGATATTGGGGTCAATCTCTGATATCATCTGGCTTAAAGCCTGTCCTCTTACTAGCTTCATGGGTGTAATTTCCATGTCATATTCTTGTAGGACAGTGATCCACTTAGCCCTTTTTTCACCTGGTTTGCTCTGCATTAAGAGCATTTTCACTGCTACATCAGGCACCACAACAATAACTTTACTTCTCAGGATATAGTGCCTGAACTTCTTCACTGCTCTGACCAAAGCAAGCGCTTGCCTTTCAACATCCATATATCTCAGTTCAGCATCTTTGAAAGGATAGCTCATGAATGCTATCGGCTTCTCTTCCTTTTCTTCATTTCTCTGTGTCAACACTGTTGTAGAGGTATGCTCTGAAGCAAATGAATAAATATAGAAGTCCCTGGTGTAGTCTGGACTGATCAGCACTGGAGCATCTGATATAGCTTTTTTGATGTCTTCAAAAGCTGCTCTACCCTCTGGTGTCCACTCACTCTTTGCATCCTTCTTGAGCATGGCATTTAAAGGTCTAACAATTTCAGCAAAGCCAGTGATAAACTTCCTAACAAAATTAATCTTACCGAAGTAGGATTTAAGCTCTTTCTTGCTTCCAGGAAGTTGTATTTTCATAATGGACTCCACCCTGTCAGGATCAATGTTAATCCCATCTTTAGTTATCAGGTGGCCTAGTAGATTTCCTGTTGTCACCCCAAATATGCATTTCTTGGGGTTCAAAGATATCCCATATTCTTCACATTTCTTAAGCACATTTCTGAGATTTGCTACATGGTTTCCTCTATCTTTAGAGAACACTATTAGGTCATCCATGTATATGACTATGCATTTTCCTATTAAGCCTCTGAAGGCTATGTCCATTGCTCGCTAGAATGTTGCTCTAGCATTTATCAGCCCAAACGGCATGCGCCTGTAGACGAACATCCCCCACTTTGTGGTGAAGTCAGTTTTTAGTCTGTCTATCTTATCTACCATTACCTGATTGTAGCCTAAAAAACCATCCAGGAATGACATCATTTTAGCACCATTTACAATTTGTAGGACCTCATCTAAGGAAGGCAAAGGATAATTATCCTTCTTAGATGCTCTGTTCAAGTTCCTGAAGTCCACACATAGTCTGATGTCTCCATTTTTCTTTCTCATTGGGACCAGATTTGCTACCCAGGTGGAGTGTCTCACAGGAAATATAATCCTGGCATTTAACAATTTCTTAACTTCCTCAAAAATAATAGGTTCCAACAAAGCATTGACAGGCCTTTGCTTTTGTCTGAAAGGCTTGGCATTTGGCTTGAGGGGTATGGTGTGTGTAATGACTAATGTGTCGTATGTTTTTAGCTCATCATAGGTCCAAGCTATGACATGTATGTAATCTTTGAGAGCCTAGGTGATTCCCTCCAACTGTTCTTCTGTGCAAACTTTTCCTATCAGGACATTTTTCTTTTCATCATTCTGTCCAATGTTAACCTGGGAATATTGTCCTCCATCAGCTTTTGGAATATCCTTCTGTTTCAACATGTTGTCCAGATCAAAAGCTCTCTCTAGCTCAATCATTTCTTTAGGAATCTTATTGCTGGGAAACTCTAAGATTTCTTCCTCTTCCCATACATGATCTTCTGTATTATTTTCATCTATGATCTGAGCATCAAATATATCTCTGTTGGAGATGAAGTCTAGGATATGCTGATCATTGTCGAATACTTAGAGGTTGGTCACATTGTTAGGCAGAGAAGACACTAATACCAGATCTACTAAGATTATTTTTAGTCTTGAAATAGATAGTGGCTCTAATGTACTAGCAACCTGGGCGAAAGCATCTACCCTATGGTTTTGTTCTCTGGGTACGTGGGTGATATTAAATGCATCAAAGTCTTCAATTAGGTCCCACACCCTGTGTCTATAATTAGACAACTTTTTATAATTGCAGGAGTAAATTCCTATCACCTATCTGACCACCAATTCTGAGTCACCATAGACATGCAGAATTTTAACTTTCTTCTTAAGGGCAAACAATATCCCATGAATCAGAGCTTCATACTCTGTTACAATGTTGGTACAGGGGAACTGTAGTTTGTAGGCTGCCAAGTAGGACTTTCCAGATGGGTCAACAAGGTCTATCCCTACTCCAGCTCCTTGTTTGGACTTGGATCCATCAAGTCTAAGGATCCATGGCTTGTCTTCAGCTAAAGGCTTATTTAAGCCTTCTTTTTTCCTTGCAACTCTGGCAGCTGCACCACTTGATATCCACCTTAACTTAGGTATCTCAGCTTTCTCATATTTCATCTTTCCTTTCTTCTGTGAAGCTGATGTCTCTTCTTTCTTTTTATCATCAGAAGGATGATCTTTTGGACTAGGCAAAGTCTATCATTTCAGGAGATGCAGACACAAAGAACAGGCAGTCTCTGAGTGAGGTGCATCATGTAACCTGCACCAGTTTTCAATTAAGGCATCCTGGGGAGACCTCTGCTATTGTGTCATCTTCTGGATCTCTTCTTTCAGAAACTCTTCAAATTTAGATAGATTGTTGCCTCTGTCTTCATCAGATAATTCATAATCTAATTCAACTAAACAATCACTCCCTTTGGTGATTTTCTCTTTTCTTGTAACATTACTCTGGTTGCATACCAGCATCTCTTCTGTCATCTAAACATCATTTTCCTCCAATAGTATAGATTCTCCTATTCCTGTAGGAAATAAACAATAGTCAACATCACTATCATTATCACTCTCTGATGAACTTACCTCTGATGTTGATGATGATGCTATTGATGCATCACTATATGCTTGTTCTAACTCCAGCATGTCTATGCATGCTTCGCAGGTCTTCTTAGAATGTGATTCACTATGCAACCTGCACCAACCATTCATTAGAATATCATTAACAGGGGTATTTAATAATCTACATCGCTTCACCTATTTAGATAAGTGTTTTTTGAAATTCCTGAAGTGATCCACCTCATTTTCATTTTCGGGATTACTATCAGATTCTACAATTATTTCATCACCTAGAGGATCATCATCATGATGATGATGAACATCATACATCAGGATCTCTTCTATCCTAACAGTCTGGGGTCTTATGGAATAAAATCCAGGTTCTACATCTATGTACATGATCTCATTAGTTTTGTTGTATTCAGTGATCATGTGCTTCATTCTAGGTTCAGCATCGATTCTTATCTGGTTTGGTATCCCCTTCCATGGAAACCACATGTGGCTAAAATCTGTAGACATGTATCTGTTGAGGGTTTTGGACCAGTCTCTACTGAGTAGCATCCCATAAGTGTCAAGTATGTCAACTACCTGAATGTCAATATAATATTGGATTCGGGGATCCGATGCTAGCGGCATGTGGATGAGTTAACTCTTCTACTACACTTACTTCTGTTTTGTCCAGTTGTGTGACTTTCTTCAAAGATTTAGCAGGATGCAGGCCTAAAGCATTGCATATAGATAACGGCATTACATTCGTAGATGCTCCTGAGTCTACTAAACAGTTGTGCAGGTTTTTGCTGAACATTCTTATGGTGAGGAGGAATGGAGGTGACTCACTTTTATCTCTATATAAAGTCATGTGGGAGGTCTCTACAGCTTGAATAGTAGCTGACACCTTATGTTTAACATTATTATCTCTAGTAGCATGATCTTTACCACTGGACTGACCTAGGGAATGATTATCTTCTTTTGGAGCAAGATCATCTAGTGATTTCATAAACGCTTTCTTGATGGTAGGAGTTTTGAGCAATTCTGACAAAGACAAGCTAATTTTGATTTTCTTCATTTCATTAGCCAGATAAGTAACTAACTTGTCAGATTCATGATGTAGGTTAGCAGTTTTTGGCACATTGTTTGGTGATGTTAAATACTGAGCATTTACCTTGGGGAAACCAGGGTTATTACTTGCCTTGGGATCTGGAGGTGTATTGAAATTATGTGGAGGCAAGGAAGAGGTCAAAGGACCAGAAGTTCTATTGGCATTACTTCTCGGGTTATAATATGCTTACCCTGATATTGCTATTGGTATGCATGCACCTCCTCATGTTCATTCGAAGGCTCATTTTCATCTTCAAAAGGGAAAACATAATTTGACTCAAAAGCCATGGCTGACTCCTCACATGCCAGGGTGTAATCTTAGTGAGCAGGCACTGTTTGCTGATAAGGACGATGAGTGTAACTTTCTAACACTAAAGCAGAATCATATCCGCAAGGAACAAGTTCATTTCCCTCTTCTTGATGTTGATTTCCTAAAGTATTGGATACTTCAGTCTGCAAAATGCTAGCAACAATTCTGAATTGAGGACAGTCAAGCTCTGCATGTGCATTGGTGTTATGAATTCTACACCAGTTAGTGAGAGCTGCTTCTGCAAGATTGACTCTAGTAGTCTGTTTGGGTTCACCAGGAGGCTGGTTGTCTAGGGGTGATGGTAAGGAACCATTATTTGGCCTAGTGTTCCACACTCTAGGTTGTCTTTGAGGATTATTATTGCCATTGTTGTTATAATTATTGTTATTATACCCCCTATCAGGATAACTTGGTCTATCATTGTTATAGCCTCTGTTCTGGTTAGGCTAAGAGTAGAAGTTTTGACTTCTCAAGTGAGTAATCTCAGTTGTAAGCTTCCTTAACTGAGCTGATATTTCTTTGATCTCTTCTTTTTCTTCTTGCACCTTAGCCACTACATTTTCTGTTGAAGGCTTGAAAAAGGAAGATCCATTATTGTGTTGGTTCTGGTGTACAACCTGAGGTGCCTGTATTTGTCTAGGATATTGCATCATCTGGCCATTTCCATTTGAAGGTGGCATTATACTCAATGGAGGTATTTAAAAAGGGGCTGGCATGATAGCTGGAGGCATCATGGCTCCATTTGGCTATTGCTGGGTAGGATATGTTGGAGAGCCAGGAAGTGTGGGAAATGCTATGTTTGGTGTAGGTGCAGGAACTAACTGTTGATTAACTTTAATAACTTCTTGGAAAGCTCTTGTCAAAGTTGTGATTTCAGGATGTGCTCTCCTGATGAACATAGATGTTAAAGGATCTAGGGATGAATAATAAATGCTCCTAGCAGCAGCATCTACTACAACATATGGGGCAACTAACTTAGATAGCATTTTCTGGAACTTAGCGTTGAAATTAGCTATAGGTTCTCCTTCAAACCATTTAATTGTGGCAAATAGGTGATAGTTCATTGAAGGATCTATTGGTATTTTGAACCTATCAGTGAAAGCTTTCTCTAGGACAGCCCATGATTTGACTAAACCCTAACTTGATGTATCTTTCTCACCTGAGGTCTCTTGAGTCTGGGGTACTTCTTCACTTAATATGGCTTTGTCATTCCCACCCTTTTCTTGGACTTCAACTATTTTGGGCCCATTGGGTATATCTTGTTGTTGTTGACCCATATCTGCGTTGTGGCTTTCCATTTCTGCTAGCTTCACTTTCTCAATACTTTCTGTTTTATCAGATGCACCTGCTTGATGTTCAGGACTTACATCCTCTCTGTGTGTTAGATCGATCACTGCAGGGCTAGTTACCTGATCAACCAATTCATCAAGCCCTATTTGTTGTGCAATCCTTTCTAGGCTCCTTTCCATTTCCTATTCCACTTGCTTCAGTTCTTCTAACACAGCTACCTGTACTGATGGAGTTCCTTATGGAGTTATGCGGGTGTTAGCAGCAAGGGTTTCCATTTTTTGAGAGATTACATCTTTTACTACCCCATCATCAAATAAGTCAATCGTCTCCTCCAATGAGATAAGACCACTTTGAATTGGCCTAGAGGATTCTTTCATTTGTTCTTCAGGTTGTTCAGTCTTGAACTGAATAATGGTGGGAAGTGACACGTTATGTTGCAATTATTTTCTGAATACTTCACCACCAGCTCCCCTTAATACTATGGGGTCATGCTTTATTTCACCTCTCATGAATGTTCTCAGTTTCTTAGGTGTGGATGCCATCACCTAAGGTGCTTTTCTTTTTCTAATGAGGGGCATAAGGTCTTCCTCTTCAGGCTCTTCATCAAGAAGGACATCATTTTCCTTTTACTTCTATGATGCTTGACCCTCCTCATATGTTTCAGTAGCTTCCATAGCTGACCTTTAGATCTTTTTAGCCTTCTGTTTATCCATGGGAGGTGGTGCTGACGAGGCTACTGCCTGTCGTGATGCAGATGCATCCTCTGCTAATATAACTATTCTTTCAACTATTACCCCTTTAGGTTCATTATCATTTTTCTTACCTCTGCGGGGTCTCTTACTTTGTTCTTGAGGCGGCATTCTTTCTCCTTTAGATTTCCTCTTTTCAATCAGAAAGTCATCATATTCATTGTCAGGAACCTCCTATCTCTTCTTCTTATTGTTAACTGTAAGGGCTACACCCTTCTTCTTCAATGCATTTATTTGTTCATCTACCCAAGACTAGGTTATCTGCAGCATCCTACCTGTAAATTGGTCTAATGAGATATCCTCATGCTGTGTAAGATCAGGCACTGAGATTGTGTCATTATATATCTTCTTTTCTTCATATTCATCTGCTATTGTTTTGCCATCATCCCTTTTTAATTGCATAGGCACTGAAATACAATCAAATGTTCTAATCCGGTTGAGAGTTAGCCTCTAATATTTTCTTCTTCTAGCCTTAGCCTCATCCTCACAATCGGTCCAGAAATCCTCCAAGTGCTTCTAATGGATGGGCTTCCCCATGATTTTCTGCATCCTCCCATATGGGTCATATGATCTTGCCAATGGGAATGGCTATAATTTCATCATGTCCAGACCAACTATGGCCTTCTTGATGTTTTCAAAATCTTGGCATATGTACCAACCCATTGTTATTGGAAACAATACTGGTGGAATCTTCTTATTTTCTTTGTAAGCATCCAGTATTGTGGATATTTGTCTCATGAACTCCATCAAAACAACTGCATCAGTGGGATATCTTGGGAGCATGAGGGGCTATCCTGCAAAGCCCTCTATTCTGATGTAAGAGAAGGTGGTATATTGTATAAACCAAGCACCATGCTTGTATATGACTTCTTGAGCTTCCATGCTCACTCTCTTAGTCCTATCTTCTTCCATTGTCCTTACTAGATGCATAGAAAATGCATCATTCACTAATTTGTAATCTTGAAGATAATTTTGTCTTTGTAATTGGGGATAATGATCCCATATGTGGGTATCATTTGTATTGCCACCGATCCTTCCTACTGTTGTAAGTGCATTGAATGTACCTTTGTAAGCACATGAGTATACCACATATGAAGTCATATAAAATAAAAACTCCAGGCCTCCTAGGTTCATGAGCTGCTCATTTAAGGCATCACTTATCATTTTGGCCCATAATGGCCTGTTCTCTGTATAAAGACACATCAGGATAACCCCATACATCCAATCTTTGAAACTTCCAGCATCAGGTTGGCCTATCACTCTGCTGACTAGGGCTATCATATATTGGTATTCATTGTCAAAATCAAACTTATACAGGTGCATTGGTAATTTGGTGGAGGCAATGTAAGGATTGTTCTTTGCCCTCCATTGATACATCCTCTTCCTAGTGGCTTTCTTGTTATTTTCATATTCAACTTGTAATTTCTTCAAATCCATGCTGACAACTTTCCTTCCCAATGGCAGATTAAAAGTGGTTGCAATCCCCTTGATGGACAGATCTGCATAACCCTGGCCATGTTTTTCTATTCTCCTTGTCTGTGGGTTGTAGTTTCTGGCACATTCAATAATCAACTCTAGAGCCTCCATAGAATAAGGAAATCCAATTGTAGTCCACATTCCTGACACAAAAACAGCATCCAACAGGGTATTATTCTTGTCATCATGCATTCTAGATGACCATGCGACCAGATCTGTGTTTCCTTGGTGTGTATCCGCGATGATGCCATATTTGAACTGTACACCCTCAGGTTCAGCAAACATAGGTTTAAGAAATTTAGCTTCAGACTTGGCCAACCTCTTGTCTGCCATGGCTTCCTACAATAAACAAGACCAACCTTACCATACAATACTTCACATACCTGCATACAACATTATATCTTCACGGCATGATGCACATTATATTCATTAATCATCACTTCATCATAATATGCATAACATATAATTTCAAACCAATGGAAAAGCACACTACCTAGACACGTAGAAAACGAAAGCAAGAGGGTTTTAATTACTCACTTGATAATGGTTATCTCCTTGATTATGCTGATGATTATATGAAAGAGATTCAGATACCAATGATAATCACGTGTCCTGCTCTATTACAAGTCGTGCGTGTCCGCAGGTAGGTCGTATGAGGATTAGAAAGCTCTGTGCTCTGTAAAAACTCATTTTAACGCAAGGTAAATGTAAAATGACACTAAAAATTCACTTTATCCTCATAATTAGGGCAAAATTAGGGCAACACAAGGCAAATTTGATCATAACCATTGATCTTCTATCATAAACCTAGGGCATTGCCAGGTGTTCAGATCGTGTTTGCAATCGGCAGGAGTCCACCTACTACATTTATGGCATTTAATGTTGCACAACAAGATGAGGGAGGTGATCTTCGGAAGATCAGGTGATATTTGGAATATCGGGTGATATTTAAAATATGACCCCCTATGTGTAATATGACCATCCACCTTTGGCAGGAAAACTTATGCGAAAACATCAGGTGATGTTTGAGAATATCAGGTGATATTCAAACATTGAGTCATGTTAAAAATGTTAGGTGATGTTTGAGACATGACCCCCCCGAAACTAAAATGACCTTTTCTCAGAATATCAGGATGGCATCATCAGGATAATGACTTGATTCATCGTTTTAGCATTATGACGTCATTGTCATGTTTTGTAGAAAGGGTCAACGTTGGTTATATCCCTCCACGAGGTAAAAGGAATATGAGGTCATCATTAGGGTGATTTTCTTTGTTTATCAGGATTGGATGACATCATCGGCATATTGATTGCAAGGTGATATTTTGCGACAGGGTGATATTTGAGGATAGGGTGATATTTGGAATATCAGGGGATGTTAAAAATATGACCCCTGCAAAATATATGAAGTTGACCGACGGGTAAATACCTCTATCCCTTAAAATTGACATTCGGATCTCCAGATAAATGATTATCAGGTGATAAAATTGGATCAGGGTGATCTTTCTTAAGATGACTGATATTTGTAAATATGACCCCTCCCCGGAATATCAAGTTTGCCCAGGACTTTGACTTGTCATAACTCTCATTCCCTAAGGAATATCAAGGTGATCCAAAAGGTAAACCTGCATGAAATTTTGTACTCTTTCCAACCATGAGGTTATTGATATGAAAAACTAACTTTGACAAACTGACCTCATCATGATGACTGACCCCAACTTCCTTATGCAGGATCATCTGCATGACTTACTTTTACCAGACTGCCAAAATTCAGGAAAACACAAGCCAAGCCAAGCAAAAGAAGTTGGGTCCCTTTTTTGTTACGTCAGAAATGGGGTGTGTTGTGTAACCACACAACAGTCCCCAATGATCAACTCATGAGGATGATCTCTTTAATATGCCTTTGAAGGAGTCTTTGTCTTAATTTCAATTCATTTTTTAGGAGCTTCTTCCTCTTCCTAAATTTCTTCTTCCTTTTGTGAATGATGATCATCTTCCTTGTCATGAATTAGCTACATACAAGGCTACAAATTCTCATCCACCTTAAATTTAGTACTTTCAATTATTCTTTTGAGTCTTTTGTTAAAGCATTTATATGCTTTGCTATGTGTAGAATAACCCAGAAATATGCCTTCATCACATCTAGGCTCAAAACTACACAAGGTATCATTATCTTTCTTGATGTAACACTTACTTCCAAAATTTTTAAAGTAACCAACATTAGTTGACTTACCATACCAAAGTTCATAAGGAGTATAACTTGACTTTACCCTTAATTGAACTCTATTTAAAGTATATACAGTTGTATGAACAACTTCTCTCCAATAGATGTTAGGTAGATTTGCATCATGTAATAAGGTTCTTGCCATTTCTTTTATAGTCCTATTTTTTCTTTCAGCTACTCCATTTTGTTGTGGAGTTCTAGGAGTAGAAAATTGCCTTCTTATCCCATGTTTTTCACAATACTCCTCAAATTCCTTTGAAGTATATTCTCCTCCATTGTCTGACCTTAAACATTTTAGCTTGAAATCAGATTCCTTTTCAACCATCTTCTTGAAGATTTTGAATCTATCAAAAGCCTCTGATTTATGCCTTAAGAATGTTACCCATGTCATCCTTGAAAAATCATCAATGAAAACAATAAAATATTTTCACCTCCCAATATTTTAGTCCTTGTAGGACCACACAAATCTGAATGCACAAGCTGCAGAGGTTTTGAAGTGAAATACTCCTTAGGTTTGAAACTAACCTTGGTTTGCTTACCCAGCTAACACTCTTTGCATGTAGTATTGCTTGGTTTTGAAATATGAGGCATGTTTCTTACATTGTGATTCCTGTTGATTCTCACAAGATTGTCAAAATTCACATGACCAAGTCTTCTATGCCACAACTAGCTTTCTTCAATTTGACCCATGAAACAAATATGGCTATCAACACTTTTAGTTTCAAATTTATGAAGATTGTAGATGTTACCACTAGTCCTTAGACCTGCTGCAATAACTTTACTTGATTTCTTTTTGATCTCACATCCATGTGCATCAAAAACAACACTAAAGCCATTATCACATATTTGACTAACACTTAACAAGTTATGCTTCAGTCCCTCAACAAAATACACATCATGTAGTGGTGTTTCATCATCAAGAAGAATTGTAACTTTGCCTTTGATCATGATGCAATCATTATTCCCAAACATAACAGATCCGTCATCAATGTCTTCAAATTTAACAAACTTATCTTTGTCTCCTGTCATGTGGTTAGAACAACCACTATCAATCACCCATTGTTCCTTCTTTTTGGCATGAAAAGCAGCTTGTGTAATCATGACATCAAAGCTCTTATTGATCACCTTAGGTTTCCAAACAAACAACTTCTTATCAGGACTTAAAGAAGACAATCCTGGAATGGTACTCCTTGCAGTTTGATGCATTTGCAAACAAGGTCTACAAAATTTGGCAATATGCCCAAAATTTTTACAATTGTGACACTTCAAACTTCTTAAAAACATGAATGGGTTTCTTGGAAATAAATGCATTCCTCTTCTGACTCCAAATCTACATTCACTGGCTTTATGTCCAAACCTGTTCCAACAAAAACAATATCCAGTAAAATGAGCATTATACCTAAAAGTTTCATTCCTTTTGTAGTTTGTTGTCCTTATGATTGATTTATCATTTGCATTAGCCTTTTGAGAACTTTGTCCCTCTTCAAATCCAAGACCTGATTTATCTTTGAATCCTTTTTGTTTGTCAAGAAGATCATCAAGTTTATCACTACTTCTACACATATCAAGTCTTCTTCTCAGATCCACAATTTCAGCTTCAAGTGTATGACATTCCTTGTCCTTGTTATTCAACTCTTTACTCTTAACATCAATGATTCTCTTACTTTCTTCAAGAGATCATTTTAGATTAGTAATCTGCTTCTCACAATCAGTTAATTTATTATTCATGATTTCATTATCCTTTTGAAACTGACTTCTCTGTGCAGTGATTTCCTTTTTAAACTTCTTGACTTGACTTAATGTACACTTCAATTCTCCTTCAAAATCAATAACAACTTCACAATTATTTGATTGTTCTTCACATTTTTCATTTTGCACTTCATTTAGAACAACCATAAACAAAGTCTCTGCATCTTCTTCAAGAATATCATCTGAATCACTTTCAATCACATCAGCGTTTTCAATGAACAAACTTCTTTTCTTTCTGAAATTATTTTTCCTTCTAGAAACAAACTGTTTCTTTTTGAATTGCTTCTTGTTTTCATCTTCATCACTATCTAAGTCCTTGTAAGGACACTTAGCTACATAGTGTCCAATCTTTCCACATTCAAAACATTTGAATGGAAGCTTACCTTTGTACTTACCAACAGATCCCTATTTTAATTTGCTTGCAAGAGATATTTCTTGATCTTCATCCAACTCCTCTGATTCAGAAATCTCTTTTACTTTTCTGACTAATTTAAAGGTAGCTTCTTTGCTTGAAGGTACATCATTACTGATTCTCATCTCATAAGCTGTGAAAGTGCCATGAAGTTCATCAAAGCTTACTTTGCTTAAATCTCTTTCCTCAACTACAGACACTTTGGACTCATATTTTGAATTTAAAGTCCTTAAGACTTTTGTAACAACTATCTTTTCTTCCAGTGTATCACCCAATCCTCTTATAGCATTTACAATTTCTTGAACTCTTAGAAGATATTCTACCACTTTCTCATCATCACTCATCTTGAGACTTTCAAATTTGGCTCTATAGGATTGCAGTTTTGCTTCTTTGATTTTATCATCTCCTTGATAAATATTGGATAGCTTGTCTCATATTGCCTTAGCTGTCTTACACTCCATGATTTTGACAAGTATATAATTGGTTAGGCTACAACATATTGCATTTTTAGCCTTAGCATTATTTTCATATGCCCTTTTCTCATCAGCTGTAGTAGGAGGATTTGTAGCAGTATATGTAGTTTCAATGGCAACATACACATCATACCACAAAGATGACAAATATGACTCCATCTTCAACTTCCAAAATGCATGGTTAGACCCATCAAACATAGGTGCTTTGTAGTTTGAGTAACCTTCTTGACTTTCCGTGATAAGTACTCCAAATATATGATCTACCCAAGCTGATTAAGCCTTGACAGGGAACCAGGCTCTGATACCAATTGTAGGAGTACACACACACTGAGAGGGGGGCTGAATCAGTGTATTTAAAATTTTTATCACCTTTCAAAACTTTTAATGAACTTTGATTTCACAATTACAGAATTTTCAAACATATATGAAAATATGCAGAACATCAACATATAAGATTTTGACACAAAAAAGTCCCGAGTGGAAAACCCTCCAGGGGTATAAAAACCACTCAAACTGCCTCACTGGCTTAAATGAAAACTTTAGGTTACAACTTGTCTCACTGACATATACAATTTTGCCTCACTGGCATATTGTCTTTTACCACAAGTCTCACTGACTTTCAATATAAAAAATTCAATGAACAAAACAAATCAGGGGTTTTCCTGTTTCAATCAATTTCAACACCTTATCTCTCCTATTCAAATTTTAACAAGTATACATTCTTCTGCAAACTAATGAAATCAAGTTTCAACTAACATCTTCACATAATCAATACTTTGTATGCAATAAGTATCATCTTCAAACACTTAATCAATCTAATCTTCAAGTTTTGATATTCTTCCTCTTTGCAAAATTAAACTGATATCATCCTTCTCTGAAATAACCAGATATTATCTTTCTTTGAAAATTGGTATCATTTCCTCTCTGTAAAAACTGACATGATTTTTTTTAAAAAAATTCTTCACATTTTACCAATTCAACTCATAGCCTATTCATCTTTCCTCTGTCAAAAACAAGTCTCAATCACACACAAAAAAAAATCTCACACACCTCTATCTTATCACTCACTTTAAAAAGAACTCCTCTGAACAAACATTATCCTTCTCTGATTATCAAACTCTCCATCCTTCACTGCACAATCTCACACAAAAAGAACTTCACACTTCTTATCTTCAAGAAGGTTTCTTTTATATCACACTAAAACCATATATCTTCTTTTTATCAACTCTCAAAAACCATTTCATATACACAATTATCCACATCATATATTTCCATAAAAAAAACAGTCGGTTCACTTTCCATAATGAAGAAAAAAAAAGTTCATCTTTCGAAGATCTCTTCACTTCTCCAAAACAAAAAGAAATCTTCACATATCTTATGAAGAATGGGAAACATCCTTGAGTTTTGGCTTTTGCACCACAAAGCCCGTCAAAATTAGTTATGTTAACTGACCGTTGGAGTCCACTTCCATTTTGAATCTTGTCCTTTCGATCACCGAAGCCCGCCGCTTGTAAATCAAACTGTGGTCATTGATTGAGCTTTTCCCACGGAGTTCAAAGACCCTTTACTTGGTGACTGGGCACCCTAGGCATCAGGGCTGGTAAATACAATGATGCACATCCCTCAAGTTGTCACTTAAGTGACATCAACTGCTTCAACCAGTCAACGATCTATTAAAACAAAAGTGTTATGACAGGTTAAGGAGGGGTTAAAGACAGTAACATAAGACTATTTTAAGATCTTTGCCAAACACTAGGATGATTGAATATATGAAACTTTATAATATGTGACAAAAACATATGTAACATGATATAATAGGGGAACATACTAATTGACTACATGAGATATATAGACATTATAAGAACACTTATGAACAATTGGCAGATATAAAACAATAATGATAAACTTTAACCTTCAACTATGACATTTAACATTTAAATGTTCAGACAATTTGACATTTTGTTATGTGACACAACATCATATGAATATCAGACCAATATAAGGGCATGAGACACAACATGGTAGATGAATATATGGGTATGAGACACAAATGACTATGACAAATGAACTTGATAGACAAACCTGAAGACACCTTGATACAATGAGGACAAGTATACCATTTAAGACTAAGCAACTATGATTTACTGAGATGACCAAGCCACTACACATTCACAAAACCATGTCACTGAAAGATCTGAGAAATCACCATCATTGAAGACTAAGCAACTGTGATTCACTGAGATGACCAAGCCACTGCAACTTCACAAAACCATCAACATTTTGACATCAATGAAAAGACAACACACTCAAAATAGAAGCACTACAAAAACCACCCAAAAGTGGTGCCCAAATTATCTCCAATCAAAGATGCTTTGTAAAGTACCAAATCACAGACCAACACATGTAACTCTCCCCTTTACATCTCTTTTAAATGTCCAACACGTTTTCACATTTGTCAAAAATAGGAGGTCCAACTTCCTGAGGCCATAACTTTTGATCTGGGTGTTCGATTGATGAACCATTTGATGCATCGAAAAGCTCTTGAATAGATATTTCAAGATATACCCAACTTCACTAGTTACAACAACTTTTAGATCATTTAGGGACCTCTAAGTGCCTCAAAACTAAGTTCAAAACTTTTTTCTAATAGTTTCAAAATACAGAAACTTATCTCACAATCCAAGTATGATCTTGAGTCGAAACTCACTCGAGATGTTTACTTAGCAGTTCTACACCTTTTGAGAAAATTTTGGGTCCATCTGAGCTCAAATGTAGAGTTACTAAAAATAGTAAGTCCTATCATTTTTAGCCCTTTTGGAAACTTTGAATGTTCTAGACCATTCTTCAAGATAAAGGGTATTCGAAAAGACCAAAATTGGTAAGAATAGTAACATTTAGTAGTTGCAAGGTTGAGACACTTTTCCTAACATTCTCCCACTTGTTGAATACCTTGCAAGAGAAAAGGGAGTATCAACACCATGATTTAATTGCTAGGGGCTGAGAGGCCCATAGACTCCAAACACCATCTGAACTTCTCTGTGCTCATGGGTTTTGTCAAGGAATCTACAACATTTGTCAAAGTGTCAACTTTCTCCAATTTTACCTTCCCATCCTCTACCATGTCATGAACAAAATGGTACTGGACATCAATATGCTTAGTCCTCATGTGGAAAGTAGGATTTTTTACCAAACATATGGCACTCTGACTGTCACAACAAATAGTAATCTTCCCTGCATCAAACCCAACATCAGAACATAATCTCTTAAGCAAAATGAGTTCTTTACAAGCATGAGTTGCTGCCATGTACTCAGCTTCAATAGTGGACAAATTGACCATAGGTTGCCACTTACTCATCCAACTAATAGAACCACCAAACATAGTAAACACATAAGCACTGGTGGATCTCCTGCTGTCAATGTCACCTACCCAATCTGAATCCACAAATCCTCGAATACAAAGTGAATGCCTAGGTCCTATACAATAACCATGATAACATAAGGAATACTTAGAAGTACCTCACAAATATCTAAACGCTCTCTTCATCACATCCCAATGTACCCGTCTAGGATTAGCCATAAACCGACTAAGGACTCCCACTACTTGGGCAATGTCTGGTCTTGTACAGACCATAGCATACATCAAGCTACCAACTACACTAGCATAAGGAACTCTACTCATATCCTCCATCTCTAAAGGATACTTCAAACAATATACAACAGATAACTTTGTCCCCATCATAACAAGAACTGTCAACGGTCTACAAGCTACCATGTTGAATCTCTCCAACACGATGTTCACATACTTACTCTGGCTTAACCAAAGTTTTTGTTAGTGCTATCTCTTCCAATTTCCATTCCAAGAATGTACTTGGTTGCCCTCTAGATATTTCATCTCAAACTGTGCTGACAACTAAGACTTCAAATCATAAATCATACTTTTACCATTCCCAATTAACAACATATCATCAACATATACTGCAATAATGAGAATGCGATCATTATCCATTTTAAAGTAAACACAATGATCTGATTTCGATCTTAGAAATCCCAAACTCAACACAAAGGAATCAAATTTATGGTACCACATATTAGGAGATTGCTTCAAACCATACAAAGACTTTTTCAACTTGTAAACCATATTTTCTTTACCTTTTACCACATAGTGCTCTGGATGTGACATATAGATTTCTTCCTCCAAGTCACCATTAAGGAAAGTTGTCTTCACATCCATCTATTCAACTTCTAAATCATATGTTGTAGCAAGTGAGAACAAGAATCTGATAGATGTCATCTTTGCAATGGTAGAGAAAATCTCACCATAATCTATTCCCTCAACCTGGGAATAACCCTTCATGACCAACCTTGCCTTAAATTTCTCAACACTGCCATCTGAACCAAACTTCTTCTTGAACACCCATTTGCATCCAATAGGTTTATGTCTATCAGGCAAGGGTACCATATCCCAAGTATTAGTTTTCTTCAAGGAAGCCATCTCTTCTTCCATGGCCTCTTTCTAGGAATCTGCATCACTCATACCCATAGCCTCACTCATAGTCCTAGGCTCATCAATATTAGAAATCAAAGAAAAAATACAACTGGAATCATGTAATGAATAATCAAACCTATCAGGTTGCTTCCTTATCCACATGGACATCCTCAAAGGTTGAGGTCGAGTTTCTTCATCTTCTTCTGAACTTTCAGAGCTACTAGAGCTCTCCTCATCATCAGGTCCAACAAATGTCTTTGGTTCAACTTTCTCAGGGGTGGAAGGAAGTTGAACCACATCCTCTTTCTCTTTTCCTTTCTCTAGTTGTAGAACAACTGAAGAAGGATTGAGCTCTCTAAAGATAACACTTCTAATATATAGAACTCTCTCGGCCACTGGATCCCAAAGCTTGTACCCTTTCACACTAATGCCATAACCGATGAAGATACACTTCACATCCTTGTTCTCCAACTTAGACCTCTTATCCTTATGCACATGTGCATATGCCCCACAACCAAATACTTGAATGTGTCTCAATGAAGGATTTTTACTAGACCACACCTCCATAGGTGTCTTATCAACAAGTGTCGAAGTAGGAGGCCTGTTAACTAGGTAACAAGTGGTAGCAACAGCTTCATCCTAAAACTTTTGTTCAAGGCTAGATCCACTTAGCATACTCATTGCCCTCTCCATCAATGTTATATTCATCCTCTCTATGACTTCATTCTGCTGAGGGGTATACGGAGTTGTCTTCTGCCTCTCAATCCCATATTCTTTACAGAACTTGTCAAAATCTGCTGAACAAAACTCACCACCATTGTCATCCCTCAACCACTTAATCTTTCTATCCTTCTAATTCTCTACAAGAGCTTCAAACTCTTTGAATCTATTAAAGACTTCAGATTTACTTCTAAGTAAATACACCCATGTCCTTCTACTATAGTCATCAATGAATGAAACTAAGTAAATAGATTTTGAAGTCGAAGGAATATTAACAAAACCAAACACATCAGAATGAATCAATTCCAACACCTCAAAAGATTTGTGAGAACTTGAATAAAACTAAACATGGTTTTATTTCCCATAAATGAAATGTTCATAGATGTAATGGATGAAAAGAGGGTTAATGGGATTGATGGATAGTTTAGTTAGATCCTCCTTTCACTCAATACATTCAAGGACATTTATCCGGGTTGAATCACAACTTCTACAAGAGCACTCAACTATTAGGTTGCATGTCACTTGGAATCATAATGAAATTTGGAATTTGTTGACTGATTTGTTGATTCTTAGCCTAATTAAGCCTAAAACCCTAATTATGCAAAATCGTAAGCACACTGATGAAACATGACAAATCCTTCTATAGAAAGCTATTAAATACAAATCAAATACATACCAGCTTTTGAGTTTTAGAATATAGAAAAGTTAGGGGTGAAAGAGTAGGCACCCAAGCCCAAGGTGCTACTTTTTCAGAGGGCTTTGGGACCAACTACAACTACTTTAGAGATTTTCTGTGCTGTGAAATTGAGGGTCAAAGGTCTAGGAACCCTTGACCTTTTTGGGATATTTCCTGCCTTTTTCTTCAGATCTGAGATCCTTATGCTCTGCAACAATCCTCTGTGACTCCTCTTTGCAAGATCTGATACTTGTCACCTACAATCACAAGAGAGGGGTTGGGGGTTATGGTGTTTAGGAGCTTGCCTCAGTCAAGCCCCAGAATGGCATTCAAGCCTTCCAATACCATTGTTAGATACATAGTATGTGTCCTTGTAGGACAGAGGTAAAAATAATGAT
The DNA here is from genome assembly GCA_027924645.1 of Cunninghamia lanceolata. NCBI lineage: Eukaryota > Viridiplantae > Streptophyta > Pinopsida > Cupressales > Cupressaceae > Cunninghamia > Cunninghamia lanceolata. Next base: position 759,093 of record BSBN01001028.1, read on the forward strand.
AAAAATGATAGATTGAATCACAAATCGATATCACCTCAGAGGTGTAGCTCTCATGGAGATGAAGCCAAATTTGCAATAACAAACACAATAACAAAACAAATTTGCTCTGCAACACAATGAATGCCTTGAATGCTCTAAAATCATAAGTTTTCTAAAATCTCAAAATCATCTTCTAGTTTTTAAATGAAATCCTAAACATGATTATATATGCATTCTCGCTACAAATGTTTGAATTCAAACTCAAGATGTCGGCAACGAAAACCTTTTAACGGTCTCCAACTGACATTCAAATTTGGGACCCTAACAAAATAGTGCAAGGCAAGGGCACGAATGCCCAAGCCCTGGGACCTATTTTGGGTCTACTTTTAAGCTCAGAGATGTCCGCTGAGTCCCATTTGTCATGGGTTTTAGGGCATTTTGTCTCAGTATTCATTTCTAACATGCATGATTAAAATTAGGGGACCCAGGAGCTAAACTTAGGAGGTAAAAGTCCTAGGGGACATTTTACAACATAACATTTAGCCCTCACTTTAATGTATGTATGTCCTTACGACCCATACATGCATTAAAGTATGGTCAAAAACACAGCAAACATGCTAGGCACTTGAAGCTAATGCATACACCAAGATTGAGGAACTATTTCTAGCCCCCAGTCTCAGGTAAGCATTAGAAAAACACACCACAGACACACAAGACACAATGAAGACAGTAACAAGCACGCAAGACATAGAGAAGATAGTATTGAAGACACACAAAACATGATGAAGACAAGAGAGCAGTCATGCAAAACATGATGAATACAATGATATATTTTTTTCATTTTCATATATATAGATGCATGGAAATAAAAATTGCAACACACAAAACCCAAGAATGTAGGTGAGACTCATCGCCACAACCCTTTACACTACACCAAGGGGAGAAAACATGCCATACAAAACTCACACGTAGGGGAGACTCATCGCCACATCCTTTACACTACGCAAGGGGAAAAACACGCCATACAAAACCCAAGCATAGGGGAGACTCATCGCCACACCCTTTACACTACGTGAGGGGGAAAACATGCCATACAAAACCTAAGTGTAGGGGAGACTCATCACCATACCCTTTACACTACGCGAGGGGGAAAACACATGGAATACATGAACACCATATTGCATTCCATAGACATACTATATGTCTTAAATACGACAAACAAGGTGATGGAAAGAACTTATTGCTAAGTCCCACCATCTCAAACACGTTGCAGACACACCTGATGGTTAGGCTTATGCCACAACTGCCAAAGACATGCTTAAGGGAGGATAGTCTCAAGATCCAACCCCGCCTCCATAGAGGACTTTTGAAATAAAAGGATGTGCACTAGCTCAAGAGATACACCATCCTACCTCTGAAGAGGGCATTTAAATAAAAAGGATACGCACTAGCTCAAAAGATATGTTATCCCCCCTCTGCAAATGGCTTCTTTGAATAAAAGGATATGCTATCCCACCTCACGAAGAGGGCTTTTTTCTTGCAATATAGATAAAGATGTGCACTCGCGCTGGAGATACAACATCCCGCCTCTGTAGAGGGCTTACAAGCATGCTTCGTTAGTACCAAAATCATCAGACAGATTACCTTATATATGCCCCCACCTTAAGGTCGTTGATCTAGTGTACCTATATCAAGCATGTTAAGGTAGAGAGAAAACACACAAGGAAACAAGAGCTCCTGTAAAGACCATGCGCCCAAGGCGACGTGCTCACGATCACCGAATGTTCCCACAAACTCATAATGATAAGATATGCTAAGATAAGATAAGAGAGGTTACAAATCTTATTCTAACATAATAACCAAAGAAAAACATGAAAGCTATGCATGAATCAAGATCACATCAAAGAAACCATGGCTACACATATAGGTTCCAATCTTCGTATAGTCGTTGGGCTTATACTACAAGCATCTCAGAACTGAAAGGAAGCTAGGTGTGTGGAAAATGCTTCCTACACTAATCTAATGAGGGGAGGAGAGTGAAAATTCAATTTTATCTTTACAATTACAACTATGTTAACCCACTAACAGATATATTGTAGCAAACACATACACAAGAAAGTGAGACAGAAGAAGAGAGACACAATATATACGTGGGGAAAACCTTTATGGGTGAAAAACCCCACACTCCAAAACACAACTCAAATGTATTCCGTAAACAATGAAGGTTATAATACAACACAGAGCCAATGCTCTTGCAGGATTCTTTTACACTCGTATCTAGAGATGTTCCGGCAGCATAACAGTACATGTAAAACCTGTAGTACTTCTCCTCTCAAAAGCACCTATTTATATAACAAATACAAGGCAAAAATGGCTCCACATTGGGTTGGGCATCCGACATGGCCTCATGGCCCAAAACCCATGCCTATGGACACTTGTCCAACATTGTAGGATGCTCCTGACACTTGTGAAGTCACCCCATCCCAAGGAGGTCACCTATTTCCAAAATGGGCTATGACAGATGCTCTTATGACTCTTACAACCATCATAGAATCTGTCATAGTTGTCATAACTTACAGTGATAAGAGAATCTATCATACATAGGCTATAAATAGCATATTCTCTTACATGTCATAGTCCACCTTGGGGCACCCAAAGATACCTTTTTCAAAGATGCTCTTTGACACATGTCTTCACCTGTCATAGAATCTCATATTTCTGACTCTTACATGTCATAACTTTGTCATAGGAATCTGTCATGACCGTTTCGGTCAATATTCCCTTACACACATTCCAAATTGCTGACACGTAGCAAAATATTACTACCACTAAGTGGGATGCCTATCTCCTAATGTGAGGACAAAATTACATGTGGTCATATGCCATGTAGGATGACACATCACCGTGCCAACTCCCACAATATGACAACATAAGATTTGCATCCAAATTATACAATAGGCAATAAATAAATGCAATGAAATAATACAAGGAATTACCAAGGTTGAGACACCTTAATTCCCAAATTTCTCCCACTTGTCAAACACCTTGTAAGAGCCAATAGAATTAATAGGATTTAACTGTTATAGGCCGAGAGACCCATAGACTCCGAACACCATCTAAACTTCTCTATGCCCACTGGTTTTGTCAATGCATCTGTAACATTCTTCAAAGTATCTACCTTCTCTAAATTTACCTTCCCATCCTCTACCATGTCTCGTACGAAGTGAAACTGTACATAAATATGCTTTGTTCTGGCATGGAAAGATGGATTCTTCACAAGGCAAATTGCACTCTGACTATCACAACTGATCGTAATCTGACCTACATCAACACTAATATCTAAACACAATCTCTTAAGCCAAATGGCTTCCTTGAAAGAATGAGTTACTACCATGTACTCATCTTCTATCGTGGACAAAGCAACCACAGGTTGTTGCTTATTCATCCAACTAATTACACCACCAAACATAGTGAACACATAGGCATTGGTGGATCTCCTGCTGTCAATGTCACTTGCCCAATTAGAATCCACAAATACAAACTGAATGCAGAGGTCCTATAGCATTGCCATGATAGAAAATGGAATACTCAGAAGTATCCCTCAAATATCTGAACACTTGCTTAACTGCATCCCAATGTACCTGTCCAAGATTAGCCATAAATCAACTAAGGACTCCCACTACTTGGGCAATGTCTGGTCTTGTGTAGACCATAGCATACATCAAACTACCAACAGCACTAGCATAAGGTACTCTTCTCATGCCCTCCAATTCACTAGGAGATTTTGGACAATCATTAACAAACAACTTTGTCCCTAAAGAAACAAGAACACACAATGGTCTACAATCTGCCATGCTGAACCTATCCAACACAGTCTTCACATACTTACTCTAGCTTAACCAAAGTTTTTTGTTAGCTCTGTCTCTTCTAATTTCCATTCCTAGAATGTACCTATCTGCCCCAAGCTTTTTCATCTCAAACTGTGCTGACAACTGAGACTTCAAATCAGAAATCATATTCTTACCATTCCCAATCAACAACATATCACCAACATACAATGCAATAATGATAATGTAATCATTGTCAAATTTGTAATACACACATGATCTGATTTTGATCTCAGATATCCAATTAACAACACAAAGGCATCAAACTTCAAGTACCACATCCTAGGAGACTACTTCAAACCATACAGAGACTTCTTTAACTTGCAAACCAAATTTTATTTACCTTTCTCTATGTAATGCTCTGGCTATGACATGTAAATCTTTGTAACACCCAATTTAGTTTTCACCTTAAAAATCTACGTTCAACCAAAGATAATTTTTTTTTTAAAGTTTAAAAGTAGAAAATGATAAATTATTTTTCATTTTAAAACAAAGAAATTCATTCATCGAAAAATTAAGAATCATGAAATTATAAGTTACACAAAGGGGTCTATCCATCTTCATCATTTATCACTATGATAATTAAAGTTAATAAGAACATTTTCAAATTAGAAACTTACCAAAGTCACTGCATCTCGATTGTCGACCATCCAAATTCAAGTCTTGGCAAGCCTCTAGAGTTTAGAAGAGAAAGTATCTTCGAGGAGCTTAACCTCCAACCATAGACCGTCAGTCTCCCGCACACCTTCCTACCCAGAAGTGGCCCTACCCTACTCAAAGAGGATAGACTTAGGATAACCAATGGTGTTAGCCATCTGAGTACTAGTGTTGTGACCTACGTAACTTGTTATCATACAATTCCTCTAGATACCCTCTAGACAAGCATGGCCACTCCACAAGCTACGCCATCCAGTCACGGTGAACTAAAAATGCACTAGAGGCAGGTGTACTACCTTGGCCAAAGTATTTGAATATGTTTAGCGTAATATCAACACAAATAGGAAGTTCACCCACCCCAACTAGACTTGCTTTAATTGCAATCCTGCAGTTACATTTGATCATGATAAATTTCTTTGCCTTTCCGGCTCAACATGCTTCTATGCATATCAGTTTGGTTTGTTGTAAAACTTTAAGACTCTCTAAGTCATTACCACTTTTGAGATTAGGGTATAATTTCTAGCTTAATAATTCCTTAGTTATCGATACTAGTTTTTTGGGTGGACCATAGAGTTTGATGCTTATCTAAACTATCTTCTCAAAGATAGAACTTTACATTATCAACATAGCCAAACGGGAGACATCTTTTAACTTGTTATCGAGTCAAAGTTTTATGCTAGCATGATGGCAACATCGTCAAGGCTTTAGTCTACGTACTAGCATCTTTAACCAACTTCCAATCTTAATTACAATAATAATTTCCTCTTTAATATAAAGAGTCATTTTGTATTATTAAAATAGATAACTTTCATTTGCATAAACGAGTACTTATAAATCAAAATGTTCTATCTTCTAGATTACCCTTTTATTCAACCCCTACATTGGCTTGATATCTGGCATCTTTCTGACATAAAATTTATGCCTACTGGGTATTTTACTATCTACCATATACATTCTAATCTTTGCAGTTGGTGAGGTAGCATAGGCAGCATTCTACAGCTACAGAAGTTGAGACTGAAGAGAAGTTGATTCTACTCCCTGTTAAAAGAAGAACAATAAAGAACAAAAAGACCAAAGTTTTGCTCTCAAACGGAGCCTATTTGCATGATAGATAAGTTCCACAAAATAGCCAACACATGTTTATAAAAGATTAACCGTTACTTACACAGGGTCCACACTGCTGAACGAAATAAAGTTGAAGAGCAAATCCTTAGTCATTTACTATTACAAGATATAAGACACAATGAATTCCTGATGGAGCAACCTTCACACCATAATGCTATCAGCCTAATAGTATTTTGATAGACTAAAACTTACTTCTGGTTTAAATAAATGTTCATTGTTTAGACACAAAAGAGCTTGTATAAAACTGAAGTACTAACAATGATCTTTTAATGATGGAATTACGGCCTTCTAAGCCCCTACATTGTCGACGTTAAGCCTGGGCAAAAAGAAATGTTTTCCCTTCTAATAAGCCACCGGTTATCATTACACTAGCATACAATTAAGAAGCTAAGCTATTAACTGAGGATCTTAAAGATTTGAGCATGATCCAAACATTCGATATCACTTAGAAATGATTATCATTTCACATAATGATTAACAGGTTATAATCGACTTTACTGGCACATGAATACAATACATTGACCATAAAAGAGATGTAGATTATGCAGGAAGAATTGAAAACCTGTTAGTTGGCTTCTCAGCTTAGATACCTCGCTTGATTCCTTTCGACCTTTGAGCTACTGGTCTCCTTACTACTCTGGAGTTTACGGTCTACTTCTGATTCCCCCTCCAATCTCTAACTAAAACTCCCTATATCATAACAAGAAGTTCTCTCCTTTCTTTTTCCCGCCATCCAACAACTAAAACTAACTCCCCTAACTAATTCGCATAATCATCTACTTGGTAACTACCAAGCTCAACTATGAACATCTTGTTGATAACTGAGAGGGGGGGGGTGAATCAGTTATCCTTATTATTTCCCTTATTGAACTTTCTTCTTAATTGATGCAGCATTGAATCAAACACAAAAACATTAACATGAAATAAGAAACACATGACACAGTATTTTTGACGTGGAAACCCTGTTAAGGGAGAAAACCACGGGGTGATTAACCCAAAATTATTCTCTGTTAGAAGAATAGGAAATTACAAAATGGCACTTGCCAATTAGGGCTCACTGCCCGAGCACACTGCTCACAAGAGGCCCACTGCCTACAAGAAGACACACTGTCTACAAAGTGATAAGAATCACAGTCTTGAACTGATTGGAAGCATCTGCATATGCTGGAGTTCAGTTCCGGTTAGGCTCAGTACACTGATCTGCTGCACTTCATCTTTCCTCTGTTCTTTATTCTACTATCTTTCACATACCGGATCCTTTTTGCTACTTCTACTCTGTTCTGGACTTATTCGCATATATATTAATTACTTCACACCCTTCACAACTAAATCCATCCTCTATATATATCCGCACAAGTAATTTCATCACTTTTCTAGTCGGCATCCGGAACAGTCTAGTTTCTTACAAACTTTGTTCTGTCGGCTGAATCCTTGCTCACCAAGCAATGCGGATCAAGCATATACTAGTAGATATCATTAATCATGTCGGCCAAACATGATTCATGCCTTCACAACTTTTATCATCAACAGTAACACATCCGGAAAGTAGTCTGATACTCTGTCAGTCAGTTCTTCCTCTGTTTTGACTGTGTCTCAGGAATCCGGTACTCAACTATTCATATCTTTTTCCTTGTCCATCACCGGAGGCTAAATCCTTGGAATATACCACTAAAGGTAGTCCTCTTGACTTCCCCAAATCCGCACTGCACCAAGACACTTCCTCTGAGAGATCCGGATCAATCTGTCGGACCTTGCCACATGCTCTGTTCTTGTTCACCGGACCACAACAATCTTTATTCTGACTTCCGGTAGAGACACATTATGACTTGCGGATATGTGGGATGACCTTTGTTGCCATCAATGACAACAACCATGAATCCATATAGTGTCTCTTGCCAACAATCTCCCCCTTTGGCATTGATGGCAACACTTAGTGAAAATGACTAAGTGTTTTCACTATGCTCCCCCTTTGCTGATGCTCTATCTTTATATACAATTTCCGGAACTCCCCCTTAGTTGGATTCCTCATTTTTCACTGCTCCTCACTCCCCCTTTGACATCAATGGCAAAGGGTAGGGTCCGCACACCAAAATTTTCAAAAATTTTCTATACATAGCCGCATATTTACATACTCACATATACTGAAGAATGTCTGCAAAGGATGTCTGCAATTGGATCATTTCTGTAGCCCAACTTTGCTTCATTCTGTCCAAAATTGAAATGTGACCACTCAACAAAAATGCAAAAGCTTCTGCCTGCTTGAGATCTGTCGGATCTTTTGTTTGGGCGGTGGTCTGAGCATCACTGATGGCCTCATGCATAGTTTCCAACTTAGGGATTATAATCCCTCTAAGTTCTCCCATCCGGTTAGTGATATTCTTCCTTTCCTTCTCAAGATTCTTTATTTCATTCAAGACTGCAATAGTCTGACATTCTTGATTTATTATGGAGGAAGAGAGAGGATCAAAACTTTGAGATAAGCTTTGTAGCTTGTCCTGTTCCTCTTTTATTTTCTTATCAATTGCTGCTGTTGCCTTTGGCCAGGATATACAAAATTTGTAAATGTCACCGCCATCCTTAAGAGCATTCTCTAAGCTCTTTATTCCAATACTCACAATCTTCCTATCTTTAGAGATTAATTCTAATACTTCTGAAAATCTCTTATCCAAAAATTCCTTCCGGACCTTTTCTTCAGCAGATTTTTCTAGAGATTCAAAATGTGTACTAACACTGCTGACTAAGGTTTTGAGATTACCGGAAGAGGAGGCTGTGGGATCCTTTTGAAAGGATGGCATGATCTTTTCTAGCACTCCAGATGCTACCTCCATAAGCTCACAGTCTTCCATGTGAGATTTCAGCAGCTTCTCTTTGACTTTCTCATTTGCAAATGAGGCTATTTTCATTGTTTGCACCGGTGACAAAGAGTCAAAATCTAAGGGTCCTTTTAGCAGGTCCGGTTCATCAATTTCTATAGTGGCTTTGCTCAAAAATTGTTGAACAGTTTGTGCAGTGTCTCTTGCCGGAGACAGATGTTTCTTTTCTTCTGCAATCTTGGAACTGTCAACCTCTTTGTCTTCCACCCCTGCTTCCTTCTCCTGTAATTTCTCTTCTTCTTTGGATCCGGAGACTGTAGGGGAAACCGGAGGAGAGATGCTTGTCTATTTAGGGCCCACTTCTTCCGGAACAAATGATTCTAAATCCGCAGCTGTTTCTGCACCTAAGTCCTCTACAACAGGAAGATTGAACCTTTTGAAGGCCTTCTGGAGGATCTCTTCTGTCTCTTGGGCCACTTTGTCAGTCTCACCAAGCATGAGTTGATTCATCCTGGCTTTACTTCTGAACTCATCTTTGCAGTCCTTGAAGATTATGTTCATTGTCTTGGGATCAATTTGAGGATATAGCTGAATAGCTATCTGCTCCCGGATCTCAAGATCTTTTGCATGAGCATTGTTCTTTCTTACTTCTAATTCCTTTTCTAGGCTTTTAGGAATAAGAGATATGATCTCAATGAAAGCCTTATTGTATATGTTCAGATATTTGACTGTGGCTTCCTGCAGAGTCTTTTGGTCAGCCTCACTGAAGTCATCATAAGATTCAGTCATTGGTTGAAGATTTCCATCCACCGTGACCGACTTGATTACATTCTCTAGAGACAGAGTGGACTTTTCAACAGATACCTCTGCCATTTCTTCCTTGTCTTGTCCTGTGGAGGGTTTACCGGATCCTTTCTTCTTCTGCTTCTTTATTTCTTTTACTCCCTCATCTGACTCTGTTTCCTCTTCATCCTTTTGGCTTTCATAAGCCCTTGTTGCTTTTGTCTTGGATCTTTTACCGGATGCCTAGACTTCCGGTTTTGAACTTTTGGTTGAGGGAGGTGCAGATCTTTTTGATGATCTGGTCCGGGTGGGAGTTTCAACCGGAACACTTTCTTTACTTTTCTCTTCTTCCTCAGCCTTCCTCCTCTTTTCCCGACTGGCATCAAGTGCCTCTTTTGAGATGCCTAGGCCTTGAGCAATATGCTCAACTTCTTTTCTTACCTTCCTCTTTATCTCTGGTTCCCTGAGTTCTACATGTAACTTTACACTCAGTTCCTCAAAGGTTCCAAACCTTTCTGTCTTAGGATCTTTGGGCTGGCTTAGCATGTGTTGAACATGCAGCTCTACTATCTGTTCATCCACTTCATACCCCATAGGCATGATCCAGACAGTCCTTGGCTCCACTGCCTCCATCAGACACTGATCTGTTTCTACCATGAAGCATACTGTGTCTTTGTATTTTTCAACAAGGGATTGGGGTATTCTTTCTCTTGCATGCATCATGCTTTGGAAGTTCTTGAAGTAACCCCATAGAGCTGTATTTCTTGCTTTTGCATCCCCAAGTCCATGCAAATAGTCTCTGATTTGAATGGCAACCGGTCTGTCATTCTGCCATATCCATCCACTGGATCCGGGAAGCTCATTCATGTAGTAAAAGAAGAGACAAAGGATCAGATTGCCATATTTGAAGGAGTTTTTCTTGTCCTTCTTAATCTTCTACAGATTTTCAAAGAGTTGGTTTACTAGAAGCTCGCACAAGTCATAGTCTGCATTCTCCTTTAACATCTGATAGGCTGTGTAGATTGCAGTTCCCGGTACTAAATTTTCCCTACTGGAGTGATAGATTTTGTAACCAATTATCATAGCTACAAATTTGACATCTGGTTCAATGATGTCATCAACTGTCATAGCTCTCTTGTCAAACTTGGATCCGGTTGCATCACTGACTGTCTGATTTTTGACAGATTTGAGAACAGGTAATCCACCGGATGAGTGCAGACCGGTTACAGCCCTAATTGCGTCCTTGGTGATCTTGAAGGGCTTGTTCAACCATAGGAAGTTGTCATGTACTCTACTTAGTACATACCGGACCCATTCATCTTCTTCAAAACAGGGGAAATGAATGCACTGTGCAAAGTGTTTGTCCTGGATGGCTTTATACTGAGGTTTGATCTCAAAGGAGTCATCTATCAATTGTTTGTGATAGATATCCATCAGTTTTGATTCTCCAAAGTCTTCAAGATTCGCATGGATGTAAACCCTAATATCTTCCGTATGCAATACACCATGAGGAACACTAGAGAAGGCTCCTAGTGGATCTACCTCCAATGATTTGTAAGGATGTTTCTTGAATGAGGGGCGAGGTCTATCAGAGATCTTAACTATATTTGGAGTAGCAATTCTTCAAAGATTTGCAGTGAGGTAATGAAAAACGGAGAATACCTTATGCGCCTTCGATTTGCACGGAGTGATTGGATTGATTTCTTTATGCAATGACTTCGGTAGGAGATCCTTGGTGTGCTTGATGAATCTTGTTGCAGAGCTCCACTATTCACTTCTTCTTGAGTGCAGAATGAGCAAATGACTTTTGAGAAATCCCTTATATTGCTCCGCGAACCCTAATATCTGTCTGCAATAAATGCTTCACCTACATTATTCCGGTTTGCCTTGTCTGGATAGCTTGGAGTATCCCGGATTAGTCCTGATCTATGAATATCATCCGGATCTTTCAATCATGAATAAATCGAGGTAACATATTACAAGAACATCCCAAACACTCTGTCCAATCCGCAGAACAAGATAGTGCACTTCCGGATCTCTCCGGACCTTTTTGTAATCCTTTGTCATACCGGAGCATCTCCCTGAACAGGTCTTATTTGATCGATCACAGCTTCTTCATAACTCCATGCGGACCTCTGAAAACTTGACTCATATCTACAAACCCTTTAATCCGCATCTTGTGCCACATCCGGCACCACTTGTTTGGCTGGGGGAACAGGATTTTCTTTGAGTCTCCCCCTGAGCCTGAGCTCACTTTTTAATTTTCGAAAGAAATATCAGCACCAGAGTCTGGTGTAGATCCAACCTCTACATTCTCTAAACTTTTCTTCACCCAAATCTTGCTCATCTGATTCCTAACTTCATCCGCATTCATCTTTTGTTTACCCTTGTCTTGATTCTGATTATACATCGGACCTCTTTTGTCCTGATTCTTGTTTCTGTAGATTTTAGCATTATGACCGGACCTATTACAGATTTGGCAAATAACATTTCTTTGCATATTTGACTGATATCCTCTTGATCTGCATTGATTAGCCATATGACCTACTCTATTGCATGTAAAGCATCTACCTTTGAATGATTTGTTTACTTGCATAATTCTGCATTCATGGGATTTGTGTCCATACCTTTTACAGTTGAAGCACTGTCCAGAGAAGGATGAATTAATCTGATTCATTCTCATTCTGCACTGATTAGCTTTGTGACCAAAGTGGTTGCAGCTGTGGCAGTATCCATTGAAGGATGGATATCTTTGAGCATTTGGCTGTCTTACCGGAGGTCTTCTAGGCCTGCTTCTTGGATTTTCTGATCCAAGATTCTTCTGACCGGATCCAGAGCTTTCTCCTTTCTCATATCCCAAACCATACTTGTCATCTGTCCTCTTTTGACTTCCAAGAAGAACTTCAAGTTGAGCAGAACTTATCTTGAATTTCTCTTTGTATTCATTTGCTGTTTGAAGGTCTCTTTTGAGAGAGGCAATTTGATCCTCAAGTTTTCCTTCATTATCTTTGGCATCTTCAAGATCAGATTCAAGATGTCTGATAATCCTATCCATCTGGTGGCATTCTTCTGATTTTTCTTTAAGAGATTGTCTTAGATTGTCTTCAGCCTTTCTTTTTTCTTCAATCTCTTGAGTAAACTTTATAGTTCCTGATTCCATTTCATGTCTTAACATAATGACTTCTTTTGATAACATTTCACATAACTTGGTTTGCTCAGTCAATTCTTCATTTGTATTGCTTTCTTCACTTTGTCTTGCCAACTGTTGGAGCAGCTCCTTTCTCTTTTTCATAGAGAGACTTAATTTGTCTTTTAATTCTCTCATGAATTCATCAGCCTGTTTGAGTCTTTCTTTTAATTCATTGACTTCAGAATTTGACTGTTCAAGATCCTCAAGGGCAGTCTTGAGTTGCTCCCTTAAACCATATGCATCCATTTGAGTTCCCAGATCTTCCTCAAGCTGTTAGGCTCTATTAGGAGGAACTTAGCTCTGATACCAATTGTTGATAACTGAGAGGGGGGGGGGTGAATCAGTTATCCTTATTATTTCCCTTATTGAACTTTCTTCTTAATTGATGCAGCATTGAATCAAACACAAAAACATTAACATGAAATAAGAAACACATGACACAGTATTTTTGACGTGGAAACCCTGTTAAGGGAGAAAACCACAGGGTGATTAACCCAAAATTATTCTCTGTTAGAAGAATAGGAAATTACAAAATGGCACTTGCCAATTAGGGCTCACTGCCCGAGCACACTGCTCACAAGAGGCCCACTGCCTACAAGAAGACACACTGTCTACAAAGTGATAAGATTCACAGTCTTGAACTGATTGGAAGCATCTGCATATGCTGGAGTTCAGTTCCGGTTAGGCTCAGTACACTGATCTGCTGCACTTCATCTTTCCTCTGTTCTTTATTCTGCTATCTTTCACATACTGGATCCTTTTTGCTACTTCTGCTCTGTTCTGGACTTATTCGCATATATATTAATTACTTCACACCCTTCACAACTAAATCCATCCTCTATATATATCCGCACAAGTAATTTCATCACTTTTCTAGTCGGCATCCGAAACAGTCTAGTTTCTTACAAACTTTGTTCTGTCGGGTGAATCCTTGCTCACCAAGCAATGCGGATCAAGCATATACTAGTAGATATCATTAATCATGTCGGCCAAACATGATTCATGCCTTCACAACTTTTATCATCAACAGTAACACATCCGGAAAGTAGTCTGATACTCTGTCAGTCAGTTCTTCCTCTGTTTTGACTGTGTCTCAGGAATCCGGTACTCAACTATTCATATCTTTTTCCTTGTCCATCACCGGAGGCTAAATCCTTGGAATATACCACTAAAGGTAGTCCTCTTGACTTCCCCAAATCCGCACTGCACCAAGACACTTCCTCTGAGAGATCCGGATCAATCTGTCGGACCTTGCCACATGCTCTGTTCTTGTTCACCGGACCACAACAATCTTTATTCTGACTTCCGGTAGAGACACATTATGACTTGCGGATATGTGGGATGACCTTTGTTGCCATCAGTGACAACAACCATGAATCCATATAGTGTCTCTTGCCAACACATCTGTCCTCCTTCCATGACTGCTAACACAAGATTCATTTTATCTTCCACTATTCTTGCAGCTTATCCGCAAGGTGGAGCTAACAATTTGTGAGGTGGCAGTTTTTAGTTTTGGATATGATGCCAAACTACTCTAATAGATTTTTGAGTTTAGATTGAATACATGACTTGGAATAATGGCTGAGCTGATGACCAATCATTAAAGTTTGAATCTCAAGAATGAATAAAATGTTTTGGAATAAAAGACATCATCAATATCAAATTAAGTGAACCCTTCGAGCTACTGCCCGATTACTAACACTATTAAAGAATAAAGAATTGTTCCTTAATGATTATTTAAATATAACTATATATGATTTTATATATTACCCTTACCACATAACCCATGGTATTACACTTGATGATTTCAAAGATTTAAAACATTATTTAAACCTTTTATTATATGACGATAACCCACAATAAAAATAATTCTACATCCGTCAAATTGTGTAATTAAATGTTTACATCATATGCTCATAGAGCTTTATGACAATGATGACGATTGGAGTACAAACACAATACGAAGTTTGGGGTCAACTTTATGCACAACTTTTGACTTTTACGTTGAACCACTAAACAAGACACAACATACAACTCATTCTCAAGTGTATACATTTATATATATAAATATATATCAGTCGTCCATATTTGGCAACATGATTCAGAGTATTACAACACAAATGTCAATTACCCATACTCATCACGACAACTATGAAAGGAAGAGTGACATGTTCTTATAAACCTAGACATTCTCATCCAAAATTGACTTAACCCAAAATCAATACTTATCTCAAAGCAACTAGGTTTATCTACCTAATGTTTGTTTTCAGTGGCAAACACCCATTGGTTATTCCAGAGTCTATTCTCTCTTTCTCAAAGATACTTTCTCTTCTTCTTGCTTCTTGGTGAACATGTTCCATCTATTCCTGCCATTAACAATCTCATATACAATTTGTGGTCAGAGTACCAATGTTCTAATCAAAACACATTTACATCAAATCCTTTCATTTTCATATCAAAAAGACATTTTAATTCATAACATCAGATTGATCATAATCAAGTAAAAATCCATGATTTCATAAAATTAATCTTTTATAATCATAACATCGTTTTCCATGATGTTAAACATATTCACATGACTACGCTATTTAAGAAAAAGTAAATAGTAATACTGAATCCAAAAAGGGGATGTAACAATCTCTTCCTCCAAATCGTCATGAAGGAAAGCTATCTTGACATCCATCTATTCTACTTCTAAGTCATTAGTTTTAAGAGATAACAGGAATCGAATGGATGTTAGATTGCAACGGGAGAGAAAATTTCACCATAATCAATTCCCTCCACTTGTGAGTACCCCTTCACAAGCAGTCTGGCCTTCTACTTTTCAACACTGCCATTTGCACCAAATTTCTTCTTGAACACTCATTTGCATCCAACGGGTTTCTGTCCATCAGGAAAAGGCACCAAGTCCCATGTTTTATTCTTTTCCAAAGAAGCCATCTCATCTGCCATGGCCTCCTAGGAACCTACATCTTTCATGCCCATAGCCTCTTTCACAGTTCTAGGCTCATCAATGTTAGTAAGTAAAGTAAAAGCACAACTAGAATCAAGTAATGAATAACCAAACCTATTAAGTTGCTTTCTTGTTCATGTAGAACTCCTCAATGGCTAAGGTTGAGGTTCTACTTCTTTTGAGCTTTCAGAGCTGCTAGAGCTCTCCTCATCATCAAGTCTCACAGGGTCTGTCTATTCAGTCTTCTCAGGGGTAGAAGGAAACTAAACCGTATCTTCTTTCTTTTTTGTCTATTCTAGCTATAGAACAACGGAAGAAGGTGTTAGCTCTCTGAAGATAACACTTCTTCTATACAACACTTTTTTAGCTACAGGATCCCAAAGCTTGTATCCGTTCACACTAACACCAGAGCCAATGAAAATACATTTAACAGCCTTGTTCTCCAATTTAGACCATATCTCCCTAAGCACATGTGCATATGCCTCATAACCAAAAACATGAAGATGTCTAACTGAAGGCTTCTTACTAGACCACACCTCCATAGGTGTTTTACCAACAAGAGTTGATGTAGGAGATCTATTTACCAGATAGTAAGTAGTGGCAACAACTTTAGCCCAAAACTTTTGTTTGAGGCTTGCTCCACTAAGCATACTCCTAGCCTTCTCCATCAGTGTCCTGTTCATCCTCTCTGCAACTCCATTTTGTTGCGGGGTGTAAGGAGTTGTCTTATGTCTTTCAATCCCTTGCTCTTTACAAAACTTATCAAACTCTGCCAAACAAAACTCACCACCATTGTCAGTTCTCAAACACTTAATCTTTTTACTAGTCTAATTTTCAGCAAAGGCTTTAAACTCCTTAAATCGACTAAAGACTTCAGTCTTGCTTCTAATAAAATAAACCCATGTCCTACTATAATCATCTTTAAAAGATATAAAATATACAGATTTGGAAATTGAAGGAACATTAACAGGACCAAACACATCAGAATGAATAAGATCCAATACACCAGAAAACTTGTGAGAACTAGAGTAAACCTGAACACGATTTTACTTTCCATATACACAATGTTCACAAAAGTCAAAATCAAGATTACAATCATTTAAGCCCTCAATGATGTTTTTTTAGGCTATGTAGACCCTTCTCACCAATGTGGCCATATCTCAAATGCCATAACATAGTCTTTTTAGCAGGAAGTTTAACTTCCAAAGCATGTGCACTACCATCAAAATGTGTTACAACAGATTTCTTCACTACTCATTCAGATGGTGGGGATGAAGTGACTGCAGCTCTTTTCTTTGAGTCAGAAGAACTATTGCACTGTGAAATGCATGCCTTCAGCTAAAATAGAGTACCTCTCTGAGTACCCTTCGCAAGCACCATAGATCCTCTAGTCATCTTACATCCATCCTTAGAAAAGACAACCTGCACATCTATATCATTCAACATACTTACAGAAAGCAGGTTCCATGCTAGGCCTGGGATGCGCATAACCCCAGTGATCCCCTTCACTCATCCATCAAGGAATCGGATTGAGACTCTTCCACAACCAACAATCTTTAGATGAGAATCGTCACCCAAGTACACTCTTCCACCATCAAACTCTTCATACTTTGTGAACCAGTCTCGATGTGAGGTCATGTGGAAAGATGCACCAGAATCAATCAACCACACATCATCAGATGCATGGGTGGCCAGGGATGCGATGAAGGCATCACCATCATCTTGTGACTTGTCAAAATCTGAATTAGGAGCTTTCTTCTTCTTTTTCTTCTCCTCTTTGCATTCCTTTCAGAAATGCCTAGTTTTCCCATAGTTCCAACAGAGAGCCTTGGACTTTCTAGGAGATTTGGATCTCCCACGAGATTTGGATCTTCCCTTATCACCTTTCTTGTCCTTCTTCTTCCCTTTCTCTTTGAGTCTTCCACGAACCACAAGAGCCTCTTTGGCTGCCTCAGAAGACTTTCTCTACATCTCTTCAAATAACAGTGAAGACACCACATCTTCCATCTTGAAGGTGGTAGTGGTGCTTCCGATAGCCATGACAAGATGATCCCATGAATCTGGCAAAGAACAAAGCAAGGTCATACATCAATCCTCCTCCTCCATTTTCACACCCACAAATGTCAACTGTGCAACAATCATGTTGAAAGCATTCATGTGATCTGCAATAGATCCTTTGTCTTCCATCTTCAGACTGAACAACTTCTTTTTTAGAAAAAGCTTGTTCACCAAAGACTTGGCATAATAAACATCACCCAGCTTCTTCCAAAGATCTTTCGTGCTCTTCTCCTCATGGACATTCAATAGGATAGAGTTAGCTAAACAGAGTCTTATGAGACCCTTAGACTTCCGATCTTTGAGGTCCCAATCAGCTTGTGACATTGCTTTAGGTTTTACACCGAATACAGTTTCCCATATGTCACGATCAACAAGTAGGTCCTCCATCTTGAGTTTCCACAACTTAAAATTAGTGCCATTAAATTTATCCACATCTAATCTTCTAGATGTGGTTGCCATCTCCTTACTGCAACAAGATACAGAATACTCTACACAACACTCCCACTCAACCTAAGACTAGCTCAAAAAATCCCTACCTAGTAGCTAGAACCAAAAACTAGCCAAGCTCTAATACCAACTGAAAGGAAGCTAGGTGTGCGGAAAATGCTTCCTACACTAATCTAATGAGGGGAGGAGAGTGCAAATTCAATTTTATCTTTACAATTATAGCTATGTTAACCCACTAATAGAGATATTGCAGCAAACACATACACAAGAAAGTGAGACAGAAGAAGAGAGACACAAGATATATGTGGGGAAAACCCTTACGGGTGAAAAACCCCACACTCCAAAATATAGCTCAAATGTACTCTGTAAACAATGAAGGTTACAATACAACACAGAGCTAATTCTCTTGCAGGAATCTTTGACACTCATATCTGGAGATGTTTAGTAGCATAACAGTACCTGTAAAACTTGTATTACTTCTCCTCTCAAAAGCACCTGTTTATATAACAAATACAAAACAAAAATGGCTCCACATTGGCATGGGCATCCAACATGGCCTCATGGCCCAAAACCCATGCCTATGGACACTTGTCCAACACTATAGGATGCTCTTGACACTTGTCAAGTCACCCCAGCCCAAGGATGTCGCCTATTTCCAAAATGGGCTATGACATATGCTCTTACGACTCTTACAACCATCATAGAATCTGTCATAGCTGTCATAACTTACAGATGTAAGAGAATCTGTCATACACAGGCTATAAATATCATATTCTCTTACAACATTTCATAGTCCACCTTGGGATGCCCAAAGATGCCTTTTTCAAAGATGCTCTTCGGCACATGTCTTCACATGTTATAGAATCTCCTATTTCTGACTCTTACATGTCATAACTTTGTCATAGGAATCTGTCATGACCATTTTGGTCAAGATTCCCTTACACACATTCCAAAGTGCTGACACATGGAAAAATATTCCTACCACTAAGTGGGACGCCTATCTTCTAATGTGAGAACAAAATTACATGTGGTCATATGCCATGTAGGATGACACATCACCATGCCAACTCCCACAATATGACAACATAGGATTTGAATCCAAATTGTACAATAGGCAATAAATAAATAAATGCAATGAAATAATACAAGGAATTACCAAGGTTCAGACACCTTAATTCCCAACAAGAACCGAGTGTAACAATAAAGTGAGATACAAAACAATCAAAGTGCATGGAGTAGACGTATTGTTATGATTTGTTAGAAAGATAAGACAACATCAAATATCACACAGAGTGATTCTACTAGCCAAGCGTCAGGTATATAAATCAACCCCATCTTCATGTATGGACTAGGTCCATTTTTGCTTACTTGCTGAAGGGACACACTGTCCATATTAGTTAGTTGTTTATTTTTCATCATCCGCCGACTAGATAGAATCACTAGAAGAAGGTAAATAATAAAATGAGAGAGGAGAACAAGTGCCTTAGGAATAATCATGTAGTCCAGGATGCCCCCAAGTCATCAACCACAACTCTATGACTCTAAGGCATGACACACAACAATAAAATCGAGGAGAGGCAAGATAGAAGAATGATCACAATAGAGGCGGTCTCCCAGTATCCTTGACCTTACAAGAGTATCAAGGGTCATCCTAGGAGACCTAAACAACACATCACACTTCACAAGGGAACACAACACAAGAGGGGAGGTCACATAAATGAGCAAACTATGCTATGACAAAGGTGACCACCAAGGTTAAAAATACTTACCTGTTGCTAAGAAAGGTTTGAACTTGTGAGCATCTTAGAGATGTGCTCCATTAAGTTTTGTAAAAAGTGTGAATAGTTTGTATTTGTTTGATTTGTACTTCCAAGATGATCAAGCAGTGTTTGTTTCTCAAATCCTTGTATATTAAAAATCTTCTATTGCTTGTGAGGAGGTGAAATGTTACTATTTCCCACTGATGATAATCGTCTTGTTCTTTTTTGATCTTTCGATCTCTTGTTAATCTTTTGGCAGCAGAATGGGGTATTGTCCACTGTGGCAACCTTTTCTTGTGTTATAATATCTTATCGTGGTTGTTCAATTTGTAAATCTTGTGCATCTTGGTTGACTCCCAATCCTTGAAGAGATAACAGTGGAGGAACCTCAGCATAGATACCTTTTCCTCATGGACGAGGTGAATCTTCAATTTTATCCTTATCCACTTCTATCATACAATTATTTCATCATAATCCAAGTAGTCATCTTCCACTTCTACAGTATTTTGTTCCATCATATTGTTCTGGTTATGTCTAGGAATTGAATTAGTGAAGATGTGTAATTTATGATTCGGAGGGGCAACTGACTTATTTCCATTGTCATTCACACCAGTTACTTGTAGCAAATTGGAGTCGATGAGGTCTTAAATTTCATGTTGAAGATGCATACATCATTTAATGTCATGCCCTTGTTGTCGATGATAATGATAGAAAGCATTAGCATTGAAGTGAGGTCCTTGCATTCTATTACTATCCAATGGTTTAATTAGAGGAAGCTTTAAGAGATTATTACTCATGGCTTGGTTCATAATAGAACGTAGAGAGTTAGATATCGAAGAAAATTGTCTTTTTTGTTGTCGTAACTAAAATGGTGTCTTTTTCGGGTTAGTGATAGCGGACACTTGCAAAAAATTGTTTAAATTTTATCTATTTACCTTAATGAAATTCTTGTTGTTCCTCCTAAAATTATTGTGAGATGTTCCAACTTGAGCTTGATCACCTTGAGCCAATGAGTTTTGGTTCTCATATTGATTAGATGAAAGTTGATAATCACGAAGAGTCATGCATAAATGTTGGAAAGAGTTGTATTTCATCAAGAGGATCTTATCATGGATGTCAGGTTGTAAATTTATAATAAACACATTCTAAACATCCTCATCATTCATCTGGTATTGAATTTGTACATAAAGAGCTTGATATCGACTAATAAACTCAGTTAACTTCTCTTTTGGACCTTGCTTGCAATGAACTAAATCAATCAATGAGACTTGAGGTCTAATGTTTGCTTGAAAATGTTGTAAGCATTGATCAACTAGCTGAGAGAAAGAGTGTATTGAATTTAGAGGTAAAGAGAAAAACCATTCTAAATCCATGTCTTTGAGAGATCATGGCAAGAGTTACACTAACAAGTCCTCTTCAATGAAGAAATCACTACACATAGCTGTGAATGTTGCCATATGAGTATTAGGATCACCTTTTCCACCATATTTTTCAAAGCGAGGAGTCTCAAAATTATCAAGCATAGGAGTTTTAACGATTCTGAAAGATAAGGGACTACAAGCATGATATGTTGGTAAATTAGGTTGAGAAGAATTTGTCAAGTTTGTCACCTTCTATTGTAAAGATGTCATTCTTTGCAAGAGTTGGTTTAGGAGGGCATCATTAGGAGATGCGGTTTGAGAATTAGAGGCTGTGATCATGAAATTTTGAGGTGATTGATTATGAGTGGTAACAAAAGGTGGTTGGGAATAATTGTGAGTGGAAGGTGGTTGTGAATAGTTATAAGTGAACAGTCATTGAGAATAAGTGGAATGGCGAGGTGATTGAGAGTGATTATTCATGTAAGAAGTCACCCTAGGTGCTAGGTTTTGATAATTAAATCCCACAACCTTGTAATTTTGAGAATTAATGTCATTAGATACTCCAACACTAGTGGTAGCATTACTACAAGTAGGTGCATTAGTGGTTGTATACACCTAAAAATGACACGATTTGGTCTAAATAAATATTCTTAATATTTATTCCCTTCTAATTCCTCTATCAATAAATAAATAACCAAATTTATTTATTTGATTCATATTCCTCTAAATTAATTAAATATCAAAATATTTAATTATCTCTTCTAAAGTCAAAATTAAATAAAATCCTTTATTTAATTCAATTCTTCCAACAATTAAATAAAATCCTTTATTTAATTTCATTCTTCCAAACAATTAAATAATTCCCAATTATTTAATTAAATCAATTCATTCTTCCAAATTTGAATAAATCAAATTAAATTTATTTAAATTCTCTCAATCTCTAAAAATAAAATAAATCAAATATTTTATTTATTCTTCCAAATCATGCACAACAATTAAATAAATTTATTTATTTAATTTTCTTTCTTATCTTCAAAATTCTTCAAATATCTTCTAAAATCTTCTAAAAATAAGTCTTTTTCTCCATGCACACAAAATTAAATAATTTATTATTTAATTTCTCTCAAATCATGCAAAAGCAAATCTTAAGTTGAGTATCTATTCAATCAACCTTGTTTTTATCAATATCTCTTAAATTAGAAAAAAGCTTTCTAATTTATGAAAAGCATGTCTTATCTTTAGAAAAGAAAGTGATTAACTCAAATAAAATAGCTTTTGTGTGACACTTGTCTTCTTCTTATTCGTTGCACATTCCTCAACTGTTCTCAATCATTGATCTTCTTAAGTCTTCTATACCGTTGATCTTATTTCTTCCAAGTCTATAAATTGAACCTCATTCCTCCATTCTATTCATCCAAGCTTTAAGTGTTGTTACTCTGCAGGAATTATAGCATGCCTTTGCACCAATTCCTTCATTGCTTATGATCACACTTTTGTTACTACGCACTACAACCCTCGTTTTGGAGCTCCTCTTCATTGCGATATTACCACAGCCATTCATAATTGACATTCGTGACAAAGCAAATAAGTGCACTCACTGAGGGCCCTCGTCATACACACAAGGACAATTTTTGATAGGCAACAATGGAAGTTTCGATCTAAGGAAGGTTTGCATTTGTTGATTCATTGTTTGTTTGATTTGATTTCCTTAGTTCACTATTCTACTGAGTTTTGGGTATTTGATATTATTTATCATTGCATATTCATTGTTTGATCCAAATTTCCCCTAACATTTTTGGTGCCCACCATGGGGCCTAGCCCCAAATTTAACCCAAAAATTTGAGTTTTTGTGTTTAGAAAGCCGTACACAGGAGGAAACAGTGTATATGTCAATTTCTAACGTGCATCTGTTACCTGTCACGGCGCATCTATTATCGCAGTGCATACATTCACTGTTCCAGCACAAATACCAACTGTCACGGCACATCTGTTGAAGCTGCGCATACATACACTGTTCCAGCGCATATACCAACTTTCACGGTGCATCTGTTGAAGCTACGCATACATACACTGTTCTTACGCTTTTACCCTTGGAGATGGCACATACATTAGATTGGTGCATTTACTATTTATTTTAGTGCATTTACTGACTGTTTCAACGCATCTGTATTACTGTGCTTCTGTTGACTATTTTTGCGCATTTAGTCTGTGAAGCCGCGCTTCTGTTGTAGGCAGTTATTTTAGGGTTTTCTAGGAAGATTTTGCTAATGCTGACATCTTTGCAGGAATTCTCTTATCAGTTTTGTAGGCTAGGCACTAGTTTAGATTCATATAGTTGCATTTGCTAGATCACACTTTGATTTCTAAAATGGGAAAGTAAAACGGATGTTCATGCAAAGTCTCACATAGTCTAACTAGGAAAGTGGTAATGGAACCTTTGCTATCTTGCATTGCATCATTGCTCTCTTTTCAAAGTTATTGCTATCTGGATTAAAACTAAACTCACTATTGCTATCTGGGTTAAAATTGAACCACTACTATCTCAATTGACCAAAATTTCAAAGTTCACAATTCATACTATCGTGGATTAAAACTGAACTCACTATTGCTATCTAGGTTAAAACTGAACCACTGCTATCTCGATTGACCAAACATTTCAAAGTTAACTATTTCATGCTACGTGGATTAAAACTGGACCATTGCTATCTTGCTACTCACTTCAAAGTTCTGTGCTTGCCCAAGTAGATAGCTCATCTAGTTTTTTTTCTATTTTAACTAGGGGAAAAGAACCACTGTATACTGTGTTTTTGGGAATGATACCAGGCCTATGCTCTCCCCTATCTTGGGTGACCAAAATACTAGAAGTATCATTTTCGCATGTGTTTTTCCTTTAGAGGGGCCTACTCTTGGATACCGCTTATCCAAGTAGGAACAACCCTAAGTGGTAATAGGCTAGACACCAAGCCCTTCCAAGCCACTATAAATAAATTGTGTTTGGAGCGAAAGCTTCAAACAACGAGTGCAGTTGTGTTACACCGACAGCCAACCTCCCCCAAAACCCTCCAAGGCGCAACCCTTGCAGGCTGGGAGACTCCATAACGGAGAGTAGTGTTGCCGCATGTGTAACCACTCGAACAGTTGCCCTCATTAAACACCTTTTGTTCTAGTGGCCAAAAACCCTTATAATCCATTTCGAGCCTAGGATTTTGTACTTGTTTTTTTTCTTTTAGTACAAATAGAGTCAGAAAATCACAAAAAAGTAAAAAACCATAAAAAATTCTTTGTGTTTGCTGTGTTTTCTCGCCATAAATTCAGAAAATCAAACCAGAAAAGCATTCTTGCAACCAAAGTACCAAAAACACCAAAAAAAATTGCAAAAAATTTGAAAAAAGCCAAAGCGGCGCACTCATCAGCTATTCCTGCGCATCTGTGCCAACTTTCAGCGCATTTGTGGTGACTTTCTGTGCTTTTGAATACTATTCCTACGCATATACATTTCACCAGTCTGGCGCATATATTCTGACTTCCAGCGCATTTGTCCATTTCCGCAGTGCATCTATTTCGGCGCATACACGACAGTGAGCACTTGCACAGTTTTCAAGAGAAAAATATCACCAGTTCTGGGTACCCATTTCAGTCTAGTTTCAGGTTCAGAGATCAGGTCTCACCTTGCAGTCAGTTTTCCATCCATTTCATGTCAATATCTCTTTCATTGGTCATCCCATTCACCTTCTATCAGGTCTTTCTAGTCAAAGGTCAAAAGTATCCCATATCAGATTAGCCTAGGCCCCTTTTTCATATCACCTGTGGATTTGAGTAAAGCTAGTTAGTCACAAAACTTTGCTAGTAGGTCTTGGTGCACGACTAGTCCCTACACAGTAAGATAGGTATCAAGTACCCTTACTAGTGACTATTGTCTTGTATCAGCCATCTTACTTGGAATCATTCATCAAGAGAGTCCTTTGTCCAAATCATTTCATAAGTATCATATTCTCAGCAGTCTCCATCGGCACCTCACCAAAACCTCTAGTCCCATTCCACCTCATCCCACATCACCTTGCATGGTTCTTACTACATCTCAATACAAAAAACAACTTGAAATGGCCGGGTCATCCAACCACATCTTCTCACCTCACGATAGTGATGAGGAAATCTCTAATGAAGACTATCAGGGAAGCATCCAAGATCAGAAATTCCAACGCCTAGTAGAGAGTGCTCCATGACGACCCTCACAAGTATTTCTATCATCTTGCTAGTCTTGGAATTAAACTCCCCACAGATTTTGATATAAACTCAATCCTGGAAAACATAGAGGATGATCATGAAAAGGGAAAGAAAACCCTAGACACAAATGCGGAAGATAAAGGAAAGAAAACCATAGACCAAAGCACCCCTATGGAAGAAATGAAGAAAGAACTCAAGGGTCTAAAGCAACAAATGTCAGATCTCAAGACGGGTACTAACACCAAAAATTACTCCTTGGAAGATATTGTACCGTGCCCATTTCATAAAAACTTGGTCATGAAACCATTTCCCCACCGATTCAAAGTTCCTAAGTTTGACAAGTACAAAGGGAAAGGGGACCCTAGAGATCACATCATGGAATTCAACGCAACATGTTTAGAAGTAGCTCATAATGAGACTTACTTAATGAGACTATTCCCTAGATCTCTAGGCAATCAAGCTATGGAGTGGTTCTCACATCTTCCACCGGGCATCAAAACTTTTGATGAGCTGGTCAACAAGTTTATCACTCATTTCTCTTACAACATTAAACACGAGGTCTCTATGCTTGATCTATGCAACACCAAACAAAAGGGTGGTGAATCATTTTCCACCTTCCTACAAGGATGGAGACAACTAGCAAGCAAGTGCTCATACGATGTACCTGAGAAGCAACTAATGGAGATGTTTGTCCATAACCTCAACACCGATCTTGGCTATCAAATACAAACACAATGCCCTATATCATTCTCCAAAGTCATTGAAATGGGATTATTTATCGAAAAATCTATGATCGCCAAGGGGCAAATCAAGTTATACAAGGACACACCTACCTCCAACTATACGATTGACAAATCAAAGTTTTGGACCAAGAATAAGAATGTTGTCAACGACGGAGTGGTTGACGCCAAAGTGGCGGCTCCCAAGCAACAACCCATATTCACTCTCGAAGGAGAAGCAAGCAATGTTACACCCAACAAACAATTCTCTTAGGAGCCATGTCCATGGTTTAGCGCAAATCCAAGGTGAAAGTTCACACCGCTGGGCGAGTCTCAAGAATCCGCATTACAGAAGTTATTGGCTAATAATGAAATCTCTCTACTGCCAACAAGTGATTATGAGCCTATCGTCAAACCTCCCTATTGGAAAGACACTAACTATTGTGAATATCATAGAGGAAGGGGACATACCACCAGCAATTGTATCCATCTCAAACATGTTATCCAAGATGTGCTAGATCAAAATCAAGGGGGAACCCAATAGCATACCTCCAATGAGACACATGTGGCTTACAAGGATCCGCTTCTCAATCACGACAGGCCATACAACAACAATAACAATCATGGCAATAACAACAATGGCAACAACAATGGCAAAAATAACCATGGCAATAACCACAATGGTAACACCAACAACAACTACAATAGGCCAAATTAGAATAGTGGGAATAGTAATGCCAACTATGCAAGTGTGCCATTCGACTATACCATCAATTGCCTATCTGAGCATGTCCCACAAATCAATGTCGTCATGCCCAATCAGCAATCAGAGCCTAACCGCAATGATTGTAGTATCATTACCCACAGTGGTAAAGTCACGTTGAATACCATCCCTCCAAGGTCATCACCTTCTCAGTCCAACTTCTATCAGTATAACCAACTACAGAAGACTCCATCCCACATTTCTATCTTGGAGTTGTTGCGTCTATCTCCTTCTCATAAGGAGATTCTCAATAAAGCCTTAGTGGAAACCACTGTCCCCACTAACTTGGCCTGAGAGAAGTTTTAGGCCATGGTAGGTAATCTGACCTCCTCAAGTACCATATCATTTACCAAGCAAGATGACCTCTCTGTGTCTCAACCCCATAACACCCCTCTACATATTGTCACCTTCATCCACAAGCACTGCATAAAGAGGGTTCTCATTGATGGTGGAGCCGGTTTAAGTATTTGTACGTTAAAGCTAGTCCTTACATTGGGGTTCTCTGAAAATGTCATCGATCCAAGGAAGAAGATTACTATCAAAGCCTATGATGAAGAGGAGAGAACTACAAAGGGAACAGTGGTACTACCCATACAAGTGGGACCTATCATAAAAGATGTTGTGTGCCAAGTCTTAGATAGGGAGCTCACCTATAATATTCTCCTAGGGAGACCATGGATTCATGCCATGAAAGTTGTACCCTCTACCTATCATCAATGCATAAAATTCCCACATAATGGCAAGCAAGTTACCATCCAAGGAGACCCTGACCCCTTCCAGCATTGCAACTCTATCCTTTCAAAACCTGATTGCATCATACCAAATAACAGAGCATCTACATCCCCTACCCCACAGCAAGACCATACCTCTAAAGCTTCCTCATCAAGGCCCAAAGAGCAGAAAGTTACTATCAAAGAAACCAGAGTTGGGGAATACTCCATTGAGCACAGCCTCAATCTAGCCAAGATGCCTTTATCTCCTAGATCCTTTGGTCGACCCAAGCATTTTCCAAAGCCATCTGCTCCTCCTATAGCTCCCACAGCTCCCTTTGTAAAATGGGGGACCTTATCAGATGAAACAAAGGAAAGAGATGTCCTACAATGGCTTTATACCAAAGAAGAAGAGAACATACAACAAGAAGCTCCTAGACTCCCAACAGAACTCTATGGGCAAGGTGAAGCTATCCTACACAAAATGGGTTATGAAGGACAAGGCCCTATCGGCCTAAGAAAAGAAGGAATCGTATAACCCATTCAACCTTATTCATCATCATTGGCTAGAAATACAAATGGCCTAGGATATAAAGGTAAGGGCAAAGCTAAAGAAAATGCTTGTTTAGTGGAAATGATACATACACTTTAAGTGGACAATGACACAGATTCCAATGAATATGAGTGGGATGAGCTGACAGAGCATTCCTATGATGAGAAAGAATGTGATACCATTCAAACTTATAGCCCCTACCGTGAGGGACAAACACTACTAAACAAACCACTAGAGTCTGATTTGCCTATCTCTGAGAATACGACTTTCGAGGAAGGTTCAAGTTCTATCGTAATAAATAATTTGGAGGAAAGTACCATCCCGAACACTCCCCCTCCCAATACTCCTAGTATATCCATTCAAGCCATCAATGAATTAGATCTATCCTCCAACTCACTCCCCCTTGTGCATCCTGAACTTATTGACTGGGATCTACGAGGAACCCTCAACTAGATATGTTCCAAAATGACGATGCTTATATTGACTATATGGAACTTAGGGACCACCTACCCAAGGGAGATCATAAATCTAGTTTTGCTATTGAACTTAATACCATGGCTTACTTTGGAGAGGGTGCCAAGCCTTCCAGTTGCAAAAATATCAAAATCAAAACTAGATCTGATGGTGAAAACCATTCGGCAGCAGTGTCAGATCCCAAAATAGTAAAAAGAAAGGACATATCCGAAGGTGAAAACCCAACTGTGGCACTTGACAATGGAAGGCTTGACACTCTCCCCAATGACATGCACCAGGAGAAGTCTCAGATTGTTGTGGAACCCACAGAGCCGGTTAACATTGGGGCAGAGGAATAGCCTAAGATCATTCACTTTGCTAAATCTCTTACTCCGCTAGAAAAGACCAAGTTCATACCATTTTTCAAGAAAAAGAGAGGCAACTTCATTTGGTCATATGCGGACATGCCGGGTCTAGACCCAAACTTGATCCTACATCATCTTCCACTCGATCTAGGTGTGAAACCAGTTAAACAAAAGCTTAGAAACATGCATCCACACATAGCACTGTTGGTCAAAGAAGAACTGAAGAAGTTGGTGGATGTGGGGTTTATCAGAGCAATAGACTACCCGGAGTGGATATCCAACATTGTACCAGTGGGCAGAGTCAGACTATGCAATGACCTTAGAGATCTAAACAAAGCTTGCCGCAAGGATGATTTTCTGTTGCCAAACATAGATATCATAGTCGACTTGATAGTAGGACATACCATGCTATCTCTCATGGATGGATTCTCAGGATATAATCAGATCAGGATAGCACTAGAGGACCAACACAAGACAGATTTTACTTGCCCATGGAGCACCTTTTGCCGGAATGTCATGCCATTTGGGCTAAAGAATGCAGGAGCCACATATCAACGTGCTATGACCACTATATTTCATGACATGATGCATGTAACCATGGAAGATTATGTAGATGATATCCTAGCAAAGTCACTCACAAGGGAATCACATCTAGATGTGTTAGAGAAGGTCTTTCAGAGATTCGAGCATTTCAAAGTTAGGTTGAACCCAAAGAAATGTGTGTTTGGAGTCACCTCAGGCAAGCTTCTAGGCTTTATTGTATCAGCAAATGGAATAGAGGTGGACCCCGCCAAAGTCAAGGCTATCATGGATATGCCACCACCCAAGACTCTAACACAACTAAGATCACTACAAGGCAAGCTACAAGCAATCTGTAGATTCACATCACAGCTGGAAGACAAGTGTCAACCATTCAGTCATCTCCTGCACAAGAACATTCCATTTAGATGGGATGAGAGATGTGAAGAGGCATTCAACAAACTGAAAGAGTACCTTATGAATCCACCTATTATCATGCCTCCTACCCAAGGGAAACCATTGATACTATACATATCTGCTACACTTACAGCTCTTAGGGCTCTTCTAGCACAACAAGACTATGAGAATAAAGAGAGAGATGTCTACTATATCAGTCAAACATTAGTGGGCTATGACTTGCAATACTCACAGATAGAAAGATCATGTCTTGCGGTAGTTTTTACTTCCCAAAAACCCCAAGATTATATGCTTGCACATCCAGTCAAACTTATTACAAAAATAGATCCCCTGAAGTACCTACTAAGCAAAGTAGCTCTCACAGGTTGCCTAGCCAAATGGGTAATGCTCCTAAGCGAATACGACATTGAGTATGTAGACAGAAAAGCTATCAAAGGGCAAGTCATTGCTAATCAGTTAGTATATGCACCACTACAAGACACCACACCAATGCAATTTGACTTTCCAGATGAATCCTTATTCAACATCTCTACACATTCCTGGAAACTATACTTTGATGGGTCCTACACAAACCATGGATCGGGGGCATGAATCTTGTTTGTAACTCCTCATGGTAGCACCATTCTGAAGTCTTACCATTTGCTATTCCCATGCACCAACAACATAGCAGAATATGAAGCCTTAGTCATTGGTATCAAGATGGCAACAAAGTGAAAAATCAAAGAGCTACATGTCTACGGTGATTCTCAACTAGTGATAAATCAGGTCAATGATGATTACCAAACCAAAGATGAAAAGCTTGTCCCCTACAAGTGGATGGTCGATGACTTTAAGGAACACTTTGTGATCATCTCTTTTGAGCAAATACCTCAGATTGAGAACAAAGCAGCAGATGCCATGGCAACCATTGCCTCTCTTCTTGAGATACCAGAGAATGAGTCATGGTATGAGTTCTTAGTAGAAACTATTCGACAACCAACTTATGATCTTCTGGAGAACCATACCATATGCCTTTTAGTTGGATCTAATTCACCTTGGTATGGTAAGATATATACTTACCTCAAGGACAACACCCTCCCACTTGACCTATCTTCAAACCAACGACGAACCTTTATACGCCAAACCTCTCGCTATACCATTATTGCCGATACGCTATACCGACGTGGTCTAGATGGTACTTTACTCCGTTGTTTGGAACGAGAAGAATCTCTAACCTCCTTACAAGACGTGCATGAAGGGATTTGCGGGACACACTCTAATGGTCCTTCCTTAGCCAAGAAACTCATGTGTTTGGGTTATTACTGGCCGAACATGGAAATAGATTCATATCAATTTGTCAAGAAGTGTAAGTAGTGCCAAATACATGGGAACCTGATACATGTTCCAGCTCAAGAGTTGAGACCTTTAACGACACCTTGGCCCTTTTGCCAATGGGGACTTGACCTTGTGGGAAAGATCCATCTACCCTCCTCCAATGGCCATAAATTCATCATAACCACCACTGAGTACTTTACCAAGTGGATTGAAGCCGTTCCCCTCACCACCGTCACAGGTAAAAAAATCTCCTCATTCATCCTGAATTACCTCATCTGCAGATATGAAATTCCTTCATCCATTATCATGGATAACGGAAGACCCTTCAAAAACTAGGATGTCCAAGAACTATGTGACCGATTCAAAATCCAACACCGTTTCTCCACACCCTATTACCCCTAAGGTAACGGTCAAGCTGAAGCATCCAACAAGACCATCTTGAAACTTCTCAAGAAGACTGTCAATGATGCTGGCCGTGATTGGGACATCCAACTCAATCCCGCTCTGTGGGCCTACAGAACCAGTATATGCACTCCCACAGGTGCTACACCTTACGCCCTTGTCTATGGCTCAGAAGCTATCCTTCCCATAGAGTTCGAAATACCATCCCTTAGGGTGTCATTAAAAGGTCTCACATCAGATGAAGAATACAGAGTCTCCAGATTACAAGAACTAGAGTTGCTAGAGGAAAGGAAACAGAAAGCCTTTGACCATCTCAAAGCATACCAACAAATGATGTCACGAAGCTATAACCACAGAGTTTTCCCAAGAGTCTTCAAAGTTGGAGATTTGGTCCTTAAGGAAAATCCCCGCAATCAACAGGATAGGGAAAAGAAGGGCAAGTTCAAACCCAACTAGCTTGGGCCTTTTGTGATTGTAGCATCTTATGGATCGGGAGCATATCAGTTAGCAACATCAGAGGGTGAGCTATTCGATGACCCAATCAACAGCATGCATCTTCGCCGGTTCTATACCTAGGAGAACCCCAATGTAAGGGGGCATAAAAATACAAAAAAATCAAAAAATACAAAAAATACAAAAAAAAATCAAAAAATACAAAAATAGAAAAGTACAAAAAAATCATCCTTTGGTGAAAACCTGGCAAACAGGCACCTTAGATAGGTATCATGATGAAAACCTGGCAATCAGGTGTCATATATACTTTCTAGCTTTTTGTGCAAATAAAGACAAGTGGTGAAAACCTAGTAAACAAGCATTACTTGTGATAAACTACCTTCTCCATCTTTGGGAAACCAATCACCTTGAGTCCATTCTTCCTTGTGTCCCATTTGACCCATGTTTATCCCATAATAAAAATCCTGATAGCAACCTATCGTGGCTTGATACTCTATCTCTCTGTTGGCCTTGTCAACCAAGGTTTTGTCCCATACCGTACCTATCGTGTCAGCCTAGCATAGTGTCTCTCGTTAGTATCCATGGTCCAAGTCCGTGAACTACGTCGCCTCTGAGTTGTCACATAGGCAAGGCCATTTCTTAAATGTGCCCCCAAGGCTCCCATGGTCCCATCCATCCCATTTCTTGTCGTCTTTCTTCTAGTCCATCCATGGTCCATTAGGGTTTACCCCGAACTACATTGCCTCTGCATTGTCACGTAGGCAGGCCATTTCTTAAATGCACCCCCGAGGCTCCCATGGTCCCATCCGTCCCATTTCTTGTCATCTTTCTTCTAGTCCATCCATAGTCCATTAGGGTTTACCCTGAACTATGTTGCCTCTGTGTTGTCACATAGGCAAGGCCATTTAGCAATGAGCCCCCAAGGCACTAGGTCAGTCCCTTAGGGTCCGTCTCACCAATAAGGATTGTGGAATTCTCTCACCAGGCAAGCAAACGCAAGTAGAACCACTCTTCAAGCAAAAATTTTGATGCAACACCTTAACCTGTCCAAGGCAAAGCAGACAAACTCCTAAGGCCTTCTAAATGATTTTATTCCAATTATGGCAAGAAACAAACACATCTAAATGCAAGAATGTTTTGTGTTGGTTAGGTTAAACTTACAGAGTCTTGATTTTTGCTATCATGCCTTTCTATGCTACTCAAGGATGCCAAAAGCTAGAGATGCTATAATGGGGGCATGATTATTTTCTTTGTTTGTTGTTTATGGATTAATCTTTAGTAATGTGAAACCTTGTCTAAGAACATGATCGGTAAAAGATCATCGAGGACATCCAAGGTCTAACATGAACGGGGGCAATCCTTATTTGTTGATACACAAGAAATACTTAGGTCATCTTAGTTCAATTATACCTCAATGCTTGTATTGGCTTGCTAAATCAAAATCCATGTAAGCAATACTCAGGTCATCTCGGTTCAATTATACCTAGACGCTTGTGTTAACTTACAACATTTCAGAAAAAGTACCAAAAAAAAATCACCCAATGATGAAATAAAGCACTTCAAAATACTTGCACCGTCAAGATGTCAAAAGCAAATCCATCCATTATACATTCATTTACACATCCATACATCCACATCCCATGCAATAAAAGCTCCAAACAATGCAAAATAACAATACAAAGTGAAGCTTGTGAATCTTTCTATCGAGTCATTCTTCTGTCAATCAATCTTCTATCTATCATCCTGTCATTTCTATGTCGATAGCGTACATTTGGCCATCACAAAAATAGAGCATATAGTTGCATATCATATCATATGAGATAGTCATTTACATGATTAAATTAGTTGCATACATAATAGAATGCATTAGGTCATCCATATACAATCATCATATAGTGTCAAAATAGAAAAAATCAAAAACATAGATAAAGTGCATCACATAAGTTGCATAATCATATAGATATCATTTTGCATTCACACACGTTAGAAACATATCAAGTAAAGCATCTAAAGTCTGCATTAGGTCATATAGCATCACATCAAAAATCTGCATCAGATAAACATCTCATAACATCACGTAAAGCATCTAAGTCTGCATTAGATAAACACATACATCACATCATGCAATAAAAAGTGCATCATAGACTCATCCATATAGAGAGAATCAAAATAGATGCATCGTCAATATAAATATCATAAAATATGTCCAAATGTACAATATCTAAATGTCTGTCTCTAAATCAGTGTCATATACAATAAGTACATCCCAATAGATGGTGATACATGTCTCAAAAGGCAAAAATGGTACAAGTCTATCTGGCTATCTGAGCCATCAAAATGAACATAGGATCCAAGATACTCTGCAAGTCTCTACCCCTACTGCTGAAGACCACTGTTACCGGTAGTGTCTCCTCCTCCTCCTCTGCCAACCTCAGAATGTTGTGGACCCATAACAGAGGCCCCTAACCTCGACGGACCTGCCCTCTAAGAGCCCATCGACTGACTCCTGTAGCTCGAAGCCCTCTGACTAACAGGCACTACACCATGGTATAATCTACGGTAATACTGCGTCTGGGCCTGTGCTCTCACAAGCTCCCCCTGTACCTGTGCTAGTTGCCCTCACACCTATGCCAGCTCTCCATGTACCTGTGCTAGCTGCACCTGTGCCTGCTGCACCTACCCAACCAGGAAACTACTCATCGCGTCTGTCCCCAGGGCTGTCACTACGGTATCCCTCTCCACCTGGATAACTCGTATCCGAGCGTCTGCCATGTCCCTCTCTCTGGTCAAACCCACAATGTACTCTGCATCTGTCTCTCGTCGGGCCTCAACTCTCTGGAGCTGGGCCTACAACTGTCTAACCTACCCTCTCAATGTGGCTATAGTCCTCTCATGGACATCTGCCTATGCTAGACCCTGGGGTACCTGCTGCTACGGTACCTATTGCTGTGGTACCTGCTACTATGGTACCTGCTGTTGTGCCACCTACTGCTGTGCCACCTACTGGGGTGGTAGCATCTGTCCTCATTGTACCTACGGTACCTCCTGTGGTACCTGTTGTGCGACCTTTGGTCCCTCCTTGACCCTCCGCCTCTATCTAGGTCGACCTCCATTATCACCACCTCCTCCCCCTCCTCCGTCATCTCCTCCATCTCTACCCCCTCTCTATCCTCCTCTCCCTCTCCCCCTCCTCCTCCTTCGGCCAACCTAGCCCTCATCCTCTGAGTTTGCCTCATCTATACGAGGCACCAGCACCCCAGGTCCTGAATATCTTAGGAATGGATGCTCAGCAAACCAATCCTCATAATCCTGTGACGTCCCTACATCTGCTATCTCCCTCCTCATGTCCCAAGTGACATAAGGTGTCTGTTGAAACTCTGCCAGGGCCTCCTCGTAGGATGCCATCGGTCCCCATCTGACCCTCTCCGCGTGTGTCCGTGCAAACCAGGCCTGCCCCTGTGGTATGCCCTGCCTCCTGCCGAATTGTCTTAGTACTCTGCCAACAATCTACCTCTCTAGTATGTGGTGGGTCCGCCCTCTCAGGTCATAGTCTAGATATGGTCACCAGATGACCACATCTACCCCATCCAAAGCATGTCTCCAATACTCCAGCTTCCCCAACCTATGCTGGGAAATCACTCCTGCATAGCCATAGCTATATGGCTCTCCCCTCTGTCTCGTAAAAACACATATCGGCCTCATGATCGCTATGTGCTCCCATAGCCAAAATTGTAGTAGTGATACCCCTGCAAAAAGGCTCATGCTCCTGTCGTATACCACCTGATGCATATCGTGGTATAAATGGGCAATCACGTAGACGCCCTAAGCATATCGGGTGCCCTCTATCACCATCCTCTCCATGATCCTACCCAATCCAAAGGGGAACCCATGTGATCTCCTGTCGGGGAATACAATGCTTCCAATCAATCCTACTACAATCCCTGGGAAGTAGTCATAGTAATCATGAATATCCTGCCAAGGGATGACCTGTCCACCCAACTCTGGGTCATCAAACACTCGCCTGCACTCGGTGAGTCCCGCATCTCTTTGTGGATCATAATCCACAAGCTCGCCATTAATCAGCAAATGCAAAATCTGATAGACGTCCTCTAGTGTCACGACCATCTCTCCATTCGGGAAGTGGAATGTCTCGTCCTAACTGTGGAATCTCTCCATAGTAGCAGTTAGCAAGCCATGGTTCACCCGCACCTCGGGCATGAAGCAAATGTAATCGAGTCCCATAGCGCCAAGTGCCTCTCTATCTTTCTCAGTCAGCATATATCTCTGTAACAAAGGCATGGGGAACTGCTCCCTAGACTGCAGCATATCCCGTATCTCCTCCTGCAAGCACGCAAAGAAAGGTGTCAACCTAAAGCTGCAAGTACCATACTCAACATATCTATCGAAACATGTCAACTAACTTAGCATTTCAAATTGATCCAAATAGCAAACTACATCTCTTGACTAGATTCCTGCAATCTCGAAGATAGCTTATCGCTTGACATGCCAAATGGGGCACCAATCAAGTCAATTTCGCTAAGTAATCTACCTATCTATGACATATGCGCCACAACAGGTAATAAATGTGCCACTTTTTAACAAAAGCATTATTTTTGGACCTATGCGACATTTCTGGCAAATGCGCTACAAAAACACATGCATGCGCCGCAGTTTTCTATAAATGCGTTGTTTCAACAAAAGCACCGCAACATTCTACATATGTGCAGCTTTATTACACATGCGCCACAATTTCCCACATATGCACCGATATTGCATATGCGTCATTTCTTTCCATGCATGCGCTGCAAAACTACATATGCGCCACTTTGCGCTACATATGCGCTGCTCTACGTTTATGCGCTTCTATTTTCCTAGTTTTCTCCTAGCATTTATTGCTACCTAAATTGACCCTAGGAGAAGTTTTTTGGGATACATACTGGGGGTCCTGCCTCTGCTAGCCGATCAAATCGACGAACGCACTCGAATCGATGCTCCTCGCGTGGAATATCCTCCTCTCTAGCTACCATGCTGCTCTGAGCTCCCTGAAGCAAATCAAGCTAAGACAAGTGTGCAAATGAATTGTCTTATGGATCCAACTCCTATTTATAGCTTGCAAACCCTAATTTCTCTATGTGGTGACTACGACTACTTCCCGCATCCATTTCTTCCTATTCTTTTTTCTCGTTTCTCAAAACCATATCTTGTTTTCTTCAATCCTAACCTAGTTTTCCCTTCATCTTCATGAGATTGTCCATCTCACGCCTTCTACCTTTTTCCTGTCCAATCTCCCGAGGGGGCATCCTATCATCATAACCTGTACCAGGGACAAACTGGCGCATGTATCACTATCAGACAACTTATTCTTTGAGGCAACGTCGTAAACTACATTGCATCAAAGAGGGGCAAAATGTATACACCTAAAAATGACACGATTCGGTCTAAATAAATATTCTTAATAGTTATTCCCTTCTAATTCCTCTATCAATAAATAAATAACCAAATTTATTTATTTGATTCATATTCCTCTAAATTAATTAAATATCAAAATATTTAATTATCTCTTCTAAAGTCAAAATTAAATAAAATCCTTTATTTAATTCAATTCTTCCAACAATTAAATAAAATCCTTTATTTAATTTCATTCTTCCAAACAATTAAATAATTCCCAATTATTTAATTAAATCAATTCATTCTTCCAAATTTGAATAAATCAAATTAAATTTATTTAAATTCTCTCAATCTCTAAAAATAAAATAAATCAAATATTTTATTTATTCTTCCAAATCATGCACAACAATTAAATAAATTTATTTGTTTAATTTGCTTTCTTATCTTCAAAATTCTTCAAATATCTTCTAAAATCTTCTAAAAATAAGTCTTCTTCTCCATGCACACAAAATTAAATAATTTATTATTTAATTTCTCTCAAATCATGCAAAAGAAAATCTTAAGTTGAGTTATCTATTCAATCAACCTTGTTTTTATCAATATCTCTTAAATTAGAAAAAAGATTTCTAATTTATGAAAAACATGTCTTATCTTTAGAAAAGAAAGTGATTAACGCAAATAAAACAGCTTTTGTGTGACACTTGTCTTCTTCTTATTCGTTGCACGTTCCTCAATTGTTCTC
This sequence comes from Cunninghamia lanceolata, assembly GCA_027924645.1. Classification (NCBI taxonomy): domain Eukaryota; kingdom Viridiplantae; phylum Streptophyta; class Pinopsida; order Cupressales; family Cupressaceae; genus Cunninghamia; species Cunninghamia lanceolata. Next base: position 797,128 of record BSBN01001028.1, read on the forward strand.
AACCATTGATCTTCTCAAGTCTTCTATACCGTTGATCTTATTTCTTCCAAGTCTATAAATTGAACCTCATTCCTCAATTCTATTCATCCAAGATTTAAGTATTGTTACTCTGCAGGAATTACAGCGTGTCTTTGGCACCAATTCCTTCATTGCTTGTTATCACACTTTTGTTACTATGAACTACGCACTACAACCCTCATTTTGGAGCTCCTCTTCATTGTGATATTACCACAGCCATTCATAATCAATATTCTTGACAAAGCAAAGAAGTGCACTCACTAAGGGCCCTCTTCATACACACAAGGACATTTTTGATAGGCAACAATGGAAGTTTCAATCTAAGGAAGGTTTGCATTTGTTGATTCATTGTTTGTTTGATTTGATTTCCTTAGTTCACTATTCTATTGAGTTTTGGGTATTTGATATTGTTTATCATTGCGTATTCATTGTTTGATCCAAATTTCCCCTAACAGTGATTAGCATTGATGATGTAAAAGTAGACAATCCAGTAGTCAGTATAGGTGCCGATACTTGTGTATGAGTCAGTGATGACATATTAATAGTATTTACACATTCATTCACCGTCATAATGTTGTTATGCACTATATGGGCCAATCCACGTATTGTATTAACACCATCTTTTCCTTTTAACAATTCTCTTAAATTATGAATAACAGGTACAACATCTTCAGCTATCCTTTCTTTTTCCACAAATGCTTGAAAATCAGCTAGTTCCTTATCAAGCTTGTTTATTTTCTCATTAGGTACATGTGTTATCACATCAATAGGATCTTCAAAATCATGAAATGTTTGTTCTTCCATTATAGTTGTAGGAGGTATAGTATCTTGCAAAGTTTGTGTTTCTTCTTTTGTAAAGAAGGTGTTCAATGGATTTTCTGATGTAGAAACAGCTTTGCTATCAGGAACACTAGAACCCATTAATCTAATAATTCTCCTTAAATGGATATTTCTATTAGGGCAGCGGGTTATAAGACTCATGCAAAGGCATACAACACTCAATGTGCAAACTAATAGAAAAAACCAAAGGAGCAAGATATGCTTGTTGAAATACACAATGTGTAAATGCAAAAACACACTATGATGAAAGACTACTATCAAAATCAGATTTTAATGAGTGTTAAAAGGAGTAGTAAAATTTGAAACAAGATTTTAACCACAAACCCTACCTTTTGCAAAGACTAGGTTATATGAAAAATGCACAATTTGAAGCCAACCCTAACAAATAGAGTATACAAATGCAAGGTAAATGATTATGTAATGATGTAATGCTATAATTTATATTAGATCTGATGCAAATATCAGAGATTTAAATGATTTAGATGAAATGCAATGCAAATAGTGTAAATTATGTCTAAATGCAAGCCTAGGATGCTTGATATTTTTAAATTTTTCAATTTTATGCAAGATTTTCAAATGTATAATGATGACAATAGAATGAATGAATGCAAATCTGATGTAAAACACTTAGCAAGGTACAAATTTAGTAGAAACACAGGTTCACCAAAATGTAATGGATGAAAAGAGGGTTAATGGGATTGATGGATAGTTTAGTTAGATCCTCCTTTCACTCAATACATTCAAGGACATTTAGCCAAGTTGAATAACAACTTCTACAAGAGAACTCAACTATCACGTTGGCTGTCACTTGGAATGATAAGGAAATTTAGAATTTGTTGATTCTTATCCCGATTAAGCCTAAAACCCTAATTATGCAAAATCGTAAGCACACTGACAAAACACGACAAATCCTTCTATAGAAAGCTATTAAATACAGATCAAATACATACCAGATTTTGAGTTTTAGAATATGAAAAAGTTAAGGGAAAAAGAGCGGGCACCCAAGCCTAAGGTGTTTCTTTTTCAAAGGACTTCGGGACCAAACCTACTACAGACTGCAACCACTTCAGAGATTTTTCATGCTGTGAAATTGAGGGTCAAAGGTGTGGGTGCCCTTTTTGGGATATTTCCTATCTTTTTCTTCTAGGATCCTTATGCTCTGTAACAATCCTCTGCAACTCCTCTATGCAAGATCTAATACTTGTCACCTGTAATCACAAGAGAGGGGTTGGGGGTTGTGGTATTTAGGAGCTTGCCTTGGTCAAGCCTTAGAGTGGCATTCGAGCCTTCCAACACTGTTGTTAGATAGAGAGTGCATGTCCTTGCAGGATAGAGGCAAAAACAATGATAAAAATGATAGATTGAATCACAAATAGATATCACCTCGGAGGTGTAGCTCTCACAGAGATGAAACTCTTTCATGCCATGAGAAGATGAAGACAAATCTGCAATAACAAACACAATAACAAAACAAGTCTGCTCTACAACACAATGAATGCCTTGAATGCTCGAAAATCATAAGTTTGCCAAAATCTCAAAATCATCTTCTAGTTTTTAAATAAAATCCTAAACATGATTATATATGCATTCCCACTACAATTTTTTGTAGTTCAAATCCAAGATGTTGGCAACGGAAACCTTTTAATGGTCTCCAACCAACATTCAAATTTGGGACCCCAACAAAATAGGGCAAGGCAAGGGTGCGGGTGCCCAAGCCTTGGGACCTATTTTGGGTCTACTTTTAAGCTCAGAGATGTCCCCTGAGTCCCATTTGTCGTGGGTTTTGGGGCATTTTGTCTCAGGATTCATTTCTAACATGCATGATTAAAATGAAGGGACCCAGGAGCTAAACTTTGGATGTAAAAGTCCTAGGGGGACATTTTACGACATAACAGTAGAAATCAAACTCAATGTTACAGTCATTCATACCCTCAACAAGATTTTTTTTCAAGGTCCTCAAACCCTTTTCACTAATGTGGCCAAGTCTTTGGTGCTATAACATTGTCTTCTAAGCTGGAAGTTTCATCTCCATAGAATGAGAACCCTTAGCTACCCAGAAAGCACAACCATCAAAAGTAGATGCAACAGTCCTCTTTGTTGTTGGTTCCGATGGTGAGGATGAAGACTCTAAATCTCTCTTCTTTGAAATAGAGGCAATATTGCAGTGAACTGCGCATGCATCAAGATAAAATAGAGTGCCAATCCGAACACCCTTAGCCAACACCATAGATCCTCTAGTCATCTTGCATCCTCCATTCAAGAAAACAACCTGCATACCCACATCATTCAACTTACTTACAGAAAGAAGGTTTCGTGCTAAACCAGGGATATGCATAACACCATTGATCCCCTTCACTCATCCATCAGGGAATTGAATCAAGACTCTTCCATGACCAACAATCTTTAGGTGAGAGTCATCACCCAAGTACACTTTCCCACTGTCATATTCTTCATACTTTTAAAACCAACTCTAATGAGAGGTCATGTGAAAAGATGCACCAAAGTTAATAAGCCACACATCCTTAGATGCATGGGTTGCCAAGGTGGTGACAAACTCTTCTCCTTCATCCTAAGAGGACTTGTCAGAATTTGAATCATAGTTCTTCTTTTTATTTTTCTCCTCCTTGCACTCCTTGTAGAAGTGACCAGGTTTGCCACAGTTCCAACATAGAGCCTTGGACTTTCTGGGAGACTTAGATCTCCCACGGGATTTGGATCTTCCTTTTTCTTCCTTCTTCTTATCTTTTTCTTTCCCTTCTCTTTAGATCTACCACGAACTGCAAGAGCCTCCTTAGCCGATTCAGAAGATTTTATCCACATCTCTTCAGACAACAACAAAGAAACCACTTCATCCATCTTGAAGGTGGTACTGGTACTCCCAATGGCCATAACAAGGTAGTCTCATGAATCTGGTAAGAATCACAATAATGTCATACATCGATCCTCCTCCATCTTCACACCAACAGAGGTCAACTGGGTAACAAGCTTATTGAATGTATTTAGGTGATCAGGGACAGATCCTCCATCTTCCATCCTCAGAGAATACAGTTTCTTTTGCAAGAATAACTTGCTCACCAAGGATTTATCCTGAGAAACATCTCCAAATTTCTTTCAAAGATCTTTTGCAGTCTTCTCTTCATGGATATTCAGGAGCACTGAGTCAGCTAAATAGTCTTATCAGACCCTTAGCCTTCTGATCCATCAAATCCCAATCTTCTTGTTCCATGCCCGATGGCATGGTTCCAAATACTGCGAGCCATAGATCTCTATCCACCAATAAATCCTCCATCTTGAGTTTCCACAACTCAAAGTTGCCTCCATTGAACTTCTCTATATCAAACCTCCCAAATGTGTTCACCATCTCTTTCTTGCAACAAATATTTCAAAATCCTTTGCACAAGCTCCCACTCAAACAAAAATCAGCTCAAAAAACCCTCTACCCAACAAATAGAACCAAAGGTGATTAGGCTCTAATACCAACTGAAAGGAAGCAAGATATGCTGAAACGCTTCCTACACTGATCTACTAAGGAAAGATTTATGTAATTTTTAACTTTTACAGTTATAGATTAAGATGCACATTAACAAAAAGGTAATAACAACATCCAAATGCAAATACAAAACTCACAACACAAGATATACATGGGGAAAACCCTTTCAGGTAAAAAAAACCCACACTCCAAAGCCACCCAATATATTATTCAAAAATTAAGAAAATTACAATATACTTGCAAAGCAAGCTTTCACAAGAGTATAACCAACCAAGGATCCAGAGGTAACTCAACATCTATAAGACTCTTACACATAACCTCCATCTCAAGCTCCTGATATATAGGAGATACAATACAATAAACCATCAACAATAATTACAAAACCATGAGCCAAAACCACCCAAAAGTGGCACCCAAATTATCTCCAATCAAAGATGCCTTGTGATGTGCCAAATCACACACCAACACGTGCAACTCTCCCCTTTACATCTCTTTTAAATGTCCAACACGTTTTCACATTTCCCAAAAATAGAAGGTCCAACTTCCGGAGGCCATAACTTTTGATTCAGGTGTCTGATTGACGAACCATTTGATGTGTCAGAAAGCTCGTGAGGAAATTTATCAAACTATAACTTGCTTCACTAGTTACGACAACTTTCATGGCATTTAGGGACCTCTAAGTGCCTCAAAAATAAGTTCAAAACTTTTTCTAACAGTTTCAAAATATAAAAACTTTAATATCTCGTAATCTAGGTATGATCTTGAGTTGAAACTCACCCGAGATGTTTACTTAGCATTTTTGTACCTTTTGGAAAAAATTTGGGTCCATTCAAGCTCAAATGTAGAGTTACTAGAAATAGTTAGTCCTGCCATTTTTAGCCCTTTTGGAAACTTGGAAACTTCTAGACCATTCCTCAAGATAAAGGGTATTCGAAAAGACCAAAACTAGGAAGAATAGTAACATTTCATAGTTGCAAGGTTGAGACACTTTTCCTAACAGTCTTTTCTATTCTGAGCAACCTAGAGAAGTTTGGTCCTATCTTGCAAGACCTAGGCAATCAATTGCCTCTCATTTTGGAAACTTAAACTCTACTTGGTAATACCTTGATCCCATTATATAGCTTCATCTATTAGTTATGAGAGAGCTCCTATTAAATAAATATTTAGGAAGGACTTTACAGTGTTCATTAAACACCAAGATCTTCTTAACAAAATTATAGCAAGTGCATACATAGGAAACAAAATTCCCTAAATCCCTAAATAGTAAAATGGAGATAGTATGAAATTCCAAAACTAGAATGTCTTGTATTGATTTCTCAGAAAAGCAATATGTGAGAATGATATAACAATATTCAACTCAAACTTACTTTGTATCCTTCTATTTATTCAGAATGCTCTACACCTTACAATGCATAAATTCCCTCCTAATATCCAATACAATGAATTTTTTTCCAATTTATAGGGAGTATACAAGGATCATCTTGTGGATTATTGACACTTGTCTATCCCTTTTACAATCTAAAATCTATTAGGGTGTTGGCACGCATGGGAGTGCACACATGGGCCTACTTCATTAACATGTGAAATTTGATATATGAAAGAAGAATCACTTGAAAACAACATGGATGTAGTTACAAGGAATACCTCTATCTTGATTTCCTTAGCTCTCGACTATGTTGTACCCTACCAAAAATAACAAACCACCAGTTGCAGCAACCAACATCTTACAAATAGCATCATCATGCTAAGAATTCCCTAGAAAAAGACAACGGGATAGGCTAGAAGCACAAGTAGGAGATCCCACTAAAATAGATAGTTAGGCAATGGTAGCAATGAACTATCCTTTAGGCCCACCAACTAAGAAGGTTTTGAGATCCTTCCTTCCAGATCATTTAAGTGTCCACATATAGAAAATAGCTTCTTCCTAGTAGTGTATAGGAGGACATTGCAAGATTAAAAAGCATGACCCTAACAACATCTCACCCATTAGGATGAGTTTAAAATAAAGGAACAAGATTAATTAACTGATGCAGCACACAACATACACTCAATAGAATTGTGCCATTAAACATATGAGAGCAAAGATTTGGAAGTTGGAACATAAAAGAACTTCTATTCATCAACTCTACTTATACAATGAGAGAAAACTCTCTTATATCCAAGAAAACAAAAAAAACAAAAAAATAACCTTTTTTGGCAGATTTCAACAATTGTCAGATTTTGCCATTTTAGGTAATTTTACAATCATATCTTGAGAATCTTTTTTTTTTCCAAAAGCTTCCTAAAACTAAGGTAGGACGAAAGGCCAACTAATATTCTAAATTCAAAACATGAGTTTTGAGTTATTACAAAAGCATCTTTTTAAAAATCTAGAAAAAAATACTAAATTGCCATTTTGAGGGCCAAGATGAAAGTTTCAATCCCCAAAAAAGTGCCAAGACAAAGTCCAACCCACTAGAGTACGTTGGGAAACCACTAGCCACCTCATAATGCATCCACCTATAAAATTTGGTAGAAAACCCACATCCGAGTCAAAAGTTATGACCTCTAGAAGTCCCTGCATCATTAACCCCTGCCACCAAAGGAGGACAAATAGCTAAAATGAGGACAAGGCAAAACCAAAATATACCAAACATGCCACAAGCCTCTTCCTAGATCCTCCCTTTTCATGACAACAGAAGACACTCCAAAACTCCATTTTGAAAATGAAAACTAATTTGAAATACATAATTTTCATTAATATAGATAACAGATTTCAATGATCATCTTTACATTGGAAAGATTCATTTCAAGAAAGATCCATAGGTGCAACGTGTGATATAAACGCACATACCTATTGATAGGATCTTTTGATAACCTAAAAAGGCTAGTCTCAACATTGAAAGAAAATCATGCTACCACCTCCTCAAAAGTCTTAATTTGGCTCATTCGAATAGAGATTTGATGGCATGCTCAAAAAAATGTGGATATGTATTACACTTGTGCAAGGATAGAATACATCAATCAATACTCCTTTGTAAATCTTATTTTCCATTCATCAAATTCCTTGTCCGTTGGCCATCCTACTTCCAATATAGTTTTAATTTTATTAATATCGGTGGTGTACCTAGTGTCTAGTGTTATTCTTACTTCCTTGTAAAGCTTTCTATTTTTTTCTAGCATGAGAACCTTGTTGACTTGGCAGCTGACTAATATAGGATTAATTTAGTTTCTCTGAAGGATATGATTAATCCATAAAAGGATCAAACGTCTAAAGTCACCCTTCCCATCATCTATTTTTGTTATCTTCCTAGTAGAGTCCACAATATCAAAGATACCAAGACTAACCAAGGCTTTAAATTCTCCTTTTTCCCTCAACAATACTTGTAGTTTATTCAAGAAGGCTAAAACATCACTAAGGAGTCTAGTTGTCTCAAAGATAACAAAGATTTTTCTCAGGGTGTTAAGGTTGTACTTGGCATTCCTATGGGTGATCTTCATCACCATCATTCTAAGAATCCACTTAACATTTAACTCTAGTGCTTTGGACTTCCTACACATGTTCAGTGGCCTTCTTCAAATTGCTATGACATTCCCAAAAGTCATCAGTCAGCCTCACCAAATTAGAAACTTTAGCTTTCAAAATCCCTCTAACAATGCTTTCCACATCTTTCTTGGGTTAAAGAGTCCACTACCTCTCCTCTTGTAGACATTCAATTTGATCTAATAACATTATATCATCCCCCTGAGAAGAGGTCCCTTCATGAATAGCACATGCTTTAGACCTAGGATTTCCTAAAATCATTGCCCTAATTTGTTGCAAGTAATTTTTTGATTTGTCTTTCTCTTCTCCCAAATCCTTATTCAACTTGATCACATCTTGAATGAGGCCATTATAGTTCCTCTACAATTTCCTAGTAATTGCTTCATTGAATTGAGTAATGTGAACATTAAGAGTTGTTGCCTCTGGAGTTGGTGTATTTGACACTCTTTTTAACAATTAGTGGTCCCAATAGTCCTTGAGGATCATCTTACACTTGAGGCTTATCATGATCAGGGGATATAGGCCATAATGCCAAGGTTTATTGATGAGAACAATACTCTAATCCAAAATAAAAACTCCTTGCTTGCTCAATGTCCTAAAAAACATCTCCACTTTCTATATTTCTTTTGAGAGTGTCAAAGGAAAACACTAATGCAATGTCCCATCATGGTAACAATAAGTAGCCACTTTCTCTCACTAACTTCCTTTCCTACTTAGGTGTGATATGCACACAATTTATGTTAAAAATAGAGGCACTTTCTTCCAAATTAGGATCATGGCCAAAGGCTTTGGCAAACTCCTCCTTGCCACTGAAATCATTCATAGCAAATGTTTTCAATTTCAAAATGGAATTCTTAAACTCCTCAGTTGTAATGAATTGATCATCTACCATGAACCATTCACAAGACTTGGTTTTGACATCAATAATTATTTTAACACCCTCAAGATATCCTTACACAGTGACAACATTGGGGGTAGTGGCCTAAATTCTCTAAGTATGTTTAGGGGACTTAGTAGCTTTCACAATTTCTCCCCCTACAGGATCAAATTCATCTACTCCTTCAGCCCAATTGTATGGCACCAGGGGAACTTGTGGAACTATTGACTACTTCTCTTCTTGTAGTCGACCAAAGGATTCTTTAATTAGCAATCATTTTTTATTGTGTTTTGTTGACTCAAGAATATCCTCTTGATGAGAAATCTCAACCCTAACAAATAATGAGGTAGGTGATTCAAGGACTAGCACAAAAAGTATTGGGTCCTGAATTGGCTTGGCCCTTAGAGGAACAATGCTTAGAGTGTCATAATTTTTAATCATGACCCTCATCCATTTTATCAGGTCTTGAATCTCTAGGTAGAAACCTCTAAAATTATCTAGATCATTCTCTATGGGGCATGTCTCAACCACTCTAATATTGAGCCACTTTTTTCTTGTTGTATCCTTTTCCTTCTCATCCTTTCAACTCCTAATAAGGTCCACACACTCATCATATTCATGCATGTATCCATCCAAGCCAACTTGCCTCCTTGCATTATCTATAAAACCTTCAGGGTCATATGCTCTTAATGTTGCAAATTCCATGCCATATTTGTATATCAAATTTGAGATTATATCATATTCCTCCTTGCCCAATATGACAAAGTTAGAAATTTTGGCTTGAGAAGGAAGGATTCCCCTTCTTTTGTGATTCCTAAAGTGTTCATGATTTGCAATGTCCATCTAGTTGGCAATTTATGGGGGTTAAGTTTAGACCCAAATACTCTTATAATTGTATACCCTTGATGCAAAAACTAATCACACCAATTGTGCTGCTCACCAAAATCCAACTTGTTATCCAAGGGTCTATCTAAATAAGGAGTCCATAGTTTCATAGGCCTATACATCCCCTTTGATGATTTAGAAAAATACATATGAACATCAAACTTTGCATCTCAATTTCCAACAAACGCATAGAGATAAATGTGGCATATAAAGGAGTACCACCTAAAAGATTTCTCCACCCCCAGCTTTTGAACATTTACCAGCCCTTCTCATAGGTGTTTGGTCAAGAAGCTAGTGAAATCATTTTAGGTTTTTAGGTGTATACTTAGAATATTTGAAGCAAAGACCAATGTACCTTTAGGCATCATGGAGTTTATGTCAATCCCTGTAACTTGGCACATACACAGGTAAGTATTTTTGAAGTAGTCAACAAAAGATTTCATGACTAAAGGTTCAATTTCTAAGTCTAGAATAGGCTCCAACTTCTCTCCTTGTCCCCTATCTCTATAATTTGGCAACCATTTTACCTTATAGTTGAATCTGAGCCTATTCTATTCAATACCCATGTGCTACATATCTAAAGGGGATTTAGCTTTAGGGTTTAAGAGGAAAACCCTTTGGAATATATTTTCATCAATTGTGAAGATATTGCCACCTTTGACGCCATACATAGTGTAATCTTTCAAGTTATACCTTTTGGTTATTCATTCAACCAACTCAGGGTCAACAAAACAATTTAGGACCACAACTTTCCCAAGTTGAATCTCCATGCATTGCACAAGGGGATTCAACCACATATTTTCCTAAAGAAAGAATTGAACAAGGTTCCCCCACTCTAAAAAGTGATCAGGTCTTAGATTTTAGTTTTTCAATCCTCTAACAAAAAAAAGTGGCTCTTCTAAAGGACTTCATGGCCCAAGGAAAAAAATTTATTAGGTCATACAAGGATTTTCCCTTTGGAGACATGGTGAGATATGTGAACAACCTAGCTTACCAGGGCTTTTAGCTTCAAGGATGCAATAAAAACTCAAGGGTGGAAGCAAAATAGTTTGTCACACCAAAAATTTGAACAATTTTATACAAAAACAAAAAATCTCTTTGAAAAATAGAAGAGCACAATCAAGAGAATATGGAATCATCTTTCTTACTACTCTATTTAGTGAAGAGGGCTAGAGACACCAATAGAATTTGGTAAGAGATGGATACTTCAATGGTGCTACTAATTCATAATACTACTCCTCAACCATCCATCCAAATCAATGAGCTTGAAATAGAATTAGGGCACAGTAAGGGATTGAATGCTACTCTATCTCCCTCCAATTGAAGTATCTAATTACACTCATCGTTGATTACACTTATGTCTAATTGATGGTGGAAAATGCGTGAGTGTTCTTTAGAGATAGCTAGGTGACTTAAATCATTTGAAGTACTTCAATTCTCAACCATTGATTAGATCATTGATTAAACTTATTTATAATGAATCCCTATACTTTATTACCAAGTAAGTATGAGCTTTTTGCATAGTGGTCACCTTACTTGGTAACAAAGCATAGGGATTCATCTAAACATAGAGAATTTGGATTAAAAGTCAAAAATCCCAAAGTACATGGTAAATCTAAAAACTTCAAACATTACCAAAGGTTCCACAAAATCCAAAACTTAAACAAGACAAACACTTTGGAAGAAACTTGATGGTCATCTCGACATAGGGTGAAATTTGGAAATTGCTAACATTTAAAATCCCTAAATCCGAACCCTAATGGTTGATTTTTTCAAATTTTGAATGGTTAAAATTAGGGTTCTTCTAGGGAAATTCAATTTGAATGGAACAAACCCTAACTAGCTTAGAATGCACATCCAAAGTTTGAACTAGGGTGAAATTCTTTCACAAATTGATTCACTTAAACCAATTATTAATTGAAATGAAGGAAGGGAATGAACAAGACTTACTATTTCAACTCAAAATAATTTGGAAAAATAATATGGATGGAGATTGATCCTTTTAGATAACCCAAATTGTAAGGAACACAATGCAAGTTGCTTGACAAGTCATAAAAAATTAGGAACAAAATAGAATCACTGACAAAATTGATCAGGAAAGAGATTAATCTACTACTTTGAGAGAGAAGAGCTCATAAGAAGATGCAAAAGATTACAAGAGCACAAAATCAATTTGAAAAGGTGTGAATAATGAGAAATTAGGAATTTTATGTAGAGGAGTTTGCATGTAGGAACAATTATTGTAGGGTCACTAGGTAGGTCAAACTGGAAGATGAATGGTTAGAAGATGTGGTGGCTTGAAGAATAATAAGTTGAAGTAGTCAATAAAAAACTTGTAAAAACAACTTTCAAGTACAATAAATACTTTGCATATTTAACATGGCCATATAGACTTTGAGAAATATGGAAGATGGATGAAGTCAATGGAAGCTCCGTAAACCCGTAAAATTGCTATCCTGAAGGTTTTTCTCTAAAAGGGACAAGAGAGAGGAGATGAAGGATTGTGAGAATTTGACCAACATTGGGACTTTGGAATAAAATTCAAAAGTCCACTAGTTCATGAGAGTCCTAAAAACCAACAAAATTTTTTAAAAAAAAACCTTGATTTTCAACTGAAAACTCATCAAAACTTTTTCTAAGACTTAGCTCATGCCTTAAAACTTGATGCAGGAGCATCTGAGTCCACAGGGGATCCTGCATCACCCAAAAACATTTTAGGTTTTCACTTTCAGTTTTGTTTTGTTTGTTTTTTTTTCTTTGTTGGTTTGCTTTAGGAGAAAATTTTTAGACTCAATTTGATCAAGTCAAGGGCTTCACCTTGTAGAAGAGCATAATGGGTATTTTCCATTTCAATTTGGTGAAGTTTGGAGAAATTGGGTGGAAGTTAGAGCATTTTGGAAAAACCTGAGGTTCACAAACCTCACATTCTACTGAAAGACTTTGTTTTCCTTCATTTTTAGAAAAACTTTAGGTTCACGAACTCTTTAGTTCACTGAAAGACTTGTTCACTGAAAGACTTAGTTCATTTTCTATCTTCGACAACTTTTCAAGTTTGCGAACTCATGATTTTATCAAAGAAATTGTCTCATCTCCATTTTCGACACTTCTCCAAATTCGCAAACTTCATATTTCTCTGAATGAACTTAGCTCTATTTTCTTTTTGGCAAACTTCAAGGTTTGTGAACTCCACATTTCACTGTAGAAGAGTTGAAGAGTTTCATGGTCCACTAAACCACTGATCTATCGAAAAGGCATTATAAAGGCTTTCAAGAATTATAAAGTTCACAAAATCACAAATTCCTTGAAACTGCATTGAAGAAAAAGGAAGAGTTTGAAAGTTCTAAAGTTTGCCAAATTGTCAATTTGCCAAAAGGCTTTGTAAAGGAAAGGTTCAAAAGTAGGTGCTTTTATACCCAATAAATTTATAGTTTGTAGAGAAAATACTGACCTTTTTAGATAGTTATGAAAAATGCATATATTTTATCAAAATATCATCTTGGATATCTTTATCCATTTGTACATACCTTTTTAGCTTGTAGTATTGCCCCTTATGAACCTCTCTTCTCCATGGCATATCGGGTAAAATTGCTTCTTGATTATAACAATATTTAATTAACTAATATCAAATTTTATCAATCCCCTAGTCATGCAACTCATCCAAGGTTTTTATCAAATTAAATTTCATATACAAGATAATTATCTAAAATTGGAGCCTTTACATATAACAATATCTTATATGCATGAAAATGCAACTTATATGACATCTCTTATTTTTATAGGTGATGATTCTTCTTAACATAAAAAACATCCTCCATGGTTACAACAAAAATAATAATAAAGTTATGGTTGTAGGTGTTGCCTGCATCTTTTTTAAAAACATCAACACTATCAAGGATTTATCTATTATTATTGTCTATAGTAGTATATATCTCTAAGGTTAGTTTCAACATATATAAATGTTTAAACATAGAGCATGATGGAGTCTGGATCATTTAGCTTTAGTAGCTTATAAGAGATGTTTGATTTATAATCAGTGAAGTTAGTTCTTCAACTTTCATAGCTCTAGTGATGGAAGGATTTACATTTATAAGCCCTATTGTCCTATTTTAGCCCCCACAGCAAAATAGCCCATCTTCCAAGAATCTACAAAAGTTGTCAAAATTCACCCAAAGTCCCCACTTAGATCCCTTAAGTTTGCAAGTTTTATGCCTTAGAAGCTTCCTGAAATTCCTAAAAATCCTAATTGTATAAGTCTCATAAATCTAAATTCCTAGTGTTTTTCCTTAAAATGTTTTCCTTTTCGGCGAACCTTCGAGTTCACTGAAAGAGATTTTCGATGAACTTTCAAGTTCGCGAACCTCTAAATTCACTAAAAGCCCAAATCATAAAAAGTTGGAAATGAAGGCAAAAAGAGAATTTGCGAAGGAAATAGTTCACTAAAGTGAAGATCGGTTGAAACAAATAGAAAAGATAGGAGAGACAAGTCTTTTTCGATGAACTTGTTGGTTCACAAGCCTTCAGGTTCGTTGAAACAAAAGTTTGCCAAAGACAAAGTTTTACCGACAAAGAAAGGATGGTTTGCCAAGGATGGAGTTGCATGAAATGAAGAATGAAAGGAAGTTTTTGACGGGAGGAGATAGTTCGTGAACCTAATGGTTCATCAAAACTTGCTTTCACTGAAATGGTTCGTGATGGGTGAAAGTCACCGAAAAGAAGAAAAAAAGGAGCCCGATAGAGAAATGTAAAAAAATTATTAAGGCAGGTTCATCGAGGCGCTAGTTCACTGAAAGAGTAAGTAAAGAATGGGAAAAGTAAGCAGGTTTTAAAGTTTAAGGATTTATTAATCCACTAAAAAGGTCCCCAATGTTCTTTTTAAATGCTAAAAGGCAAGAAACATTTTTTTGTTAGATTCAATACAGACAACTGAGAGGGGGGGTAAATCAGTTGTCTAAAAACTTTCTTCCTATTAATCACTTAAATCCTCTTTGTAATTCAGCAGCATAATAATAAATCAATCATGGAAACATAGTGCAACAATTCAAGAGCAGAAACACATTAACACATATGACACCAAGATTTTAACGTGGAAAACTCGGTTAAGGGAAAAACCATGGGGTGACTAACCCAAGATTGTATTCTCTGTTAAAAGAATAAGAAGAATAAGATGGCACATGCCAATTAGGGCTCACTACCCTAGCACACTGCTCACAAGAGGCCCACTGCCTACAGGAGACACACTATCTACAGAATGATAAATATTACATACTTGAACTGAAGAATAGCATCTTCATCATGCTTGAGTCAGTTCCATTTAAGCCCAATACTTCTGCTCTACCTTTCCCTCTGCTCCTCTCTACCACACTCTCATCTCTCCAAGACACCTTTGAAATGATTTCACAACTTATTTATACAAGACATCGACTTAGGGATAATCATCCAAGTCAGCACACTTTATAGAGCAAATACAACTTGACTAATTACAAAAGACTTCATGCAGATCATCACACTATCGGCCACACAGATCTAGGACTTCAATATTCTTTTAGGAACACACCATGCTTCACAGAACATCTTCAAGATCATCTACAGGATGTGTAACTCATCCAGTCGGCCAGACTTAGGAAGAACATCATCTTTCGGAAGTAATTCTTCAATTATGAGCTCAATCTTCAATGCAGACCACCAACACGAACTAGACACAAGC
This sequence comes from Cunninghamia lanceolata, assembly GCA_027924645.1. Lineage (NCBI taxonomy): Eukaryota > Viridiplantae > Streptophyta > Pinopsida > Cupressales > Cupressaceae > Cunninghamia > Cunninghamia lanceolata. The sequence goes on from BSBN01001028.1 coordinate 812,465, forward strand.
CAAAGACTTCCACAAGCTTGCCCAAATCACCAAGAACATCCACACTACTTCTGCCTACGAATATCATTCTCTCCTTCATCTAGAGCCTCAAGAACACAGTCTGTCATCACTGTCATATTGGAATAGATGCTTGCGGACCTCCAGACCACAAACCAATTAAGTTGTCAATTCACATTGATTCCTAAACACTCCACCAAATCTGCAGAACAATAAATTGCATTTCCAAATCTCACCAGACCTATCTGTGTCACTCTGTCACCTCTGAACATCTGCTAGAACTGGTTTTACTCAAGTGGCCATAACTTCTTCAAATCTTCATGCGGACCTCTCAAATCTTTACTGGATCATCTCAAGACACATATCTATAAACCCTTTGATGCGCATCCTCTGATATTCATCTTAACTGGGATCTTTACCTTATTGTCTTCATTGTTCTTCTTTGTTCCTGATAGGACTAATTTTCTCAATATCCTCAGTATACAACTCATCCAATCCTTATCATCAATGCAACAAGAGTATGTTGACATCAATGACAACACCGGTTAGGCCCATACTTGTAACAGTTTTTTGCATTTTCGTTGTTTGATGGTGCATTTTTTATATTTTGCCCTAAAAACACCTGTTGTTCCCTAAATAACCATCAATGTAGAATCAAAATAGATTTCCACGTGGATGGAGTTGTTGGGTGGTTCATTGGTGTAGGTAGCTAAGTTTAATGTAGTTGAGATAGATGTTTGCAATGCCCAGATCTGCTCGCAGGTCTTTACTGCATTTATTTCTCTTATAGTGAGGCATGGGAAAAACACTCAAAACCTACAGATTTCTCTGACAAGGCCATGAGCCATGATTTATTGCAACATGGGCCATGATAGGAGGCATGTTGACCATATTTTTTGACGCCCAATGCTTTAACAATTGATTTTGTAAAGCTATATATACATGTAAAACAAATGTAATAAGGGTTGGACATAGAAATCTACTTTTGTGCTCAAACAGAACCCTATTCTATTATAACCTTGCCTTGTGATTAATACAACACTAATTCTTTGTCTTTTCATGTTATTTTTGGCACTATGTATTCTTAAATCTAGTTTATTACATTGTGAATGTTTATTTCCTTGCAATTTCATTTTCACTCTTTACCTCTGTTAGGATTTTTAGGATTTGTGTAAGTTTATTAGTTGTTTGAAGTCATTTTGTGAATCTTGGTTTCGTGGGTGTTCTTCATACTAAATCTAGTGTATCACCTTTTCCCTTTCTAACATTCCTCCTTCTCCCTTTTCTTCAGTGATGTTAAATTAGGTTTAGTTGTAGTTATTTCTCTAAGTCTCAAACTTGAAAGAGGAACCAACCTTCTCTGGAGGTTTGGTCTCACTTGCAAGTCCCACACGTTGAGATCACTCCAATGTTTCACTGGATTGTTGCAGTAGTAGACTTCAACACGGGGTGCAAATCCAAGTGAAAACAATTTCAGTTTAATTATCCTCAACATCCATTGAAGAATTTTGGTGTGCTCTTTAGTGCATCTTGCCATTTTGGGTAGTTTCCTTCAACACCATGGTGGATCTGCTGAGAAAATATACTAGTGCAGCTAGTTCAAGTGCTTAATGATTATCAAAGTTCAAGATTCAGGTGAGGTTCTTGACCTTTTCTTGATTTTGAATCTTTCCACTCACCTAGAGACTCTTCTAGTATGAGCCCATTTCTCAACAGAGAAGACATGTTTGCCCTTCATGTTTGAATGATTTCTTGAGTGTAATGCTCTAACATGTCAAATTATTATGGGGATTATGGTTATTCCACTCCACCTGGTCAGAATGCAAATTTTATGTCTCCTTATCAGTCCTTTTAGACCCAAAATGCCCCTAGTTTCATGCCAAATGACCCTGCTACAATAGGATATCAACATCCTCATGATGCTTACCTCCCTCCTACCCCTGCTCAGTCTTCTTAGTTGCCTAATCATGCTTATTATCACCCCCAAGAAGACCAATTTGCTCCTAATTAGTGTGGTTACTCTATTGATCCGTCTCAAGTAGATTATAGTTATGACAACATGAGTCTCAGGGACCTAGCACTAGATCTGCAAGGAAAGTTAGATGTTTTGATGAGAGTAAGGGAGTATAGCCAGTAGCAAGAGGAGCTTCCTTATCAAGCTCATCTTCACCAGTAGCAAATGGAGGCATGGGAAAGAGCTTTCCAAGAATAGCTTGCCAGGCAGATTGTAGCTAAAGAAAAATAGATGAGGCAATTGCTTGCCTAAATTTAAAGGCTGTAAGCTCAATCAACCCCCTTTTTTTGGTTTTGGACCTACACCTTCTACCACTATGAATCATCCTACAGTAGAGCAGCCTCGTCACTTCAATTTTCCAAGTTTCAGGGACCCTCAGCCTTCACATGAGCTTGTTCCTGCACAAGTTCAAACTATTACTCTTCAAGAACATCTATCTCAAAAGTCTATCCTTCTTCCTGATACCTAAAAAATACCTCAAATCCTAGTATCTTTCTGGCCTTCAGGTCCTAGCACCATTTCACTCTTCAAGGGTGGACCTGTGTTTTAGTGAGCTAGTTGGTCAAGTGAGATGGAAGGGGATGCACCTGAAGTAAAAGAGAAAAAGTATGTTGTTGGTGAGCCTATGAAAGCAGAAAATTATAAGCCTCATGTGCACACGTGGAAGAGGTTGAGTCGCACCCAAGGTTAAATCCACTGGGTTTTATTTCCTTTGAATGCTTTTCCCATGCCTTTGATAAAATTAATAAAAGTAGAATTCAAGTTCTTCATGGTGAAAATCTTCAACTACAGAGACAACTTGTGCAAGAATCAAAGGAAGAAGGTGGGGAACGTTATGGTAATAATGATTTCTTGGCTACTTTTGAGGCCAAAAACTACTTGTAGAACAAGGGTGAGGGTCCCATTTCTCCCCCTGGGGAGGAAATTATAAAGGAAGTTGTTGCAGAAACTCTAAAACTTAATGGTGCTAACTTGTATGACAAGCTACCACGTTTTCTAAATGAAGATGAGGACAAGCGTGGAAATGAGTTTCTAGTTCATGGGGAGGAAAGGCATATGGATAGCCCTTTGTTGGGAAATAATGAGGTTGATAGTAAGGATCTATTTGAGGAGTTCCCACACTTTGTGGAGGATGGTGTTATTGAGATTGAACATGGGCAAGAAAAAATTGAAGATTTTGTATTGGTTATCCAGCAAGGATATCAACTTCTTGATGGTGAAGATTTCACCATTGAGTGTGTCCAAGGCTTCTTTTCAGAGCCTTTTTTAGGTAGCCATCATGATCAACATGAGCATGAGGTGGAGGTAGTCACATTGTCGAATGAGGTAAAGGAACTAGAGCATTCAAACCAACAGAAAATTAATGAAGAATCAGAGTAAAAACATGAAGACTCCATTGATTATTTCAGCATTGCTTCAAGGGGATGTCCTATCAGACATCTAGCCCAGTTGGAGATGGATAGAAAAGAGTCACCACTTTTCATGCTTACTCCTAAGCACAAAGTTGGGCATCAAGATGAGAAAGATCAGCCCACCTATCCACTTTGGGATAGTTACATCAATAATCAGTTCATGTGGGTAAGTGAGTTTGATTTTTTTCTTAGAGTAGCATTTCATCAATTTGTTATATCCCCACTCTTTTTCCACCTCTAGTTAGCTACCCATAAGCTGGAAAAACATGTTAGATTGATAAGGAAGGGTAGCTAGTTTGAAAAACAAGTTAATGGCTTTGTTTAAGTTAGTTTCTTGGTTGGTTAGTTTACATTTAGGTTAGTTTTTCTTCTATTCTAGGTTCCCTTCCTCCAAGTGCTCTTGTACAGGCTGTATTCTCATTAGGAGGATGCTTGCATTGTTGTTTTGTGTTTTGCCTTATGGTTTTGTTATGAAGGCAAGGTTCAGTTATTTGGTTAGTTGTTGCAATCCCCTTTTGGCTCTGTGCCCAATGGATTATCAGGCCACTGGATTCTAAGTTTAGCAGACAAACATCCCCAAGAGGTCACCAAAATGTTACATCCTATTTTAGACCCCAGGCCAAAATAGCCCATCTTCTAAGAATCTGCAAAAGTTGTCAAAATTTATCCAAAGTCCCCACTTAGATCCCTTAAGTTTGTAGGTTTTATGCCTTAGAAGTTTCTTGAAATTCCTAAAAAATCCTAAGTGTATAACACTCATAAATCCAAATTCCTAGTGTTTTGCCTTCAAATTTTTGCCTTTTCAATGAACTTTCGAGTTTGCCGAAAGAGCTTTTCAGTGAACTTTTAGGTTCATGAACCTCTAAGTTCACCAAAAGCCCAAATCACTGAAAGTGAGAAATAAAGGCAAAACAGAAGTCGTGAAGGAAACAATTCACCGAAGTGAAGATTGACCGAAACAAATAGAAAAGATAGGAGAGACAATTATTTTCGGTGATCTTGCTTGTTCACGAACCTTCAGGTTCACCAAAATAGAAGTTCACTAAAAGGTGGAGGCGCTGAAGACAAAATTTCACTAATAAAGAAAGGATGGTTCACCAAGGATGGAGTTGGTATAGTTTTGAAGCCATCAAACAGGCCATTGCACAAGCTCCAACTCTAATAAACCTAAATTATGAGAAGGATTTTATCCTTTATGCCTTTGGAGGCCAAGAGGGTATATCAACAGTTCTAACACAACAAAATGAGGAGAAGCTGGAGCAGCCAATCACCTTCTTCAGTCAGCCACTCAAAGATTATGAACAGAGGTATGACTTTGTGGAGAAACAAGTGTTTGTTGTAGTGAAATCCCTAAATAAGTTCAGACGTATGCTTTCTAACAGCAAGATACAGTTGATGGTAAACCACCCTAGAATCAAAGAGTTCATGTTGAGCAAGGACGTAAATGAGAAAAGGGTTGGATGGATAACTAAAGTGATGGAATATGATATAGACATCCATATTACCAAGCTAGTTCGTGGCAAGGGCCTGTGTGAACAAATGGCAATAGACGTCAAGGACAGAAATGATGTTGTATGTGTCCAAGGGCAAATACAACTAGCTGACTACCACTCCCAGACTGACTGGTATCACGACATGGCCACTTTTCTACAGTCAGGAAGATGCCCTGACAGACTTGATTCAACAAAAAGAACGTATTTCAAACTTTAGTTCATCCCTTACATTCTTGTAGATGGTGTTTTATTTAGAAAGGACATCAATGGGGTTCTTCTCAGATGTATTACTCAAGATCAAACTTCTAGGATATTAGAAGAATTCCATAATGGCCCTGCTGGTGGCCATTAATCTCCAAGAACAACTGCTGTTAAAATTATGAGGGCTAGTTACTACTGGCCTGATTTATTCAGAGATGCCCATAAATGGGTAAGGAGTTGCAAGGAATGTGCATTCATTATAGGCAAATGGAGGTTGGCAACTCTTCCTCTTCATCCAATTTAGACTAACTAGCCATTTGCCCAATGCGGTTTAGACTTCATTGGAATGATCAATCCACCATCCAATGCTAGCCACAAGTGGATTATAATAGCCACAAACTATTTTACAAGGTGGACAGAGGCAATTGCATTGAAGGATTCCATAGAGACATCTATTTTTTATTTTATTGAAGGTATAGTTTCCAGGTTTGGTGTTCCATTACTATTATTTCTGATAATGCTAAGGCCTTTGTAGGCACAAAAATCAGTGAATAGGCATTAAACTATGGAATTTATTTGAAAACATCATCCAACTACTACCCCCAAGGAAATGGCCTGGTTGAGTCCACAAACAAAAATCTGATCAGGATCATCAAGAGGATAGTGGATAACAATCAGAGAACTTGGCATGCCAAGTTGAAGACAGCTCTTTGGGCTAATTGGATCACTCCTAAAAGAGCAATTGGTAATTTGCCCTTCATGCTAGTATATGGGAAGGAAGCAAGGCTTCCATTATCATCAAAGCTACCATCCCTTGAACTGGCCCAGCAGCTAGAATTATTTCAAAATGATGCCATGACAGGCAGATTTGCTGAGCTAATGGAGCTCATGGAAAAGAGGAATGCTGCCATGAAAACCCTTGAAGCACACCAAGAACAAGTCAAGAGGACATTTGACAGAAAATCAGTTGATAGATTCTTCCAAGAGGGAGATTTGGTGCTGAAATGGGATGAAGATAGGGCCAAGGTAGGAAGACATTCCAAATTTGATGCTATATGGAATGGCCCCTATGTTATCACTAGTTGCAAGCAAGCCAATGCTTTTCAACTCTCCAAACTAACTGGTGAGGAACTTCTGATCCTAGTGAATGGGATTCATCTCAAACCATACTCTTGAGTTTGGTTTTGAGATTCTTGTAAATATTTAGAGTAGATTTGTTTTCTGTTTAGGTTTCCCTTCCTCCAAGTGTTGTTACACATGCAACTTTCTCATTAGGAGATTGCCTTGCCTTGTTCATTTGTGTTCTTTTTTTGTGGAGGCATTTTTAGTTTGTGTTGGTCATGAGGCTACTTTCTTTTGACTGTGTGCCCAATGGACTGTATAAGGTAGTCAAATCCCTGTGTTTAGCAGGCAAACACCCCTGCAAAGTCACCAAAATGTTTTCATATTTTACCCAGCCCAAAATATTCCAGAATCCCTCCTTCTATCAGAAAAATCTGATCAGAGATAGCCTAGATAGAATTAGGTAAAACCTAAAATCCTTCAGAATCTAGTGAATTCCCTTGCAAAAATCCCCAAAATTCCTTGTGGAGAATCCTCTCAGAAAACCTAGAAAAACCCAAAAAATCTAGGCCTTTACCTTAGTTTTTTACCTACTTTTGGCCTTTATTGGCAAAAGTTCAAGGTCCTGAACTTGCAAAAAACCATAAAATTGACTAAGGCATCAGTAAAGGTTTTCTCCCTTTGGTCAACAATTTTTATCTTTTATGAACTCTTCTCTAAGTTCATCTTTTCTACAGGTTCACCGTTTCGGCGATTCGCTGACAGCAGGCAAGGAAAGTGGACTTCACCAAAAAATGGCTAAGGCATGAAGGGGGAAAAGAATGCAAAATTCTCATAGTGTGAACTTGAGGCAAAGTTCATAATCTCACTGGTTCGCCGACTGGGCGATTCCTTGATAAAGGGAAGGCAAGGAGAAAATATGGAAAATTGGTTAAGTAAAAGAAGCAAACATTTTCCTTGTCGACAAAGTGGTAGTTCGGCGAACCAAAGGTTCGTCGATCGGCAACTTTGCCAATATTATGGAGAAAAGAGTCACGGCATAGGTAAAATTCCCAAAGGCACTAAAACCAAAGGCCTGCCTTTATCGGCAAAGTACTAAAAGCATGAACTCTTCCCTGGGTTTAAAAATCTACTAGTTTGTTGATAACGCTTTTTGCGGATAAGGTAGGAGGAAGGTAGATGGATGAGTTCCAAAAGGGGGAGAATCACTGATTAAACAAAAAGGAAAAAATTGGCTAAGGCATGGAAGGAAAAGTTTCCCTTTGTCAAGAAATCGGCTAGGAACTGAACTAATGAATTAGTTCGGATGTGTGAAAGTTTGTCGACATGCGATTTTTTCGATAAGGAAAAATGAAGTAGAGTAAAGACACTGGCAAAAAAGTAAGTGGTTTGGCAAGAGGAGCTTTTGCTGACAAAGCAAAAATAGGCCCAAAATTGATAATGGAAAAATTTGCCAATAAGGCAAAAATGGATAAGGGAAAGGCATATCGGCGAATTGGCTAAGGAGGGAACTCGTCAGCTAGTTCAGAATTTCTCAGATTTGTTGACAAGGTGATTAGCCGATAAAGGAATGCTATGGTCAAGTTCAGGAAATGAACATTTCATTGATAAGGGCAAAAATGAAGCCAAAAGGCTAAGGTTCGGCAAATAAGATTTGTCGATAGAGCAGTCAAAGTCAAAAGGCAAGCAAGGCAATGCTTCTGAGGAGGAAGATTTTGCTGATAGAGAAGTTTAGTTCGGCAAAAGTGACTTTTGCTGATAAAGAAAAAGTAGGTTGTGGTTCATGGAAAGCACACTTCACTGACAAGAAGGAAAAGTGGGCCAAAGGCAAGGTTCAAAAAAAGTGACTTTCGCCAACAAGGCAAAAAAGCAAGCTCGATTCACAAATTGAAGAATTTGCCAGTAAAGTGAAAAATCAGCTAAGCCAAAAAGTAAGTAAAGGAAGTTTGCCAGGAATATCTTTTGCTGATAAGGGAAAAGTTGAATTAAATAATGGTTCAGCAAGGGAGAATTTTTCTGACAAGGCAAAAATGAACCAAATGAGGGCAGTTCAGCAAAAAACAAATTCGTCGATAAGGCACAAATATATGGAGCCCGATGGTTTTGAGAAGGCCATTTGCTTTAAGTGATAGGAGGCAAAATTCAGCCCAAGCCAATTCAGTCGATAGGGAATGCAGGGGCACCATGAGAGAGAAAAGGTGTAACATGTTGAAGTGTTGTAAAAGCTTGCCTCTCCCTAAATCACGTCATTTTTTAGGGGGAGGCACCAATATTAAATTTATGTAGACCAGGACCGAATGAGGGTGGTTGGAATAAGAAAATTCTTCAATGCCAAAGTACACATGCAGCTACAAGTGGACTTTCAGGGACAAAATAGGAATTTTTGCATTCCCTCATAAATGTGTCTGCCATCCATTCATGCAAGCGATCTCTTTTGTATACTACAGGCTTGTCAGAGGCGTGGCCATTGTCCCAATTCATAGGTTTTTCAGTAGATCTTCAAGGTTAGAAATTTAATAGAAACGTGGGTTGTCCTAGGCAATTGACCAGCTCCAATGCCCACTGTAGCAGAAGGAAAATGAAATGTTATAAATACATTAGAATGTAATGTATTTCTGTTACTTATTCTTTTGGGCTATTGCAGGTTGGAGAATTCTTGTAACTAGACCTTTGTAATGTAATTACATGAACTAACTGAATTTGATGGACTGTGCTCTTCTATTGAGCCTCTCACATCTCTAGTTTTGTTCACCAATGAATGTAATTGATTATTTTGTGTCTATTTCTTCTGCATAATTCTCCTTCTTTTGTTATGGCTATTTGGCCTCTATAATCAATACAAACTGATTTTTTTGCCTCTCTCATGATTCTTGCACTGTGTCTACCTTTTGATTAATGTGAGTTGTGTATTGTGGGAAAAATGGTCCCTTTAATTTCTCCATTATTCTATTTTGACCTCTATTAGAATTAATATGAGTCTGTGTGAGTCCTTTTTAGTTTTGAGATTATTATTGTGTTGAGTCAGTTGTAGCTGAACATTCCTAATCTGGTGCATCACCTTCTTTTAATTTCAGCAATCCTTCTTACCCTTTTCCCCTGCAAGCATTAGCACTAGATTTAGTTTGTTTTCTCTGAGCCTTAAGCTTAGAAAGAGGAACCAGCGTTCTCTGGAGGTTTGATCTCATTTACAAGGTCCCACACCTTGAGATCAGTCCCATTGTGTCATTGAAGTGTTTGAACCAGCTTCAAACAGGGTGCAATTTCACATGACAACAGTTACCTTCTAAATATAATATTGTCCATAGCAAGAATCATAATGTCTATTAAAAAGAGAAATATAGAAACTTGTTTGTAGGTTTCTTGCTTTGTGAGAGGATACTACAACATTTACATTTTTGTATAATATGGTATACATATACATATTTTGATTAAATAGTCAGTTGGAGGTGACAAAAAGTATCTGATTTCAACTTTGAGCTATATAAGCATGTGAAATGATTGTGGGGCATAATGAAGAGTACTCATAAGAGTGTTTTCTAGGTTTAACTCCCCCTTAATGTCATAAGACATGAATATGAAGTGAGATTGATTAAAGGATATGTTGAAAAAGGCAACCTTAGGAACTTGAGAATGATGAAGCTAAACCTATGCCACATGAATTATCAACCAACAAAATTAAACATATATATAGTAGAATAGAATAGAATATGATTGTTAAGCTATCACTAATTATGTCATAGTATAATCCTGGTACGTTGGAGACTTAGTAAAGAGTGATATCTTGAGAGGACAACCTTTTATTGCCTTGTTAATAAGCTGACAAACTTGTGTAAAGACACATATCACTACCCATTATCCTTCTCTCACCCTCATCTCAAGGATGGTTGGTGTAAAATCGTAGTATAATGGATAGCTCTTAATTTTTACAACTTATACCATAACCCTTTGTATTGTAATTTGATTTTGAAGTCAAAGAGTATAGAGAATTATTCTATGTTTTTGTATTGTAATTTCATTTTGAAGTCAAAGAGTATAGAGAATTATTGTAATTTTTTTTTTTTTTTGTAAACAATCAAACAATTGGAAATCGCAATTCTAAGCTATAAGAAAATGTTAGAAAAAAGAGGTTAGTATGAAAATTCTCTTAGATATCACCTGTAAAAAATTTAGAATTTCCTAACTTGCTTTTAATGAATTGATTTTTAAACAATAGAATAGGCAAACCAGATGTCTTGCATAAATGGTCTTGCACAAGTGTTGATTGAACATAATGAGTTTTCCCATCAATTTCTACACATCTTCTAGTATAACTTGTAAAAAAGATTAGTATAGGCTAACCTGCCCTGATACCATGTTATAATTTAGGATCTTAGGATACTAATCATTATGAACAAAATATAAAATAAATATAAATGAGAATTATACAAGCATGATTTTAACACATTACACAAGATATACATGGGGAAAACCCTTTTAGGTAAAAAATCCCATAAAGCATCATTTTATTAAAACACTTACAAAAAATAGTCTATTAAGAAATAGACTGAACTTGGGGTTATACTCCTCTACATACTTCCACAAGGCCAATAATACCTCATGTGCATAGTGATATAACTCACTATAAAGCTCCAAATTCACATATCTCTCAAATGAGAGAGAACCTCCTTAAATATAGGAGAAGGGATGGAAAAATACCTAAAGGGGTATTAGTCACACCCATTCAAAGCTACCATTTGTAAATAATTAATAATCTAATAGTTATTAGATTATTGGCTATTAAATGGTATATGCTTTATAACATAGTTCTTGGTTTTATAACCTTATTTAGAACAATATATAAATGTTATAAGGGTATGAACCCTAATAAAATTATGTTCTAACATATATCATCCTATCTTTCAAATAATCCTAGCTTTCAAAGACACCACGACCAATCTATTTAGTGGTCTTTTCAAGATAATTATATTGTCTATGATAGTCTTCTTGATAGTTCTAGACTATGATAGTCCTTCTTCACTAGGGTGTGATAGCATTTAGAATAGGTACTCCTTTGTGCTCAAGATGGAATCACCTTTTTGAATTCATAATTATATATTGATAACTCACAAGTAATTATCTATGCACTAAAGATGACAAAGGATAGGGTTGATAGTTTCTTTTTGGTAGCTCTTTAGCTAGTGACAATCATATTGTGAATGGTAACACAATACTATGACCCATTCTTCTTCCTCTTGTATGATGAAATTGGTGGTTGACACTTATGGTTACTCTCTCCATTACTTGGTGATAATGAATCCCCAAACTCACTTTGGATTATATTGAAGCCAACTTTACCACTGTTGAGACATTAATGAGATAAATAGACAGTCACATTTGATATTTGAACATGACTATTGCAAATGATTTCAAAGATCCATGGGCAATCTCAATGGTGATTCTTAGGAGAGCCATGCCTTAACTATCTCTTTATTTACTTATGCAAATGGGATACTAACATGCATATTTGGGCTACGATAATGGAAATCCTCTTATGATTGTCCTTCTCATGTCCTAGGCATGACAATCCTTATTCAAACTCTAGAGTAATCTTCCTTCATTTATTTCTAGTATCCTTGCTTATTTGGTATGTTGCTTGGCATCCTAAGATATGACTTTCAACATGCACCATAACCTTAGGGATTGGATGATCATGACTGTCCTAACACCTTGAAACCATTCCTATAATAGTCCAAAATAGGCCTATTCACACTTATGACAAGGTAGTTTTAGGAAGATCAAGTGAAGAGAGGGTTTGTATGGCTCATGGTTGTTTTTAAATACCATAACAACCCTCCTAATAACTGAATTTAGCATGGACAACACCATAATAATCTTAGTGGTATGCTTATTTCTAAAGGCATCTCTCCAAGATTTGATGGGTTGCCTAAAGGAAATCAAATCTTGAACTCAAGTAATATCCTCATGAAACCCTTCTATATCAACTTAAGATCCTAAAACAATTACTCTATTGATGAGTTTATAGGCCATGCAAGCATATCTCATGGGGCTCTTTGACAGTTTAATCCTGCAAACATAAGGAAAGAGGAATATATCAGATTTAATATGCTAAATCATGAAGATATATAGAAATAAATTATAATATTAAGCATCAAAATTGAAACCATCTCCTTAATCTTCATTTTTCACAGCTAGGATATTTATTTTGGAAAAAAACATTGAGGAAAACCATAGATTGCATACTACCAGTGAGATCATGCCCTCCTAATGTAGCCTAGGTGAAAGGAAATTAGGGGAATGCATGTCAAAAAATGGAAAAATAAAAAAACTAGAAACCCTCACCCTGATCAGCAATAAAATATTAGAATGAAACTAAAAATACTTGAAATATATGTCACGCACTTCATGCCCGTACACCCCCATGTATGGGACCCTTGGCACAAGGTGTTAGGAATTAAAAAAGGGAGATTTATAATTGTTTGTTATGAAAATGTTCTTTGTGACAGATGGCAACAACTAAGACAACCAAACAAGGGTTTGCCTTCATTAGCAAATCGTCAAATTTAACCCAAAAAGTATGAAAAAGTATAAAAGTGCCTTTTTCCCTCCTTTATAATTTCAAATTTTAGCACCAAAGTTCATTTCAAGACATCTAAGCATTGTTTCAAACATTTTAAGTGATTTCAAAGGTCTCCAAATGACTTGCAAGATAATTTTGAATGTTCCAAGGTAATTGAAGAACTAGAAAAACCTAAAATGGGTTTATTTTCACAACAAAACTAATGCAATGATTTTATAAATCAAACCAAGCATACACTTCAAACCTTATCATGAAGATGGAATAAAGGTACATGAAGCATATCATTAAAATCATACCTTATTTCCAAAGAATCACAGACTCTCATACCTCATCAAGATGACATGCAAGCAAAACATAGGCATGAAGACGCATACCACATGTAAAACCAGAACCTCCTGAAATCATGGTGACTCCAACCACTCATGCTCATGCAACCAGGACCTCTAATATAATTGTGTGCATCCAAAGCCACCACAAGGTCAATCAATAACTCCATAATCAAATCAAGTCAATCAATTAGGACCTAAAGCTAATGAGACACACTAAGAAACTAGGGAGGGCTAGGAACTAGCAAAATGACTCAAATCAAAAGAGGGGTCCCTACTTTTCTTGTGAAAAAGATGGGGTGTGTGTGCAAGGCACAATAGTTTAGCATGTGGAGCTTCTTTGGTGGTTCCATGGCTCACTCTAATCCCTAACAGTTCAACATTGATAGTTGAAGTGAAAGAATTGGGTAGCATTAAAAAGGGGCTACCCTAAGGGCAAGAAACCCGAAAACTACCACAATAAATGTATATAAGAATAGAAATTCATGTTGCCTTATTGCAAAGAGGTTTGAAAATAATAAAGGGACATAAACATGCAAACCAAAACCAGACTCTCTCACTCACTCCAGAACTCTTAGATGCTCACATAAGTAATTAATTTAGTTTAGAGTTGTGATATATTATGAAATAGAGATTTGAAATATATAAATAATAGAAATAGAAATATTTAGTTTATTTCAGTGGTTAATAGATAGTCGTCAACTATTTTCATCATCTTTTTAACTATAATTTAGAATTACAACTTTTATATGCACTAGAAGTAACATAATGAAATCTAAATTGGGTTACTCTCAAAATTTGTCTACTTTGAACTCGTATACGATGGGATTAAACTTTGTGTGAAAGAATGACCTAGGACACACAAGATTAATCTAGAAAAAAATCAGCATGAGTCTCTATTCACCTTCACCTTCTAGATATCTAAATATTTCAAGGTGGTGTTGAGAGACATCATTTATGAGCTTGATGACTTGATAGATGAACAATCTCTGCTAGGTCAAACACCTTAGTGGACCAAATTATTGATGATGAGAAAGATCAAAGGCAACATTTATAGACATGTAGATGGCCTATATGATGATGCAAATTTAATTTCTTTATCACCCTTTAGAATTTGTGTACTCTATATATTCTCCTTATCTTTTTATATTCTCCTCTACATATTTTAGTGCACAATTAATGTCTATAGAAATTGTTGCCATGTGAAATTGCACCCTATTTGAAGCTGGTTCAAACACTTCAATGACACAATGGGACTAATCTCAAGGTGTGGGACCTTGAAAATGAGATCAGACCTCCAAAGAAGGCTAGTTCCTCTTTCTGAGCTTAAGGCTTAGAGAAATAAACTGAAATATAGTGCTACTGCTTGCAGGGGAAAAGGGGTAAGAAGGATTGTTGAATTAAAAGGGGGTGATGCACCAAATTAGGAATGTTCAGCTGCAACTAACTTAGCACAGTAATCATCTCAAAACTGAGGGAAACTCACATAGACTCGTATCAATTTGAACAGAGGTCAGAACAAAAAAAAAGGAAGATAGGAAAGGGACCATTTTATCCACAATACACAGCTCACATTAATCAAAAGAGTAGACACAGTGCTAGAATGATGAGAGAGGCAAAATATCACTTTGTATTGATTATAGAGGCCAAATAGCCATTACAAAAGAGAGAATAATGCAAAGAAGTTAGACACAAATTAACCAATTACATTAATTGGTGAAAAAAAATAGAGACGTGAGAGGCTCAACAGAAGAGCACGATCCATCAAATCTAGTTAGTTTGTGTAATTGCATTATAGAGGTCTGGTCACAAGAATTCTCAACCTGTACAATGGCCTAGAAGAACAGATAACAACAATACATTACAATTTGATGTATATATAACAATTTTTAGCACTCTGTAATAGTGGCGCTAGAAGCTAGTCAATCAACCAGGACAACCCATGCTTTCATTTAATTCTTGCTCAGAAATCTCCTGCAAACTAGGATGAAACCCATGCCACTGACGGGCCTACAATTCTACAAAATAGATCACTTGCACGAATGGATGGCAGATGCATTCAAGAGGGAATGTAAAAAGTCATGTTTTGTCTCTAAAAGTCCACTTTATAATTGTATTTATACTCCAGCATTAAAGATTTTCACTATTTTACCTGCTTGCAACTACCTTCATCCTGTGGAATTGAAGAGTTTCACTATTTCAGCTACCTCTGATCAGCCCTAGACTACAGAATTTTAATGCTGGTACCTCTCCCTAAGAAAATGGCGTGATTTAGGGAGAGGCAAGCTTTTACAACACTTTAACATGTTGTGGCTTTTTACTCTTTATGGCACCTCAACCTAGGTTGGATTCTGCATTATGTCGCTTGATGGAGAAAACCACATCCTTAGAACCATCAGGTTCTATTTTCATCCCATTCTGCCTTGTCAGCGAAATCTTGGTTCTATTTCACCTTATCGGCAAATTTGCCCTCAGTCAGCAAACTTTCATTTTTTAGAACTTGTTTCTGGTTCTTTTTTGTCTTATCGACAAAACTCAAATTTTGTGAACTATTCTTACCATCCTTTTACCTTATCAGCAAAATGTCCCTTTCTTGAACCATCCTCCTTGGCCAGCTTTTGCTTCACTTTGCCTTCTATTGGCAAAATCACTGTCTTTTGAACCCTAGAAACTTCTCTCTAATTTGCCATTATTGGCAAAATCGGCCCTTCCTGAATTCTACTTCCTTATCAACAAAATGTTATCTTGCCGAACCACTTTGATTTTCTCTTATTTTGCCTTGTCGACAAAAGTTGCTTTTTATGTACCAAGCCTCTAGTGCCTTTTATCTTCATTTTGCCTTGTCAGCAAAAGTGGCCCATGCCGAACCAAACTTACTTTTGCCTTGTCGAAAAAATCTCAATCTTATGAACCATTTTTGGCTTGTTTTTTGCCTTGTTGGCAAAAAGCCATCTTTACAAACCTTGGCCTCTTTATCGGCTTTTCATCCTATCGACAAACTTGAGAAATTTTGAACTAGCTGATGAGTTCCCCCTTAGCCGATTTGTCAACATGCCTTTCCCTTAGCCATTTTTTGCCTTGTCAGCGAATTCTTCAACTTTTAAACTGGGTTTGCCTTAGCCAATGTTTCACCTTTATCGATGAAATTGCTTTATCTTGAAATTTGCCAATTTTAGCCCTATCGGCGAAAGTTACATCTGTTGAACCTTGCCTTAGGGCCCACTTTCTCCACTATGCTTTTTGCCTTATCGGCAAACTTGTGTTGGCAAAACTTGCATTTTCTGAACCAACCATGCCTTAGTCAAATCATTGCAAGCTCCCCACTTTGTCGGGAAAACTTCATTTTCTGAAACCATTTCCTTCCTTCCTTTTGCCCAATCGGTGAACCTCCACTCATCCAAACTAAATCATTAGTTTGGTCCCCCACCAATTTCCTGACAAAAGGAAATCCTCTTTCCATGCCTTAGCCAAATTTGTGTTCCCAATTTTTCCTTATCAACAAAGTCATCAAATCATGAACCATGCTTATCTTATCAGCAAAATGTTACCTTGTCGACCCACTCGCTTGGCTGATGCATTCCCTTAGCTGAATTCTTCTATCGGTGAAGTTTAACTTTGCTAAACCACCATGCTTATGTCTTTCCTGTCGGGGATCCTCCTTGTCAACAAACCATAGGATTTTGAAACTCATGAAGAGTTCAAACTTTTAGCATTTTACCGATAAGACAATGTGTTCCCTTTGCTCTACCTTAGCCACTTTTGATGAAGCTCACCCTTTGCCTTGTCGGTGAATCGTCGAATTGGCGAACTGCTGAAAAAGTGAACTCTTGAAGAGTTCATAAAAAATGAAATTTGCCGACAAAGGGGAGAACTTCCTCTCTGACTTAGCCAATTTTTTAAGTTTTTCTGCCTTAGTTTAGGAACCTAAACTTTTTCTGATAAAGGCCAAAAGGGGGTCAAAAACTAAGACAATGGCCTAGACTTTTCTGGGTTTTCTGAGAGGATTCTCCACATGAAAATTTGGGGATTTTTACAAGGGAATTCACTGAAATTTAAAGGGTTTTAGGTTCTACCTACTTCTATTTAGACTATCTCTAATCAAATCTTTCTGATAGGAGGGAAAACTAGAATATTTTGGGCTAGGAAAAATATGACAACATTTTGGTGACTTTGCAGGGGTTTTTGCCTACTAAACATAGGGATCAAACTGCCTTATATAGTTGATTGGGCATAGGGTCAAAAGAAAACAACCTCATGACCAAACCAAACTGAAAAATCCCTCCCAAAAACAAGAAAAGCACAACAACAAGGCAAGCATTCTCCTAATGAGAAGCTGCCTATGCAATAGCACTTAGGGGAAAGGAAACCTAAAACAAAAAGAAAATCTACTCTAAATATTTACAAGGATCTCAAAACCAAACTCAGAAGTATGGTTTGAGATGAATCCCATTCACTGGGATCAGAAATTCCTCACTAGTCAGTTTGGAGAGTTGGAAAGCATTGGCCTGCTTGAAATTGGTGATAATGTAGGGGCCACTCCATATAGCATCAAATTTAGAATGTCTTCCTACATTGGCCCTATATTCATCCCATTTCAGCACCAAATCTCCCTCTTGGAAGACTCTATCAGTTGATTTTCTGTCAAAATTCCTCTTGACCTGTTCTTGATGTGCTTCAAGGGTTTTCATGGCAGCACTCCTCTTCTCTTCGAGCTCCATCAGCTCAGCAAATCTGACTATCATGGCATCATTTTCAAGCAACTCCATCTGCTGGGCTAGCTCCAAGGATGGTAACTCTGATGATAATGGAAGCCTTGCTTCCTTCCCATATACTAGCATGAAGGGAGAATTGCCAATTGCCCTCTTGGGAGTGATCTGATCAGCCCAGAGAGTTGTCTTCAACTTGGCATGCCAAGTTCTCTAATTGTCATCTACTATCATCTTGATGATTCTGATCAGATTTTTGTTTGTGGACTCAGCCAGGCCATTCCCTTGGGGGTAGTAGTTGGATGATGTTTTTAAATAATTACATAGTTTAATGCCCATTCACTAATTTTCGTGCCTATAAAGGCCTTAGCATTATCAAAAATAATAGTGAATGGAACACCAAACCTGGTAACTATACCTTCAAGAAAATCTAAGATGGAGGCCCCTATGGCATCCTTCAATGCAACTACCTCTGTCCATCTTGTAAAATAATCTGTGGCTGTTAGAATCCACTTGTGACCAGCAGTGGATGGTGGATTAATCATCCCAATGAAGTCTAAACCCCATTGGGAAAATGGTTGTTCAGTTCCATGCTTAGAATACACAGGTAGATCATCAAGATACACCAGAATAATATCATTAATTAGGCCTTTGAAGGCCAAGTCTATTGCCCTCTGAAAAGTATCTCTAGTGTTTGTCAACCTAAAAGACATTTTTTGGTAAGCCAAGGTACCCCATTTAGTGGTAAAGGTTGTTTTATACTAGTCTGATTCTTTTACAAGAATCTGATTGTAGCCTAAATAACCATCTAGGAGTGAAAACCTTTCAACTACTACTACTGTTTGTAGGATTTGTTCCATGGAGAGAAGTGGGTAGTGGTATTTAAGGGAGACTCTATTCAAGTCTTTAAAGTCCACACATAGTCTTATTTCCCCATTCTTCGTCCTAACTGGAACTAAATTTTCCACCCAAGAGGAATGTTTGATGGGATAAATAATCTTTACCTCTATGAGTTTGGATAACTCTTTTCTCATTAGTGGCTCTATTTTGGGGTTGATGGGCCTTTACTTTTGGTAGACAGATTTTGCATTGGGCTCCAATTCAGTGGTATGTTGGATTAATCCAAGATCAAAGCATTTCAAATCTTGATAATCCCAAGCAATTAAATCATTAAATGCATTGCAAAGCTCAATAAAACCTTGCCTTTGATCTTGGTTACATACCTTGCCATGCTTGAGAAATCTTCCCTGTGCAATTTCTACCTCTTCATAATCCTCTTTTTTGACAATCATATTCATCTTTTCTTTCTTTGGCTGATCATCTATGCCAAATATGCTCTCTAAGGTGATTAGTCCCCTAGGCAGCTTGTTGGTCTTTAGCTGTATTATCTAGTCGCCATACTGTTCTTGCAATATTGAATGGTTCTTGGCAGCATACTCTGCCTCATCTTGTAAAAAATTCACAATTTGCTAGTCATTTGCAAATACTTGTCATCTTATGATGTTATCAGGTACAATAGGCCTAACAACAACCTTTACATGTTGATATGAATTCTATTTGACATTATGAGGAATGTCAAACTATGCACCAACTATGGCCAGTCTATTAGCATCCTTGTTTTTTCACTTGGGAACTGCCTAAATGTTGAATGTGACAAAATCTTCAATCAAGTCCCAGACCCTATGTTTGTATGACTTCAGCAAGTCATTCTTTGAAGCACTTAGTTTTTTTATTTAGTGGACAACCAACTTGCTATCACCAAATACCTGCAAAACTTTTATTCCTCTTTTTTGAGCCAGTTGTATGCCCTGAATCAAGGCTTCATACTTAGCTACATTGTTAATACATCTGAACTGCACTCTGAATGAAGAGAAATAATTTTCCTTTTGGGGTGAAATCACTACAACCCCAGCACCAGCTCCATTTCTGCTTCTAGAGCCATCAAAATACATTTGCCACATCCCACTTGGATCTGTCGCTATCTTTTCAATGTTGGGAATGAAGGCATCTTCCTCATGGATACAATAAGTACCCAGCCATGTTTCCTCTACATGAGTATGGGTGTAAAACTAGAAACAATCCACCCACTCATTGAGTAATATGTCAGGGATCTCTTCCACTGGAGTGGCAGCGTCATGTCTATTGCTACTGTCATCCTCTAACTCATGGATTGTACAATTCATATTGGTGAGATTAGGGGACTAGGGCTCTATGTGGTCATTGGCAATAGGCTTGGCTTTGATGGTTACTTTGGTGCCATACCTAGTTCTAAATAGCA
Organism: Cunninghamia lanceolata; assembly: GCA_027924645.1. Classification (NCBI taxonomy): domain Eukaryota; kingdom Viridiplantae; phylum Streptophyta; class Pinopsida; order Cupressales; family Cupressaceae; genus Cunninghamia; species Cunninghamia lanceolata. The sequence continues at coordinate 832,531 of BSBN01001028.1, forward strand.
TGTGGGACAAATCAGAAGATAGGTACCCACCTATCTTGGCTATGAAATCTCTAGATAGGCATATGCCAAAGTAGGTTGGGAGATCAATGACAGAGATGTCTTGGGAAACAGAGCAACCAGGGAATGCATGCAAAGTGAGTTTTAAATCTTTTATAACACCCACTATATTAACAGCAATACCATCCAATTGCACTACCCCTTTGTTCACATGCTCATAATCTATACCCAACTTGTCAGTTATGTTTTTAGGCATGACAAAGGTACCCTTCCTAGAGTCTATCATGCAATTGTGTAACAACTTGTCACCAATGATTAAAGAAACATAGAATGGAGGGGGCTTACTAGTTTTTCATGTGCTTGACTCCTCCTTTTCTGGCTAGCATAGGTTCATTGGGATGGTGCCCTTTTCTTTTGTTGCCTCTACAACAGGTTGGTTGAAGCTTGTCAAACCTTCCTTCAATAAATCTCTTTGCATTGAGATTAGTAGAGTGTCCCACATTATGACGTTTATATTGGTCCTTTTCATCTAATCAACAATGTTAAAGGGGATCTGATTTCCCTTCAGTCATGCTTTAGGAATGAGGGTCAAGTCTTGCTTGCACGTCATCCTGATTTTGTTGCTCGACCCCTATCTACTGGAGCGGCACTAAACTCGCTTGCCTAGCAAAATGATTTGTTTGTTCTGAATTTAGCCATCCAGCAGGATGACCTGTCTGTTGTAGCAGAATATTGGATGCTGCCCCTGTCATCCGTCCTAATCTTGCAGCCATTTTGGATGCATGAACAGAGGGCATCTGTTGTAGCAGCACTACAAGTGTTGAGGCATCCTCAATTGCTCTTCTTTTGGCCCTTATGTTGAATACTATTGGACCAGCACCTTGATTAAGACCACAATAGTCATCAAGGGTCCAATTCATCAAGGTAGCATTATTTTGCATTTGCCCTTGGTCCCCAGCCACTCCCTGATTGATGTTAACTTGTTGCTCTGAATTTGTTAGTTGTTCTTGCACTGTCAAAGCATGACTAAACTATCCACTTTGGCATAAATTTTGATCATGTGGCTAATTACATGGATAACACCAGTCATTATCTTGGGCCAAGTTGTTTTGTATGGGAACAAGAGGCCTAGATGTATTAGTAGCATTTGGATGCACAACATTTAATGGTCTGATGTAGCTAGGTTGATTTTGCCTCTGTGCATTACCTTGATAATATGGTCTATTCTACTGGTAATTCTAGTTGAATGGCTTATGTGTCTGATTAGCTGACTGATATGGCTTGTTCTGTTATGTAGGCTATCTTCTTGCCAATACCAACTCATGGCTTATTTTCCTAATCAAAGCATCCCTCTCATCTTCCTTTTCCACTGCAAGTGTAATTAGAGGAGCAACAGGGGTAACTGTGGTAGGAATTGGAGCCACAGTGGACTGGATAACATGAACCTTTGGAAATATAGGCATTGGTGGTCTTGGGTGATTTTTCCAGCCTGAATCAGGCAATTTTTTGCCCTAATTGTTGTATCATATGCATCTGGCAGCACTGTCCCTCCTATGGACTAAATCATGACAGCAATGTTAGGATTCAAGGATTTCAAATAGTAGATAAATGTTGTATTCAGGGAGGGCTTCACTAACAATGGGATTCTATCCCATATCTTTTGGAACCTATAATTCAAGTCTAACATATATTCATGGGGTGCTCTCTTGATTGGAGCTAATTGTTCCATTAGTAATAGGTGGTCACTTCTATCTTCAAAATGCTGGCACAACTTAGTGCCTAGATCATCCCAGTTGTGGATGGAATTTTCTTGGAGACCTTTATACCACTACAGGGATTTTCCCTTGAAAGAAGAGGCCAAGAGTCTTACTGCCACGTTGTCAACAGTGACATTGTGGACAGAACAGATGCTGGCTATATCTTGGATATGCTCAGCTGGGGTGGTAGAATTTTCTCCAGTAAATAATGGGATAGCCTTTAAGGCTGAGATGGGGATATCATCGTATTGAGCTAGGTCCAATGGGCTACTTTCATTAAAAGTAACAAATGGAATATTCCTCGCCATATTGGGAATGTTCAAGTTAATTATGGGTATGTGTAGGGTTCTTCCTGAGTACTGAAACCTAACTTGGAAATTGACTAGAGGGGAGTGGACTGGGATCTTGATAGAGATGGTTCTGCACTCCTATTTTCCCTCACAGGTGATCTAGATAACCTCCTTCTTCTTCTAGATTTAGTAAAAGAAAGTTCTCTGAATTGGAAATTACCTCTAGAAGATGCTCTTATCTGCACTCTAGGCATGAAATGTTCACTTGATGTAGGTACTAGATCAGCAGAGTCCCCAGGTGCTTGAATGCTTCCACAATAGCAAATAAAACTGAAAAAAAGCACTGAATTCTCAGCTTAGCTCCTACTCAAAGCGGAGGGTCCACCGAGCATGCCAAAAACTATTGTCATGTGAAATTGCACCCTGTTTGAAGCTGGTTCAAACACTTCAATGACACAATGGGATTAATCTCAAGGTGTGGGACCTGCAAATGAGATCAGACCTCTAGAGAAGGCCGGTTCCTCTTTCTGAGCTTAAGGCTCAGAGAAATAAACTAAAATCTAGTGCTACTGCTTGCAGGGGAAAGGGGTAAGAAGGATTATTGAATTAAAAGGAGGTGATGCACTAGATTAGGAATGTTCAGTTGCAACTGACTCAACATAGTAATAATCTCAAACTAAGGGAAACTCACACAGACTTGTATCAGTTCGAACAGAGGTCAGAATAAAAAAATGAAGACATAAAAGGGACCATTTTATCCACAATACATAGCTCACATTAATCAAAAGAGTAGACATAGTGCTAGAATGATGAGAGAGGCAAAATATCAGTTTTTATTGATTATAGAGGCCAAATAGCCATTACAAAAGTGGGAATAATGTAGAGAAGTCAAACACGGATTAACCAATTACATTCATTAGTGAACAAAACTATAGACATAAGAGGCTCAATAAAAGAGCACAGTCCATCAAATCCAGTTAGTTCGTGTAATTGTATTACAGAGGTCTGGTCACATGAATTCTCAACCTATATAATGGCCCAGAAGAACAGCTAACAACAATACATTACAATTTGAAGTATATATAACAATTTTTAGCACTTTGTAATAATGGTATTGGAAGCTGGTCAATCGACTAGGACAGCCCATGCTTTCATTTAATTTTTGCTCAGAAATCCCCTTCAAACTGGGACAGAACTCGTGCCTCTGAAGGGCCTGCAATTCTGCAAAATAGATTAGTTACATGAATGGATGCTAGGCGCATTCAAGAGGGAATGCAGAAAGTCCTATTTTGTCCCTGAAAATCTACTTTGTAACTGCATTTGTACTCCAGCATTGAAGATTTTCATTGTTTTACCTGCCTACTTCGTCCTGTGGAATTAAAGAGTTTTACTATTTCAACTACCTTTATTCAGCCCTAGCCTACAGAATTTTAAGGCTGGTACCTCTCCCTGAGAAAATGGCGTGATTTAGGGAGAGGCAAGGTTTTACAACACTTTAACGTGTTGTGGCTCTATACTCTTTATGGCACCTCAACCTGGGTTGGATTTTGCCTTATGTTGCTTGATGCAGAAAACCACATCCTTAGAACCATCGGGTTCTATTTTCATCCCATTTCGTCTTGTCAGCGAAATCTTGGTTCTGTTTTGCCTTATCGGCAAATTTTCCCTCAATTGGCAAACTTTCATTTTTTAGAACTTGTTTTTGGCTCTTTTTTGCCTTATCGACAAAACTCAAATTTTGTAAACTATTTTTACCATCCTTTTGCCTTATCGGCAAAATGTCCCTTTCTTTAACCATCCTCCTTCGCCGACTTTCACTTCACTTTGCCTTTTATCAGCAAAATCACTGTGTTTTGAACCCTAGAAACTTCTCTCTAATTCATCTTTATCAGCGAAATTGGCCCTTCTTGAATTCTACTACCTTATCGACAAAATGTTATCTTGTCGAACCACTTTGCTTTTTGTCTTATTTTGCCTTGTTGGCAAAAATTGTTTTTTATGAACCAAGCATCTAGCACCTTTTATCTTCATTTTGCCTTATCGGCAAAAGTGGCCCATGCAGAACCAAACTTACTTTTGCCTTGTCGCCAAAATCTCAATCTTATGAACCATTTTTGGCTTGCTTTTTGCCTTATCAACAAAAAGCCATCTTCACGAACCTTGGCCTCTTTATTGGCTTTTCGCCCTATCGGTGAACTTGAGAAATTTTGAACTAACCAATGAATTCCCCCTTAGTCAATTTTCTGGCATGCCTTTCCCTTAGCCATTTTTCGCCTTGTTGACGAATTCTCCAACTTTTGAATCGGGCTTGCCTTAGCCGATTTTTTGCCTTTATCGATGAAATTGCTTTATCTTAAACTTCGCCAACTTTAGCCCTATCGGTGAAAGTTACATCTGCTGAACCTTGCCTTAGGGCCCACTCTCTCCACTAGGCTTTTTGCCTTATTGACAAACCTGTGTCAGCAAAACCTGCATTTTCTGAACCAACCATGCCTTAGTCAAATCTGTTGGGATAAGTTGCCATTAACTTGCAATCCTAACAATTCATGTGTCTCCAAAGTTCTTGGAATGTGTTCTCTAACTTATTAAGACTTTGAGAGATTAATTATTTATTAATTACATCTCTTTGACTTTTGCAATTAAGTTCTAAATGGATAATGTCAAACTTGGGCGCCCATTTTGAGATGGGAGCCATGAAGACCTTGTTGACTTCTCATAAGTCTTAAAATAGAGTTTGATAACTCCTAGTGAGTTGGAGTTAGACTTGGCTCTTATTTTTAGACTTGGAGTTGTGCATTTTTATGTACATGAGTGGATAATGTTGAGACACCTTGCATGGATATAACGTTGAGGTTAACTACAGTGTTAGAGATGCATGAATTAGATATTGCTTGCATGTTGTCAGAATAGCTTGTATGACCTTGCATGTTGTTGCATGTCATTCCTATGGACTTGTATGACCTTGCATGTTCTTGCATGTCAGTTATATGACCTTGCGTGTAGTTGCATGTCAGTTTTGTGAGATTACTTGTGGAACACTCCAACTCTAGAAACTTGCAAGATGGTACATCTTAGTGATTCAGGAAATGGGTATCAGTTGCATTTTGTTGAAAATACTTGCATGTCAGTTTTAAGATATTACTTGCAGGACACTCCAACTCCTGAAAGTTACAGGATGGTACATCTTAGTATTTCAGGTAATGGGTATCAGTTGCATGTTGGATCTAGTGTTTGCATGTCACTTGCATGTATAGAACAAGATATTTGAGAATAACCTTGGGGACATCAATCTTGCATGTTGTTTGCATGATTTTGATGTGTATTTGATCACTTCAGTTATCAGAAACTCATTGAGCAAGTATGGATGCCTAAATGGAGGAGTTTTTGATGTTGCTTTTATTTGGTGATAAGTTTGATGTTGGGACAGCTATATTTAGCCATCTTGGGCACCCACATCATGGAGGGACAATTAACTTAGTGTGTGGACTTTGTTTGAGTTCAGTCCTCTCAATTTAAGTGAGCTTAATTTTTGCATGAGCTTTGGAAGCTATGTTATCAATTGTAATTGATTATATTTTGAGTTTCAAGCTTTTGGATTTAGAAGTTGTTGAATTAAAAGAGAGTTGTTGATTTAATTGAAAACCCCATACATTTTCCAAAGAGTTGATTTGAGGAAAAAATACTTAGAAGAAAAAAAAAGCAAGAAGCTTTTTGTGAAGTGCATCAAGAACTTAGAGAAATTTCAAGTATTAAATGTAATCCTTTTCAAAGAGATTTAATACAAGCAGGAAACATCTTTGGGTGTGGAGTTTTTTCCCGAAAGGGTTTCTCCATGTAAATACTTTGTAAGCTTCTTCTCTTCTATTCGCTTCTCTTCTACATTGGATTGAATGTGCAAATCATTTGTTCATTAATTGTTACTGATTAATCTTTATTTCAGCTTTGCATACACAAAATTTTAAAGTTTATAGCAGCAGTTCTACCTTCATTTTCAACATTTGGTATCAGAGCTAACGGTTGTGGAGAGTGAGGGATGCCTTTCTCTCAAAGTTTTGAAGGTTTTTTGGCTACAGTGGGAGCTTTGTTTTGTTATTTTTTGCAAATCTAGGAAGAAGATTGTATACAATGGGTTCTACCTCTCGTATGGATGTTGAGAAATTCAATGGATCAGGCTACGAGATGTGGAAATTAAAAATGGAAGATCTCTTGGAAGAAAGAGAACAATGGGTTGATGTTGAAAATGAAAATAATCCCCCTACAACTACGAAAGATGAAGATTGGTTGAAACTTGATAAAAAGGCATGAGGAACCACAAGGTTGTGCCTTGCAGATGTTGTTCTCTTGAATGTTTCTACTAAAGCTATTGCATACAAGCTATGGAAGAGGATAGGTGATATTTATCAAACCAAAAGTTTAACTAACAAGTTATATCTCAAAAGACAGTTGTATTCATTAAAAATGAAGAATGGAGATTATGTTGCAAACCATTTGAATGCATTTAATTTGATCATAAGTCAACTTGCATATGTAGATGTTAAGCTAGAAGAAGAGGATAAATGTATCTTATTATTATGTTCTTTACTAGAATCTTGGGAAAATCTAATTGTTGCTATCAGTGGTGGTGGTATAGATCCAAAGATGGATAGTCTCATTGCTACACTTCTTTCAGAAGAAATGAGAAGAAAATCCAAAAATGATGGATCCAAAGATGCTTTACATGTAAGGGGTAGGACAAAGGAAAAGACACCCAACTGGGATAAGAACAAGGGTAAGTCTAAAGGTCGTTCTAAAACCCCATCTGGTAAGAGCAAGGTAAAATGTTGGAACTGTGACAAATGGGGACATGTGAAGAAAGATTGTAAGAGCAAGAAAAAGAGCTCAGATTCTTCCACTGAAAACTCCTTAGAGGATGGTGACAATGATGCATTAATTATTTCATCTAACACAGTAAGTAATGATGCTTGGCTTATTGATTCAGGTTGCTCCTACCATATGACTCCCAACAAGGAGTGGTTCTCAAAATATTTAGCATATGATGGAGGTGAAGTTTTCCTTGGTGACAATAGTACAAAACAGACAATTGGCAAGGGAAAGGTAAAGTTGTATTTCAGTGATAGAAGGGTTAAAACCCTTCATGATGTTTTGCATATTTCAGGACTAGCAAGAAACTTACTTTTTGTATCAAAGTTAAATGATTCTGGAATGAATGCGACATTTGACAAGTCTGGTTGCAGGTTGGTGAGAGGGAATTGGGTGGTTGCTAAAGGATCTCAGATGTAACCTTGTTTAGATTAAATGCATCTAGTTTGAATAATTCAGCCAATGTAACAGACACTAAAAAACACTTGTATGTTGTGGCACCATAGATTGGGTCACATCAGTGAAAAAGGTCTTAGGACCATTAATAAAAAATTGGTTGATGGTATTTTAGATTATTCTATTGGCAAAAATGATTTCTGGGAGCATTGTGTGTTTGGAAAACAAAGTAGATCTTGATTTCCTAGTGGAACAAATAATGCAAAGAGTTTATTAGAGACTATACATTCAAATGTTTTTAGACCTGTGGATGTTGAATCTTTTGCAAAATCTCAATATTATGTCACATTCATTGATGATGTATCAAGATACACTTGGATTTATTTTATGAATGCAAAATCTGAAGTTTTCACTAAGTTTAAAGAATTTAAGGCCTTAGTTGAGAAGCAAACAGATTGTAAAATAAGGGTGTTGAGATCAGATAATGGAGGTGAATATTGTTCAAAGGAATTTGATGAATTTTGTAAGCATGTAGGTATTGTGAGACTGAAAACAACACCTTATACACCCCAACAAAATGGGGTAGCAGAAAGAATAAACCGAACCTTAATGGAAAGAGCTAGGAGCATGTTAAGCAATGCTAAGCTAGATCAGTGTTTTTGGGCTGAGGCTGTAAGTACTTCTTGTTGTTTAATCAATAGATCTCCTTGCTCTATTATTGATTATAAGACTCCTTATGAAATGTGGTTAAAAAGAAAACCTTTTGTTTCACATTTAAGGAAATTTGATTGTGAGGCTTTTGTTCATGTGCCTAAAGAGAAAAGAACTAAACTGGATCCAAAAGCTCAAAAATGTATATTTGTAGGTTATGGTGAGAATGTAAAAGGTTGCAAACTCTGGAACCCTCTAACCAACAAAATGATTTTATCAAGAGATGTTATTTTTAGAGAGTTTAGAGCTTATAAAGGTGAGGAACAACCAAAGGAACAAGAAAAAGGAAAAATAGTGCATTTTGAAACAATTACAAATAAGCAAGAAAATGCACATGTTGAAGAACAACTAGGTGGGTTTTGGGAATGGAGAAGAAGAGAGTTCAGGATGTTTAGATAATGATGTTCAGGATGAGCATATAGAGGAACATACAGAGCCTCTTACTCCTACTGTAAGAAAATATACAAGGCAACGGAATCCAATTGACAGGTATAGCCCTCCTGATTTTTGTTGTATATTTGTTTTATTATGTACTAACGATGAACCTAGATCTTTCAAGGAGGATCTTTCTTCAGAAGAAAGTGAGTCTTGGTTGCAAGCTATGCATGAGGAAATGAATTCCATGGACACTTGTGACACTTGGGATCTTGTGCATTTGCCCAAAGGAAGAAAGCCCATTGGTTGTAAGTGGGTTTATAAAAAGAAACTTGGTGTAGATGGTAATCTAGAAAGGTACAAGGCTAGATTGGTAGCCAAGGGTTACTCCCAGAGAGAGGGTGTTGATTTTAATGAAATTTTCTCTTCATTTGCTAAATTAACTTCTATTAGATTCCTTTTGTCTATTGCTGCAAATTTTGATTTTGAGATAGAGCAAATAGATGTTAAAACTGCTTTCTTGCATGGGGATCTTGAAGAGGAGATTTATATGAGGCAACCTAATGGTTTTGTTGTTAAAGGGAAGGAAGACTTGGTTTTCAAATTGAAAAGATCTTTGTATGGTTTGAAACAGTCACCTAGAATGTGGTATCAAAAGTTTGATGCTTTTGCATTAAAAGTTGGTTTTGTTAGAAGTGAAGAAGATCATTGTGTTTATCTTAAGATTATTGATGATCAGGTTCTAATCATTGTCTTGTATGTTGATGACATGTTGTTTATTGGGAACAACAAGGAAATGATTAGAGAGCTTAAAACTTGACTTTGTAAATCTTTTGATATGAAGGACTTAGGGGCTGCAAAATACATTCTTGGAATGGAGATCAACAGAGATCGTGTTCACAGAAAACTATGGTTAAGTCAGAGTAAGTATGTTGATACAATTTTGCAAAGATTTAATATGCATGATTGCAAACCAGTTAGCATTCCTTTTCCTGTTAGTACTAGGCTGAAATTAGACATGTGTCCTACCACTGATGATGCTTTTGAAGAGATGTCTAATATTCCTTATGCTAGTGTTGTCGGTAGTTTAATGTATGCAATGGTTTGCACTAGACCAAATATTGCACAAGCAGTGGGAGTTTTAAGCAAGTTTATGTCTAACCCTGGTAAAGAACATTGAAATCATGTTAAGAGGGTGTTTAGATACTTGCGAGGAACTTTTGATTATTGTTTGGTTTATCATGGTACTGATAGTGTTGACAGATCATTGGACATACAGGGTTTTGTTGATTCTGATTGGGTAGGTGACTTGGATAGTCGAAGGTCCACAAGTGGCTATGTGTTTACTTTGTTTGGAGCTGCAGTAAGTTGGATGAGTAAGAGGAAACCCACAGTTTCTTTGTCTACTACAGAAGCAGAGTATATGGCTGCTACACATGCCTCCAAAGAGGTAGTTTGGTTAAAGAGACTTGGGAAATGTATTGGTTTTGATTGTAAGACAGTAAGACTTAATTGTGACAGTCAGAGTTCTATTTGTTTAGCCAAAAATCTTATGTATCATGCTCGTACTAAGCATGTTGATGTTCAGTATCACTTTGTGAGAGAAATGGTTGAGAATGGTAAGGTTTTGATTGAAAAAGTTGACACTTTGATTAATGCTGCAGATTATCTTATGAAGCCAGTTACTACAGATAAGTTCTCTTGGTGTAGGAAGGCCATTGGCCTTGATCACTGTACTTGATTTAGAGTTTGAATTATTAGAGTTATTGCAATGTATAATGTCAAGTGGGAGAATGTTGAGATAAGTTGCCATTAACTTGCAATCCTAACCAATTCATGTGTCTCCAAAGTTCTTGGAATATGTTCCCCAACACATTAAGACTTTGAAAGATTAATTATTTATTAATTACATCACTTTGACTTTTGCAATTAAGTTCTAGATGGATAATGTCAAACTTGGGTGCCCACTTTGAGATGGGAGCCATGAAGACCTTGTTGACTTTTCCTAAGTCTTAAAATAGAGTTTGATAACTCCTAGTGAGTGGGAGTTAGACTTGGGTCTTATTTTTAGACTTTGGAGTTGTGCATTTTTATGTACATGAGTGGATAATGTTGAGACACCTTGCATGGATATAATGTTGGAGTTAACTACAGTGTTAGAGATGAAAGAATTGGATATTGCTTGCATGTGGTCAGAATAGCTTGTATGACCTTGCATGTTGTTGCATGTCACTTGCATGAGCTTGCATGTTGTTGCATGTCACTTGCATGTGCTTGCATGTTGTTGCATGTCATTCCTATGGACTTGTATGACCTTGCATGTTATTGCATGTCAGTTATATGACCTTGCATGTAGTTGCATGTCAATTTTGTGAGATTACTTGCAGAACACTCCAACTCCAGAAACTTCCAGGATGGTACATCTCAGTGATTCAAGAAATGGGTATCAGTTGCATGTTGTTGAAAATGCTTGCATGTTAGTTTTAAGATATTACTTCCAGGACACTCCAACTCTTGAAAGTTGCAGGATGGTACATCTCAGTATTTCAGGTAATGGGTATCAATTACATGTTGGATCCGATGTTTGCATGTCACTTGCATGTACAGAACAAGATATTTCATAATAACATTGGGGACATCAATCTTGCATGTTGTTTGCATGATTTTGATGTGTATTTGATCACTTTAGTTATCAGAAACTCATTGGGCAAGTATGGATGCCTAAATGGAGGAGTTTTTGATGTTGCTTTTATTTGGTGATAAGTTTGATGTTGGGACAACTATATTTAGCCATCTTTGGGGCCCACATCATGGAGGGACAGTTAACTTAGTGTTTGGACTTTGTTTGAGTTCAGTCTTCTCAATTTAAGTGAGCTTGATTTTTGCATGAGCTTTGGAAGCTATGTTATCAATTGTAATTGATTATATTTTGAGTTTCAAGCTTTTGGATTTAGAAGTTGTTGAATTAAAAGAGGGTTATTGATTTAATTGAAAACCCCATACATTTTCCAGAGAGTTGGTTTAAGGAAAAAAGACTTAGAAGAAAAAAAAAGCAAGAAGCTTTTTGTGAAGTGCATCAAGGACTTAGAGAAATTTCAAGTATTAAATGTAATCCTTTTCAAAGAGATTTAATACAAGCAAGAAACATCTTTGGGTGTGGAGTTTTTTTCCCGAAAGGGTTTCTCCACGTAAATACTTTGCAAGCTTCTTCTGTTCTATTCTCTTCTCTTCTACATTTGTGCAAATCATTTGTTCATTAATTGTTACAGATTAATCTTTATTTCAGCTTTGCATACACAAAATTTTAAAGTTTATAGTAGTAGTTCTACCTTCATTTTCAACAAAATCATTGCAAGCTCCCCCCTTTGTCGAGAAAACTTCATTTTCTGGAATCATTTCCTTCCTTCCTTTTGCCCTATCAGTGAACCTCCACTCATCTAAACTAAATCATTAGTTCAATCCCCCACCAATTTCCTGACAAAGGGAAACCCTCTTTCCATGCCTTAGCCAAATTTGTGTTCCCAATTTTGCCTTATCAGCAAAATCTTACCTTGCTGACCCACTAGCTTGGCCGATGCATTACCTTAGTCAAATCCTTCTATTGGCAAAGTTTAACTTTGCCGAACCACCATGCTTACGTCTTGCCTATCGTTGATCCGCCTTGTAAGCAAACCACAAGATTTCATAATTCATGAAGAGTTCAAACTTTTAGCATTTTGCCTATAAGGCAATGTGTTCCCTTTGCTCTGCCTTAGCCACTTTTGATGAAGCTCGCCCTTCGCCTTGTCACCGAATTAGTGAACCGCTGAAAAAGTGAACTCTTGAAGAGTTCATAAAAAATGAAATTTACTGACAAAGGGGAGAACTTCCTCTCTAACTTATTTTTTAAGTCTTTTTTCCTTAGTTCAGGAACCTGAACTTTTGTCGATAAAGGCCAAAAGGGGGTCAAAAACTAAGACAATGGCCTAAATTTTTCTAGGTTTTTTGAGAGGATTCTCCACATGAAATTTTGGGGATTTTTGCAAGGGAATTCACTAAAATTTTAAGGGTTTTAGGTTTTGCCTCCTTTTATTTAGACTCTCTTTGATCGGATCTTTTTGATAGAAGGAGAGAAAACTGGAATATTTTGGGCTGGGCAAAATATGACAACAGATACCACGATATAATAATATGTCACATGAAATGTGTGCTAGGTCAACTCATAGCAACTAGTATAAGGGGGAAGGAAAGTTGGAAATTAAATGTTAACTTTTAAATTTTGTGGGTCATTTTCAAGCTACTTGGGATTGACCTAAGTGAATTTTCGCACATCCCTCATAAATGAACTTAAGGGATAAATAGTTGATTTCAAGGTGGGGAATGAATATATGGGAATTAGTGTTAATGGGGGTGAAATTGAGATGAATAGGGATTATAGCTATGGGATGGTGAGCCAAGACTAACATAAGAGTATGTCACTTGTTGATATGTTATTGCATTAAAACATTACCATCAAGGTCGGCACAAGATTAAATAGGAAATAACATGGGTATACTAATTTCACCATTACATTTTACCCCCACTTTGATGTGTGTGTGAATCTAACATAAGCATGCATTTCAAAGTATATGGGCATTCTCAACCAACATGAAAAGTAAATATTCACACACTCTTAAAGGATAATGTCTCTAAAAAGGACACAATGATTCTTCTTGTTAACTCCTGGGTATGAGCACTCCATCAAAACCTTGAAATAGGAAAAATCATGCAATGAGTAGCATCTATGGTCACCTGATCAAAATAAGCACAAACTACAAGTTGATTTAACTATCTACAAATATTAAGAAGAGGGAATTCTACCTATTTAGAAAGTGATATGAAAACTATGTGTGATGTGGAAATGTGATAAGGGTCTACATGTTTCATATATGCAATAAAGGCCCATGATGGCCCAAATTATTCATTAACATGCATATGTTTATTTCCATTTCCACTATTTTTGTTCCTACTTTCTATACTACTCTTATATGTGTTTTTTGTCATTCTTTATATTTTCCTCTTCTTGGCTATCTGGAGATGATGCAAAGTATTCAAATGTCTTATACCATTTTCATGTTGACCCAACCATAGCCAATACGATTATCATATATATTTATTGTCTTCCTACTCTCTTCTTCCCATCTCTTCCTTTTTGCTTGTTCTATTATACATATGGAGGATGATGACAATTCATACGATATATTATTATTTGATCCCTTTCTATACAAATCCCATGCATATAGATCCCTTAGCCTTCTATATTATACTCTTTTTACCTTTACTTGGTTTGTTATTATTGGATATATGGCACTCATGTAATCTTTTCTCTAGTTGTCTACCATTTCTTTGGGGCACACATATATATGCAACCATCTTCTTGTAGTAATAACTTTTTTCTTTTTTGCTTATTTTCATATAGGGGAACCTATTGGGACCTAGATTTTTAGGCTCCCAACTTGCATATTTTTGTGCCTAAATTCATCAAAGTGCCCTTTGAATATGCCCTTGTGTCTTTACCCTATTGATAGCCTTTGAAAATTTTGAAAAATCTAAAAAATGGTTAAGTATAATAACTTCGCCCTTTTCTAGCCTACGGGGAACAATTTCGGCGAGTTCCTGGTGACCAAGAACTTGCCTAAATTGTTCTTGGTTCTTCCCTAATCACCAACAAGGAAAATTTGGCTAAGGTGAAGGAGGATAAGTCACAAAAAAGAAATAGATGAGCAAATGAAGATTTCAACGAGTTCCTAGTTGGCAGGAACTTGCCAACAAAGAGGGAAAGGAGAATGAGAAAGAAGTTTTGGTGAGCTCCTGGTGACCAGGAACTCACCGAAAATGTTGCCAATGGGTCCTAGATCTCCACATTTACCTTGGTACTTTATTCCATGGAGGTTTGATGTTGACCTAGATATATCCCAATCACCCCATATCTTCTACAACATCTATTTGACTTCAAAAGTTCCGCACGATCCCTTCCCCCCTCGAATCTTCACAAAATTTCAAAAGGGCAAAAGGGTGAAATATTCAATGGTTTCAAAAGAGAAGGAATAAGCTAAGGCATCTAAATTTTTCAAATATTCCACTCACCCTCGTATTTCCACAAAAGCAAAAAAGAGCAAAAGAAAAAGTCACAGAAACTTTTGGTCAACTAGAGGCCTGTCGATAATGATCCAAACGAGCCTGCTACCTCTGACGCTCGCCATTAATGCACATATTTGATTGTTGGAGGTTGGTGAAATTAATTATAGTGGTTTGGGAAGCCCTAAAAATATTTTCCCACCCAAATGCTACAATAGGAAAATGCAATGATATATATGTGTGGATGGAGAAGTTAAAGTTGTTGGTTGTTGAACCAATTTTTTGGAGGTGTAGGAGATCGTGGTGATTTTAGTGCATCAAGAAAATCAAAATGTCTAAGCTGCAAATGAAGGAATACATCCAACAGTTCATAGGAAAGGTTTTCAATGAACATTTTCATGTAATGGTATGTCTCCATGACGCTTTGTAATGATTCAAGGGAACGTTGAATTGCAGTTTATGTTTCCCCTTGCCACAATTGATGGCACAAATGTAACAGAGATTTGATAATGTATAACAACATTTAAATCATGCAAATATTTTGTGTGGGTCATTCCTTTGTTGCTTATGGATTGTTGCAGTTGTTTTTTGGATCAATAAGTATGTCCATTGTATGAAGTGTATTTTGGATTTGTATGTGAATGCATTTCATGCTTTTGTTGATGGTTGTTGGGTATATCTCCTTCCTTCTTATTGTTCATGACTTTGTTTCCCATTGGATTAGGCACTGATCCAGTTTGGTGAAGGGCTAGCCATTTCCTTAAATTAATTTGTTGTTTTGGGTAGTTGGAGTAAGAGTAGGGTTAGATTTAGTTTACATGATGTTCATGATTTAGTATAATAACCAGGGATGAATTTGAAGCAATAAAAAGCTATTTTAATCATTTGGAATCATGTTTATGTATGTTTGCACCTTGCCACTATGTACAAAATATCAAATGAATGTATCTTATGGGGATATAAGAAATATCATTTATGGGTGCATGTGCAAGATGTTTGATTATCTATATTGACGTATATGGGTGGCTATTTGTTCTTGGTTTAGTGACAATATTTGGAGCCAAGTCAATGGGTTGGGTTTAGCCATCATATTTTTAGTTGTTCATCTAGTTTATTAAACCTTTGGGAATACCCTTCTGAATTTAATCTAATCTCGAAGAGTAGGAGAGAGAACCCACTCTCGTTTGTTGGCCATAGTCATCCTTAATCTATGAATGAGCCTCTTTATCACCTTCCTGACAACACCCCTGGCCTAGAAGGAGGAGAACAGTTCTAGGATTTTGGACTTGTGGTTTTGGGACCAAACAGAACCCACATTTCTTTTTCCTTATTTCCTTATTTTCTTTTTCTTGGGAGAAATGGCAGATTTTTAGTTTACTCCTCTTGGGGGTCTTCACCTCTTTCCATGTCCATTTTTCCTATATTTATTTGTGGCATGCCTCTAGATTTTCCCTTTCTCTGTTCCTTAAAATTGATTACATCTTCTAGTATACCAATCACTTTGAAAGGGGGAACATAAACTCTACCTTTCACCTTTTTTATCATGCTTTCTTATCATTCACTTTATCATTAGTCTTGAATCCAATTTATGTATGGTCCCTACACCACTCTTTTATGGCTCCAATTTCAATGTACACTTGGATCTATTGTTCTTTTTATGGCTCCAAGTTCAAAGTACACTTGAATATACCAATATTTTTGTGGTTCTTAGTATAGAGTAAGCTAAGATTCACCATCTTTTTGTGATTCCTAGTACAAAGTATGCTAGGATTATATATGTATTTCAGCCTAGTCTAGCTACCTCTCATTTCCCTTATCTTTCTCTCCTATCTCTCCTATTTTCTAAGTTGATATCCTTTCTCCTTCTACATAGATTCATTACAATGTAAATAATATATGCTATACATGTTTCCATTTACTTTCTTGATAGTTTTCTGAAGTTTCTTCTACTAATTTCCTATAGATTTATTTTAGCTCATTTTCATAGTCTTGAAATCTTTTGTATACTTACCTATTTGTGGCAATCTGCATTGCTTTCCATTTCCTATTTCCCTACCATTCACAAGCTCTCCTCACACTATAATCCATTTAAATATTTTATAGAACTATTTTATAGTTGTGTTGTTTACCTTCCTAGAACAAAGCATCTACGATAAGCACACACATTTTCATATACTCTAGTTACACATGGGATCAAAAGGCTAAAATAGGGCTTGGCTCAAGTGCGATCCCAAGTAGTATCAACATTTTTTTTATGTCCCAAACATACTTACAATATTTCTAGTCACAAAGAGTTTGGATTTGAGATTTGCTTTCACAACACACAACCTCATCTTGATGCATTCACGAATAGAAGATCTAATACCTATACAAATAGAGGATATGACCAAAACTCTTGAAACTCTTTTGTGTTTGTAGTGGTGTCGTTTACCCAAATCTAATTTAAATATTTTCTTTCTAATAGTCCAACTTTTGCAATAGTTTTTAGCATATGAAACATCAACCATTGTTACAAAGACATTATTTCTAATCTCTTTCCACTTAAAGTCATTTTCTTTAGTAGTATAATTTAAATTAAAATCTGAATAAGTTCCTTTTCTGTATAGCAAAGCTATAGTGCTATTTTAGATTGGAATCTTATTGCTTTATTATTTTTTCATGTATTTAAAGGAAAGTAATTAGACTTAGTTTACTTAGTATACTTAAAGAAAGAGAGAAAATAAGTAATACACATTTATTTACCATGCACTTCATGTTATTTTTACACATTGGTAGTTTCACTCTCATGATCTAAATTAATTTATGGTAAATAGTTTATTGTATTGTTTAGTTTATGCTCTCTAGTTGGACTTAATCAAAACTTTTTTCAACCTTTTTGAAAGAAAGAATATAGTTATCTTCACTTAGGAGTAATTAATTTGACCTTTTCATATACCTCTACATTTTTCAATTAACTCTAGTCAACAAATTGTTTATAATAAACAACTTCAATACAACACTAGGTTTACAAAGCTTCACAAAATCAACAAAAATTGCCTTTATCCTTTCAAAATGAAAAAAAATAGATTCACATAAAACTCATAGTAATCATTTCTTGCTCAGGGCATATCTTCTCTAGTGTATACATGGTCAAACCATGCTCATATATTTACAGTAAACAATTTTATAAAAACTATACCAATTTAAGAAGCATCACAATTAATCTCACAGCTATGCTCAACTATCTCATTATATTCTCTACTATCATAGAATATATATTAGGTGGCTCTAATACCACTAGAAAGAATATTCCAAGGCACAAACTAAAAGGAAGCAAATTTGTGGAATATGCTTTCTACAATAATCTATGAGATGATGTATGAGTAAAACTTAAACTAATCATATAGTTATAAGGAAATATACACAAAGCGATATATCACAACATAGTTATTTATGTGGGGAAACCTCTTTTGGGAGATAAACCCCACACTCTAAAGCAACTCAATGTATTATTCAATAATCAAAGGTTACAATACACTTACAGAATCTAAGCCTTTATAGAAGTATCACCAACAAGAGATCTGGAGTAATTCTAACAATATAACAATACCTACAAAAATCACTATCAAAACCTTCATCTCAAATACTCAATAAATGGGAGAAGCAATAAATGAAACCATAAAATGGTAATAGGAAACCATGATTTTAAACCACCCAAAATGTGGCACCTAGATTCCTAGTTAAAAATCACAACACCCAAATCCCAAGATGAACCCATGAGTTTAAAATGGCATATTCCTTCCACCTACCATAAGCTCTTCATAATCCACTCACCAACTTGGGCACTCCATTTTGGCTCCATTATATCCATTCAAACATGCCTTATGACATGTCATAACACACATCATAAGTTGGTCAACAAGTATAACTCCATCTTACAGCTCATAAATGTTCATACATTTCCAATGTGGGAGGCCCAACTTTTGAAGGTCATAACTTTTGATTTGGGAAAGCCAATTGAACCCATTATTTTTAAAATTGTAGAGCTCAAAGATGCCCATGTCCCAAGGATCAAAGAACTGATGCTAAACCAGCTAGAAAAAATTTCAGGGCCAAAAATGACCTCTATATCCTAGAAATTAATTTTTTCTTTTTATATAAGCTCAAAATTTGTAATTTTATGTTCTTGACATTAGGAAGCAAGATTGAGACACCTTTCCTAATAAAAACAACAAACTAAGATAAAGAAGCCTTGAACAAAAAACATTAAAACATTAGTATCAGTCTCCATTATTTATCACTCACTCGTATTCTCACAATCACCATTCTACAAATTGTAGATATAGTACAAATGTAGTTTAACCACCTACCCAACCACAACTAATAGCGAGTGGTTAATAAAACAATGGCTTAATAAATAATAAAATAAAAATTCATCATGAGCATATCTAACATGCTTATTTTGTAGTAAACCATGTAATATCCCAACTAAATCATCTCAAAAGACCATTTGACATAGTCCTAAAATCCTCAAAGTTTGTATATTAAGGAAATGATCAAAGCTTAAAAAAACAAGGCTGCATTGCAGCGAAGTTCTTGCCAAACGCTGGTAGTAATAGTTCATTACAATTTTGTCTCCAAAGTATGTCTAGCCAAATGATTGCAGGGAAAACAAAAAAATTATTTGCATTAAAGTATTACTTACAAATCTGTCCTAGGAAGCATGTGATCGCCAACAGAAAAAATGATGGCAAAGCACAATTGTAGTTGCAATTGTTGTCTATGGCCTACAAGAAGCATGCAGGTTAGCAAAGCCTCAAGGAAATACAAAGCAAATTTTAGCATCTGATTATATGTCTGAGACAATCCTAGACCTACAGAAACCTATCTGCCCATGGCACACAAATTGTTTGATAGAATGACTTGAAGAAATTAAGTCTCATGGGCCACAATGATTGCAAGATACATAGAATGAGTTTGTTCAATGTTTGCAAGGTTCACGTTTGGCAGTAAAACTGAGCAAGTATACCTTGATGTTGAAATTAAGCAAGGTAGGGCAAAAGCATAAAGTTGTGTCCCACCTTTTGGTCTTGAGGAGCCACTGGACTATCACTATTGTAAGGAAAGAATTTATATACAACTACCATAAAACTACAACCCTTTATGCTTTGAAGGATATCTATATCCTTTTTCAAAGTTTGCATTTTAGCATAGGCTGGGAGTACACTATTGCCAAATGTAAATCTTGCAAACATTGAACAAACTCATTCTCTGTGTATTCTGCAATCATTGTGGCCATGAGACTTAATTTCTTCAAGTCATTCTATCAAACAATTTGTGTGCCATGCACAGATAGGTTTCTGTAGGTCTAGGATTGTATTAGACATATAACCATATGCTACTCTTCTCCATGCATATAATACATTAATATATAATATTAAAAAATCTGAGAATAAATGTCCTCTGTTAAAGCTCCTTTGACCACTCCTTTCCAAGGAAGAAGACAAGAAAATGAATCCAAAGAGTATATAAAATGCCAATCAAATAGAGATGCAAAAAAGTCTGATTGCCAACATCAGCATACTCCAGAGGAACCCAATGAAGGAACCCAATAGGAAGAGCAAAGCACTAAATATAGATATCTGTCCCAACCTGATTCAAATTTACCCATGGACTTGAGCTTGCAAAGATAAAATATGATCTTAAAGATACTGTCAATTGCCACAAGTGCAAGAATAGTTGTCACAAGGCACAATTGTCGTGAATGAAGAATATTGCGGTCATCATTTGCAGTTTTCACTAAATAATATCACCAGATTCGTATGTCATGGTGATATCAGAGTGTCTCTGAATGACATTACCAGGCTCTAGCAACTACAAGCCAGTTTCACTGTAATTAAAAAATTAATTATGTATAATAGTAATAAGAGTTAGTGAAAAGGGAGTGTTCATCACACATGGACCTATCCGTATGTTCAAAAATGTTAAATTTTATGACCATGATAAGCAGATACTACACTCAGAAAATTAAACCCTAAACACCATGAAACTTAAACTTGATGACTCAAACTACTGAATCTAAATACACAAATCTACAAACACATACTACTGAAAATATGTACACCAAATACACAGTACTACAACTGTCTTCTCATTAAATCTAAAAAGAAATACACCTCAAAACTGGAAATAATTATTCACTTATACCCCTTCATTTCCTTTATAGATGAGTAAAGTGTTTGACCTACCCAATTAAGCATTGGATCAAAGTTGTTGTACCTATGATGGACTACAATATTTGCCCATCCAAGAAAGAGTGCTAGTTGCCATACATAAAAAGAATTGGAAGTCAAATATACAATGTGTCTACACATGCAACAAAGTAGATGAAAAACATTCTCAAAACATAACTCTCCTCCTCTTTTAAGTTAACAGAGTGGAAATATAAATACATTTGGGAGGACATGTTAATGGCTTCTTCTATAAAAACCTAATGATTCTACACTATTTCTAAAATGCGCAAAAAAATGTTAGAAAGCTGGAATGTATCAGGGTGGATATATGTCTGTCAAGTAATAGACACTAACATAGGGCAAAGGCAAAGGAACTAGAAAAGGGAACTTGCATCTTTGTTGGAGTAGATCAAAACATTAACTCCATCAAGTAAAGTTTACAAAACATGAAGGACAAAATTATAATTTAAGGGGAAAAAAATCAACTCACAATAAAATCAAAGGCTGTAACATATATGAAAAATGTTAGCCTTTTTGACTCTGGTTTCCCATGCATAATCCAATCTCTTTGTGAGGAATTTATTTCTGATAACAATAACAATGATGATGATTTGTACCTAACTTTAGCCCATAGTTTGCTTTTCTTCATCTGTATGAAATGTCTGAAAATGTTCAAAACCTCTGTTAAATCTAGAGGGGATTTTGTCAAAAGAAAGATTGAATTTGGATCTGAAGTGACTTTAACCTGGTGAGGATTTTAGATACACTTCACTTCCTGAACGGCGCCAAATTTGTGAGAAGGCTCCAAATTGGCAGTGTGTTGGTAGTGCACATAGGGCCCTCGCTGTTAAAGAAAGTCAAAGTACAGTAACAAAATTATATATTGTAATGTAAGAGTCAGAGAAATGGTAGTGATTGGACCATATATCATGCTGCCATGGTTGTATTCATTTCTAAGGCCCATCACTACCATACGGAAATGATGAAGGGCATGAGAATGGTGTAAATGGGTCTGCAATAGGAAATACTATGTAGACGTGACC
This sequence comes from Cunninghamia lanceolata, assembly GCA_027924645.1. NCBI lineage: Eukaryota > Viridiplantae > Streptophyta > Pinopsida > Cupressales > Cupressaceae > Cunninghamia > Cunninghamia lanceolata. The sequence continues at coordinate 854,268 of BSBN01001028.1, forward strand.
TATAATTGCCTGTGTTTTAATATACTTCCCTTTACTGATGCCACCACTATGTTTCATTCATAGTTGTTCACGCATCTCAACAGCGGTCTGTAACACCAAAGGCATGGCATATAAAAACCCTAAACGTGCCAACCCAATAGAATAGCAGGTGACATTAATTTAGAGTTCAAAATTCACGTCTGGTTTGAAATTCTCGTAAAAATCCTAGGGCTACTCTGACATCCTGCAACCTAAACCTGGACGAATAAGAATTAATAAAATCTACATCCAGTTGCAAATTAGCACCGTGAAGAGGAACTAATAATTGAACCTATGAAAGTTATGAGGGTTCAAAATGAAAAGCATCACCTACAATGTATAATTACGTCGAAGGCGTTCCCTTTGTGAGCAGTTGGGCTGACTTATGGGATCAATGGTTCGGAGGGGTGCACGAGGGTGCCAAGACGATTGAAATGATCTCAACCATCCGTATTCGTCGTCTGATTTTTTGATCGCCGAGTTTTGTTCACCATTTTGCTTTCCGCCATTTTCCGTCACTGTTTTCAGATTTTCATCATCGAAACATTGGTTGTTCATAGGTTCGTTCACGAATGAACGACTGTTGGCCGTTCGATTTCGTTGTCGCCATTTTTTAGTTTGCTGGATTGTTTTTCCCATTCGTTGCCTAAGATTAAATACGGTCAAATGTTCATCCTGAGGGTTGCGTAGACGTTGCCGACAATTAACTGGTCCGCGTGTCAATTTCATTTTTTTAATACCACTGTTGGCGTCTGGGCTCCGCAACAGGTTTTTTAATACAAGGGGTGACCGACTGTAGCAGGTTATGAAATGTATATGCAAGTTGAATGTATCAACGGATTTCAGGAAGACAATATATGTCGAGGTAATATTTCAAGGAGAGGCCGATGAGGTAAGTCTGGCCGACAAGGAGGGAGGAAACTAATTTCGGTGAGACTGTATTTTGTGGGTTTTTTGCTGACCACTTTGCACCAAGGATTATTTTAACTTATTTTGTGGAAGATCATAGATGGTGTGCTGTATTGTTTTAGTCAGATGTATATTGGCAAGATAATACTCATCGGCGCCTTCGAGGTCTTTCACACCGAGTTTTTTATCATTCTGATAACACTATCGGCAATAAAAATATGTAAATATAGTTATATGACTATTAAATTTAAGTTTTGATAAGCATAATGTTTAATATAACAATTATTACAAATATCTATTATTTTTATTTTAACTAGCATATTTGTATTTAAGAAAATATTTCTATAATATGTTATATTTTTTAATCAATTTATGGACAATTGGTATTTGACCATCTACATTCCCTTAATTAAAAGGACTTAACATAGAGTAAGATAGATAAGTATTTTGTAATTAACTATAATATTTGTCTAATCTAAGTTGTTAAATACTAATATATATTTAATATAATTGATTATTACATATTTATTTATTTATATATGTATATATGTTCCATTTAATATAATATTAATATATTTAATACTCATAAATATTGAATCCTCAATTATATTTATTAGATTATAAATATTATTATTTTGATTGCACCATCAAAATTGTATATTTAGATTAAACATTTATATTTATTTATAACTTATCAATTTCCTATCGACATATCCCTTGAACCTCCTATGCAAGTGCTGGTTATTATGGTTTGGTAGGTAATCCCATTGGTTTTTTTCACTTTTTTAAACAAAACTTTACTGAAAGTAGTTACCACTAATATACATATTTTTAATTTGGGAAGCAGTTTCCATAGGAATTTTTTTTTTTACAATTGTTGTCTTACTATTTATCAATGCCTATTTGAAATTTAGAATTATGAAATATTTTTTAATGAAAAATTTATATATTAAAATATACACTAAAATATTTTTAAAAATAATATGATATCATATTTAATTTATGTATACAAGAACATAGCAATAAATTATTCAAATGTATATTTAGAACATAGCAATAAATTACTTAAATATATGTTTGTTTGGCTCATGTATAAAGGACAAGAGAGTGATAATATCAACTTAGGAATACAATGTATGGGAATTGGGGATAAGAATAGGTGTAATAAAATTAGCTTGTGTATAGGAATATGTGTGGATAGGAAGAAGATAATGTGAAATGTGTGAGTATGTTCGTGAGGCACCCATAGTAAATTGTGGGTGCATAGATACATGCAATGGTTTTTCATTATTTTTTTTAGTAACTAACAAAATTCTCATCTAGGGATACCTAATTTGACCAAATAGATCCTCTTATGTGCTCACTAGCCACACAATATCATTTGTGGGTAGCCAAATGATAGAGGAACCAACCATTGCAAATATAAACTTACCATTTTGGAAGCCACTAATACACCATTCATAGTGGCTTTTTAATCATTAATAATATATTAATATGTTATAATATCAATTAATATAATATATTAATAAGTATTATGATAAATATTAATAATATAATTAATATAATAATATTAATGTTTATGTTAATATTACTATTGCATTATTATATTTTAAGGGTTTTATCACATCCTAATTAATTGTTTTAAGTTAATTAAACAAATGCAATCATTGAAGTAATAATTAACTTAGACAAAAGTCAGGGTTGATTGTAATTAAATATACAAAATAAATGCATGGATGCTTATCTTTAATTTTGATGTAGTATTTCTCTAGATGTCTGGAATCTACTTGTCAATGCTTTGAATTTGTGTTATAAGTCTACAACATGTTTGCCTTGCATTCTTGATATCTAAGTGCTATAAGGATTGACAATGTTTATAAACCTTCAGAAATTTGTTGAACCACAAGGGTTAAGTACTCCTCTATCAAACCCCTAGCAAATCAACTTTACAACTTTGAGCAAAGATTCAAAGATAGAAAGTGGGAGTACAATGGACCTAGAATGATGTGGTCTAATAAATACTTTGATAATTATGTTATGATGCTCCCATCAAATGTGATATTAATAAAACCCTAGCACTCTCTTCTTGATAATACCTAGATGATCCATTTACAATTGGGGGTTTTCTTTAAATACACTACCCTAGTGAGTAATTTGGTGCAATTTCCACATTAGTTAGCTAATAATAATAATAATAATAATAATAAATTCTACCAAACATTTTATAACTATTTAAATTTACTATCTATATGTTAACTAGGTTCATAATATATATAATTTAATATATTTATGTATTCATGTAAATAAAAGTATAAATACATCTATAGAAAGATATTAATATAGAGGGTGATCGTTCTCTATATGTTAACTAGGTTCATAATATATATATTTAATATATTTATGTATCCATGTAGATAAAAGTATAAATAAATCTATAGAAAGATATTAACCTAGGACAAGAGTGTGCCATTTCTCAATATGTACAATTGTATTAAAGACTTTCCATCAAAATGGCCCAAAATTAAATAGAAATAGAAATTAATAGTGCTAGAGTGTAATGTCATTGAAAAAATGGCCTATTGACTTTCATTGATTGCACTTTCAATTTTATGTCGCCACGCCCCAATGAAGAGCTACATTTTATTTTTACTGTTTTAGATAATTTATATGTTCATTACTATTTTTTTATCCATACAATTTAAATTATCTAAAACATTCCTCGGCTTACCCATTGCACACTACAGTGCAATTGCTAGTACTACCATCAAGCAATCAAAAGCTAACAAAATGATTGCCAACAATAATATTTGGTTCTAGTTATCAAGTAGGAAGAATGCCAAGAATTATGTCATGAGAAAATTAGATTCACCAATAGAACTTGGCCATTATGATTACAATCCACGTGAAAGTTGCAACCAAAAAGAGTATTGAGAGAAGCTTTATATTAATGTTTTTTATAGACACTAGGTAAGCCTCTCAATCTTGTAATTCATCCCCTTAATAAAAAATATTGCACATGGCCAAAACCAAGGATTTTACCTTGAAGAAAACATTTCTAACATATATGGGACCAACAATTGTAGACTTGAAAATACTTACAATATGTTTAACAAGAAAAATGTTGAGGCATCAAAATTTTAGGAGAAAACTAATAATACTATTCAAAAATGTGAGATTTTAGTTGAAAGGAAAAAATGAATGGAAAATACTATCAAATAGGTAGTTATTATTTTGCACCACAAAAAGTTGGCTTACAATTAATTTGGGGAGATTAATAGGAAGTTAAATAATTATAATTTTACCATTTCCATTGTATTAAAATTTTTGACTCTATACACCATATCAAAACCTTTTCCACACTATTAGAAATATCTTAATTTCAACTACTTTGACAACTTACATAACCCTTGTAGGTCCTCATAAAAACCCTTTTACTAACCTAAAATAAAACTGTAGTATTTTGTTTTATTAAACCTATAAAGATATCAAGAATGAATTTTAATATCCAAAATAAAGATATTAACCACCACCTAGTTAAGAATTCAATATTGGTATTATCGTCATTTTTTTTTAAATTAGAGGATTTGAAACATCTTACAATACCATTTTTGCAACTGTGGCATTAGGTGTACAAATTACTACTTATTTTTAGCTTAGAGTCAAGGTTCATTCTCAAATGCAACTAAAACACAATTATGGACCTATACATTAAGAATGTCGAACTTTTACACTTAACAAAACTTAATTCCTAAAAGACTTTTGTGAACCATTCAACTTTACTAATAAATCAAAAGTACTTATACATCAATGATGATACACAAAATATATTGATTTTCCATTTTTTTTAAAAGATAATGCTAAACCACCTAATAAATATCAGCCAATATATGGTTTTCTTTATTTTTTTCATCAATTATTTTTATAAAACAAAGAAAAACTTACACTGGTTAATATTTATGGGGTGTTCTACCACTGCCTTTCCACAAATTTTGTAAACTAATACACTTCATCCATCATAAAAAAATCATGTATATACGTTGACAAATTACAATCCACATTTATATACAATAGAACATATTTACAATCTATATAAGATAATGAACGATTAATACCTAATAATAAACTTCAGTAAAGTATTCCTTTTCTGTCATAAAATAATAATCTATTTTTTTTTTACTATATGCACATTTAACCAATTTTATATTAATGAGTAAAATGTACCAAAAAAAATTAAATAACAAAATTATATATATATATATATGGTATTTTAGCTTATCCTTTCATTCCAAATATGTGTTCTTACAAGTAGATGTCCATTCGTGGAAGGTTCCAAATTGGAAGGGAAGGGAATCCGATACTAAGGACAACTATATTTATTTGAATTTGCAAAGTACAAGAATATTATGGATAAGAATATCGTAGGGGTATAAAAAGAGCTCTTTTGCAAGTAGTTGGGATATAAGTTACATTAAGGAAAAAAAAAGAAGATTATATTCTTTTGTTCTCAAATAAGTTTTTAAGTTTTATATAGAATATAAATACCAGGATTAGATTTAGCAAATAAATTTAATTGAGAATCATGTAGGATGAAGATAATTTGAGGTTAAAGGAAATGTTACATTTTTAATTAAATATGTGTAAATAAAATTAAAAAAAAATTAATTAAATTAGATATAATGAATATGATAAGTAATTAATTTAATTGAGAGTTGTAATAGATTATATAATAGAGTTTTAAAAATTTAGAAATGAAAGTATTTGATTTATTTTAATGGTAAATAGGTAGTTGTTTATTATTTTGATCATAATTTTTTTATTATCATTTAAAAATTGTAACTTTTTATATGTATTGGAAGTAAAATGATGAAATCTTAACTAAGTTACTCTTAGAATTTGGCTAGGTCAAACTCATGTCTCATGGGATTGAACCTTGTGCGCAAGAACATGACCTAGGATGTGCAAGATTGATTTGGTAGAAAATAAACCTGAGTGCCTACTCACCTTCACCTTCTAGATATCTAAATCTATTGAGGTGGTATCTAAAGACAACTTTGAGGAGATTGTCGATTCGATAGGTGAACAGGTTCTCCTAGGTCAAACCCCTTGGTGGACTGAATTAACAATGATGAGAAAGATTGAAGACAACATTCACAGACATGTAGATGGCCTCTATGATGATGTAGATTTGATTCCTTTATTGTCCTTTAGAATTGAAGTGTACTCTAATTATTCTCCTTATCTTTTTATATTCTCCTCTATATGTTTTAATGCATAATGAATGTCTTTAAATATCATGAAATAACATGTCACATAAAATGTGTGCTAGGTTGGTTCATAGAAGCTAGTATAAGGAGACAAGAAAGTTGGAATTTAAGTTTTGAATTTTAGGGGTCATTATTAAGATGCTCAGGATTGACCAGGGTCAAATTTGCATCCCTAGTAAATGAACTTAAAGTGTAAAGAGTTAATTTTGACTTGGGAAGAGTACATGATATTAGTGTGAATGGGGGTGAAATTGAGATGAATAGCTATGGGATTGTGAGCCAAATCTAACACAAGAGTATGCCACTTGTTGATATGTTATTGCATTAAAATATTCCTATCAAGGTGGGCACAAGATTAAATGGGAAATAGCATGGGTATGCTAATTTCGCCATTATATTTTCCCCCACTTTGATGTGAACGTGAATCTAACATGAGCATGCATTTCAAAGTATATGGGCATTCTCAGCCAACATGACAAGTAAATATTAAGACACTCATAAAGGATATTGTTTTTGAAAAAGGATACAATGGTTCTTGTATACTCCTTGGTATGAGAACTCCATCAAAACACAATTTGAGTAGAATTTTCCACATGATCAAAATAAGCACTAACTAGAAGTTATTCTAATTTTCTATAAAAAAATAAGAAGAGGGAATTCTACTTGTTCAAAAAGTGGTATGAAAAACTTTACATGATGCAGAAATTTGATAAGGGTCCACATGATACGGTAATGTGATAAAGTTCCATGTGATGTGATAATAAGTCTCTATCTAGCATCGATGTCTAAAATCTCAACCATAAAAAGAGTTAGTGACAATATATTGCCCCTTCCAATCAGTTGCATCCAATGGTAGCAAGGAATTGGAGAAGACGTAAAATTATACATCATAATAATAATGATAAAACAATAAGGTAAGTGAATAATATGTAACCATGTAAGCACATAAGTTGGAGATAAGCATCAAGGTATGTGTAATAAGGTTACTACCAATAAAGAAATGATAAGGCAGGGATGGTCCTAGTAGCTGGGTAACGATTGGATAGGCACATCAAGCATGTAATGATCATATAAGATATATGGAGATAAGCATGAAGTTACATGTAATACATTTTTCCCCTAATATAGGTAAATGGTAAGATAAGTTTGGCTCTAAAGACATGATAAGGATCATATGAACACAAATATGATGTAAAATAAGTGGATATGATAAGGATCATAAAGTTAAGGCAATACCAAGGGTCATAGCATAGACAAGAAATATGGGGACAAAAAGGGTCCTAACATGTATTCATAGGTTAAAGACATGATATTTCCACAGTCCATCTTGAATTAACTAATTGTTTCTAGAAAAAACTGTGTAGAGCTTTTTTGCATCAACATTTTGGATCACACTCCGTGATCCATCATCAGGAAGAGGATGAAAATGATACACAATTGTAGAAACTAGCTTCTTAAAAGAGAGAGAGATAAAGGGGGGGTTGACACACAAAACAAGACAAGGTAGAGAATAAAATAAAATAAATAGAGTAAAAGAAATATAATAAAGAGAAGAGTGAAAGAAAAGAAAATTAAGTTGATGTAAAAAGGTAAAGAAGGAGATAGGAGACAATAATAAATAAAAAATAAAAATAAAATGAATAAAAGAAGAGGAGATAAAAAATGGGAGATAAAGTCATCACAGTAAATGAAAGAGAAAAAAGACAGAAGGAAAGAAGACAATGAGGTTGAGGGGAAAGAGTAGAGAGGATTCATAGGGAAGGTGAGCTAGTTTGGAGGGAATCTAGAAGAGGATCACCAAGTCGGGCTTAGGCTCCATCCATCTTCTCAGTTAAGGTTGGTAGGGTAGTTTTTGATGAAAATAGCTTCTTTAAGTTTTCTCCTGACGAAACTATCTTCTTTGACCAAAACATGAGCACCTTTAAGGCATATATGGTGTTTTGTACTTGAGGAATGCTTTGCCAAGGTGGATTTTGTGATTCTTTCATGTCTGATGTCAGCAACATGTTCCTTGATTCTGGTGCTTATAGAGCGCCATGTCTCCCCAATGTAAGGAGTCCCACAAGAGCAATCAATCTTGTAGACCCCTGCATTGAGAAGGATGTTTTTAGGGTCTTTGGTGGTCAAGACAAGGTTTCTAAGCTGATAAGGACCATAAGACATAGAAACATAAGGTGTATAAATGATAAGGATCATAAGCATAGGATCATAAGTTGTAGACATGATAAGGACCATAAATATGGAATCATAGGCATGATAAGGATCATAAACATAGAATCATAGGCTTGATAAGGAAACATATGAAGTATTAGGATCATGGCATAAGTAAGCATATTGATGATGGAATATAAATAACAAGGAACATGAGGAACATTGAAAGATCATAAATCATATGTCATAAAATCATGTAGCATAGGAAGGTAACATGAAACATGTGAAAACTATGATGATAATTATGGAACATATGAGGACATAGGATTCAAACAACGTGTGTAGGAAAGCATGGAAAGTTATCAAGGACACTAGAAAATCATAAGAGCTAAAGATAGGAGCAATATAACAAAGATGCCCCCAGGTGGGAAAACAAAGCATAAAGCACAATATAGAAGGTGAAAGGTAAATATGAGATGCACAACATATAATGTAGGATCATCTCAAGGGTCAAGCATTATTACATCACCCAAAAAGATATATTTATCTTTGCTTTATGTTTATGTGCAATTTGATATATTTTTTGGAGTTGTGTTTAGATTTTGGCTTTGCAGTTTCGACAATAGTTTTCAATAAGCCTAATAAGGCATATGTGATAGCACATGAAGTTTTTGGTTAATTTTTTATGACCACCCAAAGACAAAGGTCGAATGATAGTGTTAAACCTATGGGGTAGACCAAAAGAGAATTCTATCTTTGGACGTCATGTATAACATGGTGAGTATTTATAGTTCTTAATTCACATTCTAGAGGTGGTGCAAGATTTAAATATTTGATTTGTGAATCCTTCATCCATTTCCCATGAATTATGATAAAAAAGGAAATAATTGCAATTATTTTTTAGGTGTAGGTGTACACATTTCATCAATTGGGGCAATGTTGATCCTTAATGAATATTCGTTTCTAGGTGTCAAAGAATTTAATGTTTCCTTATGCCTTGGGGTGGTGTTGTTGAGAAAACTAGTGAACAATAACAGTGAAAGTATAAACTTAAAGTGTAGAAACCTGATTAACCCGATTGGCCTGTGTCTGAGGGCTATTCCTTTTTTTAATTTTTTTTTTACTTTAACAATAATCTCTATTAGTTGGTGGGGAGATTATTAGTTAAGATTGAAATGATAATAATTTTTATTTGTATATTTATATATTATATTACATTATATTTATTACATTTAGTATTAAATATTGCCTATTACTAATAGATGACCTTAAAATTTAGATTAATATCATCATGACGATATATGTATAGTCACAAATGAGGGTGGACCAAAGGTAACATATACAAATGCATTTTATAGACATATGTAAACTAACAAGACCCACAGACTCAATCTATTAGATGAATGGAACCATTGTCAAATGCCATAATTGCATACAAGGTACTTACTTTTGGTCGAACCTATAGTTATGACATGACATGCACTCAAATGGTTTCGACACCAAATTGGCATTCTCGAAAGAGTTGTAAAATCCACATCACCTTACACCCTAGCACCTGCAAAATGGACAATATTCCTCACACAAATTCATCAAATAGTGATTAGTCCAACTTAGTCATAGACATATTCATATATATTTAATTTAAAAAGTAAAATAAACCAAATTCACTAGTAATAACCTTAACTTTTTACACACATATACATACACGTACAATCAAAAGAAAACACCACAGTTGACAAATTCCCACCCTAGTCCAAATTATAAAGGGACCATGAATTTCTTAGAAGTTAGTTTTATAGAAAAAAACTATGAGTATTTTAGAAGTAAGTTTTACAATGACACAATTTTTATTTTTATTTTAAATCTAAAACCTTTTTTTCCCTCATAAAAATTCAATATGAACATCCCTACCACCCCAACCCCAAAAATACATTATGTAAATAAATATTTTTAAACCAAATTTCAATCCTTATATTATACTATTATATTTGTAATATAAAGTTAAATAGAAAATATTCCATATGAAAGGACAATGAAGGGCCATACCATATCGAATTAGATATACCTTGAAAAAGAAAAGAAAAATACCCCGCACAATCGATGGGATTTAAAACAATTGGCATGTCCTCCCCTAAAAAAAAGAGTTCAAAAATAAACGAGACGACGTGTCGAAGCGAAGCACCGTTTCAAAGCAAAAGTAAAAGGAAGATTTGGACAATTCCTGTGAATATTCGCCTTTCAGTGGCGAGCATGGCTGAAATCATTCTATCAAACTGATGGTGGATTCCACTCGCTTTTTCATTACAAATGGTTGTTGGAGAGGAATAATTTACATTCCTTGGCATATTCCTACTTTTCCCTCCTATATTAAGCAAATGCCCAATTCTTACCTATACATTCACTTTCAGTCTAGCAATCTCTGCAACACCAGTAGTTGTGCTCTGTATTAGTTTGAATAGATTTCAAGATGGACACAGTTATAGTTTTTGATTTTGATCTCACCATTGTAGACTGTGACAGTGATCCATGGGTTATCGAGCAGCTCGGAGCCACTCAACTCTTTGATTCCTTGCTTCCCACTCTTCCATGGAATCCTCTCATGGTGAACAATTTTTTTTATTATTTGAATGATTTATCAGAATTCAATTGCATAGTTTTGAATTAGTTTTCATTGACCCATAACTTTTTTAGTTGTTCAGGAATCCTCTCATGGTGAACAATTTTTTTTATTATTTGAATGATTTATCAGAATTCAATTGCAGTTTTGAATTAGTTTTCATTGAGCCATAACTTTTTTAGTTGCTCATCCAAGCTTTTGAATGAATTTTCACAGGATATAAAGCTTGATTTTGAGTTTTGGAACAACTTTTTTTTGTTATATAATGATTTTATCAAAATTCAATTGCATAGTTTTTCAATTAATTTTCATTGACCCATAACTTTTTTAGTTGCTCATCAAAAGCTTGATTTTGAATTTTGGAACAACTTTTTTTTTGGTTATATGATGATTTGTTGAGATTCAACTGCATAATTTGGGATCAATCTTCATTAACCCATAATTAGCTTTTGAATTTTTACAAGGCTTAAAGAAAATTCAAGGCTTAAAGTCTCTTTGAATTTTGGGCTTGCAGGATAAAATGATGGGTGAGCTACATGAGCAGGGGAAGACAATAAGTGAGATTGAAGATAGTTTAAGGACGATTCCTCTTTATCCTGAGACCATCAGAGCCATCAAGTTTGCCTTCTCCTTGGGGTGAGTTCTAGGATTTTTATTCAAGTTTTTTTAAATGTTATTAGTTTTGTTTTTATTTTCTCTCTGGTTTTGAATAAGAGATTACAGTTCAATTTCAATAGCTGTGCAAATGGTTTGTTTTGTTTGAGCAGGTGTGATCTTCGAATTGTGAGTGATGCTAATGTTTTTTTCATTAAAACCATCCTTGAAACACATGATTTGCTCCACTATTTCACTGAGATTAAGACAAACCCAGCATTTGTTGAGGAGGATGGGAGACTCAGAATTTGCCCCTTCCACCCCTTGACAGAAGATCCCCATGGCTGCATCCTCTGCCCTCCCAATATGTGCAAGGTCATAATTCTTTTCCAGACACTTTTTATCAGTATTTTGTGTGAATGAAGGCATAAAAATGACATGTTTTGAAGTGTTTATGTTTAATGTTTTTTATTACAGTAAGCAGGGATTTTGAATTGTTTACCCTTAATGTTTATGCTTAAGTGTTTATGCTTAATGCTGTTTTATGTGTTGTAGGGAGCAATTATTGCTGAAATGAGGAACTCCATAGAAAATGGGTGGAACAAGCGTTTTATTTATCTGGGAGATGGGAGTGGAGATTACTGCCCTACCTTAAAATTAATAGAGGGAGATGATGTCCTGCCCAGAAAAGAGTGAGAAATTTAACCCCATCTGTACATTTCCAGTTATTTTCTGTTTAAGAAAACTGAAATATCATTTGATTTGATTTTTTTTTATAGGTATCCACTTTGGAAGCTAATTGAGAAGAATCCAGATATGGTGAAGGCTCAAGTCCATGAATGGTCCAATTCCAAGGACGTTGAGGATTTGCTGTTCAAGTTACTTAAACCTTCAGAAACAGACTTCTGTCTTAAACCTTCAGAAACAGACTTCTGTCTTCAACCTTCAGAAACAGATTTCTGTCTTAAACCTTCAGAACCAGATTTATGTCTTAAACCTTCAGAAGCAGATTTTTGTCTTTAATGTCTAACAAGTTGCAAGGCAAAGGCCCTTGTTTGTTTTCTTCTTCATTTCTGCAGTAGAGAGAATAAAAGCATTCTCCGTTATATGCATGTTATAAAAAAAATGGGCTTTCATAGAAATGAGCCAAATTCCTGGTGGGAAAGCCTTGTGCTACCAGAAAAATTGGGTGCGCAGAGAAGTTCGGTATTATTGGCCATGCAAGGGTTTGTTTATTCACCAATTAAAATTATCCTCTGTAAGCATAGAATATTAAAAAAAAAAAGATGTTTAATGTCTTTTCCCTAAAAGTATTTACACTTTATAATAGAAGCCGCGGATTAAGAGTTGTCATAGTTTTATCATTCACCTTTATCATTTGTTTTTTTAATGAATAAGTCTTATATTACTTTTTATTAACTAAAAAGAAAATAGTATAATGTTCACACAAAAAAGGGTGGTAGAGAGGCGCACCCACAAAGTTTAAACGAAATAGAGTCCAAAACAAAGACGAAAATCACAAAGGATCGAGCCCAAACATAACTATGCAGCTAAAGCAATGTCAAGAGAAAGAGGGTCTTTATTATCTGGCTTCCAAACATTCCCGAGGACTGAATCATCAATAGGCTCCCAACCAATGAGATCACCCTCCTCTTTAAGAGTATCATCCAAGGGTTATTAAGTACAAATAGGGGAAATGGCCAGCTCAAGGCAAGAAAACTTGCCAAAATCTAGCCAACTAGGAGCACCATGCCCATGAGAAGAGGCTAAAGGCGGCTTGGAAGGCCAAGTCCATCCACCACATGTAGCATTATCTTTGGAACCCAGAGGCTAAGAGCCACAGGATTTGGAGCCTCTATCTCTTCTAGCAGACTGGTTGTCAACACCCTCAAGAAGGAAAGAAGAGTACCAAAATCTAGATGGGTTCCCTCATGGTGAGGAGAGTTCCAAAATCAAGGCCTTTCCAAGTTGGTCAGCCTGAAGGCACACCGGAGCTAATACAATGTCTGATAAGAATTTTCCAAGCTTCATTTCTCTCTAGGGCTCTAAAAATACATTTGGCACATAAAGCAATTCCTTCCGATGGATTGAAAGTAAGCACCACCAACATCACGAGGAAGGCAACATAATTCCCAAGCAACACAATGAAAACCTTGATGGCCATCACTAGAAGCCCAAAGAAAGTCTCTAAGTAGTTTTTCAATTTTTAAATAGGAAACCTTGGAGGGAATCCAACAAAAGGAATAATAAACGTGAGTGGCAACCAATATTCTAGAACTTCCCAAATAAAGAGGCTTGGTAATCTAGTAATTAAGCCTTTTTTCCAATTATAGCAACAACAACTTGCTAGAGCTCAAAAGGAGAGGCCTAAGAAGTAAAGAGAATGCCCAAGAAATAGAAAACTTCCTTGTGCTCAATCCATTTCTAGTCAAAATTGGCTAACCAATTTGGCATGGGAAGAAAGGATTGTTTGTAACACTGAGTCTTTTTTCATTGAATGCTCAAACCAGAAGCCTGGCAAAAAATATATAGGCAATGTAGGGCATGCTTGATATTATTTTCTTCCTCAGTGAGAGTGAGGAAAGAATCATCGACAAAATGACCATTATCTAGCTACTAGGAAGAATTGGGAAGAGATATCCCCTTAACAAGGGATTGGGAAACTAGATTTTTTATTTCATTTTGTGTGATACAAAGTTTTGAGTATTTGGTCTTAGTTTATTCTTTTGATGGATTTTGACCTTATTTTTTTAGTTGACCTTCAGACACAAAACCTAATCCTTGTTAAGATGATTCCCATCTCTTAGTTTATCAATTCTTACACTCAACTTGAATCTATGGGTGCAAAAATGACCAAGTCAATTCCAAGGCATGGATTTAACCTTCATGTTTCAAAATTCAAATTTCATAATGGGTCCAAGCTAACTCATTTTTAACTAGTTGTTATTTATTGTTTCTCACCTAAGCATTCAAATTGTTCTCCTAGGACAAGTATAAATGGACACCTCCTCTAGCTCATTTGCATTCATAAATCAATCCATCATCTATCCAAAGAATCAAGAAAATAGTTGATCCCGAATTTGTCTATCATTAGGATCATTCATTGTTGGCAAGAAATAGGAAGGAACCAGTCTGGAGATCTGGTCTTTAGTCAAGTCTCTAAAGTCAGTTTATACCCCAGTCATACAGTAAGAGAATTATAGATAAACATTAAGGAATAGAGTTATGCGGTACCATCTAAGTTATATAAAACATTCATACAATACATATACACATATCAGATTCCTTATGTCTTCTTTATATATATATTCAATAGTTAACTATACATTCATATCGGTAGGTCTAAGTCTTTGCCCTTATACATTTTCTTCCTTATCTATCTCATTCTCATACATCCCTCCTCTTACATATCCATTCTATATATGTATTCATATAGAGGTGTGTCTTTTCCCAAGACACCTCTTAGTGTGTCGGTTATGTCCTCCACATGCCACCTGTGGTAGGTTTAGCTACTTGCCCTATTCTCTGCCAACATTCATCAATCATTATTTAATTTTCCACATTGGCTCTTGCATCAACACTTGGAAAAACCCGTTTTTTGGCACTAAGTCATTCTAGCATAGATTGTATTGCATTTTGTTTGCATCAAGTCTCAAGTGTCAACCACCTAGCATCATCATAGCCACAATATCATCAATTGCATTGTTGTTTGTTGTCTTCCAACTCTTTTTAAAACTATTGATTTGGATCTAGGGGGTTCGACTAATGACATTAATCCTTGCTTAGCAAGCTCCCCAAAGGTGTTTATCAATTTTTTTTTGCAAGTAGAAAAGTTTCATAGTCTTTGTGGGTCAAAGATCATTTCCACACATTAGGTTCAGATCCATGGGCACGAAGATTGACATGTATACACAAAATTATCCCAGGTTGACAGACAATTCCAAAATTCACAAAGCTTAATCATCTCAACTTCTTCGTGTGCATCATGGTGATATACCTTTTTTGATGTCAATGGTGAATGTCCTTTAGATCCTTTTATGCCTTCCCCTAATATATATTTGAGCAATTATAGAGTACATTCTTATACATCTCACATTAAACAAACAAATGACTTAGATATGCATAAAGAAGAAGATAAGGAACTATTATAGTTTTTACTTGGTATATGTGAGGATAATGTACCAACATGTGATGATACATCTTTGACATCATCATCTACTAATATTCATGGTATGCATACACATATGGATATGGGACATATTGAGCATGATCTTTCACATTATTCGAACCCCTTCATGAGTAGAATGGACCATCTAGAAAGGTGTATTGATAATTTTGAGCAATGGTCTAGAACAAAATATTGCATTAGTGAAATATTCCATAATCCTTTGGCCACATTTTGACATGTCCTTCACCTAATAGATTTCTGGAACATTGTTTTACGAAGTGTTATGGTAGAGGTGATCCATTATTTCATCTAAGGTCCTTTCAAACTGCATGCTTAATGATCCATAAATTATAAGTGTTAGAATCTGAAAATATTATTAACCCAAAAAACTAGTGCAAACGAATAGATATTTAAACTATGAATGCAAATGATACGAAATCAAAATAGAAACACAGAGTTAGTCTCCAAGAGAGTAATGCAAATGCTAGAAGCAAAATAGCATTAAGAGGATGCAAAAGCAAAAGATACAAAATACAAGCCAAGTAGCATGCTTATATAGACTAGAAAGAGGGAGGAGGTGGCAACACCAACCAATCAGGAGCAACCATCTATCGAACTAAAGATAGCAAAGTATCTTCCCAAGATAGCTAATGGATGCTCACATGTAGAAAGGTAACACCTCATAATCCTCTCACCTAATAAGACATGCTTTATTAACCTAAGCGAGATTAATAGCAGTGTAGGAAAAACCTAGGAATATTGGGAAAAATATATAACCCACTAGGAAATAAAAACCTACACTAACACCCCCCCTAAGCGAAGCTTAGGTGGATGTAGAAATGGGTCCTGAAAAATCGAGCTTGATGAGGTACCCATGTACATAAAATTCCCCCCAAAGAGAGAGAGAAGAGACCCCCCCAAAAGTAGAGAGAGTCAGAACTCCGAGTGAGAGGAAGAAGCCCCCCCAAAAGATGAAGCATCCTGCACCCTTAGCAAAGCTCGCAAATGAAGGAACTTGCTCTCAGTGAAGGGTTTGGTGAAGATATCAGCAACCTACTCGGAAGTCGGACAGTAGCGAAGGTCGATGACATGGCCATGGATGAGCTCCCGGATGTAGTGCATGTGGACCTCTATGTGTTTGGTCCGTTGATGATGGACCAGATTTCGTGAGATCTGAATGGCACTCTGGTTGTCACAAAATATGACTGATGGCCGTCTAATCTGGCTACCAAACTCAGTGAGAAGATTTTGAAGCCAAATGGCCTCAGTGGTGGCATTCACAACCCCTCGATACTCGATCTCAATAGAAGATAGAGCAATAGTAGACTGCTTCTTGCTCAACCAACAAACAAGACCTGAACCAAGTCAGAAGTTGTACCCTGAAGTAGACTTGTGATCCTGAGAATCGTCCACCCAATTTGAATCTTTGTAGCCCACCAAGTCAAGCTCAATGCCTGCTGCATAGTGAATCCCAAAATTGTGAGTACCCTGAATGTAGTGAAGGATCCGCTTGGCTGCTTTCTAGTGTAGCACATGAGGCTCCTACATGAATCGAGAGACCATGCCTACAGCATATGAAATGTCAGGTCTTGTATGAGTAAGATAAATGAGACTCCCAACAAGCTATTGGTACAAAGTGCCATCAACAAGTGGAGAAGAACACTGAGCCTCAAGTTTGACTCTAGAAAGAAAGGGAGTCGATGCAGGCTTGCAGTCAGCCATATGAAACCTTGAGAGAAAATCTAGAGCATACTTGGACTATGTGATGGTGATCTCAGAAGAAGACTGAAAGATCTCAATCCCGAGAAAGTAATGCAATAAACCCAAGTCAGTCATCAAAAACCTGTCATGAAGGGCAGTTTTGACAGCCCCAATGGTGGATGAAGAACTCTCTGTGATCAGCAAGTCATCAACATACAAAACCAGAAATAGGAGTGAATCATCCTACTACAGAATGTAGACATTGAGATCAGAATGGCACCAACTGAACCCAACTGATAGAAGGAAGGAATCCATCTTGGCATACCAGGCCCGAGGAGCCTATTTGAGGCCATAGAGAGACTTCTGAAGATAGCACACAAGTGAAGAATCCTAAATGAACCCCTGTGGCTGCTCCATGTAAATCTCCTCTTGAAGGTCACCGTGAAGAAAATCACTCTTCACATCCATCTAGTGTACTTCCCAACGATTAGCTGCAACAATGGCAAGAAAAATTCAAATGGAGTTCATTCTAGCAACTGGCACAAAAGTCTCAGAGTAGTCAATCCCAGGAATCTGGGAGAATCCGTTGGCAACCAAGCAAGCCTTATGCTTGTCAACCGACCCATCTGCTGCAAATTTTGTCTGATAGATCCACTTACATTGAACAAGTTTTCTTCCCTTAGGAAGACGGACAAGATCCCAAGTGTGGTTCCTCATCAAGGAACTATACTCCTCCTACATAGTTGTATCCCACTCAGGAATACCAAAAGCCTCATGAAAAGACTATGGATCTGAGGCAGTAGCAATGAAGACATGTGGAGCATCCTGGAACTGTGAACGAGTCCACCTAGTGTCTGATGGATCCCCAACCCAATCACCTGTAGACTGCAAGGTCTGTCTAGCCCAAAGTGGACCAGAAGATGGAGAATCTAGAGGAGAATCATCAACCTCTGAATGATGACTAGGAGAGGAAGGAGGTGAGTCTTCTGAATCGCTCTCTGCATCAGAAGTGGAGGTAGAAGACTGCTCAAGTGAATCTAACCCATCAGAAGATCTGTCATGTATCCCAAGTGACTCCAATGTCAAAGTAGAAGGAGTTGGAGAAGTGATAGAAAGTGAGCTCGAAGAGCCCTCCTCAAACTGAACACTCCTCTCAATGAACAACTCATGTGTAGTAGGGTGGAGCAACCGATAACCTTTCACACCATCAGGATAACCTAGAAATATGCAAGGTCTGCTTTGCGGATCCAAGGCCTTGCGTTTCTCTGTAGGAATGTGGGCCCATGCAGGAGAACCAAAAACTTGAAAGTGCTTAACGGATGGTTTCCGATCGCTTCAAGCTTCAAAAGGAGTGACTCCCTTCAAGGCTCGGTGAGGAACACAGTTCTGGATATAACAAGCATAGTTAATGACCTCTACCTAATATTGTGGTGCAAGAGATCTAGAGTGAATCATACAGTTCACCATTTCCTTCAAGGACCTATTCTTCCGTTTTGCAACACTATTCTGCTGAGGATTGTATGGAACTGAATGCTGCAAATCAATCCCCTCTCAAGTACAAAACCTCTCAAACCGATGGTTGACATACTCACCACCATTGTCAGTGCACAAAACTTTGATGGCTTTCCCGGACTGCTTCTCTATAAAAATTTTGAAGTCCTAAAAATGATCAAATACCTCTGACTTCTATTTGAGAAACTACACCCAAGTATATCGAGAAAAGTCATCAATGAATGTGAGGACATATCGGGCCCTGCTGAAAGAAGGATGCTGAAATGGACCAACCAAATTGCTGTGAACTAACTCTAGTATCTGTGAAGCTCTCCATGCCTTACCTTTGTCAAACTTTTCCTTAGGATGCTTACCAAGAATGCAACCTTGGCAAACACCACTTGAAAACTGAACTGAAGGCAACCCTATGACCATGCTCTGTTGGTTGAGCTGCTGCAAGTAGCGGAAGTTAAGATGGACAAACCGTTGATGCCATAATCTACTCACATCATCAGAATGAGTGAGTAAAACAATTGAAGGAGGATCAGGAACAAAGTGAGAAAATAGATAGAGCCATGACTAATGATCTGCTCTCCCAACTGCAACTGTAGAACCACTGTGCAACGCACAAATCTCCACTGAATCAGGAGTGAACTCAACCCGCTTTCCTAAACTTGTGTGAGTGATCTGGTATACTGTTAGGAGATTAGTTGATAATGAGGGCACACAAAGAACATCATGGAATGTGCCATCCCCCACATCAACATCAACAGGAGTGTCATCACCCATCAAAATAGAAGACATAGTACACGGCTCCAAAGATGTAAGTTCTTCCTTAGATGAAGCCATGTGGTGCGAAGCACCCAAATCAAGAACCCAAGTGGATGGTGAAGAAGCAACTGCAACAAGGGCCTTGCCCTTTCCTTTCCCCTTGTTGTTTTCTTTTGCCTTGTAAGACCCCTCATTAGAACTCTGTTTGATAGACTCAGGAACACTGATATTATTCTTCTCAAGAATGTGTGTCAAGTGATCAATTTGTTTCTTCAGACATTTATGTTCATCATGACCAGGTCTTTTACAATAGGCACATTGGACCCTCTCTTTCTTAGGCTTGTCGCCCTTGGAAGATTGGGTCTCATTAGTTGTTTTTGAAGCAACCGTTATCTAATCCCTCTTCTCCTTGCTATTCTTATGTTTCTTATCCTTACTATTGTTGTTACTACTTTGTCCTTTCTATTTTTTTGTGCCTTGGTTGGTAGCCAAGGCATATGACTTAGAGGACTTAAGAGTGCCCATCTGGATTAGCTTGTCCTATTCCTGAGTGAGATTGACAACAAAATCATCTAAAGATGGCATGGCGAATTGAGTACCAAGTGCACCCTTAGTAGCATAGAAGGTAGAAACAAACACAGAATATTCTGAACTTAGCTTAGAGAGAATACTAAGAATTAGTTTTTCATCTTTCTTTTCAATTCCACATTGTTTTAACTGCAGCCTTAGTGATTTCAATTTAGTGAAGAAATCTTGGATTGTGTTGAAATTGCCTGGACTTAACTAATTAGTTCATTTTCTAACATATGACCCCTCATTGAATCTTGTGTGCCAAATAGTGTTTCTAGCTTTGTCCAAATTTCATTTGGTGTATTCAAAGACTCAATGTGAAAGAGCAAATTAGGAGAAACAAACAAACACAATGTTCCATATGCCTCATCACATTTGTTAAACCACTTAGGCTTATCTTCATCTTTAGCATGTTCAGTTTCAAGTCCCATAGTTATCCTATTTAATCCAACTTTCCTTAATTGAATTGTCATGCGTGATTTCCACTCAAAGTAATTGTATGGAGTTAGGATAGGCACATTTGTTTGATCCATGATGAAGTGCAGAGAAGAAATGTCGAAAAGAAGAGAACCTAACCAAGACAACCCCCCCTTTTCATTCAATCAAAGAACCCCCAAGAAAATATGATTTGGCACTTTATATTAGTGCATCTACAACTGCCACTAGCAAGAAATACTAAGTGGTCTTGATTTCAATGCATTGCAAAACCCTCACGAAGAACATATGCTGAAAATACAACTTTGGCACAATACCTAGAGAAATAAATAGTACCACTGCAATCTACTTAAAAAATCATGCACTTTCATAAAAAGAATCGCCTCGATATGAGGTCATATGTGAAAGTAATGATCCTTCGAAGTTCCCAAAATGAGAACTGTGTAGTGTCACAATTGAGAATCTGCAATTTCTAAAAAATCTCTACATTAAAATCAAAAAAACTTCTACACTAGTGCGTAGAGCACAAAAAAAATAGCCAAAATAAAAAAAAATCATGGGAAATGAAGTCCGTATGAGCAAGAACGGAGCATTTGAAAACTACCTTCAAAACTGCAATTGCTAATGGAAAGGGGTCCTGTTGTAGCTTTCTGAGTGTGTTTCTACAAAATATGTAGACTGCATGCAAAAACTAAAACATACCCAGATAGTTTTTCTATGCTACAAACAAAACCCAGAAGGCATTTTTCTTGTTGATGTACAGAAGATGTTGATCCAATGTAAACAGAATGCCTTTAGCTACAAAAAACAACCCCAGCAACCAAAAAATGACATGCAAAGGTTGAATCAGTTACTTAAGACAAGCAATGGCATGCTAGAACCTATAATATTGATTGAAAACACCAAATATGCAAGATGGTTGTCAAATTTGAGCTTGAAACCCTGGTTCCGCAATTGTGTATGACAATCTTTGATTTCAGTGAAACGAAAGCCAAATCTGACTTTCTCAAGCCTCCTGGACACGTTGGAATAGCTGGAAATGCTGCCAGTGTAACCAGAAATGCTGCAATCACCCAGATTTCATAAAACACATGTGCAAACCCTAGAGATTAAAAAAGTTTCCTTCAAACTTTTCTAATTCTCAAGATCATCCGAAGATGCAAGAGAAGAGCATACTAGGTTTTTCAAAAAACTATAATAAGATTTATTAGCCCCTCCCCCCCCCCTGAATCTCTCAAATATGGAAATTAAAATCTACTCTTGCACATAGAATAGCTCTGATACCATGTTAGAATCTGAAAAGATTATTAACCTAGAAAACTAGTGCAAACGAATAAATATTTAAACTATGAATGCAAATGATACGAAATCAAAATAGCAACACAGAGTTAGTCTCCAAAGGAGTAATGCAAATGCTAGAAGCAAAATAGCATTAAGAGGATGCAAAAGCAAAAGATACAAAATACAAGCCAGGTAGCATGCTTATATAGACTAGGAAGAGGGAGGAGGTGGCAACACTAACCAATCAGGAGCAACCATCTATCAGACTAAAGATAGCAAAGTATCTTCCCAAGATAGCTAATGGATGCTCACATGTAGGAAGGTGACACATCATAATCCTCTCACCTAATAAGACATGCTTTATTAACCTAAGCAAGATTAATAGAAGTGTAGGAAAAACCTAGGAATATAGGGAAAAATAAATAACCCACTAGGAAATAAAAACCTACACTAACAATAAGGATATTCTTAATTAGATCATGAATAATGAACTTCAATTCTTAGTTAAAGAGAGCTATAAATATTTCAAGTGCAATAGCATAAATAAACAAAGACCAATGAACACAAATGAGAGCAAACACCAAAAAGGAAGACCAATATACCCTAGGGAAACCCCTAGTGTACAAAAACTCTAGCAAATATGAGTAAACACTTACTTAATGTACTCCAACTATCAATTATAAGAGGTGGCAACCCTTAAGCTTGCAAAAAACTACTTGCACTACTAAAAACAACTCCAACAACCTCTCAATACTCTTGGATCACTTTCCCTACCTCTACTTGCTAAACACACTCTAAAAACTAGAGAAACCACAAGACGAATCTACAACTACAACTCCCCAAAATGCATACAAGCAACTAAGAATGATCAACCATGTCCCCAAGGGACTATCAACATATTTATAAGGCATTTGGAAGCTAGAGAGACCAAGAAAATGCATCAAACAAGGGAAAAACTGAGAACTAGAATGTCATTAGACACCCACAACTATGTATAATGAATTCACCTTTTTTGCAAACTGGTGAATGCATTTTCACCACTTTCATGCAAAATGTGTTGACGCATCATCCTTCTTTGACTTAATTCTTCCAAGAGCCATAGTGTTTGCATACAAACTTGAAACAAGGTGTTGGTTTTTTGAAATTGCATACTTTTTGAGAGGAATTCAAATATTCAATAAAAAACTACTTTTGATGCCACCTAAGTAATGTTTTCCCCTACAACACAACTACATTTATGAGGCTAATGGTGACTAGAATAAATCCCAAAATGACATTATCTCTACTAAAGACTATTTTCAAGATGTCCCATACCATTCCAAACCTTTTATAATATTGAAGTAGTCTGCTACCCCAAAACATGCTAAGAAGTACAAAACCATATGCATCTCAGATCACACATCCCCAATTAGGGATCTTTTGGTCCCCAAAATCTTAGAGACTTGGCAAATAAGGGCAGAAGAACCCCTCAATTAATAGCAATGTGTGATCTCATCTTGCACCATGTTATAAAAGCAAGCCAAAGTTTATTACAACTTTGTCTCCAAGTGTCTAAATGATACAATATAAATTTGCTTAAACATGGTCGAGTAACATTTCCAGCATTAGTTTTCTCCAAATGAAAGGCATTAGTGTTAATGCTCATCTTCCCATGTCAATTCAAAACTTCAAAAGACTTCTTGCCATGAAAAGCATACAACATGAAATATTTATCATTCTTGGTGACCTATTATTTGTTTTCTCTTGTATTAAAAAGTGTCTTTTGGTCATACAAATAGGGGCTATAAAGACAACTCCACAAATACCCACAAGAGCAACATCTACAACAATCTCATCAACAAATTTAGAACCAATAGAAAACTTCAATTTACATTGTTTATCAACCTACATTTTTGCATCTTCTTTAATCCAACCTAAACCATAGTGTGATGTCCCCTTTCCCTAGTCAGAGTTAGTCTATCATTGGGTTCCCATAGACTGACTATTCTAGTTAGGGAACCATGGTTAGCATGACCTTGGATGGGTTATTCAGTGGTGTAGATGTGGTTTGGGTTCACTGGATCCAGTTGGCACTTTCCAGAGATGGTTTTGTCTGCTTATCGCCCATACTTGCTATTTTTAGTAAATTCAGGAATGGTGCCATTTTGGGATTTTCAGACTTGGAGTGGATATGTCTCGTCGAGACCTTTCCAGCGAGCTATAGCACTCTAAATTCTGATATCATCTTGGTTCCTATTTTAAATTTTGAAAGTTGAATTAATATATTTAATTGGGACTTTAGTGATATTTTATAAAGTGACTTAAATGAAGCAAAAATCAAAATGTCACTTAAGTGATTTGGGCACCCATCTCTAGGGATGAATAAAGTGATTTTTAAAATATACTATTCCCTCCCAAAAAGCCAACGCCCCTCTTGGAGAAGAAATAAAAGGTGGAAAAGTGAGTTTCATTCTTTATGCTTGAATATTGAAAATTTTATTTGCTCTACTAGGGTTTCGTGTGAGGGTTTGAAGGATTGAATCCATAAGGCTGATTGGGAATGAAAACTCCCTTTGGTAACAACATTCTACAAATGTGCAATACCATCCAAAGGTGCTTCTAAGGCGGATGCATCTAGTATTCACAGTTGTGCTTCAATGGAGTAATATTGTTGAGGGTTTGAGGATTTTGTTGGTACATCATTTGTAGACTTATTGTGATCAGTTGAGGGCCATTTTACAATGACAGATTGGAGAGTTTATGGTGTCTTTTGGACTACTTATTTCATACCTTGCTGGTCATACCCTATTCATGCTTGGTCGTACCATATTGGGACATATTTATGGAGTATTTGTTGCTGGTTTGAAGCTCAATCTAGTCGCCCTTGTTGATGCTGCAGAAAATAGTCATGAAAGAGGAGTTTATGAGAGTTTTGGAATTTTGTATTTGCTGATATCTTAGACCAGCCAGGTCATACACCACTTGGAGGGACGCGGGACTTATTGGAACTGATATTTCATCATTTTCGTGACTTCTCTCATCTTCATTCTTGGCGTATAGGGTTTATAACATGTTGCAATTTTTTGTAATGTACATCCTCTATCATTCGGAGTGATGCGAAGGAGTTTCACACTACCCAGTTGCTAGTCCAGCTACAACATATGTATGAAGTTACATTTCTTGATGTGGGTATGTGTTAGTAATTCATCATATGGCATTTTATGGTCTGGGTATTTAATATTTTGCTCATATCTCTTGTATCTTTTTTTGGTTTTCAATATATGCTCCATATTGTATTGTTCCAGCAAACACATCTCAAGAAAACTGAAACCCCTTCTACATCTTCTGTCTAGTCTGAAAGAACACATTAAAAATTTAAAATAACACTATTAAGATCTTTAAAAAGAACCAACAAGTACGACACATTACAGTGGTATTAGAGCACAACTCTTCCTATCATCCTGTGAGGTCAGATTCAGACATGCAAATGAAAAGATGAGACATGCAGCCTAGTACACATAGGTATTATCTCAGATGGAACAGATCACAAAGTGATATACAGGTTCCACAGATAGATCCTTTTGATACAGATACAGAGGTAATAGCCACAGAGGAACAACTAGTAGTGATTTACAGCAAAGAGGAACCCATCATAGAAATCATGGGTGACAGAGATCATGAAGAACCTAGCTTGAGGGACATTCTGAACTCGTTGGCTAGGGGTCAGATGGATATAGAGAGGAGTTTTACTCGGATGAATGAGACAATGCGAGAGCTAAAGATAGAATTGGCTCAGATCCTTACCCAGTTGATACCTCGTGATGCTAGGAACAACAGGGATTGTAGACACTAAAAAATGTTCTCATGTCGCAAATGTGACAGGACAAATTTCCCTTTCAAATCCCATTATTCAACTAGTTCAATTTTGTACACTCTAGTCATTTGTCCATATTTCTTCTATAATTAAATAATTAATTCTAATTGATTATTTAATTATTCATACCCTAATGTCCCCTTCACTTGATTTATTCAAACAAATAAATCAAATCCCATCACCTAATTATCTAAAATCTCCTTTCATATGCATTCTTTCAATAAATTAAATAAATTGTCCAATTTATTTAATTTGAATCCCATTTATCTACCTCTCAATTTCTCTCAATTTAAAATTTTATTTTGTCCTCTAGTGTAGAGGAACCCTAATCATCCTCCACCCTTGATTTGGCTCCCAAGTCAACATTAAATCCTAGCCCTCCATTCAAAATCCTTCTTCTATAAAACAACTCTTAAACTTTCATTTTTCCCCCTTAAGCTCTCTTATGCTCTTAGAATTCTCTCTCAGCTATAAACCATCCAAAATCTTTCTTAACACACCCATGATCTTCTCATGATGTTGCATGAACTTGCAAATCTGAGAACACAATGCAAAGATGGAGGAGGACAATAGAAGTTAGTCAATGCTAGCTTAGATTTTTACTGGTTTTTGTGTTTATTGGACTCTTTTCTAAGCTTGCTTGCATTCTATTGTAGTTAGGGTTTGATAGTTTGTTGTTTTTTACTGTAAACCTAGTTTTTCCCTATCACAAAATGGTGAACCCGATGTGAATGCTTGTAGAATATAACCTTTTTGGGTGATTTTTGAAAATCAAGCTTTGCAGGTGGCCTCCAGAGCTCAAATGGACCTCGTCGTTGAGTCCGGGAGGCCCATTCTGCAAAAAATGACAGTAAATTTTCTATATTTCAATGATAGGGAAATTTTTGTAATTTTTTGAAAAAAATTTAGCCCCTGTCCATACTATACGGATCTGTATCGTACAGACAAGTTGTACAGGTTGTATTGGCCTAGCACAGTTATGTGGTCTTGTGGTTGCAGGGTTTTCATCTTCTGTTGCAGGTTAAAATTTTCATTTGGTTGCAGGTTTAATTCTTCTGTTATTGTAGGTTGAAGTATCTTTTGTTTATGCCTAATCGAAACCCTAGCACAGGTTCTGAACTGCAGATGACATCTCTCAAATCCTCCACCATTTTTTAGGTCTACCCCCCGAAACCCTAGGGTTTTCATACGTTTTGGTTGTCATCGCCATTAGAGGCTAAGTCGCCACCACATTTCGTGGTGCAAACTCTATCCGCCATCACCAAAAAAATGTAAGCCTAACCCATTCCTCGCTTGTTAACTGCCGACTGAAACCCCCGTTTTCTATTCAAATCTTTGACCTACATGTGGTTATAGTACCCATTGTCACAGTTCAACCTTTGTCGCCACTTCAACAAAGCTTCGTCAATATCCCTTTCGGCCTCCATTGTCTACGACTTCTCCACAGTCGCAGTCAACCTTTGTAACATCAACCTCCATTTGTGTTTGGTGGCTTTGTAACATCTGACCGCCTAAACTCCCATCCTGTCACCACCGATTTCACTGCTGTCGTTGCCGATACCCTGCAGTGGTCAACACCCTTACCGCCACCGATTTCACTGTTGTCGCCCTTCTTAATCTCATGGTACGCTGTCCGTAAGGCTTCCAAGGCCATGGTCTTGTTTCCACACCTATTTGCAAGGAACATGATCTGCAGTATCTTCATTCTCCCACTGTAAAGAGAGGCATATGCTTCCATGTCCATTTGCTCATTGCTCATCACACACCCACCATTTACATTCCTAATGTCATTCCCATCTGCACCTTCCTCCCAATCCATTTTTGCTAATGCCATTGCTTTCTCTCTCTAGACTTGCATACATGAAGTAGCAGTATATTATATTCGGCAGCAATCCCTATGTTGCCTCACCCAATTGACAAGAGGTGAGATCAACAAAATAGGAGATTTTTTTATCGAAACAAAAAAAACAAAGGAGCTAATCTTGAAATTGAACTCTGGTGGCTCCTAGTGTATTCCAAAAGCTTTGGATAAAAGGGGATAGTGGGCGAAGAAGCAGCTCTCCAATCACCTTCTGGTCACACCCTAACTTCGACCACACTTAACCATCGATCATCTGTTGAAAAGTCCTAGTCAGCTTCCCCTCAAACTATCGTGGTCAATTCCCCATCTCCTGTCGCCATTTGAAGTTTCGTCGCCACCACCATATTCATTGCGAAACGTCTCAGAATTTGATGTGTGGTTTTCTATTCTCTAGTCTCGTATGGCTCGAGATCTATTTTTTACCATGAATCTGTATAGACATTTTTGGCAAAACCACCAAGCCTTACCCGTAGCACTAACCGCTAGATAAAACCAAGATCTCGGCGGGAATTGTGTGGTTTTCTATGATGGTTTGCTGCCAAATTTCATTTAAACGAGGTGTGCCATGTATTTAATAGCAAAAGATTTCTCTCAATCTCTGTGTTATGTTGGAGAATTCAAAATTTGTCTCAAAAAATGCGAGTATGGGAAAACGTTATGGAAGGAGCACTATAGGTTTTTAGGGTAAGTTCAGTGCGTAAAGCGCTGTGTCCATAGGTAGACTCCCAAAGCTAGATACTTAAAATTAATATAAGTTTTGTCTTTTAACAGTGGTTAGAGAATGGATCTCGTTGTTGCTTGGAAAGAACCGTAGAGGGCTCAGATTGATTATGAAGTGATCTTTAAAATGTCGTATGTTCAAATCTTCTTAGCTAGTCTTTGCACTCCATTTGTACAAAATAGAGCTTAAGAAGTGTTCCAACTTTGGTTTCATCTTGTGTCGTTGACTAGAAAGACGAGCGACCGAAACCTGTGGACTAATTATAGTTATTATTTTCTTGACCGAGGGGGGGGGGGGGAGAGGCTAGCGAGCCCTCCCCTCTTTGCTCTTTCTTTTTTGAGTCCGCCTAGCCCTCGGTCATATTGATGACCTAGGGCCCCCTTAACTAAACAAACACTCTTTTACACTTAAACTGTCAGTGCCCAGACCGTGACATATGAAACACCTCAACTATTGATCACTAATAGTTAGCAATCAACTTTTAAACAAGCAGTTTGACCCCTTTTGCCTCCCTATGCCTAAATAGGCATTTTTTTTTCAAAGTCACGCAACTTTTACATACAGTCGAAATCACACAAAACAAGTTGCATTGTGGAGCAGACTTAACCAATTTTGCAATGATAAGGTCAATTTTAGGTAATGACATCATTTTATCAGTCATTTTTTTGGTCAAAGTCAAACTCACTTTCAAACTTTGACTACTCGTAACTTTGGCAAAATTTATCAGATTTCAATGAAATGTTTTTTCAAATTGCTCAGAATTTCCTAAATTTTCTGATTCTGCAATTTATTTTTCTGTAACTGATCAATATTTTGCAGATATTTTTCAGATTCCATTTTTTCACCATTTTGACTTTGAGGTTCACAAAACGATGCATCTACTCGTTATGTCATTTTTTTGCAATGTCATGGGGTTTTTTGTGCTACTAATGTCTAATTTGCAGCATGTGGTATTCATGGGTTGAAGACTATAAATTGAAACTACTAACACATTTGATGCAAGGATTCAATTTCTTTCATATGAATGTGTATTGGTTATCATAGGCACATTTGGTTTTAGTGCACTAAAATGAACATAACCTGTTTTCACACGATTCTTGGGGGCTTAAAATGAATCACTATTTGCATTGTTTGGTGACTTTGCTTTTGTTTTTGAAGTGTGTATGCTCTTCTCTCACGCTCTAAGCGATCTTGGGAATCAAAAACACTTCTTGAACACTTGCATTTGTCACACCACACATTTGATTTCTAAGGGTGAATGAACATTTGTCTGGTGTGGCATAAATCCAAAAATACGTATGCTCTCCCCTCACATTTTCATATGAACTTGGGGATCAAAATTATTTTTGTACTTAAGTCGCTTTTGTTTGAACCTTAGGGTGGGCCTGCTCTTGAGACACATCTGCAAGGAGAACTCATTTGTGACCCCAAGCGGTACTTTCCTCTGGTCTGCTATATAAATTGAGGATAAGGCAAAAGCCAAGTCTAACTGGTATGAGCGCTCACCATACAGTGCTAGCTTGAAAGGAGGCATGCCTATGTGTATATTAAACTTCTAGTAGGGTTAGTTAGAGCCTTAAGTGGCTTGCTGGATGCTCGTGGGGTGCCGATCCCCTGAATATACACTAGAACCTCTTTGTTTAGTGGCCAAAAACCCTCTACTTGTTAATACAAGAGGTCAAAAGATCGAACTCTAATAGCCATCCCACATTTCCACGAATTATGGCAAAGATAGCAAGGTACCTCAGGATCTGCGTGTCCTAGGACCTGGAACTTGGTGTGCCTGAGAAGTGAGTGCACTGTAAGGGGGAGCCCGTGCTCGAAGTTCCTGGAGCTATACACCATAAGTAGGCGCAGCTGGGTAAAACCAAGTGGGAACTCAACAAGTATTGTCCTTGCCTAGCCTAGGATTGTGCATGTCTACACGTGTTTGCAAAACATCATGAGTCATCAAAAACAACCAATTGATTGCCAAGTGTCTTCTATGATTGATGTGTGTGCTTACCTAATCATCACCCTCGACATTCTTGACCACACATTCATTCCATGTCATCATCATATCCTCTTCATGCCAACCCATCCTATCCTACTCATATCTTCCATCATGCAACCTTCAAATCCTAATCACCATCCTTAGCCACTTCACATCCTAGTCACATCCAAGTCATCATAACCCTATCCTAATCACATTCTTATCATACCCTCACCATTCGACCCCATATTTTAATCATTCTTCCTAACCACATCCTCTTTGTCATCTAATCACCCTTATCATTCACATGATCCACATCATCCTTGTTCTATCCTAATCACATCCCAATTACATTACCATCATTCCACATCATCCTATTCCTAATCTAACCAACATTCCAAATCCAACCAACACCTAACCATCATACCCTAATCACCCTTCCTAATCACATCTCATTCATCCTAATCATCCCTTTCCTATTCAACCACATCCCTAATCACATTATCCTTACACATCATCCTCTCATTTCCAAACAACATCGATCCTAATCACTCGTAATCACATTCTTGTCATATCTTCTTCATGCCACCTCATCATAATCCTATTCTACCTTAACATTCCTAATCATGCCACCTCATCCCAATCATATCCTAATCAACCTTCCTAATCATCATTTCACATTTCCAAACAACATCATACCCTAACCATTTCCAACTCATCCTAATCACCTCTCTCATCTAAACACCATCATCTTAATCATCCTTATCAAACCCTAATCACCTTTCATCCAATTAACATCATCCTAATCCTTCCTAATCATTCCATATCATACCCTAATCATACCCAAGTCTTCATAATTCAAACCTTAATCATCCTTTGTCACCTTCTTCCTAATCAAACCCTAATCATTCCGCATCACATCCTTATCATATCATCATCATAATCTAAGCCTAATCATGTCTTTGTCATTCAACTACATCATAACCGTATCCTTATCACAATATCTGAATCATATCATATTCATCATATCCTAATCATCCTAGTCATCATCCCCTAGTCACATTATCCAACCTTCCCCATCTTAATCATCCCACTTGTCCTATCCTAATCACATTTCCTAATCACCATTACACCTCATCTTAACCTCATTCTATTCATCATCCCTAATCATTCCATATCATACCCTAATCCATCCAAGTCACCCAATCATGTCCTATTCATCATACCTAACCATTACACCACATCCTAATCATACCCTAGTCATCATATCCTCATCATTACACTTTATCTTAACCTTATCCTATTCATCATATCCTAATCATCCTAGTCATCACCCTTTTTAATCACCATCATATCCAAGTCATCCCTAGTCATCTCCTAATCATATCATTCAACCATTCACATCATCTTTGTCCTATCCTATTCATCATTCCTAGTCATTACACATTGTCATTCTCGTCCAATCAACATCATCCTAATCATTCTTCTAGTCATCATCTTAATCATCCTAGTCTAAACCCTAATCATCTTGCATCGTCATCCTCACCCAATCAACTTCTTCCTAATCCATCTATGTCATCTAATCTAATCATTACACAACACCATCTTCATCCTAAACATTCCCTAATCCATCCAATCTCATCATTACACATCATATTCCATATCCTAACCATTCATTCCAATCCAATTGATTCCATCCAAATCATTTCCTATCACAACACACCATAACCCTAGGGAAAACTTTGAGTATCTACTCTCCCTATTGAATCCAATTGCAACTGTGTCAAAGCCACCCATTACATATCCAATTCCATCAATTTACGATCACATTTAATTACAACATTTCATTAGCATTCAGCCCTTGACATCTACAGAGGACCCTAAACATTAGTCTTCCTAAGGTCCAAACATAGGGAGAAACTGTCAAAGCTTGACTATATCACAAGTACAAATTCAGACCAAGAGACCTTGACATCTTTTCATATCAATCAAAACTTGGGCTTAACACTCCACGGCTAGCTTAAGTCCATCCTTACAAGTGAATTCTGAAACTCATGGGTTCACTCTAATCAATCATCTCTTCCATACCTCAAGGTCTCGACAAAATCAATTTGTACTTTGAAAGGTCATTAGTAGATGAGAGTACCCTCTTGAAGCTAGAATTTTCGAAGACTAATATCATTAGCGTCTATCATAGCCTAGGCCTCATCACATTCTATTGACATCCACATAGCATCCCACATTTCGCAAGCCTCATTCAGTAAAGACATGGTTGCAAAAGGAAGAGAAAGGGAGTAGATCCTCCTAGTGATCCCTCATTCCAAACATTCTAAACATTCCTTCCAACGCATCATCCAATCGACATCATCATAATTACATCCTACTCATATATTCATCATTCAACCTTCACATCCTAATCACCCTTTCTAATCACATCATTCAATCAAATTCATCCTAATCACCTCACCCCTAATCTAATCATATCCCAATCACTTCCAAGTCATCATGATCACAACCCTAAACATAACCTAATCATCCCTAATCCCCCATCTAATCATTGAATCAACTTCATCCTCCATCACATTCCTCGTCATTCCACATCATTGTTCATCTTAGTCAAGCATTTGTCAACATGATCCTAATCCCACAAGAAGACATAAAATGATATGAAGACATTCATCATTCCATGACAATCCTAGAGAACAAGGTTCTAGCACCCCAAGCCTATCCACAACATTATCCAAGTCCACATTGGCAGCAAGACAAAGTCCCTTCAAATTCCAATGCTACCTTTGACAAGGGGAACATAAGTCTACCTCATCCACCCTATAAGTACCTTCTACCTTTTAATCCTACATCAACCCCACATCCTAGAATCAAACATTACAAAAGAAAACCCAAGGGGTTGTCCATATCCACTTCATCCAATCCATTTGATCCTCCACCTAATCAAAATCAAAACCCTAAGCCAACACCTTCCACCCCTACACCTATAAATGGATGTGATCCAAAGGTTACTAACAAGGGATCAACTATCTCCATGTCACCCAACACATATGCTTGAGCCTACCAAAGAGCCTTCAAATACCATGTCCATTCCTTCGACCCCATCATGTGGTCCACAACATATCGACCCTATTGAAGAGTCCTCCACATTCACTTCCATTCTAATTCAAGAGATATGTCAAGGGTATAATCCTAAGCACGAGGAAACATTACCCCCTCATCCACATCAAGATCAAATCCCTTCCATTCCACCCATCCACAACACACTTACGCCTTTCGATGATCAAGCTCCCATTTATGATCAAGAAGGCCATGATGATCCACTTAGCCAACTTTATGCATTCCATGGTCAAGAGCTTGCCACCTCACCCATTCATGATGAGACATGTGCCTCCCAAGCATACATAAAAGATCAAACCAACGAACATAATAAAGATCCTAATGATCCTTCCACATCCACATCCACATTCAGGAGTGTTCTTCCTTAGGAACATGGAAACCATTATCCACATCACCTTCTCCATCAAATAATGAGCTCATGTCTAGTGTCCAAATGACACATAGTCCCATTGTCCATCACATGCTCCAAAACATGAATTATCAAGGAAAAGGATTAGGCCTTCACAAACAAGGTACTTTGGACCCCATCCATGTCAATGTCCCTCCATGCTCATATGGCCTTGGATACACACCTCAAGGTCAACAATCTAATGATGTTGGTCCACCTCGTTTCGTCGCACTTCCCATCACATTCCTAAAACATATGTTGCCATTCCACCTCCATCATCCTATAAATGTCAAAAGCATGTGACCATACACCTTCCACCATCCACTTTGCCTCCACTACTCCCAACTCCGCATATCCCTCCATCCACTTTGCCACCATTTCTTTCAACACCTAACATCCCAATCATTCATAAATACCCTACATATCCTAGTTATGACAAACAAATGCACACATTGTCTAAACATAAATCTTCCAGTCATTCCACCCGCCACATGGGATTCAAAAATAAACATTTGGTTGCCTCCTTTCAAAAAGCCAAACATCCTAAGGGTCCTAATACCTTAGGAAATCAATCAAAACTTTAAAGAAAAATCCATTAAAAAATCCATCCCAAGCCCATACCTTCAAAAGAAAAGTCAAAAACTAAAATGGTATGGGTCCCTAAACAAAAAAGCAAGTCAAATGAGGCATCCATCTCTCAAAAATCCCAACCCTCCACTTTCATTCCAAAATCCCATTCCATAAACAAATTCCACATGAAAAGTAAACGTCATAAACATACTAAGTCCATGTGGGTACCCAAATGCTTAAATCATCCATCTCCTAAGAAAACATCTCCATTGCTTCCTACACCTCCATCCAATCACAAGCTTCCATGTTTAACATGGTGAGTGCAGCCATTGGTCATAGTTCCTTTCCACACCTCCATCACTCCATCATTCAACTATTGTCCTACATATTTCACTTATTATATCCCTATGGTCCATGCTAACATAAACATTTCATCCATCTTCCTTGCATAAGCCCTACATAATCCACATCATAATCCAGTATCATTCCCTCCATAATCCGCTATCCACCTAATCCATCTCACTTCCATGCAATCTCCTTACCAACATCGATGAGCACAATTGACATGATCCATGCGACGACATATTTCTCCAATGGGACTATCACCTTTCATGGCACTAGACACTTGAGACCCTCTCGTCCATATTCCCCTTTGCTATCAAAAAATCAAAAAAGTCAAAAGCAAAAAACAAAAAATCAAAAAAGTCAAAAAAAGTCAAAAATAAAAAAAGTAAAGATAAATCCCTTCATCCAATGGTGAAAACTTGGTAAATAGGCACCTTGGATAAGTACCATGATGAAAACCTAGCAAACAGGCGTCATGTGTAGCTTGATCTTCTATGCCGCGTACACTTGGGGGCACATTGTCTCATCCACACTATCATTTCCTTCCCATTGTACCATTTCCATACACATATACCTATCTTGTTGCATCCATCCATCCACCCTTCCTCTTTTGATCTTCATAAAGATTGGGGGCACAATGTCGACAAATGTTTTGGGTATCCCTTAACATACCTTATTCCTCCAAACCAAGCAAACCCTTCACAATCCTATCATCATCCCATCATTCTAAGCTTTGTCATGAAAAATCGTAAGCATTACACCTAGAATGGGGCAAGTTATTCCTATGCGACATAGTCCTTGGAGATCACATCCTTGCTCTCTTACGCATACATCCATTCCATCCCCTATCACCCACCCCTTTTATCCATTCACCCAATCCCACCAACTTCCTTGCACCTCAACTTGGTTTTTCCCTTATCATTGGTATCTAGAATAAAGGCTATTCAAAGTTGTCATCCAATGCCACCCCAAAACATTCAAAAACACAAAAAAATCAAATATTCCCCAAAATCCAAAAAAATCGAAACATCCCAAAAATCCAAAAAAAATCAAAACATTTCAAAAATCCAAAAAAAATGAAACATGCCAAAAACACAAAAAAATCAAAATATGTCAAAATCCAAAAAAATTGAAACACTCAAAATCAAAAAAAAAATCACAACATTCAAAAACACAAAAAAAATCAAAACATTTCAAAAACACAAAAAAATCACAACATATCAAAAAACCAAAAAAAAAAGCAAAACATTCAAAAATCCAAAAATCTAAGCAATAAAATCAATCAATTTATCACATCAATCCTTCACATCTATCAATTCTTCAAATCAATCAATTCAATTCTTCAAATCATCCAATCACTCAATCAAATCTCTCGATCGATCCATTCAAACCTCCTAATCAGTCACATCATCATATCATTCAAATCTATTCTTCCAATCATCCACGATCCACATGGTTGAACTACATTGCCTCTGAGCTTTCACGTAGGCAAGGCCATCCTCAATGCACCCCCGAGGCATTAGGTCAATACCTTAGGACTGTCCTGTCCACTCTCATAATAATTCATCCTTTGATGAGATGTACACTTTGATCAAACCAAAGCAATCAATCTTTCACACTTCAAACCAATCCCAAACAACAACAAGACAAGCTATCTAATCATCCAAATCAATCAGTCAAACCAATCAATCACCTTGTGATAATCATATGTCACTATCCTTATCAATCATCACATATCTCATACAGAATGGGGTATCATCAAAACCAGGATTCTGTTCCTTATACGACATGCGCCATTTATCAAACATCATCAATCACGCCCTGGTGTTGCTCATATGACCAACAACACTAGTGTCAATCAATCATCTCACTTGCCTTAGATAGGTAGGGGCATTGCTGAAACTAGACCAGGCATCTTATACGGCCTGCTTCATTCCTGAAACTAGGCTTCTTCTCCCTCATTCAACCTATCACAATCAATCAAGCACATATCACTTGGCAAAAGGTCCAAATGGTTGTTGGTCTAGTCTGTCTTATTTTACTGGATTGTTTTACAATCTCGTTCTTATGTTTCTCAAGGCAGTCCCTAAGTGATGAAGAGAAGCGAGGATAGGGTGAGACCTTTTTCTTTGATTGATGTCTACGATTTGTCTTGGCAAAATGACTAGGGCAACTTGGTGTCTTGCGTGTGATCAAGATTCCATTGGGTGTGAATCACAAACATCCTATGCATTGGAAAGAATAAATACTTCCTTGCATCAGGACTTGCACACCTCACAATTATCCCATCGCATGTTCTGACAAGGTATCATGGTTCCTAGTTTGAGTCAAGCATTCCTTGTCTGTCACGTGCCTATTTCACAAGGGACTATACTTTCCACCTTGGCCTTTGACATGTCACGGTGATTGTCGTCCTTTGACATAACAAGTTCTATGATGATAAGTAGAAAAAAACTACAAGTGAGAAGCTCAAAAATCTATCAAAGCAAGATATCATTTCCATTCTTCTAGCCAAATCTTTCGTTCTTCCACCATCTCCCTTGCATCTTCATTCTTCTACCTTCATTGCAGCCTACCATACCTTTCATTTCTTCCATCCATTCCTCTATCCATTCCCCACCAATCCATTTCATTTTGAGAGCATACCCACGTTTGTCCAACCCGCTTATCCTCTCGAGGGGGCATCATCGACCTATCTTTCCATCATCATCATTTTCCTCCATCCATTTCCTTGACTTCTTTGAAATGATGTTAATTGGTCGCAACATCATCTCAAAGAGGGGCAAAATGTAGACACTGAAAAATGTCCTCATGTCGCAAATGTGACAGGACAAATTTCCCCTTCAAATCCCATTATTCAACTAGTTCAATTTCATCCACTCTAGTCATTTGTCCATATTTCTTCTATAATTAAATAATTAATTCTAATTGATTATTTAATTATTCATACCCTAATGTCCCCTTCACTTGATTTATTCAAACAAATAAATCAAATCCCATCACCTAATTATCTAAAATCCCCTTTCATATGCATCCTTTCAATAAATTAAATAAATTGTCCAATTTATTTAATTTGAATCCCATTTATTCACCTCTCAATTTCTCTCAATTTAAAATTCTATTTTGTCCTCTAACGTAGAGGAACCCTAATCATCCTCCACCCTTGATTTGGCTCCCAAGTTAACATTAAATCCTAGCCCTCCATTCAAAATCCTTCTTCTATAAAACACCTCTTAAACTTTCATTTTTCCCCCTTAAGCTCTCTTATGCTCTTAGAATTCTCTCTCAGCTGTAAACCTTCCAAAATCTTGCTTAACACACCCATGTGCTTCTCATGATGTTGCATGAACTTGCAAATATGAGAACACAATGCAAAGATCAAGGAGGACAATAGAAGTTAGTCAATGTTAGCTTAGATTTTTACTAGTTTTTGTGTTTATTGGACTGTTTTCTAAGCTTGCTTGCATTCTATTGTAGTTAGGGTTTGATAGTTTGCTATTTTTTACTGTAAACCTAGTTTCTCCCTAGCACAAGGACAATAACAACAACAACAATAGTGGGAGGAACCGGAATAGCTTTGGGGACAGGAACAAAGTTAATAATGGAGGTGACAGGCACAATGGAGACATGAACAATGGTGGCAGGCATAGAGATAAAGATGATGAGGGTGAAGCGTTAGTCACTAATAGGAGGGCTACCTAGTTGACAGCAGGTGATAGACTTGGCATACCTATATTTACACCTAGGAACAATGTTCCTAAACAGGAGGCTACACAGATTGAGTTTTAGGATGAGATACTGAGAGACTGGTGGGCTTCCAGTGAGAAATTCAGAGTTGAGATGACTTTCGAGGAGTATTTCGATCTCAAGATGAAACATAGACCCCATAGGGGAAATAGATAGCAAAATTAGGAGCTCCAAAAGAAAGTTAGCAAAATAACTTTGTCGTATTTTGATGGTTCAAGCAAAACCACTGCTAGAGTGTGGCTCCATAAGTTGGACATCTATTTACAGATCAGCCCCATGCCCAAAGCTGATGCAATCACTTGTACAACTTTACATTTAGAGGGAAACACTCATAAATGGTGGAGTAATGGTAAGGTCACATTGGGTCATGATCAGATCACTTCCTATGTTGAGTTTACTGTTAGGTTGATTGATAGATTTGATAAGAAAGATCCAGAAATGCAGTTCAAGGAGTTAGCTCAACTCAGGCAAGTGGGCTCAGTGGATGCTTACATCTCAGAGTTCCAGGACCTATATGTTATGGTCATTGATATCTCAGAGTGTAGATTGATGATGTTATTCATTGATGGTCTATCAAATCCTTTGCATGGTTGAATAAAGGGTCTAGATCCAACATCTTTACAGGAGGCCATGAAGATGGCCCATGACATCGAGTCCTTGATATGGAGGAGTAAATTTTAGTCCAAAGGATTCATGCACAAAATGGATAAAGATAGAAAACATTTTTAGAAGGAATCGGGACAGTAGCATAAGAGTTCTTCCAGGTTGGACAGTGATCTGTTGAATGACCTTAGGAGGAAGAAACTCTATTTTCATTGTCAAGATCCTTGGGATCCTAAGCACAAGTGTGCTGCCCAAGGGAAAGCCAAACAATTGGAGTATTTTTCTATAGATGAATCTGTGGAGTCAGAGCCACATTCAGAGTAGCAATCAGAAGCTAATGATTCAGGGACAGATGGTGCATTTGAGGCATCTAATATAGAGAAGACAGCCCTACCTACAGCACACCTCTCTAGCATTCAGAGAGAGGGGTCATTTAGGATGAGAGGAGTACTTGGTGGGCAGCGAGTGATAACTCTTTTAGACATTGGTGCTACTCACAATTTCATAGATGAGGGCTTGGTTGCGAAGAGAGGACTTAAGACTAAAGAATTTGAAGGCTTCAAGGTGAGAGTAGCAGATGGATTTGTACTCACCTGTACCAGGAGAATACCCAATCTAACCATTATGTTGAATGATTACACTTGCCAGTTTGATTTCTATGTGGTTAGCATGGGTGAGATGGATGTTGTTTTGCACAAGCATTGGTTGCATGACATTAGGGAATTCACTCTCAACTTACGGATAATGGAAATGAAGTTTGAGGTGAACGAGAGATGACATGTGCTCAAGGGAATTTCAAATGGTGGATTGAGAGTGGTTTCACTCAAGAGGATGGAGCGGTTGATATGACATGATCAGGTTCAGTAGGCAACAGAGGTGATGGTGATGCCTGCAGCTACAGATCAGCAGAAGCATGTGTATCCTCCTAAGATTTAGGCTTTATTGACTAAACACACCAAAGTGTTTAGTGATATTCCATCAGGTCAACCCCCTAATATGGGTTTTGAGAATGTCATAGAACTCGAGGAGGGTGTTAAACCTATGATTACCACACCATATAGGCACCTGAAGAGGTATAAGGATGAGATCGAGAAGGCTATCAAAGAGCTTCTTGAAATGGGGCACATAAGGCCAAGTAAGAGTGCATTTGCTTCTTCTGTGGTCCTGGTAAAGAAGAAGGATGGAACTCTTAGGATGTACATAGACTACACGAAACTGAATAAGAAGACCATCAAAAATAGGTACCCCATACCTCGCATTGATGAGCTTATAGATAAATTTCATGGGGCATGCTACTTCTCAAAGATAGATATGAGATCTGGTTACCACCAGATACGGGTCAGGGAGAAAGATGTTGAGAAGACAGCATTCAGATGCCATTATGGGCATTTCAAATTTCTAGTCATCCCTTTTGGTTTGACCAATGCACCAGCCACTTTCCAGTCTTGTATGAACAAGGAGTTCAGAGAGCAGCTACAAAGATTTGTGTTGATATTTTTTGATGACATATTGATATACAACAGGACTTGGGAGGAGCATTTGAGGCACATTGACATTATCTTGAGCATTCTTGAGTGTGATTCATTATAGGCCAAGATTTTGAAGTGTGAGTTTGGGATGACTGAGTTGTTGTACTTAGGTCACATTATCAGTGTTGGTAGTGTTAAAGTGGACCTGAAAAAGATTTGGCCAATCATTGACTGGCTACCACCAAAGAATCTCTCATCTCAAGGGATTCCTTGGCCTTTGTGGATATTATCGTCATTTTGTGAGGGGTTTCTCATAGTCAGCTACCCCTCTTACAGACTTGACTCGAAAGGATACATTTAGTTGGTCAAGTGGTGCATAGGAGTGTTTTGACAAGTTTAAGGAGTTGATGAGTACATGTCCTGTGTTGGCCATTCCAGATTTTAGCAGGCCTTTTGAGCTATAGTGTGATGCCTCAGGGGAAGGCATTGGTGTGGTATTAATGCAGGATAAACACCTTATAGCATTCAAGAGCAGGAAGTTGAGGGGTGTGGAGAAGAGCTACAATATTTATGACAAGGAGATGTTAGCCATCATGCATGTGTTGGCTAAGTTCAGATAGTACCTCATTGGGAGTAAGTTTGTGGTAAAAATAGATCATAACAGTCTAAAACATTTCCTTGGATAGAAGGACTTGAATGATAGGCAATAGAAGTGGGTCAGCAAACTTTAGGCCTATGACTTTGACATTGTCTACGTCAAAGGAAAGAAAAACATAGTTGCTGATGCCTTATCCAGGAGACCACATTTGTGTGTAGTGGGTGCTATTACAGGGGATTGGAAAGAGATGATATCTGCAGAGTATGCCAAAGACAAATGGGCTTCTGGGATCATTGATGGCACTATCTGAGATGACAGGTATTCAGTGGTAAATGATTTGATCATTTACAAGGATGAAACTTTTCTAGTGCCAGGATTGGAGATGAAACATAAGGTTTTGAGAGCATTCCATGACTTACCTATGGGTGGACACCCTGGTTACTTTAAAACATACAGGTAGGTGAGAGAGCACTTCACTTGGGAGGGCCTCAAAACTGAAGTGTTGAAATATGTGAGAGAGTGCCTAACATGTCAGCAAAATAAGCAGGAGCACTCTTTTCCAGGTGGATTACTGTAGCCCTTGCCCATTCCTAAGAGGAAGTGGGATAGTATCTCTTTGGACTTTATCACAGACTTACCAAAATTCTAAGACAGGGATTGTATCTTTGTGGTGGTGGACAGATTGATGAAGTTTGCACACTTCTTTGTCATTCCAACCACGTACACTATAGCACAAGTTGCAGAGTTATTCTTTAGAGAGGTATTCCATCTTCATGGGTTTCCACAGAACATTGTGAGTGATAGGGACAGCAAGTTCCTAAGTAATTTTTGGCAGGAGCTCTTTCAGTTGATAGGGACAGAGCTCACCCCCAACACTAACTACCACCCGTAGACAGATGGCTAGATAGAGATAGTTAATAAATGGGTGGAAGGATACCTCTATAATTATGATGCAGGGTAGCAAAAGGCATGGGTTAAGTGACTTCACATGGGTTAATATTTCTATAACACCACTTATCACGTGTCCATTCAAATGTCACCATTTATGGCACTATGTGGGTACAATGCACCGAGCTTTGTGGATTTATTGTTTGGTGATAGAAGAGTGCCTAAGGCCAAAGACCTTTACAAGAGAGTCAGGATATCATGAGGTCTTTGAAGGAAAACATTCAAAAGGCTCAGAATCAACATAAGTAGTATACAGATCAGAATAGGACTGAGCGCTCCTTTGAAGTGGGTGACATGGTGTATTTGATGCTACAACCCTATAGGCAGTCCACTCTCAAGAAGAGTGGAGTAGAGAAGATTAAGCCACGTTACTATGGACCTTTCAGGATCTCCAATAAAGTTGGGGAAGTGGCTTACGAGTTGGATTTTCCAGCAGGTAGCAAGGTACATAATGTGTTTCATGTATATCGCCTTAAGAAGGTGCTTGGGCACAATGTGACACCTTCTGCAGAGTTGCCTCCTCTTGATGAAGAGGGGAAGTTGATTTTAGTACCTGAGGCTATTATTGATAATAGAGAATGTACCTTGAGGAGGAGGATCATCAGAGAGTATCTGATCAAATGGAAAAACCTACTAGTTGAGGATCCTACTTGGGACAGCGAGCAGATTTTATCACATCTTGATCTCAGATTGCTTGAGGCAAGCAATCTTAGGGAGGGTGGACTGTAATTTCCCCTTTCTCTAGTCAGAGTTAGTCTATCATTGGGTTCCCGTAGAATGACTATTCCGATTAGGGAACCATGGTTAGCATGACCTTGGATGGGTTATTCAGTGGTGTAGATGTGGTTTGGGTTCATTGGATCCAGTTGGCACTTTCCAGACATGGCTTTGTCTGCTTATCACCCGTACTTGCTATTTTTAGTAAATTTAGGAATGGTGTCATTTTAGGATTTTCAGACTTGGAGTGGATACGTCTCATTAAGACCTTTCCGATGAGCTATAGCACTCTAGATTCTGATATCATCTTGGTTCCAATTTTAAAATCTGAAAGTTGAATTAATATATTTAATTGGGACTTTAGTGATATTTTATAAAGTGACTTAAATGAAGCAAAAATCAAAATGTCACTTAAGTGACTTGGGCACCCATCTCTAGGGATGAATAAAGTGATTTTTAAAATATAATATTCCCTCCCAAAAAGCCAATGCCCCTCTTGGAGAAGAAATAAAAGGTGGAAAAGTGAGTTTCATTCTTTATGCTTGGATATTGAAAAATGCTTATTTGCTCTACTAGGGTTTCGTGTGTGGGTTTGAAGGATTGAATCCATGAGGCTGATTGGGAACAAAAACTCCCTTCAATAACAACATTCTACAAATGTGCAATACCATCCAAAGGTGCTTCTAAGGCAGATGCATCTAGTAATCACAGTTGTGCTTCAATGGAGTAATATTGTTGAGGGTTTGAGGATTTTGTTGGTACATCATTTGCAGACTTATTGTGATCAGTTGAGGGCCATTTTATAGTGACAGATTGGAGAGTTTGTGGTGTCTTTTGGACTGCTTATTTCATACCTTGCTGGTCGTACCCTGTTCATGCTTGGTTGTACCATATTGGGACATATTTATGGAGTATTTGTTGTTGGTTTGAGGCTCAATCTGGTCGCCCTTGTTGATGCTACAGAAAATAGTCATGAAAGAGGAGTTTATGAGAGTTTTGGGATTTTGTATTTGCTGATATCTTAGACCAGCTAAGCTGTACACCACTTGGAGGAATGCGGGACTTATTGGAGTTGATATTTCATCATTTTCGTGACTTCTCTTTTCTTCATTCTTGGCGTATAGGGTTTATAACATGCAACAATCTTTTGTAGTGTACATCCTCTATCATTTGGAGTGATTCAAAGGAGTTTCACACTACCCAGTTGCTGGTCCAACTACAACATATGTATGAAGTTGCATTTCTTGATGTGGGTATGTGTTAGTAATTCATTATATAGCATTTTATGATCTGGGTATTTAATATTTTGCTCATATCTATTGTATCTTTTCTGGGTTTTCAATATATGCTCCATATTATATTGTTCCAGCAAACACATCTCAAGAAAACTGAAACCCCTTCTGCATCTTCTATCTAGTCTGAAAGAACACATTAAAAATTTAAAATAACACTATTAAGATCTTTAAAATGAACCAACACATACAGCACATTACATATAGGGTTTAGGGTGTTGAAAAGTTTTAAGGCCTAATTTATCCACTAAAATTTTTGCAATTAGGTTAGTTTGTGAACAAGTATCAAAAAAGCATCCACTTCAACACCATTTATATGCAACTTGATATTAAGCAATGCTTCCTTAGTCACTAAACCAACTTTCTTAGTAGTGCAAGAAACTTTAGAA
This sequence comes from Cunninghamia lanceolata, assembly GCA_027924645.1. Lineage (NCBI taxonomy): Eukaryota > Viridiplantae > Streptophyta > Pinopsida > Cupressales > Cupressaceae > Cunninghamia > Cunninghamia lanceolata. The sequence continues at coordinate 898,837 of BSBN01001028.1, forward strand.
TCCAATTCTAAATGCAACCCTTCTCTTCATCCTTCCTAAAGGAGGAATGAAAGCTCTTACCCTTCTTACCATTTTTGTTAAGGTTTAACTTAGGATGTAGCCTCAAACAAGAAGATTCTCTAAAACCATCTTTCCCACAATTATCACAATGCTTGATAGGTTTTGGTTTTGCCCTCTTTGTCTTGGCTATGAATCCACATGCCTTTGATGATTATGGAGAATTTTGAGCTTCTGCACTAGCTCCTTCACACTTCAAACATTTTCTTCATCCACGACAATTTGAGTTAAATATTTTCCTAACCAATTTCTTAAAATTACTCTAAGATTTTATAACATGATTTCCAATAACCATATAAATCAAGAGACCTTCATGGTGTTGTAATATCCCATTTTATCTAATTTATGTGTTAGTGTCAATATTCTATTACACCTATTTTATTAAGTTTACTTAGAAAAATACATTTCTTTCCTAAGGTGCCTAATAATGATATGTTATCCTTGATAGAAGGAAATCACTTGCCACTTCCACCTTATCAATTATTACTTGATGGGAATTAGGTGTCACATATGCCTCATCAAGTGCCACCATTGTCTCTACTTGATTGAGTTAAATCGTTTCCTTTTGGACATGTGTTACCATGACTCCTCCCTCCAAGAGGTTTTATACGTGTATTCTTTTCTTTGAATCAAGTAATGAAGAATATGAATTATTGTTCAATTGAGTCTTTTAAAATAGGGTTTAATATAGCTAATTTCTAAATATTTTGGTTTTGGGTTTATTTTTCTTTGCAAATCTAACATGGTATTAGAGTAGAAATGCACTTAGGATTAGTTTATTTCTTGGTTAGAGGATTTGTAGGGTTTTGGAAGTGATTAGCTTTTAGATAACTATTGGTGAATGGTGGATAAGATTTGAGCTTACTCTTATTTCCAAAAGGTCCACGAAAGTTAGGGTAGCCTTTCATTTTCTTTAAAAAGGACACCCTAAAGTTGACTAACTCTAGCTTTTGGTTGCATTTTTTAGTTTTTATTTTGCATGAAACATATTTTTCAAAGTAGTTTGGTAAAATTTTAAGTTTGTCATTGCATTCAAAAGGCCCAAAAAAATTAGAATTTCCTATCCAAATGCCAAAATCTAAGTAGTTGATCCAGAACTAATTTTTGTTCCTATTACAAGTCAAGTCAAATCAAGGTCACACTGTACATGTCCATACAATTGTTGATAAACAACATTCTGGTAGCATAACCTTGCTTCACCTATACAATAATCATGAAACAACTATTCAAGGGATCCAATGTATAGAGAACCAAAGGGGGAAAACCATAAATGGATTCCCAAAACCAAAGCCACCAAAAGCCATGGTATAGAAAAAACCCAACACCCCCATGTGACAAATATTTAATGCTCCATGAATAGTAACCATAATCGTTAGCATCTTTGACTTGTGTGAAGAGTGGGAACACATTCCCAAGCATGGAACTATAAAAGGGAGTGGTCAACTAATGTGGACCTCACTGAACATGCAAAAGATGCTCCACTCTTTGTCTCCTAATGCCTATGATCAAGAAATTATTGTAAATGAGATCAAATCAATTTGTAACTATCACTATCACATGTAACCTCCCCTCTTAAATCCATTACAACTAATATACAAGCAAACCAAGAGAAAATAATTAATAACTAGTTCTCCCAATAACCCCCTAAGTGTCCATGTACCAAGTCTCAATGTGTTAGAGTCATGTAAAGTACATAGGAGGGTATGTGCACAAAGATAGGGGTGGCCAAAAAGGTTTTGGAGGCAAAATAAAAGATCACAAACTTACATTATAAAAAATCATAATACAAGTGTGTTAAGGCTATCACATTATAAATGCAAGCACATTTAGGCTCAATCATTTCGAACCTAAATGTGCTCACATTATAATGTGCCTGCATTATAATGTGAGTGTGTTATAACTATCATAAAACAAAAAATAAATAGTAGTTGGGAGCCACCTTTTCTCATTCTATTTTCTTAATTACCAATAAAACATGAGTGATAAAATGTATGACCACATTTCTAAGTGGTGCAGGAGCACCCCACGAAGACTAGGGTCTTATGCAATTTATGCATTTTCTATATTAATGTAATAAGGTCTGTTTGACCAGACTTGTCATTGGTGTTTGTAATTCAGTTTTTGTTTGTAATCCCTAGGACACTTATCGAGATGTCATGATAAGGTTGTTAGTTTGTTAGAAGTTTATTATCTCTCCCAGCCATTTGGAATTGTCTCCCAGCCGTTGGAAATCAAGTCTGTACTATTGTTGGTGAGTAGTTAAATAACTCAGCTCAGATTGATTGGAGATATAGATGGATAGAGATTGATGAAGATAGATTGAGATTTCTGTAAAAGGCTGAGAAGTTCTAAATTTGTGAAATTAGGTATCTGTATCAATTTCTGGAAGAAATAAAAGAAGATCCTATTTTGTGTTTGATTTCCTTGTGTAGTCAATTTTCTGGTTTGCAACCGAGATGGATTCTTTAATCCATTCCACTGGTTGATTATTTCATAGTCGGTGGAATGGCTGTATATATTAGATTATGTTTTCTGTTTTGTTTCTGTTTATTTTGTGTGATTGTAGGATCGATTTGTAGCATGCTAAGATGAACCGTAGCATCCTCATGTGCTAGGTTGTGAAAGTTAGAAAATCTGTATGTTTGTGGAGAACCGGTTTGGTGAAGCCACGCGGGTTTTAGTCGTGCGTAACGGCATCGCATATAATTAAAATTTCTATGTTTGAACCGTTTCCAAAGATTCAATGGGTTTTTGGTTCAACGGTGATAGCAGATAGTACATCGGGTTCCGCAGTTGATTGAAGTCGGGTGGAAAAGTCTTCGTTTGAACCTTTGGTGAAAGGTTCAATGGTTTGCAAGTAAATCGGGTTCATTTTGGCTTGATGAATGCTTGTAAGAAGTTAAGTAAAGCTTCGAAGGAGTTTTTGAATCGGTTAAGTGTTTGATTGAACCTTTGAACCGGTTCAACGGTTCAAAGGGTTCGACGGTTCAACCGACCGTTTGGTTCAACCATTCGGTGACGAAGATAGTGCTAAAGAGCTAGCGATAGTTGAACCATTCGTTGAAACGGCTCAACGGTTCAACAGTTCAACAAGCTGGCAGTTCAACAGTTTAGTGAAGCCGATGGGTTCCTGCAGTTCAACAGTACAACTATGAGTTGCCAATAACACTTTAAACTAAGTAATTGAATCGATAGTACTGGTTCAATGGTACGGTTGGCTCAGAGGTTCAACCAAAGAAAAATACTCATATCGGCGTAGTGGTAGGAGATACAAACCATTTGTCGATGGCGACGGTCTCGCCGATAGGGTGGATTTCAACGATGGAAAAACACACACAGAAAATTGTATGTTAGCAACTGACTAAAAATTAGTTTGCCACGATCCGCTACCCGCTCTGCATCATAGTGGTATCAGAGCGAAGGTTGTATCTTTTGGGAAGGAGAAGACAACAAAATGTTAGAAGGAGAAAGGTCAGAAGAGTACCCAGCAAGGATGACCAACGCTGAATTGGCTGTCCTGGTAAAGAAGCAGATTGCAGAAAGTAAAACAATTAGTGCTCAGAATCAGGCATTGAAAGATGAGTTGGAAAGATTGAGGGAAAAAGTCAGAAGGGGAAGAGATTCTGGTGAACGAGAAGATAGGGATGAAGAGGAGATCCCTAGGCAGGAAGAGATAGAGGTTCCTGCAGACCAAAGACCCTTACTTAATGCCCTCAAATCCATGGAGCGAAGGACCATGGATATGAGAATAGACCTACCAGTGTTTGCAGGAAAAATGGAACCTGATTCAGTGATGGAGTGGATAGACTCCTTGAACAATTTCTTTGAAACAGAGGAAATACCAGACCACCAAAGAGTGAAGATAGCTCAATCCAAAATGAAAGGAGCTACACTAACCTGGTGGAATTTCATCCAAGATGATAGGGTGAAAGAAGGAAAGATCAAAGTTGCTACGTGGAGGAAGATGATGGCTTTAGTGAAGGAAGCCTATGTTCCATTGGATTACAACATCCAATTACATAAGAGGAGACAAAATCTGAAACAGAAGGAATTAGATGTTAGTGCATACATTGAAGAGTTCATGAAACTATGTCTCAAGACAAAGGTGAAGGAGAATGAGGAAGAGAAGGTAGCTAGGTATCTCAATGGGTTGAGATTTACCATCCAAGAAGACCTAAATCTGCATAATCCAGATACAGTTTAGAAGTGCTACCAATTAGCACTCAAGGTGGAAGAGAAACTAAAGAGAAGACAAGAGCAGAACAATAGAGGAAGAGGAAGACAGCAAAGAGGGGGAAGAAGTCCTTTCGAAGGCAGAGGAAATGGATTTAGACACCAGGGTGAATCCAATCAAGAGAGAAGCAACGGAGACAGCAGTCAAACTCAAGGGGGAAGTTATGATCAAAAAGGAAACTTTAGTGGCAGAAGACCACCATTCAGAGGAAGATCTCAGGGCAAAGGTCCTATCAGATGTTACAATTGCAATCAGGAAGGCCACATAGCTAGTAGATGTCCACAAAAAGCAACAAGTTCAGGGGGAGAAAGGAGGACAAATCTGATCTAAGAATCTGGTTGTCAAATCGCGACAAGCTCCAACACTTATCAGAGTGTGAATGATACTGTTAGATATGGGTATCCTGGGATAGGAGAAGCTTTGATGATCAGGAGAGCAATGGCCACTATGAAGGTACCTGACAGAGAACCCCCACAAAGAAAGTCTCTTTTCAAAACTACTTTCAAGGCAGGAGCAAAGGTATGTAGAGTTCTGATTGACTCTGGATCTACTAAAAATTTTGTCTCTGTTGAAATGGTAGAAAAGCTTAAGCTTAGAAGGCTACCACATCCCTGCCTGTATAAGGTCTCATGGCTCACTCAAGGTCAGCAAACAATTGTAGAAGAGAAGGCTTGGGTAGAGTTTCAAATTGGACCATACAAGGACAGATTATTGTTTGACATAGCTCAGATGGATGCTTGCCATTTCCTACTTGGAAGACCATGGCAATATGATTTGAAAGCCCAACATGATGGAGTTCAAAACACCTATTCAGTCACCAAGGATGGTGGGAAGACAGAGTTACTACCATTAATGGAGAAGGAAGTAGAGTTAAAAGGGAAAGAAGTCAAGGTGATGATGGTAGAAGGCAAACAGTTTATGACAGAAATAGCAGAAGAAGGAGCAGTTGCATATGCTTTGATTCCATGCCTAAAGGTGAACAAGGAATAGCAGCAAGAAGTCAAGGGAGAGAAGAGGCAAAGGTTCATAGACCTTGCTGTCCAAGAGTTATTGGACAAATACAAAGGCATCATCTCTGATGGAATGCCAAGGTCCCTACCACCTGTGAGGGACATCAGTCATTGCATAGATCTAATCCCTGGATCTACACTACCAAACAAAGCAGCATACAAGCTTACCCCAAAACAGAATGCAGAGGTAGCAAGACAGATTGAGGAATTGTTGGAGATAGGCCTAATTGGCAAAAGTTTAAGCCCATGTGCAGTACCAGCTGTACTAGAACAAAAGAAAGAAGGCACTTGGAGGCTTTGCACTGATTCAAGGGCTATTAACAAGATCACAATCAGGTATAGGTTCCCCATACCTAGGATAGAGGATTTGCTTGATTGTTTAGGAGGTGCCAAATATTTCACAAAAATAGATTTGAAAAGTGGCTATCATCAGATCAGGATTAGGCCAGGGGATGAATGGAAAATGGCATTTAAAACCAATGAAGGGTTGTATGAGTGGAAGGTCATGCCTTTTGGTTTATCCAATGCTCCTAGTACTTTTATGAGGTTGATGAATGAGGTCTTGAGAGAATTTATAGGTAAATTTGTCATAGTATATCTAGATGACATTCTGATTTTCAATAATACAAGGGAAGAACACCTCAAACATGTAGACCTGGTTCTCAAAAGGTTACATGAAGAACAGCTAATGATAAACTTGGAGAAGTGTTTGTTTATGCAGGAGGAGATCATCTACTTGGGTTTTGTCATTTCACATGGCAAACTGCAAATGGATCAAGAGAAGGTAAGTGCCATATTGTCTTGGCCAACTCCCAGAACCATGAATAATGTCAAATGTTTCCATGGGTTAGAAACCTTCTATAGGAAGTTTATAAGAGGGTTTAGTCATGTCTATGCACCCATGCTTGACACCATAAAAGGAGGACAGAAGTGCAGATTTACTTGGACAAAGGAGGCAGATGATTCATTTGAAACATTGAAGAAGAAAGTGGCACAGCAGCCAGTCCTTGCACTCCCTGATTTCAACAAGATTTTTCATATTGAATGTGATGCAAGTCACATGGCAATTGGAGCAGTACTCAGTCAAGAAGGGAGGCCTATTGCATTTTTCAGTGAGAAACTAAATGATGCTAAGAAGAGATACTCATCCTATGATTTGGAGATGTATGCTCTAGTCCAATCACTCAAAAAGTGGAGGTATTACTTGATGCCAAAAGAATTCATAGTGTTTACAGATAATCAGACCCTTAGTTTCATAAACAGCCAAGAGAAGCTGAACCATAGACACATGAAGTGGGTGGAAACTTTTCAAGCTTTCACCTTCACACTCAAGCACAAGAAAGGGGTCAAGAATAAGGTAGCCGATGCTTTGAGCAGGAGGGCTCTCACCCTAAATCAGATTCAATTAGAAAGTGTTGGAATTGATTCCTTAAAGACTATGTATGATGCTGATGAAGACTTTGGAGAGATCTACAACATGTGTACTTCTTTTGGAGATGAATATCATGTTGAGTATTTTGAATTTCTGATACAGGATGGATTACTGTTCAAAGGAGGACAGTTGTGTATCCCATGGTGTTCTATGAGGCTGAACATCATTAAGGAGAAGCATTGTGGAGCCATGGCAAGACATTTTGGTCTGGATAAGACTTTGGATCTTGTGAAGAGGCATTACTTTTGGCCAAAGCTACAGTCAGATGTCAGAAAATTTGTGGAGACATGTGTGATCTATCAGAAGGCAAAAGGAAGATCTACTAATGCAGGTTTATATCAGCCATTGCCCATTCCTTCTAGGCCATGGGAGAGCATAAGTATGGATTTTGTGTTAGGTTTACCTAGAACAAGGAAGGGTTATGACAATGTTTTTGTGGTAGTAGACAGATTCAGTAAAATGGTACATTTCTTGCCATGCAAAACCACTTGTGATGCTTCATATGTTGCAGACCTATTTTTCAAGGAGATAGTGAGGATTCATGGATTGCCATTCAGCATAGTGTCCAATAGAGATGTGAAATTTATTGGCCATTTTTGGAGGACTCTTTGGAATAAGCTTGGTATAAATTTGTCCTTCTCATCAGCCTATCATCCTCAAACTAATGGATAGTTTGCCATGATCTGCTACCCACTCTACATCATAGACATCTCGTCAACAATGCACTGACACTAAAGAGGTCATTTATATCAATTTTTTGAAAGATTAAATTATTTTTTCTTGCATTTGTTTTGATTTGTTAAATTTTTCTTTTTAGTCAATCCAAACCCTCCTTCACTTGATCAAATGCATGAAGAAAATGAGCTAGAAAAATATGACAAACAAAACCCCCTTCAAACTCCTCTTGTAATTCCCATGCATACTCCTAAAACACAATAAAATATTTTAGGGCAAGTTAAAAATAATAAAATTGAGCTTAAAATGTTGATATAAATGTTAAAAAAAACCTAATTCCACAAGCATGCACCACCAAGATCTTGCATCATCATTAGAATCTTTGATATCTCACATTAATTTTATCACTAGAAAAATAAACACATGGGCAACCCATAGAGAAACTTGTCATCAGTTTTTTTCCACAAAATTATCTTATGATATGGTCAAAGATAAAAAAAATTACCAAAAATAAATTATGTGCATTATTCAACAACCCAAAAACTAATTCACCTTTGAAAATAAGTTGTAAAAGATTCCCAATCCATTGGTGAAACTCTGATCAAATAAAGAACAACTTTGAGATAGGTGGTGGATGGTATTTGACAAGCCCCCATGTAATATACCATGAGGTGCCTCAATATTTCTTGAGGAAACTCTATTTTGAGTTTGGCCTAAATGAGATTCGAAACTATTTTGATATTTGAGATTTCTAGGGTAGAGGCAAAGGCTCTACATAAGATAGAGAGGGGGCACATCATGTATAGGACTAGCCACTAAGACCCCTTATTCGTCCATCCATTTTCCATGTCACAACCCCTCTAGTTGTGAAAGAGAGTGTAGAGGTTCAAACACTCCAATTTATTAGTTCACTAACATAATTCTTAGTTCAACATAGCATGCAATTATCCTAGGGTGATGGGTGAGCCTTTGAGGCATCAGGTATCACCACACAATTGTTATGCTTACAATGTTGTATACAGTTATGAGTCAAAGGACTTTATGATGAGGCATAGAACATTGGGTGTATATACTAATGAGGCTACTACATAGGCTTAGGAGGATTCTTCACACACTATGGAGTATGACACACAATATAAGCCACATTATAATTCTATGTTGGAGAGTATGGTCATGAAAAATGTCTTACTAGAGGCAACCTTTGGTTTTGACCCACAGGTAATTTTAAATAAAGTTATGTAATTTAGTATATTTCCTATTGAATTTTAGAATTAACCATATTAATCCATTATGAATGAAAATTAATAAATAAAAAATTATATATTTTATTATAAAATTTTAGGGTCAAACAATGCATTCTAAATCCCATTCCTGTGTGACTTCATCACATACTTATATGGGCCTAACAACTCCTTGAGTATATTTGTAATACATTAGTAATGACAATTTAGTCTTGAACAAATGGATGTTATATTTTCCACATCCAAACATAGTGGTAGTAGTCGCTTCTCAAGTTTCACTGACATAAGTAAATTAGTATTTTTAATCATCATGTATGTAGAGAATGAACTATGTAATGTATGTAGATGATGTTATGTATTATATTTGCATAGGTTTTATTTTTTTTTCAAATAACCTTGCTCTTGTTTTTAGTTTATGACTTCATTAGAGACTCCTCCTGTCTTCGTGGATCACTGGGGATGGGCGTTATTGCAGTAGTATCATCTTCTATGCCTTTCACATGAGTATGAACTAGTAATGTATATGTCATTATGAATTTTGTGTATTAACTAATATCATTTAGTGTAAATAAATGATGTTCATCTTTACTCTTAAATGCTTCTTCATGCTTGCCACAAGGCGAAGTGAGAACTCCAATTCATGCACATGCCCCCAAGTCAATAATGAGAAGCAAAGGATGATTGAGAAGGATTTTGAGCTTTTACATAAGTGATTATTTACTTATGTCATGTTTTATATACTAATATTTATCTTGTTTATTTGTATTAATAGGTGGAATTACAATCTATTCTTGAGTGTAGGAGATCTGATCAACAAAGGGTACTTGTTAATTAAGAGATTAGTTCTTCATCTTTCTAGTGGGCCAAGAGAAACCAATTGTGTAATGAGACTCCATAGTTTTTATGTATAGATATTTTTTCATCTGCCTTCATGGCATGTAGGTGTAGATTTGTATTTTATTGATGTATATCATTTTTGCCTATATGGCTTTGTAAGCATATATTTGTATTTAATTGGTGCATATCATTATACACCTATATGGCTTTGTTTAGACATTCATGATATGCCTACATGGTGTAGACACCTAAAATCGTCTCATCACTATTTCAACCTTCCCCAAGACATCACTTGACTATTTCCTCTATAATTAATTAAATAAATTCATGTTTATTCGATTAATTATCCAATTTTCATCCCAACATTAATTAAATAATATTTTATTATTTGATTAATAAAATCACTATTCATCTAACCCTCTTCCTAGCATTAATTAAATAAATTTAATCATTTATTTAATTAATCATCGCTCTTCTATAGTCCAACCTTAGATAAATTATTTATTTATCTAAGTCCCTCATCCTCATCCCAAAAATTAAATAAATATCCTATTTATTTAATTCCCTATTTTGTTCACTTTTCATTAAGTTGGTTAAAACCAATTAGCCAAGTAATCACCCACTTGCACAATCCTAAACCATTATTAACTCATTCAAACCTTTCACATCTTCCAAAAGTGTACATGAGTCCTTTCAAGGCATGGGCTTTCTTACATGGGCATGGGAAAGTCCTTTGCACATCCCTCCAAAAGGTACCCTTGGTACCCTTTTGATTCTCACCACCCACTTCTTCCAATGGAATCCTCAACCATTGATTTCCCTTGAATCTTAGACCCCTCCTTGTGCACAAATCAAATCATGCCACTTGGAGGCTCTTCATCAACCCAATCCTCTCAACCAATCTCAACCATTGATCCTTTAAATCAACCTCAACCCTCCATCAACCCATCAAAAAATCTATAAATAGAACCCTCTTTAATCTATTTTCAAGACCCCTTGGAATGCAAAGTCGTGTTGTAGGATTGAGGAGCAATCAACATATAAACTATCAAGGAGCACATCCACAACATCTAAGGTTTGCATTTGGGGTTGTTCATTTGACTAGGAGCACCTAGATCACTCATCCATAATCCTTGAGCACATCCACCATAGCTTGGTGTAACAAGGATTAATGTTGGTGAGAACTCTTTGTGTTTTCATTAATGTTTGTTAGTCCTTAGATCAATTGGAGGTTGCATTTAGATATAAATGGATAGCTTAAACTAGTTTAGCTTTTATTCATATCTTTATGTTTACTTGTATAAGCATGGCATTGTAGGCCTGATGGCACTATATGGAATTTTCATGACAGTATGTATACCTTCATGACCTTATTGAGATTAATAGATATAAATATTTTGGATGTATTCATGACTTAAATGGTTTGAATGGTTTGAATAATAAGGCTCAAGATTACTTATTGCTAAGAGTGATCATAAATGTTTTAATTAGTGTTAGTGCTCACTTCAAATTTAAGATTGTTTTCATTGTTGATGGTAATCAAAATATGATTATTTGCTAGCACCTATACATTTAAGGCTTCTAATTACTAGAAGATGGAAACACAAAACTTTGCTACCTATATAGTAAATGCCTTCTCCACACGCCTTAATCAAAGAAAAAAGAACATTTGTGTCCTTTCACTTGTGGATTTAATTGATTTTAGTGCTTCCGTATCTTTTAAAGAAATTTTATCATCAAGTCTTAGAATTTCACTCCCTCCAGCCCAATTCTTTGTTTTAGTAATCATATTTTGAACTAAGGCCAAAGGGAAAAGGAACTAGCTAAAAGCTAATAGCTTCTCTTAATTCACATTGCAAAGTGAAAAAGTGTCAAGAATGAATTCAATGTTCACACCATCATTGGGATCTACTATTATACCACTAACATTACTACTATTAAAATCTGACTAACTAGAAACATTGTCTTCTTTCTCAATATACTTATTTTTTGTAGTGAAGGATGTATATAGACTACAAAAGACTATATGTTTTTAGTCAATCTTGAGCCTGTATAGGATTTAAAACTATTATGTGCTTCCCATTATGTTGCATTAAGCTTTAAATTCACCACAAACTACATAAGTGCAATCAATTTTTCAAGAATTCCTCCCTTATAATAAAGGATGAATGGTGAAAGCAAGTCATGAATATTACATGGCAGATGCTTTCATTTCCTTACTACCACTCTACAGATAATGCTCAATTTCTTCACAAAAGATCCTTGGAGTCATATAATGTTTTGTGTGTGTTATTTTGATATGTTTTCACCTTCCAATATCCATTTGTAAATGATTTTAAAAGGTTTGTAAGAGATTTGTAAAATTATTCTAGAGGAGAGTATCTACATAAGTGAATTAAATATGTTTGTTCTACTATTTTGGGGGAATTCAATATGTCCATATTGTAAGATAACACTCTTAAGACCATAACACTAAAGAAAACAGGTGCTTTTTGCAACATTGTGTTTGTTTCCACCATGAGAAAACCATTAATAGTTGGGAGAAAATGGGAAGGCTTTTGTAGATTGACACAATGTTCATCTAGGTTTAGATGAAACATTTGTAGGTGCCACATATTGCCAGAATATTCCTATTAATGTTTGACTATTTTGTGTTGTCAAGGCTCTTAAGAGAAATCATCAAACTAATGTGACCTAACAGAATTGTGGGAAACAAAACAGTGCCTTCAATAGCATCTACTCATCTAAACATGTTGGCACTATCCCTTTGGTGCCTTAGATGCAAAATACAAGATAGCACAATCTAGACCATTAGGAGTTGGGAAAAACTGGGAGAGACTTTTATAGATTGACCCAATGCCTAACTATAGGTTTAAGCAGAACGTTGATAACTGCCATAGATTATAAGAATGTCCCCATCAAAGTTTGACAGTTTTTGGCTCTCAAGACTCTTAAAATAAATCATCGAATTGATTTAGCCCAAAATGATTAGTATGTCTAGGTAATGAAATGACACCTCTAATAGCATCTACCATCCCATTCAAATGCATTAGAGCTATCAATTTAATGCCACAAGGTGTGGATTGTGAGATAGCACTCTCAAGGCCCTAACACTAAAGAAAATTGATGCTTTTTATAAAATTACATCCACTCCCACTACAAGAAAATTTTCAAGAGTTGGGGAAACTAAGAAAGGCTTTTGTAGATTGACCCAAATCCTAGATGTAGGTTTAGATGGAAAATTCAATTGTGCCATGGATTGGAAGAATGTTTCCATCAAACTTTGATAGTTTTTGGCTCTAGAGGCTCTTAAGAGAAATCATTAGATTGATGTAGCCCAAAAGGATTGAGATGTATGGGTAATGAATTGATGTATCTAGTATCATATACCAACCCACCTAGATTTTTTTGCACTATTAGTTTGGTGCCATGAGTTGCAAATTGCAAGATAACACTCTTGAGACCATAACACTAAAGCAAATTGATGCTTTCTGCAACATTGCATTCACTACCAACATAATACAACTATTAGGATTTGGGAGAAACAAGGAGAGGATTTTGAAGATTGATCCAATGCCTATTTGTAGGTTTAGAAAAAAAATTGTAGGTGTCATGAATTTCAATAACATTCCCATCAAAGTTTTATAAGTTTTCACTCTATGGAATCTTATGAAAAATCATCAAAACATTATCACCCAAAAGGATTAGGATGCATGGGAAAAGAAACATGTCCATTAACATATACCATCCCACCCAAATGTTTTATCATTCTCACTTTGGTGTCATGAGATGTGGATTGCAAGATAGCACTCTTGAGACCCTAACACTGAAGCAAATTGATGCCTTTTAAAACATTGTATTCATTTCCATCATGAGAAAACCATTAGGAGATAGGATAAATTAGGAGTCTTTTGTAGATTGGCCTAATGCCCAAATATAGGTTTATATGGAACATTCATAGGTTCTATGAATTGCAAGAACATTTCTGTCAAAGTTTGACAATTTTTTTCTCTCAAGGCTCTTAAGAGAAATCAAACTGATGTAGCCTAGAAGGATTAGGATGCCTAGGAAGTGAAAAGACACCTACAATGTCATATAATAGCCTACCTAGATGTGTTAGTACTATTAGTTTGGTGCCACAAGGTGTGGATTGTAAGATGGCACTCTCGAGACCCTAACACTAAAGCAAATTGATGCTTTTTGCAACATTGCATTCACTACTAACATGAGAAACCTATCAAGACTTGGGGGATATGAGAGAGGATTTTTTAGATTGAACCAATATATAGCTATAGTTTTATATAGAAAATTCATAGTTTCCATGGATTGCAAGAACTTCCCTTCAAAATTTTGATAGTTTTTGGCTCTAAGGGCTCTTAAGAGAAATCATCAAACCAATGTAGCCCGAAAGGATTGAGATAATTGGGAAATGAAACAACAGCTCCAATAACATCTACCATCCCACCCAAACATGTTGGTGCTATCAATTTAGTTCCATGATGTGTGCATTGAAAGATAGCACTTTGATACCCTAACACTAGTGTTTTTTGCAACATTATGTTCACTGCCACTATGAGAAAATTGTCAACAGTTGGAAAAAAATAGGAGATTTTTTTTAGATTGACCCAATTTATAGTTATATGTTTAGATGGAAAATTCATAAGTTCCATAGATTGCAAGAATGTTCCTATCAAATTTTGATAGTTTTTAGATCTCAAGGCTCTTAAGAGAAATCATCAGACTGATGCAACATGTAAGGATAAGGATGCTTGTGAAATATAATAGTACCTTTAGTAGCATCTACTAGCCCACCTGAATGAGTTGCCATTGTCAATTTGATGCCATGAGGTGTAGATTGAAAGATAGCACTCTCAAGACCCTAACACTAAAGAAAACTAACACTTTTTGCAACATTGTGTTCAATGCAACTACAAGAAAACAATCAAGAGTTGGGAGAAACTAGGAGAGGATTTTGTAGATTGACGCATTGTCTAGCTATTTTTAGCTCTCAAGGATCTTAAGGAATTTATTAAACCAATGTAGGTCGGAAGGATTAGGATTATTGGGCAATGAAATGATACCTCTAGTAGCATATACCAACCCACCCAAATGTGTTAGTGCTATAATTTTGGTGCCATGGGTTGCAAATTGCAAGATACCACTCTCCAAACCTAACACTAAATCAAACTTACACTTTTTACAACATTACATTCGCTACAACTGTGATAAAAGTGTTAGGAGTTGGGAGAAAATGGGAGAGGATTTTTTATATTGACCCAATTCCTAGTTGTAGGTTCAAACAAGACATTTGTAGGTGACATAGATTGCAAGAACATTCCTATCAATGTTTGACAATTTATGGCTCTCAAGGCTTTTAAGAGAAATCATTAAACCTATGTATCCCGGAAGGATTAGGATGCCTAAACAATGAAATGACACCTCTAGTAGCATCTACCAACCCACCTAGACATGTTGGCACTATTATTTTAGTTTTGTGAGGTGTGGATTGTAAGATAGTAATCACAAGACCCTAACATTGAAGCCAATTGACAATTTTTGCAACATTGCATTCGTTGACACCATGAGAAAACCATTCAAAGTTAAGGGAAATAAGAGATAATTTATAAACTATTCTAATTCGCATCTATAGTTTCAAACCAAAAAAATCATATTTTCCATAGATTGCAAGAACATTCCTATCAAAATTTGACAATTTTGGCTCTTAGGGCTCTTAAGAGAAATCATCAGTCAATGCAGCCCAAAAGCATGGGGATGCCTAGGCAAAAAAATGAAACCTATAGTATCATATACCAACCCACCTAATTATGTTGGCACTATCAATTTGGTGTCATGAGGTGTGGATTGCAAGATAGTACTCTTGAGACTGCAATGCTGAAGCAAACTGACACTTTTTGCAACATTGTGTTTGTTGCCACCATGAGAAAACCATCAAGATTTGGGATAAATTGGGAGAAGATTTTATAAATTAATCTAATTTCTAACTATAGGTTCATATGGAACATGTATAGGTGTCATATTGTAGGAACGTTCTTATTAAAGTTTGACATTTTTTTGCTCTAAAGGCTCTTAAGAGAAATCATCAGAAAAATGTAGCTCAAAAGGATCGGGATGCTTGAGAAATAAAATGATGGCTCTATTACCATATAAATCCCAACTATACATTTTGGCACTATCTTTTTGATGCCATGAGGTGCAAATTGCAAGATAATAGTCTTAAGACCATAACACTAAAACAAACTAACATTTTTTGCAACATTGTGTTTGCTACCACTAGAAAAAAAAACTATCAGGAGTTGGGAGAAACTGAGATATTTTTGTAGATTGACCCAATTTCTAGTCATAGGTTTAGATAGAACATCCATAGTTTTCATAGATTGCAAGAACATTCTAATCAAATTTTAACAGATTTTTTCTCTCAAGGCTCTTAAGAGAAATCATCAAATCGATGCAGCCTAGAAGGATTAGGATGTCTGACAATGAAATGATGCCTCCAATAGCATCTACCAACCCACTTAAGTGTGTTGGAATAGTCATTTTGGTGCCATTGTTGCAAGTATGATGATAACCAATGTTGCCATTGATGTCAACATACTCATATTGCATTAATGAGAAGGATTGAATGAGCTGTGTGCTAAGGATACTGAGGTTATTAGTCTCAATCAGGAACAGTGAAGAACAGTGATAAGAAGAAGGCAAAAGTCCTCAATAGGTTGAGGATAAGAGGATGCGGTTTAAAGGGTTTGTATATATGAGTCTTGAGATGCTCTAGTCAAGATTTCAGAGGTCCGCATGAATATCTAAAGAAGTTATGATCACTCAAGTAGAACCAGTTCCGACAGGTGTTTAGTGGTGACAGAGTGTCACAGATTGGTCCGGTGAGCTCCGGAATTGCATTATCTCATTCTGTGGATTGGAGAGAGTGTTTAAGAAGTTTGTGTGAAGTGACAACTAGATTTGTTCATGGTTTGGAGGTCTGAAAGTATCTTTTTCATTATGACAATGATGGCAGACTATGTTCTTGAAGTTCCGGATGAAGAACAGAAGAATTCCAATAAGCTGATAAAGTGCGGGTGTTCTTGATGACTCAGGAAAGGTTTTGGTGATCCTTGGATCATGTACAATTCTTATTGGTGGTCCGCATTGAAGTTAGAGTTTCCATTTGAAGAACAACCATGGATATTAGCGTTCTTCTTGAGACTAGCCGACCAGATGTATTACACGTCTTACGAATAATCTTATAGGTGTTTGCCGACTTAGATGACTGTTCCTAAGTCGACGCCTTGTATAAATAAGGGATTGTGAATTCATTTTAAAGTGTGTCTTGGTGTGGATGAGTGTGGCATAGCGAAGAAGAGTGAAAGGCAGAGTAGGAGTTTTCGGGCTTAAATGGAATTGATCCAGACATGGTAAAGATGTCAATCTCTAGTTCAAGTTTGTAATACTTGTTACTTTGTAGACAGTGTGTCTCTTGTAGGCAGTGTGCCTCTTGTGAGCAGTGTGCTCCGGCAGTGAGCCCTAATTGGCATGTGCCATCTATTTTTCTTATTCTTCTAACAGAGAATAATCCTTGGGTTAATCACCCCGTGGTCCCTTGACCGGGTTTTCCACGTCAAAATCTTGGTGTCTCATGTGTTGATGTGTATATGCTCTAGTGTTTATGCTTTATGCTTTCATGAGTGATTAATTGATATGCTATTAAATAACAAGAGGATTTAAGTGTTTGAATTAGAAGCAAGTTTTTGTACAACTGATTCACCCCCCCTCTCAGTTGTGTGCCCTAGATCTAACAATTGGTATCAGAGCTAAGTTCCTCTAAAAAGAGCTTAACTGCTTGAGGAGATCCAGGATGTCATCATACAAGAAGGATAGTCTAAAGTTTGATGGAACCAACTTCACTCTTTGGAAATACTGCATGAAATGTCACTTGGAGTGTATGGGAAAGGCGTACTTGTCCATGGTCACAAAAGCATATACACCTCCACAGGGTGGTCTAACAACTCTAAATGAAATCACAGATGCTAAAAACAATCTGCGGACCAAAGAGGCTCTTCTAAGTGCATTAACTAACTCAGAGCTTTCAAATGTTATTGACCTACCAACTGCCTATGAGATCTGGATTAAACTGGAACTTCTGCATGAAGGAGATGAGTATGTTAAGAGTGCAAGGTTGCAGAGTCTCAAAAGGAAATTTGAAAGACTAAAAATGAGAGATGATGAAAATATTACTACCTTTATGCCAAGAGTAAATGAGATGGTATGTGGAATCAGGAATGCTGGTGGAGTTTTGGATGAAAATGAGATTGTTGGCAAAATTCTCAGATCTCTTCCTGTTGTCTACAAAATCAAGGTTACTGCCATTGATGAATTCAGAGCCCATACAACTGTCACAAGAGACCAATTGGCTAGCAAACTGGCTGCATTTGAAATGACTGAGTTTGGAGATGACCCCCCCAAGACTGAATGTGCATTCAAAGCCAGTGCCTCTGTGAAAGGTAAACAAAGATTTGATCCAGGAGAAAACTCTTCAAGGAAGCTGTCATGGTATGATCAAACAAGAAGAGACATTGAAGTGGAAGAAGTAGAAACAGCTCAACTTGAAGCCTTCTTTGCAAAGAGAATGCCAAGAGGATCCGGTAAGTATGAGGGAAAATTACCCTTTAAGTGCTTCAACTGCAATAAGATTGGTCATTTTGCCTCAAGATGTCTGGAAATATCTACAAGGTCAAATTCTAACAAATAAAGGTTCCAAAAGAATTGTTATTATGTTCATGAAGAAGATGATAATGAAGGAGTAACAGATGATGAATTAGAGATAGGAAACAAATCTAGAAATCAATGGGTGGTTATTGCCATCAAGGAAGAAGATCCAATATCCTCTGAATCTGTTAATCATAAGGTTGTAGAAAGAGCTTTGGCTTCCCAAGTTGAAGAAAAGGATGATTGGGTTATTGACAGTGGATGCTCTCACCATATGACAGGTGCCAAGAACAAGTTCTTAGATTTGGAAACGTATGAAGGAGGAGTGGTAAAGTTTGGTGATAATTCTACTGGTAGAATCAGAGGAAGAGGAACTATTTCTTTTAATGGAAGAAACAAAACTGGTAATGTGCTATATGTTGAAGGCTTGAAGCACAATCTTCTCAGTGTTGGACAGTTGGTGGACAAATGCTATGATCTCCGATTCAAGGATGGAAAATGCAAAATCCTTGAAAGATCCAGAATAGAGATTGCATCCGGTACTCAAACTAAAGGTAATATCTTCCACTTGGTTGGTTCTGATAAAAGTTGTCTATTTGTTCAAGTTGATCAGAGTTGGTTATGGCATAGAAGAATGTGTCATGTAAATTTTGATAACATCATCAAGATAAGCAATACTCAGGCTGTAAGAGATCTTCCAAAATTGGTAAAACCTACAAATAGTTTGTGCAAAGAATTTCAGCTGGGTAAACAAAGCAGAGTCTCATTCAAAAGCAAGGATCAATCCTCTACCAGATTATTGGAGTTAGTTTATACTGATCTATGTGGTCCGACAAGAATCAAGAGTATGCAAGGTGATAGATACTTCATGTTACTGATTGATGACTATTCCCGGATGATGTGGGTTACCTTTCTGAAAGAGAAATCAGAAGCATTTGAGAAGTTCAAAATCTTCAAGGCTATGGTAAAGAATCAAACCAGATTAAAATTGAAATGTCTGAGGTCTGATAGAGGTGGTGAATTCACATCCGGTGAATTCATAGATTATTGTGAGAAGCATGGTATAAAGAGACAGTTATCTGCCCCTAGGACTCCACAGCAGAATGGAGTAGTTGAGAGAAAGAACCGAACCATCCAGGAAGCATCCAGGACAATGATGATGGAAGCAAATGTTCCCCAGATGTTTTGGAAAGAAGTTGTCAGCACTACAGTCTACACTCTCAATCGAGTTCAAATCAGAAGCAATACCGGTAAGACTCCTTATGAACTTTGGTTTGGCATCACTCCTACTGTGAGATATTTTAGAGTATTTGGTAGCAAGTGTTACATTAAAAGAGATGAAGATCTAGGAAAGTTTGATGCTAAAAGTGATGAAGGAATTTTCTTGGGTTACTCCACTCAAAGCAAAGCATACCGGTGTTACAATAAGAGATTGAGAAAGATAATAGAAAGTACAAATGTGAAGGTTGATGAAGGTATTGAGAAGCCCTCAAGATTTTATGAGTATGATGAAGATGATCAGAATGATGTTCTGGTTCAAGAAGCTCCATCCTCTACTGAAAGTCAGATTCAGACTGATCCAGTAAATCAGGAAGAAGAGACAGGTTTGAATGACCATGATCAAGAAATAGAAGTGTAAGAAACTCCCAAAGTTCCAAGATATGCAAGACTGAACCACTCTGAAGATCAGATCATAGGTGACAAAAGCAAAGGTGTGCAAACTAGAAGGAATGTTGCTCAAAATTTAGATGAATGTTGTCTGATTTCAAAGATTGAACCTAAGACAATAAATGAAGCCTGCAATGATGAAAATTGGACCAAAGCAATGGAAGAAGAGTTAATGCAAATTGAAAAAAATCACACTTGGGATCTTGTTTCCAGACCTAGAAACACGAATGTGATTGGAACCAAATGGGTCTTCCAGAACAAACTAAATGAAGTTAGTGAAGTAATCAGAAATAAGGCCAGATTAGTCTGTAAAGGCTACTCTCAGATAGAAGGGATTGATTTTGAGGAAACCTTTGCTCCAGTGGCAAGAATTGAAGCAATCAGACTATTTCTTGCATTTACTACCTTCAAAGATTTCAAAGTGTATCAGATGGATGTCAAATCTGCTTTCCTAAATGGTAACTTAGAAGAAGAGGTGTACATTGAACAATCGGATGGATTTCAGTTATCTGAGCATGGTGATATGGTCTGCAAATTAAAGAAGGCATTGTATGGTCTAAAGCAAGCTCCAAGAGCATGGTATGAAAGGCTGGACAAACATCTTTTGAAGATTGGGTTCAACAAAGGTACTGTTGATAGTAACCTATATTTCAAAATTGATCATGAAAACATCTTGATTGTTGAAGTATTTTTTTATGATATCATCTTTGGAGGAAGAGATAGTATGTGTAAAACCTTTGCAAATCAAATGAAAAGTGAGTTTGAAATGTCAATGCTTAGTGAAATGAATTTCTTCTTGGGTCTGCAAATTACTCAGTCAAAGAAAGGAATCTTTATCTCTCAGACCAAATATGTGAAAGAATTGTTGAGAAAATTTGGAATGGAAGATTCAAAGCCAATGAACACTCCCATGGCAACCGGATGTAAGTTGAGCAAAGATGATGACTCTCCTAAGACAGATCAGACCAAGTACAGATCAATGATTGGAGGATTATTGTATCTCACTCAGACTAGACCAAATATAATGCAGTTTGTTGGTCTTGTGGCGAGATTCCAGGCTGATCCTAGGGAATCTCATGTCATGGAAATCAAAAGAATTTTTAGGTACTTAAAAGGAACAGTTGAGCATGGTCTATGGTATCCTAGAGATCATAATTTTTCTCTTCATGCATATACAGATGCAGATTGGGCAAGAGATGTGGATGATAGAAAGAGTACAAGTGGAGGAGCATTCTTTTTGGGAAAAAGGTTGGTTTCTTGGCTAAGCAAGAAACAAGAGGCAATATCCCTGTCTACAACTGAAGCAGAATACATTGCAGCAGCAGGAAGTTGCACTCAACTTTTGTGGATGAAGCAAATGCTAAGAGATATTCAAGTAGAATATGAGGAGCCTATCACAATTTTCTGTGATAATTCAAGTGCAATAAATATTTCTAAGAATCTGGTGTTGCATTCTAAGACTAAGCATATATCTATCAAGTTTCACTTTCTGAGAGAGCAAGTGAACAAGGGTGAAGTTAGATTGGAGTATGTGCCCTCCAAGGATCAACTTGCAAATATTTTTACTAAATCTCTTCCCAAGGACTCTTTTGAGTATCTCAGGGAGAAGTTAGGGGTTATTGCCCCTCCGATGATGAACTAGGATGCACTGATGTACATCAGTCTGGTGGATATCACAGTCATATCTTGTGATCCAGATTGATGATGGGGAGTTGCTACTAAGGGGGAGCAGCTGATATGATTCTGATGTGTTAGAATTGCAAGTATGAGCCCTTTGCCATTGATGTCAAAGGGGGAGAGAAGACATGTGAAAAATAAGTGGTTGATGATCAAAGGGGGAGGAGTAAAGGAAGAGAAGACATGTGAAGAGTTGTTGTTGATAGGGGGAGCTGTGACAGAAAGGAGAAGTTCTTGTCTTGATGGTTTTTCATATCATATGTTGCCATTAATGACAAAGGGGGAGATTGTTGCAAGTATGAGGATAACCAGTGTTGTCATTGATGTCAACATACTCATATTGCATTAATGAGAAGGATTGAATGAGCTATGTGCTGAGGATACTGAGGTTATTAGTCTCAATCAGGAACAGTGAAGAACAATGATAAGAAGAAGGCAAAAGTCCTCAATAGGTTTAGGATAAGAGGATGCGATTTAAAGGGTTTGTAGATATGAGTCTTGAGATGCTCCAGTCAAGATTTCAGAGGTCCATATGAATATCTGAAGAAGTTATGATCACTCAAGTAGAACCGATTCTGGCAGGTGTTCAGTGGTGACAGAGTGTCACAGATTGGTTCGGTGAGCTCCGAAATTTCATTATCTCATTCTGCGGATTGGAGAGTGTTTAAGAAGTTCATGTGAAGTGACAACTAGATTTGTTCATGGTTTGGAGGTCAGGAAGCATCTTTTTCATTATGACAGTGATGGCAGACTGTGTTCTTGAAGTTTCAGATGAAGAACAGAAGAATTCCAGTAAGCTGATAAAGTACGAATGTTCTTGATGACTCAGGAAAGGTTTTGGTGATCCTTGGATCGTGTACAATTCTTATTGGCAGTCCGCATTGAAGTTAGAGTTTGCATTTGAAGAATAACCACGGATATTGGTGTTCTTCTTGAGACTGGCCGACCGGATGTATTACACGTCTTGCGAATAATCTTATAGGTGTTTTCTGACTTAGATGATTATTCCTAAGTCGATGCCTTGTATAAATAAGGGATTGTGAATTCATTTTGAAGTGTGTCTTGGTGTGGATGAGTGTGGCATAGCGAAGAAGAGCGAAAGGCAGAGCAGGAGTTTTCAGGCTTAAATGGAACTGATCCAGACATGGTAAAGATGTCAATCTCCAGTTCAAGTTTGTAATACTTGTTACTTTGTAGACAATGTGTCTCTTGTAGGCAGTGTGCCTCTTGTGAGAAGTGTACTCAGGCAGTGAGCCCTAATTGGCATGTGCCATCTATTTTTCTTATTCTTCTAACAGAGAATAATCCTTGGGTTAATCACCCCATGGTTTTTCCCTTGACCAGGTTTTCCACGTCAAAATCTTGGTGTCTCATGTGTTGATGTGTATATGCTATGGTGTTTATGCTTTATGCTTTCATGAGTGATTAATTGATATGCTATTAAATAACAAGAGGATTTAAGTGTTTGAATTAGAAGCAAGTTTTTGTACAACTGATTCACCCCCCCTCTCAGTTGTGTGCCCTAGATCTAACAGCCATGAGGTGCAAATTGCAAGATAGCACTCTTAAGACTGCAAAACTGAAGCAAATTAATGCTTTTTATAATATTGTGTTCACTGCCACCACAATAAAATCATCAAAAGTCAAAAGAAACTAAGAGATGATTTTGTAGATTGACCCAATGCCTAGTTGTAGGTTTAGGCAAAACATTCATAGGTGCCACATATTTCAAGATCATTCCCATCAAAGTTTGTTATTTGGTTGCTCTTAGGGCTCTTATGAGAAATCATCATATCAATGTTGCCTAGAAGGATCATGATGTCTTGATGCAGGGACTTTTGGAGGTCATAACTTTTGACTCAGATGTGGGTTTTCTATGAAATTTTACTGGCCACCTCATAACGCATCCACCTGTAAAATTTCATAGAAAACCCACATCCGAGTCAAAAGTTATGACCTCCAGAAGTCCCTGCATCATGTATGGGCAATGAAATAACACCTCCAATAGAATCTACCAACCCACCTAGATATTTTATCATTATCAATTAGGTGCCATGAGGTAGGAATTTCAAGATAGAACTCTTGAGACCCTAACATTAAAGCAAACTAACATTTTTGGTAACATTGCATTCGCTACCACTATGAGAAAACCATCAAGACTTAGGGGAAATTGATAGAGGATTTTGTAGCTTGACTCAATGCCTTTCTATAGGTTTATATAGAACATTCATAGGTTCCATGGATTATAAGAACTTTCCTATCAAATTTTGACAATTTGGGCTCTTAAGAGACATCATCAAGTTGATGTAGCCCAAAAGGACCTAAATTCCTTAGCAACAAAATGATTCCTCTAGTAGCATACACTAGCCTAACTAGACATGTTGGTGCTATAGGTTTGGTTCCATGATGTGTAAATTACAAGATAGCACTCTCGAGACCCTAAAACTGAAACAAACTGGTGCTTTTTGCAACATTGTGTTTTCCACCAAATGAGAAAACCATCAAGAGTTGGGGAAAATAAGAGAGGATTTTATATATAGACTCGATACTTAATTGTAGGTTTAGATAAAATATTTGTATATGCCACATCTTGTAAGAATGTTCCTAGTAAAGTTTGATAGTTTTTGGCTCTCAAGGATCATAAGAGATATCATTGGACCAATGTAGCCTAGAAGGATTGGGATGCCTAGAAAATGAAACAATGCCTCCATTAGAGAGGGAGGGGGAGAGAGGAAGAGATGGAAGGAGAGATAGTGAGAGAGAGAGAGAGAGAGAATATGGGTCTTTTGTAGGTTAAGCATTGTTATGTTTCTCTAATGTTGTCAAATTAAAGGGAGAAAGTTGGATGTATTAATGTAATAAGTTCTATTGTATTAATATGAACTTGTCTTCTCTTTGATGGTGGATTTTTTTCCCTTAAAGGGTTTCTCCATGTGTACATCAAGTGTTATGTGTTTAATTATATGTGCTGGTCGATTTGAATTCCTACATGCTTCTCCAAGTTCTATTTTAGATTTATAATGGTTATCGCATGATCTAAATTGGATTGAAACATTTAATTTTATTCTATCAGTGCATTTGTTCACCTAACTTATCAACATGGATCTTTAGTGTACCAAACATATTAAGTTCCACATGCACTTCATTTGATGGCTCATCCAAGATTGTTTTATCAGCATGGAGTAGTTCCCTAATGAGGAGCAAGTTGCTAACCTTTGCAATAAATTTTTATCTATGACTCGATATGTTTAGCTTTGATTTATGCTTGGGTTGAAGGAAGTTATCCTTGGGGGGGATATATTAGATACATCTTAAGTCCTCCTCCCTTTCATTGATCATATTGTATATGGATACCTAATCAAGTCTTGTTTATGGGACCCATATCTAAGGATTTTCCTCGTTTGTTCTTTCATTTTCTCTCCCTAAGTTGCACTTATGGGGTTTTAGAGTGTTCACACTAGGCTAGGTGTTCTTGTCTTTTCACTAGGAAAATACAATACTTATTTATGTTTATTTATTTATAGTATTTTCTTAAGCTTACTTAGGTGGTTTTTGTAATCTCTTGTGTCATCCAACATGTGTCCATGTCTTATGCACATGATTTTCACTTAGTAGTTTAGGTTGAGTTATCATCCATCTATCATGCTAGAACAGATAGAGTTAGATTCCATCTATCATACTAGATTAGGTTTAGTTAACTTCCACCTGTTATGCATTGATTAGCCTCACCCTTGTTCTATATAAGTAAAGGCATGTGTACTCTATAAGTAAGTTGTTTGGCTAATACTATTTTGTTCTTTTTTCTTATATTCTTATTTTCTTTTGTGTAGATCTTAGTGGAAGGTTTTATTGATTTAATATATTATGGGACATAGGAATATTGGATTGTTCATACATTCCTTAGTGTTGGTAGCTATGCATCCTATCCTATCGTCTATATTTGAACTATTTTCTTTATCAATTCCTTCTCTTGTATAGTTAGCATGGACTTTTTTTATTCCTCTTTTTCTTGATCCGTATTCTTATTTTTAAGATGTAGTTTCCACACTTAGCATTAACATGCTCATCAATTTTACAATCACTACAATGATTCTTTGTGTCCTTTTTCTTTTGCACAACAATGTTAGTTTTTTAACATTCCAATTACCCTTATAATTCTTGCCTTTTTTGTTTCAAAATCTCACCTTCATACCTCTTCTTCTCCCCCCCAACATAATATGCTTAGACACATGCTTCATCCAAGTCTTTGGGATTGGTAGTGACCACCCTCCTTTAATGTGAGACTAGAGCCCTCCAAAATGCTTTTAGAACATGTTCTCCTCATCCAAATCCATACCATTCAACATAGCTTTTATTCTAAACTCTATGGTATAGTCTTGTGCACCTTTCCCACTTATTTGTTTTTAATGTGTCCATTTTATTTTTAATCCATTTTATGCCCAACATAATAAAAAAATCTTTTAAATTAATTATTTGAAATCGTCCCAATTATCAACTATGGGCTTCTTTCTTTTTTCACAATTTACAAGTTAATTCTCCCACCATACAAGAGTGTGCCCTTATATTTTGAGACATGTAAAGTGAAATGTAGTGAAGTTGATTCCTTTAAAATCTTTTAAGTTTCAATTAACTATATTCCTAGATAAGATCAAAAACACATAAATAGTATCTAAAATAGACAAACTAGCAAGGTGTTTAGACTTATCTAAATGCATTTCACCTATATAAACTATGTTTATTTTCCCTAGATGAAGATATTATGGTTTTTATTTGAAATAAGGAAAATAGGAAATAAACAAAGGAAACCTAGTAGTCAAGCTCGGAAGCAAATGCCTAGTTGAAGTAGGGATTAGAATGAAATCTAACAAAGAGCGATAGTATACATGACAACATAGGATGATAGAATGACCATGGTAAAGTTTGTATGACTACATTGTAGTACACCATATTGATGCAGAGGGAAAGGAATTTGTAGCAAAAGTACAATGATCAGTAACTTGTTCGACAAATTGTCTCTCCCTAGTAGCCTTGTTTTAGAACAAATCTAATGGGACAACAATTTTGTATGGAGGTTATTAGGAATATAAACACACTTTCAGATACCCTTTATGGAGATACAACTCCTCCTACAGTGTCATCCTCCAACCTGAAATGTAAACCCTTCAAAATGGACAATTATCAGTCCTAATTAGTCCTCTAGGTCTCCAAAAAACTTTTTTGAGATATAACACCCTCACATGTGCCAAAATGGTACAAAAACATACTTGAACAAGTGGAGTAGGTTGAAACAAACCTTCAGACCCAATTTCATCATTTGGGGAGGTGTTTAACCCCCAAAACTCCTAATTCCTCCTTAAACCCTAGGTAGGGTTTCGACAAGGTAGCAAAGTAAAAAATGATTTCTAAGTTAATTTTTATCTTAAAGACCTCTAACCAAGTGCATTAGGTTTGTATTGATCCTT
The DNA here is from genome assembly GCA_027924645.1 of Cunninghamia lanceolata. NCBI lineage: Eukaryota > Viridiplantae > Streptophyta > Pinopsida > Cupressales > Cupressaceae > Cunninghamia > Cunninghamia lanceolata. The sequence continues at coordinate 925,848 of BSBN01001028.1, forward strand.
GACATCTCCAAGTACCAATTGGAGTTCTTAAAATTCTATACAACGCCTAAAATTCACAGTTTATCAGTCAACAAAGTATTAAAAAATGCACTTGTACAACCCAGTTTTGAAGGAATGATTGAAATCCTATAATTTAATGATCTAAATTAATTCATTTCACCTAGAGAATGATGAAAAACTATCTAATAATTCTCTGTACACAAGAAAATTATACAGCAATGCTCCAAATCTCATTTATTTTACAAAAATAGAGGTCTAAAACCCTTGTTCACGCCCTACCAGTATACCTGCAACAAAAACTTGACTTTCACTTCCAAAGGATGCTAAAAAGTAACTTTTTCCAATATTTTGGAAATTTCTATATCATCCCTAAATACCTACCCCATGCCCTTACAAACCATAGTTCACTAACTATGTATTAAAACCCTTGATTAGGTGCTTGGGGTTGAGTTACACACCAAAATTTGAAATTTATGACTTCTTATTTATTCAAACGTAAATAGATACCTCCTAACATGTAATCTAACATCTAGCACAACATTTAATGTAAACCTAGAACAAAAATTAAATGATGCTCCTGCATCATACTCCCAAGGAGCAAAAAGTTGGCTCATGAGCTTCTGCTCATGAGGTCTGCAAGGGTACTCCCATGCTTGTTGATGTCTAATTTAGTCATCCAAGTAGCAACCTCTATTGAATGACCTTTCAAATTCACTAAGTACTAGTAGTACTCTTTACCCCTTGTCCTTTTGACAACTTGCTTGTCTAAAATAGCTTCTAGTGCTTCCTTGTTGGCCTTTGGCAACTGGTTTGCCCATTTCCCAACTAATATTTCCTTGCTCTCAGTTGTGTCACCTTCATCATCATCTTCTTTGTATGGATACAAGCCTACAACACTGAAAATAGGAGAGATTCCAACATCACTTGGCAATTCTATCTCATAAGCATTGTTAGAAAACTTTCTTAAAATCTTACAAGGGCTAGTTTTCTTCTTTTTTAGTTTGTTATACTCACCTTTAGGAAACTTGTCCTTCCGCAAATGAGCTAATACCATGTCTCCAATATGAAGATTAACCTCTCTCCTCTTGAGTTCTGCATGTTTCTTGTATTTACTCACACTTGCCTCTGATTGTTTCTTGACTTGTTCATGTACCTCTTGCATAACAATAGCAAACTCCTCTCCCTCAACACTTGCCTAAATCTCTCAACTCAAAAACACCTCTTGGATGTGAACCATAGACAATTTGAAAAGGACTCATATATGTACTCTTGTTAGGTGAATCATTGTAAGCAAATTTTGTTTGTGGCAAGATGAGATCCCATTGCTTGGGATTGTCCTTTGGCAAGCATCTTAGTACATTACCCAAAGTCCCATTGACCACCTATGTTTGTCCATCACTCTAAGGGTGGTATGCTAAACTAAAATTCAAATTAGTGCCCGACTTCTTCCATAAAGTCCTCCAAAAGTGTCCCACAAATTTAGTATCTCTGTCTGATATAATTCTTAGTGGAATGCCATGTAATCTAATCACCTCTTTGAGGAACAAATCAACATGAGTAGCATCCCTTATAGTTTTGCATGCCATAAAATGAGCCACTTTAGAAAACCTATCTACTACAACAAAGATTGAAAACATCTAGAATGGCATCCCTCATATGGACACCTCCTCTTCCACCTCCTCTCATTCCTCTTCTAGGTGGCATTTTAACTTCTCAATGCAACTTACCAACACACAATAAAGTCCTTATTATCTATTTTAGGTACCAAACCTGCTCTAATACCAAATTAATGTAGAGGAAAAGGAATTTGCAGCAAAAGTACAATGATCAGTGACCTGTTTGACAAATTGTCTCTCCTTAGTAGCCCTATTTTAGGACAAATCTGATGGGAAAGCAATTTTTATAGAGGTTCTTGGGAATCTAAATACACTTTTAGATACCCTTTATGTAGATACAACTCCTCCTATAGTGGCAGCCTCCAACCTGAAATGTAAACCCTTCAAAATGGACAATTATCAATTCTAATTAGCCTTCTAAGTCTCCAAAATTGAGTTTTTGAGAGATAACACCCTCAAATCTGTCAAAATGGTACAAAACCTACTTGAACAAGTGGAGTAGGTTGACACAAACCCACAGACCCAATTTCATTAGTTGGGGAGGTGTTAAACACCTAAAACTCCAAATTCCTCCTTAAACCCTAGGTAGGGTTTTGACAGGACAGCAAAGTAAAAAAAATGATTTCTAAGTTAATTTTATCTTCAAGACCTCTAAACAAGTGCATTAGGTCTATATTGATCCTTGACATCTCTAGGTACCAATTGGAGTTCTTAAAATTATGTACAACGCTAGAAATTCATAGTTTATCAGTCAATAAAGTACCAAAAAATACACTTGTATAGCCTTGTTTTGAAGGAATGACTAAAATCCTTAGATTTAATAATTGAAATTAATCTATTTCACCTATATAATTATGAAAAACTATCTAAAAATTCTCCATACACAAGAAAATTAGACAACAATGCTCCAAATCTCATTTATTTTGCAAAAATGGAGGTCTAAAACCCTTGTTCACGCCCTGCCAACATACCTGCAATAAAAACTCAACTTTATCTTCCAAAGGATGCTAAAAACTAACTTTTTCCAATTTTTTTGAAAGTTCTATATCATCCCTACCTACCTACCCCACACCCTGACAAACCATAGTTCACTAACTATGCATTAAAACCCTTGATTAGGTGTTTGGGGCTAAGTTACACACCAAAATTTGACACTTATGACTTCTTATTTATTCAAACCTAACATGATACCTCCTAAAATGTGATTTAACAACTAGCACAACATTTAATGCAAATCGAGAAAAAAAATTAAATGATGTTCCTGCATCACATATATAGACATTTTTAATCTGTATAGGAGGTGGAATTTTTTTTAAATAGGAACAAGATACACATAGCTAGTAATAGGAAATAATAGTTAAAAGACCAAAGAATAATGAAATGATCTAAATGTTATGAAATAAAGTAAATGATAGTTAAATTAAGTTAAATAACAAAAATATAATAGAAAGGAAGACATACGAAACATTAATTAAAAAAATCACCATAAGTACATGTAGATGGGATAGAAGGAAAAGAGGTGATTACTTGGAAGCTTGCCAAAATGGTCAAGTCCCTTGTTTAGTTTTTCAACCTCCACAAACAATCAAAATAGAGAAATAGATTGGATTTGAGTGTACTCTCTTACCCTATGTGTATCTAGAACTAAGAGCAGCATTAAGTAAATGAAATATAAGAATAGCAATAAGTGTATCTATCACTATTCTAATGTGTATGGAAAAGGAAAAGTAGGAGGATGAATCACCATGCATTGCCCAGAGAAATGAATCCATAAAAAAAAATATAAGAAGTTGCAAGTATGATAAATCCACAATAAACTAGAAATAAAACATCATTAGCTTGAGAAGGTGAGGAAGAGGCTTGTGGTTGAAGGATATTGAATGGATTAGGAGGCAAGAAAAGAAGTTTTCCTCACGACCGCCAAGAAACAAAGAACACAAAGCAATAGTAACACTAAACTAGAACATTGAAAATATATTAACAAATACCCTACAACATGGATTATTAAAAATCCAAAAATTAATGCAGTTAATTAGGTTGTAAATGAAAAGGAAGCGGATATACTAGTAAGCATGCATAGTGAGTAGAAGAGCAATGTGATATCCAATCCAAAAGAGAAGTTACAGCCAAGGAGAGAGTTCCATATTTTTGTATGTCTTCTTTTTTTCAAAAATAGACTCCAAAGAGATTAGGAAAATAGAGGAATGTTCAAGTTCTCAGATACAAAGTTGTTAGCTAACAAGAAAGGTGTTACAATAGGATTCAATAGTTAAAAAGGTGAGTAAGGAGACATTTTTAATTTATGAACAAAGGGACGAAGTTGTGGTTGCACAAACATTTGTGTGCCCACACTGTCATCTGGGAATAACACCAAAAACAATGCCAAAAAGTTATGAAAATTTTAGTATAGAAAGATAAAAATAAAAACCTGGACCTTTTTCTTAAAAAAATAAAATAAAAAATAAAAACTTGGCAATTGGTAAGGAAGAGAAGCTAAAATTATTGGTTCAACGTAGCCTATAACATGCTAAGGAGATGGATGCCAAATTGAGTGTAAAACATAACGTAATAATTGTAGGGTATACAATTTTTGACATTACATTTTGCCCCCACTTTAGCAAGTTGATGTCACTAGATGATATTAGCTATCTAAAATATAGAAATAATATATATATATATATATATATATGGAGGATACATAAAAGGATACGTAGCAACATTCTCAACCAATAAGTTGTTTTTCCCAACCAAGACTTTACAAAATAAATGCAACAAACAAAACAATCCTACAAAATAAACATGGTAGGCACAGTAAACCTACAAAATAGATGTGTCAATATATCTCAAGTATAGATACATATGAAAAAGATATATCGAATGGGATTACAACACATCTACAAAAAGGAATTTTCTATATAGACATAAAGATAAGTATCTTTATATAAGATAAAGAAGAGGGGATAATGCCCATTCAAGCTTGTGAAAGAGAAAATAAACTTGTACACATGTAGCAAAATTTTTGATATGAAGAAAAATGCATGATTCTAATCACTAGGAATCATGAGAACTAGTTGCTAATTGATTCAAATATTGTCATGAGATACAAGGTTACCTAGAATAGTGTGCTCTATTCCTAGGTGATCCAAACATATGGTGGCAAATCAAGAATACTTTGTCGCTTGGTCACCATATCCTTGCTATGATTGGAAAAGCATGCCTTACAATGTGAATGAGCAAGTTGAGTGTATGCCCCCTCTTGATGTTATTTAGAATGAAATGATAGACAAGATCAAGAAAAGAGAAAAGTAGTGATTATAGAGGATGATTTACTAAATAGAAAAACATGCCCCCAAGAGACGGGTGAATAATGATGACCAAAAAGTTAGAATGGAGATCAAAGAACTACATGAAGAAATGAACATATCTCAAGAAAGATAGGTTGTATGTCAAAAGCCACTAGAAAGAGATATCCTTGGGCATAGAGAATTGACAATAGTCATACCATATGGTAGAATGTGGAGTCAAGGCCTATATGGAAGAAACCACACTAAAATTGGAGGTATGCTTTGAAAGTTTTTTTAGTTTCCATAGAAGGGGTAGAGGAGGAAGAATCAAGAATTCTTAAACTTTCAAAAAATTATAAGATCAATTTTTCATAATTCATATAAATATGAGAATTCTTTATTAATTTTTACCATTTTATAATGAAAACTAAAATAAATTTGAGTGAAAATGCCTCAGAGCCAACCATTTCAACCAGCAACATTGGACAGATTACAAGACTATGTCGATCCAAGGATTCACTTGAGAGAAGTACATTCTTGATCCTTTTTTTGTGCATTTTAAATGACTAGAAGGTGGAACTAGGGTTGTGGAATGTGGTAGTGTCTTCCATCCACAATGGAGTCCACAACCCACAATATAGTCCTAGAACTACATGAATGTCTAACAGACACAATAGTGTCTAAGAAATGCACCAGTCTATCAAGCACATGGGAGTTTATGAAACATGTAGGCATCCTTCAAATGCACAATTGTCAATAGATTGAAAAATATTTTAAAATAATTTTGTGAAGGGGATTTAGGAAAAGAAAATTATTTAAGAAAATATGTTAAAAAGTGAATGTTAGTTTAAGAGGTGATTTTAGAGCAATAGCCAACTATGTTTCTTAATGCTTACATGAGACGCCCAAGTTGTGAGAGAGGCCAAAAAATTGGGTGTTGACTTTGCTACAAGCACAAGCACAAGACCCGATACCAAAGGAGGTAATACACTTGCACAAGGTTGGAATAAATTGGGTGTACATGATGCCCAAGATCAGCTATAGTGAACGCATGTTAATGGCCGTAATGGAGCGATGGGACCCTGATGCATCAATATTCTAACCCATAGGATAGATTATTATGACTTTAGAGGATGTGTATCAGATATTGTATCTCCCTAGCTGAGGTGTGTAGGTAGATATTGATGATCAAAGGCCTACATACTATGTGCAACAAAGTTGTCAATGTGCAATATGGAGAGATGTGCCAGGGGATCCCTTAGGGCACATTACACTTCGGACGTTATAACAAGGAGGGGAGTAAACCCATTGATTTGGATAGTTATGATTGTGATAGTTGATATTTGTGTTCTGATGGATGAGCGAGGCAGTCATCTGAATAGTGCCCTAGTACACTACATTCGACAGATGGAGAAACATTAGATTGTGTATACTTTGGGGCAAAGCATGCTTTTCCACTTATTGTTACTAATTTTTTGTTCACACTTAAAATTAGTTGGACCTAAGAGTAATTGTTTAGAAGGAATAAAAGAAAACTTCAAAGTTATGCATTCATTGAATAGTTGATGCCTTGACAGAGCAAAGAGTGATATCCAGTTGTCAGGATAATCCATCGGTCTAATCAAGACTGATGAGTCATCATGAAAAGAGAATAAGATTATCAAGAAATCAAATATTCAAGAAATACAATTGTTCTACACAGTTTGATCTTTTAGGAGTTATAAGTTTAATTGATTATTCAGTTAATCAGTTTTGAATAAAAGAAAGAAAGATATTTTGTATTGCAATGTTATTTCATGTCACATTTTGAACATACATTCAAGTATCTGTTACTTTATCTCATGCATTGATTTAAAAAGGAAATACATATACATCATATGCATAAGAGAAATTAACTAATCATGTTTAAAAGAAGTGTTCAAATGTGTCCCACACAAGCCGTGGGAGTAAATAGACTGAGCAATCGTAGACATGCAAGCTATGCATCTGTTTGATAAAAGGAAAAGAAATGAACACATGATAAATTTAAACATCCATCATTTCCTGATGATGGAGATTCTTGTTGATGTCAGCCATCCAGTCTTCAGTCTTCAGTCTTCACTTCAAGCTTCATCATCATTTGAACCTGCAAAATTTTGGGGATAACCCTATTAGTGCTCTGGATGTTTAAAGTTATCACATGCTTTTATCAAATAGAGACATCTACTTATCACATCATGCATTCAGATAAGAGATGAGATCAGAAAAATGACACAAATTAGGAAGAAACCATGAAGAAGATCAATCAATACTCTCAGGTACATTTTTATGCTAACTTGTTTGTTCACTGTGCAGATATAGGACAAGTTTTGTTGCTGATTTGAAGACAAATAAACATGTGGATTAAATGTGGCTCCCACAAGGGTTTGAGCCTAGCATGTTTCATTTCATTTTTGAAAAGAGTATCAGAAAGGATAGGATGCATCATTCCAAGCTATATCATGTATTATCTAACCAACTTACAGAAAAGATATGTCATCATGACATTATTACAGTTGATTGGAGCAAATCAGATTAACATAACTGAGTCAAGTTGACAAAGACAAAGTGCAAAAATTAGATTACAATCATCCAGACTACAGGAGCCATCTGAAGTACAGAATCATTATGAATGCATATATTTATTTCATCACAGATAATAAGAGAAACTGATAGAGTGCATTCATAATACAAGGATATGATACAGGTATTCAGATTAAGGTGCCTGATAAAGAGAAGAGAAACAGAATAAAGCTTCCAAGATGCAAGAACTTGTGTATCATTTGACCAAATTACAAGATAAATCATGTGAAGGTATCATCTCATTATGACAAAAGAGCAAGAAGTAAAACATCATGATACAGGTAAAGATGAAACAGTTCAAGTGGACCATATAAGTCTTAGCTTTCAAAGATGAAACAACCAAGCCAATAATCTCATATGATTAAGGCATCAAAGAGAGCCTATATTCCCAGGTGGCAGCCACAGTCCAAATTTAAACAAATGTTCAAACATGCAAACATTCAAGTGGCACATGGAGGTCATAGCATATTCCTAATCTCATCATTGTACTCGAGAGGCAAGCTTTATCTCATATGCCTTGAGCTATAGTTGAAGACATCATGATACAGTCAATAAAGGCCAGAAACAAAGATACCTTGCAAGAACAAAGACAAGTGCAGTCACATTCACTATGAACAATCATGACAGTGATCAATGAAGTGGTTTATACAAGAAAAAATAGTCAGAAGTAGATCACATTTTCCTTATCCATCAATAGGAGAGCATTCTTGAAGGAGAATACCACATCAAAAGATGAAGGAGAATCAGTAGAGGGCAGACATATGCCAAATGCTACAGTGATGGTGATTGACAAGAGCATGAATTTCACAAGGTAGGTAGTTTTTCTTTCTCATATACCATTATTTTGAATGATACAGTCATAGTAAATAGTTGCCATGATCAAGGAGAAGAGAAAAGATCAATATATATATGATACTATAAGATCCAAATCATGAGATAAGCAGTGAGTATGCACAAGGAAAGCTACAGGAGTATCTAAAGAATGCTAAAGACAGTCAAGAGATGACCCCACAGTCAAACAGTCGATCATCTTACAGTTAGCAGGCAAAGAAGATACATGATATGACATGCAAACAGGGTAAAAGAGCCATTTGAATCTTCAAGAGAACCTTCACAAAAATATCAAAGTACAGTTACAAGATGGAGATAAATGAATAATAGTCATACTTTTTTAATATCAAAAACTTGTTATCATATGATGCCCAGGAGCTACAGTGGAAGTCAGATAATGTAAAGTGTATCATTAATAGCTACATGTTGATGATGATTGTTAGTCATAACAACATGTATAAAAAGTTGCACAACAAACCTTTATTATCTTGTAAAGTACGATTAGCTTAGGATAAGTTGATGAATCCAAGTCTCCGTTGATCAGGTCATGATCGTCTGACGTTACTCAGAGGTTGATATGACATGTTGTTTTCCAATTCAAGGGGTCTTACATTCATTCAAGTGATCGGTATTGCACTGTATTCTGTAAATTCACTCCACAGAGAGTCAATTCTACTCTATTTTCAAAGATTGTTGAGATATCTATAAGTTTGATCAATTCTTCTGATCGTTGATCATTATGAACTTACTCCTTCTACACTGCTTATCTATTTAAATGATGTGTTTATAAGTGGATATTTATATGTATTTCATGGATATTTATTTGAATTTGCATGATATTTATTAATTTGACATACTTTCACTCAAAATATGCTCTGCATTTTCAATTATCTATGGGATATCTGCATATTTCATGTTTCATTTTCTTTTGATTGTGTGTTATTTGCAATTAGGGAGATGATCTATAATGAAATTCAAAGAAATTTAAAAGAATATTTCTACTTTTAGTGAACCTTTAGTTATTGTATCACATACACACAAGATACATTCATGGAGAGAAGAAATCAAACCATAGGTCACCAAGTCATTCCACAGTGAGATATGGTTGATGCTAACTTCAAAGGAACTAGGAATGAAAACAATACATGCAGACTGAAAAGCACTCCAAGGGATGCAACTAATCAATGCACATATCCAGGTTTCAACCACAGATTACTCAAGATTTACAATGATTTGTAATCAAAATAGTTTCTCTTTCATTAAGTATGCATAACATGTATATTTACAATAACTTTGAAATAAGTCCTGAATTCTTCAACAATCAGATTTCAATTAAGTTTTCGAATGAATAAAAGATCGTACCCCTGCACCTTTTATAGAATAAGGTGAGGAGGCAGTTACAATTGACCAATGGTCAAGATTTATCAATTCAAATCAATGGTTGACAACCCTCCTATGACTTAGTCAACCTTTCCTCGTGGCACAAGTTGCCAGCTAGCAACCATCTGTATAACTCACTATTTATGAGTACCTCATGCATATGTTCACTTAGTGATGCATCTTCATTCACTCCTCAGGTTCTTCCTCTTCATTTTCTTCTTCTTCTTCTTCGTTCTCTTCATCCTCATCACTTTTCCTATCATTGTCACTCTGATATACATCCTCTTGTATGTGGACCTTTATTGTTGTCCTAATATATTCATATGCTTGTACTATTCTATCAACCTCTCCGCCGTCCTGGATTCTAGCTTTTTCTATTGCATGTTTATGAGATTGGAATTTAGCTTTGAGAGCTTCTAGCTTACCTTTCCTGATGTTTAATGTCTCATTGTATGTTTCTACTTTAACTTTCATCCTCATAATTTTATTCATTACCTCTTCTGTCAGGTGGGTGAGAGGATCATCTGCTACTAACTTAAAATTATCATGCAGACCCTTAATAGCAAAGTCTGCATCTTGATTCTCAATTATGTCTCTATTTTCCCTTCCAAGGCCTCAAGGATTTATGCTTCATATGCCATCATGCTATGTAATTTAACACTAATATCCCTGAGTTTGCCACTGCACTTCTTCAAGATATCACACTCAAACCTAATATCTTCATACCATATACTTATCAACATGGCGGTATTATTATCTAATACTTTATTGCTTATAAAAATTTGTGGATCAATTCTCTTCATTTCACTCAGAGCAGTCAAGTCCTCTTCCAATTGGAATGACCATTTTCTTGTATCATTCTACATTTTATCTACCTTCCTCTTTAGACTGCTCAAAGAATTCCACCTCTATAGAGAGGTTCTCAATACATCTTTGGCCCCAGTGAGAGCTAAAAACATCCATTTTTCCATCGCTATTGGCTCATGTTTCATCAAGTCCAATTTGGTGACCTCTTCTTGTGATATGATTGTCAATGGGACTGCAGGATCAACTGGTGCATTATCAGGGTTAATTAACCCTTTAATGAAAGAATGTAGTTGAGCAATGTGCTCTTTATGCATTTTATTTTTCTCCTTTTCCTTCTTCACCCTTTGGGTTAATGAATCAATAATATCCTTCCCTTCTTGACCTTCTTGGTCCTCATTGGCAAAACCTAGATCAACAGTTGTGATTTGGAATTCCTCCAAGCTAATTTTGGCTTTTTCCTTGTCAACTGTGGGAAGTGTTATATGTGCAGTTCTTCTTCCTGTGGTAGGATCTCTTCTTATGGTAGATGTTAATCTGGCCTTCCTCCTTGGCTTCATCATTTTCTTAGCGAACAAGGTAGAAACATCAAACTCTTGAATTTCAGACACTTGTTCCATACCTATTTCTTTTTCTAGCCAATGAGGCACATCACCTCTAGATTCTTGGTGGCCTTTATCTATATCATGTCTACCTTGTTCTCCAGTGTCTGCTTCTATCCTCAGCGGAGAAGGCACCTTCTTAATTTCTTCCTCATGTATTTCTTCATGAGGGGGATCTTGTTGGAGTTCTGCTTGTTGAGGGGTTGCCTTTTGCAAAGGAGGATCCTATGGAATTTCCACATTCTGATCCTGTGCTTTATCCTGTACTCCCTCCTTTGTATTTTCATCTTCTTTATTATTTTCCTCATCCTATGGCATATTGACATCTTTGGATGCCTGTGTATTTTGCCCTTGAGGATCACCCTGATCATGGGTCATTTCTTATACTCCACCTGATGCACTAATATCTTGTGGCTTAGGGTCCTCCTAACTTGATTTGCCTTCTATTCTTGGGACTCCTCCTGAATCTCCTTGAGTCTCGGCAACACCAGCATCTGATATATTCTGATTATTCCCACTCTTCTGTTGAACTTCTAATATTTTGGGTCCTATAGGTGTCTCATGCTGTTGCTGACCCTGATCAGGAGCAGTGCCATCCTTCCTTGTACGCTCTGCCACTTCAGTCTTCTTAAGTTCTCTGGGTGTATCTGTTTCTTTACTTGGGCTTATGTCACCCCTATATGTTAAATCTACGGCTGCAGGGCTAGTCACCTGCTCAACCAAATTATCGAGCCCTATCTGTTGAGCTGCCCTCTCTGGGCTATCTTGTTTCATTTCTTCTGTTTGCTTTACTTCCTCCAACACTGCCATCTGTGCTAATGGATTTCCATGATGGGTCATGCGGGTGTTGGAAACTAGAGTTTCCATTTGTTGACTGGCCACATTCTGAACCACCTCATCATCAAACAAATCTACCGTATCCTCCAAAGAGAAAGGAACGCCCTGACTTGTTTTAAACATTTCTCTCGTCTGCTCTTCCACTTTTTCAATTTTGAATTTAATTATGGTGGGAAGAGGAACATCATGCTATAGTTCCTTCCTAAAAACTTCACCACCGGCTCCTCTCAATATGATGGGGTCAGCACAGATATCCCCCCTCATGGTTGTTCATTGTTTCTTGGGTGGTGACATCAGCGGCATCCCCCTCCTCTTCTTGTTGGCCACCAGCAAGTCATCACCTTCGGGTTCCTTATTTAACTGTTCTTCTTCCAAAGGGACTCCCTCTTCCACCTCCTACTACAGGGTCTGGCCTTCTACTTGCATCTCTGTAGCTTCAACAGTAGGCTTCAAAATTCTTTTGGTTTTTGGTTTTTCAATTAGAGGTTGTGCAGATGACACAAATGCCTAAGCTGATGTAGATGCACCTATAGCCATAGTGGCAATCCTCTCAATTATCACCCCCTTTGGTTCATCTTCACCTTTCTTACCCTTAGGGGGAACTCTCTTTTGTTTTTCTATAGGCAATCTTTCCCCATTAGATTTTCTCTTTTCATTGAGGAAATCATCATATTCCTCATCAGACACCTCCTGCCTCTTCTTCTTGGTATCAATTGTAAGGGCTACACCCCTTTTCTTTAATCTAGATATCTCTTGATCTACCCAAGCCTGGGTTAGCTGGATCACCCCACTTATCAGCTGATCTAAAGATATATCTTCCTGTTGTGTAAGGTCTGGGGCTGATATGGTGTCATTATACACCTTTTTGTCCTCATATTCATTGGACATGATTTTCCCATCATCCTTACGTGGTTGTATTGGCATCAGGATGCAGTCAAAGGTTTTGATTTGATTTAAGGTCAATCATTGATATTTCCTTCTTCTCACCTCAGTCTCATCATCACAATCAGTCCAGAAGTCTTCTAGATGCTTTTGATGTATTGGTTTTCCTAGTATCTTCTGCATCCTTCCATAAGGATCATATGATTTGGCTAGGGGAAATGGCTATAAATACATCAATTTTAAACCCTTGATGACATGCTTTATACTCTCTGAATTTGGGCACATGTACCAGCCCATGGATACTGGAAATAAAATTGGAGGTATCTTCTTCTGTGCCTTGTAGGCTTCAACTATTGTGGATACCTGCCTAACAAATTCCATCAAGATGACCCCATAAGTGGGGTATCTTGGCAACATAAGAGGTTGTCCCTCAAATCCTTCTATCCTGATGTATGAGAAGGTGGCAAATTGGATAAACCACGCTCCATGCTGATAAACAATTTCTTGAGCTTCCATGCTCAGCCTTTTAGTCCTGTCCTCTTCAATGGTTCTGACCAGATGCATGGAGAATGCATCATTTACCAGTTTGTAGTCTAGGAGGTATGTCTTCCTTTGTAGTTGGGGATAATGATCCCATATGTGTGCATCATCAGCATCACCACCAGCCTTACCCACTGTCTTCAAAGCATCAAAAGTTCCTTTATATGCACATGAGTAAACCACATATGAAGTCATGTAAAACAAACATGTTTGTCCTCCCAAGTTCCTCATTCCCTCATCTAATGCGTCACTGATGATCTTAGCCCATAGTGGCTAGTTGTCTGCATATAAGACAATCTGGATGATCCCAAACATCCAGTTCTCAAAATTTCTAGCATGAGGCCTGCCAGTCATCCTACTCAATAGAGCAATCATATATTGGTACTCATCATCAAAATCAAACTTGTACAGATGCACGGGTAATTTAGCTGAGGTGGCATATGTGCTACTCTTTGATCTCCATTGGTATATCCTCTTCCTTGCATTTTTCTTGTTATTGTTATACTCTGTTTCCAACTTGCGCAGGTTCACACTCACTACTTTCTTCCCAACTGGCAAATTGAAAGTGGTGATAATGCCTTTGACTGAAAAGTCTGCATATATCCTCCCATGTTTCTCCACCCATCTAGTTTTAGGGTTGTAATTTCTTATGCACTCCACTACCAACTCTGGAGCATCCATAGCATACAGAAAACCAGCTGCATGCCACATACCTGAGACATACATCCCATCTAGAATGGGATTGTCCTTATCATTGTCCAACCTTGTCGACCATACTGCCAGGTCTGTATCCCCTTGGTGTGTATCACCAATAACTCCATATTTGAACTACACCCCCTCAAGCTGCACAAACATGGGCTTGAGGAACTCTGCCTTAAACCTATTCCTTCTGAGATCTGCCATGGATTCTTGCAATAAACATGATACATTTTACCCTACAGTATCCACATGCATTTCTACAACATCATGTACTTCTATCATGTATATTCAGTATATTATTTCTCACTCTATCATTATACGTATTACCACAAAGCCAAACCACAGCAAAAACAAATACCCTACCTAAAAATATAGAAAACGACAACAAGAGGGTTTACAGTTACTTACCTGACAATGCTTTCCTTTTGAATTAGATGACTGATTACGGAGAAGGGCTATAAACGTTGAAGATCACTCGTTTCGTTACGTTGAAGGATCCAATCTATCAACAGGTAGCTGTTTGAGGGTTTGACTTCTTTGGAGCTTTGTAATTTCTTGATTTATCCAAGGTAAATGAAAATGACCTTCAAATTTTACCTTTAAAGCAAATCAATAGGATAAATTAGGGTAAAAATGCGTTGTCGTGATCAAATCTATTGATCATCTGCAGGGAATCTGTAGATGCCGCCAAGTGTCTAATTTACATTTGTAATCGGCGGGAATTCATCTACCACATTTAATTGCATTTAATGTCAAAAGGGAGGGGATCCTTGAAAGATTAGGGGATATTCAAAATATGACCCCGGGGATAAAAGACCCCCTGCTTTTGAGCAGAATAACTGAATGCAAAGGATTGGGTGATACGGTCAATGTTTGACCATGTGTATACTGGGTCACGAAATTAAGTTCAGGTGATAATTTAAAAATATGACCCCCTAGATAAAATGACCCCCCTTCTGAAAAGATCAGGGTGACATCATCGTGTTGGTGACATTATTTAATTATTATGTTTTAATGACATCATCGTCATATTAAAGAATATGACAGACATCAGATATATACCTCCCCGAGGATAGATGGAACAATGGTGTCATCATCAGCGTGATTTCCTTCATTCATTGGACTTGGATGACGTCACCATCATATTGATGTAGGGTGATATTTGCGAGGAGGGTGATAAATTGCAAGATGACTGATGTTAAAAATATGACCCCCCGTGGGAAAATTGAAGCCTTTTGACAGGTAGATATCGGCTCTCACTTAAAGTTGACATCTGCACATTGCGCACCGAGTGATTATCATGTGATAATCCTATATCAGGGTGATCTTATCTAATATGACTGATGTTTGAAATATGACCCCCTCTGCGCAGGATATTATGTTTGACCAAACTTTGACTCAACATAACTCTCTTCCCTTAGACAATTTTAGGGTGATCTAAAAGGCAAACCTACTTGGAATTTTGTGTACTTTCCAACCATGACATTAATAATGGGAACTACTAACTTTGGCAACCGACTTCACCATAGTGACAAATCCACCCTCTTATAAGGTTACATGCATGACTGATTTTACCAAACTGCCCAAAGCAGAAAACAAACAAGCCAAAGTAAAAAGAAAAGTTGGGTCCCTATTTTGTCAAGGCAAAATGGGGCATGTTGTGTAACCACACAACAACTTGCCACCAAAGAACATAACCAAATTCCAATGATTCAAGTGATGTGATCACATTCTAACATAGCATTTTAACTCTTTCTAAGTATAAGTATTATAATTTTTCTGAATGGTAGGGTTTTCATCATGGTAACAATGCTAGCAAAGGATCAAGTGTGTGCAGATGATTAATTATCCTCATCTTGAAAGTAAGTTGAAAACATGAGTAACTGATGTTAAGCTACATATTTTGGGAGCATCCCTCATAGCCAACCTGGATATAGCCTTGCTGCGAGCAAGCATCTATAGCCCCGACAAGGTTATCTATACAATCTCCCTAAGTAGAGCCCCACTACCAGCAGGCGTCTATAGCCCCAGTAGAGTTACTTAGATGGCCTAATTTTATTCCTTTTGGATTTTCAATATTCATTCCTTCTGTTCATATGATGTCATCACGTAAGCTCAATGTGCAAGGCATGGTCACTTGCAGATTTAGGTTGAAGATTGCACTTGTAGCAAGGGAGTCCCTTTAGATTTTTCACTTAACACCTATACTTATGTGTTCCACAAACCCAAGGTTGTTAGGTGAGTCATTGTGAAAATCACTTTAGTTAAGAAAAGGCACCATGATGAAAAGGATAGCACAGACCTGAACATCGATACTCCGCAGAATGAATCATAACCTATATAGGAATTTGTTCTCACCACTTGAACATTAACAATTTGGTTATTTTATTAGGGTGATAAATTGCATCATCTTGACTAACCAAAACAAAACTCAATAGGCAAACAAACAAACAAAACAAAATTGTACAAACAACTATACAATATGCACATTATGATACATTTGATCTACATGACACTGTTTCAGGCTTGAAAATAATGCTTGAGGAACTGTCCATTAACTAGTAATGGGACATCCTCACCAGTTAAAGTCTTGAGCCTGTAGGTACTATCTCCTAAGATTTTTGAAACTTGAAAAGTACCTATCCAAAGTTTATCAAATTTACCATGATCCCCTTTCCTTTCATGTGCTTTATCCCACATGAGGACTAACTCCAAAATTCTAAAAGCCTTAACTCTGGCTCTTTTGTCAAACCAACGCTTGACAACAGCTTGATGTTTAGCAAATTGATCAATTGCTCTATTCCTTTTTTCTTCTAGATGCATTAACTGAAGCAACCTGACTTCTTGTTTGTTATCTATACCTAGATACTCTTGTGCAAACTGCAATGTGGGGATTTTTAGGTTAACACGGATGATGGGATCTACACCATATATTAGGTGAAAAGGAGAATTTCCAAATGCAGCCTTCATCCTGGTTATATCTACCCACAATGCGTATTTTAATAGGGTGTTCCACTCCCTTGGGTTCTTTTCTATCAATTTCTTTATGATGTTCAACAAGTTCTTGTTTGTAGATTCTACTAATCCATTCCCTTGAGGATAGTAATTTTAAGAAAACTTCAAAATAATTCCATGGTCAAAAGCCCAACTTGATAATCTTATCAATGGAAAGGCAGATCCATTGTCACATACTAAAGCATAAGGAACTCCATACCTGGTTACTATGTTTCTTTCCAATAACTTGATCACATCATCAGCATTACATATCTTACTATTAACAGCCTCAGTCCACCTAGTGCAATAATCAGTAACAGTCAACACATACCTATGGCCTGAAGATGATGGAGGGTTGATAGGTCCTATGAAATCCATCCCCCATTGAGCAAATGGGTGCATCTCCATCACTAGTTGCAAGGGCTGAGCAGCATACCTTTCTCTATTTGCAATAACCTGACAATATGACAACATTTGATGTGTTTAGCAGTATCTTTAAAAATAGTGGACTAGTAATACCCTGCTCTGAGGATAGCATGAGTGGTAGCTAAGTATGATCCATGTGCGGTTCCAAATTTGTCATGTAATTTTGTTAACACTTTGTCTGCTTCTTACCTTTCTAGGCATCTAAGTTATATTCCCTCATAGTTCTTCTTGAAAAGAACTCCTCCTTTTATCATGTACTTTTGTGATCTTATTTTCAAGGCTCTCCTATGTGAGGCCTCCAACCTTGAAGGACATCTTCCAGTAATCAAGATATGTCTGATGTCTGAATACCATTCTCCAATTTCCTTTGTATTTATGACATATTGCTGGCTCATGATGTTAGGATCAATTTTAGATATCATCTGACTCAAGTCTTGTCCTCTCACTAATTTCATGGGTGTTATGTCCACATCATACTCTTGGAGGATAGTTATCCATTTGGCTCTCTTTTCACCTGTTTCACTTTGCATTAAAAGCATCTTCACCACTACATCTAGTACTACAGCGATCACTTTACTTCTCAAGATGTAATGTCTAAACTTCTTGACGGCTCGAACCAGAGCAAGTGTTTGTCTTTCAACATCCATATACCTAAGTTCTACATCCCTGAAAGGACAAGTCATGAAGGCTATAGGATTTTCTTCTTTAGCCTCATTTCTTTGTGTTAGTACTGCTGCAGATGTGTGCTCTGAAGTAAATGAGTATATGTAAAAATCTTTGGTATAATCTGGACTAATTAGAATAGGAGCATTAGATATGGCTTTCATGATATCTTCAAAAGCTGCTCTAGCTTCAGGTGTCCACTCAATTTTGGCATCCTTCTTGAGCATTGCATTCAATGGTCTGACAATTTCTGCAAAACCAGTAATGAATTTTCTAACGAAATTGATCTTACCAAAATAAGATTTGAGCTCCTTCTTACTCCCAGGGAGTTGTATCTTCATGATTGATTCTACTCTCGTAGGCTCAATGACGATCCCATTCTATGTTATCAGGTGACCTAATAACTTCCCTGTGGTTACCCCAAATATGCATTTCTTAGGGTTTAGGGATATTCCATAATGTCCACATTTCTTTAGTACTTTCCTGACGTCTTCTACATGATTCCCTCTCTCTTTAGAGAAAACTGTCAAGTCATCCATATATATGATGATGTATTTACCAATTAATCCCCTGAAGGCTATATACATGGCTCACTGAAAGGTGGCTCCAGCATTTATCAATCCAAAGGGCATGCGCTTGTAGGCGAATATTCCCCACTTAGTGGTGAATGTAGTCTTCAATCTATCTATCTTGTCTACCATCACTTGGTTGTAACCTGAAAAACCATCTAAAAACGACATCATCTTTGCACCATTCACAATCTGCAAGACCTCATCCCATGAAGGCAAAGGATAATTATCCTTTTTAGAAGCTCTATTTAAATTCCTAAAGTCTACACACAACCTAATGTCACCATTCTTCTTCCTTAGTGGGACCAAGTTAGCCACCCATGTAGAATGTCTCATAGGAAATATGATTCTGGCATTAAGCAATTTCTTCACTTCTTCAAAAATGATGGGTTCTAGCAAACCATTAACAGGTCTTTGTTTTTGTCTAAAGGGCTTGACATCTGGCTTTAACGGTATAGTATGAGTGATGATTGAAGTATCATAAGTTTTCAACTCATCATATGTCTAGGCAATAACATGAATATAATCTTTAAGTGCTTGGGTTATCCCTACCATTTCTTCCTCTATACACACTTTTCCAATCAGGATATTCCTTTTCTCTTCATCATGTCTTATAGACTAGTGAATATTCTCCTCCATCTACTTTAGGGAGATCTTTTTGTTTCAGCATGTTATCTAAATCAAATGCTCTTTCCAATTCTATCATTCCTTTGGGAATCTTGTTACTAGGCAGCTCTATGACTTCTTTTTCTTCCCAGGCATGATCTTCCACATTTCTTTCATCTATGATCTATGTATCAAACACATCTCTATTGGATATGAAGTCTAAAATGTGTTGGTCATCATCAAACACTTGAACGTTAACGACATTGTCTAGTATAGAGGGTACTGACACTAATTCAACTAAAAATCTCTTCAAACCTGATATGTACAATGGTTCCAAAGTACTTGCGGCTTGGGCCAAGGCATCTGCCCTGTGATTCTATTCTCTAGGCACATGGGTGATGTTAAATGCATCAAAATCTTCTAGCAGATCCCATACCCTATGTCTATAATTAGACAACTTCTTGTAATTACAAGAATATATGCCCCTTACTTGTAGTACCACCAATTCTGAGTCTCCATAGACATGCAAAATCTTTACTTTCTTTTTGAGTGCAAACAATATCCCATGGATCAAAGCTTCATACTCTATCACATTATTTGTGCATGGGAATTGTAATCTATATGCTGCCAAGTAGGATTTACCAGCTGGATCAGTAAGATCTATTCCTACTCCAGCCCCTTGTTTTGATTTAGATCCATCAAACCTGAGGATCCATGGCTTATCTTCAGTTAAAGGTTTGTCTGGGCCTTCTCTTTTCTTTTTGGCTCTAGCAGCTACACCACTTGATATCTATCTTAATTTTGATGTTTCAATCTTCTCAAACTTCACCTTATCTGGTTGATGTGGAGCTGATATTCCTTTTTCTTCTTTTTCTTCAAAAGGAGGATCCTTTGAGCAAGGCAACATCCGCTTTTCCAGAATATGCAAACATAATGAGCAAGTAGTTTCTGAATGTTGTGCTTCATGTAACCTACACCATCCCTCAATTAGAACATCCTGTGGGGTCTTTGCTGCTGTATGATTTTCTAAATTTGTTTTGATAAAAATTCCTCAAACATGGACAAATTACTGTCTCCATCTTCATCAGATATTTCATAATCTGACTCAACCAAGCAATTGGTTTCTGGGGTGATATTCTTATTACTCTTAGAATTACTCTCATTACATGCCAATATATCTCCTATCATCTGAATAGGGCTTTCATCATGATATGTGCTTTCTTCTGTTCCTGCAGATGACAGACAAAAATCAGTATCACTGTCACTATCTACAAAACTTACCCCAGATGATGATGATGCTCCCTCACTGCATGCCTGTTCCAGTTCCATCATATCTAAACAAGCATCACAAGTCTTTTCAGAATGTGCTTCATCATGTAACCTGCACCATCCTTCGATTAGAACATCTTCAACAGACATTTTTAACAATTGGAAATGTTTCACCTCTTTGGACAAGTGCATTTCAAAATTCTTGAAGTGATCTACTTCTATCTCATTTTCAAAACTACAATCAGACTCTAAAATTATTCTATCATCCTAAAGATTGTCATTATAAACATGAACATCGTACATGAGGATCTCCTCTATCTTGACGGTCTAGGGTCTAATGGAATAGACTCCGGGTTCAACATCTACATACATGATCTCATTGGTTTTATTGTACTCAGTGATCATATGTTTCATGCAAGGTTCATCATCTATCCTTATTTGATTAGGTATTCCTTTCCAAGGTAACCACATGTGACTAAAATCAGTGGACATGTATCCATTGAGTGTTTTTGACCAATCCCTACTAAACAACATCCCATAGGTATCTGGTATATCTACCACCTGAATATCGATGTAGTACTGGATCCTTGGATCTAATGCTAATTGCATATGGATGTGAGTCAATTCTCCTACTACACTCACCTTTGTTTTATCTAACTGTGTTACTTTCTTCAGTGACTTGGTAGGATGCAACCCTAAGGTGTTACATATGGACAGAGGCATTACGGTAGTAGATGCACCTGAATCTACTAAGCAATTATGCAAATTCTTTCTAAACATCCTTATGGTAAGGAGAAAATGAGGTGATTCAGTTTTATCTCTATAAACAGTCATGTGTGAAGTTTCTGCAGCCTGAACAGTAGCTAGAATTTTGTGTTTAACATTAATATCCTTAATGGCATGATCTTTATTCCCAGTCTGACTTGAGGTATGATTATCCTCTTTTGGAGCAGGATCATCTAAGGATTTCATGAAAGCCTTTTTAATAGCTAGGGTTTTGAGTAATTCTGACAATGACAGACTAATCTTGATCTTTTTCTTTTCATCTACTAAGCATGTGATCAATTTATCAGACTCAGGGGGCAGATTACCAATCTTTGGTACTGCATTTTGTGGTGCTAAGTATTGAGCATTAACTTTAGGAAATCCAAGGTTATTGCTTGGCTTAGGATTAGGAGGAGTCTTGAAATTATTTGGAGGCAAGGATGTAGTCAAAGGACCAGCAGGCCGATTGGAGTTATTCCTTAGGTTATAATTATGTCTACCCTGATAATGTTGCTGATAAGCATGCACTTCTTCATGTTCAACTAATGGCTCATTTTCATCTTCAAATGGAAAAACAAAATTAGTTTCAAAAGCCATTGCAGACTCTTTAGATACTAAGGTGTAATTCTCATGAGGTGACATTATCTACTGATAAGGATGATTGCTGAAACTTTCTAATACAAGAGTAGAATCATATCCACAGGGGACAGTTTCATTTCCTTCAACATAGGGTTGATTTCTTGTAGTATTAGATACTTCAGTTTGGAATATACTGGCGGCTATCCTAAACTGAGGACAATCCAGCTCTACATGAGCATTGGTATTATGTATCCTACACCAGTTTGTAAGAGCTACCTCTGCGAGGTTCACTCTAGTGGTCTACTTAGGTTCACTAGGAGGTTGATTATCTAGGGGTGATGGCAAAGAACCATTGTTTGGCCTAGTGTTCCACACTCTAGGTTGTCTAGGGGGATTATTGTTACCACCATTGTTATTATAGTTGTTAATGTATCCCCTATCAAGATAAGCAGATCTATCATTGGCATATCCTCTATTCTAATTTGGCTGAGAATAGAAACTATGACTCCTCAGATGAGTGATCTCAGTGGTGAGTTTCCTCAATTGTACTGATATCTCTTTAATTTCTTTCTTTTCTTCCTGAACTTTGGCTATTACGTTCTCTATTTGGGGTTTAAAGAAGGAAGAGCCATTGTTATTGTTATTAGACTGTTCCACAACTTGAGGTACCTGTGTATGTCCTGGATATTGTAGCACTTGACCATTTCCATTTGGAGGTGGCATGATATTAAGTGGAGGTATCTATAAAGGGCTTGGCATTACAACTGGAGGTATCATGGCTCCATTGGTCTGTTGTTGAGCAAGATATGTAGGATAAATAGGGAGTGTAGAAAATGCAATATTAAGTGTTGGAGCAGGAATCAATTATTGACTGACTTTGACAGCTTCTTCAAAAGCTCCTGCCAAGGTTGTGACACCAGGATGTGTTCTCCTGATAAACATGGAAGTCAGGGGATCTAATGTTGAGTAGTATATACTCCTAGCAGCTTCATCTGTTACAGTATAGGGAGCAACTAGCTTTGAGAGCATCTTTTGGAATCTTGCATTGAAATTGGCAATAGGTTCTCCCTCAAATCTCTTGATTGTGGCAAACAGATGATAATTCATTGAAGGAATAGTGAATACTACAAGGAGAATGGCCATGATAGTGAAGAAGTTTTTGTGCAAAGAAACATAAAACCCTTGTTTCATACTTAGAAACCCTCAACATTTTTACATTTTTTTTGGTGCCTACATATAGATGGAGCATAGCCGTGGCAAAATGGAGGTTTGTATATGCAAGAAAGAACAAACCCTCATCAAAAGATTTAAAACCCTCAAGATTTTTGAACCTACAGTCAAGTAAAAGATGAAAGGAGATATATACAGGCATAGCCAACATGGATATGTCATTTTTTGTTAAAAAATACAATACCCATTTCAACTACAGACCCTTGTCATTCTTCAGTTGTAAAAAAACAAATGAAGCTACAGAAGAGGAAGAAAGGCAAGTGCTTACCTTGTTTTCTAGCAGGAGGAGACATTTATCTGCAGCCTCACAATAGCATCAAGCTTTCAAAAATAGGTAATAGTTGCAAAGGAGGAAAGATGTAGAGACAAGGAGTGTGTTAAAGAATGCACAATGTATGGAGATAGCCATGAAAGAAGAAGGCTGCTGCCATTAAAGAAAAGAGAAGCTACAGATATCAATAAAATGCCTCATATGAAACTCAAAATAGTGTTACCTTCTTCCTTATCATGCAGAAAGCTAGAGAGAAATGATGGAAACATTCAAACCCTAAACCGACATAATGTAGCTGCAGAGCAAACGAAGAAATGTGCCAAATGAAGAATGAGAAACTTGTAGGGTTATCCTTTTGCTTTTGTTCGAAGGTTCTTCTCTCAAGTGAGTTTCTGACTTCACAAAAGACAGATAATTACCTTATCCAAAATGCCCGTGGTCAAGACTTTGGTCTTGAAGATCCCTAAGCTATCATAACATGGAGTGGCTGACCAACGTTGTTGGGACTTGATCTTTATTAAGTCAAGAAGGGTTGGTATGATGACAAAGCAAGGCTTCATGCCTTATAAATTATTTTAACTCCTTGGTGGTCGACAAGATAGCATAGTTAAACTAAAACTACTTTATATGATATTCATGCTAGTCAAGGTTCCTTGTCTTTTTGCAAACATGCAAAGGTCAAAGATCCTTCCTGATTATGCATGGTGGCCAACAAGGTCAATGGAGTATGGTTTTTAGACATGATGTGCATGGAAAACATATGATACAGTTACAAGGTGGCAGACAAGGTAAAGCATGCATAATAGTGCAATTTTTTATGCATGGAGTCATGGAGATGGAGTTATGGAGTTGGAGTCATGGAGTTATGGGTTTTTCTTGAAATTTGAAGCTACACATGGAGATATAAGGTGACTTCAAAATATAAAAACAAATGTATGCACTAAGGCATCAAAGGGAGCCACAAGGATATTAATGCATACTATTTTGTGCATGGAGATATTAAATGCATGGGATGAATTAAGGATTTGTATCTTGCAGAGAGAGGATAGTTTTTTCTCCTTAGTGCATGTGGAGTGATAAGGGTAAATCTTTGCCTTAATGTATATACATCATGCAAACTAGGGATTTTTTTCCACAAGGAGATATAAGGGGATTTTCATTTTCTTCTAAGTCCTATTTGTGCTCTAATCATGCAAATTAGGCAAGTGTAATTGGAGTGATAAGGAGTGGTATTTTTTCTTCTAATCATGCATGATTTTGATTTTACAATTGTAAATAAATAATAATGTAATATTTTCCAAATTACTTTATTATTTTCCACAAGTGTAAAATTAAAATTAGAACAAATTGTAACCAATAATAAAGTGATTATTTTTATTACTTTATTATCTACTCACAATCAATTTTGCTCATGCAAAATCATGCAAATTGATTAGTTGAGTTAACTAGGCCACCTAGGAGGTTTTGCATGATTTTTAGGAGTATTTTTAGGGTTCTTGGTCAAATTTTTTGGTCAAGCATATGGAGAGGCCCAAATTGGAGCTAGTTTTGCTCAATTTGTGGTAGTTTTAGACCCTAATTTTGAGGATTTTGGAGGTTGCTCGGGAGTGATTATTTTTAGAGGCAGTTATTTGCAAGTCCATTTTTTGCATGCCTCTTTGAAGGAGCAGACCTATGTATTGTAAAGCAAAAGTTTTCTTTTGCTAGTTCTTGATTCTCATTTTGATTCAGACAAATTAGAGAATTCTTGTAGCTCATTATTTTACAATTTTATTGAGAGATCGACAAGTTACAGATTCCATTTTTTTGGTCTTCTTTGCAGAGTTTTCCTTTGTTTCTTTGAGATCAGTTAATTTACCTTTCCATTTAGTGCTAATTAGTGAAGTTATTTTGATGAAATTTAATTGTGTTTTATCATTAAACCTTTAAAATTATTGTCTCACTTCCTTGTTTATAGCATTAATCATATAATCATCATAGGTCTTAGGTTGTGTCAACCAAAAATAGTCTTTTTGTGTTGTGAAAAAATCATTTCCTTCATAAAAACCTTGTTTTCAAACCTTCCTTAGAATCACTTTTGTGATATTTATGCCAAGTCTGGATTGTGTAATAGTCAGATTTCTGGGTAAACATTGTGGATCAGATTGCATATTTTTATCTAAATCAGGTGCATCACCAATTTTTACCTTTTGCATTCACTTAGTTTCTTTCTTCCCTTTTCCAAAATAGTAAAGACATACATCTCAATAGAACATTTGAAGGGAACCAGCCCATAATCTGGAGGTCTAATTTCGTTATAGGGCACCCACAACCTAAAATTAGTCCCATGTTACATGGAATTGCAGAGCTTCACCAGCCTTGCATACAGGTGTAATTCCCAATGATAACACTTATATTATGAATTGATCCAATATGTTTTGGATGAGACCCATAGTCTCATTACATGCACCCTTTTGTAGACATGCGCATTCAAGCACATTAGTGTGGCATAGCCAATGGGATACCCCATGGCCATATCACAATATTCACCATAGACCCAATTTACAACCTTAGACGGAAAGAATGAAAATTTGGAGATGTCTTATATTAGCGTAAGACCTTTGATAAGTTTTCAAAGGTAGCCATTATTTGGCTCCCATACACAAAGATGTAGAGCTAGTCTAGGATTACGTATCAACTAGCACAAATGCAGATATCTCAATGGTTGAGGGGTCACATCAAGTACATCATGGTGGAGTTCCACTATAAGTGAGTGATGTGGCAATTTGGTTGTCTAAGATGTGCTCCCACAACTAATGTTTCATAGAAATGCACTGAGACCAGGGGAGGTGGAAAGTCCATCATTTACAGACATACCACCCTCTGATGATGATGCACCCCTAGCTATCGACATGGATGTTGTGGGGGTGATTCTAGGGTACATAAGATGGTGGTTTGAGGCTAGACTCATGCCCATCTACCTAGTAAATGCAGTAGCAAAAGATGTAGGGCCATAGGAAAGAAGGGATAATGTTATGGATGTAGATGGTAGTGTAGAGGAGCACAAGGTGGATAGGAGGAGACAATGAGGAGAGTTCAAAGGAGGGGGAGATAGACAAAGATCTCAGAGTGAGGCCCCTAGTCCATCTACTAGAACAATAGGAGGAGATCCCCTACAAAGGTTCAAGCATAAAGAAAGCAATAATGCAGTAGCACAGAGTGTTGAGACAGGGTCGAGCATGGGGTAGCTAACCCCCACAACAAGATCAAAAGCACCCATAGGCCTTGACTAGAAATTCAAAGACCCAAGTATAGCTTTGAGATATTATGCACACTTTTGTTTATGCCTTATTAGAATTTTATGATTATTTATTTGTGCTTTTGATTTGATATGATATGATGGTTACTAATAAGCACTTTTATTTCTTGTTATAGCTAGAGTTTGAGAGTGGCTTGATTACATTGGATAGTCCTAATAGAGGTAGTCCCATAGGTCCAACTAGAGTGTGATGTACATGAAAACTATCGACCATGGCTGACAGGTGAGTAACATGCAAATATTTTCAAGCCCATATCCCAACTGAGAGCTACCTACCAGAAGCAACTAGAGAGAGAAAACACAGCAATAGTAAATGGTGTAGGAGCACCCAATCTACAGGAGCCTCCATGAGGCATTAGCTGTCTTAGGGTTTGTTGTTATGTTTTCCTATGAAGTCCTAAACAGACATTCAATGTAATAAGGTCTGTATTGACCGAGACATGCTATTTTTAGATAGTTGATTAGAGTTTGTTAGATAGTCAGTTAGACAGCTGTAACTCCCAGCCGCTGGGAGTCAATTTCTGTACTACCCCGTGAGGGGATAAATATGTAAGATCTGATTGATCTCAATAGAGTGTGATCGAGAGTGTGATCGACAGGAGAACAGTAATAGTTTAGAAATATTGTAATTCCATTCTGTGAAGGAATAAAAGTATTTTGTGTTCTGGTACAACCACAGTGGATGTCATTTGGGGTCATTCCACTGGTGGGTTTCTACGAAACCAGTGGAATGACCTCCGTATCATTTAGTTTTATTTATGCTATGTGGGTGCTAGTTTATTTCTGCTTCTGTTAAAATTTGTTGTTTCTGTGTAGTCGTTCGATTATAAGGTTACAGAGAGAAGTTATGGCAATGAAAAGAGTCTCATTGTTGAGGACACGCTTAACGAGGAGAAATTCATTTCATCGGCCATTGGTGTAAGATTTATGGTGTCTTCCGATGGGTTAAGTCCCACCGATGATAGCATATGACAAAGGCATCAGTGTGAGAAAGGATATCGATAAGCAAGGACAAAGTTACACTGACGGAGGTAGGTCTGAGCGATGGAAGTCTACGAGATTCTAAGATCATCAGGGTAACGATTTGTATCGGTATAATAAAACTTGAACTTGCCAATAGTAGTATATCTTGCCGATGGTAAGGAAATCAAATATTTCGGTACTGTTTGGACATACGAGAGGGTTGGAAAGGTGATTAAAAGAATAACCCTATGGTTCTGTGGGTATAATGGGTATTTTACACCTATTTTTGAATGTTTGATCTTTTCCTCTGCAACAAATTGGTATCAGAGCTCAGAAGATTCTGAGAGTGTAGATAGAGCGCCGAAGGAGGCCATCTACACCAAGAGTTTGGGATGAGCATTGGTTTTTGCTATCTGATTCTGTTATGAGGTTTTTTTGGTTGCAGGTGCAAGTTCACTTGCTACAGTAGGCAGACAGGAAGGTCTGTCAAGAGGGCCAGAGGAGATGGTCCATTGGTTGTCGCCAAAAGTCTTGGGGAGAGAGGCAAGAGAGGACTCCCAGGTGAGGGACAGAAGTGTTGGTGTAGCAGAGAGAAGTAGACTTCAGATGATAGAGATGCTATTTGGAAGCAGTAAGTCAAACTCCATTGATAGGAGTCACAGTTGGAGGATAAAGAGGAACCAGCGAAGTCATCAAGTCAGGGTTGAAGACATCTGATGTCGTTTGCAGCAAACCACCTAACTCTTGGGACAAGAGTTTTTTCAACTTGGGGAGTATGGTGCAAGAGCACCCAATCTACAGGAGCCTCCATGAGGCATTAGTTGTCTTAGGATTTGTTGTTATGTTTTCCTATGAAGTCCTAAATAGACATTCAATGTAATAAGGTCTGTATTGACCGAGACATGCTATTTTTAGATAGTTGATTAGAGTTTGTTAGAGAGTCGGTTAGATAGCTGTAACTCCCAGCCGCTGGGAGTCAATTTCTGTACTACCCCGTGAGGGGATAAATATGTAAGATCTGATCGATCTCAATAGAGTGTGATCAAGAGTGTGATCAACAGGAGAATGGTAATAGTTCAGAAATATTGTAATTCCATTCTATGAAGGAATAAAAGTAATTTGTGTTCTGGTACAACCACAGTGGATGTCATTCGGGGTCATTCCACTAGTGGGTTTCTATGAAACCAGTGGAATGACCTCCGTATCATTTAGTTTTATTTCTGTTCTGTGGGTGCTAATTTATTTCTACTTCTATTAAAATTTGTTGTTTCTATGTAGTCATTCGGTTATAAGGTTACAGAGAGAAGTTATGGTGATGAAAAGAGTCTCGTTGTTGAGGACACACTTAACGAGGAGAAATTTATTTCATCAACCATCAGTGTAAGATTTGTGGTGTCTTCTGATGGGTTAAGTCCCACCGATGATAGCATATGACAAAGGCATCGATGTGAGAAAGGATATTGGTAAGCAAGGAGAAAGTTACACCGACGGAGGTAGGTCTGAGCGATGGAAGTCTACGGGATTCTAAGATCATCGGGGTAACGGTTTGTATCGGTATAATAAAACTTGAACTTGCCGATAGTAGTATATCTTGCAAATGGTAAGGAAATCAAATATTTCGGTACTATTTGGACATACGAAAGGGTTGGAAAGGTGATTAAAAGAATAACCCTATGGTTATGTGGGTATAATGGGTATTTTACACCTATTTTTGAATGTTTGATCTTTAGCTCATATCTCTCATTATAAAGGTAGAGACACTAAGAGCATAGAGGGACCAAAGAGTATAGAGGGATGAAGCATATGATAGAGAGGATGGATTGTGGGTCGAGGTAGACTAGATGAGTTGTAGTAGGGCCAATGGATATCATATTAGAGCATCCTCAAGCGTATGCCCTCATGGTTGAGATCACCACACTAAATCATAGTGAGGTGAGATATCAAGCCTAAGTTGTAGAGTATAGAGGTGAGTTATGAAGGATATGAGGCCAGAGCACATCAATGACTTAGACAGACTCAAGGACCTCCATGTGATAGCCATGGAGACAACCACCAACAAAAGCAACATCACCATCTCCACTTGTTGAGGACCAACAGATGCAAATTGAGGAGTTAAGGACTCATGTCTAGAGGTGCATATGCACTACATTTTGTAGTGGTGGACACATATTTTTGTATGAACAATATGTGTACATATATTTTGAGCTATATATACATATATAGCTTTTGACCAGATTATGATGTGTTATGAGATTTTGTTTATGGATGATGTTGATTATGGATGCATTTAATTTGTTATATGGATATGTTGATAATAGATGTATGGAAATATTTTTATATAAATATTTAATGTTTGATCTGGTTAATTGCTTTTATGTGGATGGATGTTATATTTTCATAATTGTTTAATATTATGCATTAAACATAAAATATGAATGATGGATAAAGAATTAACGAGTTAATTAACATGAATGGTTTTGTAATTAATTAATTTGACAAGACACAAAAAAGGATTACCTAAACAAAATGTTATGATTAAGTTTGATAAACACACCTTTAGGTTAGAGGAAGATAGCCCCAAAGGTATGGGAAGGGAGAAAGGAAATGAAACACTTGAGATCGTGTATGGGGAAATGACATGAAAGTGTGACATTGCAAAAAACTATATGCCACACATAGGTACAACATATGATGAAATGAAATATACCTATGTGCACCATAGAACAAAGATGGTTGAACACATAGGCTAGAGGAATTATCATGGGATGGTTTTATGCATAAAAGTGACAAAGATGGATAGCATTAACGGGCTCTTTTAGGGGTTGCCCATCCAATATAGTCAAGTCATAAGTACCTAAACCATAAATGGAAGGAAAAACATAAGTTCCAAGCCAATTATGATTAAACTTGCCTTTGAGACCTAAAAATGCATTGGTATTATGTTGATTTTCATAAAAAACAAGATCACTAAATTGAAAATAATAAGGAAGAACATGCTAATTATAGGATCATCCAAGCTGGCTTTGGTAAACTTGAAGGTTTTCCAAAGCATTCACACAATGTTCATTAAGCATTTCAATTTCTTGAAGATGATATTCATGATAGGTATTGTCATCAATAAGCACTTGGAGTGAAAAATGAAGATAAGGAATCTCAAGCTCCAAAGTCGTAATAGCTTCAGCACTATAGACAAGGGAATATGGAGTAGTACCCATGGGAGTACAAATGCTCATACAATAAGTCAAAAAATCATAAGAAAGTTAAGAATGCCAATCTTTACCATGTTTATTCATAGTTTTATGTTGATTTTCTCAATGGTCTTCTCTAAATGGTCAACTTGACCATTGGACTATGGATAATATGGTGTACATAAATGATGTTGTATATAAAATTTATCAAGGAACTTCTTCACATCTTTGTTCTTAAATGAATAACCATTATCAAAAATAAATATATAAGTAATTTCAAAGTGAGAAATAATATAATCCATTAGAAATCTACAAATGACTTCAATAGTGATAGAGTGAAGTGGAATAGCATCCTCCCACTTACTGAAGTAATCAATGGAAGGAACACTAAATGTATGTCCCTGATAAGAGGGCAAAGAAATTTTTCTAGTAAAATCAAGGTACCAAATGAAAAAAGGCCAAGGAGAGGTGTAAGGTTGCAATTCCTATGTAGGGGCACAAATAAGATTACTATGTTTTTAGCATTGATGACATTTATGATGAACCCATTAGAGTCTTGCTCCATCTTTTGTCAACAATATAACATTTTAAGAAGTTTTTGAACTAGTGTTTTACCATTAAAATGATATCCACGTGCACTTGAATGTGCCTCTTGGAGAGCAATAGTGGTTTCAACTTTGGTTAAACAATGTAAAAGGTCTTTATAACCCTAACAATATAAAACATTAGAGAGAAGAATGTAACACTTAGCATTCTTTCAAATTCAAATACATAAATTCTTAGAATAATTAAGGGGAAAGATACCACCTTTTAAGTAAGTATAAATGTTTGCACACCATTCACCCGAATCAATTGCATAGCAGAAAGTAGTGTTGGATGATGAAGACTCGTTTGTAATGGCAGGAGAAGTGAGAGTATAAATGATTAAATGGAAATCATCAATTGAGTAACCTAGAGATAAAAGAGAAGCAACACTATCCATCGCATCGATATAACATTTATCTTTTTGAGGTACATTATTAATTATATAAGATGAGAAACAACTAAGAAGGGACAAGACAAGATCTTGATAAAGAGAAATCTTATTTTATTTAATCTAATATTCACTTATAACTTGTCATTCTATTAATTATTAATTACCATATATGCTAAGAGAATAAATGCTAATAAAAAGGGTACCACATAACCCAGCTATAAGAGCCTCATATTTAGCAAGGTTATTAGTACACAAAAAATCAAGGTAGAAAGAAAGAGGGATAGGTTTTCTAGGAGGGATCAAGATCACACCCACTCTCAAGCCAATATTGCACCATGAGCCATTGGAGTACATCTCCCATGGATGATCTATGTCAATTGTGAGAATAGGCTCATTTGGAAAAGTATCAAGAGCAAGAAAAAAAATGGAGGAAGGGGCATCTGTTGAGTGATCAACCAAAGTTTATCCTTTTATTGCTTTTTAAGAAACAAAATTTAAGTGTAATTTAATAAGAATCATAACCCACTTAGCAAGACGTCTGGATAAATTAGCTTTAGAAAGAATATGTTTAAGAGGATCAAATTTTATAATAACATGGGTTTTAACATGAAGCAAATAATGGTGAAGTTTTTGTGTAGTGAACACAAGAGATAGACATTATTTTTCAAGTGTGGTATATTGTAGTTAATAATCTATTAATGTGTGAATAACATAATAGGTATCACGTTCTTTGCATTCATCATCAAATTGGGAAAGAAGAGCACCCAATACATGAATAAAGGCAAATGTATAAAGAATAAGAGGATGGTTAAGAATAGCAAGCATGAGAATAGGAGGATTAGCCAAATACTCCTTAATATCATCAAAAGAATTTTAACAATCTTTATTCAAAAAAAATCACATCTTTCTTAAGTAAATGAGTGAAAGGAAGAGTGTTATTAGCTAACTAACAAATGAAATGATAGATACTTCAATTTTTACTCTAGAGACTATGAAGCTATGAAATATTATGAGGAGGTATCATGTTAATGGTAGCATCAATATTATTTATATTAACCATGATTCCCCAAGCAAGAGATGATGAAACCAAGAAGTTTTCCATCTAAACACACATTTCTTAGGATTAAGATGAGTCTTATAAAGATGAAGATGCTCAAAAATGAGATGAATAATATGTACATGAGTCTGGTGAAGGACAAATTTAGCTAAGATGTCACCTACATAATCTTCTAAAATGGCATGTATGAAATCATGAAAGATAAGAGTTATTCCTCATTGGTAAGTAGCACCAACGTTCTTCAAGCCAAAATGCATGATGACATAGCAAAAGGTCCCCTAGAGAGATGTGAAAGTTATTTTATATTCATCCAAGGGATTAATAAGAATCTAGTTGTAACCCAAAAAACTATCCATGAAAGAAAGAAGTGTGTGTCCAACAACCAAATTGACAATCATATCAACATTGGAAGAGGAAATTAATCTTTAGGAGAAGCCTTGTTTAAGTCATGAAATTCAATTCAACTATGAATGTGACCATTAGGTTTGGCCATAGTGACAATATTAGAGATCTAAGGAGAGTAGTCAATATAGCGAATAAAATCAGCTTTGAAAAGATTTTCTATTTTAGCTTTAATCATTAGAGCCACCTTGGGATACATTTTTTGAATTTTTTGTTTAACTATCTTAGCATCAAGACAAAGAACAATATTTTTCATATTGGAATATAGTTAACAAATATGGCTCATAGAGCATCAATCATCACAAAACATACAATGTATAATACCTAACATAATCAGAGTATCAGTATCCAAACTTAAACAACCATCATGGTAATAAAATTACAAAATTCAAACTATGCCAAATTACACAAGTTGTTCAGATGTATAAAAAAGGACCATTATAGTAACAAAGAGCCCACATAAAAAGATCCCAATATAAAAACACTATTAATCAACAACATCCAACTTCTTCTCATTCTTAGCCTTCTTTTCATTCTTCAATAATCAAGTTAATCTTCTTAGATAGATCAACAACTATGTACTTTAACCACTTCCTTACCCACCAAAATAAGCACTTTCTCATAGTCACCAAGATCAGTAATATCAACTAAAGAATCAAATCCATTTGTAGCAACTTTACCCACCTTGGTTTTACCTTTGTTAAGCAAATGACTTTAATAGCACACTTGATCTCAGTTTTAGATAAATCTACCTACTCACTCACTTACATATAGATAAGAAAGACTATGAATCCTTTTAAAGTCAAAAACCACCCTATTTTTTCTTTGGAAAGCATGCAAATTTCTATTAGTCCAAAGAAACCATAAATTTTTTGTTGACAACTAGACTTTATTGAATAGTTTACCAAGCTTATTTTAAGAGTTTTCAATACTACCAAACATGACATCAAACCATAATATAGAAGGAACACTAGCGCACATAGGTATGAAATAGTTTCACACTAATTTTTTAAAAGAACATTCAAAAAAAGATGCTCAATAAATTGACATAACCTCCACAAGACAC
This sequence comes from Cunninghamia lanceolata, assembly GCA_027924645.1. Taxonomy (NCBI): domain Eukaryota; kingdom Viridiplantae; phylum Streptophyta; class Pinopsida; order Cupressales; family Cupressaceae; genus Cunninghamia; species Cunninghamia lanceolata. The sequence continues at coordinate 960,246 of BSBN01001028.1, forward strand.
AATCTATGCTTAGAGATAATAAATTCATCCACGACCAAGTTTTTTCTAATAAGAAACCATCTAAAAAAGGATTTTTTAGACTCAATAACATTAGACAAATTATTACCAACCCTAGTCACCCATCTTGATTTAGAATCATTTACCCCCCAAAGGGAATAAAAGTGAAGGTGAAAGTTATTAATATTAGAAAGCATGCCATATACATTCTGAACAATAGCCTCAAATAAATTTTCACCACATGACTGAGAGAAGTTATCCCACAAACTAAGATTATAATTCCTTTCCAACATTCGATGGTTTATCCCCAAAGAAATAATAATTAAAGAATAAGTTCTCTTATGAGTATCAAGAATTTCAAAACTATCTTAAGTGCATCCTATGGAATAACTCCATTCTCATTTATTATATGACCAAAAGATTTAATACTTTTATTAAATCATTTGTGACCAGAACATCTTCTATGTAGAGTAAGGAATTTTCCATCCAATTCAACAAACCACTATATAGATCTAAAAAAGAAAAAAGATCCTTATTGATACCCCTAACATCCCTTTTCCACCACCTATCTCCTAGATTTCTCCCAAGCCTTCCAAATGGATCCAAACACCACAGTGCCCCTATCATAATTACTAAATTTACCCAATAGAAAATCAACAAGACCAAGTCCTTTTCAATTTTAAGTTTACATTTAGGGAAACCACAAAGAATATTGTTCCTAATTAGAACCTTCCAAGGCTCACAACTATCAAGAGCTTCGAGCACCGACTTTAAAGAAAGAGAAATGCCTTGTAAGAACAAATTTTGTAACCCATACCTCCATTATTTCTAGGCCCACAACAAATGTCTCAACTAACTACGTGTCTTTTCTTACCAAAATTTCCATCATACCATAAGAATTCCATTAACAAATTTTCAAACTACCCCATGTGAGAGGAACAAGAAGAGAAATATAAAGAGAAGGAAGCAAACACTTTTTGGCATACTTGAAATATTCTTGCAATAGATAAAAGATTAGCTTGCCACTAAGAAACCTTCTTAACAATATTTTTCATTAACCATTCCCACAGAGACTTCAAGGATAGGGATAAAGCAAAAGGAACACCCAGATATATAACCTACTTGCAAGGTCCACCCAATCCCAACATATTTTGACCACCTAATCAATAGGGTGATCTTTCTAACACAAAATGATAGATTTATGATAAGAAATCTTTGAACCAAAAGCACTACAATAATAATCAAGACTATTCTACATATTATCAAATGTTTGCTCATCTAAAATAGGAAACAAAATTGTATCATTAGTAAACTTTCATCAAAGAATCATGATTAGGGAGAGACAACCCCTTAACAAGAGGACCCAAGCATGAATGTCTAAGAACATGGTGGAGAGCTTCAACAGCAATTACAAAAAGAGATAGACCAATGGGAACCCTTGTTTGATACATTGAAATCAGAATTTTTAACCAAATTTTCACTTTCTAACACCTATAGCAACTAAACCGTTAAGAATCTGAAGATGATGTGAACTAGTGATTTTTGAGATTTTTTGTGTAGATTCTAAAATTTTTTTAATTATAAGAAATAATTTGTGATTTTTTTACATAACTTGTAATAACTTATTTTTTATAGTTAACGGTATTTTTTAAAAATGACATTTATACTATATAACATAACTTTTTTTATAGAAAGGATAAAATTATAAAATTTTAAACATAGATTTGTAACACCAATATCTAGTGTGCAAATATTTTTTCATACTTTTTTGTTGCACATATATTTTAATTAATTTTTGAATTAAGATTAATTATAATTCAGACATAGCTTTATATCATACAACATAAGTTTTTGTGTATGTATCCAAATTAACTTCTTATTTTTTTGAAACAAGGACATCAATACCTAGTGCACAAATATTTTTCAAAAAAAAATCTCTATTTTTTATTTTTTCACATGTGTGGAATAGAGACCTTAATGTTCAGTAAAAACCCTATGTTCACTAGAAAATAGAAAATAAATATAATAATCAAATGAAATATATTCAAAATCATACTTTTTGGAAAGCTTATACTAAGGGCTACATATTTACAAAATAGAATTTCTAAAGGACTTCATTTGATCCTCCAAAAGATGAAGCAATATTGATTTTTTGTTAGCATTTTGATAGGTACGGAGGAGACTCCATCGAGGGTTTGATTTAAGACTAGGGGGGTTCATTCCAAGGGGGTTTGATCTAAGGGTGTTTTATCTAACTCCCATTCAATTAAACTCCTTTGGATGGAACCCCTCGAGGCTTAAATCATTAATTTTTCTAAAAAATATGTGATTTTAGACAAAAATCAAGATGTCCCATAAGTGGGACACACTATTGTGGAAGCATCCCCAGTAAAGGTCAAATGGATCAAACAATTCACCATTTATACTAATTTGAGTAGAAGCAACATGAAACAAAATTTCCACATATCTACAAAAAAACTTCATCAAAACCCAAAGATTTCATAACCATAAAAATAAACCCATGTTCAATTATGTCAATCTTTTCAAAATCAATTAAGGTCATACAAACATCTTTCCCATAATCTTTACACCAACACATAGCTTTCTATCTTGTAATAAGATAATCAAGAATGAACCTCCCTTTAACAAAACCAGTCTAAGTATTAGAAATTAGAGAAGGAAGGAGATCTCTTAACCTAAAAGCAAGTACTTTAGCAAAAAACTTTAAGACACATTTAAAAGTGTTATAGGCCTCCAATTTTTTACTAAAGATGTATCACCATCCTTAGGGATTAGCTAAATAATTCCCCTATTAATATCCTTACCATGAGTACCCACAATAAAAGCTTCATTATATAATTGTACCAAAATTGGAGAAATGTAATCCTTGTTACATTTATAAAATTAAACAGAAAGACCACCGAAACAAGGTGTTTTATCCTTACTCATGGATTCAATAACATTTTTAACCTTCTCCAAAGATAAGGGTTGATCTAACTTCATGGATTCAATAAAATTAATTTTCCTTGGAATAATCTTCCTAATAATCTATCTATTTTTAAGAACTATAGAGTCCTCACGTCATGTAGCAAACAGTTCCTTGTAGAAATCCAAGAAAATATTCTTATTTGATCCCCATCGTCAACCAAAGTCCCATTGACATTAATTATAGAAATCTTAACTCGTAGAACATTAAAAAAGAATTTTGACCCCTTATCTGTCAACTTCAACCAATTTAACATAGACATTATTTTAGCACCTCTTGCTTTAATAACATTATCACACCTAATCCTATGCTTAAGACTAGTAACTTTTTCCTACAACAAGGGATTACAAGAGTTAGCTAACAATTCATCTTCAACCTTAAAAAGGTCTAACTAAGCATTCTTGACAAAAGAGACTCTCTTCCTTGACAAAAGAGACTCTCTTCCTAGATAAATCTTTCCCAGCAATCCTTAAAAACATCTGAATAGAATTCACAACTATAGATCAATTGATAATGCAAGATTTATCCTTACCATCAACAAGATAAATTTTCCACAAACTTTGAATGCCACAAAGACATGATCTATCTCTTAAAAGAGAAGTATTAAGCTTGAATGACCCATTAAAAGAAGACTTAGGTTGTAGATCATTACTTGTAATAGCAAAGGAGCATTCAATAGGGTGATGGTCAAACAAAGATGAAGGAATAACCTTAACGGTCACATTGTTATCTAAGTAAATAGGAAATTAAAAAAAATCAAAGTAAAATCTATGGGCAACCTTGAGAAAACTTCCTTACATCCTTTCTACATATTTGACCCTACTACCATTTTTGTAACCACCCAAGGGTCATACAAATTAAGTTCCCTCTTAAATTTAGACCAAAAAAATAGTTCATTGCCTTTCCAACCAAAATTGATACCCCATTCTTATCCTCTTTATTTTCCACAACATTAAAATACCCAATGATTAAGAGAGCTTTATGCAAACCAGAATAGGGCCACAACCACAAGTCAAGCATAATCATGTAATCATTAGGGGCATAAACAGTGCAAATCCCAAACTCTTTACCATTCACAAAAAATCTTATCCAAGCAACCCTAGAATAAGGAGAAAATCCATTATCAATCACATAACCTGCTAGCTTATTTTTCATCACAACAGCAATCCACCTCTCCCTTTAGAGTGATTAGAAGCAAAGAAGACATAATCAAACCAAATGAATTTCAATGCACATTCCAAGGAGAAACTAGTAGACTTAACTTCTTGAAAACACAAAACATTTAAATCCTTAATAGTATTACAAAAAGATCTAATAGAAAATCCCCTCTTATAGGTATCCACCCTCTCACATTCCAACTTAACACTTTCATTAAAACCATTAGACAAAAGGAAATCACTGAATCGGGGGTACTTCCCTTTTCTCTACATAAGTTTTAAAAGCTAGGGTGAAGTTTGACCCCCCTTTTGGGACCATCATTAATGCGAACAATGGTTGAGGACTAATTAGGAATCTCATCATCACATATCATTGGATTATACTCTTCCTTACCTATCATCACATATCACTAGATTAGACTCTTCCTTACCTAAGTAATCAACAAAATGCCTTGATCTTTTAGTAGAAGGTTATTTGGAAACTTTATCAATCATCTCAGGGACATGTAAAGAACAATATTATGAACCATAACTTCCTTATCTATATTGGTCATATCCTCATACATCCAACAAAGAGATCACAAAATTCATGCAATAGTTATAAAATGCAACGAGAATTCTTTAGGAGAAAGACACTCACCAATTTTAATAATTGTATTAGAATGTGTATGATCCATAGAAACATCAACAATATCACCTACTACAAGAGTGCTCTAATCCTTATTAGAGGAGATAGTATGAGTCTAATCACAAAGCTCTAGGGAAAGAATCAAGTCAAAAGTAAGCATAACTAATTCATAAAAATAAACTTGGGAATTAAGATGATAAGGAAATCCATGATCATGATGCAAATTAGGAGTATCAATGTGTACCCCTAAAAATCTAGCTAAGGCTTCTTTAGTAGAAAAGAAATGCGAAGAAGATGGATTCAAAGTAAAGGAATAAAAAATTAAGTTGAGGTATCATAAAGAAAGAGGGTATTAAGTAGAAAAAATCATAAAGACATCTACAAAACACCAAATAGAGGACTTAGGTGGCAAGGAAGTCGATAAGTCAAACTAGTAGTAGAAAGGTGAGGTGTAGGTTCCACAAGGACTTTAATTCATGTTTGATATGCCCAAAACCATCTTCTTTATATCCATGTTTAGAATTTTTTTAATCCTAGGCCATAATGATTTTTTAGTTCAACAAAAGGAGGATCTTCGTCAATAGTGTGGTCAAAATGTGCAAGATAATCATGTATTTGAGAAGTAGAAGATGAATTGGTAAAATAAGCCATGTTGGGTTTACCAGAAGTATGTGGAAATATATGTGATTTAGGAATGTCAAAGTGAATGGATTCAACCTTATATTCACCTTCATAAGAAGGTGTAGAGCCTAAGGAGCCCCAATCATCACTAGGACATGTATTAGAAGAAGAAACATCACCAATAGATATAGAATCAGTAACAGGAGGTACTGGTGGTGTATTATTATTAACCAAAAAAGATGGTGTGGTTGTATGAAGAGTAAGAGAAGAATGCTAGATGGAGTAGAAAAAGTAGTGTCAACAATTTGAGAATAATTAAAGAAATCACTATCTACTTTTATCATGAAAGTCTTTCCACCATAGATGAACTATATAGACTAATGTAGAGTAGACCAAATGGCACTATTGCATGAATCCATGGTCTTCCAAGAAAGATATTATAAGAAAACTTCTCTACCATAACATGAGCTAATGTGGGAAGAGTAACAAGGTCTAACAAGATAGGTAATGTAATGGTACCTAAAGGATCCCGTCCAATGTTGTTAAAACCTTTAATGGAAACATTTGAAGAGGTTAGGTTAGAAGTATCAACATAAATATGTTTTAGGAATTCAAGACTAGAAACATTAAGACTAGAAAAATTATTGATTAATGTGTGCTTAATTCCTATAGAATTAATACTAACCATGATTAGAAAAGGAAGATTTTGGTGTGGGCTTCATAAGAAGGGAGAAAAGTAATCTCCATCGTGTTAATGTAAATACAATCAATTAAAGTATCTTTTTTAGTTGGTTTTGTAGAATAGGGAATAGGGATCTTTAGTAAATCTTTTTGAAGCATCTCATGATAAGAAGGTGAAGTTTGAATCAAATCCTAGAGAGAAGTCTTAGCTTGTGTAGCTTGAATTTGTTCTATAAGGTCATACTTTAGTATATTAATCTTGCTTAGGTTCATAAAGCATGTTTAATTAAGTGAGTGGGTTATGAGGTGTCACCATCCTACAAGGGATCACCATAGCTATCTTGGGAAGATACATTGTTATCTTTAGACTGATAGATGGTTGCTTCCTATTGGTTGGTGTTGCCACCTCCACCCTCTTCCTTTTCTATATAAACATGCTACCTAGCTTGTATTTTGTATCTTTTGCTTTTGTATCTGTTGATGATTGTTTTGAGACAGTCATAACAATTAGTTAAAATTCACATAAAATGAACCAAAATTGACTTGAAAGATATGAAGGAATCAGTTAAGATTCGCTTAATCCCAAGTTTAATATGGTCAGGTCTTGACCTATTGGGCAAATTCAGTTGGTCGATGTGAAGCTGTAATGTTCAAGGGGCCTTACGTGATTTAGGGTTTCCTGTTGGTTAACTGGACTCAAACTATGCAAAAGATCATAAATATTAGCATGTTGTTCATTCTTTTGCATAAAAATGTTACTGTCCTACAAAGATTTAAATGATTTATATTATTGTAAGCTTTCTCCTCTTAAATATTTATGAAAACTGTCTACTTTTAACTTTGTTATGCATGCTTTTTTAAATATGAGACAAATTTCCTTTAAATTTCTGCGTTTTAAGCTAAGTATTTTTAGATGGGTTGGGAAAAGTTAGAAAGATCTAAACTAAACATCATTCATTCTACCAAAGGATCTAATTTTTTTGTCATGTACTTTGTAAATCATACAGCAATTTGATCAAATCCAAAGATTAAAACCTTGAATGTAAGTTCTAAGCATTTTCACAAACATACACCCAAGATTGCAAGCTCTAAGAGAAAATGTCTCAAACACAATGAAGAGCCAGAAAACACTCAGAAGATAGATGCAAAATTTTGGATTCAATTGTATTAGAAACAGATAGTCATATAAGATTTACAATGTCTAAATGACTCTTAGCTTCATTGATCAGATTACAGAAAACTTACAAGCTTTACAGATACAGCAAAGAGGCAGGATGTTCCACACACTCCTTGTTGCAGACACAGGTGACCTCCTTCTTCTATTCCTAAACTAAAAGGTCCCTCTATTCTAAATGCTAATTACAACTGCTAGCTATGTCTAAAAAATCCCTGTGTAGCCCCTGTGTAAAGTATTACAATGTAGAGAGGCACAATTTATAGACTTTGATTGTCCTCAATACAGCTCAAAACCTTAGTTAATCAATGGTTCAAACCTCTAGTTACAGCAATAAATGTTGGAGAACAACTCTCCCAAAATATCTCTGAGCATACATCAAATCTGGGCAAAATATGCTCTTCTAGAAACCCTAGCAGCTTAATAATAACTTCTGTGGTATGCTGCAATAATGTCTTCAGCTGCATTTTGTCTTCATCATTGATGACCTTTGACTTCCTCGCCCTTCATCCTTATCTTCCTCCGCTCCTGAGATCAGATCTCCCCTCCATGACGTCATCGCCATCAAGTTTCAGCTCCTTCTTCAACTGCAAACCTGCAAAAATAGACTAGCAATAAGTATCATCATTTAATAAACCTGCAGAAAAATAGCCGCTAAATCCAGTCATAATTGTGTGAACACAGAAATTGGGCCCCAAATCCATGAAAATCACGAGTCCAAAATGCATATACAACGCTAAACTGGTTGGGTCAACCATCGTTGACCAGAAACATGCATTCGGGCCCTAAATCAGCCTCAAAATTTCATTGCTTTGTTCTCTCGCTCATTTCTTTGTTTAAATCTTTGTATTTTCTGATATACAAGTCAGGCATGATACATCGTATTAATCAGATTTTATCTTTTTCAGTTTTGCGGCTTGTATGCATGCCATGCACATCGGCTTGTATATCGCAATATACAAACGCAAAAAATATACAAGCACTTAACTCTAATTTATAATTATTCAATTCCGCCAAATGTATAAATGCATTGTATCTTTTAGATATTCAATTCAGATGTGATACAAGCATTTAATCAGATTTTACTTTCTTTTTTGATCCCGCATTGTATGTATCACCGAATGTATGTATTGATATACAAGCCCGATGCATACAGCAATTTAACTTCGTTTCGTAACTTTTCAAATCCGCGGCTTGTATATTAATAATGTATCTCCTAATGTATACTGAGTTCGATGCATGGTTTACATCGAATTTAAAACCCCTCACAAATCCGCCTTGTATGTATTAAAATGCATGCAATAATATACAAGGCGCAAAATATACAAGGACTTTTCATTATTTCATAGCTATTTCAGGTCTGCCCCTTGTATATTCTGTTTGTATGTATTTTTTGATATACAATGAATTTTTTATTTTGGACCTTTATTTCGAATCCGGCTTGTATGTAAAGCAACGCATCTTGCAATGTATATTTGAATATACAACCTGGATATGCAATGATTTAACTCCTCTTAACTTCCTTTTCGCGTCCGCGCAATGCATAAGTGCATTGTATATTTCGTTGTATGTTACTCAAACATACAAGCCCGCGGATATACAACAAATTAACCTTGTTTCATAACATTTGAATTCCACGCGATGTATAAAGTGCCCTGTATATTTTAACCTGTATATTTCGACCTACCAAATATACAACATGAGATACATGCAACGGAACTCAAACATTTATTCATTTCAACTCTAAGTTATTTCGGATCCATCTTGTATGTATACATAAAGCTTTTATTTAAAATGCATACAAGGAAAAAGACATACAATCGGCTTTGTATATGAAAGTGATATACAAAGGGCATTGTATGTACATATCAAACGACCCAATCATGCAAGCAACCCTACTATATGAACCCGATTGCAAATGCGACTAAGTATAAAATGCCTTTGCACATACAAAGGACTTTGTATATGCGAACAGCAAACCCTTCCCTTGTACATTTTACCAAAATGATCATAACTTGCAAAATATGGCGAATTTTAAGATGGTTCAAAAAACAACCCTAACTCATTTTTCACAAGGAATCCAACCATATTATGCCCTGGTACTAAAAATGCATTTTTCTCTATTTTTAACAAAGTTTGCAATTTTAACCCCCTTTTCCCTTTACCACCAAGCAAAACAACACACACAGAAAAGGAAAAGCAACAGCCACAGTAGGGGTCCTCATTTTGCTAGGGAGTAAAATGGGCTGTGTTGTGAACAACACAACAGTATCCTCATAATGCTATTTTTCTTCTGCAGCATTTGCATTACTCTCGTGGACACTAACTATGTGTTGTTATTTTGATCTTGTATCATTTTCTTTCACAATTTAATATCTATTCGTTTGCACTAGTTTTCTAGGTTATTCATCTTTTCAGATTCTAAAATGGTATCAGAGATTTTATATGTGCAAGAATAGATTTTAGTTTCCATATTTGAGAGATTTAGAGGGGGCTAATAAGCTTTGTTGTAGGTTTTCCAAAAACCCAGTATGCTCTTCTCTTGCATCTTCGAATGATCTAGAGAATCACAAAAGTTTGACAGAAACATTTTAACCTCTAGGTTTTGCATTGTTATGGAGGAAAAGAGGGAGACGATAATGATTGGTAGTATGATTAAATCCTCCTTTCACATATAACATTCAAGGACATTAAACCAAGTCAAGTCACAACTTTTGTAAGAGGACTCAACTACAGGTTTAGTGTCACTTGGAATGATAAGGAAATTTGGAATTTGTTGATTAATTTGTTAAACCCTAATCTGATTATGCCCTAAACCCTAATTATAGGAAATCGTAAACAAATGAATGAAACATGATAAATGCATATTAGAAACATACCAGGATTCAGATTTCAAAAAGCAGAAACTTCAGGGACACTGGGGCGGGCACCTGTGTTTGATATGGCACTTTTTCTGAGGGTTTGGAACCTAAATCTGCTTCAGACTCTAACCTGCTCTCATAGTCCCAACGATGCAAAACTGGAGGACACTAGGGCAGGTGCCTGTGTCCAAGTAGAGATAATTTATGCTTTTTTCTTCAGATCCCAAATCTTTATCCCCTACAATGATCTCCTGCAAATCCTCTCCACAAGATCCTACACCTGTAACCTGCAATCACAACACAGGGGTTGGGGGTTGTGGTGTTTAGAAGCTTGCCTCGATCAATCCCTAGAATGGCATTCAAGCCTTCCAACACTATTGTTAGATAAAGTGTGTGTCCTTGGTGGACAGAGGCAAAAGCAAATGATAAGATAAATTGATTAAAACACAAAGTAGATGTCACCATGGAGGTGAAGCTCTCATGAGGAGATGAAGATTTTTCACACCATGAGGAGATGGATTGATGAAGACAAATCTGCAACAAACAAGTACAAACACAACACAATACTACTCTGCAACACAATGAAAGCCTTGAATATCCTTAGCACAAGATCACAAGTTTGCATTATCCATCTAGGTTTAAAATGAAGTCCTAAACATGTTTATATATGCATTTCCGCTAAACATTTGTAATTCAAATTGACAAGGCCGACAAAGGGAAACCTTTTAACGGTCACTTTGTCAACAATTTAAATTTGGGTCCTGGAAAAATAGCTCTGGACTAGGGTGCGGGCGCCCAAGTCTAGGGGCCTATTTTGGGACATGATTAAGCTTAAGATGCACCCCTAGGCCCCATTTGACATGGGCTTCAGGGGATTTTGCTCTGGGATTCATTTTTAACATGCATGTGATTAAATCTAAGAGACCTGGGAGCTAAACCTAGGAGGTAAAAGTCCTAGGGGGACATTTTACGACATAACATTTAGCCCCCAATTTAATGTATGTATGATCTTACAACCCATACATGCATTAAAGTACGGTCAAAAACACATCAAACACACCAGGCACATTAAGCTAAGGCATACACAAAGATTGAGGACCTATTTCTAGCCCCCAATCTCAGGTAAGCACTAGAAGACACATCGCAGACACGCAAAACATAATGAAGATAGTAGGAAGCACGCAAGACACAGAGAAGACAGTATTGAAGACACGCAAAACACGATGAATACATGAGAGCAGTCACGTAAAACATGATGAATACATTGATATAGCATTTTAATAACATTTTCATCAATAAAATGAAATCCTAAAAAGCACGTAATACAAAACCCAAAATGTAGGAGGAGCTCATTGCTACACCCTTGAAACTACCCCTGGGGGAACACGCCATACAAAACTCAAGTGTGGGAGGATCTCATCGCTACACCCTTGAAACCACACATGAGGGAAAACACGACATACAAAACCCGAGTGTGGGAGGGACTCATCGACACACCCTTGATACCACACATGAGGAAAAACACACGGAAGACACATGGAAAAAATGAGCGCCGTATAACATGCCATAGACATACTATACATCTTAAACATGGCAACACAGGCAATGGAGGGAAATTATTACTAAGTCCCACCATCTAAAACACACTATAGACACACCTGATGGTTGGGCTTATGCCACAAAAATCACCAAAAACATGCTTAAGGGAGGATAGCTCGAGATCTAACCCCACCTCTCTATGAGGATTTGTAATAAAAGGATGTGCACTAGCTCAAGAGATACACCATCCCTCCTCGCGATGAGGGATTTTGTATAAAGGATACGCACTAGCTCAAGAGATACGTTATCCAACCTCACGGAGAGGGCTTTTTGATTGCAATTTAGATAAGGATGTGCACTAGTTCAAGAGATACAACATCCCACCTCACGAAGAGGGCTTACAAACACGCTTCGTTAGTGCCAAAATCATCAGACAGATACCATTATATATGTCCCCACCTTAAGGTGGTTGATGTCGTGTACCGATATCAAACACATTAAGGTAGAGAGAAGACATGCAAGGAAACAAGATCTCTCGCAAAGCCCAGGCCCCCAAGGTGATATGTGCTCATGATCGTCGAATGTTTCCACAAACACATTGGTAAGATATGCTAAGATAAATAACAAGATGGTTGGAAAATCTTACTCTAAGATAGCAACCATATCACATCATAAAATCTATGCATGAAAAAACTCACATCAAGGACCAAGGCTATACTCACGGGTTCAAAGCTGAGTATAACCATTGGGCTATACTCCAGGTACCTCAAAACTGAGTGTAGCTACCAGGTGAGATACCAATCAAAGTGTGCAAGAGCAGATTAAATGGATTGTAAAATGTTAGTCACAAAAAATGCCATAAGATGATACATCACACGGAGTGATTCTACTAGTCAAGCATCAGATATATATATATAGATCAACCCCATCTTCATATATGGACTAGGTCCATTTTTGCTTACTCGCTAAAGGGACACACAGTCCTTATCAGTATTTGTTTGTTTTTGTCATCCGCCAACTATGTAGAATCACTGAAGAAGGTAAAGAATAAATATGAGAGAGGAGAACAAGTGCCTTAGGAATACCATGTAGGAGGATGCCCCCAAAACATCCTCCACAATGCTATGCCCCTAAGGCATGACACGCAACAATAAAGTAGAGGAGAGTCAAGACAGAAGAATGATGAAACAAAATAGAATAATGGTCACAACGGAGGTAGTCTCCCGGTATCCTTGACCTTACAAGAGTATCAAGGGTCATCCTAGGAGGCCTAAACAACACATAACACATCACGGGGGAACACAACACATAAGAGAAGGTCACGTAAATGAGCATAGGTATGCTACGACAAAGGTGACCAACAGGGTTAGAAATACTTACCTATGTATACAACCGAACTATTTCGCACTAATGCACTTGTTTGAGAGAAACAGGTACTAAAATACACATGGAGGCCACAACAAACACAGTGGATAGGAGGAAAGAGTGCTACACAACAAGGTCAAATAAGTATTTTTAAAGGTTTTGATCAAGAAAGTGTGAATAAGGTGTAAAAACACCTAGTGTTGAAATACACATTGTGTAATTAAAAATATGCCAATTTTCACAAAATGCTATGAAATGAAGCAAAATTTTAAAATGGCCAATGGATGTATGTTTGAAGATGAATTTAAGATCTGAAATGAAATATATTTATGACAAATACAATGAAACAAAGCCAGACTATGCTTGCTTATGCACTTAAAATGCTCAATTTTTTTCAGTTTTTTCAATGTAAATGCACAAAAAATGTTATAGAATTATGCACTATGATGGATGAATGAAATGCATTCTAATTTAATGTATAAAATAACTAAGATTAGATTTAAAAAATGATGCCAAAATGCTACAATGCTCAATGCAAAGTCAAAATGAATGAATATGCTTGTTTTTGTTGAAATACACAATGTGTAAATGCAAAATTTGAAATGTAGATGCAAAAACATACTATGATGAAACACTACAGTCCAAAATCATATTTGAATGAGTGTTTAAAATGAGTATTAAATTCTGAAACAAAATTTTAATTACAAACCCTAGCTTTTGAAATTACTAGGTTATATGAAAAATGCAAAATTTCAAGCAAAACCCTAGCAAATGAGAGATGCAAATGCAAGGTAAATGATGGTAAAAAGATAAAATGCTGAAATTTATCTCAGATCTCATGTAAATATCAAAAAATTAAATATTTTCAATAATATGCAAGGAAAATAGTGCAAACTATGTCTTAATGCAAGCCAAAAATGCCTATTTTTTTCAAATTTTTCAAATTTATCCAAGAGTTTCAAATGTATGAAGATGACAATGAAATGTATGAATGCAAATCTCATTTACAACACTCAGCAAGGTGCAAAATTTAGAAAAAATACGGGTTTACCAAAATGTTATGTAGGAAAAGAGGGATGATGATAATGATTGGTAGTATGATTAAATCCTCCTTTCACATATAACATTCAAGGACATTAAACCGAGTCAAGTAACAACTTTAACAAGAGGACTCAACTACAGGTTTGGTGTCACTTGGAATGATAAGGAAATTTAGAATTTATTGATAATTTATTGAATGCTAATCTGATTATGCCTTAAATCCTAATTATATGAAATCGTAAACAAACGGATGAAACATGACAAATGCTCGCATAGGAAGGCACTAAATGCAGATTAGAAACATACTAGAATTCAGATTTTGGAAAGTGGAAACTTTGGGGACACTGGGGCAGATGCCTGTGTCTGATATGGCACTTTTTTCTAAGGGTTTGGAACCTAAATCTGCTTCAGACTGTAACTTACTCTAAGATTCCTGATGATGCAAAACTAGAGGACACTGGGGTGGGTGCCTGTGTCCAAGTAGGTATATTTTTTTCTCTTTTCTTCAGATCCTGAATCTTTATCCTCTGCACTGATCTCCTGCAACTCCTCTTTGCAAGATCCTGCACCTGTAACCTACAATCACAAGAGAGGGGTTGGGGGTTGTGGTGTTTAGGAGATTGCCTCGGTCAAGCCCCGGTATGGCATTCAAGCCTTCCAACACCATTGTTAGATAAAGTGTGTCCTTGGTGGATAGAGGCAAAAGCAAATGATAAGATAAATTGATTAAAACACAAAGTAGATTTCACCTTGGAGGTGAAGCTCTCACGGGGAGATGAAGATCTTTCACACCATGAGGAGATCGATTGATGAAGACAAATCTGCAACAAACAAGTGCAAACACAACATAATATTGCTCTGCAACACAATGAAAGCCTTGAATATCCTTAGCACAAGATCACAAGTTTGCATTATCCATCTAGGTTTAAAATGAAGTCCTAAACATGTTTATATATGCATTCCCACTAAACATTCGTAATTTAAATTGACAAGGCCGACCAAGGGAAACCTTTAATAGTCACTTTACCGACAATTTAAATTTGGGTCCCAACAAAATAGGTCTAGACTAGGGCATAGATGCCCAAGTCCAAGGGCCTATTTTGGGACCTGATTAAGGTTAATATGCACCCCTCAGCCCCATTGGACATGGGTTTTAGGGGATTTTGTTCTGAGATTCATTTTTAACATGCTTGATTAAATCTAAGGGACTCGGGAGCTAAACCTAGGAGGTAAAAGTCCTAGGGGGATATTTTACGACATAACATGCTTATGTGTTTTATGAGATATGGGTGATTGTAGCATTTTTGGTTATACTGGCAGCATTACTAGCTATTCCAATGCATCCAAGAGGCTCGAGAAAGTCAGATTTGGCTTTCATTTCACCGAAATCAGAGATCATTTGACACAGTTGCAAAATGAGGGTTTTTAATCTCAGATATGGAAGAATGCTTCTTTTCAGAGCATTTTTAGGCCAAAAGTACCTTGCCGTCGCATCCGAGAGGCCTCACAGATAAACTTTGACATATTACATGTCATTTTTTGTTGTCAGAGACATGTTTTTTCATTAGATCCACATCACAGGTACGTGAAAAAGAAAAAAGCCTTTTGGGTTTTATTTGCTACATCAAAAAACTATTTGGGTATCTGTTATTTTTTGCATGCAAAAAATAGATCATGTGCAAACTTAATCAAAATGTTTCAGCAGACCCCCTCTCTGTTGATAGTTGCAGATTTGAAGGTAGTTTTCAAAGGCTCCATTTCTCAAGAATTTTTTTTATTTGGGCTATTTTTTCGTGCTGTTTGCACTAGTGCAGATATTTTTTATTTTGATGCTGAGATTTTCTATAAATTGCAAATTCTCACTTGTGACACTGCACAGTTCTCGTTTTGGGAACTTCAGAAAAGTATAACTTTTGCATATGACCTTGGATCAAGGTGATTCTTTTTTTTAAAATGCATTTTTTTGTGTACTTTGTAGTGGTGTTGTTAGTTTCACTCGGTTTCATTCTAGTATTGTACTTTCAGCATACACCTATTGTTGAGGATTTTGCAAGCATTAAGATCAAGACCACTAAGTAATTCTTATTTGTGGCAGTTGTAAATACACTAAATTATAAAGTGCCAGATCATATTTTCTTGGAGGGTTCTTTGATTGAGTGAAAAAGGGGGGTTGTCATGTGTGTGTTCTCTTCTTTTCAACACTTCTTTCTACATTTCATCATCATGGATCAAACAACAGTACCCATATTAACTCCTTACAACTATTTTGAGTGGAAATCATGTATGAAAATCTACTTAAGGAAAGATGGATTACATAGGATAACAATGGGACTTGAAATTGAACCTGCTAAAGATGAAGATAAGCCTAAGTGGTTTAACAAATGTGATGAGGCCTATGGAACATTGTGTTTGTCTATTTCTCCTAATTTTATCTTCCACATTGAGTGTTTGAATTCACCAAATGAAATCTAGACAAAGCTAGAAACACTATTTGGCACACAAGATTCAATGAGGGGTCATATGTTGGAAAATGAACTAATTAGTTTAAGTCTAGGCAACTTCAACACAATTCAAAATTTTTTCACAAAATTGAAATCACTAAAGCTACAGTTAAAACAATGTGGAATTGAAAAGAAAGATGAACAACTGATTCTGAGTATTCTCTCTAAGCTAAGCTCAGAATATTTTGTATTTGTTTCTACCTTCTATGCTACTAAGGGTGCACTTGGGACACAGTTCACTATGCCATCTTTGGATGATCTCACTATCTCTCTCACATGGGAGCAGGACAAGCTAATCCAAATGGGCACTCTTAAATCCTCTAAGTCACATGCCCAGGCTTCCAACCAAGGCACAAAAGAACAGAAACGACAAAGTAGTAACAAAAAGGATAAGAAATAAAAGAATAGCAAGGAGAAGAAGGATCAGAAACTAGTTGCTTCAAAAGCAGCTAATGAGACCCAATCTTCTAAGGGTGACAAGCCTAAGAAAGAGAAGGTCCAATGTGCCTATTGTAAAATACTTGGTCATAATGAACATAAGTCTTTGAAGAAACAAATTGATCACTTGACACACATTCTTCAGAAGAATAATATTAGTGTTCCTAAGTCTATCAAACAGAATTCAAATGAGTGATCTGACAAGGCAAAAGAAAACAATAAGGGGAAAGGAAAGGGCAAGGCCCTTGTAGCAGTTGGTTCACAACATTCTACTTGGGTTCTTGATTCAGGTGCTTCACACCACATGGCTTCATCTAAGGAAGAACTTGCATATTTGGAGTCGTGTACTATGCCTTCTATTTTGATGGATGATGACACTCTTGTTGAGGTGTGTGCGAGAGGGTTTGTTGATGTGTGGGATGGCACATTCCATATTGTTCTTTGTGTGCCCTCATTATCAACTAATCTCATGTCAGTATATCATATCACTCACACAGGTTCAGACAAGCGAGTTGAGTTCACTCCTAATTCAGTGGAGATTCATGAGTTGCACAGTGATTCTACAATTGCAGTTGGGAGAGCAGATCATCAGTCATGGCTCTATCTATTTTCTCACTTTGTTCCTGATCATCCTTTGTCTATTTTGCTCACTCATTCTAATGATGTGAGTAGATTATGGCATGAGTAGTTTGGCCATCTTAACTTCTGCTACTTACAATAGCTCAACTAGCAAAGCATGGTCACAAGGTTGCCTTCAGTTCAATTTTTTCGTGGTGTTTGCAAAGGTTGCATTCTTGGTAAGCATCCTAAGGAAAATTTTGACAAATGTAATGAATGGAGAGCTTCACAGATACTGGAGTTAGTTCACAGTGATTTGGCTGGTCCATTTCCTCATCCATCCTTCAGCAAGGCCGATTTGTTTTAACTTTCACTAATGACTTTTCTCGATATACTTGGGTGTACTTTCTCAAATAGAATTCTGAGGTATTTTATCACTTTCAAGACTTCAAAACTTTTGTAGAGAAGCAATCCGGGAAAGCCATCAAAGTTTTGCGCACTGACAATGGTGGTGAATATGTCAACCATCATTTTGAGTGGTTTTTCACTTTAAAGGGGGTTAATTTGCAGCATTCAGTTCCATAAAATCCTTAGTAGAACTGAGAGGAACCTCCTACAACAATATAATAAAAAAATGCATGAAATAACAGAAATAGCAGAAACACAAAAGGAATTTATTGATCGCATGCCACTTTGAGGGGGTAACCTCCTTTGAGCAATCTCAATATAATAAATTTGTGGATGCCTTCATTGGCCTCAACATGTATTTATATACTAAGTCTAATTTAAACAACTATTACTCCCCGTGAATGTGGGATAATACAATATACTCACGGGATGACTTACAAAGCATATGCGTCCAACAGTAATATACTAACAAATTAAAGAGAAGGGCTAAACACAGGTTCCTAACATCCCCTCCCTCTTAGAAAAGCTTTGTCCTCAAAGCTTATGATGTGGAAATTGTTGTTGAATCTGAAGGAGTGGTTCCCATGTAGCATCCTCTGGTTGCATTCCGTGCCACTGAATTAATACCTCTATGATGGCTCGAGAGCGAAGCTTACGAGTGTGTCTGTCGAGGATTGCCTCTAGCTCCAAAATGATGGATCCTTTGTTATCTAGTTCTAGTAAAACAATTTGTGCTCTAATGTTGGTGCCAAGAACTTTCTTTAGACAATAGACATGAAATACTGGATGAACGCGGGAAGGAGGAAGCTCTAATTTATAAGCAACTGACCCAATCTTCTGAAGAACCTTATATGGCCCATAGAACTTTGGAGCTAGCTTATGAAGCCCTTTGAGTTTCAGGGATGATTGCTTGTATGGCTATAGATGAAGAAAAATCATATCACCTACTTGAAAAGTGTACTCAGAATGGTGTTGGTCGACTTGTTGTTTCATTCGATTTCTTGCCATGTGAAGATTGTCCTGCAAAATGCGAAGAATCTAATCTCAAGTTCAGAGAACCGTGTCAACTGCCTGAATTGGTGAACTATTGGGGGTGTATGGAAGGAGCACTGGCGGTGCCTGATCATAGACTGCTTCATATGGAGTCATTTTAGATGCAGTGTGGTAGGAGGTATTGTACCACCATTCAGCAAGAGGGAACCACTTTTCCCACTAATGTCAATGTTCTGAATTGAAACAATGAAGATAAGTTTCCAAACATTTATTGATAACTTCAGTCTGACCATCTGTTTGTGGGTGATACCCTAAACTCATCTTTAGTTTGGTGCTAGTGTGGTGAAATAGTTCTGTCCAAAAATGACTGGTGAAAGTTGCATCACGATCTGAGACAATGGAAGAAGGGATTCCATGAAGACGGAAGATCTAGTCCATGAAAATTTGTGTGACTGAGGAGGTGGTATAGGGATGGTTGAGGGCACAAAAATGACTATATTTGGAGAGGCGATCAACCACAACCAAAATCACTATCTTCCCTCTAGATTTAGGGAGCCCCTCAATGAAATCCATAGAAATATCTGTCCAAATCTATGTAGGGATGGGCAAGGGTTCAAACAATCCAGGAAGGAGTGTCACTTCACCCTTGTTGCGCTGGCAGGTATCACATTCAGCCACCATCTGTTGAATTGCCCTTTTCATTCCCTTCCAAAAGAAGTTACGTCATGCCCGCTCATAAGTTTTGAGGAACCCAGAGTGCCCTGCCGATGGAGAAGCATGGAGTTCATAGAAGACAGCCTGTTCAAGATCTGTGCTCTGGGGAAGCACCAGACGACCCTTGTATCCAGAGAAGCACCATCCCAAGAGTAATACGGTACAGCAGAAGGGTTATTAGCCAACTATTCGATGATTTGAGATAATGAAGAGTCATTGACATAGCCCTGTTGGACATATTCCAACCAATTTGGAACAGGTATAGAAATAGCTGAAAGAGAAGCTTGGTCATCAAATGTGTGAGAAAGAGCATCCGCCACAATATTGTCCTTACCCTTCTTGTAAGTGATCTCATAGTCATAACCCATGAGTTTGCTAACCCATTTCTGTTGTGCTGGGGAGGAGACCCATTGTTCCAGGAAATATTTCAGACTCTGGTGATCAGTCTTGATGCAGAAATGATTCCCTAATAGGTATGGCTGCCACTTCTGTACTACATGCAAAATAGCCATCATTTCCTTCTCATATGTAGAGAGTACTAAATTCTTACCTGAAAGGGCTTTGCTGGTGAACGCAATGTGATGTTCATCTTGAAGGAGAACAGCAATGTAATGTCCCCATTTTCGGATTCTCTTGTAGATCAGTCAGAGCTGACTTTTTGGGTTGGTGACAACATAATCAGAGAAGTATTTCTATGTCACCAGGGTGTTCTGGTGATCCAGAGGAGCTGGTTGACACTTTCTGGGGGGTTTTCAGACAACTTGTCCATACTTACTATTTATAGTAAGTACCTGCATGTCCTTAATCTTTCCAGGTTTTTCTGGGTTTGTTCTCTTTGGTCCCCGGTGGTCACTGCTATTTTTAGTAAGTGGCAATTTGGCGCTATTTGGGTGACTTGGCAGTCATCTATTGGCTCTCATAGACATTGCACTGAGCTCAAAGTTATCAAATGGTTTGTGGGTCCAGTTGGCACCCTCTGTGTTGGCTCAATTTGCTCTTGGCCGTTACTTACTATTTTTAGTAAGTTTGGGTTCAGTGTCAGATCAAGATTTTCAGAGTGGGGTTGTGTTCGTCTCATCGAGACCTTTCCGGCGAGCTTTTGTTGATGGCATTCCGACATCGTCTTGATGGTTATTTTAATGGCTGAAGTTATATTTTATTATTTCACGGCATATTCTAATGTTAACAGCAAATGTGACTTTATGAAAGGAAATTATTTAAAAGGATCACTTAATGTCTTGAGCGCACATCTCAAGGGAATAATAAAGTGTTTCAAAATGTTTCCCTCTCATGTTTTATCCCATATGCAAGAGGATTTTAGAGACTTCCAGTTGGAAAAGTATAAAAGGAGGAAAAGTGCTCTCATTTGGATATGCTTGGATTATTATTTTCTTCTCTTTTTGAGATTCCCCTTGCTAGGGTTTGGTAGCTTTGGCTCTAGGGTTTGAGGATTCCAACCAGAGGCTCTTGGAGACGGAAACCTCCCTGAGTAGCGGTATCCCACAGGTGTGAAAGATCACTCAACGGTGCCTTCTATGGTGGATATATTCAGTGTTCACAAATGTGCTTCAATGGAGTTGACGAATTGAAGGTTTGATGCAATTCTTGATACATCCTTTGCAGTTTAATAGAGATTTATGTGTGCAAATTGGAAGGACTATTTTAAAGGTAGATTTTGTTGTGGTTGAGGTGAGTTATTGCTGATATGTAAAACCTTCTTGCTGGCCGTACATATTTGCATAAGGCCGTACCACAGTTGAGTGATTTTTGGAGCATTTGGGAGCAGCAAACTTATTCATACTTTGTTGCCTAGACTTGTAGACTACAATCAGTTCCTAACAGAAATGTTTTAGAGGCTATTGGTCATTCTTGCTGCTAATATACACTTCTAGCCATGGTCGTACACATCCAAGCATGAAGTTGGGAGTTTTGAGCTTCATTTCTCTTTGCGGGCAGCTTCTATTTTGCATTGTATAAGGCGTCTAGGGCCTTTTGTATTGCTGCTATTAATATAGGCATGATATTTTCTATTCCTTGGAGTTTGGAGTGATTCTGGCTATGCCCATTTGCTGGTCTGACAACAGCTGAAATATGAAGTTGCAAATCTGAACATGGGTATGTCACAGTAATTCATTATTGGTCATTTTACTATCTAGGTAGTCGATAGTTTCTTTATATCTATTATAAATTTTCTGGGTTTGGGTTATATGCTATATATTTTATGCTCCAGCAACACATCTGCAGGAAAACTGAAAACCCCTTCTGCATTCTTCTCTCTAGTATGAAAGATCACACATAAATTAACTAAAATCACACATAAAGGATCATAAAAAATACAAACACGTACGGCACATTACAAGCAACAAGTCCATTGCCGTAGGCATCACTCTCAATAGTGGAGGTCTTAAAAAATCTGGCCTAGCTAGAACAGGTGTAGTACACTTTTTAGTTTTTCAAATGCACAATCAGCAGCATGTGTCCATGTAAAAGCATCCTTTTTCAATAAAGTTGTTAATGGAGCTGCAATCTTCCTGTAATCCTTGACACACTTGCGGTAGTAGCCAGTCAGTCCCAAAAAACCACGGAGGCTCTTGAGTGTCTAAGGATGCGGCCATTTTTTTATGGCATCTATTTTCGCAGGATCCACTCAAACCCCTTGGGCTAAAACAATATGCCCAAGATACTCCACTTCCTCCTGCCCAAAAACACATTTAGACTATTTTGCACAAAGATGATGATCAGAGAGAAGTTGCAGTACAAGATCTAGATGCTGGAGATGCTCAGCCCATGTTTTACTATAGATGAGGATATCATCAAAGAAGACCAGAATGAATTTCCGCAAGTAGGGCCGAAATATTTTATTCATCAATGCCTAGAATGTGGAAGGAGCATTAGTGAGGCCAAAGGGCATGACCAAAAACTCATAGTGGCCATCATGCGTGCGGAAAGCCATTTTAGGGATATCATCCTCGTGAACCTAAATTTGGTGATACCCAAAATGAAGATCCAACTTGGAGAAAAAATGAGCACCATGAAGCTCATCAACAACAGGAAGCAGAAAATTATCCTTGATTGTGATGTGATTAAGTGCTTAGAAGTCAATGCAGAGGCGCCATGACCCATCTTTTTTCCGGACAAGAAGAACTGGTGAAGAAAAGGAACTGGTACTAGGGTGAATAATACCTTGCTTCAGTAAGTCCCAAACGAGCATCTCAATCTCTGTCTTTTGGTGAAATGGGTAGTGGTAGGGCCTAATGTTGGGAGGAACACTTCCAGGAAGGAGCTGAATATGATGGTCCTCTGGTCATGAAGGTGGCAATCCCACTGGTTCAGCAAAGACACATGCATATCTATCCAAAATTTGTTGTAGATCCGAAGGAGTAGTGGAGACCATGGATGGTTGCATCTGAATGGAATGGAGTTGAGCGATGATTCCATGTGAATTCTTCTTAAGGAGATTCTCCATGTGATGTGAATTGATGATGCTGAGAGACCTTGGTTGTAAGCCCTTCAATGTGTGTTTTTTCCCATTGTCTAAAAACTGCATCCAAAGTTTAGCAAAATCCCAAGAGTCTGTAACCATTGAGCACCCAAAACCACATCACATCTACCTAAGGGCAAGGCAAACATGTTGGAGAGTAGGTTATAATCTCCAATAGAGATACGCACGTTGTGACACTTCCCTTTGCAAGGTAATGTGCCCCCATTGGCAATCATGACTTCAAAGCTGGAGCAAGGACAGACAAAACAATCAGCCTGTTTGGCGATTCAAGGGTCAATGAAGTTATGAGTGCTATCAAAATCAATGAGTACTGTAAGAGGGAGCTTCTTGAAGTAACCCTTGACCTGCATGGTTTGTGGGGTGGTGACTCCTGCTAAAGCATGGAGAGAGATCTCTGGGTGGTCTTCCTGAGAAGGAGGGTCAACAAGCGGCTGTTGAATGTCAACTTGATCATCTACTATATCCTGAGCATCTTCATAAACTTCAGTTGCAGGCGGAGAATCCACATCCAAGAGATAGAGCTTTTACTCAACACATCTATGTCCTCGAGTGAATTTCTCATCACAATTATAACAAAGCCCTTTTTCTCTACGTGCCCTCATCTCTGCTTCAGACAAATGCTTGATAGGAGTTGTTCTAGGAGCTGGCGTGATTGGAGGTCTTTGGGAAACCATATTTTTGAATGGAACAAAAGTGGATTTGGAGCACTGTTGAGCTGTGATCTTGTCCTCCGTGAACTTAGCCAACCCTAGGGCTTCCATCATTGTGCTGGGACGAAACATTTTAACCTCAGATCGGATTGCATCCTTCAGACCACTTGCAAAACAACTCCTGAAGAATTCATCAAACAATCCCTCTGTGTGATTGGCTAGTTTCTCAAATTCTGTCTAATATTCTCTCACAGTGCTAGTTTGGTGAAGTTTAGTGAGTGCTCCTGTGAAGTCATCAAAAGCACTAGGGCCAAATCCTTGTAAAATGAGTTTGCAAAAATATGTCCATTTTGGCTCTTCATGAGCCTTGATGTACCAACAGAACCATTGAAGGGCTTCATGTTCCAAATTAAAGGATGCAAGTGGGACTTTGTTGACATCAAAAGTATTATGCAGACTGAAATATTGTTCTACCCGATATATCCATCCAGTCAGATCATCACCATTGAAGCGAGGAAAATCAAGCTTCGGCCCATGAAAATTGCTGGAAGAAGAGAACCCAGTGTCTGCAGAAGACTCTTGCTGCCGTTTATTGTTCATGGCTGAATGCTGAAGATTGCGGCCAAGAATTTTTTCATCCAGATCTTGGAGTTTGGTCTTGAGGGTTGCAAGTTCATCCTCCATGTTTTTTTTCTCCTGCGCGGGTGACAACCACAACCAAGATTTTTTTTTTTTTCGGGGGGGAATGGGTAGAAAAACAAAAATAGAAACTTTTTTAGTAAAGGAAAATTTGGATTTGGGAAAAACTCTGATGGGTAATTGAGGTTTGACTAGGTTTTGGACACTTTCTGAGGGACAAGGAAGCAGGAAATGTGGATTTTAGAAGCGGGGTGAAAGAATGGGAAAATTTGTCCAAGAAGGACAAACGAGAAGAAATAGGAAATGAACACTGTGACAAAATTTGAAGGCGATTGGGTGAGAATCGAAGAAGTTATGGAAAACCCTAAAAATAGACAAATGTGGGATTTTTGGCTTCGATAAGTGGAATTTGGGATAGGGTCCTCAAGGAAGGAAATATGCAAAATAGAATTTCAGGGGTTCGAGTGAATTTTTAGAGGAAACAGAGCTAAAACAAAGAAGATATGGCAAAAAAATAGAAATTTTTTTACTTTTTTTTTAAATGATCTGCAACAGCTCTGGACAGATGCAATTTACGATTTATCAACTAGCAATAGATATGGACCCTAGGTATGTTCAACTTCCTAAAGGTTCAGGGGATTCACTCAGCTACCAATGTTGTCTAACGGCTTGCGTATTGGGGCAGTACCCCTCACTCCATGGCTCAAGTAAAACTGATAACTGCTTTGCCACAAACGACAACTCTTGGTTTACCTCACGGATGGGAACTAGTCAATCAGGTAGGGGTCGTTGCCCTTTTTGCTGGCTGGTCCTCTCAATGGGCCAGCTACTTCAGGGTTCCTGTGGTACTCCTCACAATGAGTTTTAGGTCTATGCCCAAGCACTTCCCACAGTTAAGTGGATAGGGATTATTCCCTAATCTGAACCTATAATTGAAATGAACAATACAGATGCAAAGAAAAAAGAACTACTGCAATAATCACAGCACCTAGAGGCCACTGCTAAAAAAATTTTGGCAAAAATTCCACCTTGCGAGCCCAAGAAAGCGCTCTGATACTAGATGAGAGGAACCTCTTGCAACAATATAATGAAAAATGCATGAAATAACAGAAATAGCAGAAACATAGAAGGAATTTATTGATCACATGCCACTTCGAGGGGGCAACCTCCTTTGAGCAAGCTCAATACAATAAACTCGTGGATGCCTTCATTGGCTTCAACATGTACTTATATACTAAGTCTAATCTAAACAACTATTACTCCCCATGAATGTGGGATAATACAATATACTCATAGGATGACTTACAAAGCATATGCATCCAACAGCAATATACTAACAAAGTAAAGAGAAGAGCTAAACACAGGTTCCTAACAAGAACGGTGTTGTAGAATGGAAGAATAGGTCCTTGAAGGAAATGACAAACTACATGATTCACTCCAAATTTTTTGCACCATAATATTGGGTAGTGACCATTAACTATTCTTGTTATATCCAGAACCGTGTTCCTCACTGAGTCTTGAAGGGAGTCACTCCTTTTGAATCCTGGAGTAGTCGGAAACCATCAGTTAAGCACTTTCAAGTTTTTGGTTCCCCTACATGGGCCCACATTCCTACAGAGAAACATAAGGCCTTGGATCCACAAAGCAGACCTTGCATATTTGTAGGCTATCCTAATTGTGTGAAGGGTTATTGGTTGCTCCATCCTACTACACACGAGCTGTTCATTGAGAGGAGTGTTCAATTTGAGGAGGGCTCTTCAAGCTCAACTCTTATCACTTCTCCACCTCCTTCTACTTTAACATTGGAGTCACTTGGGCTACATGATAGATCTTCTAATGAGTCAGATTCACCTGAGAAAATTCTTGATGATGAGGAGTCTTCTACCTCCACTTCCAATGCTGAGAGCGATCAGACAATTCGCCTCCTTCCTCTCCTAGTCATCATTCAGAGGGTGATGATTCTCCTCCACATTCTTTCACTTTTGGTCCACTTTGGGCTAGAAAGACCTTACAGTCTGTAAGCGATTGGGTTAGGGATCCATCAGACACCAGGTAGACTCATTCACAATTCCAAGATGCTCCACATGTCTTCATTGCTACTACCTCTGATCCACAGTCCTTTCAAGAGGCTTTTGGTATTCCCGAGTGGCATACAACTATGTAGGAGGAGTATAGTTCCTTGATGAGGAACCACACTTGGGATCTTGTCCCTCTTCCTAAGGGAAGAAAACTTGTTTGATGTAAGTGGATCTATTGGACAAAGTTTGCAACAGATGGGTTGGTTGATAAGCATAAGGCTCACTTGATCGCCAGAGGATTCTCCCAGGTTCCTGGGATTGACTACTCTAAGACTTTTGTGCCAATTGCCAGAATTAACTCCGTTCGACTTGTCCTTTCCATTGTTGCAGCCAATCGTTGAGAAGTAAACCATATGGATGTGAAGAGTGTTTTCTTCATGGTGACCTTTAGGAGGAGATCTACATGGAGCAGCCATAGGGTTTTGTTCAGGATTCTTCACTTGTGTGCTACCTTCAGAAGTCTCTCTATGGGCTCAAACAGGCTCCTCGGGCCTGGTATGCCAAGATGGACTCCTTCCTTCTGACAGTTGGGTTCACTCGGTGCCATTATGATCCTAATGTCTACATTTTACAACAGGATGATTCACTCCTATTTCTGGTTCTGTATGTTGATGACTTACTGATCACAAGGAGTTCTTCATATGCCATTGGGGTAGTCAAAACTACCCTTCATGACAAGTTTTTGATGACTGACTTGGGCTTGTTGCATTACTTTCTCAAGATTGAGATCTACCAGTCTACTTCCGGGATCACCATCACACAGTACAAGTATGCTCTAGATTTTCTCTCACAGTTTCATATGGTTGACTGTAAGCCTATTCTGACTCCCTTTCTTTTTGGAGTCAAACTTGAGGCTCAGTGTTCTTCACCATTTGTTGATGGCACTTTGTACCGACAGCTTGTTGGGAGTCTTATTTATCTGACTCATACGAGACCTAAAATTTCATATGATGTAGGCATGGTCTCTCAATTCATGCAGGAGCCCCATGAGCTACATTGGAAAGCAGTCAAGTGAATACTTCACTACATTCAGGGTACTCACAGTTTTAGGATTCACTACGCAACGGGCATTGATCTTGACTTAGTGGGCTACACATATTCAGATTGGGCAGGTGATTCTCAGGATCGCAAGTCTACTTCAAGTTATAGCTTCTCACTTGGTTCAGGTACTATTTGTTGGTCAAGCAAGAAGCAGTCTACTATTTCTCTATCTTCTCCTGAGGCCAAGTATCAGGGGTTGTGAATGCTGCCACTAAGGCCATCTAGCTTTATAATCTTATCATTGAGTTTGGTATCCAAATCAGACGTCCATCTGTCATATTTTGTGACAACTAGAGTGCCATTCAGATCTCATGGAATTCGGTCCATCGTCAACGAACCAAACACATTGAGGTCCACATGCACTACATCTGGAAGCTCATCCATGGCCACGTCATCGACCTTCACTACTGTCTGACTTCCAAGAAGGTTGTTGATATCTTCACTAAACCCTTCACTAATAGAAAGTTCCTTCATTTGTGAGCTTTGTTGGGGGTGAGGGAGGCTTCATCTTCTGGGGGGCTTCATCATCTCACTCAGAGTCTTTACTCTCTCTACTCTGGGGGGTCTCTTCTCTCTCTATTTGGGGGGCTATTCTCTCTTTTCTAGGGGAGCTTCTTCTCTTTGAGTGAGATTTTTATGTACATGGGTACCTCATCAAGCTTGATTTTTTGGGACCCATCTTTTTACCCACCTAAGTTGTGCTTAAGGGGGGGTGTTAGTGTAGATTTTTATTTTCTAGTTAGGTTATTTATTTTCCTATATTCCTAGGTTTTTCCTACACCTTCTATTAATCTTTCTTAGGTTCATAAAGCATGTTTAATTAAGTGAGTGGGTTATGAGGTGTTACCATACTACAAGGGAGCACCCATTAGCTATCTTGGGAAGACACTTTTCTATCTTTAGACCGATATATGTTTGCTTCCTATTGTTTGGTGTTTCCACCTCCACCCTCTCCCTTTTCTATATAAACATGTTACCTAGCTTGTATTTTGTATCTTTTGCTTTTGCATCCTCATAATGCTATTTTTCTTTTGCAGCATTTGCATTAGTCTCATAGAGACTAACTCTATGTTGTTATTTTGATCTTGTATCATTTGCTTTCACAGTTTAATATCTATTCGTTTGCACTAGTTTTCTGGGTTATTCATCTTTTCAAATTCTAACAATTCTTAAGAGGAATATGAGAAGTTGAAAGAAGAATAGGATCAAGTGGAGAGAGAGAGAGAGAGAGAGAAATTATTGCAAGGTTAGTCTACCTATTTTTCTAGGTGTTGTATGTATGCCCTACCACATGAAAATCAGTAATAGGAGTAGCCTTAGGTACGACTATCAAGGAAGAAGAAGAGGAAACAAGATGAGTTAACAAAGGAGGATTTCTAAAGTCATCAAAAAAACTTCAAATAATGATATTTAGTTGAGAAGGCAAGGATGGATTAGGCATTACATGTATAGAGAAAAAATTGAAGCATTACAAAAAATAGCATCATGTTGGTTAATACTAATGGATTTATAATTAGAGTTTCTTAACCATAGGTGTGATAAGTCTAGATGTAAAACATGCATTAACTGAAATAGATTCTTGCTATGAACATACAATGGAAGAGAAGGATAAAAATAATATCTTCTAACACATTGTCTATCATAGAACTAAAATTTACTTCAAATAATGCATTATCATATATAGTGAAAACATTCATAAAAAAACTAGACATATTGATAGTTAAAAGAGAAAAATATATATACCAGAAGGTTTTAAGAAAAAAGTGTCAGGTTAGCCAAAATAAAATGTATTAAAATTGATTTCTTTAGAATCCTTTAAGTTTCAACTAACTATATTCCTAGATAAGAATAAAAACATGGAAATATCATTTAAAATAGACAAACCAACAAAGTGTTTAGATTTATCTATATGTATTTCACCTACATAAACTACGTTTATTTTTCCTAGATGAAAATACTATGTTTTTGCTTCGAAATAAGGAAAACAAGAAATATACAAAAGAAACCTAGTAGTTGACCTATGAAGCAAATGTCTAGTTAAAATAGAGATCTGGAATGAATTTTAATAGAGTGAAAGTATAGATGACAGTGCACTTCACAAATGACTATGCGACTATGGTAAAGTCTGTATGAATACATTGTAGTTTGTCATAAAGAAATTTATAGTCCATACAGGAGGCTGAAAAATATGTAAATTAGGAACAAGATACTCACCACCAGTAATAGGAAATAATAATAGAAAGATAAATGAATAATGAAATGACCTAAGTGTTATGAAATGAAGGGAATAGAATTTAAACTAAGTTAAATAACATAAATATAATAGAGAGGAAGAAATACTAAACCTCGGTATGAAGAAGTCACCACGAGTACCTTTAGTTGGGATAGAGGGAAAAGGGATGACTATTGTGAAGCTTGCCAAAATGGTCAAGCCCCTAGTTTGGTTTTTTAGCCTCCATGGGTAATCAAAATAGATAAATAGATTGGATTTGAGTGTGTGCCCTTACCCTACGTGTACCTAGAACTAAGAGGATCATTAAGTAAATCAAATATAATAATAATAATAAATGTATTCATCGCTATCATAATCTGTATGGAAAAAGAAAATCTAGGAAGATGAATCACCAAACATTGCCAAGAGAAATGAATCCACAAGTACAAATAAAAGAAGTTGTAAGTATGATAAATCCACAATAAACTACAAATAACATATCATTTCCTTGAGAAAAGGAGGAAGAGACTTGTGGTTGAAGGATCTACAATGGAGGAGGAAAACAAAGAAAGTCTTCTTATAGCCACAAAGAAATGAGGAACATAGAACAATAGGAACACTAGAACTATAATATTGAAATTGTATTAAAAAATACCTTGCAATACATATTATTAGAAATCTAAAAAAATAATAGAAATAATTAGTTTGCAAATAAATAAGGGATGGATATACTCGCAAGCATGCAGAGTGAGTAAAAGAGCAATATGATATCCAATCCAAAAGGAAAGTTATGGCCAAGGAGAGAGTTCCAGAATTTGGCATGTCTTCTTTTTTTTAAAAATGGACTCCAAAGAGGTTAGGAAAATAGAGAAATGTTTAGGTTCTTGAATACAGAGTTGTTAGCTGACAAGAAAGGCATTAGAACAAGCTTGAACAATAAAAAAAGGTAGGTAAGGACACATATTGAATTTTTGAATAGATGAGATGAAGTAGTGGTTGCATAGACATCTACGTGTCTACTTTGTTGTCTGGAAATAAACACCAAAAATAATGCTAGAAAGTTATAAAAAACATATTATAGCAAAATAAAAATGAAAACTTAGAAATTGGTGGAGGAGAAAGGCTATGGTTATTGCTTCAATGTATCCTACAACATGCTATGGAGATAGACACCAAATTGAGTGTAAAACATAATATAATAATTCTAAGGTATGCAATTTTTGACATTACACGAAGAAAATTATTTGAGCCTCACTAACTTTATGCACATTAAAATAAACTTCAAATTGTTTTATCCATTAGTCTATCATTTTAGCATTAATTGTCCATGAAAATTCATTATTTCTACTTTAGTTTCTACTTTAAATGGACTTTGAGTTTTTTCCCTTTTAATTTCACATGGTTCTTTCAAGAGATCCTCTACATTTATACCTTCATCTTCTTCCCCAATTATAAATTTCTTAGCAAGGGCCTTTAACAAATTTCCAATAGAAGATTGTTCTTGTGTCATTTTTACTTGTTGCTTTGAGATATGCTCTTGTTGTTTGCCCAACCATTGTTTTTTTGTTATTTCCTTCACATGGCTCTCTAATGCAATCACTCATGTATTCAACTCCTCCATTTGAATCTTTTATGCTCTTGTTGTTATTATCATACATACAAAAACTCTACAAATCCACAAAGATCAATATACTCTGATACCAAATTGATCCATAAATTCTCTTAATCTAATAGAGTTCAAGAATCAAAAACTAAAATCAACTTTCTACTTGCTTAAACAAATGAGGTTGTTGAAGAGGTATGAATATTGTGAGCAAAATCAAAAGAAGAAGAAAAATATGTTTGCAAAACATATTTAAAACACTCACATAACACAAGAGATTTACTTTGGAAACCTCATAAGGGGAAAAACAACTTTTGGTAATGGCAATTCCCCTACTACCAGGAGGAATTAATTTGGGAAGATAGGTACAAGTGGGTGCAACAATAGTTGCTCTCTACTCCCCTATCTATCTTCTACAACTAATGAATGACAGAGTTCTCTTGTATAATACTCAACTCAATCCTCTTGTGTCAAAACTCATCCCAAACACCTTTATTTATAGTTGTTAGTGATGTTGGAGCTTTCCCCAAGGCCTGAAGAAAACCCTCTAGAAACTAGAACTAGAAAAGACATCATTTTAGTTCATATTCTAAATTTACATAGTCGTGGTTCACTTCCACATATGTGGATCAACTCTACATACTAGATCTAAACCTCCGTGGATTTGAACTTCACGAACATGGAAATGATCCTTTACATTTTTTAATTTTGATTTTTCTATCACTTATTCTTATCTTTGTTTGATTCCTAAATACATCATATTGTTCAAGTTTTGGTTCCCTTATCCTCATGGATCAATCTGAGGTGTAGAAGGTTAGTTGTGGAATATGATTTGGTTGAATGTGATTCAAGCGTTGTGCTTAAATCAATGTATGCTTCAGAAGAATAGTCATTTTTTGGAAGAGGCGATTTTATTGAACAAATCCTTAGACAAATTATGATTTAAACATTGTTCTAGAGAAATCAATATGGTAACTAATTTTATAGCCAATGTGGGTAATGATCAAAAATTATTTTCAGCCATTTTTAATGATGAAGTGAGCAGGTGGAAAGGGTTGGATAAGTTATTAAGTTTTAAACCCCCTTGATTGCCTATAGTGGTGATGTTTTTTTGACCACATGTTGGCTTGTTTTTATTTGTTGGCTCCCTCCCAGATGTATAAGATTTTAATCCTCAATTATTATGATTAGAGATGGTTGGAGGTGGCCCACTTTGAAGTTTGGAGGGGTGACATTTAATGATTGTTGTGTGTGTACTATTTGGCACAGATGTGCTTGATGTTTGTGCGAAGAGATCTTTTTATGGCATGATTCACTAGCTTTTGGTAATTTCATTTTGGCTCTCACAAGTGGTAGTTGTGGGTTCCTTGGTGGAGTTAAGTTGTAATTGGTTTCAATTTGGTGGTTTTCTCCTTAGCATTGCTGAAAGGCATTATTCGCAAAATTCTAGGGACCCCTATTTGTTGGGGGGAGGTTGGTAAACATATGTACTCAATTTTTAATTACCTTGAGCAAGTAGCTTCTAGCATAAAGATTGTCTTGGGTCCAACCAACTTTGTGGAATCTAGATTGGCACAATTTAAAGCCTCCATTAAGGAGGTTTTCATCTTGAAATTATTAGAGGTGGTGCTCTCTATAGAGCTTCACTTTTGGCTTTTGCATCTTTTTCTCCCCTCTCAATTATTAGACTTGGTAATGTCTAACAAAGCACTTTGTGTGTCAATTGATAAGGTTGAAGGTTTGAAATCTCTTGTTCTCATGAGGGACATGAATCTGGTGCACAAAGAAATGTTGATAGTTGTTACATCAGAAAATGTCTCCCTAAGACTTTTTCCCTCCTAAGTTTAGCTCCTGGGTCCTTTTAATGCAATCATGCATGTTTATTTTATCTCCCGATGGAAGTCCCTGAAAACCCATGTCAAAATGGACCTAGGGGATAGTGATGAACTTGACACTACCTTGAAAATAGGTCCCAGGACTTGGACACCCTTGCCCTAGTCCTACCCTATTTAGCGGGGTCCCAAATTTTAAATGTCGGTTATGTGACTGTTAGAAGTATCTGTTGCCAACATCTTGTTGTTCTCAAAATCAGCTACGCTCGTTTTTGTAGACAACCCCACAAAACTTGTCCATTTCGTGAACCTACACTCTAAGATCGTAAATCGAGGAAAGATTTTCTTAGTCCCGTGCGAGGTCATTTGACATTCTAAACTCGTCTGCGACATTCCCTTGAATTGATTTCTCAGTTTTCACGAGGATCTTTTAAAGTCGTAAACTAGTAAAATGTTATTTTGGAGTTAGTAAATTTTTGACTCTTAATATGCAAGAGCGGCGAAAAACGCCGCTCCTACATATTATTTTTAGACTTGTTCTTGTTTGATGCAATGACGGCATTTTTTGCCGCTATTGCATCGTTTTTAAGTTTAATGCGCTTAGGCGGCTAAATTCACCACCATCGCATGTGTTTTCCGTCATATATGTTTGAACGGCATTTTTCGCCGACTTTACATATTTATCTATTGTAGTGTCGTAGCGGCCGAAATCGCCGCTCACGCAAGATCTTCAGGATTTTGATGTCGAGTGCCATTAATGGCCACTCGTGCCAGGCATTTAAACTCGAATCTCAAACCTTTTAAATGTGTTTTTCACTCCCATTGTTGTCATTTCTTATACTAAACCCTAATTGACCCGCCAACGTTCTCTCCGACCGCTCGATCGTATACTCCAGAGTTGTGACGGATCTCGCGTTGCAGGTTGAGCCTAGGGTTTCAAGTTTTTACGTGTAAGTTTCTTTCATTTCTCTTCCCCGTTGTTACTCATTAACTGTTAGTATTGTTAGTTTATGAAGTTTTGTTAGGTTTTTCTGTTGTTTGTGATTCGTATTCGGATTAGGGTTTTGTTTTCGTTTTGAAGACTTTGTGTCTTTCGTCAGATAGACCTTCATCATTTACCAACCTTCCCATTGTATGCAACAACGACCATATTCACCGCTAAACCTTCACCAACTACCAACTCCCGTTGTGTGCAAAGACGGCGGGTTTTTCCGCCTCGACACCAAAACTCATTCACTCCCACTTGCATGAGCGGCAATTCATGTCGTTCGAACATCTGTTAACATTTTCCCTTTAACTTGCAGTAGCGGTCATTTCATCTGCTCGAACATGTTAATCGATGAATCTCCCAAATGCATGAGCGGTGTTTTCATCCGTCCTTACACCGAAACCCAAAATCGCTACCAACTCGCAAGAGCGGCCAAATTCCTCGCCCGAACATTCAGAGTTTTTACACCGCATGTAAAAGTGGTGATTTCGACCGCTCGACCATGACAAATCAAATCTTCCAAATTGCATGTAGAAGCCGCCTTTTTCATCGCTTTTACACCTAGAAGTCCTTCAAACTTGCAAGAGCGGTCAATACACCCGCCCAAGCACATTTCCCTAATTTTTTCCCTAACACTGGAAAATTCACTTTTCAAAGCCAAAAGCCCGCTTTCACCCTCACCTCGATTTGCGCGCTCAAGCCCTTTGAACGCATGCTTTCCCATCCATGATCATCAAAACGCAGTTGACCCACTTTATCCAATTTTTCCCTAACTGTGAGATCATGGCCTTTTGCAGTTCTCAATCAGCATTCGTGGTGGTGTTCAAATTCACAGTTTTCTCCAGGGCTCATGTCAGAATCATCTCCTTCAAAGTCCAGAGCCATGAAGTACAAGTACCAGGGTGTCTTTCCGGTAACAGCAGTTCAGTCGAATGTTGATGAAATCAGAGACACTGAAATTGGACACATAGATATGGCTAAATTCATAGATAGAACTAAACAAACAAATCCTTCCCGGCATATGCAGAAAATCATTGATAGCAATATTCATTTGGTTGCATCATTTCCTGTCAGTGCACATAATCCTGAATTTATTCTACAAGTGGCCAACCACTACAATAGGGACACTAGAGCCGTGACGAACTCACAGGGAAATGTTATCATGAGATTGGACGTGGAGTTCATGGACAAAATCTTCATGTGTCCACCAATTGAAAACGTCGGGCAAATTGATTTTGCTCAGGGTCAACAAGACTATGACAATGACTTGGAATCCGCCAGAAGGCACGTAAACAACAAATGGTTGAAGATTCCTAGGGCAACTTTGACCATATGGCCTAAAGACCTTCACAGGAGTGATTTTGTGGAGGAAGTGTGTGACTTGATTACACTTTTGAGTCGCATCAGAGGACTCCCTTCTGCTTCCAAATTCCAAGACTGGATGTACACTTACATCAAGGTGATTCTACAAGGTAATCAGAAGATATTCTGGGGTGAATAGATCAGTAATGCTTTGCACGAGCAACTGGTAAGGGTCAATACTACCTTCAAATTTTATATGACCTCTTACCTTGTCTATGCTGCTGCAAGTATGAGGAACTTTACAGGTTTGACCCAAGTAGGGGAGAGGAGATTGGTCCCAGTGTATGAATACTACCCCCAAATCACTCTGAAGGGGTCAATTCATCATTTCAGAAGAGTCAATGATGCGTTCTTCTCAGTTTTCATGTGCTTGTGGAATGGTGAACTGGTTCAGAGAAGAGTTTCTGATGAAGCATGGCAGGTTGTAAATTCTTTTGGTTGTTTGTTCCTACAATTCCCCACCTTCACTTATCTTCAGGTAGGATACTATCCTGGTTACATTTACATGCTGCCACGGTATCCCAGTGATCGCATTGTTCTTATGGAGCTTTGTAGACAACTGATTGTGGTTCATAACAAACAGATGGAGCTTAAGAAGTCAGGAATAAAGTTTCCCATTGAAATTGGGAGGTATTCAGTTCAGTCTACCAACAAAGCTAAAATAATTGACTCCGAGTTGTAGTTAGTCACCATGAAGACCTACAAAAAGAGAAATCATTTCGACTTCATAAGGGTTCAAGATAAAATCAAGAGGAAGTCAAATTTTCATGAGCCAATGGTCAAAGACATATGGGCAGATCTCAGAACCCAAAATGAGATCAGAAAACTAGATTTCTGTAGGCTTCATCTGAGCCAAATTGAAGAACTAGGACTAGCTGATATTCCAGATGGAATGGAGGATGATGGAGATGTCCTAGATCACGAATATGAGTCAAAGAATGTTGAGGCTTCACCTCTCCTAGAGGTGAAATGGTCAATCAAGGAGGAGACATCCATCAGAAAAAGATTCCAACCTATATTGGCAAACACCAACTTGTGGTTGGAAAGTAAAGGGATCAAGTTGAAAGAGTTCCTGACAGGCTCCGAAGAAGGAACACAGGAGCAAATAGGTAAAAAAGTAGAGAACCAAACCAAGAACAAGAGTGACACCCCTTCCTCCTCTAAGGTACACAAACCAAAGATCAAATTTGTATCCAAGGGAGGAAAGAAGAAGGAAACCACAGAGGCTTCTGATGCCACTAAGTCAGATGTTGAAGACACCAATGATGATCATATGGAAATTGAAGATGTTGAGACTGAAGAACAAAATGTTCAAAGGTCTAAGACAAAGGTATCTACAGAATCTGAACAAGGTGAAGATGAAGATACAGAGGTAGAGCGACTTGATGGTTCCCCACAGACTCCTGTGAAAGACCTTCCTTCTAATACACAAGTTCTTACACCTCCTCCTCATGTTCCGTTTTCTAATGGTTTGCCAGTAATTTCAAATGTTTCCCTTTCTCCCATTTTTGTTGTCTCTTCTGACAATACTCCTCAATCCATGAGGGCTAGTCCTGGAACCGTTTTTGACTCTTCTGGTTCCATTCCAAGCTTATCTTCCCCTTCTTTTGATATCGGGGAACAGACTGTTATGGAGAACCTTCTTGATGCTTCACAAAAGGTTATTGATACAGGTGTTGTGTTTACCAACACAAGTCCAATTGTCACCATCACGGGTATAAGCACGGAGCCAACCAAGCAAGTAGTGGATCCCCCTCCAGCTGTCGATGCATCTATACTTCCTCCATGGTTATCTGCCTATACTCCAAAGAGGAAGAAACAAGCCATCTCACCTGATGAGATTGACATTGAAAAGCTATTGCCCGTGAAAGCTAAGAATCAAAAGAAGAAGCCTAAGACTGTTTCTAGGCTGGTCACTGAAAAGGGAATCAGATATGCCAAAATTGCCAAACCTCCTAAAGATGCCACAGTTGATACTTTTGACGTGAGCAGTTATGTCATTTCAAGGGTTGAACTTGGTAAAGTGACTCATGAGGGTGTCAAAGCAGATTTCCAAACCACTGCCACTACTCTACTGGAAAAGTATGATGAAGCCAAAAGGGAAAAAGAGCAATACAAAGCAAAAGCAAAACAACTGGCCGCTGTCCTTCAGAAAATAGTAAAGTCATCAGAGATAGTAGAACCAATGGCAGTGACAGTGGAAGATCCCCTGATACAGAAGGTAGAAAAAGCCCAAGCTAGAGGCAAAATAGTGGGGGATGTAGTGGAGCGGTTGTTGGCCCAAGGACGAGTTCTATTGAAAACTGCTGTGGAAAGAAAGGAGAAAATGGACAAAGCTAAAGTTGAGCTAGATAATCTGGTGGATCTACTTTCACAAGAGCTGCAAGATCAAGAAGATAGTCTAGAAGAGTGGACAGATATGAAGAAGATCAAGATAAACAATTTGATCACCATTGGGGTCGTCACCAATAGGGAATCATATATCAAGACCAAGGAGACTCTAGCTCATCGTATTTTCATAATAAAGAGTCTACTTGAAGATCTGTGCCAAGCTCGAGAAGCCAGCGAAGATAGTGATGTCACACTCCTACATCGACTGGAAGAACTTCCTTGCACCTTGACAAGAGAAGATCATAGTTTCCTCACAGCACAGGAAATGATAAGTTCTTTTGAAGAAATGGTACAAAAAAAATTTGAAGAGGAAGCTCCTTCAATGCTCTCAATGGACAACCTGTATGATCAACATTCGACTCTGGAGAATCTGAAGGATAATTTAGAGAAGCATGAAAAGACAGTAAAGGCGGTGAAGGATTCAATCCTCCGAGCTCGCACCATCTCTAAAAATACAGCAAAACCATATGCATGCGAGATGTCAGTTGTTCAAACCATGTATCAGAACTTCCTAAGGAAAAAGGATGGAGGAAGCTAGTGCCTTAGCTTATTTTTCTTAGATATTATGTAAATGGAATTTTGTTTTGGACATCTACACATGTAATTTTCCAAAATGTAATTACATGTGAAACAAGAGAAGTCATAAGTCAAATAGGACTCTCTTGTTGAATAAGTCAAATTAGTTGTAGATTTCCTAGATTTTCTCAAGGTCTTTCCCTATAAATAAAGGGACCTCTTTTGTAAATACTATCTTTTGTCTATTGCAAGAAAACTCTAGCGAATTGAGAAGCAAATCAAGACTTTGTGCTTTTTGTGAAAATCAATAATCAAATATTTATCAATACAAGAAAGCAAGTTCAATTCCAATCTTTGTCTTGGGATTATTTGTGTTGTGATAGTTTTGTTCTTACATCTTGCTATCATAATCTTATTTGATAATAAGTGAAGTGTGGAGTTTGTTTCAAGTGATTGAAGAGCGCTCTTAATTCGATTCTGATAAACTTTGTGTTATCAAATCGATTGTGGGTTATATGTTCATGTTTGTGAGAATACGATAGTTTGGAGACTTTGTGCTGCAAGTTGTTATATTCGATTTAATTTTATCATCTTGAGGAGGAGTGAAGACTTTGCACTGCATTCTACTTCAAATATTTCTGTTTACAAGTAATAAGTGAGGTAATAGAAAACTTTGTGTTTCTGTGATATTGTGATAATTTACAAGTCTTATATCAAGAGTTTGAAATATAAACATCTATTCTGAAAAAAGAGAATGAGATGAGATGGAACCACCACAAACATAGTTTTTAGTGTACATAAATTTGATAAGTTGTTTGATTTGCAAAAGTTAAGTAATTAGAGGGAACCTCCCCTTGCTGAGAGGAGAGACTTTGTCTCATCATAGCTGTGGCTGATATACCCATTTTGCCGTTAGCGAGTTAACGACAAAATATTCACCCAACACATCTCAAGTTTGAATTACAAAATTAAAGAGGGAATGTGTTTAGTTACATATATAAGCATGTTTAGGGATTCATTTGCAAACTAGAAGATGATCATGAACTTTTGGTGCACTTATGATTTTAGAGCATTCAAAGTATTCATTGTTGCAAAGCGGACTTGTCTTGTTATTGTGTTTGTTATGCAAATTTGGCTTCATCTTCTCATGATGTGAATGATTTTCATCTATATGCGAGCTACACCTCTGAGGTGACATTTATTTGTGTTTTCAATCATTTATCAATTGGCTTTTGCCTCTATCCCACAGGGATATGCACTTTATCTAACAACGGTATTTGGAAGGCTTGAATGTCCTTCCGGGGCTTGACTGAGGAAAGCTCCTAGACACCACAACCCCCAACCCCCTTTTCTGTGATTGCAGGTTACAAGTGTAGAAGTGTAAGAAGTGGAGTTGTGGGGAGGCATAACAGAGTGTTAGAATTATAAACCTGAGAAGAAAACTAGGACCTGGACTTGGGCGCCCGCTCTTTAGTTCTCTGAATCTCTGAAGCAGAAAACCTCTGTGACAGTGATGATTAGTTATAGACAAGTTCCAGAGGTCCCTGAAGAAATTGCCACCTTGGACTCGAGTGCCCACTCTTTCATCCCTGACTTTTCTGTATCCAGAATCTTGAAATCTGGTATGTATCTAATTGTCATTTGATATCTCTGTGTGTGAGCATTTGTCATGATTCATCTATTTATTTATGATTTTGTGAAATTAGGGTTTTAAGCATAATTGGGCTTTAACTAATCAATTAATCAGCAAATTCCAAGTTTTCTCTTCATTCCAAGCGACACTAAATCTGTAGCAAATCCCTCTTGCAAGCTGAATGGTGGCTTGACTCGATTTGTGTCCTTGAATGTAAGGTGTGAAAGGAGGGTTTAACCTACACATCCATTAGAATTGGAAACCCCTCTTTTTACCCCAAAACATTTTGGTGAACCCTTATTTTATTTGAATTTTGCACCTTGCTGAGTATTGTACTTCAGATTTTTATTCATTCCATTCATCATTTTCATATTGCATTTGAAAATTTACAAAAAATTTGAAAATTTTGAAAAATTTGGCATTTTAGGCTTGCATTTTGACATATTTTGAATTAATTTTCATTGCATTTCATTTAATTTCTGATTTTTACATTAGATATGATATAAATTACAGAAATTCATCATATTATAATCCTTTGTATTGCATTTTTCGTATTAAAATTGCTAGGGTTTGCTTGAAATTTTGAATTTTTCTTATAACCTAGTGATTTCAAAAACTAGGGTTTGTAAGTAAAATCTTGTTTTAGATTTTTCTACTTATCTTAGGCACTCATTCAAATCTAATTTTGTTTGTAGTGTTGCATTTTTGTATATTTTTGCATTCGTATTTCAAAAACTTGCATTTACACTTAGACAATTTCAACAAAAAGTAACATTTTTCGTTCATCATCATTAAAAATTGCACTTGCATTGAGCATTGTAGAACTTTAAAAGCATTTCAGATCTGAGCTGAATTATTTTGCATCATAAATCTGATTAGAATTCATTTACATATCATTTTGCACATATTCGTGCTTAATTTCACAACTAGGGTTTGAAAAACTTGCATTTTTCACAAGATTTTGACTTATTTTGCATATAGAATTGCATTATAGGTGTGTTGTGAAGAATATTGCTGCATTATTGGACTAATATATAGCTTATTATTCACTGTCCCTCTTTAATCCTTTCACAACACCTCTTCTTTTAGGCATTTGCATTGAAGAAAGTGAAAAAATCAAGCATTTTAGGTCATAAGTTCTTACATAATTTTGCAATTGTTCCTTGCGTAAGTTTTGAAAATTTTTTAAAATCTGATTTTACATCCATTTGAAAACATATACACATGGCTTCTAATTGCAACAATACTAGTAGGTTCCCTCCTAGGCCTTATATGAAAAGAAAGGTCCTTGAACCTGAAATTGTGTTTACACCTCATGATAGAACAATTGGAGAAACTGAAGGACCTCTTTATATCACCGTGAAGATAATGGAAAATCCTATGGATGGAACACTTGTAGATCCTAATTGCATGACTAACGTGGCAATGGAAGAATTCCTTTATGCACATGGTTTGATACAAGACTTCTATGACCCTTCTGATATGATGATTAAGACACATAATGGAGCTTTTATAAACACTTCTGGGAAGATATCTTTATTGGTCACGGTATTTGAAAAAACTGTAGAACAACTATTTGATGTTGTCCCTCTATCTGACCTTTTTCACATAAAATTAGGACATCCATGGTTAAAGGCTATGAAAGTTGTCCCTTCAACGATTCATAACTGTGTAAAATTTCCTTTGAACAGACAAGTGCATACTATTCCTCGCAATAGATATAAGCTTTTGGTTACAAGACCACTTCAACCTTGATTACTTTTAGTTGCAATCTGATCAAGAACCAGAGCCATGAACAGATTTTAACTTCTTAGGATATAGAAAATACAAAGAAAAATT
The DNA here is from genome assembly GCA_027924645.1 of Cunninghamia lanceolata. Taxonomy (NCBI): domain Eukaryota; kingdom Viridiplantae; phylum Streptophyta; class Pinopsida; order Cupressales; family Cupressaceae; genus Cunninghamia; species Cunninghamia lanceolata. The sequence continues at coordinate 1,002,194 of BSBN01001028.1, forward strand.
ACTACATCGAGTGGCTGGTCCTTCTATTCAAGAAACAATAAGAGAAGAACAACTTGCATTAGAAGAACTTTCTAGAGAGAAAGCTAAGGGACTCTATGTTGAGGTTCCTCCCTCACCATCCTTAAGAGGATCGGGAGGTACTCGTCGAGAACAAGGTACTTCATCAAGACAAATAAGATTTGAACAAGCTTCCTCCTCTAAGATACAAAAACTAATAGAACAAGATGACAACACTTTTAAAGATAAAAGCAATAGAACAAAAAGAAATTGACAAGCAAGAGAAAGGAGGAAGAGAAGACAAGATTTTGCATAGAGAAATGCACTTGAACAAGAAAATATTCCACCTTCTAACACTGAAACAAACAAGGAAGAGCTTAACAAAGAAAATTTTACAAACAATGACAAAGAATTATCAATTTTACCTTATGTTCCTCTTTCCTCTAACATCTGAGATTGGGAGGATGATTTGATTGTTGACAATCTCTAGCATGAGTCTGCCTACAGGTAAGTATTTCTAACCCTTTACTTCTGTGTTGTGTTTCCCCCGTGATGCGTCATGTGTTGTTTAGGCCTCCTTGGATGATCCTTGATACTCTTGTAAGGTCAAGGATATTGGGAGACCACCTCTATTATGACCCTTCTTCTATTTGTATCATCATTCTTCTATCTTGCTTGTCCTCTATTTTCATTGTTGTGTGTTGTGTCTTAGGGGCATAGCGTTGCGGTTGGTGACCTGGGGGCACCTTCATATGTGACGACCCTAAGGCACTTGCTCTCCTCTCTTGATTTATTGTTTACCTTCTTCTAGTGGTTCTATCTAGCTGGCAGATGATGAAAAACAAATAAATACTGATACGGACCACGTGTCCCTTCAGCGAGTAAGCAAAAATTGACCTAGTCCATACATGACGACAAGGTTGATATATATTATCCAACACTTGGCTAGTAGAATCACTCCATGTGATATTTTGATGTTGTCTTATTGTACTAACAAACTATAACAATACATCTACTCTGTGCACCTTGTTTATCTTTGAATCTCGTCTTGGTTACACTTGGTTTTGAGATCTCTGCAATATAGCCCCACGGTTATACTCGGATTTCAAACCCATAGTATAACCTTAGCTCTTTATTTGAATGATTGCATGCATTGATTTTATCATGTGATGTGGTTATTATCTTAGAGAAAGATTTCTAACCTCTTCTTGCAGTAAATTGTGTGTTTGTGGGAACATTCGACGATCGTAAAATACATGTCACCTCTGGGGGCATGGGCTTTGCGAGATCTCTTGTTCCCTTGTGTGTTTTCTCTCTACCTTAACGTGGTTGATATCGGTACAAGACATCAACCACCTTAAGGTGGGGGCATATAAGGTAAGTTGTCTGATGATTTTGGTACTAACGAAGCGTGTTTGTAAGCCCTCTGCGGAGGTGGGATGTTGTATCTCCGCACGAGTGCACATCTTTATTTTATATTGCAATGAGAAAGCCCTCTGTGGAGGCAGGATATCGTGCATATCCTTTTTATTTTAAGCCCTCTGTAGAGGCGGGATATTGTGCATATCCTTTTATATAAAGCCCTCTGCAGAGGTGGGGTTGGTGTATCTCTTGAGCTAGTGCACATCCTTTTTATTCTAAAAGTCCTCTGAGTAGGCGAGGTTGGTGTATCCTCCCTTAAGCGTGTCTTTGGCAGTTGTTGTGGCATAAGCCCAACCTCAGGTGTGCCTGTAATGTTCTTGAGCTGGTGGGGGCTTAGCAATAAGTTCCTTCCATCACCTTGTTTGTCATGTTTTAGATGTATAGTATGTCTTTGGCATGCTATACAGCGCTCATGTTTTTTGTGTGTCTTCCATGTGTTTTTTCCCAAGTATAGTCCAAAGAGCGTGGTGAAATGCCCCTCCTATGCTTTGGGATTTGTATGGCATGTTTGTTCCCAAGTATAGTCCAAAGATCATGGTGAAATGCCCCTCCTATGCTTTGGGATTTGTATGGCATGTTTGTTCTCAAGTGTAGTCCAAAGAGCATGGCGAAATGCCCCTCCTACATTTTGAGATTTGCATTGCATGTATGTTGCCCCATATGTAGTCCAAAGAGCATGGCGAAATGCCCCTCCTACATTTTGGGTGGTGTGTTGCATTTTTACTTTCCATGCATCTATATTTGCATTCATATATATATATATATGAAAATGAAAAAAGAAATAACCACTGCATTCAATGTATTCACTGTGTTTTGCATGTCTTCAATACTGTCTTCTCCATGTTTTGCATGCCTATTACTATCTTCTCTGTGTTTTGTGTGCCTGTTACTATCTTCTCTGTGTTTGGCGTGTCTGTGATGTGTCTTCTCTAATGTCTACCTGAGACTGGGGGCTAGAAATAGTTCTCAATCTTTGTGTATACATTAGCTCTAAGTGCCTGGCGTGTTTGCTATGTTTGTTGACCATACATTAATTCATGTATGGGCCTTGCATTCATGCATACATTAAAGTGGAGGCTAAATGTTACATCAAAAAATGTCTCCCTAGGACTTTTTCCCTCCTAAGTTTAGCTCCCGGGTCCTTTTATTGTAATCCTACATGTTTATTTTATCTCCCGATGGAAATCCTTGAAAACTCATGTTAAAATGGACCTAGGGGACAATGATGAACTTGACCCTGCCTTAAAAATAGGTCCCAGGACTTGGGCACCCGCGCCCTAGTCCTACCCTATTTAGTGGGGTCCCAAATTTTAAATGTTATGGGACCGTTAGAAGTGTCTGTTGCCGACATCTCAAGTTTGAATTACGAAATTACAGCAGGAATGTGTTTAGTTGCTTATATAAACATGTTTAGGGATTCATTTGTAAGCTAGAAGATGATCATGAACTTTTGGCGCACTTCTGATTTTAGAGCATTCAAAGTATTCATTGTTGCAAAGCAGACTTGTCTTGTTATTGTGTTTGTTATGTAGATTTGGCTTCATCTTCTCATGATGTGAAGGATTTTCATCTATATGTGAGCTACACCTCAGAGGTGACATTTATTTATGTTTTCAATGATTTATCAATTGGTTTTTGCCTCTATCCCACAAGGATACGCACTCTATATCTGACAATAGTGTTTGGAAGACTTGAATGTCCTTCCAGGGCTTGACTGAGGCAAGCTCCTAGACACCACAACCCCCAACCCTCTTTTCTGTGATTGCAGATTACAGGTGCAGAAGTGGAAGAAGTGGAGTTGTAGGGAGGCATAACAAAGTGTCAGAATTGCAGACCTGGGAAGAAAACTAGGACCTGGACTTGGGTGCCCGCTCTTTAGTCCTCCAAATCTCTAAAGTAGAAAACCTCTCTGATAGTGGTGATTAGTTACAGACAAGTTCTAGATATCCCTAAAGAAATTACCACCTTGGACTCAGGTGCCTGCTCTTTTGTCCCTGACTTTTCTGTATCCAGAATCTTAAAATCTGGTATGTATCTAATTATCATTTGATATCTCTGTGTGCGAGCATTTATCGTGATTCATCCGTTTATTTATGATTTTGTAAAATTAGGGTTTTAAGCATAATCAAGCTTTAATTAATCAATTAATTAGCAAATTTCAAGTTTCCTCTTCGTTCCAAGTGACATTAAATTTGTAGCAAAGCCCTCTTGCAAGAGTGGTGGCTTGACTTGATTTATGTCCTTGAATGTAAGGTGTGAAAGGAGGATTTAACCCACACATCCATTAGAATTGGAAACTCCTCTTTTTACACTAAACAATAGTGTATAAGGAGTTAAAAGAGGTCAAGAACTTATTCTTGAAATCGTGCAAAGTCATGGATAATATTATGGTTACTCTAAGGGATGCTTGGAGGTGCCTAGTGCTTTCACATTGCCCTCTTGGATGGAAGGCCAGCTACAATGAGAAAAGAGAAGATTGGAAGTGTTTCATGATGTCAAGTTTTTAGTAGTAGAAGCAACATGTTTTGGCTCGACTTTAAAGGTTAGGCAAGGTTGTATTGATAAGGTGATCAGTATGGACCTTGAAGAGTGGGGTGTTAATCATTTGTTTTATGGCAAATAGTCAAATTTTTTGGTTGGTTTGCAAGTCCTTTTTTGGGTTTTTATTATTGCTTGGTGTCATTTTGGCCTTTCCTAGAAACCTACTTCTATTGTTGGGCTAAAGCCATTCACCACTATTTAGTTTTTTTTTTCTTTTTGAGCAAGGGCCCCTATAGATCCCTCAATAATTAATAATTAAAAATCAAATTAAAACTCTATTAAAAAAACATAATTGAATCAAAGGATAGCATATAGAGTTCAAGTTAATCAAACCCAAAAAATGCAAGTGTAACAAAGACAACAACATTCAATTCTCTGTCACAATGGAGAACCACTATTTATAGTCTATAAATTACTAAGGAGGCACTCGTAAGAGAACCATAATAAGAAGTAACCAATTATCTTTCTTCCTGGGTAAGAATATGAGTAGCCAAATTGCTTAAAACAACAATTTTATCAAACCATTACCATTTTGGTTATACATCCTTGTGGGATCACATACATAATGGAGTTAAAGTCATAAAGCAAATATTCTGAGTTTTGCAAAATACTATCAAACAAATACTTTATGAGTTCCCCATATTATCAAAAACAATGGCTAATAATACTAATGGAGTGCCTTAAAATGCTTAAATCATCATATTCAACCAAAATAAATAACCTATTCATCAACAAGCCTCATACATATTAACTTATAAACATGAATGCAGATCAGACTAATTTGTTCCCAAAAGACACCTTACATACGGGAGGCAAAGGAAAAGGTTTTGTAATGTCATCCATTTTAACCATGATGAAATAATACAAGATTACTACATCTAGTATCATTCTAACAATTAAGTTCCACTTAGACACTATATCCAAGTAAGCTTTATAGAATATGAAACTAATCAACAATAGGTTAAGCTATCGTCAATATCCATAAATACATCATATGAAGAAAGCACAATTGATGATAACATCTTAGTGATACACATGTTTTACATAAATGTGTCATGTAGCATCACCATTTAATTCCACAATAGAATAATATAAGAATACCACATCATGCATCACTCTATTTTTAACCCATCTGACTCCAATTCTATGTAAGACTAAAATATTTAAGGATAATTAACCATCTTAAGGTTAAGCTATGCTTAACCTCCACAAGATCACTACATGATAGAGTAAGAATGATATATCATACAGATATACAAATTCCATCAAAATAGAATATCATTTCTATAGGCAAGTAAAACATAACATTGCAATTATGTGTTATTTCCAACCTCTTATGAGTAATAGTCATACATCTCTACTAATTCATCTGGGTTCCATAATCAATTAGAAGTTCATCATAATAACCACAACTCGTAGTGAGATGTCTTATATCACATTGTCATAATGACGAAGATTACACAATGTTTACAAACAATGAAATAGATAACAATTTTTATTATATTTCCAATGCATAACCTTTCCATTTAGGAATGTAGCAAGAACCATGTAGTATCATGGCATCTTAGTGCAATCTCTCGCCCTTAGCTCCTCCTTCGTAACCCAAATCCAAAAGGGCATCACAGAGGCGACTTCCACCCTACCAGGAAGCCGAAGGCCTCCTCATGCTATCCACACGAATAGCCTGACTCGTCCCAAAGAAATTAGTTCTTCAAGGCCGACATGCATGATAGTGAATTTGGGTTTAACTAATGCATCCTAACCATTGCCCACAAGCAAACCTATAGAAATGCAAACTATAAACCCATGCGATGGTATACATCGAGTGATTCCATTCCTTCGGAATAAATTTCGATTGGAACCATGCCATCGTTCACTATACCATGCATGCTTCAGCATTAATAAATATTTATTCACAATAGTGTCAATGATGTGGAAATCAACAAAAGTTATTTTACATTGTTATGTAATTCATAGTTTAACTATTGATCACAACTTGGATTTACGTAATGATTTATTTAATCATCAAAGTTTTCACTTGAGTCCATAAGGTAAATTTCTAAGTATGTTTAAAATACTTTCTCGAATGCAAGTGGAGTTCTTTTTAATTCAATGCATTGAATATATAATACTAAAGTAAGTTTTCTAAATACTTCTCGAATGCAATAGTGAAATTATTTAAATTACAAATGCATTGAGTATAAAAACTAGGGTAAAAGAAATATTTTCATTTCCTTCCACTTGTTGGGCACTGCCTTCTCTGCTCATGCCATGAGCAACAGTGCTCCAGCTCTTCATGGAGGCGCCAAGGATGGAATTGGAGCCTCATTACATTGTATTTTATTTCTCTTTTTTTTCTTTGTAGGTTTGGATTTTATCAACAGGGTCAACTCTTAGAAGTTTATATTTGTATACTAGCAGATTTGTTTACCCTAGGCTACGTCTAGCTTTATTTGCAACAGGTGATTGATAAGAATATTTATTTATCTATATCTTTTGGTAAAGTTTCTCTGCTACTGCCTTTAATAGGCCAATCAAATGATCAATATGCTAAAATACATCTATATTTGTTAGCATTGGGTGGCCAACCGAGGTGCCTAAATATGTCCTCTTTCTTGTTTGGTTCAAAATGCTAGTTTTGTTGACTGAACAAGCTTCTTCTGGGCGCTTATAATGGCTTAGTTAAATTTATTTGGTTTACAGTAATAAATATTGAAATATATCAGTTTTAATCTCTTTAAAATCTAAATTTTCCATGGCTACAGGCATTATTTCTAAATTTTATGCACAAATTTATTTCAAAGGTAAATATCTATTCATTGTTTCCAGTGTTCAAGTTTTCCTTCAAGAAATGTACTCGTTCAAAAATATACCAGTGCAGGATTTTGTTCACACCTCTATAAACTTCCAGTCTGCAATTCCCTGTTCTTCCTGCAACTCCCTTCTTCCAATTCTTTCCAACAAAATTCCTCTTTTTCCTTCCTAAAGTCCTCTTTTTACCACATCCTTCTCGTGACTTCCAGGTGTTGATTTTTATGATTTTAATTAACAAGTATGTCTAAACAAATTCCAGATGGCCTTGGCCAGTAACCCAGGTCAAGTCCATGCAAAAAGCATTCCAAAAAGAGGACAATTCATGGGAACATTCCTGAACAAGATGTTTCATCTAGAAGCTACAATTGTTGCCACGAAAAATTAATAATGAAATTCAATCATCTCCTATGCTCGGGAAGGAATAAAATATTATTCTTTTATTCACCATTGTCAAATTTTCTGACGGAAGAAGTAATAAGATTTATTCCACATTGCCAAGTTACTAGCAAGTACCAATGATATTCATAATAGTTTTCAATTTACATTATATATTTCCATGTGCAATATTTAAGTAATATCTGCACATGGATATATATAATTAAACATATAAAATTGATTTAATAAAAAATAAAGTTGTAGTAAATTCATTTTTAATAATTTAGCATCAATATATAATATGTTTATAAATGTGTGTGTGTGTGTGTGTTTGTGTGTGTGTGTGTGTCTTTAATCAGTGCCATATATATATATATATATATATATATATATATATATATATATATATATATATATATATATATATATATATATATATATATATATATATATATATATATATATATATATATATATATATATGCGTAAAAACTGCCAAGGGGGTAGCTCCCATTATATTGCCATATGAAAAGGTTACATTGTCAGTAGGTGGTTTTCCTAGTCCGAGAGATAAAACTCTAAAAACAACATGATACCTAAAGAGATAGAACATGAGCCATATGCATTCAACCGCTTGGGTGGGGAGATGTCATAGGAAGCGAAGGCCTTCCCCCAGCTCCATGGCTCTCTCAATTTGAGAAGGGGATAGTAAATCCTCGTACTAGCTTATGAAGTAGGAGAAGGTTTCCAAATTGTTTATGTCGATACCTTCCTAGAATAGGCACAATGCCTGAGTCGTCACCTTGTTCCTATTTACTGCTACAGCATCAAACATCCCAGCCAAGGATCCATGCTTCAGTTTCTTGTTGAAGGTGGAGATGGGATCATACGCCACCTCCTTCATCTCATCCTTGATGAAGGCATTTTCCATAATCTTGTCGTGCGCTTTCCTCCCAAAGATCAGTACAGTGTTCATTAAGAATTCCTCATATAGGAACCCATCATGGATGTGTTCATCAGAGAACATGTGGGAGCCAATTACTTTCATGATTGCATCGGTGACTCCTTCCCTTTCTGCCTTGAACATGCACTTAATCTGCTCCTCCACGGTTTCTTATTCCTCCTCTTCCTCCTCGACATCCCCTTCCTCTTCATCCCTTTTGTCATCGAGATCTTCTTCGCGTTCCTGGTTGCATGCATAGATGCACTCGATTGACATTCGCTGGGCCATTTTGGATAGTTCCAAGCTTCCATAGTGACTTCATTATGTAGGCGTAGTAAAATAGTAATTGTTCATCTCATGAGAGGTGATCTACTCGAAATACATGCTACAAATGATCCTCCTGGATATATCTATACTCTTTTGCCACCATCTTCACAAGTGTCAAGGGTCCTGTGAGTGGCCATTGATAATACATGGAGGTTGAATTATGACTCCCAGATTGGGATTAGATTTTATTGTCATAGTGGGAGCTGAAAAGGTGCCCACCAGAGGACACAAATGCAGAAGGCATATATATATTCCTATTTTGCTAATTCATTCCGAATACTTTCCAATTTTGTACGATTCCTGATCAGCTGTAGAGCCATGTGGTTTTTGTCCTTAGTGGGGTCAAGATCAAAGGGTGCAGGGTCGGGACATGGATTGCAAACATTCAGGACGAGACAATACACATTCCTTCTTTCTCATGGATTGGCATTTGCAAGAACACCAAAAGTAGGGGCCCACTAGCCCCTTGAGTCTGTGATCAATTCCTGGAGATGGGGAGGTCTTCACCCTTCCCTTCCTGTAGAAAGTCTCTAATTGAGAGGCCCTTGATAAGCATGGAACCTGGGGGGTTTGATAAATCTGGTGCCTTGGGTGCCTCCTTGTTTCGTGCCTGATCATTACCTGAAACTTGCAGTGTTGTATTATTCGTCGCATTCTAACAAGCATTTTTCTGTGGAGTGGTGGTGCAAGGAGGTGATGTTGTTGCCTTGTGCTTCTTCTAGGGACTCTCTTCGCCACACTTCTTGCCATCTTTTGAATTTGGAACATAGCTACGACTTGTACTAGGTCCTGATTGTTCCTTAGGAGGCTCTCCTTGCATGCTTGTGTATGTTGTTTCGTTGGCTGGGGGTTGTGGGTGGGTGAGTGTGAGTTGGTTATTTCTTGGTTCCATATTTTCTATTTTCGTCAGTGTAGTAGTGCCTTCCTTCTCTGCAATTTGTCTTGGGCATCTCATGCTAAAATCGTTTCTGCTTCCACAGATTGAACAAAAGAATCTAGCTTCTTCGATTTCCAGAGGTTGAATCCAATTTTTAAGTGAGGATCATAGAATTATTTTCTTTGGGATTCTTTGGATGGCAACTACATGGATCTGTGCATATAGATAGGAGTCTTTATCGAGCATCTTCGTGTCAATATTCATTAGGGTTCCCAAGCTTTGCCTGATTTTGGTTAGGCAATCCTCCGTCCAAAATTCCACAGGCAAATTGTAGAGCCTAATCCATTTAGGCTCGTCATAAGGTTTAAGGCCTATGGGATCAAAGCTTGGGTTCCATTTCTGAATGTATAGGGAGATGTCACCCATTCGCCAAGTCTTCTCCTTTAGAATTTTGTTTCTATCATCTTTGGAAGAGAGAATTGCACAGAAGAAACCTTTTGGGATGAATTTTAAGACACACGGGAGCTTCCAATTTTCTTCTACCCATTTCTGAATTTGAGTTTTGTTCATCTTCAGCCCTATCAATCGGCAAATGATCATTGTGTTGAGGAGTACATCCATCTCCTCTTCACATTTTGTTGTAATTTCGATGCAAGGGCATGTTGAAAGGACCTCACTTTTATCTTCTAAAATTTCTTCGCCACTTTCAAAACTAGCTACCTAGAATCACTTGCTCGCCATATATATATATATCCACACATATATATGTATATATATAAGCTTTAGTTCTTTTCTAGAATTTAATTCATGAAATTTGGTTTGCTAAAAAGAGACCAAAAGAGTCATATCTAACACTCAATGGCTAACTACACTAACCATGAACCCCAACCCATATGCAACTATACTAGTATGGTTTAGTGCATGTGTGAGTTCACGCATGATGGCCTTAGAATAGCTAATTCCTTCTCTGTGATAATATCCCATTGAAAGAGATTGTGGGGGATCCTGTTGCACTCAGACATCCATTGAAGTTAGTCAACATCAATTAATAACAAGGTATAAACAAGTCATAATCATCCATGAATTATGCTATAACATAACATATCAAAATCCATTTCAAATAATGTAATGGAAAAACTTAGCCAAATAGTTCAAAGATAGCATATATCTCCAACATATCATCATATATGTCTTGTGCAATAATATAGTTATACAATATTGTGCCTTATACAAAATAGGTTGTGACATCCCTCCCCCTAGGAGTATTCATCATCCCAATGATAACTAGGATGTACAAAAAATAACTAGAAAAGATGAGGGAAGAATCGTTGCATCTCTGCAACATCCTCCCAAGTAGCATTGTCTGCAAAGAACTGGTCCCACGTTGCACTGGACCACTTCCCTGTTGCGCAACTGAAGCTTGCACTACTCAAGGATCCCCAGGGGCTCTACCTGCACCACCCCCAAATCCTGAACCTACAAAGCCTGCCAATCCAAAATGTGAGTGGTGTCAGGATGATAAGGTTTTAACAAAGAAACATGAAAAACATCATGCAACCGAGAGAGAGATGGTGGTAAAGCCAATCTATAGGCTACGGGATTTATCACATCCAATACATCGAAAGGCCCCACACATCTAGGAGCTAGTTTGGCTGACTTTCCAAAGGAGATAGAACTTTTATGCGGTTTTACCCTGAGGAACACCTTGTCCCCTACCGCAAACTGCTAAAAACTTCTATTCTAATCAACGTAACTCTTCTGTCTATTAGAAGCTTCCTTCAGTCTTCCTCTAATCAGTCTCATTTGCTCATCAATTTCTCTAAGCATCTTAGGGCCAATAATTACCATGTCCTCTATTCTATCCCAACTGACAGGGGTATGGCATTTCCTACTATAGAGGGCTTCAAAAGGAGCCATTCCTAATGAAGATTGGTAAGAATTGTTGTATGCAAATTCAACCAATGGAAGATATTCATCCCATTTGTTTTGTTGGTCCATACAGTACACTCGAAGCAAATCTTCAACAAACTGATTAACCCATTTTGTTTGCCCATCCATTTGTGGATGGTATGTTGAATTGAAATTAAGACGAGTACCCAGAGCGGCATGCAAGGTTTTCCAAAACCTTGATGTCATCACAGCATCTCGGTCAAAAATAATTCTTTCAGGTACCCCATGAAGCCTGAATATTTATTGCACAAATCTCTTGGCCAAGGTTAATGATCCATCTGTCAAATTCTCAGGTATAAAGTGGGCTACCTTGGTTAGTTTGTCAATTACGACTAGAATTACATCATGCTTGGATTTGGACATGGGTAATCCTTGTATGAAGTCCATACTAATCACTTAACACTTGTATTCCAGTATGTCATGAGGATACAAATATCATGTCAAATGAACATGTTCATCCTTTACTCACTAACATTCCAGGCATCTTGCCACATACTCAATTACCTCTCTTTTCATACCAGGCCAGAAATACAATGGCTTCAAATCAGCTACAAGCTTCATTACTCTGGGATGACTTGAATAAGAAGCATTGTGAGCTTCCTCAAAAATTTTAGATCTCAACCCACCATGTCCTAGTATATACATTATGTTTTGAAACCTAAGCAAACAAGTTTATATCCTTCAAACCGGTGGTTAGAGGCATCTTCTTCTAAAGTTGATTTAACCTTCAAGTAAAACTCATCACTCTGAAGTCATTCTGTCACTTGCTCTCTGAAGGTAGAGCAGAAAGTTACAATTGCTAAAATATGTCGTCTTCGGCTCAAGGCATCGGCTACCCTGTTCTCTTTCCCTTTGATATAATCAATATCAAAGTCATACTTAGAAATTCAAGCCATCTTCTTTGACGAACATTATATGTACTTGAGGCCTAGATGGTCGATTTTTAGCTCAAAAGGTTTACCAATAAGATAATGCCTCCACATTTGCAAAGCATGCATTATCGCAGCCAACTCTAGGTCATGAGGCACATAATTTACCTCATAAGGCTTTAGTTTTTAGGATTCATATGCCACAACCTAGCCATTCTGTATAATAACCACACCTAGACCATCTCCTGAAGCATTTGTTATAATTGAAAATCTCTCATTTAGATATGGTACGATGAGAATAGGAGTAGTGGTGAGTTTGTGTTTCAAAACTTGAAAAGTTTGCTCACATTTGTCTAAGCACTCAAACTTCTTTCCCTTTTTCTAAAGGGTAGTGATAGGATTTGCTATTTTGCAGAACCCTTCAACAAATCTTATGTAATATCCTACTAAGCCCATAAAGCTACGAACTTCTAGAACATTTGAGGGGGTTGGCCATTCCATTATGGATTTGATCTTAACTGGGTCAACTGATATTCCCTCGGCTAAGATGATGTGACCCAAATAGTGCACTTTCTTCTGGTAGAAGGAACACTTAGACAACTTTTCATACAACTGATGTTTCCTCAAATGTTGCAGCACTATTCTCAAATGTTGTTCATGTTCCACCTCATTCTTGGAGTAAATGAGGATTTCATCAATGAACACTATGTCGAAATCATCTAAGCAGTACCTGAACACAATGTTCATCAAGTTCACAAATGTCGCAGGTGCATTGGTAAGCCCAAACAGGTGAACTGTAAACTTGTAATGCCCATAATGAGTTCTGAAAGCAATTTTGTGTATGTCCTCTTCATTGATTCTTAACTGATGGTATCTAGATCTTAAATCAATTTTAGAGAACACAGTTGCACCTCTCATTTGATCAAAAAGTTCACTAATTCTTGGAAAAGGGTATCTATTTTTTATAGTCACCTTGTTGATCATCCTATAATCAATGCGCATTCAGAGGGTACCATCAGGTTCTTTTTCGCAAGGAGAACGGGTTCTCCCCAAGGTGACACACTCGATCAAATCAAACCCTTATCAAGCAACTCCTGCAACTGGACCTTCATCTCATACAATTTGGAAGTGGTCACTTATAAGGGGCTTTTGACTATGGTTCGATACCAGGTAATAGGTCAATGGAGAAGTCAAATTCCCTCCTAGGTGGTAATCCATGTAACTCTTCTGGAAAAACATCTCGAAATTCTTAGAGCACTAGAAAATCATCAATGGAGAGTTCTTTACCCTCTCCCAAATCATCTATGTGAATAGCATACAAAGTGCATCCCTTTCTTTGAGCTCTCTTTACTTGCATGGCAGAAATCTAACTAAGGCTTACGCCCCTTTGAATGCCACAAATTTTGGTTGGGTTCCCAAAATCATCTCTACAAGTTACTATCTTCTCAAAGCAATTTACTATAGCTTTGTGTTGAATTAACCAATTTATTCCTAGAGTCACATCATATGATCCCAAAGGAGCTACATAAAGGTTAACTTGAGTTATAAAACTTGGAAGTGTCAATTCACTAAAGTCTAGACATTGGTCTACCTTTCTCTCTTCTCAGTTACCATAAATCATTGTCCAAGAGTTACCCATAAAACTAGCTTTCCTGGTAATCTTTCTACTACTCTAGGATCAATGAAACATTCAATAGCACCAGTATCTATAAGCACACTAACTGAAAGGCCATAGATTGTACATGTCAGCTCTATAGGAGTGACTTGATAATCAGCTTGTCTATTATGTACTATCGCATGAATGCGATGCTGAAAGGATTGTTGTCGTTGATTCTCTTCTACTCTTTCAATTGTTTTATGAGGGCACTTATTGGTGTAATGCTCACCCCCACAAACAAAACATTCACCTCTTAGTCCCCTGAGTCTTGAAATTTTCCCTTTGTCACTACTATCATTTGCCCCTTCACTAAAAGATTTGGGTTTAGCATAAGGTTTACTCTGCTCACCTTTTCTTATCCCCAAATAGATTGCACTTTTGATTCTTTTGTTTGGGAGAATTCATAAGAGGCTGATTCAGATAGCTCTTACCCTTCTCTTTGTTTTCTCTTATGTACTCTACAATACTAGTATGAAGTTTTTGTTCCTGTTTTATTACCTTTTCAAAGGCGTCATCCATGGATTGTGGACCATGAAGATCCACCTCTGAGCCAATTTGAGGTTTTAATCCCAATATAAACTTCCTCACATGGAAGCATTCATCCTATTGGTAAAGGGGAACATACTTGAAAAGTTGAATAAACTTCTAGTACTGAGTTACTGAAAGATCTCTCTGTCTCATATTTTGGAACTCAGTCATCTTCTTGTCAAAGTAGTGTTGTCGAAGCCATCACTTCCAAAATAGGGATAGGAAAATATCCCAAGTCAAATTCTTAGAAGAAAGATGTTTCTCCATTTTAGCATTGTCCCACCAGGTGGCTACCTCCGCTTTTAATTGAAAGGATGCCCACGCTACTTTAGTCTCGTCGAAGAGGTTACACAATTCGAAGTACCTTTCCATTTCCACTATCCACACCTCAGCACCATCTCCTACAGCTTTGCCATCAAATTTAGGTGGTGAAATTTTCTTCAAATCCTTGGCTAATTCTATCTCAATTTTGCCATTTTTACTTCCTAGTGTAGACTCAGTTTCATCCTGTCTGTTCAGGTTGGCTCTTTATATCCATTAAGGTTTCTTGTTGTTCATTCTGAATGGGCATGGATCTAGTGGCCCTAACCTCATGTTCTAGGGCATTCATTTTGGCTCTAGTGTCTGTCAACATAGCCAAAATCTGATCCAATCTATCCCCTTGAACCCTTTCATCCCTAGGTTCATTCTGATTTACACTATGAGATGGTTCCATTGAGTTCTTTCAATGGCAATTCTTGAAAGTTTCATAAGTTGCATTAGAAGCAAAGTAGACACAAAAGGCTCCAGTGTTTAACCCAAAGCTTTAATACCACATGTAACATCATCCATTTTAACCATGATGAAATAATACAAGATTACATCTAGTATCATTCTAACAATTAAGTTCCACTTAGACACTATATCCAAGTAAGCTTAACAGAATATGAAACTAATCAACATTAGGTTAAGCTATGCTCAATATCCATAAATACATCATATGAAGAAAGCGCAATTGATGATAACATCTTAGTGATACACATGTTTTACATAAATGTGTCATGTAGCATCACCATTTAATTCCACAATAGAATAATACAAGAATACTACATCACTCTATTATTTAACCCATCTGACTCCAAGTCTATTAAAGTAATATTTATTTAATGGTCAATCCTATTAGGATATTTCTATTTCTGTTTCAACATAGATAGCTTAGAATGTTTCTATTTACACTGATTTATTAGTTGTAAATCTCTTTTAGAAACATCATGTTAACCTCTTTAAATAGAGCTTTTCTCTCATGTAAATTGATATCATTTTCAATAATATTATTCTGATTTTTCATAATCTGGTATCAGAGCCAGAAAATTTTTCCTGGGCTCTTCGTAATCCTTAAGGATCTAGAGAAAACTCTATCATGAATACCTCAGGAGGTCACATTTTGGGAAATCATGATTTGCTATATGGAGCGGCATTTTTCGTCTGAGGGTCGGATACCTGTTTGAAGGCTCGCATTTTTTTCCTTGGCGGTTAGGGATTTTGTTCGTGCTTCATGATCTGTCTCTCTGAAATCACGATTTCACAAGCTCGTGATTGCATCTGAAGGGTTTCGCGATGGTCCCTAAAAATTGTGTTTCTTTGTCTATTTTTCTGGGACATTTTTAATTGTGTTTTTTTCAAAGGCAATCTATAACCGACAGTTCGTGGGGTTTTGCATTTTTCTGAGGTCATAAATTCTTGTAAAGGCCGTGATTTTTCTAACTTTTCATCGGCGTCTGTGTTTTTCACTACTGTCTGTGGTTGTGGTTTGTGTGGTCACGATTTTTCTGACTTTTGGCCATGATTTTTCCATTTTTTGGGTCGCGCTTTTAGTGCCTGCATTGGTCGTCCCTTCACTTTTTTTGGAAATCACATTTTTTTGGCTATTTCGGTCAATGTTCTTTTTGGAGGTTACATGCTTTTAGCACCTTGCATTAGTTTGAAATCTGGATGGTTGCTTAGGCACACTTTTTTCTAGCAGTTATTACATTTGTTTACGATCTCTATGGTGATTTGTTCTAACGCTCATCTCATTTTCTGGGTATTTTTCTTTATCTGCAATCTTGGGATTCGAGTTATGAAATATGTGCCAGTTGTGGGTCCCACCAACCTAGCACCCAGCAACTTCACTCTCCTAGGTCGTGGTCACTATGAGAACCAAGTGCTCAGTTTCAGCACTCAAGAAGTGGTCCTTTCAGTGACCAAGTGCTAGCACAAATTTAAGGAGATCTTTGCCTCGAAATCTATGTTCAAATTTTTGAGCTTGTATTTTTTTCCATACTCGGGATTTGAGCCTCGAAATCTGTGTTCAGATTTTTGAGCCTGTGTTTTCTATCTTGGGATCTATGTCTCAAAACTTGTGCAAGGGTTCTGTTACCCTATCAGTGCCGTCAATCTGCCCTATTTTTTTCTACCATCAGTTTATAATTTTTTTTTGTGCCTCGAAAAACGTGAAAGATGGTGTCATGGTCCAACATCATGTTGGAAGGAAGTCAGAAGTTCAACGATAGCAACCAGTATCTTTTGTTGTGGTCTCCGGAGGTCTCAAATGCCTCGTTCTTAGCCATTTTCACAGGTTCCTATTCTGTAGTCCTTTGAAAGGGGTTCTGTGTTCTTGATCGGCGACTTCCTTGTTTGGCAATTCTTGCCTAGTTGTGATTTGGAGCAATTTCTGTTGTTGTCATGCACACGCAGCCTTGTTTTCTCTTCTTTGGCCCTGTAATTTGATGGTCATCTTCTGACTAGCGCTCATAGTTTCGGCCTTCAATCACATGGCGACCAAGGACCAGTGCTCAGTACATTTGTTTTTGGCAGGTGGCCATTCTAATTCTTTGGGATTTGTGTTTTGACACATGTGCTCGGGTTCTGTTCTCTGTTTGTGCCATCCATCTACCTCGGAAGGTAGTCCATTTTAGGGGGCACCTTGGTGTAGTTAGTAGATTGACCATTATAGGGGGTATTAAAATAATATCTAGTTATTTAATGGTCAATCCTATTAGGATATTTCTATTTCTGTTTTAGATTAGATAGCTTAGAATGTTTCTATTTACATTGCTTTATTAGTTGTAAATCTTTTTTAGAAACATCATGTAAACCTCTTTAAATAGAGCTTTGCTCTCATGTAAATTGATATCATTTTCAATAATATTATTCTAATTTCTCATAATAAAGTCTATGTAAGAATAAAATATTAAAAGATAATCAACCATCACAAGATCACCACATGATAGAGTAAGAATGATATATCATACAGATATACAAATTCCTCAAAATAGAATATCATTGCTATAGGCAAGTAAAACATAACATTGCAATTATGTGTTATTTCCAACCCCTTATGAGTAATAGAGTCATACATCTCTACTAATCCATCTAAGTTCCATAATCAATTACAAGTTCATCATAATAACCACAACTCATAGTGAGATGTTTTATATCACATTTTCACAATGACGAAGATTACACAATGTTTACAAACAGTGAAATAGATTACATTTTTTATTATATTTCCAATTCATAACCTTTCCATTTAGGAATGTAGCAAGTACCATGTAGTATCATGGCATCTTGGTACAATCTCTCACCCTTAGCTCCTCCTTTGCAACCCGAAGCCGAGACGGTATCACATAGGTGACTTCCACCCTACCACAAAGCCGAAGGCTTCCCTGTGCTATCCACACGAATATCCCGACCCATCCCGAAAAAATTAGTTGTTCGAGGCCGACATGCATGATAGTGAATTTGGGTTTAACTAATGCATTATACCCATTGCCCACAAGAAAACCTATAGAAATGCAAACTATAAACCCATGTGACGGTATACATCTAGTGATTCCAATCCTTCAGAATAAATTCTGCTTAGAACCATGTCATTGTTCACTATACCATGCATGCTTCAACATTAATAAATATTTATTCACAATAGTGTCAATGATGTGGAAATCAACAAAAGTTTTTTTTAAACCCAGAGGTATCCCCTAGCCCGGAAATTCACAGGCATTGCAACTCTGCCGAGCGACCACCCTCGCCTTACCTTGGGCTTACTTTAGTAAAGTTATCTTGCATTCTTATGTAATTCATAGTTTAACTATCGTTCACAACTTGGATTTACCTAATGCTTTATTTAATCATCTAAGTTTTCACTTGAGTCCATAAGGTAAATTTCTAAGTATGTTTAAAATACTTTCCCCAATGCAAGTAGAGTTCTTTTTAATTCAATCCATTGAATATATAATACTAAAGTATGTTTTCTAAAGACTCCCTGAATGCAATAGTGAGATTATTTAAATTACAAATGCATTGAGTATAAAAACTAGGGTAAAGGAAATATTTTCATTTCTTTCCGCTTGTTGGCGCTGCCTTCTCTGTTCACGCCATGAGCAACAGCGCTCCAGCTCTTCATGGAGGCACCAAAGATGGCATTGAAGTCTCATTACATTGTATTTTATTTCTCTTCTTTTTTTTCCTTTGCAAGTTTGGATTTTTATCAATAACCACCTGGCTTTATTTCCAGCTGGTGATTGATAAGAATATTTATTTTTCTATATCTTCTAGTAAAGCTTCTCTGCTAGTGCCTTGAACAGGCCAATCAAATGATCAATATGCTAAAATACATCTATATTTGTTAGCATTGGGTGGCCAACTGAGGCGTACCTTCTAGCCAAAGGCACCTAAATCTGCCCTCTTTCTTGCTTGGTTCAAAATGCTAGTTTTGTTGACTGAACAAGCTTCTTCTGAGCGCTTATAATGGCTCAGTTAAATTTATTTGGTTTACAGTAATAAATATTGAAACATCTCAATTTTAATCTCTTTAAAATCTGAATTTTCCATGGCTACAAGCATAATTTCTGAATTGTATGCACAAATTTATTTCAAAGGTAAATATCTATTCATTGTGAATTTGCCATTGCTACAGGCATAATTTCTAAATTGTATGCACAAATTTATTTCAAAGGTAAATATCTATTCATTATTTCCAATCTTCAAGTTTTCCTTCAAAAAATGTACTCATTCAAAAATATATGAGTGCAGGATTTTGTTCATACCTCTACAGGCTTTTAGTCTGCAATTCCCTGTTCTTCCTGCAACTCCCTTCTTCTAATTCTTTCCAACAAAATTCCCCTTTTTCCTTCCTAAAATCCTCTTTTTACCACACTACTTCTCGTGACTTCCAAGTGTTGATTTTTATGATTTTAATTGACAATTCCAGATGGCCTTGGCCAGTAACCCAGGTCAATTCCATGCAAAACGCATTCTAGAAAGAGGACAACTCATGGAAACATTCCTGAGCAATTTACAGATGTTTCATCTGAAAGCTACAGGTGTTGCCAGGAAAAATTAATAATGAAATTTAATCATTTCCTATGCTCAGGTAGGAAGAAGTAATAAGATTTATTCCTCATTGCCAAGTTACTGGCAAGTACCAATGATATTCATAATAGTTTTCAATTTACATCATATATTTCCATGTGCAATATTTTAGTATCTACACATAGATATATATAATTAAACATATAAAATTGGTTCAATAAAAAAAAAAAAGCTTTAGTAAATTTATTTTTTATAATTTAACATCAATATATAATATGTTTATATATGTGTGTGTGTGTATTTAATTTGTGCCATATATATATATATATATGTGTGTGTGTGTGTGTGTGTGTTGAAAATGAAGGTAGAACTGATGCTATAAACTTTAAAATTTTGTTTATGCAAAACTGAAATAAAGATTAATCTATAACAACTAATGAACAATTGATTTGCACATTCAATCCAATGTAGAAGAGAAGAAGCTTGCAAAGTATTTACATGGAGAAACCCTTTCGGGAAAAAAAACTCCACACCCAAAAATGTTTCCTGCTTGTATTAAATCTCTTTGAAAAAGATTACATTCAATACTTGAAATTTCTCTAAGTCCTTGATGCACTTCACAAAAAAACTTCCTACTTTTTTCTCTAAGTCTTTTTCCAAAAACTTTTGTTTTTTTCTTCTAAGTCTTTTTTTCTTTAAATCAATTCTCTGAAAAATGTATGGGGTTTACAGTTAAATCAAAAACCCTCTTTTAATTCAACAGCTTCTAAATTCAAAAGTTTGAAACTCAAAATATAATCAATTACAATTGATAACATAGCTTCCAAAACTCATGCAAAAATCAAGCTCACTTAAATTGAGAAGACTGAACTCAAACAAAATCCAAACTCTAAGTTAATTGTCCCTTCATGATGTGGGCGCCCAAGATGGCTAAATATAGTTGTCCCAACATCAAACTTATCACCAAATAAAAGCAACATCAAAAACTCCTCCATTTGGGCGTCCATACTTGCCCAATGAATTTCTGATAACTGAAGTGATCAAATACACATCAAAATCATGCAAACAACATGCAAGATTGATGTCCCCAAGGTTATTCTGAAATATCTTGTTTTGTACATGCAAGTGACATGCAAACACCGGATCCAACATGCAACTGATACCCATTACCTAAAATACTGAGATGTACCATCTTGCAACTTTCGGGAGTTGGAATGTCCTGCAAGTAATATCTTAAAATTGACATGCAACTGACATGTAAGCATTTTCAACATGCAACTGATACCCATTTTATGAATCACTGAGATGTACCATCCTGCAAGTTTCTGGAGTTGGAGTGTTCTGCAAGTAATCTCACAAAACTGACATGCAACTACATGCAAAGTCATATAATTGATATGCAAGAACATGCAAGGTCATACAAGTCCATATGAATGACATGCAACAACATGCAAGTGACACGCAACAACATGCAAAGTCATACAAGTCCATAGGAGTGACATGCAACAACATGCAAGTGACATGCAACAACATGTAAGTCCATATGAGCAACATTCATCAACATGCAAGTACATGCAAGCTACATGCAAAAACATGCAAGTCTATGCAAGCTATTCTGACCACATGCAAGCTATTCTGACTACATGCAAGCAATATCCATTTTATGCATCTTTTATACTGTAGTTAACTCCAACATTATATCAATGCTAGGTGTTTCAACATTATCCACTCATGTACATAAAAAAGCACAACTCCAAGTCTAAAAATAAGACCCAAGTCTAACTCCCACTCACTAGGAGTTATCAAACTCTATTTTAAGACTTAGGAGAAGTTAACAAGGTCTTCATAGCTCCCATCTCAAAGTGGGCGCCCAAGTTTGACATTATCCATTTAGAACTTAATTACAAAAGTCAAAGTGATGTGATTAATAAATAATTAATCTCTCAAAGTTTTAATGTGTTGGGGAACACATTCCAAGAACTTTGGAGACACATGAATTGGTTAGGATTGCAAGTTAATGACAACTTATCCCAACAATATATATATGCATTTACAATATCCACACATACATATATAAGCTTTATTTCTTTTCAAGAATTTAATTCATGAAATTTGGTTTGCTAAAAAGAGACCAAAAAAGTCATATCTAACACTCAATGGCTAACTACACTAACCATGAACCCCAACCCATATGCAATTATACTAGTGTGGTTTATAGGGTGTGTGTGTGTGTTCATGCATGACGACCTTAGAATAGATAATTCCTTCTCCTCTGTGATACTCTCCCATTGAGAGATTGTGGTGGATCCTGTCACACTCAGACATCCATTGAAGTTAGTCAACATCGATTAATAACAAGGTATAAACAAGTCATAATTGTCCATGAATTATGCTATAACATAACATATCAAAATCCATTTCAAATAAAGTAACAAAAACAATTAGCCAAATAGTTCAAAGATAGCATATATCTCCAACATAACATCATATATGTCTTGTGCAATATATTAGCTAATAAGGATGCATGAATTATCATGTGATGCAAAAGATGGAGGCACACATAATAGGCCATGTCCACAAAGCTTTCATGTGACTAAAGAGAATGCATAAAATATCATACTTGTTCACTAATTCACTTAAATGCACTGCATCCAAATTTATGAATTGGCAAGTCATTGTTTATCAATTCACTAGAATATGCATTGCATCGTTGCACTACCCCAATGATGGGTTGTTTTAAATAATTAAGTGGTGGTGTGGAAACCCCCAACTAAATGAACTACCATTTATTGAGTGTTGATGGTGCCTCCTGTTAGGTCACAAAAACGCAGGTTTTAACCCTAAGAAGTTGCCAAGCTCTCTTAACATTTTTGTCTAACTGAGACGGGGTAGATATGGCTAAAACCCCCTTCACTTCAGGTTCTGCCAAACCTAGGTGGGTATACCTTGGCTATTAGTGCAGACTTAATCTTGACCTTCACAATGGCAAATGAGTGTGAAGTAGATTGTAAGGCTGAAAGCAATTCTTAATACTTGAGTTTGAGATTTTGAAAGTGTGAAAGGTTTTGAAATAGTGTTTTGGAAAGACCAGTGCAAAATTCTATTGGGTGAATGGGGTCAAGATTTGTATGATTAGCAGATTTATCTATTTGGTTTAACTCTTACTACCTGGCACCTTTTGAATGCTTACACCTTATGTAAACGTGCAGGGATATATTGGTTATCAGACTCTTCTTTAATAATCCAATTGACACTTCTCCAAATTATTGTGGTTCTCTAAAAGGGATTTAATTATACTTCAAAGGAAACCAACTAAGATGATTTAGCTTAAAGGATTTTAACTCAGGGCAGAGACCAATAAATGTAAATCGTTCAGATGGACTTGAATCAACTTTAACTAGAAACCAGCCAAACATACCACACAGAGACAGCAAATGTGCCTTGAAATCTTAATTGATTTAATAACTGGAAATTTTCAATATGGAGGTAGTCAAACAACTCATAAGGTTGAAATATCAACAGAGTAGTAGAACACCAGAGATATATCCACATATTAAAACCATCTTGCCCACTATATTATTAAAATATCATAAAAATTCAGTATCCTACTTCTGAGATGTGACTAAAAAGAGATACTGTAGTATGTAATGATATTTTTTTTGCAGATGATCCCCCCATTCTTTCTGCCTTGGTTCCCCTTATATATGTGTGAAAGAGACAAACTTCAGGCCTTAAACGATGTGTCCATTCATAATTACACCCTTTCAGATAAATGGATCATAATTAAGGAATAGACGAATCTAATTAAGATTTGGATAAATTATCGT
This sequence comes from Cunninghamia lanceolata, assembly GCA_027924645.1. NCBI lineage: Eukaryota > Viridiplantae > Streptophyta > Pinopsida > Cupressales > Cupressaceae > Cunninghamia > Cunninghamia lanceolata. The sequence goes on from BSBN01001028.1 coordinate 1,025,652, forward strand.
AGGGCATCTATAATGGTTGGCCTGGCAAAATCTTCCCTCAAATTTTGCAGTATCTGATAAAATGTGCTTCCCCTGTTTCTTATTGCTGAAAACAATACATTGATCTATATATTGCAAAATATCGAGAAAATTTCATTCTTGCTTTCCCCGACCCTTTTGAATTCTTAAGATTCATCCAAATTTCCTATTACAACAACCTTTTGAATTTCAGTGAATGCATTTGCATATGTATGTTTAATTCGCTTGTATGTTTTATACAAGTGTATTTCCATCTCTGATCATGGTGGGACCCTTTCATTTTCTTGTATATGCTTTTTGTATATCTTATGCAATCGTAACAACATACACCTGCGGACTCCATCGGGTTTATAAAGCAGATTGGAATTAATTCCAAGTCTAGCTTTGCCTTTAAGTCTTTTGTATCACCCATCCTTATATATTGCATTCAGAATATACATGCAAGTGCGGACCCCGTCGGTTTTATAAAACAGCTTTTTGAATTACCTTTGAGTTCGGCTTTGCATCACCTTCTTGTATATCGAATACATGTCTTTTATATACAAGCGCGAAGAGTGCCACATGTCAGCATGGCGGGGTTTTCAAAACCCGAGAGAAAAGACGATTCCAAAAGATACGCGAAGTTGCCACATGGTAAGGAGATTAGAAGCAATAAGAATCGTGACCGGGAGTAGCAGACAGTGCCATGTGTCTTCTTAGTTCACGGTTCCCAGGTGTAAGGAAAGCACAGGTGTGGAATACAACTTCCCTAATGTCAATTTAAAGGGAATAATGCAGACAGGGAACATTTAATTCAAATACAAAGATGAACACACCAGAAAATACAGAATAAACATACAAGATAACAGAGAACAACACCAGATGTACGTGGGAAAACCCTTTCAGGTAAAAAACCCACCACCACAAGAGAGACAATCTTTATTTACAATAAGCTTAGAAGGGTTACAATAAAGATCCCAGCCTTCTCACTCAGGTATCGATTCTCAAATCATACACACAGTTCACTTCCTCTGTACATCTACAGAATGAACAATTTGACCGAATCTCGTCATCAAACTCAGACAACCTCACCAAATCTGTATATAACACAGTCTTCAAGAGCAAAACCATTTTGAACTTCTGCCCTAACTATTCATTTCAACTGACCCAGCATCGCTATCTTCCAACTGTCGCATAACTGTTCGTTTCAACTGACCCAGCATCACTATCTTCCAACCATCGCATAACTGTTCGTATTCATGTGAGACCTTTAGTCCCACATTCATCAGTTCGAGTTTGATATCCCGGTTTACATATACGAAAACTCAGTAAGACTATCGTCGGCAATTTTGTTGCCGACAATGCCAGTCTAAGTCTCATTGGAATAGCCCAAGCCATCGGAGACCACTCCACCATCCACACTGATGGTTCCTTGTCCCACCGATGCCCAAGCCTTCATCCTTCATCAGAGTAACCCGGTTGAACCATTGAACCTGACGAGCAAAGTTCAAGCCTTCATCGGAGTAACCCAGTTGAACCTGTTGAACCATTGAACCTGACGAGCGAAATTCAAGCGCCAACAATTCAAACCTTGCCGATGAACGATGAACATGTAATTGCTATGAACAAAACCAACGAATGAATGAGGTTCCAAGCAGTAACTTGAGACATTAGATCTCTCCAATCTCCCACTTGTCGAAGAGATTACTGCTACCTCTTAATCCTCATACGATTACTGAGAAGTATGGGCCCGAAGACCCATTCCATCTTAACACCATTTGAACTTGGTCGTGCTCACTGGCTTAGTCAAGGCATCTGCAACATTATCCAAAGTATCAACCTTTTCCAGCTTTACCTTTTTGTCTTCCACCATATCACAAAGAAAGTGATATTGGACATTAATATGTTTTATCCTAGCGTGAAAAGTAGGATTTTTTGCCAAACAGATAGCACTTTGACTGTCACAATGAATTTGTATATGCCCTGCATCAAAACCGACATCAGAACACAACCTCTTCAACTGAACGGCTTCTTAGCATGCACGAGTAGCTGCCATGTACTCTGCCTCTGTTGTGGACAAAGCGACTACAACGTGCCGCTTGCTCATCCAACTGATAGCACCACCATTTAACGTGAATACATATCCACTGGTGGATCTTCTACTGTCAATGTCCCCTACCCAATTAGAATCAACATATCCCTGAATGCTGATAGATTTCTGAGATCCAACTGAGTTTCCATGATAGCAAATAGCATAGTTAGAAGTTCCCTTCAAATACCTCATAACTCTCTTCACAGCGTCCCAATGTGATCTGCCTGGATTTGCCATAAATCGGCTCAAGACTCCCACTGCCTGGGCAATGTCTAGTCTGGTACAGACCATTGCATACATTAAACTGCCAACAGCACTTGCATAAGGCACTTTTTTCATGTCGTCAATTTCATTCAAAAATTCTGGACAATCTTCAACAGATAGTTTCGTTCCCTGCAAAACTGGAACAACTAACTGTTTGCAATCAGACATTTTAAATTTATTAAGAACATTGGTAATATACTTGCTCTGGCTGAGCCAAAGCTTTCTACTAATCTGTCCCTTTTAATTTCTATTCCCAGAATGTACTTCATTGCCCCCAGATTCTTCATTTCAAATTTCAAGGACAACTGAGATTTTAAATCTGAGATCATCCCCTTACCATTGCCAATGAATAACATGTCATCCACATACAGTGCAATTATAAGAATCCGATCACCATCAGTTTTATAATAGACACAATGATCAGATTTAGATCTCACAAATCCCAAAGATAAAACATACGTATCGAATTTCTGATACCACATTCTGGGAGATTGCTTCAAGCCATAAAGAGACTTTTTAAGTTTACATACCAAATGTTCTTTACCTTTTACCAGAAAATGCTCTAGCTGAGACATATAAATTTCTTCTTCAAGGTCCCCATGAAGAAATGTTGTCGTCACATCCATCTGCTCAATTTCAAAGTCATATGCTGTTGCAAGTGACAACAGAAATCTAATGGATGTCAGCTTAGCTACAGGCGAAAAGATTTCTCCATAATCTATACCTTCCTTTTGAGAATACCCCTTAGCAACCAGTCTTGCCTTGTACTTTTCAATACTACCATTCATTCCCTTTATTCTACCATTCGGGAACTAGATTCTGACTCTTCCTCAGCCAACAATTTCCAGTGTCGAATCACTTGCCAGGAACACCTTCCCACCAACATACAGTTCATACTTAGTGAACCATTCTCTGTGAGATGTCATATGAAAAGATGCTCTGAATCCACCAGCCATACATCTTCAGATGCAGGCGTTGCCAAGGCAGCAATGAAGGCATCAGCATCACTCTGAGAAGAATCGGTGTCAAAGAAGTTCTTCTTTCTCTCCTCTTTGTAGTCTTTTCTAATGTGTCCTTTCTGCCCACAATTCCAGCACTTCACCTTCGACTTTTTGCCAGGAGATTTCGATCTCCCCTCTGATTTGGACTTAGACTTCTTGTTTTCTTCTTGCCTCTTTCCTTTGATCTACCTCGAACGGACAGGGCCTCTTTGGCCATCTCAGAAGATTTCCTCCGCATCTCTTCAGATAACAACGAGGCAACAACTTCTTCAGTTTTAAACGTGGTTGTTGTACTTCCAATAGCCATCACAAGATGATCCCATGAGTTAGGTAAGGAACACAACAGAAGCATACAGCGGTCCTCCTCTTCCATTTTTACACCTACAGAATTCAACTGTGCAACAATCATATTAAATGAGTTCAGATGATCTGCTACAGATGCTCCTTCATCCATCTTCAGAGTACAACTTCTTTCTGAGGAAAAGTTTATTCACCAAGGACTTGCCCTGATAAATATCTCCCAACTCCTTCCACAAAGCGTTTGCGGTCTTCTCCTCATGGACGTTCAATAGAACAGAATCCGCTAAACTTAATTTTATCAGTCCTCTGGGTTTCCTATCTGCCAAGTCCCAGTCTTCTTGCTTCATGCCTGAAGGTTTAGTCCCAGACACAGCAACCCAAAGATCTCTGTTGACCAGCAAATCTTCAACCTTAAGCTTCCACAACTCAAAGTTTGTGCCATTGAACTTTTCAATGTCTACTTTTCCTGATGCACTTGTCATCTTATTCAACAAAATAGACCTCTACAGAACTCCCACTCATAGAACTAACACAAAAAACCCAACCTACCAACAAGGATAACACAACTGGCCAAGCTCTGATACCACTTGTAAGGAAAGCACAGGTGCAGAATACAACTTCCCTAATGTCAATTCAAAGGGGATAATGCAGACAGGTAACGTTTAATTCAAATACAAAGATGAACACACCAGAAAATATAGAATAAACATACAAGATAACAAAGAACAACACCAGATGTACGTGGGAAAACTCTTTCGGGTAAAAAACCCACCACCACAAGAGAGACAATCTTTATTTACAGTAAGCTTAGAAAGGTTACAATAAAGATCCCAGCCTTCTCGCTCGGGTATCGATTCTCAAATCATACACACAGTTCACTTCCTCTGTACATCTACAGAATGAACAATTTGACCGAATCTCGTCATCAAACTCAGACGACCTCACCAAATCTGTATATAACACAGTCTTCAAGAGCAAAACCGTTTTGAACTTCTGCCCTAACTGTTCATTTCAAATGACCCAACATCGCTATCTTCCAACCGTCGCATAACTGTTCATATTCATGTGAGACCTTTAGTCCCACATTCACCAGTTCGAGTTTGATATCCCGGTTTACATACACGAACACTCAGTAAGACTATCGTTGGCAATTTTGTTGCCGATGATGCCAGTCTAAGTCTCATCAGAATAGCCCAAGCCATCGGAGACCACTCCACCATCCACACTGATGGTTCCTTGTCCCACCGATGCCCAAGCCTTCATCCTTCATCGAAGTAACCCGGTTGAACCATTGAACCTGACGAGCGAAGTTCAAGCCTTCATCGAAGTAACCCGGTTGAACCTGTTGAACCATTGAACCTGACGAGCGAAGTTCAAGCCTTCATCGGAGTAACCCGGTTGAACCTGTTGAACCATTGAACCTGACGAGCGAAGTTCAAGTGCCGACAGTTCAAACCTTGCCGATGAACGATGAACATGTACTTGCTATGAACAAAACCAGCGAATGAATGAGGTTCCAAGCAGTAACTTGAGACATTAGGTCTCTTCACCATGTGCCACAGAATTTCACCACGTATCTTTGACTGTGTTTCTTTTGTATAATTTATATCTGTTACCAGAACGAGCCACGTGTCGCCCCCATGGGAATTCACAGAGAAACTATTGAGAAAGGCATCGAGAAGGAGCGCAACTGTGCCATGTGTCTTTTGTTGCAATGTGCGGAGCCGGTCGCGTGTCTCTTTCTTTAGTAAGCTTTGAAGTGTCGAGGTACAGTATGGTGGGCCCCGAGATATCATGTCTAAAGTTTCTAAAGTGCAGCGGAGTGTGCCACGTGTCGCTACCGCGGGAAACTTTAAGAGCCTTGTAAAAATGAATGTCGTAGAATCGCAATGCGTCATGAGTGATGTCACCTTACCCCTGCGCGACCGTGATAATGTGACATCTAAGTGGTGGGGCCATGGGTATAAAAGGATCCCACGATAGCGCGCCCCTATAGAAGAATCTTTAGCAGAGGCAGAGATTCCTTGTGCTATTGCACGATTACGCCACGTGGATTGTTCCCAAAAGAAATGAAAGGTCTTGCAGATGGTGGCCACATGGAGGTTCTTTGTGCGATTCCGCAGAGCCAAAAGGAAAACGGCCCACTCACTAATGCTCAGGCCAGGAATTGTGACACGTGGCGGGGACTGATGCTTAGAAAGGGGGGATGGGTCAACGAAGGAAAGACTGACTAACTAGCAAAATTATATTGGCGGAATTTTAAGTTTCCAACACCTCCCATGGAAACCTTGCAGCTTCAAGAATAGGAAGACAACGTCAAAATGTCAAGTTTACCCCCATCTTATCGGATATCTATGGGCTTTAGGATACAAATAATAATGTTGTTGAGGCTTTTAAGATCTGGTATAATATGAAATGTGCTCGATGCAAGGGTATTAACTGCTTGGATGTTGAGACTGACTCTCAAATGATAGCCATGCTCCTTTCCTCAGAGATGGAGAACCCAAACATTTGGCAATTATAGGCATTGGTGAAAGCAATTTCACATTTGGCCAAACCCTTAAATCGATGGTCAAATCATTACCAACTACAAGAAAGGGATCACGCCACTAATATCCTGGCCAAATTGGTTGCGTCAAAACACCAACCCAACATTTGTGGGATGAGTGTAATTGGAGTGAGATTGAACTGAACAGACCTAAATGAAAGTGTCGATAACTAACATAGATATCTTAAATACATCTATCTAACATATGCCAAGAGATATCACTCTCGAGGCACCTACATTGGATTTGTGACATAGGTTAGATAGGCACCTTTAGGTTGATCTCTACGCATCTTTTAGGTAACATTTATTTGAGATCTCTATGCTAGTAAATATTAGATTATCACCACCCACAATTGGTTGAACAGAACTAAGCCTATGTTCAATAATAAAAAGATGCATAAATGATCTATGGAAGGAGACAAGGTGACTATGCATGATCACCCCTATTTTCATAGAAAATGGTAGAACTATAATTCATTCGGACACCATCCTTGAAGATACTTTCTTCCAAATTTGCCATTCTTCTCTACTTTGGAATGTGAAATGTGCTTTCCAATAGCTGTCTGCATTTCAGTCCACTTTTGTGATCTGAAAACAAGTTTGGTTTCTTTTTCTGCTATTTGGATCTATGTGAGACGTGGCTTTGGTGGATATTTTACCTTGCTAACAGGTAGAGAAAATCACAGATGTTGAGTCCCATGGAAATTCTTCATTCCTGGTCTGCCACACTCAACCTTGGTTTCTTGCCTCAACCTGGCTAGACATTGGGGTACATACTTTTAGCTTCACAGTGCCTTCTGTTTTATGTTTTTAGTCTTTCAAATGGCTAAACTTCTGTTGGCCCTGCCCCTGTTGTAGATTCAATAGAACCTCCTTGCAAAATACATGGCCCTAAACCTTGACTGCATGTCACAGGCATACCTTTGCCTAAGACCACTGTTAAACCTCATCCCCTTTCGAGAAAAAAAACAATGAAAATCTCCTGCAAGAGGGACATGTGGACTTTTATTGGAAATGATAGACAAATTTTGATCCATAAGCCCTACAATTTTGGCTCTCAATCAGGACAACGGAGATTAATGTTGTTCTTGGAAAGGATCGGGGCTCTAGAACTCTTGTTGCTGATGTAAAGGACCAATAAGGGGGTAAAACTCCCAAGAATGATTATAGTGGCATTACGGCAAGTAAAATCAAGAGGTTGTAGTGGGAGATGCAAAGCCTATGAGAATTCACAATGAACAAGAAGCAAACACTTCTGCATCTAGAAAACAAAATTGAGCTAGAGGGATGTATGCTGCAGGATCTCCATAAGGAGATAGAAGAGATGTTATCAGGAAGACTGATGTTTATAAGTTTATTCCTTAGCTTTTTAGATGCCTGGCAGATGTTATGGAACACAGAGCAGAGACCAAGAAAACCACTTTCAATTTTTACAAGCACCTAAGGGGCATTCATCAAATAGAATGGTATGGCACCTGTGAGAAAACTGGATTTGGTGTGATCAAGGTGGTTATCATCCAGTACCCCTTTTGCTAGCCTGGTGAAACAACTAAGGAAAGTGGATAATAAGAACACCTCTGAAAATGTGAGTGTCATGGGTTCTTTCATCTTATTTTCCGGTTTGGTACAACACAAACAATTCTGACAGCAAAATAAGAACACCTCTGATAATGTTGTTGCCATTAGTTGTGAAGTTGCAGGTCCCTACCACAACTGGCAGCAAAATACTTTTGGTACTTTGACCCTCCTTGATAATCTTCTAGGGTAAAGGATTAAGAGCCATAAAATTGGAGAAATCCAACAAGAGTTTAAGAAGTACTAGTGTGTTTTTCAAAAAAATGAAAAACTGGCCTACTAAGAAAAAGTAGGCTATGACATCTGTTATCAGAACCCAAGTTATAACACTTAGGCCTTATAGGTTCACTTGCTTCTGTGGGCAGAACATTTGTCTTAAATCCCAGGAAGTGAGCAGTTAAACACTGACATGTTAAATTACCCGAGAAGAGCATCAGGGTGATAACGATATGCTCAAACCGGGGCAAGGACGAAGGTAAAGAGTGGACAAGTAAGCATAACAGTAAAGCTAGACGACCCCGAGTACGTGGCATATGCAAACTAGTTATGCTGCACTGGATTAAGAGATTTAGAGTTTAGAAGGAACTTAGTATGTTTTTCAAAAAAAAGTTGCCTACTGTTAGTCATGATAGTGTCTTATCTGGTAAGAAGACAAAGCGGTAATTCACCCTTAGTGGCTATCAAGCTTTATCTATGGAAATAAATTTTGATGTTAGTCCAACTTTGGAAGGTGGGAAGGTTGGTATATTTTGTTTTGGGATCCCTGTAATCTCTTTATGCAAGAGTAATTTAATAGCTAGCTTTTGCCCTGATATAAACAAAATGCAGTCAGTTATACTAAGAGGGGCATTGAATGATAGTAGTACTTTATTTTATTGTCAGTAGACCTACTAGGCTTTCAGTATCTTGATTATGGCCTCATTAGTTTCATTAAGGGTGTACTGCTAGCCAGGACTTTTTATTCACAATTGTACCTACATTACCAGCTTTACATTACGGCTGAGCAATTATGCAACACAATGGTTAACTTTTGGCTGCCACAGGTATACTACATGGTTTTAATGTTACTCAGAAGGGGTGGGGGGAGACAATCGCCCAGAGCTTATTAACATCCATATTCCCACGTTAATTTCAAATTAAAAATAATTCATTTGCTGTATAAATATAATTTTTTGCTGAATTCTTGGACAAAATCTTTGGCTTTTCTTATTGTCTATATCCAGCTTGCCAGATAACTCAATATTCTATTTGCTTGACACATTTTCCATGGCAATCAACATTTTCTCATCTTGTATTTCTTGTTGTCAATTATGCCATGTTTACATACTCTTCTGATCTCTAATTACATCCGCTGCACCAGTTTTCACAAAATATCAAGTATGGACCTTTGAATTAGATCCTACCAATTATTGCATCATGCTTTTAAGCATTTCCTTAAATAATGCATGGGGTAAATCAAATGTGATCAGCTTAACAGGTAAAATAAGAGCCCCCCTGCCACTTTTGAAGCACAAAATTCCTGAAGCAAATCCACTTCTTTTCTCAAATCTGCCATGAGAAAAAGACAGATAATATCTCATTTTTCTGAAGGTTCATATTCCATCAGGAACATTCAGCATAAAATCCAAAAGTTAAATAGCATATAGACAGCCTTAACAAAATCCAAGCAAAAACAATAATAACAAATGCTTGCATGTAGCTTGCAAAGTAACACCCTTTAGATAGGGTACTGGAGATGCCCATTTTCCTCCCTCTTTACTTCAATGTCTGTTGTATCTTCAACAATTAAGTCATCATAACCAACAGGTACACGGATCCTATCTCTGACAGGAACCTTCACCTTCTCCAAAAGTACATTCCCCTGAACATTATCAACTCTGCAACTATTTTCAAAAAATGGATCCTTTGTCCTTATGCCATCTACCCATGCCTTAACCAAAGGACCTTGCCATGAGTTTTCTTGCAGCAGATTAATTTCAGGTTGCCCATCTCTGAATGGCTCGGAGAAATTTTTTAACGTGACCTCGGTGGTTTGATCTCCATCATTTGAGTCACCTGAATTCATTCTAGTTCGTTTGTTATTTGGCTGCCCAACAAACTCAGTGTGATGCCATTTGCTATTTTTTTTTCTTAGTTGCTTCTGCAACATAAGACAAGAAGTATTTTAATATCTGCCAACAGAACATCCGTGCACAAAAACCATAAAAGCATTTCCATGTTTGTTAAAGAACCAGATAATCTAAACTCCAGGCAGTACTTGAAATGTAAAACATAGGTTAATAAATTAAACAACATCCATGCATTCCTAAAAGAGCAAATCAAAAGACCTCCATGTGCTACCAAGAGTAATCAGATTATCATGCACAAAATAAGGAATGTTTTGATTTCAAGACTACTTTCTACTTTCTGGTTTGCAGGATCAACAAAAACTATCCTTTCAGAATGACAAAGGTAGTCCAAGGCTTTGCAAGAGCTTAAGGGATTGAACCAAAAGACTACCTCAATCTCCTTGCCTTTTAGCATTATTTCCTTATATGCTTCTGGCTCTCGTGATTTCAAGATACTCCAGAGGATGCCCCCAGGAGTACGGCGACGCTTACCATCAGCTGTCATCTGTCCTCCACGACTCTCAATAGTAAAAACCTGAAACAAATCCATTCAATTACAAAAATGACAGGGAGGGAAAAGGTACCGTCTCAAGAATCTCAAACAAAAGAAAAGTCATGCCATGCAAATCAGGAGATCGCGGTTGATAATTCTGAAAGACAATGGTCTAGGGACACAAAAAGCAAATAAGTTTGGGCATGCAATCAATTGAAAGAATGATTTTGAAACTGATACAAAATGAGAAAAACAACCAACATCTAATAGAAAACTGCACAATCTGGCCTCCAAATGAAATGCAAATGGCATTCCCTTATATCATAATACATCGAGAATCATGGAAAACTGTCAACAAAAAGCAAAAATGCTGTGCATTGAATTGTAATGCATCTCAAGAATCATACCAGTCTTTCTTTCATATAAAATTAATTATTAAATGCCCTGCTATTTCTGTAAATTCGAGCACTGTTTTTTCAATGCATTATGCAGACTTCAGGAGTAAAAACATTATCCAGCAATCAAGAGTTTTAGCCATAGATTATCAAGGAACAGCTACTCATGCAGGCCCTGACAATAGTCAGGGTCCTAAGAGTCACATGTACATTAAAAGCATGGCATTCTCTTGAAATTAAAAATCCAAACAATATTGCTTCTCCCTATACCTTCACATTTCAGTGTGGCCCAACAAAAATGCATATGACAATGGTTACTCAAAATTTAACAAAGTGAAACAATCCTCATGTGAACAAGAAACAAATCAACTAAAAGAAATAACAAGTACACTCATGCAACAATGGGAAACAGATTGTTTGTGGAACAGGAAAATAGTATTCTCAGAACAAAAGATTTTTTCTAATATTCTCTTAGCTTCTCTTGTACTAGAACACATTCACCTACAGACTCATATTGGAGTCAACTTTATCAATGTCCCTTCTCACCTAATACAAAATAAGTATTAATATCCAACATCAATGACAATCGACAGCAATGTGAAAAACATCATGCAATTTTTCCATAGTAAATACTAAAAAATAATAATCAAACCTTTATCAAAGTTTACAATGCACATTATCATACAGGCAAACAAAAGAAACCTATCAAAATGGAATTAGCAGAGAATATATTACCTCCTCCACAAAATCTCTTACAGCCAAAACACCAAGTTTCCTAATTGTTTCCCAAACAAGATAAGACTTTGGCTCTCCTAACTGCCTACATGTATTAATAACAAACCTGTCAAAAAATCACCCATTAACTTATTTCAGATGGTTCAGTACACAAACTACTATCATTAGTTTAATCTCACACAAAAAAGATGATTATAAAAAAGATGTGTGAACACCTGTTAACATTGCCAACGCTATTCTTATTTTTCCTCTTTTTCCTTTGTTTTTTCTTCTTGTAATGCCTGATTTGAGGACCATGCTTTGAATTATTTGTGACTCTTTCTAAACCATTATCTGCAGCTAAATAACCCAGGAAAATTAATAAGATGTTAGGAACAAAAATTCCAAAAAAAGAAAACTCAACTATTCTAATAATAATGGACAAACAGATAAACATTGATTGTGCCAAGAACGACCATTATCCTCAGTCCTGAGAAGAATTGACATAAGAAAAACAAAATATTAATTTCAATGTCCACTACTGACCAATATATGTCAGTAAGACTCAAAAAACTAAAAAGAAAGTATCTAAAACTAAACCAGCGAAACAGTAATTCCAAAAGGAGGGAGGTAAAATCAAACTGTAAACTCTGAAGAAGTCAGTGCAAAGTATATACCATAGTAGCAATAGTTGCCAATAAGTTGTGATTATTATGAGTAATAGAGACTCACAAGGTTAAGCAATCCAATTCAGAATGGATCACCTGATTTTTTGTGAAGTCGGGCAAGATACTCGATGCAGCAAGAAATCACCAAAATCATGCGCTCACTTGCACTTTAAGTTTTGTTTTTAACTTTTAACTTTTAATATTTTATTATTTAAAATTTAAACCCTAACATTAAAATTAAATGGAAACCCTAAAGTAAAACCCTAAACCCATTCCGGCCACTTATTTCCGATTTTTGTTATGCCCCTTTTGTCCTACAGTGGACTGGAAAACATCCTGCAGCAAGCTACAGGGCAGTACTAGCACACCTGAACTAGCTCAAAACGGGTTTCTTCCTAATTTTCGATGCTTGAATCTACCTTATTAGTTCCCCTGCTGACAATGGCAGTATTAGTAAGTCCTTATGTAATAACAGCCATAGAGATACTAACTGCAGCAAGCTACAGAACAGGGACAATGATGCTGCAGGCAACCAATTAGCTATTTATGGAAACCTTCAGCAAGTAATTCATATTCCTTGCCTAAGTCACCGCATTCGAATTCGAATTCGGCAAGGATGAAATTCGGGAAAAATTCGGCAAGGATGAAATTCGGGAAAAATTCGGCAAGGAAAAAATTGGAAAAAAAATTCGTGATTAAATTCGCCTTAGTAAATTTATTTTAAAAATATATTAAAATTTATATTTATATTTTAAATAACATATTAAAATTTATATGTTTATTTTCAAAAACAAAATAAAAATAATACTAATTTTATTTTAAAAATATAATAATTTTATTTCAAAACAATAAAAATAAAAAAATATGAATTATAGGTTTTACATTAAAGTTAAAAACGACTGTATAAAAAATCTAAATTTTATTTAAAAAACTTGAAATAAAAAAACAAAAACAAACTATGAATAAATATTAAATTTTATTAAAAAAACCCTATGCTGCAAACCAGATGCTCGAGCGCCCAGCTAACGAACCAGATGCAAGTGTTCTCATCACATGGGGATTGAATCATTTAGTGCTCTCATCGCTGCCCAAAAATGGAAGTCGCTGCTCACAGGTCGATCGATGACGGGTATGCAAACAGAAGCGGCGGAAAAAGAAAGCGGCGGATAAAGAACGAAGCATAATGTTTGACGTTGACCGCAATTTGAAGTGAAACAAAACCTAAAACAAACACTTTATGGCAATACATTTTTTTTTAAAAATCACCGTACGATTTAATAGTGAATTTGAACGAATTTAAACAGATTTGATAGCCTGTTTGTAGATACGCCGAATTTCGAATTTCTTGGCCGAAATTTGGCAAATGCGGTGACTTAGTTCCTTGCCAATTTCTATTCAAAAGCTGATAATTTTATCAATATTTCCAGGAAGTTCAATTATAGTAGCACAAGTATTTTTGGGACAAAATGGATGGAAAAACAGGGGAAAGGAATGGTAAGAAATAAGGAAAAGGGACTGAAAGTATGCTGAAAGTATGCTGAAAGTGTACCATATTGGGACTCATCAAATCCTAAACCCTAACCCCTAACACTTATTTTTTTCATTTTCTGTCTCTATGAAATTTATTTGGCATGAAACCAAAAAACAGCATTTTTTCTCTATTTTTATGGATTCTTCAGCAATTTTTAATTCCGAGTTTTCCCCAATTAAATCCCAATTAATTGAAAAACTCTTTAGCTTTTGGTTTTCTGAGTCAATCCCATGAAAGTTTTTTGCTACCATGGTATATAAAAAAGCCAAAATATAGAAAACAAAATAATCCTGAGCCTGTGTGCCCGCTTAAATATGTATTTAACTATCAATTTTCGCATGCCTCTCTGCAACATGCAAGCCAAACATTGTAAAACTCTTGCACATAGAATAGAGGACAAAAATTCACATATGCTCTAAGCATGAGGTGATAACCGGACAGACAATAATTGCACTTCCTATCCAAGAGCAGGGCTAGTTGAAATGTCAGACTTAATTAAAAAGACAAAGGGACCTGCAGATAGACCCAATTTCAATAATAACTTTAAACAAGCACAATTCTATTACATTTTCAGACAAGTGGGTTTCTACTTCAACCTAGACAATATATGTCAAACTATTAGTCATTGTTATATCCTATCTTGCCCATTATTTGCTGTTTATGGCACCAATCAAAAAAAATAGCCATAGCAGATGATTCCATTGAATTTCATAATTCATTATAACAATCATATTCAGTAGGATGTGATATCAACAGTCTACCTGTAGCAGGAAGTGAATGATGAGAAAGCTTTGCAAATGAGCCCTTGAAAGAAAAAATAAAATGTGTAATAAACACGTGTACAACAGATTTCATGGCCTTGTAGCATTTAGATGAAAAAACTTCCATAAATCGCCACTAGCAGTCAACAGTTGTTCACTAGCTGCTCGCCACTAATTCTCAAGGATAAGGATTAAGTAGGATGGCATCGGCCAGAATATCTATCATGCCAGCTTCAATATGTGCTAACATTTATTATGAATAACAAGAATTACTTTACTGTTCTCTCTTGTTACTCTACACTTGCATGAGCAACATGTTTAAATTGAACAGAGAAAATTGGTTATCTGTTTAGATATGAGCATTTCTACAACTTGTGCACATACTTTCTATTTGATTATTCATAGGCACTAATATAAGAAAAGATCATTTCCCTCATAAAATTATTATTGCTGATGACAGCTGAAAATGCCACCTGATGTTTATCTATATTCTAAATAACGATTGCTAAGATAATTCCCAAAGACCTAATAAACCATAATATTAGAATTCAAGCTCAAGTGGAATTGGCTCAATCAAATGAGCTCATTCTGATTAGGAATAAAGAAAACTAAATATATATTGTAGGTTTAGCTGTAAAAAAACTGAAAGAAAAATTTCTACTTTCTAAGTTCTAACACAGAAAACCCAGACAATCCAACTAGTACTTACAATAAGGTAAGAGTCATGGATTAAACTTGACCTAGATTTATGCTCAAAAATGATAATAAATCTGGATTCCAAAACCACACTCCTAAGCTAGAAGCTTTTGAAGAGGCACCAGAAACTTCTTAAGAGCCTTAGATTTCCAGAAGCAGTTCCAACCTTTTTGCAAAAGTTTCCAGAAGTTACCAGCACTGCAACACAGCTTATCTGGAATTTCTTGATGCTTCCAATACTGCTACTAAGAGTTTCCGAAGCTCCTAAACCTGTTTCCTATCTTGGTTCTGTTGTGACCTAATCACAACTCGCCCCATTGCAAATGGGTACCCCCAAATTTTTGCTTTAGGTTTTGACAGTCCGGAGAGTCTTGATTGTAAAACTTGTCCAATCTCTATACAAAAGGTCATCTGCCAAACAACTGGGAAACACTGAGGTCAATCTGGGCAAGTAAAAGTGATGAAACTTTGTTGAATTCCCAAAACGGAGGAATCAAAGCTGAGAAAATGACTAAGTATTGGAAAGTTTGGAAAGTGAGGAAATTTCTCGTGCACGAGAAATATGCGCTCAGGAAAGTGAGGAAATTTCTCGTGCACGAGAAATATGCGCCCAAGAAAAATGGGAAATTTCTCATCAACAGTCAAAGTGCGCCTAGGTTAGGGTTGATCATTGAAGGACCCAAAAATGAAGAAATTTGTCTCCTTAGTTGAAATTCTACATTGGAAAACTTTGAGAAGTTTGGAAGTGAGAATTGAAGATAAAAGTGCAGAAGTGGAAATTTCTCATACACGAGAAATATGCGCCCAAGTTTGTGGATCCATTTTCAAACATTTTTTAGGAAATGAGTTAGCATCATAATACATTCAAGTTAAAACCTCAAGAAATTTCGCCTAAGGCAAAGGTAAGAATTGAAAGTGAAAACAAGATTTGTAACTTGTAAGTGTCAAAATTGCAATGGAGGAAATTTCTCATGCACGAGAAATATGCGCCCTAGGATGAAAGAGGATTCGCACAAGAAAATCACACTCACTTTGAAGACTTCTAATCTTGAAACTTGATCTTAGAAAGTTATTTGAAAACCTAGTGAAGATCATTTGAAAGGACTTAGAGAAAAATTTGCGAAGATTTGTAAGTATTAAAGTTGCAATGAAGGAAATTTCTCGTACACAAGAAATTTGCGCCCTAGAAAAGATCACTTAATCCATGAAGAATGCTAAAATCACTTAAACATCAAGATGAAATTCGCCAAAAGAGAAAAGACTTTGAAAGAGGAAAATGAAGTAAATGTTTTAAGTTTCTCATGACTGATCACTTAATCCATGAAGAATGCTAAAATCACTTAAACATCAAGATGAAATTCGCCAAAAGAGAAAAGACTTTGAAAGAGGAAAATGAAGTAAATGTTTTAAGTTTCTCATGACTGATCAGAATGCACCCTTGCTAGGGCGCATATTTCTCATACACGGGAAAAATCCGGCCTTCAAGCTCCTCACACAAAATCCAAAACTCGTTCGACATAAGGAATAGGTCGGCCTAGGAGAGAAATTTGAGTTTTAAGCAAAGGAAAATCATTTCCTAAGCAGGCGACCCACTAGAAGGGTAACTTAGAATGCTATTTAAGAAGGATACAATCCCATTTTTCACAATTCATCTCAAAACAAATAAGCAGACCTGATTTAATAAGAGCAGAATTTCACCAAGAAAAAGAAGATTTTATCAAGAAGCAAGACAAATTTCATAAAAGCTAAAGGTTGGTGTGTGAGCGCCTCAAAGGAGAGAAGGATTTCTTCACTTCACATCCAATTCAAATTAGAAAAAATCAGACCTGCAGATTACAACAGCAGACCTAGCAGAAATTTAGTAAAAAAATAATTGAGGTCTTTACGTTTTCCTTGTATTAAATTTGAGTAGTTTTGGATAAAACTATGAAAATTGTTTTAAAATTGAGTTTTATTTTATCCCACATTCTTAAGGAGAACGAAATTAGTTGTTGAATCCCCTTTATATCAAATGTCACATCATTGTACTAACTAAAGGTGTTTTCATTTGTAGGTAGATGATGAATGCAAGAGAATGCCAAGCCTTGT
Organism: Cunninghamia lanceolata; assembly: GCA_027924645.1. Taxonomy (NCBI): domain Eukaryota; kingdom Viridiplantae; phylum Streptophyta; class Pinopsida; order Cupressales; family Cupressaceae; genus Cunninghamia; species Cunninghamia lanceolata. The sequence continues at coordinate 1,042,883 of BSBN01001028.1, forward strand.
TCAAAAGCGACATGGGAGGAGTTATGCCCGAGACAAAGATTACCTCAAGGTGGAGGAATTTGAGTGACACCAACTTGGGACACACCAACATGGATGAGATCAAGAAGGAGTTGAACAAACCTACTCATTTCCAAGGTCGTCAAGGAGATGCTTAAGAACCGAATTGTCCAAACCGCATGTTTCCCATTCGCATTGCCAAGTGCTGAGTTGATGTTAGAGTGTGCAAGACACTATGATCATCAAAGAAGATGCATTGTGACAAAGAATGGATAAGTGTTGGCTCACTTGAGGAAAGAAGCTATTGCGGATACATTTGACATTCCAAAGTACAAAGACACTACGTATTGCACCAAGGAGCATGCGCAACAAGTGTATGATGCTGGATCAAAGGATTTCTCAGAGATCAACAACAATTGGATGGCACAATCAAGATATCACCATAGCAAGTTGCCAAAGAAGCTTCACAAATCATATTTTCTTCCAGGGTATGGATACATGGTGATATTTTTTAGTAGAATCATGGGTTGTCCACAATCATCAACATTCGAGACATGGATGCTCTTCTGCATGCAAGAAATTGTAAGAGGCAAGAAGATGATTGATTGGGCGGAGATAATAACCAACAACATTAACGAGCAATTAACAAAACTAGAAGAAACAAAGTCATTTTATATGATCTCATATGTCATCTACATGTTAGCAAGATGTGAAAGATATGCAGGATTGACTTGTAGAGGCAATGTTGGACATGGCCCCGGACAATTCAAAGTATATGATTGCTATCCACAATTGCAGTTGAAAGCTATCGCTCACTACAGGAGAGTAAATGATGCCTTCTTCATGTTCATTGTGAGGAAATTGCAAGGAGATATTCACAAAAGATTATCAAAGGAGGCCATGAATTTGGTGAAAAAGTACGGAAGATAGTATATTCAATTCCCGAAGTTCACTTACCTGAGAGTTCAAGGATTTACATATTTTCCCTACCGCTTGCCAAGGTATCCTACTGACAAGATGGTATTGCTAGAAGTGATAAGGCAATTGACAGCATATGATAAATTCAGAAGAATAAGAGGAAAGCTGGAGTCAATTTCCCGATTGGAATTGGAAGATTAGAAACTTGTTCATCATTGCAAGCTGCATTGAATTTAGAATATGAATTGCAAGCATACAATTTGGTACTTCATGATTCAAGGAGAGATAACTATGATCCATTCAACAACATCCGGAAAGCATTTGGAAGGAAATACAAGCATAAGGAGCATCTTGAAGATCATTGGGCCGATGCAATTGATGAAGAGGATATAAAGAATAGAAGATGTTCAAAGTTAACTTGGGATTTGGTGAAAGCATGCAAAACATTTAACATTCCTGATCAGCTGGAAGAAAATGATAGATTCCTTTCACAAAGTCTATATAATGCAGAGAGGCCATTCATCATCAATTGGTCCGAAAAAGAGATTATACATGATGATGGTTGGATGCAATCAATCATAGCTTTTACAAGAATGTATGCGGATCGCCAAGTACAGAAACTTCTTGAGAAAGGTCCACAACCTCACATACAACTTGATGGGAGATGTCGATTCGCAACCATCTCATTATGCCAGCGATAATGAATCTAGCAATGAGCATGACAGTGAATCCGCTGGATATAGTGATAGTTCAAGAGAAGAAATTCACCCAAAGAAAAAAAAGCAACCAGATAGCTCACAAGGAGAATGCAGCAAGAAAAAGAAGAAATCAAGTTCAAGACATGAAGCTAGCATTTCCTCCAGCAAGGAGATCTTTTTGGGAATGTGAATGTCACATCTATAGTGGAAGATGAGGAAAGAGAAGATCAAGCAGCTCCGAATGTACAAAATCAAAGAGATATTCATGAGTCATTGGAGTCTACCTTGCATGAGAATCAAGTAGGATTCATTCAAGCCCACCAGAGAATCAAGATGCAGTTATGATTGATGATGAAGAAGAAAATCAAGGAATGGAAGCACCAAATGAAGAGTTTGATGAAGAAGCGTTGCCACCAGCACCAGGAATTGAGATTCAAGAAGAGGCTAATAAGGATCTATCCGCTTTGCCAGAATGGTTGAGAGAGAGAGAGTGAAAGAAACTTCTATTGTGGAAAGAGACCCAGCAATCAATGTAGAAGAGTTGTTAAACAGGACAGGAAATGATAGGGAAAAGAAGAAGGCAACCAAACTCTCCAAAATCACAAGGGATAGTTCCGGTTCAAGGAAAGTACACATTGCAATACCAAGAGTTGATAAGACAGTTGATGATATTGTTCCAGAAGATTATGATGTGACCACTTTTGACCTGGGTCCAACAACAGAAGATCAAGAAGTAGAAGAGTTGGAAGATACTGTCACAACCATCAAGGAAAGGTTGAGGCAAGAAAAGGAAAAGAGAAATCAATTGGAAAAAGAAAATTTGGCATTCAAAGAATATATTCAGCAATTGATGAATCCTATTCGCCAGCATGAAGGAACATCAACACCGCCAGCCATGCTTTCACAAGAATCTATTGCACATTTAGAAGAAATGAGATCATCATCCCAAGTGATAAAAGAATGGATGGAGAGAATGAAATGTAAGACTAATGGATTCATTCTGGAAATTGTTCAACAATATGAAAGAGTTTCAAAGCTCTTAGAGAGAATTCAAGTCATTTCAGATGCATGTTCCGAGTTTGGAGCTATTAAGCAAGATTTCATGCCACATTTGAAGGATATGATAGATATTCCAAAGACAGCCTTGGTGGAAGGAAATGTGATTGAACAAAGTTCATCATATGATTTCTCTTTTTGGTATTTCAATTTACAAATAAAGGAGCAAGTTTTTGACAAGGTAGAGAGTGAAAGTGTTCGAGTAAGAAGTGCACTCCAAATAATTCAAAGCAAGATACTCAATTCAATCAATGAGATATGTGATCTTTCAGGAGAAATTGACATTGAAGATTTGAAGTACCACATACATGCATCTTACTTTGACAATACTCACAATATCTCTGGAGAACAAATGGATAACATTTCTACACTTTCTGCATTCATAGGTGCAAATCAAGTTTGGATGACAGAATGGGACAGGACACTTGTCGTGTACACAACAGATTTGACAGCCGCAAAGAAAACCATTCAATATTCACCAAGTGTACCAATAGATGACATTGTTGATATTGTGTCCAAGTTCATTGCATTCAGAAAAAGAGATAAGCATAAGGGAGGCGCTCCACATGGACAATCCTCAGATGCAAACATATCATGTTTATCATCTTGAAAAACGTGCCTCCATTCTTGTTGTGACCTAATCACACATCGCCCCATTACAAATGGGGCCCCCCAATTTTCTTTTTACAGATAGTCGTTTTAGGGTTAGTTGTTTGTGTTATCTCAGAGTTAGTCACTCAATGAGTTTGCAAGCTAAGTATGAATGCCTATGTGAGAATGATATTTGAACTCAATTTGCTTTGGTGAGTGAAGATCTATAGAGAAAGTGGCTAAGAAAAGACTAGGCGCAAATTGTCATCTGTAACACCTTAAAAATGCGCCTTGAGTGGGAAAATGATTCAAGTAGCCAACAGTGGGCGCCCTGAAGAGTTAGGACCTCAAGATGTTTCTAGGTGCCTAAATCTAACTTCTCTAACCATCTCAAGCTAAGGAGCATTTCTGCATGTGTAAAGCCTCATTTTGGCGCATTGGAAGGAGATTGGACATCTTGAAGGTGAGGCACACTTTGTCATCAAAACAGTCTCATTTTGGCGCCTTGGAGATTGAATGTTATGAGTCCTAAGAGCTAGCGCCCAATTGAGGAGTGGTCTCTTGCAAAATTAAAACAAGTGATTGAAGTTATTTGATTGTCAAGAAACAAGCCAAGAAGGCTTGGGCGCATTTTGTTATCTCTAGAGCCTCCTTTGGGTGCCTTAACTTAGAAGGGATGGTTTTGAAGTATAAAGGAAGGGCACCTTAAGAGAGATAATTCACTTTGACTCTCAAAGTTGATCAAACACATCAAATTGAACATCATAAATCAAGGCGCTATTTTCCTCATGTACAACTTCACATTTGCACCTAAGGAGGAAATCAACTTGAAACTACAAGTCTTGGAGGTTTTGGCTTTGATGAAGCCTTTTAAGAAGCAATTACAATGGTCTGAACATGAAAAAAGTGAAGGAAGTCTTCATCTAGTCTAGGCGCCAATTCACACTCAAATAGTCATCGAGATGCACCTAGGAGATAAGAGGTTAAGAATCTTAAGTTGTAATGTCACCTTGGAGTAAGAGATTTTCAAACACCAATGCCTTGATTCTGAGATCATCATAGTGCCTAAGAACAAGCCAAGAAGTCTAGGCGCATTTCAACCATTGAGGAGTTCCTTTTGGGCGCCTAGAAAGAAATCATGTTTGAATCAATCAATCTTGAAGCTATTGGAGTTAGACAAGTTTGTAAGAGTCTATACAAGTCATGAAAATCATGAAATTTTGAAGTAAATGCTACATCCATGGTAGGCGCAATTCCATATCTTGAGCATCATCAAAGTGCGCCTTAAGGGGCTAGTGAACATCTCTTCAAGTTTGGGCGCCATTTCTTGCTATTTTTGTCATCATGAGCGCCTAGGAAGTGGGGATAAGTTTGAGCGCCTAGCACCAAAGGGTATTTCATCATACGATTTGAAGGAGTATGCACTTCTATTGAACCATAAAAAAGTTTGAGACTCTGGAAAAATTGTTGCAAGAACTCTTTGAGATAATACAAGACTCATTGGTTTGGTGATATTGTCTATGTTTCAAAGTGTTGCATGGTTTCCATTTCTTCAAGCGAATATTAAGTTAGAATAAGTTTTCTTTTCAGTGTTATGTTAGTTGATGAAAGTGATTATTATTGTTTCGTGGTGAAATCTATATGTTCATACCATTTGTGATTTGTGGCTTGCAAGTTGCAATGTATGGTTAGACTGAACAAAGTGAACTTAACTTCGATTATTTGTGTTTGTTGAACTTTCATAAACGCAAGTGATTTGAATATCTTGTATTGCCCTAAAAGATTGCATCAACCTTGTGTAGTTGTTTAACTTGGCGAAATAGAGTTGGTTGATTTCACCTGATCAGTAATTATTTCTTGCATCTAGGATTAGAATAGTTTCCTAAACCTTATATCTTTTGCACTTTTTTATCTATCATCATTAGGAGTTAGAACCAAGAACGTCATTGCAAGATCATACGTCACAAGTTGTAGTACTTAGAAATTCCAAGCATTTGCCTCTTGTAAGTGAAACAAGGAGTTGTCTAAACAATTGTGTAAGTCCCTTTGTGACAATCAGCAAAATCACATCAAGTCACTGAAATCGTCCACTATAAATCATAAATAAGGAACCTTGAAGTTACCTCATTGGATACTTAGTGTTTTACTCTATTGTTGAGTTGTCTAAAAACAATCATCAACAATTCCCTTGAGTTTTTATGTACACAACTTGTGTCAACTGTTATTTTTTGCTAAAAATAACAAGTTGTTGTAACTAATTGATGATGTGGCAAGATCTCGGCCCTTGATTCTCAAATCAATCCTGGCCATCCCTTGTATTTTGAGGACTATAAAAGGCCTCACTCCTCTCTCATTTGTAAGATTTGAGACATTGGAGAATTGTTGCAAAAGCTCTCTGAAATAATACAAGACTCATTGGTTCAATGATATTGTTTTTTGTTTCAAATGTTGCATGGTTTCCAATTCCTCAATGGTAGATTAAGTTTAGCACAAGTTTTATTTTCAAGCATAGTGTTAGTTGATGGAAGTAATTATTGTTGTTTCATGGTGAAATCTTTAAGTTCATACCATTTGTGATTTGTGGCTTACAAGTTGCAGTGCATGGTTAGACTGAACTCAAACGAGCTTAACTTCAATTATTTGTGTTTGTTGAAACTTCATGAACACGAGTGATTTGAACATCTTACATTACCTTCGAAGATTGCATCGTCTTTGTGTAGTAGTTTGATTTGGCAAAGCAAAGTCGGTTGATTTCACCAGGTCAATAATAATTTCTTGCATATAGGATTAGAATAGTTTCTCCAAACCCTACAATCCTTTTTCACTTTTTTATCAATCATTGTTAGGAATTAGGACCAAGAACTTCATTGCAATATCATACGCCTTAAGTTGTGGTACTTAGAAATTCTAGGAAATCTTCCTTTGCAAGTGAAACAAGAATCTTGTTTGAACAATTGTGTAAGTCCCTTTGTGAAAACAGCATATCACTTTCAACTACTGAGTTTATCCATTGCTAATCACGTATAAGGAACCTTGGAGTACTCATGTTTGATCACATAGTTCAGCATTTGAGAGGCTTTGTTCAAGAGAGAGTAGGATACTTGGTATTTTATTCTATTGTTGTTGTTGTCACAAAAACATCATCAACAGGTTCAACATAAGACTATGATCAATTTAATGAATTGTGTATGTTCTTAACAGTGTAGTATATCAAACCTTTGAACAACATGATATTAAATTGCTGCCAGCCCTCTTATCGCACTTGTGCATTGCACTTTCGCATTAGCCTAGCACACCACACAGTACTTCCCATTTAGATAAATTAAAAAGGCAATGCTCAGCTCCCCACCTTGGTCATGAGGTCAAAACCTGAGCGGTTAAAAATTTAAACAATATGTAGAAGATCCGCGAGGCATGCCAGTGCACATTGGAAAAGGCCCTGGTGGGCTTTCTCAAGCTCAATTTTGATGGCACTTCCCAAGGCAACTCTAGCAAGGCTGGGACTCGATGTGTGATCAAAGATGACAAAGGCAGTTTCTTGAAGGAGCCTCATTCCATCTTTGGATCCAAAACAAATAATGAGGCTGAATGGGAAGCATTAGTGGAAGGGCTCAGACTTGTTGCATCTCTCAAGTGTCGAAATTGATCATTGAAGGGGATTTTATGTTGGTGATCTCTAGGTTGGACAAAACAATTGTGAGATGCTAGAAATTCAAACCCCTCCTGGATGAAGCTTTGGATATTTGTCAACCCATGGATGATGTGTTTTTAACTCATTGTTTTCACAAAAGCCATAAAATGGCAGACATTCTCACTAATCAAGGGATCCGGCTCCCACCTTTCTCTGCAAAGATTAGTAATCGCATGGGTGTATGAGGTGGGATGAAGGATCTCGTTGCTTCTGAACTGTTGGCCTTGTGGTCATAGAGGTCTCTCTTTTGCTCTAACAGTGTTTGTATGTTTATTTGTGGGTTGAGAAACTCTTCAAAATTTATTAGCTGCCATTAATAGACTCGACTTCACCGCCCCCTCACATGTGTGAATTGCAGCAAGCTATATTTTCTCTATATTTATATTCTCTCGGCATGCAAGTTTTAAACAATATGTAGAAGATCCACGAGGCATGCCAGCTAGGCTAGGACCTTACAAAATTGCCAAGAATAATGTATATTCACTGAGGAACTCAGTCTAATCAACAAACGAAGCCAAGTAATTTCATAACTCTTAAGAAAAACAGATGTAATACAAAAAGCATCCACGTATCCAGACAAGAAAAATCAGGGAAGAGTTCCTGATTCAGTTTATGAAAAATGTCAAAAGTGCTCAAAACAATTTTGAAAGAAAATAAATTTCAGTATATGCATGTAAATACTTTACAACTTAAAAATATAACCCCACTGGTTACAACATATTCAACAAAAGTTCATGGCATTGTGGTGTAATGGTAATAGGTGGCTCTCTAGGAGCTTGACATAAGTTCAAATCCCCCTCATCACAACAAGTTCAAATCCCAAGCCTCACTACAATAAGGCCCCTAACCAAGCACCACATTGAGATTAAAAATATCTTGCTTCTAAAATATTGGTATTTAACACAAAACTTCACAGGGAGCCAATGAAAAAATCGGTTACACATTTCAAAAATTGCAAAATAAATGTTATAAAAGAAAATATAAAAAACCACAATATATAAATAAATAGACAGTTTTAACATTGTGTTCTATATCTTGTAATCTATAAATAATTAATTATGTGTATATATAACAGGGGGTCTTGCTTTCCCCCATTTGTGAGGTAGTCGACAAGTCTTTAGCTAGGGCTAATGCACATTGGAAAAGGCCCTGGTGGGCTTTCTCAAGCTCAATTTTGATGGCAGCTCCCAAGGCAACCCTAGCGAGGCTGGGACTTGATGTGTGATCAAAGATGACAAAGGCAGTTTCTTGAAGGAGCCTCATTCTATCTTGGATCCAAAACAAATAATGAGGCTGAGTGGGAAGCATTAGTGGAAGGGCTCAGACTTGTTGCGTCTCTCAAGTGTCGAAAATTGATCATTGAAAGGGATTTTATGTTGGTGATCTCTAGGTTGGACAAAACAATTGTGAGATGCTAGAAATTCAAACCCCTCCTGGATGAAGCTTTGGATATTTGTCAACCCATGGATGATGTGTTTTTAACTCATTGTTTTCACAAAAGCCATAAAATGGCAGACATTCTCACTGATCAAGGGATCCGGCTCCCACCTTTCTCTGCAAAGATTAGTAATCGCATGGGTGTGTGAGGTGGGATGAAGGATCTCATTGCATCTGAACTGTTGGCCTTGTGGTCATAGAGGTCTCTCTTTTGCTCTAACAGTGTTAATATGTTTTTTTGTGGGTTGAGAAACTCTTCAAAATTTATTAGTTGCCATTAATAGACTTGACTTCACCGTCCCCTCACATGTGTGAATTGCAGCCAGCTATCTTTTCTCTATCTTTTTATTCTCTTGGCATGCAAGCTTTCCACATTTTGCTATGATCACTTTTGTTCCCTTTTCCTCATCCTTTGGCTCTCTGGCTTCCTATTTGGTGCGAAATGCCACGTGGGTGCAAAGATCCCCCCCAAGGTGGCATCGTCTCTAACCACCAATTGAAGTCTATTTTCACCTTGCCATCTCCATCTACCCTTCCACTAGTCAAGTGTGTTCTTAGGCCAAAGGGTTTGGGCAATACAAGGGCTCTGGGGTTTCTGTGCTCCATCGTTGTGGACTTCATCTTGAAGGTCACTGTTATGGTCCTTGACTCAACAATGCATGATTGGGTCCTCTCTTAGGTGTTCAGTGTTGTTGAGGTCCATAAAGCTCCAAGAAAAGGTGCTGATGGTGGGCAATGAAGATGACTGCTATACTTGCCCCTACACACGTGAGGTGCTAAGGAAGCTCAAAGTGTTACATCCCCAACTTACAATTAGACTTAATCTTAATCTTGCATGATAATCAGGAGGATTAATCATAGTTAACTGATTTGATATTGTGGAAATATCTGATTTAATCTTTGATTATGAGGTTAATGACTGATGTTAATTAGTTATGAATATTAATTAATTTGAATTATGGAATATAATAATGATGCATTGATCATGGTTTTGTGGTTCTAAGTGTGAACAGGAAAACGTAACGTCCTTCGAAGAAGGAAGGAGAGTATCATCCTGGAGGAATGGTTAGATGTTGAGAAAACAAGGTTAACTAGTCATCTGAGTATCAAACTTTGTCCATTGAACCCCTATTAGGGTAAGTTACGTTCTCTTTCTCTCGACTAGTCAACTAGACTTTACTCGACATCTTTATGTTTGAATGTCGAAGAGACGTTGGTTGCAAGGATGTCATGTTTAGTTGTTTGTCAATCTTCGGCACCGGGAACCCTTTGGTACCATACTCTTGTTCCGCATTTTGTTTTGTGTCTATGTTTATTTGATTATCTATGTTCTGGGGTGAACGATGCTTTCTAGGAGAGAAATGCTCGACCCCATAGTCGCATCTTAAGTATGCAATCTTATATGATGGAGTTGGTATTACTAACGCTTACGTATAACCCTAAACGCTTAGATAAGGGTGTGTAAGTATAATTATTTATATAATTCTTTTGATTGAATTTGCTTGTGAGATCAAATGTGATCAATAACCATATTATCTTTTTTTTTCTCATATTGTTATTAGTGGTGGGGCACATGGCTTGCCATCAACCACGAAGAGTGGGAAGGAGGGTGGCGGCCAAGTAAACCCCATCTTCATGCCTATATTCTTGCCATCGGATCGCATGATGGAAAGGTGGCGAGCCTAACAATCTTGTTCTCGCATGCATGCAAGAAGGAATCGATTATGACCGATTGAAGGTATAGAGAATCGGTTTTGGTTTTTCGAGATAGTGGTTTTTGCTTTGGGGAGAGAGTTGCCTGTATTACGTATGTGGAGCTGTTATACGACTCTGGAAAGAGATATAGACAGTCTTTTCCTTGTGCGGGGTTACAGTTTTACAACTATAGCTCGTGATAGCCGAGCTGGGAATTGAGTAAAGTCTGTTATATATTCGATACAATCGAGCATAACATCGATTTGAGGTAGAAACTGAAGCTTATATTCTTCATCCAAACCCGTACTTATTATTCTAAGTTTCCTATTATGAATTTGAAAGACAAAGTCAACGGTGTCAACATGCACAGAAATATGATGTTATTCTGTGGCTTCAAGCCATATCAAACTCTTATTGTTGCTGTGTATTATGAATGTGAATAATTGTTCTTTATCATTGTTATAGATGTTGTATACATCTGTGTATACGTTCAACCCTCAGTTACCTGAGTGATTATTAAATGCAATATGCAAGGAATAAGCTCTCAAGGCGTTGCCCAGCAGAGAACTAAACTCTACTTAAAACTTTTATGTGATATGTCATCGAAAGATGATGGTGATGATGAGTGAAATGCTTTCATCATTCGCCTGTGTTTAAACCCGATAGGGTTATTATTTTGTTGAACAGCCTTCGTGCCTTGTGCTACGTATGATTTAATGTAGTGCAGTATAGTAGTTGCAAAGGCTCGTAGTCTTTGTTTAACCATCAACTATTTTTTTTAATGGCTATGATAGCCGAGAGCCTAGAAATCGTGTTTACGATAGCCAGAGCTCACTTATGATTACAGGTGAAGTTCGAACCTTTCTGTGTTATTGTCTGGTTTAGTTTTGATAAAGAACTCTCTTGAAACCAATGTTATTATTATTAACATTAATACCACGAAGTGGACGATTCAGAACATCGACTACATGTAATGAGTCTTTGTGCATACAATGTACTTGCTTCTATAACGTTTCATATGATAATGAAAGGTCTCATTTGGTTAAGTTATTATTTTGGGACTCCTGTGGGTTGAGTCATATCGATATAATATGTTGTGTTAGTTTATGAAAGCCTTCTTTCAAATAGCTAAGTATACTTCTTTAAGAATTATGTATTCAAAAAGGCATCTTGTGCTAAGAACCTTGTCACTTTATATTTGGCTGCAAATAGAACATGCATACCTTGTTTCATAAAGGTCGAGTTACTTTTTATGAGTCACATACATGAAGGTCTTTTAAAACTAAACTTTATTCACTATAAGTACAAACCATTGACTCTACGAACTAAGTGTAACCGTAGACTATGGAAATAAAGTAAACTCCTAGCCAATAAGGCAGATATGGAGAACATGATAGAACCTTTATTTTATTCAACCTTGTGCGGGACAACGTGACATGGAGTCACTAGTTCCTAGTTGCCTGAATAACTAGAACCTCAAGATGGGTTATCAAGACTAAGTCTGATGTCCAAGGAATGGACTAAGGCGTTTTTGAATTGAATTGTTCTAGACCAAGAAGGGTCGAACTATGTAACTGTAGGACATGACAGCTTATAAGTCGAGTCAAGGTGGTGGACATACGACAACGTTCAATGTGTAACGTTATGTGTGTAAATCTTTGGCCAAAGTACTGCATCCGTCTCAGCATGCATTGTCAGTCCACAGTGCTTCAAATGGCTTAGTGTCTCCAATAGTGTCATACATAGTTAGAGTGGATGTATAGTTGTGTGACCGTGAGACATTAGAAAGGACACAACACCAGATACTCAAATGGCTAACCTAACGGTCCCTAATATCTAACATTTCCATGAAGGGTAGGGCCACTTCCAGTTAGGAAGTTGAGCGAGGGACCGCAGGTCCGTGGTTGGTGGAAAAGCACCAAGATGATGCTCTCCTTCCCAAAGCATGAGACAAGTCGAGGCTTATGGAGACAAATGTCATTTGTTCCTGATACAGTGTTTTTCATTTTATGACTTGATAGTCAATTGAACGGATAATTTGATATATGATGCCTTGAGCATAACTTGTACATATATAGTGAAAGTTATTCACTTGGATATGTAAATGATTATTGGAAATGTAAGCTTTGTAATATTCTGTTTCGAATAACATGCTTAATTGAAGCAATGATAGTGAATCATCTTTGTTTAATTTGAAATGGATAATCATGTTGTTATCTAATCTCTTAATCATGATGAATGTTTATGTTAAATCTTGAGCATTAGGGATTGAGATGTTACACAAAGGCGATGTTGAATGTCATGTCATCTTTTTGACATTAATGGAAAGTGGGGTCCACTCCTCTAATCCGTAGCATGAGTGAGTGGCTGGTAGCATAGGAATAGCAGATAGATAGGTCGTAGTTAATTCAGTTACGAATAAGTTAAATAATGGAATAAGGTGGTTGAGTTGTAGACTAGAGTGGGCATTCCTTGTTGGTACTGCTAGTTATCTAGGTTAGATTTAGTTATCTCAGACTTGTCAGTTAACTGGATTGCCTATGATTGAGGAATGGATCAGTTTTAGTTATTTCAGACTTGTCAATTAATTGATTGGGATTGTTGATGATTGAGGAATGGAAAAAGGAAAGCATGGAATATAAGAAGTGTTGGGGGAAAAGAGAAAGACATCTCAGATTAAAACAAACAAAAAAAAATTATTTTCATGAGTGTGATGGCTGTATACAGCAGCTTTTGGCATTTGGAGACAGAAACCTTCAAGCATGGCAATCAGACTATCTTGGGGATGGAAACCCTCAAGGAGCCAATCAAGTTTCAAAGTATCATCAGTCTCATAAGAGGTGTTACAGATTTGCATGTAGGGTGTGCTTAGTAATTTTTATCAGACTAGTAAATTTTAATTTGCATGTGTGTTGTTTGAAGTAAATATAAAAATACAAAAATATTTATTGCTTGAGTATTTCTGGGTTTATTATCTGTACATTTAGTTGAGGTTTTTACAATGGCATTGGAGCAAAGACCTGGCCAGCCTGAGAGAGATATAAGAATAAGGTTATTGCATGTTACTGAGTGATAGATAAACCAAATATCACTAAGGGAACGAAGGAAACAGAAGATGTCACATGAAGATAAAGAGCTGGCATTTTTCAACATGATGAGATCCTTAAGGATGGGCAGCAACAGCTCATTGATCCCTCCGCCCAAAGAATGCAGATGCATGGACTAAACCCTGACACTATGACTTCGAGTAATGGTGCACAAGGGGAATCCTCAACTTCAACAGCATACCAAAACACCCCATTGAAGTTAGTCATTGGTACCAAACTACCATAAGTAGCTTTCTTGCAAAGAGAAGCCATAGCACGAGACGAGGATATGGACGACCGGCAAGAGGGTGACATGGACGCTCTCCATGTTGAATATGGGACAAAAAGTGCTGAGTTTTGAGCAGATATCTCCTTCATGAACTTCTATACATTGAAGTCAAAAACCAAAACTAGGAATGAAGGGAGACCCACCCCAAACCGACCGTACAAAGATCTGCAAAGCAAATTGGAGAAGTTCACTAACACCTCATTTGATGGATCCAACAAAGCTTCAGCCCAAGCTTGGATCCAAAAGCTAAATAGTAAATACCCACTTCTCACTGACCCCGATTGGTACTAAAGATGAGTAACATAAAACTAGAGGCCAAAATGGATTAGAGAAGAAGAGTCGAAGAGATGAGAAGAAGATGAACTAAAATGACAATCAAATTTGAAGCTGAGAAAAGAAAGTTTGAGGAAACAATGAAATTACAAAGAAAAATTGAAAAGGAGGCAAAACAAAAACGCCTTGTGGAAATAAGTAAAAAGCAAGTAGAAGAAGAAAGACAATAGTGTATGCTGAAAGAGTCTGATTCAACTATTATTGAGCCTTATTTCAATATACATGATACAGTTCGTGGCCTGAATCAGTTCGTAACATATGTAGCAGTTCGCAGCATGTAGTAGTTCGTGGAGGAAGTTTATTGTTCACGGCCTTGTTCGCAGTCGGGATTTAAGCAGTGGGAGACCAGTGGGGCTAGACGTACGGGGCAGTTGCAACAACTAAGGGTTTTGTCGAACTTCACACTTTGGTCTTTTCTTTTCTATGCGTGGGGCCAATCACAGTGGACTCTCCTTTAGCTTTTGTTCTTTTCTTCTTTTCAATGCATGGGGCTATGAACAGGGAACCGAAAGGAACTCCTTTGTTTTATTGGGGGCTGGTCTGCTGCATGCAAGGCATTCTTAGATCTGACAGTGGAAGGTAAGTCCTGCCTTTTCAAGTACCTGAACTCCTTTGTCATTTTTTGCTTTCTCAAATACCTGTTTTACTGGCAATGGAAAACCAATCATTAGCAAACATAAAAAATCGAAAGGAAACATTGGGTTTTGTGGAAACAAACTACCTAGGTCAAGTAAAGATTGCATCAGCAGATAAAACTGGGAAGTGGATTTGGGTAAATGCAAAACGGTACTGGGGTATCTTAAAGCATAGGCTTGCCCGCCTAAAATGGGAACAGACAAGAAGAAAACAGTCCCAAAGGGAAAAAAGGACTAAGGACAGCAGAAGTAGAGAAGAATCAATCATTTACAGTCCCACTTCCACACCTCTTACCTGGTCATCAAATCTTTATGTGCAAGAATTTTGAAATGCCAAGAAGAGGCTAGAGGCTTTGGAAGCCAAGGAGTGGGAAAGGGACAGCAAAATCCACGAAATCATGATAGCAACACGGTCCTTACAGGAAGGTAATAAAGTTTTAAAGGAACAGGTGGCAGTGTTGCAAGAAGCTCTATCGACAAGGAAGCATGAGTGGCAAAACATGAAGTCAGCTTGGCACACCATGAAAGAATCAATAGTAGCAAATAGGGGTGTGACAAATTCTAAAACAACAAAGGTTGAGGCACAAGCACTTCAGCATATAAACTTTCAGGGAGGGAAGATAAAAGAAGATAGCAAGGAAGGCATATCAAAAGAAGTCAGAACATGGGCTCAAGTCGGTAGTGGTTCCACAAGTAGGGAGGAAGAAGCAAACATAAGTGATGATAGAATGCAAGAAAGAGAGATCAAAGAAAGGCAAGATAAAGAAACAAACGTAATTATCAGAGGAATAAGAGACTATGCGAAAAATGAAAGCACTTTCAATCTTGCAAATGACTTATTCAAAGACAAGCTGCATTGGCAAGGACAAATCTGCCAAGCAAGGAGAGTGGGAAAGATATGTGAAGAAAGGGTTAGACCTATAAAAGTTGTCATGGCAAGCGTGCATGACAAGCACCATCTTTTAAGCAAAAAGAAACTCTTGAGGGGCTCACGCTTCTTCCTAGAAAAGGATTTAACCGTTAGTAAACAAGAGGGGAGAAAGGAAGAAGTAGCAAAAATCAAAGCAGCAAGAGATGAAGGCAAAAGGGCATGGTTGTACAATGGAAAAGCAATTATCGCCACTTTTGGGCCTCATGGTAAGGCAGGGCAGCAAGCTGGCAGCAAAAAAAAAATAGTTGATTCTATAGTAGGAAGGAAAACAACAAGGCCAATATGGGCAAAAAGGGATGAAGACTCAGTTTTGAGTCTTGTGTGCCAAAATACATAACAATCAAGACCTACCAAGGTTTACTTAAGTTTAGTATGCTGAAATTGTAGAGGTTACCCTTGGAGGAGGGGACCTAGGTTAGGGCCTATTGCAGAAGATAGAGACATAATTTGTCTCACAAAAACTCATGAACGTGAAGGCCACAAGACTCCTGTGTTTGAAGGTTACGTGAAGTTGGTGGTTTGGAACAAGGCAGCGGGAAATGGCAAAGGGTACGGTGGTATAATGGTCTTAGTGAAAGAAAATTAAGGGTGTAACATTCAGCTGGAAAGAGAAGATACAAATAAGCAATATATTTGATTTAAAATATTAGAAAACGAAAATCACATAAGAATCGCAATGTGTTATTTTGCCCCGCAAGTCTCAAAAACTTATAAAAATTATGGGCTAGACAACAAGGACCCATATGCAGCTCTAAAAAAGGATATTGCAACGTATTCTCAGCAAGGAGAAATTCTTTTAGTGGGAGATTTCAATGCCAGGACAGCAAATGAGCAAGCTAGCATTTTTTGTTGCAAAGAGGATCTCAATCCTATTTGGCTTACAGAAGACAGAAATCACCAGTGGTCAAGATGTTCAAAAGACAACAAGGATAGTAACCATTTTGGGGAGAAATTGCTTACTTTGTGTGGAGCTTTTGACTTAATTATTTGCAATCGTTTGGATAGATGGAAGAAATCTGGTAATTTTACTTGCAATATTTACAATGGAGCAAGTGTTGTTGATTATGCAATTTGCTCGCAAAGCTTGATTGAAAGGATTGAGGAAGTTATGATTGGGGAGCATATTTGAGACCTCAAATCAGATCATAGCCCAATTTACTTAAGGTTTTCTTGGCTAGAAAAGAGGCAGCATGGGAGGAAAACTCAATGTCTTCAGCAACCACCTTCAAAGGGCAGAATTCTTTTGACTCAAGAAAACTGTAGTATCTTCAAGGCAGCGCTAGAGAGGTTAATCAAGAAGGAAGAAACTCGTTTTCAAGGCCTCAACAGTTATGAGTTAACAAATATAATTCAAGGAGCACTTGGGAAGTGCAAAAGAACTAAAAACAAGAAATCAGAAACAAATTGCTTCCCAGTAAATGTTTGGTTTGATGAGGAATGCAAAATAGTAAGGAGAACTTTGAAAGAGCCAAACAAGGAGAAGATGAATATAAAATTGTATAAGTAGATCTTAAAAAAGAAAAAAGATGAGTTCTTCAAAACAAAGCGAGAAGAGCTAATCTATCTAGGAAAGAATAACCCAAAGCTATTTTGGAAGGAATTCAATCAAGAAAGAAACAAACTGAAAATAACATTACAGCTAGTCAATGGTTGGACTATGCAAGACAACTTTATGAGCAAGAATCAAAGGTTGAGTCCTCCCCTTTGATCAACACCACAACAAAGCTTTTCACCTTGCAAGAGGTTCAGACCGGTATTAAAAAATTGGTTGTAAGAAAAGCAAAGGACTTGGTCGAACTTCAAGCAAAGTATCTAAAATGGGGGGTGAGAACTCTCGCACCACACATTCTAAGAATATTCAACATCATTTAGTAAGGGTTTCCAAGAGATTGGACTACCAGCCTAGCGATTCCTCTTTTTAAGAGTGGTGACGTCAATAACCCTTCCAATTACAGGACCATAATGATCAATCCTTTGTTTGTGAAACTATTTGGTAGCATGGTCGAAAACAAAATCAGCAAGTGGGCGGAAGAAAAAGAAAAATGAGCAAAAGAACAAGCAGGTTTTAGACCTAAACACTCTACGGTTGATCATGGAATCACTTTGAGGCACATCATTGAAAAAGTTTGGGGGGCAAGGGAAGAAGCATTTTGTTGTTTTGTTGACTTCAAAAAGGCTTTTGACACAATCCCTAGGGATAAGCTATGGTATAGAATGGAAGAACTTGGGATTCCTATGCATTTTAGAGCGGCTGTCCACAGGCTCTATGAAGAGTTTAGAGTCAAAATCAGAACTTCAGCAAGCATATCGGAAAGTTTTAGGAGTGATATTGGAGTCAAGCAAGGCTACCCCCTATCTCCTACTCTTTTCAGATTATATATTGACAAACTTGAAGAGGGCTAAATTTGAAAGGTGTCCGTTTAGGAGAGTTTCTTATACGACTTTTTTATATGCTGACGACCTTGTTTTGATTTCTAAATCAGCTCATAGGTTACAAGAGCACTTGTACACCCTTGACCATTTTTGTAAAGCAGTGGGGATGCAAGTCAATACCAACAAGACCAAAATCATGATTTTTTCCAACAAAAGGAAGCAGAGTCAACATAAGTTCTACTTTGAAGGCAATACTCTTGAAGAAGTAACTGAGTACAAATACCTTGGGATTGACTTCAACAACAAGCTTAATTGGGAGAGCTGCAGAAAGAAGAGAACTTTGCAGGTTGAAAAGCATTATATACTATTCAAAATAGATGTAGAGAGGCAGAGTTACGGGATTGGAAAACTACCCGGATTCTTTTTGGGCTTTTAGTGCTTCCGATGGTGCTTTATGGGTGTGAATTGTGGACTAACAGCACCTCTGATTCAAAGTGGAAACAAATTGAGAAAATTCAAAAACCTTTGTTGTAGAGTGTGTTGCTTGAGGAGGAGTTGGAGAAGTCTTAATGCAAAAAGGGCACCCCATAGCATTCAAGAGCCAAATGTTCAAAGATTCAGAAAGGGGATTTTCCATTTATGACAAGGAGATTGTTCCCATTATGCATGCTTTGGCAAAGTTCAGGCAGTATCTAGTTTGTGGTAGATTTGTCGTAAAAACAGACCACAACTTGAAGTTTTTCTTGGGCCAATAAGACTTGAATGACAAGTAGCAAAAAAGGGTAAGTAAGCTCCAAGGTTACAGTTTTGATATTGAATATATGAACGGTAAAAAGAATGTAGTTGTTGATGCTCTTTCCAAAATACCCATTCTTTGTTCTATTTTTGCCATTTCAAGTGATTGGAAAGTTTCTATCATGGCAAAATATGCTAAAAACACATTTGCTACTAACATCCTAGATGAGAGCATGAAGAATAACAGGTATGAGTTAGCAAAAAGTCTTATTTTGTATAAGGACAAAGTCTTTTTAGTGCCTTGAGTCTAGATGAAAGAGAAAATTTTGAAGGCTGTGCATGATGCCCCCCTGGCAGGACACCCTAGATTCAGTAAGACATATAAGCAAATCAAGGAAAGGTTCTCTTAGAAGGGCCTTAAGGATCATGTACTCAGATACATCAAGGAGTGTACAACCTATCAACAGAATAAGACAAAACATGTTTTCCCTGCAGGGTTACTACAGCCATTACCTATTCCCAATCAGAAGTGTGAGAGCATATCCACGGATTTCATCACATGCCTTCCAAAGGTAAATGGTTGTGTAATGGATGTGTACAGCAGCTTGTGGTGCTTGGAGACAGAAACCTTCAAGTGTGGCAATCAGACTATCTTGGGACGGAAACCCTCAAGGAGCAAATTGAGTTTCAGGGTATCATCAAGGTCATCAGAGGTGGTATCAGATTTGCATGTAAGATGTGCCTAGTAATTTGTATCAGACTGGTAAATTTCAATTTGCATTTGTGTTGTTTGAAGTAAATATAAAAAATACAAAAATATTTATTGCTGGAGTAATTCAGGGTTTATCATTTCTGCATTTAGTTGAGATTTTTACATTGTGGACCAGTTGGTGGGAGACGGTGGCCTTCGGTCGGACATGGTCATGCTGGTCAGGGATCTGTGTGTTACTCACAAGGATGGCATCCGGGCCTTAGCTTCTCCCTTCTCACTGCCATCAAAGGTGAACAGAGTTACAGAACCCTGTGACGCTCAGTCCAAACTGGGGGCTCCTTCCCCCCTGTTGCCTTCCTTCATGGTCAGTGATACAGGTCTTGGTCCCCAAGCTTCTGAAGGTGGCAAACGAGCTGTTGATGTGGCACAGGTAGAGTCCACTCCATGGGCTGCCTGGCAGGGTGAGGGTGCCGCGGTGGCCTGGGGCCCTAGGTCTCACTGATTTGCCACCCCCCTGTTTAGGCTTCACACTGTTGCTAGATTTCTGTCTTTTGGTTTTTTTGGCAGGTGACTTCATGACCCTGATCTGTGGCACCCTCTTGTTTGGCTTTTTGTAAAAATATTTTACTTCATTTTGTAAGCCCAAACGGGCTCTCGAGGGTTTAGCCCTTCTGTTGCTTCAGCTTAAGCACCTTTTTTGTATCAATTTAGTATAGTTTTCCATGGTTGAGGGCCCCAATAGAACCCTTGTTAATCAATCTAAAAAAATGCAGGGAGACTTGTTTTGCCCTAAATCCATTTCCACGCAATTCTGGCTAGCATTGAATATGGTTAGCTTGAATTTTATAACCAGTAATATTCTTAAATTCTTTTGATAGAAGCATACTAGCAAAGGATGACAGTCTTCTTGATAGTTAATGGATTAGTGGCGATGTTGTGGTATATTTAACTTTTTAAGAATATAATCCAGAATGAAAAATCTGTTAGTGTATAGACATTCCCATGCAACTCTGGTTAAAACTGAATTTGATTAATTTGAATTTTAAATATAATAATTATTTTTTTTAATAGTAGCAGGCAACTAAAAGGAGACATCTTCATTTTCAACGGAAATGTGGCTAAGTTGTGGTGTAATTAACCATAAGGTACATTTGAGCAATACCCAGAATCTACAAATCTTTAAAATGTTGTCTAAGCTTACAGCTCCTGACATTTGTTAGCCTCGACAGAGATTTAACAAGAAAAAAGCAAGAATTCAAAAAAAAGTTCAAATTAAATATATATAACGAGCACCTGGTGCATCAGGAGCAGCATAATTCTTAAGCTCGCCATCCTCCGAGGGTGCACATTCAGAAGCATCCACCATATCCACGTCTGGCATAAAATTTTCACTGTCTGACATAAAATCTTCATTGTCTAAAAAATCATCTTCGTAAATTGCCTCCAGCACATTTTCTCTATCCATGTCCTCTTAAAACAAAAAAATAGATTATCCAGATAAAAAACTTTATATATCAGGATAAATGCTATTATATCTGACTGTAAAAATCTAAAATCTTTAAAAAAGAGATTTATTAGAGGTAAGCTTAAACAACTGGTCTTTAAGCTGTGAGGGTTTGTGAATATATCAAAAATGAGCTTAAATGAGGGTTTTATACAGGTGAGGTCACGTCCTAGGGTTTAAGTAGTTGGGGTTTCTAAACACTGTCAAAATTTCACTGAAATTCAATGCACTTAAGAGGGTAGGATAAGATTTCTTTGCAGGAATCGTTTGTTTGTGTTCCTTCACTGTATTCTACTTCGAAGCGAACCAAAAACACTTTTAAATATAATTTGAAAAAAAGCTCGAATCGGCGGTGTATTTTCATAACTGACCTAAAACACCGTGAATACAAGCAAAATTATAGGAAATGTAACTCGCAATCATACCTTAGTCTGCAATGGGTATGTCGAAATTGAAAGAGTATTGGTTGGTTTCATTTTCACAATCATCACACTTGATATCATTTTGTGAATCTTTCATGTTTCTTCGGGGTGGGTTTTGTTTTTTTTTTTTTTTTTTTTTTGGTTTTCCTATATAAAATGTATTTATAATCATCAAATAAATATATATGTCTATTAAATAAAATGTTTACATTTATTTAAGGGGGACTAGAACAACATGGAGTAAATGGCTTGTTTATGTGGGCTTCGAAATATAAATTCTCCAGAATATGCTCACTGTCAACTATGACTTCCATTGCACATCTGACAAAAGAAGTAATTAGTGTGCAATGGGTACGACCAAAATGGATGTGGAAAGGAGTTCCGTGTGGACAAAAGCAAACATTATTTTGATATTGAGTAGCTAAGAGCAATAAATAAGGGGGGCATATTTGTAAGAGTAGTAAAGAGGAATTTTTTATTTGTTTTTAATATTAGTATTCTCAAGAAGAGAGTATATAGAATATTTGCATTACTTTTTTAGGTCTATTTTGATTTGTTGAATATTGGTCATCGTTTAAACATTAAAACCATGTAATGATGTGTGTTGTTGTTCAGTAGTGGTAAGTAAATTTTGATTAAATGATTTGGACCAACACATACCAAGCTCCACTTTTTACATTGTAAAAGTGCCATACCTGATCTTTAATGTAGGATTTTCTATTGGAATGCTTGACCGTAACCTCAAGTCTATCACACAATGGAACACTTTTTGTTATTATGTTTATGCAGTTAAGCCTAGTTTTGTAATCCCGTGATGGGTAATGATTTTATGCTTTAGGAAATGTCTCTTCAATTGTGATGGGTTGTAAAGGTAAAATTTGGAAATAATTATTCATAGGAAGGTTATGCATGTAGCCATGCTCTCTCTCTCTCTCTCTCTCTCTCTCTCTCTCTCTCTCTCTCTCTCTCCACATAACATCTTAAGGGTAAATTGATTAAGGTGGAAGATGTGCATAATTTGACAAAAGAAATACTTGATGAAATGATTAATTCAATTGGAGGTTTTGATCTGATAATAGGTGGAAGCCCTTATAATAATTTAATAGGAAACAACAATATCTCTCTACATATGTTTCTCTCTTCTCTCTCTATCTGTCTCCCTCTCCCCTTCTCTCTCACACACTTCCTCTCAATGAGATCTCTCTCTCCCTATGTTTTTCTCATGTTTCTCTCTTCCTATGTTTTCAAAATGACACTCTAAAAAGACTATTGGTGCATCGAAGAGATTCCCAGAGAATAAGTCAATACTCTTGCATGGAGTTATGATGTCCGTATTCTTTTCTTCGTCACTTGTAGGCAAATCAAAATATTGTTTTCAAACACAAGCAAGTAAATGAAACCATTAATTCTTTAATTATATTAATAACATAAATAAATAATAACAAATGACAACACTTAGTAACAAGAAATTTCATCCAATCAACCTATACAATGACAATATTCTACACCTATTATTCTTCTAGGTGTGTTGACATGAGTGATGTGTTGGTTCTTTTCCCTTAGCCCATTTGTTTCTTTCTAGTGTATAAGAAATCCTAGTTAATTCATTAGTAGTTGTACTTCTTTGTATCCCTGGATATTATGAATTGTCTTTTTCTTGTGGTTTGGGACATCTCTTATTTTGGCTTGAAGCCTGTTGTTATCTGTGAAGAATTGCTTTGATTTAGTTTCTTTCAGGAAGACAAAGAATGGAACAGAAGATTATGTAATTTGTAAATGATAACCTATGTATCTAGTTCCTCCATTTACACTTGGCTAGCCATAGATTTTTCTTTCTTGTGAGTAGAAAGCTATATTTCTTATAAGTGTCTTTTCCATGATAATAAGTACTTAAGAACTAAGGGGATCTCCTTGCCTTAAACCTCTACAACTATTTACCCTTTTGGATATGAGGGGATGCAAATACAACATCTTAGCCAATCAATCATTTGTTTGTTAAATCTAAACTTTCATATAGTCTTTAAGA
This sequence comes from Cunninghamia lanceolata, assembly GCA_027924645.1. Classification (NCBI taxonomy): domain Eukaryota; kingdom Viridiplantae; phylum Streptophyta; class Pinopsida; order Cupressales; family Cupressaceae; genus Cunninghamia; species Cunninghamia lanceolata. The sequence goes on from BSBN01001028.1 coordinate 1,066,012, forward strand.
AGAAGTTCAAATCATACTTCTCAAATGCTTTAGATATGTGAAGCATTATAACAATCCCTAACCAATGTTGTTTTGGTTGAGTGGAGTTCTTGGCTAAGTGTTGCACGTATGGGCCTAACCGGTGTTGTCATTGATGTCAACATACTCATGTTGCATTAATGAGAAGGATTAGATGAGCTGTGTGCTGAGGATATTGAGAAAATTAGTCTCAATCAGGAACAGTGAAGAACAGTGATGACTGTAAGGCAAAAGTCCAAGATAGGTTGAGGCTCAGAGGATGCGGTTTAAAGGGTTTGTAGATATAAGTCTTGAGATGCTCCAGTCAAGTTTTCAAAGGTCCGCATGAAGATCTGAAGAAGTTATGGTCACTCAAGTAGAACCGGCTCTGGTAGGTGTTCAGAGGTGACAGAGTGACACAGATAGGTCCAGTGAGATCCGGAAATGAATTATCCCATTCTGCAGATTTGAGAAAGTGTTGAGGACGTCCCTGTGAAGTATCAACTAGATTGGTTCGTGGTCTGAAGGTCCGGAAGAGCCTATTCCTTTGTGACAGTGATGACAGACTGTGTTCTTGAAGCTCTGGATGAAGGAGAGAAGAATTCTAGTAGGCTAATGAAGTGCGGATGTTCTTGGTGATTCAGGGAAGGTTATGATGATCGTTGGATCATGTCCAGTTCATGTTGGTGGTCCGCATTGAAGTTAGATTTTGCATTTGAAGAATAACCACCGTATATTGGTGTTCTTGAGACTAGTCGACCGGATGTATTACACGTCTTGCGGATGTTCTTGTAGGTGTTCGCTGACTTAGATGATTGTTCCTATGTCGATGCCTTGTATAAATAAGGGATTGTGAAGTCATTTTGAAGTATGTCTTGCGGTGATGAGTGTGTGGTAGCGAGGAGAAGTGCAAAAGGCAGAGCAGAAGTATTGGGCTTAAACGAAACTGATTCAAGCATGGTGAAGATGCTATTCTCTAGTTCATGAAGGTGATTCTTATTTCTTTGTAGATAGTGTGTCTCTTGTAGGCAGTGAGCCTCTTGTGAGCAGTGTGCTCGAGCAGTGAGCCCTAATTGGCATGTGCCATTTTGTTCTTGCTATTCTTCTAACAGAGAATACATTCTTGGGTTAATCATGCCATGGTTTTTCCCTTAACCGAGTTTTCCACGTCAAAACCTTGGTGTCTTATGTGTTGATGAGTTTCTGCTTTTGATTTGAATGAATTATGTTTCATGTTTAATATACTGCTAATCACTAAAAGGATTTAAGTGTGTGAATTGGAGAAAGTTTTGCACAACTGATTCACCCCCCTCTCAGTTGTGTGCCCTAAGTCTAACACTAAGATCATGCCCTTCATATTGCATGTATTTGTTGTTCATCCACTTACAATAACTTTATAAATTAGTGAATGTTCTAGCTCTTCCTATCTCTATTTTTGGTAGATACAACATAATTGAGTGGTATACCCAAACGAGGCAAAGCAACTTGTGCACCCCTGGTTCTAGAGAACAAAGAAAGGATATTGATCTCCTTTAGATAAATAGGCATCAAAACAAAAAGATGGTATCCTATAATGAACAATTTTACATCTATGGAAGCTAGTTTTTAAATGTTTGGTTACAAAGTCTCCTTCATGAATCTTTAAAGAATACAAAATTCTTTTCAAAAATAAGTTATTCACAAGACACTTAGTTTTGATATAATGCAATGATTGTTTCTCATAAACTCTTAGCAATGTTTTGAACTAAAACATTCATCAAGATTGAATTAGAAAGACTCTCTCTCTCTCTCTCTCTCTCTCTCTCTCTCTCTATATATATATATATATATATATATATATATATATATGTCTCCCTCTCTATCTCCCTATTTCTCTTTGTCTCTCTATATATGTCTCTATACCTCTATTTCTCTTTATCCCCCTATCTCTCTTATATCTCTTATCTCTATCTTTCTCTCCTACTCTATCTCTATATCTCTCCCTTTCTATATCTCTATCTCTCCCTCTCTATTTCTCTCTCTTGCCCTCCTTGTGTCTCTCAGTCTCTCTCTTCTTCTATCTCTTTGATGTTCAATGTTTTCCTTGTTTTCTATTGTGATATCTAATTCATCTATACGCCTGGGCAAGTACTTTGCAATTGTAGAAGTATTCTAAGGAAAACAAATAGTGTGACTGCTATATTTTAGCTAGCCCCCTTGCATAGGTTACTTGAAGAATTGGGCTAATCCTTGCTATAAACTTCTCCTCAATTTGAGTTAGTTTTTGCAAACATCCAGGTTGCTCACCAAGTCCATGTTGTTCCATTTTGTGAAGCAATTGTCATTTTTTTATGTGCATCTATAACAAGTAGGGATTTCATTTGATTGCCTAGTTTTAATTCCTAGATATCTTTCCATGCAGACTAGACATGTTGACATGTTTGAAAGGCTATCCAACCTTGAATGGAAGTTATTTCTAGCGATGCAATAATTTTGTAGGAAAGTTGGAGGAGGATGGATTTGGCTAGATGGGGTGGGTTGAACTGTATGCTGTGTTAGTGTGAATAGGGTTCTTGAGATATTTAGTTCTTTCTTAGCTAGTTCTCCGCTTTAGCTCTCTTCACACTAGGTTAAGTTTACTTGGGGACTTTTTCACTTTACCCCATATTGGTTGTGTTTTTAGTCTCTTGGACTTTTTCACTTTATCCCATATTGGTTGTGTTTTTAGTCTCTTGGGTGGAATATATATATATATATATATATATATATATATATATATATATATATATATATATATATATATATATATATATATATATATATATATATATATATATATATATATATATATATATATATATGCTGTGTTAGTGTGAATAGGGTTCTTGAGATATTTAGTTCTTTCTTAGCTAGTTCTCTGCTTTAGCTCTCTTCACACTAGGTTAAGTTTACTTGGGGACTTTTTCACTTTACCCCATATTGGTTGTGTTTTTAGTCTCTTGGACTTTTTCACTTTATCCCATATTGGTTGTGTTTTTAGTCTCTTGGGTGGAATATATATATATATATATATATATATATATATATATATATATATATATATATATATATATATATATATATATATATATATATATATATATATATATATATATATATATATTGTATGCTGTGTTAGTGTGAATAGGGTTCTTGAGATATTTAGTTCTTTCTTAGCTAGTTCTCTGCTTTAGCTCTCTTCACACTAGGTTAAGTTTACTTGGGGACTTTTTCACTTTACCCCATATTGGTTGTGTTTTTAGTCTCTTGGACTTTTTCACTTTATCCCATATTGGTTGTGTTTTTAGTCTCTTGGGTGGAATATATATATATATACCTCTTGCTCTCATATGAGCATCTCATTCCATTGTATGCTTTGCATTCTCTTGGGTTGAATACAATTTATTTGGCTCATGTCTGATTTCTATTTTGCTTTCCTTCATTCACTTGCATTCTTGGGTGGCTTTTCAGCCAAATCTTACATGGTATCAGAGCGGTTGTGAGCTATGGGTTATCAAATTTTTTAGAAATCTAAGAGTGTAGAGCTATTTTTTGAAGCACGTGAGTATGCTCTTCTCTTGCATCTTCAAATGATCTAGAGAATCATAAAAATGTGGAGAAAATAATAGTTTCTAGGGGGTTCTTATTTTGACTAGCCAGTTGTAGGTTTTTTAGAGCTTCCTAGAGACATTCTAAGCTCATGATTGAGTCTAGAGCAGCTAAGATAGTCATATTTGCCTTTCGTTTCGTCCCAGTTGGACACTGGAAGCCAAATCTATGAGGGTTTGAAGTCAGAGGTTCATTGCCAGATGCAACAGAGAGATAGCATTTCAGAGCATTGTGGCTCAAATTTGACACTGCCATCACACTCAAAAGGCCTGAAAACCCTAAGATCATCTGTCCAATTGTCAATTTTGAGCAAAGTTGTCTAGAGAGGCAATTGCTTTTTGCCCAGGGACCCATACAACCCCCATCATGCATTTTGAGGTGAAAAGTTTTCAAAGCTCTCAAAATTTCTTCTCTACATTTTTTATCAAAAAAATTCAAAACATATATTATTGTAAAAAATTTGCAAAAAGAAATACATTGTCAAATTTTTGAAAACCAAAAAAAATCAAGGTACGCAATACCCTGTGCAGGCGTACTGCCCTGCACAGGGCATGCACCCTCTTTTAAGAGGTCATAGCCCTCTTAATAGGGCACTACCCTCTAAGGAGGCCGCCACCCACTTAAATTGGGTTGTGGGGAAAAGCTTCGACCTCCCCACACTTGCCTTATTTTTTTAATATATATATATATATATATATATATAATCTTGACCTTAATCTCTGTTGTTTGACCCTGGTACACCTAGTTTGGCCTCCAAAGAATTTTTCAATATTTTATTCAGTACATCAGCCTTCGTGCCTTAGATTTGGCCTTTGTGACAAATTTGGAGATTCTTTTGACTACAATTATCTTCTAACAGGTGATTATATTTGGCTAGAGGATCACTATTTTTGGCAGGGATTCCATTTTTATATGGAAGGGTTAACATTTGGCAAAACCATCAAATTTGGTGGCAATTCCAATAAGTTTGGCATAAAATGATTTTTTGATCCTACCCCCTCTCTATTGAAGTTTTTGATTTTGTAGTTCAACTTTGGAAGTCGATATCTTGGGTCGCGACCTCTAATTTCCAAGCAATTTTTTTGATTTGGACTATTTTTTAGTGTTCTCCGCACTGGTATAGATGGTTTCTAATTTTGATGTACGAATTTCTCATAAATCACAGATTCTCACAGGTGACACTACGCAGTTCCTGTTTTGGGAAGTTCAAAGATGCATATCTTTTGCATATGACCTCGGATTGAGGCACTTCTTTTTTTTAAAGTGCGTGATTTTTTGTGTACTTCATAGTGGCCTTGTTTATTTCACTTTAAATTGTTCCAGAATTGTACTTTTCAATATACTCTTTTTTTTTTAGGAATTGTAAAGGCATTGAAGTCAAGTCCACTAAGCATTCTCTTGCTAGTGGAAATTGTAACCGCACTAAATATAAAGTGCCAAATCATTTTTCTTGGGGGGTCTCTTGGTGTGATTGTGCTTATGCATCTCTTTTTGCTTGTGCTCTCTCTTCCTTTCACAAATGGGTAATATTAAGTTTCCTTTGCTAACACCATACAACTACAACACATGGAAACAAAATGCATGAGACTTCTTAATGCAACAAGGTTATACATCCTATGTTGAACAAAAGATAATTGAACCCACAGATGCCAAGGAAAAAATACTCTGGATGATTGAACAAACAAAAGCTCTAGGTTGCCTTGATATAATGTTTCAACTTGATGGATGTACAAATTCACATGATGCATGGGACAAACTTAAAACTCTCTATGGGACAACTGATGAAGTTAGGGGATATCAAATTGATAATTTCAACTAATGGCACTTGATCCTAAGTCATTTGACATCATCCAGGACTTTGTAACAAAAGTTAGTGATTTGAGAGCACAATGTAAAGCATGCGGCATAAAGAAAAAGGACATTCAACTTGTCTTGAGTATTCTTAACAAACTTGGACCTGAATATGCAACTTTTGTTTCCAGCGTTCATACTCATAGATTGACTATGGGCTCTGCTTATACAATGCCTTCATTTGCTTCATTTTGTGAATTGTTGATGCAAGAACAAGGCAAGCTTCTTTCCATGGGTCTCTTGAAGCCATCTCAATCTCAGGCTTTGTTGGCTAGTCAATCGAAGGGACAGAAAGAGTTAGGGAAACCTGACAAGAAATAGAAGAAGTCCAATAAGAAGTCACATAAAGATCAAACACAGTCATCGTCTACTCCAAAAGTATACTTCATTTCTTCTTCTTCAAAGGGGAACTCTCAAAAGAAGGAAAGACCAACCTGTTGTTACTGTAAGAAGGTTGGTCACAATGAACACTCTTGTCACAAGAAGTAGATCGATGAGCTGAAGCATCTTCTGAAAATGAACAATATTAATCTGCCTTCTTCACAACAATCCCCAACTCCTTCCAAATCAGGCAAAGGGAAAGCAACTGCACTTGTTGCTACTACAAATTATTCACAATAGTGGATTTCTTGACTCGAGTGCATCACATAACATGGGTTATGTTAGAGAATAGTTTTCTTTGTTGGAGCCTTGTTTGGTGCCCCACATTCTCATTGGGGATGAATCTCCTGTAGAATTCATTGGGAAAGGTTTTGTTGATGTTGGCACTGATACATTTGAGGATGTCCTCGGTGTGCCTAATCTATTAATCAACCTTCTCTCTGTCTATTAGATTGCCCAGAATGGAAGAAAAGTTGAGTTCACTTTTGATTCTATCACCATCAGGAATCTTGAAGATAATGCACTTCTTGCAGTTGGTAAGGCTAATCATAAGTCTTGACTGAATGCTTTCTCTCATTTTGTACCTGATTCACATTCAACTACTTTGCTCGCCCATTCATATTGTGAGCAAGCTATGGCATGAGCAATTTGGCCATCTTAACTTCCACTATCTCCAGTAGCTTAGCAAGCAGGATATGGTCACATGTCTTCCTAAGATCAGTTTCTCAGATGGAGTTTGTTTGGTTTGTGCCTTGGGAAAACATCCTGAGGAGAAGTTTGACAAAGGGAAGGCTTGAAGGGCTTCAGAAGTCCTTGAGTTGGTTCACAGTGATGTGGCAGGTCCATTTCCATCCTTGTCTTTCAACAAGGCTCTCTACTTGCTCACCTTTATTGATGACTTTTCTAGATACACTTGGGTCTACTTTCTTCAATAGAAAGGAGAAGCTTTTGACAGATTCCAGGAGTTCAAGGCTTGTGCTGAGAAATAACCTAGGAAGGTTGTCAAGATTCTCTGCACTAACAATGGTAAAGAACATGTGAACCATCGCTTTGAACAATTTTGCACTCTTGATGGGATAGATCATCAGCATATTGTCACCTATACACCTTAGCAGAACATTGTGGCATAGATGAAAAATAGGTCCCTGAAAGAGATGGCCGGTTGCATGATCCACGCATGCCCCCTTGCACTTAAGTATTGGGCAGAAGCTAACAACTATGTTGCTAACATCCAGAACAGAGTTCCGCATAAGGCATTGAAGGGCATCACTCCCTTTGAAGCTTGGTATAGCAGGAAACCTATTGTGTGACACTTCAGATTTTTTGGCTCTTCGGCATGGGCTCACATTCCTTTGGAGAAGCGCAAGGCCTTGGAACCTTAGAGTCAGCCTTGTATCTTTGTTGGTTATCTCGATGGTGTCAAAGGATATCAGCTTTTGGATCATGAGACACGTGAGCTCTTCATTGAGCGAAGTGTGCAATTTGAGGAAAGCTCTCCTATCTCATCCTCTCTTCTTCCTTCCTCCACAATGGATTCAGATAGTGACGTAGATGATTTTCCTCCTATTGCCTCAACTCGTAGAGTTGATCACGAGGTTTCATCCTCCTCTTTATAGAGTTTAGGTTTCATCCTCCTCTTTATAGAGTTTAGATTAGAAGGATGGGGATTCTCCTCCTCCATCCCCTACCATGCCTTGTTAGGCTCACTAAACACTTGAGTCTGCAGGCACTCTCATTGGGGATCCTTCAGATACACAGAGGACTCAGTCACAACATCATGATATTCTGCATTCCTACATTGCCACAACTTCATATCCATAGTCATTTCATGAAGCATCAGGTATGGCTGAGTGGGATGTAATGTCCCTAATTTGGAAAGACCCTAAATCTGCCCTAATATGTTAATTCCACTAATCAGCCCTATGTTTGAGAATATTTATAACTTGATTAGGTACCACTGTCTGCTGTTTTTGGCAGAGTCTGCTGGAGTCTGTGGTGGTATCGCTGCTATCAAAGAGACCTCTGATGTGTTTTTCCTCTTATAATCCTAATTCCTTCGATGCCTTTAAGTGATTCAAAACCTTTGCTTTTATACTTCTCAAGTGGTGTGTCTTGGTGAATAATTGTGACTCTTCATTGGATGCCATCCCTTTATGAATTTAATCGATGCCTTAGTAATATTGTTTTATAGTAATTTTTGTCCTTTTCTGTCATTTGTCTTTTAGTGGGTTTTGTCTTTATTCACTAACCGTCTATAGGAAAAGTTAATAGCTGTCTTAACAAATGTATTATCTTTTGCTAATTCTTTTTTTGTCTTATTCCCTTTTTGTCTCTTATGAATTTGTCTATATTAATTAGTATATGCTTCAGTCTAGGATTTGCATCGGGACATGACAGTCCTCCCCTCCTAAATTTGCTTGTCCCCAAGCAACTTTAAATTAGGATGATCAAATATCTCGGGCCCTTCCCGTGTTGCATCCTCTGTGGGCAGTCCTTTCCACTTGACAAGGTACTCTTCAATAGTCTTATTTCTCAATCTTTTTTCTCGTACATTAAGTATAAGTTCAGGTTCCAAGATCAATTTGCCTTCATCGTCTAATGGTGGTAATTCTGGACATGGAGTGATGTGTTGCCCCAACACCCTTTTGAGGCGTGATACATGAAACACGTTGTGAATTCTGCTGTTTGTGGGAAGTTCTAATTCATAGGCCACCTCCCCTATCTTCCTCAATATTTTGTATGGCCCATAAAACCGGGGTTTAAGTTTCTCGGCTCTGTTGACTTTGATAGATGACTGTTTATATGGTTGTAGTCTCAAAAATACCATGTCTCCTATTTCGAACGTACGTTCAGTTCTCTTCCTATCTGCATATATTTTTTGCTGATTTTGGGCTTGGTGTAGGTTATCCTTAAGTGAATTCATGGTGTCTACATTCTGCTGTAAGAAATCCTTGGCCCTAGGAACACGACTCTCTGTTCGAATCAAATCACCAAGGGATAGGGACTCGTACCCGTATAATGCTTTGAAAGGGCTCATCCCTATAGACATATGGTGTGTGGTATTGTAACAATATTCTCCCAAGTGTAACCATTTAATCCATCCGCCCTGTTGCCCTGTGACATAGTTCCTTAGATATCCTTCCAACCATTTTGTTGATGATTTCTGTTTGACCGTCTGTTTGCGGGTGATAACTGGTGCTTGGGTTTAATTCTGTTCCCGCTAATCTGAACAATTCTTGCCAAAATATGCTAAGGAAACGGCTGTCTCGATCGCTTATAATATTTCGAGGGAGGCCGTGTAATTTGAAAACTTCCTTGAAGAATACTTCGGCTACTTGAGGGGCTCTAAAGTTTGTGGATATGGCCATAAAGTGTGCATATTTGGTGAGACGATCTGCCACCACATAAATGCAGTCTTTGCCTTGTACCTTAGGCAGTCCTGTTATAAAGTCCATAGAGATGCTTTCCCACTTTTGGTTTGGAATAGGTAGTGGTTGAAGTAGTCCTGCGGGGAATATATGTTCTTCTTTATTTCTTTGGCATGTCATACATTCATTTGTATGTCTCAATACATCTCCTTTTAGTCCCTTCCAGGTGAACCTTTCCCTGATTTGTTTGTAAGTTTTGAAGAATCCATGGTGTCCAGATAATGGATTATCATGATAAGCCTTCAAAATTTCCTTCTTTAATCGTGATTCTGGAGTGATGTAAATTCTATCCTTGTATAGAATGATGTCATCCATGATTCGATATTTCTCATCTTGTACTATCCCTTCTATTAGGTCACTTGAAAATTTGTCTTTTGCATATTCGGTAATTAGAGTGGTTTTCCATTCCGTGGCTATTGCTGTTATTGAACCAAGGCGGGGCCTTCGTGATAGGGCATCGGCTACTACATTGTTTTTACCCTTCATATATTCAATGTCAAAATCGTATGCTTGTAGCTTACTTACCCATTTTTGTTGCCTGTCATTTAAATCTTTTTGGTTTAAGAAGAATCTTAGGCTGTTATGGTCTGTTTTTACGATAAACCTCCCGCAGATTAGGTATTGTCTAAACTTTGCAAGGGCATGCATAATGGCTAGCATTTCTTTGTCATAAACTGAGTATGTTTTTTCTACATCTTTGAGTTTCCTGCTTTCAAAGGCTATGGGGTGTTTGCCTTGCATCAATACTGCCCCAATACCTTCTCCTGAAGCATCACAATATAATTCAAAGGGTGAATTGAAGTCAGGTATGGCTAACACAGGACAGGTACTCATTACTTCCTTTAATTTCTCAAATGCTACTTGTGCCCTCTCATTCCAAGAGAATGCTCCCTTCTTAGTTAGATCAGTAAGTGGTGCAGTTAATTTCGAAAATCCTTTTACGAATCTCCTATAATAGCTACATAGCCCTAGGAACCCTCTAAGGTGGGTTAAGGTCTTGGGCTTTGGCCAGCTTTGGATTGCCTCAATTTTTTCCTCATCGACTCTTACCCCTTGAGCACTGATTTTATGTCCCAAGTATAAAATTTCCTCCATGCCAAACTCACATTTGGGCAACTTGGCAAATAAAGAATGTTGCTCGAGTATGCTTAGCACTTCATCTATATGTCTCAAATGTTCTTCCCAGGTTCGACTATATATTAGTATGTCATCGAAGAAAACCAATAAGAACTTCCTTAGCTGTTTTCTAAAAATATGGTTCATGCAGGATTGGAAAGTAGCGGGTGCATTAGTTAACCCGAAAGGTAGGACCAGAAATTCAAAATGCCCATAGTGGCATCTAAAAGCTGTTTTTGGTATATCCTCCTCTCTTAATCTGATTTGGTGGTAGCCTGATCTTAGGTCAATTTTTGAGAAATAGACCACTCCGTGGAGTTCGTCAATAAGTTCATCAACTCTGGGAATAGGGTATTTATTCTTTATCGTTCTTTTGTTTAATGCCCTATAGTCGATACACATCCGTAGAGTACCATCTTTTTTCTTTGAGAGTACAACAGATGAGGCAAAGGGACTGGAACTGGGTTGAATGTGCCCCATCTCTAATAATTCCTTTATAGTTCTCTCAATTTCTTCCTTATATTTATGAGGATGGCGGTAGGGAGTGGTAACGACTGGTTTTGTTCCTTCCTCTAATTCAATAGAATGTTCAAAGCCTCTTTTTGGAGGAAGACCGGGTGGGATGTCACTAAAGGCTTTTTTATGCTTCTTCAAAATTGGTTGTATGTCTATGTGGATTGTCTTTCCATTGGGAGTGGTTTTATCTAGGATTAAGCATTGAGCCACCCACTCAACTTGGTCGTGTCTAATGGCTTTTTCCATTTTCTTTGATGAGATTACCCTAGGGGATCCGTCGGATAGACCATGTAAAGTAACCTTCTTCCCTTCATGCATGAAGCATATCTCTAACTTGGGGAGGTCAAAGATAAAGCGACCCAAGGAATGTATCCATGGGGTTCCCAAAATTACATCAGTGTCCCCCATATCCACAATGTAGAATTTGTCCTTAATTGGGTGCCTCCCCAAGGTAATGCTAAGTTCGGAGATCTTCTTCCTGCTAGGAGTGGTGGATCCATCAGCCAAGGTTACATTGAATCCTTTGAAATCTTCTATTTCTAGTCCTAATTTTTTTACTAAGTTTTCATCAATAAAATTGTGAGTAGCCCCACTATCTACTAGGGCTGTTACCTTCTTTCCTTTAATTACTCCTCGAATCCTAAAAGGATGATGTTTGGATGCTTTTGAAATGCAAGCTAGGGTTCCCCCTTCTTCATTTTCATCAACTTTTGCTTTTTTCCCCGGATCCACCTCCTCTTTTGTTTCTTGGAGCATTGCCTCGATCCCATGAGCTTGGCTTGTTTTTCCACATCTGTGACCTGGTTCCCAACCTTCCTTACATTGGTAGCATAATCTTTTCCTCTTAAGATCCCTTTGATCACAAACATGACCAGGGCCCCATGGGTTTTTGCACTTAAAACACAACTTTTCTTGGCCTTCCTTTTGCTTACATATGTGACCAGGTTCCCATTTTCCTTTACAGTCATAACATAGTCCTTTCCTCCGAAGCTCTTCTCGTTCATTTTGGGAAAGGAACGTCCTTTTGTGCTTGTCTTTCCCATAGAAGTGTTTGTCTTTTGATGGTGTTTTATTTGAAGAAGGCTTTCCACTTGTCTGGGCGTTATCAAGTCGAGTTGCCTTGAGGATTGCCTCTTGGAGTGTGGAGGGGTCTAGGGCACTTACTAGGCCACAGGTGGTATCTGACAACCCTTCTATAAAAAGGTAGGTGAGTCTTTCCTCGGATATTTCCGGGACCATGACTGCTAGTCTTTGGAATTCGCTAATATATTCCTCAAGGGTCCCTCTTTGTCTTATTCGTGTTAGCTCCTTGAAGTGTTTTTGGGGATGTGTTTGGTCAAATCTTTCAATAAGTCTTTTCTTGAAGACCTCATAGGTCTTGATATTTTTGTGATCTTGGGTAATTTTGCCATAATGCCACCAATCATGGGCCCCCCCTTCTAGATGTAGTGTGGCAAATGTAATGGTATCTTTTTCTGTCATGGGGCAAAGGGTTAGATATGTTTCTAGTTTTTGTATCCATGCGTGGGCTGTAATTTTTCCCGACCCATCAAAGTTTGGAATGGACAGTTTTCCTATTTTATTTCTTATATCTTTATTTGGGTGATTATTTCTATCCCTATGATCATTCTTCATTGCTACCTCACAGTATGCTGTGAAGGGAATTTTTCTCCTAACTTCGGTTTCAAGCCTTGCATATTCTAAGGCAAGCTCGTGCACATTTTGATTGTTAATTCCTTCATTTTCTAAAGGACTTTCTTCGCCCAAGAAATGGGGTCCCTCGGTACTTGAGTTTGATCCAATTGTAGTGTTATGATTACTATTAGATTGGCTAAGGGAGGTTTCCCTTTCATGTCTTGTGCTAGGTCTAAGGTTGTTGTTTATGTTTTGAAGGGTTTGGAGCATAGCTTGGGTTGTTTGTTCATTTTTTTCCATGAATGCCCTCAATTCCTGCTCCATAGTCTTCTTTTTCTCTCTCTCTAGAGCCCTTAAAGTTCGTTGGCTTGGTTGCATCAACTATTATCCCTCAGGCTGGCAGGATGATGCTCTGATACCACTTGTAATGTCCCTAATTTGGAAAGACCCTAAATTTGCCCTAATATGTTAATTCCACTAATCAGCCCTATGTTTGAGAATATTTATAACTTGATTAGGTACCACTGTCTGCTGTTTTTGGCAGAGTCTGCTGGAGTCTGTGGTGGTATCGCTGCTGTCAAAGAGACCTCTGATGTGTTTTTCCTCTTATAATCCTAATTCCTTCGATGCCTTTAAGTGATTCAAAACCTTTGCTTTTATACTTCTCAAGTGGTGTGTCTTGGTGAATAATTGTGACTCTTCATTGGATGCCATCCCTTCATGAATTTAATCGATGCCTTAGTAATATTATTTTATAGTAATTTTTGTCCTTTTCTGTCATTTGTCTTTTAGTGGGTTTTGTCTTTATTCACTAACCGTCTATAGGAAAAGTTAATAGCTGTCTTAACAAATGTATTATCTTTTGCTAATTCTTTTTTTGTCTTATTCCCTTTTTGTCTCTTATGAATTTGTCTATATTAATTAGTATATGCTTCAGTCTAGGATTTGCATCGGGACATGACATGGGATTCAGTAATGGAGGAAGAGTTCAACTCATTGATTTGGAACAAAACTTGGGAGCTTGGTCCACTTCCAAAGGGAAGAAAATTGGTTCGATGTAAGTGGATCTATCGGACCAAATTTTCCATGGATGGATCAATTGACAAGTTCAAAGCATAGCTTGTGGCTAAAGGTTTCTCTCAAGTTCCTGGTATTGACTACACTAAGACCTTTGCCCTCGTCGCCAAGATGAACTCCATTCACCCAATACTTGCTATTGTTGTAGCTCAAGGTTGGGTTGTACATCAAATGGATGTGAAGAGTGCATTTCTTCATGAGGATCTACATGAGGCGATTTACATGGAGAAGCCACAGGGATTTATTCAGGATTCTTCATTGGTTTTCCAATTGCAGAAGTGTCTCTACGGCCTCAAACAGGCCCCAGAGGCTTGGTATGCCAAGATGGACTCCTTTCTTCTCTTAGTTGGGTTCTCCAAATGCCACTCAGATCTAAATCTCTACTTCTTGAGACAAGAGTATGCTCTTCTTTTCTTGGATCTCTATGTTGATGACTTGATTATCACTAGGAGCATTTCATCCATCATCGCAAGCGTCAAGAGTGCTTCGTACGACAGGTTTGCCATGACCAACTTGGGTCTCTTGCACTATTTTCTTAGGATTGAGATCACTCAGACCTCTTATGGGATCTCTCTTGTGCAACCCAAGTATGCTCTTAATCTTCTTGCTTGTTTTCACATGGTTGATTGTAAGCCTGCACCGACTCCCTTTCGGTCTAGAGTCAAGCTTGAGGCAAAGTGTTCCACACCACTAGTTGATGCCACTTTGGATCGTCAGCTTTTCATTAGCCTCATCTACCTGACTCATACTCACCCTGACATTTCATTTACAGTTGGCATTGTTTCGCACTTCATGACAGAGCCACATGAGCTTCATTGGAAGACTTCCAAACGTATCTTGCACTACCTATAGGGCACTCACAGGTATGGGATTCACTATGCAGCGAGCACAGATTCAGCCTTGGTTGGATACACGGATTTTGATTGGGTTGGTGATCCTGATGATTAAAAGTCTACATCTGGATACAACTTTCACCTTAGTTCCGGTCCCAATTGTTGGCAGAGCAAGAAGAAACATGTCATTGCTCTTTCTTCAATTGAGGCTAAGTATTGAGGGGTTGTCAATGTTGCCACTGAGGCTATTTGGCTTCAGAGTATCCTAATTGAACGTGGCATCACTTTTCAGAATCCATCCATCATATATTATGACAACCAAAGCGCCATCCAAATCTTGAAGAACCTAGTTCATCATCAACATACCAAACACATCAAGATCCACATGCATTTTCTCAAGGAGTTGATTCAGGAGCATGTCATTGATTTGTAGTACTATCCTATAGTAGAGCAGGTTGCATATATCTTCACCAAACCCTTCACTGAACCCTTCACTGACATCAAGTATGTGTCACGTCTCATTTTTTATGGACTATATAATAATTCTAGATTAGTGAACATTTACCATGTTTGTTTTACTTTAAGTAATTTTATATGTGTGAAGGTAATTATCACGAAGTCATATTGGTGAAAATTAAAAAATTGATTTAAATATTAGATATTATCAATGAGATTATAATGTTGTTTTGGCTATGTTTTGAGGCACTAACCTATTGACGTCAAGTTGAGTGCTTATGAATGCAGGTACTCGTCAAAGATGAGAACATGGTTGAGGTAGAGGTGTTCTAGCCACTTGGCAAGAACTGATGGGATGATGGGATGGTTAACTCTGATGCAATCACACATTCACATAGTTTCATGTTGCATTTTGAATGACTTATTTTATGCATCTTTGTGTGGATGATAAATGTGGTAAATGGTTAGATACTTAGATAATAGTTTGCTTTAATTGCGACGGTAAGTCCTTTTCAAGTGCATGATTTAATTATGAATATTAAGGTTCTTTTCGATTTTATTTAAAATGGGTTACTTTAAATAGTTATTTTATGGTATTTAAATAAATAGTGTGTTTAAATTATTTAAATAATAAATAAATAAGTGTTTTTCTATTTCTTATAATATTATTGTTTGAATAGAAAAATCTAAATTTAATTGTATTTAAATGCAATATATATATATATATAATTTTAATATTATTGTTAACATTTCTTATTTAAATTAAGTGACTATTTTATTTTTAAAAATAAATAAATCGTATTAATATATTTAGATCGTTAAATAGAGAAATAAAGTGATTGGTATGTCGTCATGCAAGCAAAAAGGAAAATTGGGGGAAAATAAAACCTAATTTCTAGACACCAATTTTGGGAGTTTTTTTAATTAAAAATCAAAAGGGCGGAAGTGAGGATGCCATCCAGGATTTTGAGCAGAAGTAATAGCAAATTTGTTTGGGCGACAACAGGTTTTGTTTGGGCGACAGCAGCTCCAAAACACATTCTTTGACCAGCATTTCCTAGGTTTTTCTCCCTGATTTCCTTTGCATTGAATCAAAGTTGTATTTGACTGTAAAAATGATAGCTTTGAAACCTTAAAACATGGGCATATTTCCTCTTTTCTTCTACAGATTTAGACTTGAAAACATTCCTTTCTGTATGTTGGTCGACCTACCCAACAAATAGCTTGAAAAATCAGATTTTAATTGTCATTTTTTCCTTACCTTTGGTCGCTGCCAATTTATCCTATCACAGCCCTTTAAAAACCTCTAAATTCCCCTTTGAAATTAGATTCTCTCAACCGTAAATCAGATCTTTATCTTTGACATGGTGTTAGCATGATTTTATTTAGCAGATTGGACGGTTTGCCTGTAGCCTGGGTCACTATCCATGAGCATATTAAAATGATTTAATCCTGTAGCAACTTGTAATGATTCTTGTAGCCGCATAAATTGATTCTGTAGCAGCAGCTTGTAGCCGTATAATTTTGACACTTTCCTTATGCTTTTTTTTCATTGTTGCCTAGACCCAATTAATCTCCGTCACCATTCTTTATAGCTCATGTAGCTGAATATAATGCTTTCGTAGCTTAGTTTTAAACTCTTTTAAATTATTGTAGCAACTTTAAAACAAATATAGTTTGAGTTTTTGAGTAAATACTTGTCTCTCTGTGGGTGTCAGGCTGAAAGAAGTTTATAATTTAAAAAAAATCTAAATTGCATTTAAGAATTAATAAAAAAAATTTAAATTGCATTTAAGAATTAAATAAATATCTATATAAATTGGTGCATGCATGCCAAGAAGCTGAATTAATTCAAAATCCCTAAATATGGATTTTCTTACATAACTGTCGCTTGCACAATGCATGCTGAATTAATCTCAAAATCCCTAAATATGGTATTTTTACAAGCTGAATTAATCTCAAAATCCCTAAATATATTATGAAATTATGTATATTATCACATATTTGATATATTATAATTATTATTTTTGAAAATATAATATAATATATATTATACTAAATTATAATATAATATTATAATATCATATAATATTATAATTTTTTATTATAAAGTGCTAAAATAGCAACATCTAATTGCAATAATTTTTTCATTTTATTTTATTTTTTGAACTTTTGAACTTATTATTATATGCATATTTATATTCTACAATCTTTCTAAATTATAAAAAGTATTCTATTTTTTTAAAAAGATAGTATAGAGTAAAAATAGTTTAAAAAATCAAACTAATATATTTTAATATATTTAAGAGCTTTTGTTTTTTCTTAAAAGTTTTAAGTGTTTAATTATATTCCCTAACTATATTTATATTTATATTGTAGAATCTTTAAAATCTTTTAAGAGTATTCTATTTTTTTAAAGGATAGCATATAGTTTAAAAATCAAACTAATATATTTAAGAACTTTTATTTTTTCTTAAAATATTTTAATTGCTTAACTATATTGCATATTATTCTATGGTGCTTTTTCTTTAATTATGTTATGGCACTCCCTCCCCTCTTCCAACTTATTTTTTTGTTTTATATAAAATTTAAATTATATATTTATTAATTTATTAAATCCATTTTAAATCTATGGTTCATATTTAAATAAACATTGTATTAAATTTTTTTTAAAAAAATGCAACTTTGTTATTGTATAGAGTGAAATTGATAACAACAAAAATTATAGATCTTAAATAATTAAAACCCCTACATCCATACCATCTTCCTTGTATCCTGCAAATAATAAAAATGACAGATCTATAATAAACTATAAAATAGTTAAAATAATTTGTAAAAACCCTCCATTGCAAATTCTCTCATTGTGCAACCCTGCATGCAAACTAAGAAGAATAAATTTATGGGGAAAATTAAATGACAAATCTACAATAAACTTTAAAATAGTTGAAATATTTTTTGTAAAATACCTCCATTACAAATTCTCATTATGCAACCCTCCATGCAAACCAAGAAGAGATTTGAGAGCCTCCAGAAAAAATAATTATGAAGAAAATTAAAATAAGGTAGTGTTTTATATGCTTTTATATTATTTTGGTAAGTTTTAATATTTACTAAAATCAGAACCCCACAACTTCCTATTTTCTAGCTAATGTGATCTAAAATTAAATTAATGTGCATAGTTAAATTAGAATTTTAGTAGAATCTTGTATGATATTTAAAATAGAAACCTATTTTATAATTACTAAATCATGTGATTTTATTTAAATTATATACCTATATTTTAGGTAACTCACTCCATAACTTATGGTTTATTTTAAATATGTTTATTTGTGAGATGTGCTTTAAAATTGAATTTTATTATTTAATTATGGAATCCCTTGTTTTATGTAATGTGACTTTACTAATTTATTTGGTATATGTTACATTTATTCCAATTAGAAGAATATAAATTAGCAAGGCAAGTTTTATTTATTAAAAATACAAAAACAAAAGTAAGTGCAAATTAGAAGAATATAAATTAGTATAAATCATTAAAAAATATATATTGTTGATTAACTTTATTTATTATTTTCAAAAAAAAGTTGTATTTTATTTATTTTAGAAGAAAACTTAAATAAGTTGAATTTTATAGTTATTAGATTAAAATTAGGATTAGGGTTAGGGTTAGGATTATAATCAGGGTTGGGGTTAGGGTTAATGTTAGAATTAGAGTTAGGGTTAGGGTTACAATTAGGGTTAAGTTTAGTATTAAGGTTAGGGTTTCAATTAGGATCAAGCTTAGGGTTAGAGTTAGAATTAAAGTTAGGGTTAGAATTAGAATTAGGGTTACTCAATTAAGGTACACATTAGAGTTACAGTTAGGGTTAGGGTTAGGGTTACAATTAGGGTTAGAATTCAAGTTAGGATTAGGGTTAAAATCATAGTTAGAATTATAGTCAGGCTTAGGGTTAGAGTTACAGTTAGGGTTAGGGTTAAAATTAGAGCTATGTTTAGGATTAGAATAAGGGTTAGGGTTAGGGTTAGGTTTAAAATTAGGATTAGGGTTAGGTTTAGAATTAGAATTAGGATTACAATTAGTAGCGTGGTTAGGGTTAGGGTTGAAATTAGTGTTAGGATTAGAATTAGGGTTAGGGTTGGAATTGAGGTTAGGGTTAAAGTTAGAATTAGGGTTACTAAATTAGAGTAAGCATTAGAGTTACAGTTATGGTTAGGGTTAGGGCTAGAGTTAGGGTTAGAATTTAGGTTAGGATTAGGGTTAAAATCATAGTTAGAATTAGGATTAGGGTTAGAATTAAGGTTATTGTTATATTTAAAATTAGGGTTAGGGTTAAAATTAGAGCTATGTTTAGGGTTAGGGTTAGGGTTAGGGTTAGGGTTAGGTTTAAAATTTGGATTAGGGTTAGGTTTAGAATTAGAATTAGGATTAGGGTTAGGGTTAGGGTTAGGGTTAGGGGTTGAATTATAGTCAGGGGTAGGGTTAGAGTTAGGGTTAGGGTTAAAATTAGAGCTATGTTTAGGGTTAGAATAAGCTGTAGGGTTAGGGTTAGAATTAGGGTTAGGGTTAGAGTTAGAATTAGGGTTAGGGTTACAATTATAGTTATGGTTAGGGTTAGGGTTACAAATATAATTAGGGTTAATGCTAGAATTAGGGTTAGGGTTAGGGTTAGGGTCAAAATTAGAGTTAGGGTTGGAATTGTAGTTAGAATTAGGGTTAGGATAGGGGTTAGAATTACAATTAGAATTAGGGTTAGGGTTAGGATTAGAATTAAGATTAATGTTAGAATAAGGTTAGGGTTATAATTAGGGTTAGGGTTGAAATTAAGGTTAGGGTCAGAGTTAGAATTAGGGTTATTAAATTAGGGTAAGCATTAGAGTTACAGTTAGGGTTAGGGCTAGAGTTAGGTTTAGATTTCAAGTTAGGGTTATGGTTAAAATTGTAGTTAGAATTAGGATTAGGTTTAGAATTAGGATTATTGTTAGATTTAAAATTAGGGTTATAGTTAAGGTGGAATCAAGGTTATGATTAGAATTAGGGTTATTGTTAGATTTAAAATTAGGGTTAGAGTAGGGTAGAATCAGGGTTATTATTAGAATTAGGGTTAGGGTTCCTATTAGAATTAGGGTTAGAATTAAGGTGGCTTACTATTACAATTAAGGTATGAATCAGAGTTACAATTAGGATTAGGGTTCAAATTCGAGTTAGGGTTAGATTTCAATTAGGGTTAAGGTTAGTATTAAGGTAAGGGTTAGGTTTTGAATTATAGTCATGCTTAGGGTTAGAGTTAGGATTAGGGTTAGGGTTAAAATTAGAGCTATGTTTAGAGTTAGAATAAGGGTTATGGTTAGGGTTAGATTTAAAATTAGGATTAGGTTTAGGGTTTAGGGTTTAGGGTTGGGGTTAGGGTTAGGGTTACAATTATAATTAGGGTTAATTTTAGAATTAAACTTAGGGTTAGGGTTACAATTAGGGCTAAGTTTAGTATTAAGCTTAGGGATAAGGTTGCAATTAGGATCAGCCTTAGGGTTAAAATTACAGCTATGCTTAGGGTTTGAATAAAGGTTAGGATTAGGGTTAGATTTAGGGTTAGGGTTAGATTTAAAATTAGGGTTATCGTTAGGGTAGAATTAGTGTTGTGATTATAATTAGGTTAGGGTTAAGGTTAGTATTAAGGTTAGGGTTAGGTTTCAAATTATAGTCAAGCTTAGGGTTAGAGTTAGGGTTAGGCTTAAAATTAAAGCTATGTTTAGGGTTAGAATAAGGGTTATGGTTATGGTTAGCTTTAAAATTAGGATTAGGTTTAGGGTTTAGGGTGAGCATTAGAGTTACATAAAGGGTTAGGGCTAGAGTTAGGGTTAGAATTCAGGTTAGAGTTATGGTTAAAATCATAGTTAGAATTAGGATTAAGTTAAGGGTTAGAATTAGGGTTATTGTTAGATTTAAAATTAGGGTTAGAGTAGGGTAGATCAACGTTATGATTAGAATTAGGGTTATTGTTCCTATTAAAATTAGGGCTAGAATTAAGGTGGCTTACTATTACAATTAAGGTAATAATCAGAGTTACAATTAGGATTAGGGTTCAAATTAGAGTTAGGGTTAAAGTTCAATTAGGGTTAAGGTTAGTATTAAGGTTAGGGTTAGGTTTTGAATTATAGTCAAGCTTAGGGTTAGAGTTAGGATTAGGGTTAGGGTTAAAATTAGAGCTATGTTTAGGGTTAGAATAAGCGTTATGGTTAGGGTTAACTTTAAAATTAGGATTAGGTTTAGGGTTTAGGGTTGGGGTTAGGGTTAGGGTTAGAATTAGGGTTACAACTATAATTAGGGTTAATGTTAGAATTAAACTTAAGGTTAGGGTTACCATTAGGGTTAAGTTTAGTATTAAGCTTAGGGATAAGGTTGCAATTAGGATCAGCCTTAGGGTTAAAATTAGAGCTATGCTTAGGGTTTGAATAAAGGTTAGGGTGAGGGTTAGGGTTATATTTAGGGTTAGAGTTGGATTTAATATAATATATTATTATATTATATAATATATTATAATAATATATTAGATATATTATAAAAGATATATTTAATATAATATGTTTTAATATATTATAATTAGTGTTAGAATTAGGCTTGCGGCTCCGGTTGCTACTAGCATATTTATATTAAATATAATATATCTAAAGTACGCCGAGAGATATCCTTCTCAAGGCGCCTATTTTTTTAATCACTAATCCTAACATTAGGCGCCTCAAGAAGGATATCTCTCGGCGTACTTTAGATATATTATATTTAATATAAATATGCTAGTATTATATTTTCTTCATATGTTAGTTTAAATGAGTGATTACAGAAATGTTAAATAACATTGTATTGTTAAAAGTTCTTGAAAGGAAATTATATACTCGATATGAATGAATTAAAAAACTTCATATGTTACTGAAATTGAATGAAATATGCACTAGGAATGAAACTAGTTTAAACAACTTTTTTATGCAATTGTATGATCAATGGTAAATTGCTTGGAAATTGTGTCCATGATTGATTTGTGTTTGGAAATGGGATTTTTATATGAGTTATGAGTGAACTTTGATCTTTTTAATTTATCATTATTTTATTACTTTATTTATTTTTACTTGCTTCTTAGGGAAAGAAGTAGATTTTTATCTAGGAATGTTATTGGGTTGCTTTCTGGGCAAGGGTGCTGAATGTGGAATATCAGAGATGACTTTTCTTCTTTTCGGGAATTGAACCAAGTTACTATTTAAAGGATTAGATCTAATCGAGCTATCATTGAAAAATATGATTTTTGTCTAGCAAACTTATTTATATATATCTATGCCACATCCTGTTGCAAGACAATCTGCATTTCATTATTTAGAATTGCACATTAAGGCATCAGGTTGCATCGGGAGTTCCCACCTGCCAGTTGTTCTAGGTAGCTAGACATTTCATGCAGGGTTGGGTTTCCTTCGATTCATGAAGGGATCTGGGGAAGTGTAATTACTTCATGGTTGGGTGGAAAAGCACCTAGGCCATGTTCCCGTCTCTCAGCTTGCAAGTGGTGGACCACTTGGTTCGTACGACTGATGAGCCTATTGATTTATTGATTCTTATTGTTGTACATGATTATTGTAACTTGAAATTGGATGTATTATGGCATGAATGCCAATGGGCTTTGTGTATTATTTTATAGTGCTTTCACTTGGATTGAGCACATGATTTTGTAAGATTTAATGACATTTGATTTATATTTATGAGATTATCTTTTTACTTGTGATATTGTAATTAAGAAGATCAATTACAACCTTTTTATCTTTTATAATGTGATTAAGCAAATTAATTACATCATTTACCTTTGTTATTGTGATGTTGTATTTAAGTGGATTATTTACTTCATTTACTCTTGAGTTGGTTTTGGGGTTTTTACTTTTACTTTGAGAGGCTTTTACATTTGGTATCAGAGCTCTAGGTTGAACATTAGGGCCTCTGTTTTCTTTTGGGTTTGTTATGCTAAGTTGCAAACTTGATGCAGATTATCCATCATGAATATGAGAAATACTGATCGTAGTGATGGATTAGGAAGTGGTCAAATTGGAAGAAACCGTGGTGGTGCACATGGTGGTGCTCATGGTGGTAGAAATGCAGGGAATTGTGGAGATGCTATTAATGATCAAGATAGAAGATTGGACCGTATTCTTGCTCTCTTGACCCAACAGGACATGAGAATGAATGCTCTTGAGTAAGATATTAGAGGAAATCCTAGAGGGCAGAATGCAAATGAAATCCCAAGAGTTGAGGTACAGAATGAAAATCTGAAGATAGAAGTTCAAGTTCCTGATGTTGGAGTTAATGCTAATAATCAAGCAAGGATAGTAGAAGAGTTGGGAAAGGACGTTAGAAAGGTCTCACCACCTAAATTTGATGGAAAGACAATTGGAGATGGAGCTAAAGTGTGGATAATAGAAATGGAGAAATACTTCGAGCTCTGAAACCTTTCAGATCACATGAAGGCAATGTGGGGATCATACCAGTTGACTAGTGAAGTAGCAACATGGTGGGACAATGAGAAGGCAGATAAGAAGCTGTTACCTGGTGAAATAACTTGGGAGATTTTCTTGCAACTTTTTAGGAAAAGATGGTTACCGCAGCTCTTCTTTGACAAGAAGATGATAGAGTTTCAGAATTTGGTTCAAGGAGGTATGTCTGTAACTAGTTATTGGGAGAGATTCTCGCATCTACTTAAGTATGTTCAACAGTATTAGATAGATGATCAAGAATTTGTATCAGGAAGTTTATATTGGTATTAAGGCCCCATATTGGAGCAGAGGTAGACATTCATAACCCACTCACTATCGATGCCATTTTTGAGAAAGCAATTAAACAAGAGTAGAAGTTGTAACAAGCAGCTAGTTACCGTAAGCAAAGAGATGCTAAATTTTCCAATAAGAGACCTTAGAATAATTAATAGAACTACCAATAGAATAACAATCAAGGTAATAATAGGCAGATCAAGAATCTGAAGAGAGGTAATAATTCTCACGATGGAAACAGTAGAAACTAGCATGGAGGAAACAAAAGAGGTGGTTATAACAACATAAACAACAATAAGAGAGAAAGAGCTGAAGGATAGAGAGCACCTAAGGGTGGATGCTTTAATTATGGAGGAGAACATTATGTGAATTCATGTCCTTAGAGATCAACTGGAAGAGGAAATAGGAATCAACAAGGAGCACCTCAACATCAGATTCATGCCACAGTAGACAATCGATAAGCTAATTTTCTAGTAGCACCTATTTAGTTTCAAGGTAAGCTCTATGGACTACCTATTTCTATTTTAATTGATACTAGTGCCACAGAATGTTTTGTAGATCCTAGAGTAGTATCTAAGTTATCAATTAGACCTGGACATATGGAAAACTCTTGGATGGTACAATATGGCAATAGAGCAGAAAAGAGAGTAGACTCGTGTCTAGCATGCAGTGAGTTAGAGCTTCCTAGTTTTCAAACGCAAGTTAATCTATATGTAGCACCTTTAGGCTCTTATGATGTAATTCTGGGTATCAACTGGTTAGCTGAAGATAAGTCTCTAGTAAATTGTGAAGACAAAGTTGTTAGATGTTTGGATGACCTAGGGAATCAAGTGGAAATTAATGGACCCAAGAGACCTTTAGAGCTTAGACAAATCTCGGCTATGCAATTGAAGAAAGCCAAGAGGAAAGGGTATGCCATTTATGTTGTCCAAGTAAAGGATCTTGACAAAGAAGAACCGGTGTTTAATGACTACTCAATCCTTAGAGATTTATGAGATGTATTTCCTATGGAGTTGACAGAGTTACCACCAAAGAGAGAATTTGACTTCTTAATTGATTTGCTACCAGGAACTGAGCCTCAATCTAAGGCACCCTATAGGATGACTACTACAGAATTGTATGAAATTAAAGCACAATTGCAGGAGTTGCTAAATCAAGGGTTCATTAGACCTAGTGTGTCACCATGGGGTGCACTGATTATCTTTGTAAAGAAGAAGGATGGTACTTTGAGGTTATGCATTGATTATAGGATGCTTAACAAAGCTACTATAAAGAACAAGTACCCACTCCCAAGAATAGATGAGCTCTTTGATCAGATGAAAGGAGCAACGGTGTTCTTGAAGATAGACCTTAGATTCGGTTATCACCAATTGCGGATTAAGGATGAGGACATCTCTAAGATAACTTTTAGGACACGATATGGTCACTATGAGTTCATAGTGGTACCATTTGGGTTGACTAATGCTCCAACAACTTTCATGAATTTGATGAATAACATTTTCAATGATTGTTTAGATGACTTTGTGTTGATCTTCCTAGATGACATATTGATATATACTCTAAATCAGTGGAAGAGCATGAAAGGCATTTGAGGATAGTCTTGCAGCGCTTAAGAGAGAAAAAGCTTTTTGGTAAATTATCTAAGTGTACATTCTTTCAAGATAAAGTGCACTATCTCGGTCATGTAATATCGGCAGAAGGGATTGCAGTGGATCCTGAGAAGATAAAAGCAATAATGGAATGGCCTACACCTTAGAGTGTGATAGAAGTTAGAAGTTTTATGGGACTTGTAGGTTATTATAGAAAGTTTGTAGAAGGTTTCTCAACTATAGCAACACCAATTACCTCACTTCAAAAGAAGGGTAAGAACTTTGAATGGATAGAAAGGTGTGAGCAAGCTTTCCAAGTGCTAAAGGAAAAGCTCACAACTGCTCCTATCTTGACCATACCAGATCCTAATGGTCACTTTACAATTATAACAGATGCTTCGGGAGAAGGAGTAGGAGTGTTGATGCAGAATGAGCAAGTGGTTGCAAATGAGTCAAGAAAGTTAAAGCAACATGAGTTCAACTATGTGCCGCATTATCTTGAGTTAGCCGCCATAGTTCATGCACTTCAGATGTGGAGGTATTATCTTCTAGGTAAGCCCTTTGAATTAAAGATAGGTCATTTAAGGCTCAAGTATATATTTACTCAACCTAACCTTAATACACGACAGAGAAGGTGGTTAGAATTCCTTAGTGAGTATGACTTTGGAATTGAGTATATAAAAGGAAAGGAGAATAGAGTAGTAGATGCTCGTAGTAGAAGAAGACACGTGACTGCGATGGTTACAACGAGATCCAATTTGAAGCAAAAAGTAATTCAGAATCTTCAAGGGGATGAGAATTATGAAAGAGTAAGGCAAGCTTTGGAAGTAGACCCCTTAGATCACATGTTTGATGGTTATGTGATTGAGTTAGATGGACTTTTGATATTTTAAGGAAGAATGTATATTCCTAACTCAGGAGAGTTGAGGAAATTATTGATTGAAGAGATCCACAACACACCTTATTTAGGGCACCTTGGAGTGACCAAGATGGTTGAAGGTTTGAAACCTTTATACTTTTGGCCTAGACTTAAGAGGGATGTAAAGAAATTTGTGGCTCGATGTTTAGAGTGCCAGAGAGTCAAAGTTGAGCATGTGCATCTAGCAAGATTGTTGTACTCGCACAATGTTCCTGAGCATAAGTGGCAAGTGATAAGTATGGACTTTATTCAAGGGTTACCCATGTCTAAGAATAGGCATGATGTCATCTTAGTGGTTGTAGACAAGTTGACAAATGTAGCACATTTTATTCCATGGAATCTTTCAGATGGTTCTTTGGTGTTAGCTAAGAAGTTTGTTCAGGAGATTTTTTAATTCCACGGAGTGCCTGAGATGATCATTTTAGATCGAGACACTCACATGACATCTAGATTTTGGACAACTCTTAATGCAGCTTTGGGCACAAAGTTGAATTTCAGTTTGGCTTATCATCCTCAAACAGATGGTCAGACAAAAATAGTCAATCAGGTTGTAGAAGACCTTCTCATAATGTATTGTATGGATCGGCAATATAAATGGGAGGAGTATCTTCCATTGGTAGAGTTTGCATACAACAATTCATACCATGCATCTTTGGAAATGGCACTATTTGAAGCTCTTTATGGGCATAGGTGTCGAACACCTATTAGTTGGGATAAGGTGGAAGACATAATAGTGATTGGTCTTGAAATGTTAAAGAAATGGATGGTCAGATGAAGTTGATCAAAGAGAAGTTGAAGCAAGCTTTAGATCATCAGAAGAGTTATGTAGATAGAAGTAGAACGCCTAGATAGTTCTCAATTGGTGACAAAGTCTTCCTGAGGGTCAAACCTCAGAAGAGTTTAGTTTCATTTGGCAAGGCATCCAAACTTGCTCCTCATTTTGTAGGACCGTTTGATGTCTTGGAAATTATCAATCCTGTAGCATATAGACTTGCTCTACCGCCTGCACTTGCCAGAATCCACAATGTTTTTCATGTGTCTTCACTTAAGCTAATCATCCTAACACATCACATATTCTTGTTTAGCGTGCTTTATAGGTTCAGGATCTAGGAGTGGTGCTATTGGAGCCCACTCAAATCTTGGAGAAGCACAATGTTAAGTTGCAAAGAAGAGATGTGGTACAATATAAGGTCCGATGGGACTAGTATTCAAAGGATAATGCCACATGGGAGGATGCGGAGGAGATTGATAGATATTTTCCTCATTTGAGGATATAGCTTAGATTTCTTATTCATGCATGGATTATGATACTTTGAGTTCGGTTATTGTTTTGTGATAATTTGAGTTTGATTATTGTTTTGAGATACTTTGAGTTGATATTATTATTTTATGATACTTTGGTTTGAAACATTATTGTTTTGATGTGTAATAAGACATTGGGATGATGTCTCTTCCAAGTGGGGAAGGATGTCACGTCTCGTTTTTATGGACTATATAATAATTCTAGATTAGTGGACATTTACCATGTTTGTTTTACTTTAAGTAATTTTATGTGTGAAGGTAATTATCACGAAGTCATATTGGTGAAAATTAGAAAATTGACTTAAATATTAGATATTATCGATGAGATTATAATGTTGCTTCGGCTATGTTTTGAGGCACTAACCTATTGACGTTGAGTTGAGTGTGAATGAATGCAGCTACTCATCGAAGACGAGAACATGGTTGAGGTAGAGGTGTTCTAGCCACTTGGCAAGAACTGATGGGATGGTTAACTCTGATGCAATCACACACTCACGTAGTTTCATGTTGCATTTTGAATGACTTATTTTATGCATCTTTGTGTGGATGATAAATGTGGTAAATGGTTAGATACTTAGATAATATTTTGCTTCAATTGCGACAGTAAGTCCTTTTCAAGTGCATGATTTAATTATGAATATTAAGGTTCTTTTCGATTTTATTTAAAATGGGTTATTTGAAATGGGTTACTTTAAATAGTTATTTTATGGTATTTAAATAAATAGTGTGTTTAAATGATTTAAATAATAAATAAATGAATGTTTTTCTATTTCTTATAATATTATTGTTTGAATAGCAAAATCTAAATTTAATTGTATTTAAATGCAATCGATATGCATATATATATTATTTTAATATTATTGTTAATACTTCTTGTTTAAATTAAGTGACTATTTTATTTTTGAAAATAAATAAATCGTATTAATACATTTAGATTGTTAAATAGAGAAATAAAGTGATTGGTATGTCGTCATGCAAGCAACAAGAGCAAAATTAGATTAATTTATTTAATTTTAAATGCTTTTTCTTCATGCAAAACTGAAAATCAATCTCAAGTTATCAAAAAGCAAAATTGGGGGAAAATAAAACCTAATTTCTGGATGACAATTTTGGGAGTTTTTTTATTAAAAATCAAAATGGCAGAAGTGAGGATGCCATCCAAGATTCTTAGCAGAGGTAACAACAAATTTGTTTGGGCGACAACAGGTTTTGCTTAGGTGACAACAGGTTTTGTTTGGGCGACAATAGGTTCTGTTTTGGGCAACAGCAGCTTCAAAACACATTCTTTGACTAGCATTTCCCAGGTTTTTCTTCCTGATTTCCTCTGCATTGAATCAACATTGTATTTGACTGTTAAAATGATAGCTTTGAAACCTTAAAACATGGGCGTATTTCCTCTTTTCTTCTACAGATTTAGACTTGAAAACATTCCTTTCTGTATGCTAGTTGACCTGCCCAACAAATAGCTTGAAAATCATATTTTAATTGCTGCTTTTTGCTTACCTTTGGCCGCTGTCAGTTTATCCTATCGCAACCCTTTAAAAACCTCTAAATTCCCCTTTGAAATCAAACTCTCTCAACCGTAAATCAGAGCTTTATCTTTGACATGGTGTTAGCATGATTTTATTTAGCAGTTTGGATGGTTTGTCTGTAGTATGGGTCGTTGTCCATGAGCATATTAAAAGGATTTAATCATGTAGCAACTTGTAATGATTCCCATAGCCGCATAAATTGATTCTATAGCAGCTTGTTTTTATTTTGTAACAGCTGGTAATTATTTCTTGTAGCCGTATAATCAGATTTTGACACTTTCCTTATGCTTTTTTTCATTGATGCCTAGATCCGATTAATCTCTGTCACCATTCTTTATAGCTCATGTAGCTAAATAAAATACTTCCATAGCTTAGTTTTAAACTCTTTTAAATTATTGTAGCAACTTTAAAACAAAGATAGTTTGAGTTTTTGAGTAAATACTTGTCTCTTTGCGGGTGTAGGCTGAAATAAGTTTATAATTTAATATTATATTTTCTTCATATGTTAGTGTAAATGAGTGATTACATAAATGTTAAATAACATTGTATTGTTAAAAGTTCTTGAAAGGAAATTATATACTCGATATGAATGAATTAGAAAACTTCGTATGTTACTGAAATTGAATGAAATATGCACTAGGAATGAAACCAGTTTAAACAACCTTTTTATGCAATTGTATGATCAATGGTAAATTGCTTGGAAATTGTGTTCCATGATTGATTGGTGTTTGGAAATGGGATTTTTATATGAGTTATGGGTGAACTTTGATCTTTTTAATTTATCATTATTTTATTACTTTATTTATTTTGACTTGCTTCTTGGGGAAAGAAGTAGATTTTTATCTAGGAATGTTATTGGGTTGCTTTCTGGGCAAGGGTGTTGAATGTGGAATATCAGAGATGGCTTTTCCTCTTTTTGGGAATTGAACCATATTACTATTTAAAGGATTAGATCTAATCGAGCTGTCATTGAAAAAGATGATTTTTGTCTAGCAAACTTATATATATATATATATATATATCTTTGCCACATCCTGTTGCAAGACAATCTGCATTTCATTATTTAGAATTGCACATTAAGGCATTAGGATGCATCGAGAGTGCCCACCCGCCAATTGTTCCAGGTAGCTAGACATTTTGTGCAGGGCTAGGTTTCCTTCGGTTCATGAAGGGATCTAGGTAAGTGTAATTACTTCGTGGTTGGGTGGAAAAGCACCTGCGCCATGTTCCCGTCTCTCGGCTCACAGGTGGTGGACCACTTGGTTCGTGCGACTAATGAGCGTATTGATTTATTGATTCTTATTGTTGTACATGATTATTGTAACTTGAAATTGATGTATTATGGCATGAATGTCAATGGACATTATATATAATTTTATAGTGCTTTCACATGGATTAAGCACGTGACTTTGTAAGATTTAATGACATTTGATTTATATTTATGAGATTATCTTCTTACTTGTGATATTGTAATTAAGCAGATTAATTACACCCTTTTTATCTTTTATAATGTGATTAAGTGGATTAATTACATCATTTACCTTTGTTATTTTTATGTTGTATTTAAGTGGATTATTTACTTCATTTACTCTTGAGTTGGTTTTGTGGTTTTTACTTTTACTTTGAGAGGCTTTTACAGTATGTTCATCTTCAGTCTCTCTTGGGGGTGCGGGACATCTCATCTGGGGGTCACTTAGCTCTTCCTACTTTATCCTCTCATGGGGGGAGTTTTTTCCCACTAGGTTTTCTCCTTCCTTTTCTATTTGAGGGGATCTTTTGTACATGGGTACCTCATCAGGCCTAGTTGTTGGGACCCATCCTTGCATCTTTGTCTACATTTCCCTCTAAGTTGCACTTAAGGGGGAGTGTTAGTGTGAATAGGGTTCTTTAGCTATCTAGTTCTTTCTTAGCTAGTTCTCCGCTTTAGCTCTCTTCACACTAGGTTAAGTTTACTTAGGCACTTTTTCACTTTATCCCATATTGGTTGTGT
Organism: Cunninghamia lanceolata; assembly: GCA_027924645.1. Taxonomy (NCBI): domain Eukaryota; kingdom Viridiplantae; phylum Streptophyta; class Pinopsida; order Cupressales; family Cupressaceae; genus Cunninghamia; species Cunninghamia lanceolata. The sequence continues at coordinate 1,097,054 of BSBN01001028.1, forward strand.
TTTTAGTCTCTTGGGTGGAATACCCTATATATACCCACCTCTTGCTTTCATATGAGCATCTCATTCCATCGTATTCTTTGCATTCTCTTGAGTTGAATACAATTTATTTGGCTCACATCTAATTTCTATTTTGCTTTCCTTCATTCACCTTGCATTCTTGGGTGGCTTTTCAGCCAAATCTTACATGTTGTAATTGAGGTGTAGGTGTCTAAAGATGGGGGGTTATTGGAAGAAGAGGGTGCATATGTTGAGTCTCCTTCAATAAGATTTTGGTGGTTTTCTCATCTTCTCAATTTGATTTTGGTGGGTATGTTTTGCTTGCATCCTTTCATTTTGTACTTCTATCATGGGGTATGTTGAAGATTATAGGACTGCAATGTATCTGTGCATGTCAAGCATGTATATATATATATATATATATATATATATATATATATATAACAATTTGAAGCATGAAAATGAAATATCCAACTATTTGCAAATAATATTTTATGGGATTAATTGACACAAATGTGCAAACATGTTTTTAAATAACATGACTAACCAATACAAAGAATCCAAGGAGACAAGATGGTGTGAAAATAGAATTTGGAACATACCAAAAAAGCATAACATATCTTTATATATATGTTTATTTGAAGTTAACCATCTTTACATATATGGGTATTTGAAGTACATAACATAAAAGGAGGTATACAAATGGATGTATGAGCCTACATATGAGAGGTACATGCAAATGTTAAATGATTTGAATGGTTGTAATAACAATGCTTTGTCTTTCCTGCCCACCAAATGGAATCATTTTAATGGCGATATTAAGTAGGAATTGGCAACCAACAACATTGTCTAAAATGTGTTTGGCAGCATCAGGCTTTGCTAGTAGAAGTTGAAAATCTTTTGTGCTAACACCTAACAAGGCATTTGTGGGTCCGTCAAATGCAATAAGTTTAAGAAGTTGAAAAACTTTCTTTATCTCTCCCCCTCTCTATCTAATTATGTGTCTATTTTAAATTACTCTCTCTCTCTCTCTTTTTATATATATATATATAACTTTTTTCTCTCTTTCTCTATTTTCTCTATCTCTCTTTCTCACTTCTCCCTCTCTCCCTCTATCTTTGTCCTATTTTTGATGGTCTCCATCCTTTGTTTGATGGTCTCTATCCTTTGTCTGTAATGTTTGCAAGCCTTCTTTCATCCTAAGTTTGACAACACACAAAGTAGGGAGGCAACACCATATGAGTGGTCAACTAAACAATGGGTGAATAGGTCCACCAAGATCTATAGTGGCGCATGATAGTGGCTAGACTAAAATGAATGTACTTTAATTTGGTTGCTAGGGTGGATTTGCATGTCCTCCAATGGAAGCACACCACATAGTGCAGGTGTAGACTACTTAACATCCACACATTCTAATTACAACACACAACCCCCCTAAAGACTACTCTAAGTATATTTAATAATTGCAAACCTATATTCTCAATAACTCCATTTCACAAAGGAAAGATGTCCCATCTTTCATCACTCATGGGTGATTTACTTTCACATGCACACTTTTTCATATTAAGCTTCTTTCCATGTATGTCAAGTCAAGTGCAAATTGTTTGTGGATACCTATAAAGTGTTTGACCACATGAAATAATGAGACATCTCATGGAAGACAACTATTGCATCATACATAATTCATGGTTGAATTGATCTCATAAACCAATCCATTGTTTAAAATACGAAAGATTTCTTAGACAAGGGTGCTCTTAAAATTAATTATATACCAAATATTAAGTAGATCTATGGATTCAACCTAAAGACATTTCTAGTTGTACAGAGAATCCAAGACAGGAGGCATATCTAAATTTTACTTACCTTCCAAACATAAAATATATTTGAATAGTTTTAGATTATATATTCAAGAACAATTAATGTTGTTTTAGGAAAGTGTATGTAATGAATCAGGAGTATTTATATATAATTAATTAATTAATTTTATATACATAGAAGGCATATAAATTTTAAAAAATATTATTTATATATGTCATATTGTAATTTATTTATTTTTCAATATTGGTTATATATACTATTTAAATTAACTTATAAACTTTGATGGGCTTCCTATGTAGTTTAAAAAAATTATATTTGATATAGAGTATATTATATTTATATATTTAATTATATTGTTACACTATAAAATTGTATATTTAAAATATACAATACATATTTAATATTTATATATTTATTATTATTATTATTTTGATAAGTCAAAATGGCACTAAGGGGGCCATACCCAAATACAAAATAAACTAGTTCAGTATCATCAGTTGAGCATTGGTTACAGAGATACTCAAAATCCAAAAAAGCCAAATGTCGATCTACCATACCGCCATTTTCACTGCAACTTCAATTATCATCCACAACCATCTCATCCTCCTTTCTATCCTCCTTCATGGCCACTACATCGAGAAGGGCTAAAAGCCTCGGGACTCCCGTTAGTTGGTAAAAGCCAATCAGTTCCTTCAGCGCCACAACATGGCCCCTGACGACCATCATCCTGGTTTCAATGTCCTCCTCGATGTTCCATACAATGAAAGGAATCCATAGGCCAGTGTAGCTCCGCATAAGTGCTGGCCATATCCCATTCGATGGGTTGAGACCCAACCCCAACACCACCCACTCCAAAATCTTATCCATCCCTACTCTCCAACGGGCCTTGACCATTCTCTGCATCAACCACTTCTCCACCTCTCGCTACTCTCGTGCTTGCAACAACCAGGCGAGAGCTATCGAGGCCACATCGCTATTAACCCTAAACTTGTTGTTGGCTAGCTGAAAACAAGTGCCCAAAATGCCTTTAATTACCTCCATCAACTCGTCACCATTGATGTTGAAAACCTTCTTAAACTGCTGGTCAGAAAGCTTGCCTTTGAAAGCCATTTGCCTTTCTTTTGCTTCCAAGCAAATTTAGACCCTACCCCACTAGGGCTATTCCTCACTATGGTTCTTGTCTCAATCTAGTCATGGCTAGTTTTTCTTCCTTTTCCACCTCTACCAATGAGACTATGCCTTTCTTCCCGACCATACATAATTTTGACTAGGAGGCACAACTTGATCTCCAACAATGAATGATGATTGTATTACAAATTTAGGAGGTCAAGAATACCATCAAACTTGAGGCTATTTCTATTCCATTAGATCCCCTTGATTCTTCGGGTAACCTTATCCTTAGTAATGTGAATAGCAGTCATAAAAAATATTGGTCATATTATGCATATAAGACATGATATTCCACAGTCCATGAATTGAAATTATAGAGCTTCTAGAAATTAACTGTGTATGGTTTTTTTTCATCGATATTTCGGATCACACTCGATGATTTTCATTCTCTTCCTGATGATGGATCATAGAGTGTGATCCAAAACATCGATGCAAAAAAGCCATACACGATTAATTCCTGGAAGCTCTACAATTTCATATTATGCATGCTAATGCTCCCTCTTCCAATATTTTCTAATCCATGGAATCTCATTTGCTATTCCTCTTGATACTTTTATTCCTACCTCTTCTCCATCATCTATTCCTACCTTCTTTCCCATCCCACCTTCTAAACTTCTCAACTTATTCTCTAAATGAATACTCAAGCTCTGACTTTCCCATCTATCCCATTCCCCTTAGGTTCTTTGCCACTTCTCGTCCTTTTATCCCTCCTCTTTCTTTTTCACTTATATTTCATCTCACTTACATCCCTTCTTATACTAATGTGTCCATGACTACTATTAATTCTTCTCCCAGTATTGCAATGGTCCATTATTCTCCCTTCCATCCTCCTCATGGGAGCCATTACTCTTATTTGCCTCCTTCTCATCCTATGACCATACCATTTTCTCTTAAACTTTTCCTTCACTTTCTTCTCCTTTTCAACAAACCTATTTGTATCTCCCCCCACCACCTTATATGCCCTGTGTGTTGCACTATCTCCAAAAAATGCACAAAATCTTGATGCTCTACTTAATAACTCAAGAGAGGTGACCATGGACCTTCACCTCAATCCTTTATCATATGACATTCTAGCCCACCCCTTTCCTCCCATTTTTAAGGCACTACACCTTCCACTTTACAATAGCAAGGGAGACCCTATCACTCATCTGAACCTTCTACTCCTTTTGTCTAGATTACGTTTATGATGATCACATCTATTACAAACTCTTCCCTCACTCACTCAAGGAGCATTCCCTTAAGTGGTTCGATTCTTTACCACACACTTCCATGAGAAATTTTGGAACGATAACCAAACATTTATTAATCATTTTTTATTCAAAATTCTCGAGGAGAATTTCATCGATCTTACTCATTGCAAACAAGGACCTCAAGAGAAAGTGACTTTATCCTTAGGTTTCAATCAATATTGCAAAGATGCACTATCACTTACTAGATATAGAAATTCAAAGGGTCTTTATGGACAATCTTATCCCTTCAATCTTAGAAAAGATAATATTCTAAAATTACAACACTTTTGTGGACTTATGTGTGACATGTGGAGAATATGAAACCAAGATGGATAAAGTTAGTAAGGCCTCTACACCCACACTTACACCAAATAACAAGAAGAAGTTCACAAAACCTTACAAGAAACCATTTACAACCAACAACAATAAAAACACGAAAGATGCACTAAACATAGTATCCACAATCACTCCTCCCCCATCGACCACTTCTCCTCCTCTTCTACCTTCATCTTCTTTTGCTTCCAATGTTATTTCTCTTTGACCTAGATCCCCTCAACAATTTACTAGATTCACAAACTCATACCAAATGATCATGGCTCAAGCCCACTTTGCAAATCTCCTTCAACTTCCTCCTATTCGACCTCTAGACATCTCTCTTCCTCTCCCTAGAAACTATGACACCAATGCATTTTTCCAATCTCATAGGTCCACAACCATGACACAACGAGGTGTATGGCCTTAAAACATAAAATCCAAGACTTAATAGATGACAACCTCATTCATGTAGATAGCATAAATGACAAAGGGAACCCTTTTATGGCACCTCCAAATCAAAACCTTAAAATTTTCACTAATCCCCTTCCCCATCACTCAAACAACATCGAACCTATTGATAATCCTCTTCCTTCAAATGACATCATAGGCATAACCTTAGAAAGCTCTCAAGACGTCACACTTACATTCGGTGACATGACATGCATGGTTGGTAAACATTTGATTGATGGGGACTCTATGTCTTTTGATTCATCTATGGACATTATGAGGTGAGAGGAGCCAATTCCTAATTTGGCTAGGACCTCTAGACGGTTAGGGGAAACCCTTTGATAATGACCCAATGGTTCTATCGCTATCTCAACATAACAATTTAATATATCTTTTTTATTCTATTTAAGACTTCACCTAGGATTCCACTATATCTTTTTCATGTCATTTTCTTATTAAAATTAATAAATAAATTAAAATTAAAACATAGTTATCTAATAGATTCCCAGTTCTTCTAATTCTAACTAATTCAAGGCAGCCGTCCTACCTTTTGAAGTTCTTTTTTTTTATAACACACGTACCCATATCAATCTCCCTCAAATTCAAACCTGCAACTCCCAAGTCTCTGCCATGAGACCCACTTAAACTCCAGGCCCCACTTTTCATCGTGTATGACAAGAAAAAACAAAACCATTTAACCATAGATCGTGAGTTCAAAGTCCCTGCAAATTAGATCTGCAAATACAATCAAAAGTTCCAAATCATGTTGTAGGTGTATCCGTCAGAAGGGAACAGAATCAAGAGATCTGGGGAACATCTGAAATTCTTGGAGGAGAAGAGTAAGTTGTGGTGTTGTGTAAAGGTGAGGGTCATAAGCAAAAGTGATAGGTCATCTTGCAAATAAATTCCCAATCGTTTATTACCCTACTTATAACAATTCCACACGGCTTAAACAAGCTAAATTTTATGCTTTTTTTGTTTGGTGAAGGGTTTCTATTTGAAAGGATTTCACAGGAAATGTGGTAAAATATGGTTGTAGTTTGCAGATAGAGTGAAGACTAAGATTACTATTTTTCTTTAAAAAGACACGTTACCAAAAAAATTCTGTGAGAGGTATTTTCACAGAGACCAAGACCATGGCAATTCATAAATATTTGTGGGGTAGATTTTACGCTACTCAAAATGCTGTGAAGTCTCATTCTCTGTTTTTAACAGCCACCGGCCAACTGCCACACAACTTCCTCATCATCTTTCTCAAGTGCCCATCATGTTTTTTTTCATAGTGATGATAATAATCCAATGCAGAAAAGAAAGATTTCACAGACAGATTGATTGGAGATAATGCTTTGGTAAGGATTATCTTCAAAACTGTCTGTCTGTCTGTCTTATCTGCCACTTCTTTGTTCTGTTTGTCTTCTTTCTTTAATGGGTAATCAGTGGGTGGACAAAATCATTTCGCCATTGAAGAAGGTGTGGGAAGGGATTCATAAGCGAATCCATGCTGCTCGCAAGAAGAGTAAGTCAGTATGCATTTTATTTCTTCTCCCTGCTTAGTTTTTTTGGGCTGTAGAATTTGGTGATGTGGGTGCTGGTTTTTATCAACCAGTTTTATTACAAGTGTTGTTAAAGTGGTTGTTGCTTTGCTTAATTCTTGGTTTATAAAGGGTTTAGAAAGGCTTATTTTTGTCCAGAGCAACAGGAAATAGATATGAAAATGGTTGTTTTGTACAGCCAGAGTTAACTGGATGGTGAATGAGAAATGGATCTAAAAATGGTGGTTGTTTTACAGCCTGAATTGACCTAATGGTGAATGTGTCTACTCCATGGTAGAGGTTACAGGCCTCAATCTAGAGGGGTGGGATTGTGCACCTCTTTAAACAAAATAACAGGTAAATAAAATTTGCATAAAGAAAGTTTCATATACAAACTAAAATGTTAGGTAATCTATTTTTCCCAGTGGGTGACTTAAAAGGCTCCCTTTTTCCCTTACCTTAAAAATTAAAATTATCTCAATGAGATTACATTTTCTCTTTAAGATAACATCTAGCTCAGAGCTAACCTTAGAAAAATTTAGAATTCCACCCGGCTTATATGCTTGTTAGATCATGTAGATGTCATTAGACTTCGATGAAAGCTTTCTTGCTTTAGATCATTTTGTAATCAATCCTCTAATATGGTTAGAGCTGCAATATATATATTTTTATTTTATTTTTATTTTTTATTTTTTTAGGACAGTTTATAGATATAGTTTAAAGAGTATTTAGTCTTTTTAAAGGTAACAATTTTAAAAACTATTGTTAAGAAGTTAAAATAGTGGAAGACTAAAAGTTATTATTTGGAATTTTATTTTAAATGATATTTTAGAGATTTGAAATTAAGTTTCTACAATAAAAACCCAACACTTAAATTATTTGATCTCTGACTCAATCAGATCAGCCTCCTGTAAATTGCTGTTGTTTACTTCCAACATAAATAAACTACAACTCACAGGTTCTTTGAACTCTTCCATCAGATCTATATTTAAAAGACCAATTGTCATGAACTATCAGTTCATTGAGTTTTGAATTATAAGTTGGGCCAGAAGGTCTTTTAGAGGAAAGTCTTGTCTGGGCACAAATTCGTGACACAACCTTTCATCAACTTAAAATTTTAAAAATCAAATCAATCCAGTCATTAAATAAATGTGAGACGTCTTTATGGATGAAGAAGATTCTCCTCTAAGCCTAAATCTTGTTAAGTAGCTTCACGGCTAAAAATATTATATTGGAGGTTAGAAAAGTCAGATTCTTAGTTGAAGGACTGAAGTTGTATTGAGAAAAACTGATTTGAAAGACTTGAGCTGTATGGTGAAAATTTGACTATGTGGATAATTGAAGGGACCTATTAACTTGGCTTCTCTTATCAATAATTGTCATGGGTTAGTGTTTTGAAAGAATTGCACTCTTTCTTTACTCTTCTTGCCCTTTAGGTGGCATTCTCCCAAATTTTGAGCTTCAAAAGTTGTATTGAGAAAAACTGATTTGAAAGACTTGAGCTGTATGGTGAAAATTTGACTATGTGGATAATTGAAGGGACCTATTAACTTGGCTTCTCTTATCAATAATTGTCATGGGTTAGTGTTTTGAAAGAATTACACTCTTTCTTTACTCTTCTTGCCCTTTAGGTGGCATTCTCCCAAAGTTTGAGCTTCAGTCACACCCAACACGATTTAAATTATGGTGGCATTCTCCCAAATTTTGAGCTTCAGTCACACCCAACACAATTTAAATTATGGTGGCATTCTCCCAAATTTTAAGCTTCAATCACACCCAACACAATTTGAATTATGGTGGACTCTCTTTTGGAACTTATCATTTTCATTAATTGAAGCAGCTTTATAAATATTTATTTTAATATTTAAAGAGTAGTTATATATTCAAATTTGCATATGTATTTTGTAGATAGGTTACATAAAGTCAGCCAGATACAATGAAAAACAGATAAAGTCCCCTATGGCTCGTTCACTCTAAAAACATACACCTGACAAAAATTTCTGGAAACACTTTAAAAAGTAGAACTCTGTTTTAATTTTTTCAGTTTTTTTTCAATGGCATAGTTTGTTGTTTCTTATGGTTTTTCATGAAGACTTAGACTATTTATTATTTTAAAATTTTTTCATGTTAGTGCCTGGATCTGCCTTGGGCCACATGTGTGATTTGAATGGCTTTGGTTGATGTGATGCCATATACTTATGATCTAACAGTCTATTTTATTTGTAGAATTACCATATGAGACAGACTTTTCGATTGCATTTAACCTTTCAATAGACAGTACAATCTATTAACAGGTTCTCAATTATAAGCAAATGAGCACCAACAATTAATTAGCCCATATAAAAATAAAATAAGATGGCAGATCAGTTTTATCCCTCAAGTTCAGTTACATAATTAGAACTAACTTGTTTTTTTCTTAGTTACAGGCCGTGGAATCTACATTCTATATGATGATGTCAGGTCTTGCGGATATGAAGATGTTCATGTCATGTGGTCTATTTTAGTGGACAAAGAATACCCAGTACTCAAATCCTGATTACTTGAGGTTTCAGAGAGGAAGACATTACTACAATGGGTTTACTTTGAAAGAAAAAAAAAAGTTTTCTGTATATAAAATTTACAAGTACTGACTTGCAGAAAGGAAGGGATGGTCGTCTGTGGAAGATTTTGTATAAAACAGTCAAGTTGTTTCCAGTTATAATTATGATCATGTAATCTAATCGAATTAAAACTAGAATCTCTCTTGTATCAATGCCTCATCTTACACTAGAGTTTTGCAGAAAAGTGGCAAAGGCTCCCTCTGCCTTTTCTAACAACATACTCATTCTTTGCCAATTTTGCAGTTTGGTGATGGTGAGAACCATGGATATGCCCTTTTTAACATAATTTAAAGCGAGAATTGGTGGGTTGCCTTTAACATTGCCTTCAATTCGTAGTCTGTCTGATTAGAACAGCCCCTGACATTCTAGAAAGTTTGGATTTTATTGTCTGCATAAAGCAATATTGTGTGGTTCCATTGAGAAATTTGAACTAGTCTGTTGTCAACATGGAATGTTACACAGTGTCAATAGGTAAATAATTCATCATCAAAATTGTTGCAAATGTTGATGAGATGAGATGAGAACGTCAGAAGTTCCAGCGTGAGTTGCACAACTCTGTAAAAGTGGACCCTTAGTATGATTGTGGAGGGCCATAACTCCCACTAGTAAAAGTGGGCCCCTCTCTATGGTTGTAGAGAGGCTATTGGGGATCCTCTAGTGTTAAAGAAATAGACACACATGCATGGAATGGTACTGTAACTGTACTAGTGTCTCTAAGCAATTAGTAAGTATTGAGCATTATTACAGTGAAGCCCTGTATTTAAATTATTATAAATATGAAAAACAAAAAATTTAAAAACTTTATAAATAGGTCATAAAAATTCACATGTAAGAATTGGGTCTTGTTTGTAATTCATGAGTTTTACATAAAAATTAAAGTTGAACCAACAATTTTTTAAGAGGAAGATGACAAAGTAGAAGAGACTATTAGGTTAAGAACCCCAATCATAATATGTAAATAACTATTATACATTGTCCATAAGCCACCAAGAGCACATTCTAGTACCAAAAAGGCATGACTATCTAGAAAGATCACAAAATCTCTAAACAAACACCATAAAACATGCTATTAATCTAGAATCTAAGTACATTAATCTAACCATCTCTATAAATAGTGACTAGGGGGGCATGAATGATAACCAAGTTCTTGACCCCTATTCCATATGCTCTATAAGTAAAAATACTTCACACATGATCTAGTGTTCAAAGAGGTTATTCATAAAGAGAATTTATGACAAAGCACAACTCAATGATGTGTCTGAATTTCATTGATAATTGAACTCTAGAACTAGCATTGTTCCTCCATTTTCACAAGTGTAAGACATCAAATTCGTAAAATAACAATTTGATTTTCCAAATGACACGCCTATCCATGATTATAAATGTGTGAATTATTGGCCTAGCTAGACATGGTGGCTATGTTTCACTTCATTAACTTTTTCAAAACACTATTACTTAGTGAAAGTGATGTGAATTGCGTCAATGGTAATCTACAAACTTCCTCTAAGTTATTTTAAAGAGATTGGTGACATAACTATTTTGAAATATCAATGTATTAAAGGAAATCATTTCCTTCATCACTGCAAAACTTATTGTCTAAACATTAAGGTGGAGGATAATATAGACATCCTCATTGACCTTGAAAATTTACCCTTCAAAGATGACAAGTGTATAAAAAATAGACCAAGAAAGGATGTGTGATACCACATGGTTGAAGAAATAAAATCCACAAGTAGAGTAGAAAATACATACATCCATAATGGTAAGTAATACTCGTAAATCAAAGGAAATCCCTAAATAAGATGTGCCAAACTTTTGTGGCTTCAATAACCACAAAAAAAGAGAGTACTTTATCAAAGGTAAATTGGTTGGTGTCAAGTCCTCATAACAACACGAAAATGCTTCCAACACACACGAAAGGGATTATATTTCTTATAAGTTTACAATTATTTATAAAATAGTACTATCATTTGGGTAGTGATGAAATCAAGGATATGGGGTCAAATTAGTCAAAGCATTGCCATTGTAACCAATTCCCAAATCCACTTAGTACACCCAACATTTGTTTATAAAGACATTGAAGTTAATATTTTCAAACTAAGAGAACAACAATTTTATAGTTTATTGAAGTTCTATTGCAAAATAAAGCATGTTATAAGAAGATATCAATTGTACAAAATAGAACATGATATAGGCAGATATAAAGATATCAAATGCTATAGAGGTATATCAACTATTATAAATATAATATGTTATATTTGAAAGGTAAAATATATCAATAAAGAACATTTCCACATAACCCCGTGAGAGATAAATATACAAACAAATATTGAGAATAACCAGAATCCACCATGCCAAAGAATAGACAAACATACTACAAGGTGACACAAGATATAGCCTAGGAAAACCCTCAAGAGGGAAAAACCCAACCTCCAAAAGCATCCACACTCAATATATTATTCATCAATAAAACATTACAATGCACTTACGGAGCCTCATGAATACTTCTGAAACATCAAGCTCCTCCAATGCAGCCTCCATGTGTCCAAGCATATAACCACACATCCCATGACATGCTTCACATATGCACTCACAATAGAAACTCAATATTGTTAGTGTAGGTTTTTATTTTCCTAGTTGGGTCATTTATTTTCCTATTTCCTAGGTTTTTCCTACACTTCTAATTAAGTTTGCTTAGGATTAATAATGTGAGTATTAGTGTGAGTGAGTGCAATGTGTTGGCATCTTCCTTGGGAGTTACACTTTTCTATTTTAGGCTACTGTGGTGGACTCTTCCCATTGGTCGCATTTGCCACCTTTCCCCTCTCTCATATTCTATATATGTACTCACCTCCTAGCTCGTCTTGGTATGGTAATTTTGTAGCAATTTACTTTTGCAATCCTCTAATGCTATTTTGCTCTTCAAGAATTTGTATTTCTCTCTTGGAGACTAAATTTGTTTTGATATTTTTATCTTGTATCATTTTCATTTATAGTTTAATATCTATTCATTTATACTAAGTATTCAGGGTTATTCAATCTTTTCAGATTCTAACATAGTATCAGAGCAATTTTAGTGCAAGAATAGATTTTATTTTCCTTATTTGAGAAATTTGGGGGGGATAATAATCTTTGCTTGCAGGTTTCTTGAAAATCTAGTATGTTCTTCTCTTGCATCTTCGGATGATCTAGAAAATTAGAAAAGTTTGATAGAAATATTTTAACCTCTAAGGTTTTGTACTTATATTTTCTAAAATATGAGTGTTTGTAGCATTCTGATAATCTTGGTGGTATTTTTAGTTGTTCCATAGAATCCAGAAGGCTCGTGTAAGTCAGATCTAACTTTTGTTTCACCAAAATTGGAACTCAAAAAATCAGTTTGCAAACGGGGGTTTGAAAAGTGGTTCATGAAGGTAGCTATCAAATCAAAGCACTTTCAACCCAAACAAACCTTTCCATCGGGCTTAGAAGGACCAAAAATATAAAGAAAGACTATCAAATCATCCATTTTGGAGAAGTTGGCCTCTGAGTGAGAGGAACCTCCTGCAACAATATAATGAAAAATACACGAAATAATAGAAATAGTAGAACACATAAGGAATTTATTGATTGCAGGCCACTTCGAGGGGGCAACCTCCTTTGAGCAAGCTCAATATAATAAACTCGTGGATACCTTCATTGGCCTCAACACGTACTTATATACTAAGTCTAATCTAAACAACTATTACTTCCCATGAATGTGGGATAATACAATATACTCACAGGATGACTTACAAAGCATATGCATCTAAATGTAATATACTAACAAAGTAAAGAGAAGGGTTAAACACGGGTTCCTAACATCCCCTCCCTCTTAGAAAAGCTTTGTCCTCAAAGCGTAAGATGTGGAATTTGTTGCTGAATCTGAAGGAGTGGTTCCCCTAGAGCAATCTCTGGGTGCATTCCATGCCATTGAATTAATACCTCTGTGATGGAGCAGGAATGAAGAGGACGAGTGCCCCTGTCGAAGATTACCTCTAGTGCCAAAAGGATGGATCCTCCATTATCTAGGTGTGGTAAAACAGTTTGTGCTTTGTCGTTGGCGCCAAGAAATTTCTTTAGACAAGAGACATGAAATATTGGATGAACGCGGGAAGAAGGACCCAGCTTATGATCCGCAATCTGATCCTGGGTGCGGAGAACCGTGTCAACTACTTGAATTCGTGAACTGTTGGGGGAGTATGGAAGGAGCGCTGGTGGTGCCTAACCATAGACTGCTTCATATGGAGTCATGTTAGATGCAATGTGGTAGGAGGTATTGTACCACCATTCAGTGAGAGGGAGCCACTTTGCCCATTGATGTTGTTGTGCAGCTACAATCTGTTGAATTGCCCTGTTCATTCCCTTCCAAAAGAAGTGACGCCATGCTCGCTCATAAGTTTTGAGGAACCCAGAGTGCCCTACCGATGGAGAAACATAGAGTTCATAGAGCCTGCAAGATAGATTCCAACCAATTTGGAACAGACATAGAAATAGCTGAAAGAGAAGCTTGGTCATCACATGTGTGAGAAAGAGAATCCGCCACAATATTGACCTTACCCTTCTTGTAAGTGATCTCATAGTCATAACCCATGAGTTTGCTGATCCATTTTTGTTGTGCTGGGGAGGAGACCCATTATTCCAGGAAATATTTCAGGCTCTAGTGAGCCGCCCCAATGCAAAAATGATTCCCTAATAGGTATGGCTGCCACTTCTGTACTGCATGCAAAATAGCCATCATTCGTTGTAGAGCCGAAGGAGTAGTGGAGACCATGGATGGTTGCATATGAATGGAGTGAAGCTGAGCGATGACACCATGTGAATTCTTCTTATGAAGCTTTTCCAGTTGATGTGAACTTATGATGCTGAGAGACCTTGGTTGTAAGCCCTTCAATGTGTGTTTGTGCCCATTGTCTGAAAACTGCATTCAAAGTTCAGCAAAATTCCATCATTATGCTTGGGCAGAACATTTTAACCTCAGAGCGAATTGCATCCTTCAAACCACTGACAAAACAACTCCTAACGAATTCATCAGACAATCCCTCTGTGTGATTGGCCAGTTTTTCAAATTCTGTCTGATATTCTCTCACAGTGCCTGTTTGGTGCAGTTTTGTGAGTGCTCCTGTGAAGTCATCAAAAGCACTAGGGCCAAATCGTTGCAAAATGAGTTTGCAAAAATCTGTCCATTTTGGCTCTTCATGAGCTTTGATGTACCAACAGAACCATTGAAGGGCTTCATGTTCCAAATGAAAGGAGGCAAGTGGGACTTTGTTGACATCAAAAGTATTATGCAGATTGAAATATTGTGTTGCCTGGTATATCCATCTAGTCAGATCATCACCATTGAAGCGAGGAAAATCAAGCTTTGGTCCACGAAAATTGCCAGAAGAAGAAAACCCTATATCTGTAGAAGACTCTGGCTGCCGTCTATTGTTCATGGCTGAATGCTGAAGGTTGAGCCCAAGAATTTTTTCATCCAGATCTTGGAGTTTGGTCTTGATGGCTGCAAGTTCCTCCTCCATGTTTTTTGCTCCTGTGCAGGTGACAACCATAACCAGGATTTTTTTTTTTGGAATGGGTAGAAAAACAAAAATAGAAACTTTTTGAGTAAAGGAAAATTTGGATTTGGGAAAAAATTTGATAGGTAATTGGGGTTTGACTAGGTTTTGGACACTTTCTGAGGGACAGGGAAGCAGAAAATGGGGATTTCAGAAGTGGGGTGAAAGAATGGGAAAATTTGTCCAAGAGAGACAAAGGAGCAGAAATAAGAAATGAACACTATGGCAAAATTTGAAGGCGATTGGGTGAGAATCAAAGAAGTTATGGCAAACCCTAAAAATAGACAAATGTGGGATTTCTGGCTTCGATAAGTGGAATTTGGGATATGGTCCTCAAGGAAGGAAATATGTAGAATGGAATTTCAGGGGTTCTAGTGAATTTTTAGAGGAAATGGAGCGAAAGCAAGGAAGATATGGTGAAAAAATAGATTTTTTTTTGGAAATGATCTGCAACGGCTCTGGATAGATTCAATTGGCAACTTGTCAGCTAGTAATAGATATGGATCCCAGGTAAGTTCAGCTTCCTAAAGGTTCAGGGGATTCACTCGGATACCAATGTTGTCTAACGACTTGCGTATTGGGGCAATACCCCTCACTCCACGGCTTAGGTAAAACTGATAACTACTTTGCCACAAATGATAGCTCTTGGTTTACCTCACGGATGGGAACTAGTCAATCAGGTAGGGGTTGTTGCCCTTTTCGCTGGCAGGTCCTCTTAATGGGCCAGCTACTTCGGGGTTCCTGTGGTACTCCTCACAATGAGTTTTAGTGCTATGCCCAAGCACTTCCCACAGTTAAGCGGATAGGGATTATTCACTGATCCGAACCTGCAATTGAAATGAACAATACAGATACAAAGAAAAAAGAACTACTGCAATAATCACCGCGCCTGGAGGCCACTGTGAAAAAAATTCGGCTGAAATTCCACCCAGCGAGCCCAAGAAAGCGCTCTGATACCAGATGAGAGGAACCTCTTGCAACAATATAATGAAAAATGCATGAAATAACAGAAATAGTAGAACACAGAAGGAATTTATTGATTGCAAGCCACTTCGAGGGGGCAACCTCCTTTGAGCAAGCTCAATACAATAAACTCGTGGATGACTTCATTGGCCTCAACATGTACTTATATACTAAGTCTAATCTAAACAACTATTACTTCCCATGAATGTGGGATAATACAATATACTCACGGGACGACTTACAAAGCATATGCATCCAAATGTAATATACTAACAAAGTAAAGAGAAGGGTTAAACACGGGTTCCTAACACTGAGGCAAAAAAAAAAGTTTGCCAAGAGGGTCGTACGACCCTCCTACCACAAAAATCGAGGTCTATAAATTCACTTATTTTCAAAAAAATTTAAAAAATAAAGCACATAAGGATTTCAACACTAACCATTGGTTTTTAAGTGTTTAAGAACTCTAAGAGCACTATGTAAAAAGGGACTTGACCCCTATACAAGGGCTCTACCCATTGTGTAAAGCTTGTGGGATTCCTTAGTCGCAACAATCCTTGCAAGTGGCTAGCGGCCTTTAAGAAAACCACCTACAGTCTTTCATTAAGCACCACTCCTCTATTGTCACGTAGTGGCTATTTGGTGAAGCTTTGCCCCTTCTCCACCCATTTTCTGCCCCTGCAGCCACCTCCACCAACAATGTTGCCCTACAACCATCAGGGAGTCACTCCAGTAGGGGGATAGGGCCTTTTGGCCTCTTTTATAAGCCTAGAAGGGCAAAAAAAATTTAAATAGCGCCCACAGAGGAAAATTTTATCAAACGAATAGGCGTAAAAAAGTTGGTGAAGCATAAATTTCATCCACTGAGCTTTTGTGAAGATTTTTTGTTGTTTTTCTCTAGATATTGCAGGTTGAAACTAGTAGTCACATTTTTCTTCAATAGGCCATATCTTGTGCCCAGTAACTTTGTTTTTTATAAACAAACAAGCGTTGGAAAGGTCTTGAAGAGAAATACACAACTACATAAGTATTTTTTCTAGATTTTGTTTCAAGAACATTTTTTTATCAAAAGTCAATTTTTGGCCATTTGTGGGCTTTGAGACTATTGTAACCTAGGAAAAGCCTTGTGATTCTAAATGATAAAGTGCCAACATTGTAATTTCTGGGGGGACAATTTCTAATACTAGTGAAAAGGAAGTGTATTTATGTTCTCTTTTCTTTTTAGCGCTTTATTTCTACATTTCTACATCATGGATCAAACAACAGTACCCATTCTAACTCCATACAACTATTTTCAGTGGAAATCCTGCATGGTAATCTACTTAAGGAAAGTTGGTTTGTATAGGATCACAATGGGACTAGAAATTGAACCTACTTTGATTGCAGAAAAACCTTAAGTGGCTTAACATATGTGATGAACCATATGAAACTTTGTGTTTGTCTGTTTCTCTTGATTTACTCTTTCATATTTAATCTTTGAATGTTTGGGGTTTTCTAGTCCTTCCACTTGGAGTCCTGACTCTCTCTAGGGGTGGGGGGGGGGCTTTTCTCTCTTTTCTTGGGGGGACTTCTTCTCTTTGAGGAGGATTTTCATGTACATGGGTACCTCATCAAGCTTCATTTTTTAGGACCTATCTTTTCATCCACCTAAGTTGCACTTAAGGGGGGGTGTTGATGTAGGTTTTTATTTTCCTATTTCCTAGGTTTTTTCTACACTTCTAATTAAGCTTGCTTAGGATTAATAATGTAAGTATTAGTGTGAGTGGTTTCAATGTGTCAGCATCTTCCTTGGGATTTACACTTGTCTATTTTAGGCTATTGTGGTGGACTCTTCCCATTGGTCGTATTTGCCACCTATCCCCTATCTCATATTCTATATATACACACCTCTTAACTAGTCTCGGTATGCTAATTTTGCAGCTATTTAATTTTACATTCCTCTAATGTTATTTTACTCTTGAAGCATTTGCATTTGTCTCTTGGAGACTAACTATGTTTTGATATATTGATCTTGTATCATTTCCATTTACAGTTTAATAGCTATTCATTTGCACTAAGTATTATGGGTTATTCATCTTTTCATATTCTAAAAAATACAATGACAACCCACTCAACTAGCTAACCCAAACCACTAACCATGTGCTTGCTTTTATAGACTCAAACTCACAAAAATACAACTTGTGGTATTGGGAAAACCATGTGTCTCAAAACCATGAGAGCACAAAACCATTGACCCCCTCATTTACTTTTTGACACTAAGTTTTTCAAATATTAATTAATTATTCTACGTCTCCCACGTATAAAATGACTAACCAATGTTACATATAACTTTACAAGTGGACCCAAATAAATATTTAATGTCGCTAAACACATCTCCTAGATGCAACACATATAAATATTTATTTTACATAATTAAAATATTTTATTACTTGTGTAATGTGTACAACACCCTTTTCCAAACATTCTCTCACTTCTTGTGTACATTGCATAAGGTCAATCAATGAAATATATCATCATAGCCATACATGAAACTGTGCATGAATCTCCAATATGCTCTTGTGCTCCATCAAGATACCTGCAATAAAACCAAGGTGACCACCATCTCAAGCAAGAACTCATCTCATCCTCCAACATGCCACCTATGGAAGAAAAGGAGAAAACCAAGGTGAAGATTTACCAATCCAAAGAACACAACCATCAAATCCAAGTGATAACAAAGGCTCCAAGCTACTGCCAAAGGTAAAATCCCACATGATTGGAAATAGCAACCACACAAATGCTAATACATCCAACCATCCATACCTCCTAGGTATCAACAACATTAGTAAACTCATGCCAACAATATATCCAACCCATAAACCACAATCACAAGTCCCCGGTATAAAACCTATCAATGAAGAACATACATATCTAGGAATTCCCACTACATGGGTAATGTCAAATCTAAAAATAGGTTAAAGCATACCAAGTCTACCAATCAACACTCAAACCAAGGTGTGGCTAATGATCAAAACCATGTAGTAAAAAAGAATAATCACAATGATCTACACATGCAACACAAATCACTGCATACTCCCTCACAACATGTCACCATAACTCTCCCAAGTTTACTAGATGAACATGAACCTCTAGGAAGTAGCCATAGAAAAAAGAAGGAAAACCTTTAAATCATATCATAACATGTCTGTCTACCAACACCTCAAAGTGATAAGTTGTGTCAAGTATGATCTCCTTTACAACCACAAATGAAAATCCTTAACAACACCTAACCATTCAATCTCATAGCTCAAATGTAACATATGTATCATGTAATAACCAACATGGATGTAAGCCTCTCTAACCAAGGAAGATCAAAGTCAAGTATCCATTCCCATAACTAGGAATAAGCCCAATAAACATCTCCTAAATCCTCATAAATGACATCATAAATCAAACTCATATGCAAAAGGAGATAACCCCAAACACTCCTCAAATGAACCCTCTAAAACTAAAAACCATAGATCAAGATCCATATCCATGAGAAGACAAAGCATAAAACAAAATGCATCTAAAAAAGATGGGCAATACCTCTCAAATGATTATCCACCGAGTAGACCAAGAGTGGGGGATGAGAATGCTCCTTCAAGATTCACCAAGCCATAATGAATCTCTCCAAGAATAATCTCCTCTCATTTCCATCATGAGCTCATTTCCATCATGAGCTCATGTCCATATCTAGATGTAGGCTCCTTGGTCTTCCTACTAAAACCTTCAAAGAGTAACCATCTCAACAAATGTCTCTAACCCCAAGAGAAATCTAGCCTCATCTAAGTCTCCAAGTATCCATGAGTACCTACAACCAACAAATCCATGCTAAGATCCAAATGCAACACCACACTATCATGAATCTCCAAGCACGTGACCAATGTATTCAATACCAAGAGAACTATCTAGACCACTGTCAAAGCTCCCACTGCACATCTACATAATCTAGGAGCACATCATGATCTAACATCTCCTCCTAGGAGATTACATGCTCCAATGAACATATCTTGGTCTCAAGAGAACTTGTATCATGCCAAAACTCAAACTAGTATCCAAAGTAAACCAAGACATAATACTAAACATCCTCTAAACCAAGGATCAACATCTCCAAACACATGAAGATAACCATCTGCTGACAATAGAACTTAGGATGTGAAAGCACTCTCACTGCATATAAGAATCATAATTCAAGAGCTTTTCCATGACAACCACAACCATTGCAAAAGATCATCCATCACTACATGACGAATACACATCACTACCCAAGATCCCACTAAAATGCGATACAAGATATTCGTGGCATTGTAATAAACATGTTACAAGTCCCAATAACTGACTATATAAGCACCCTAATCATACATCCTCTCATCCCAATGCAACATACCAATGCACACATGACCACAAACAAGGTCAACTAATAAAGTATGCATCAACATTAAAAATACCTATGGATATAGACAATCCACATCTGAGTCATCAACCATAACTCCTAGATCCCAAAAAAATGAAGCATGCAAACTCATCATCACATCAGTAACCTGCAAACCGAGGTAACAAAGAAGATCACATGTAGACCTCAAGACTCAAACACCAGATCAACCCAAATCTAATTTTCTAAACAAGTCCATAAATAGGTAACCATATTCAAGGAACCAATCAAACATATAGGATATAAGAACAACCTCCTAACACTAAACTATTCCACCACTTGTAATCATGAATCAATCAAAACTGTCAACCGCATACATGATCATGTTGTGTCAATGCTCAAATGTACATGCATATCCATAACACCATTATCATAAATATCATTGTACCTATACTCAATTCTCACTAAAACAAGACTCTTAGTCTCACACATATATCAATCATGTCTTCAAACTAGAAGACAACATGTGTACCTGTCTCCATCAAAGTTAACACTCTAAAAACACATGTAAACTTGTATTAAGAAGCACCAAATCTAATAACCTACTATACCATCATGTTGGCCTCATAAATATATGTACTCCCACAAGTTTGTGCCCAAAAATTCATTTGAATGCTCTCACAATCACACCTTGAATCTCAAGCTCCCATAAGTGCTCAAACAAGTACAAAACTCTCTCTACACATCCAAATAAAAAATACATAATCCATTATGTAGTACTCTTCAAATTCTCTCCAATGCTTGTTTGAAATCTAAAATATGATTTTGTATGTGAAAGTTATGACCATTTAACCATCTAAGAGAAATGTCAGATTTAGGTACCAAATTCTAACACATAAAAAAAATATGAACACCAAACCTATACACTACGTAATGCTTGGAGAGACCTTTTTGACACCTATAAGAAGTCAAAAATCTGATACCATGGGTGAAAGTTATGCCCCTTGGAAGAAAAGCCACTCTGAGGGCTAGAAGAGGGGCCAAATATGGCCCTATTTGTACAATTTGTACAACTAATGTCATCAATGGCAATTAGGTTGTGTAAGGGTAGTGCTCAGGTTGAGGTGGCACGCAGGCAACACTAAGGTGGCAGACTCCAAACAAGGTTCAATTCTGATTGAATGTTTCAAATTTCAAAATCTTCACAAGGGAAAACTCAATCAGATATTAAATCTAATTTAATGTCTTTTGAAAGGTTTGTATTGCCTATGGGAGGGGGCTCTCCATACAACTTGGGCCAGGAGTTGGGGGTTGAGGGCCCTGTCGACTCGATAACCTACCAACTAGAGGCCAACTAGCTGACATACCTTCACTATCATGTCTGATACTTTTGTACCTCCGTAGATGCATGTTTTTTGTCCCACATACTTCAAAACCTACCACACCTATCTTGTCACTACCACGTGGAGGGGTTTGCACCAATGAGTGCCCCCCACATTTTTAAAAAATAATTTAAACTGTAGACTTCTCTGTATGATGTTGATGCAAGCACTGTGTAATGCCTAGAATATTCCTAATTCTGTAGTGATTGTACTCTATGACTGAAACTACACCATACAGTATGGGTCTATACAACCATACAGATTTTGTACAGAATATTGTACTGCAAGATTCCATCTAGGGAAAAAAATGGGCAAATTTTTTCTATATCCAAACATAGTCAAGTTTTACATCAAAATATAGGTTTTTGTGCCTTTTAGACTCAATGGTGAGGTTTGTTTTTCCTATTATGCCTCCATCAAAATATCACCTCCAAAACCCCACAAAAAATAACCCTAACAGAAAACCCATATGTCAAAACTCCATCAAACCCTAATTTGTAACAACCCAAGTCTACAAACACACTTATGACCTTGAAAATGCCCCCAATCTCATCTTGTAAGACCATGGATTCACTATGCATAATAATCTACTCATTGCAAGGGTTACAAATACCTGGGAGATCTCCTCCCACAACCTGACAACTAAGCTTGAATACCACTTGAAAGGAAAAATACAACAATAAAGAACATTTCCACATAATCCCATGAGAGATAAATATGCAAACAAATATTCAAAATAACCAGAATCTACCATGCCAAAGAATAGATGAACATACCATAAGGTGACACAAGATATACTTGGGAAAACCCTCAAGAGGGAAAAACCCAACCTCCAAAAGCAAAAGCAACCACACTCAATGTATTATTTAGCAATAAAATACTACAGTGCACTTACAGAGTCTCATGAATACTTCTAAAACATCAAGCTCCACCAATGCATCCTCCATGTGTCCAAATGTGTAATCTCACATCCCATGCCATACTTCACATATGCACTCACAAGAGAAACTCAATACAATGATAGCCCACTCAACCAGCCAACCCAAACCACTAACCATGTGCTTGCTTAAATTATACACTCAAATTCACACAAATACAACTTGTGGTATTGGGAAAACCATGTGTCTCAAAACCATGAGAGCACAAAACCATTGATCCCCTCATTTTCTTTTTGATACTAAATTTTCCAGATATTAATTAATTATTCTATGTCTCCCACACATAAAAAAAACTAACCAATTTTACATACAACTTTACAAGTGGACTCAAATAAATATTTAATGTGGCTAAACACATCTCCTAGATGCACCACAAATAAATATTTATTTTACATAATTAAAATATTTCATTACTTTTGCAAGGTGTACAACACCCTTTTCCTAACAATATTTACCTAGATTATTCTATTTTTTTATTTACATCTACTTCCCTTTTAAAAAATAAATTTTACTTATTCCAGGAAAAATAAATTTTAAAAATTGGTTCCCAAGATAAAGTTGACTTCATTTTATTCAACTTCTTGGGTTGAAACTATTGGTATGATTCCAACTCTAATAATGATCGAATTGTTGTAATGAGATAACTAGACCTAATAATGACATCTAGGTGCTCCAAATTGGATGGATTTGTTAGTTCATCACTTACAAATTTATTGCAAGGACAACAAAGACTAATATTAACTAAGCACAATTTTAATAACAATGAGCAATAAATGAGAAAATAAACATCACCAAAGTTCAACACAAATTTATCATAAAGAAACCCACGTGTGGGATATAACTCCAACAAATATGAGTAAACAATCACTTAAAACATCACTCGTGGGGAATTTATAAGTCTAAGCCTCTCAAAAAATTACAAACATGAATCACACTCTAACTTAGCTCCTATGATATGTCATAGTGCTCTCACAATCTCATTGTCCTTCTACTTGCTATGCACAATCACTTAGAAACTCAAAAATGTTGAAACTACTAATCTAAATCCCCTTTACATTTCCTTAAAATGTATAAGATTATCTAATTCAAATCTACAATGACCTATTATAGTCTTACAATATTGAATGAATGAATGAATGCCTTTAATGACGTCTACGAGACCAAGCAGTCTAGGGGACAAAGAGCCGCAACTCTAAGACATTTTCAAGCTCCTTTCCATGTGCTCTCTTCTACTATGAATATTGACCAGGAAATGGATCATGTTGTGAAGCCTTGTTTTTTAAAATAGCTCGCTAAGACTTCCCACATTCAAGTTGTTTTCATTCTGCATACGTATATCCTTTTACACATGCATTCCTTGATGAAGTGTCATTTAGTTTCAACCACTCTTTTGCTGCAGAAAATGCAAGTCATATCTTCCTAGTTTTCCTTGGGAACCATCCATCTACTAGTTTCACACCTAAGATGACGTGAATAGTTCTTAATTGTGCAACTAAGAGCCTAGCTTTACCCTTAAGATCGGCACACAAGTAGGCTTTCTCACCATGCTCCCAAGTGGGGTTGAACTCTTTGATATAAAGTGATTTTTTACTCCCAATCTGATTTGTCCACATGGTAGTCCTAAATTTTCTAACACAAACATTTTTATTTCCTCTTTGGTGTAGGACATTCTTACAACCTAATTTCCCATTTTCCCAACCACTTGATGTTCTGCTTCATCCATGTCTTCTTCCTCCGATCTAACTCCTTCATTGCTATTTTGGGCCATCAATGTTTCTCCATGTTTTCAACCTTTTTTAAGTAACTTAGCAACCGAATTATCGTTGATGCCTCCATCGAGAAAGTACCTGCTTTAGCCAAAAGAATCTCATATAGGACTATTGCTTTGACTTTAAGACTTCTAGTGATAAGATGCTTTTGAATTCTTTCTAACTGTCGCCATTTGTGGTTTGACATGTTGATCTTCCAAACCTCACAACCATAGAGGACAACCGAGGTGACCAATAGCCCAAAGGGTTTTATTGGTTTTTAAATCCCAAACCTCTACTTTCCTACACCTATTCTGGAGTAGGTAAGATGCTCTCCATCCCCCTTGTATCCTTTTCATTTTACAAGTCTCCCAGTTGAGTCTATTGTGAAAATCAATACCTAGGTACTTGTATTCTTCAATAATTTCCAATGAGCTTCCTTCAAAAATAAAATTAACTTGTTGCTTCTTCCTTTTTAATGAGAAAATCATGACTTCAGTCTTGATGATGTTCACTTGCATCCTAACCTCTTGACAAAAGAGTTCTAAAGTCTTCAAATGTTTTCTCAAACCATGAGTTGTTTTTGCAACTAGAATAAGGTCATCTGCATATAAAAGTAAATTCACCACAAAACTTGCTAGTTGGATACCTCCTCCGTCAGTTTTGTTTAACGATTCCTCAAGTTTGTCAATGTATAAGCCAAACAAAGTGGCAGATAGAGGACACCCTGTTTGACCCCGATGTTGCTACCAAAACATTCAAACATACCTTCTCTAGTTTTGATTTTTGTTCTAATCTGTTCATAAAGCATATGAACACGCAACTCTATACTCATCAGGAACCCCAAGTTCTTCCATCCTTTTCCAAATTTTGTCCTTGGGAACCGTGTCAAAGGCTTTTTTTAAACCAACGAAGCAACAAAAAAATTCCCCTCCTTGGGTGTCCCAAAAATTTTCAATCAAATGCCAAAGAGTGATGCAATGATCAACAATAGAGTGCCTTGGTCTAAAGCTAGCTTTCTCTTTTTCTCTTTTTCCCTCTTTTTCTGCCCAACTGTTGATTCTACACTCTAGTAAGCTCCTGAAAAGCTTACCAAGTAGAGGATTGACCATGATAGTTTGATAATTAGAGGGATTATTGATAGATCCACTCTTGTAGAGAGGTATACCGACACTAGTTGTCCACTCTGTCAGAAATCCCCTTGCGTGACACCGTTAAAAATTCTTTTGATGTGTGGAGCACGGTGTTCAACTCCCCACTTTAAAAATTCAGCTTGTAGCCAATCTATGTCTTGGGCTTTACCACTTGCCAATTTCTTTATACCTTGTTTTATATCTTCCACCAAAAAAGAGCTTGGTTGGCGTGCTGATTATGGGAGGAGTAACTTCCTCTTGGGCTCGTTCATAAAGGAGCTTCCCATAATCTAACCATTGAACCTCTTGGGATGAAGGAAGTCAAAGCAATGTTTGTACATGTTTTTATTTTCCTTTATATTCGAGTATATTTATTTTTCTTAAATATATATTTAATATTTCTAAGCTTATTATAAATGGTATTTATAAGGGTATATGGCACATTCTATAAGAGACATGTGTACAACTCCCATCTATTCTTGGTAGTTGAAGTTACTTGTTCTCTTGGATGTATATGCCACCTCTCTTAAATATTTATCCATCTTTTACCAAGTAGGTGTAACCATTTATTTAGCATCTTCCTATTAGGTAAAACTCCCATCTATATCTAGTAATTGGAGTTACTCCTCTAATTAGTTGTATTTTCCTTACTTCTATCTACATATACTCCTCTCATCACTCATTTATGGTGATGGAGAGTAAGATTCCTTTATATTGTTTGTATATCTTTTGTATTGTTGGTAACTAGCTTTGTTTTGCTATTTTGATTCTAGGATCATATGTTAGACAATTTTATTGTATCTACTCTTGCACTAGGTCCTACATATTTTCTTGTTTATTTGTAGAATCTAACATGGTCTTAGAGCCATTTGTGTCAGGAGAGGTCAATCCATTTCTAGATTTTAAGAGACAACACTTGGGTTTCGTGATTTTGGGTGTGGGCTAATTTTTTACACATTGTGAATTAATTTTGGCTACACCATTATGTCTGAGAGGCTAGAGAAAGTTAGATTAGGCTTTGATTTTTCCCAAAGCAGACTCTAAGAAGTTGATCTACAACTATATTTTAT
This sequence comes from Cunninghamia lanceolata, assembly GCA_027924645.1. Lineage (NCBI taxonomy): Eukaryota > Viridiplantae > Streptophyta > Pinopsida > Cupressales > Cupressaceae > Cunninghamia > Cunninghamia lanceolata. Next base: position 1,123,362 of record BSBN01001028.1, read on the forward strand.
CTATGTTTACATGCTTGGGTTTTACACGTAGCTAGTTTTTTGGATGACCTTAGCACCAACCAAACCTTAACATTGAGTCCAAAAGATGTCAAAACCTATAGATCCATATGAAGCTTGTCAAAATTAGAGCTAGAAGCATCAAAAGCAAAAAAATTACAAACAAGGTTGTACATATGAGTAATATATACGATATGGTGTGTTATGTTTTTTTTTTTTGAAAAACATTAAGGCAAAGTAGGCCACTCATGGTCCCAAAAAGGGGTCCACATATCCCTTAGGGGCTCAACCCAATCAAACACCCAGGCCCAAGATAGCCTAGTCGACCCCCCATGAGATACTTAGGCCACTACTAGCCCTCCTTTCCTTAACTACCCCTATGGCCACCTCAACTCCACCACCACTAGTAGTGCCTCCCTAATTCAATCACCTTGCTACCCAAGTGGCTCAGCCAAGATCCACCATTGCCTCCAACAATACCATCGAGTGCACCACTAAAGCTCTATCCTCTAGCTACCCACATGCTTTCAAAACACCACCAAGCCCCAAGCCCCCCTCTTCATTGGTATTTTTAATCTAGGAGGCACATTTTAGGAGGCCTTAACTTGCTCATATAGAGATATTTTTTGAGCAGTTATTTTGAAATGGGGAAAAAATTTATACTCTTCACAATGGTGTAATTAGTTTTTAGATTTGACTCCTCTATTTTCTAGAATTTGAGTTTTCTCAGGTATTTTGGTGTTCAATCATGTTTTTTGGAACTTAAAATGCTCATAACTTTCACAAATGAGCTCCTTTTTAGTGTCATTTTTTGAAGGTATTTTATGAGTTGTACATAGTGGTGTAGTTTTTATTCCTATTATATAAGCACGTTTTACTTTCAAAAAATTTGCCTCTTTTGGGCCCTATTAAATCTTTATTAATTTAATATTATCAAATTGTAACACACACTAAAATAAAGTGTCAAACATTGTAATCTCTAGGGGCTCATTTCACATATAGTATCAGGAGGGGTTGCTTGTGTGCTCTTGTCTTGCTATTTATATCTTCCTTTCTTGCATTATGGATCCTTCAACTTCGATTCTAGTTATGATTCTTAGATCATACAACTACTTTGAATGGAAGTCAAAAATATTGATTTTACTAAAAGATAAAGGATACTATCAATATGCAAGGGAACGATTCTTGAGCCCACTGACACAGTAGAAAAGATTAAGTGGGAGATAAAATGTGACGAGGTTGTTGGATTTTTATGTCTTGCTATGTCTCTAGATTTATTATTTCATGTTGAATCCTTAAACACATCTATTGAAGTTTGAAATGCTTTGTCTATTTTATTTGGAAAACAAGATGTAATGTGAAGTCATCTCTTAGAGAATGAACTCATAGGTTTTAATCACTACAATTTTGACACAATTCAATATTTCTTTACTAAGTTCAAAAGCCTCAGAAAATAATTGAAGTGGTTTGGGATAGAGAAATAGGACACACAAATGATTCTTTCCATTCTATCTAAATTGAGTCCTAATTATTATATTTTTGTCTTTACTTTTCATGCTACAAAAATTGCTCTTTGTGCATCATTTTACATGCCTAGATTTGATGAGTTTGTTGTCTCTCTCACAATGGAGCAAGATAATCTTATTTATATGGGAGCCCTTAAGTCTTCTAAGTCACATTCCTTGGTGACTCACTAATACACAAAATAATAGAAGACTATTAGTAATAAGGAGAGGAAATAGAAGAACAATGACAAGAAAGATGATCCTAAAGAAAAGAATTAGAAATATTCCAATGGTCCTAAATCAAATTCATCCACTTCTAAAGGTGATAATCTTAATAAAGAGAAAATTTCTTACTATAAGAGGCCTGGGGACATGATGAACACAAATGCATGAAGAAGCAGGTTGATCACTTCACATATCTTCTTCAAAAGAACAACACTAGGGTACTTGATTTAGTCAAGTAGAGCTCATCATTGGAGGTGTCCTCTAAAAAGAACAACACCAAGGGAAATGGAAAGGGAAAGGCCCTTGGTCCTATCGCATCTCCACCATCCACATGAATTATTGACTTAGGTGCTTCTCACCATATGTCTTTAGATTAGGATGAGTTCACATCTGTATATCCAAGTCCCATGCTAAATATTCTAATAGGTGATGATACTCTAGTTGAGGTTTGTGGGAGAAAGTATGTTGATGTAAGTGATATAACATTTTAGGATGTTCTTTATGTGCCTTCATTATCAACTAATCTCCTATTAGTCTACTAAATCACACACACAGGTTTAGGAAAGTGGGTTGATTTTAATCCAAACTTTGTGGTCATCAGTGAGTTGCATAGTCACTCCATAGTAGCACTTGGGAGGGTAGATCATCAATATCATTTGTATGATTTTTCACACTTTATCCTTGATACATTTTCCACTACAATACTTACTCATTCTAATAAATTTAGTAAGTTGTGGTATGAGTGGTTTGGTCATTTGAACCACCACTACTTACAATAGCTCTTCCAGCAAGGCTTGGTTGCAGGTTTGCTTGTAGTTTTTTTTCTAATGGGGTATGTTAGGGATTTATTCTTGGTAAACATCTAGAAGATAATTTTGACAAAGGAAAAACATGGAGGTATACTCAAATTCTAGAGATAGCTCACAATGATTTGTCTAGTACATTCAGTCCTATTAATGCTCATTCAATTTCTAATTCTTTGTATTATGTATCTTTTATAGATCATTAGTCTAGAAGGACATTGATGTATTTTCTCAAGACTAAATATGGCCTTTAGTTGGTTTAAGAAGTTTAAGGTTCTTTTGGAAAAGTAGATTGGTAGAAAAATTAAGGTTTTGAGGACTAACAATGGTAATGAGTTTGTTCCACAAATTTTGACATATTTTGTAAGTAGCACAAAATTGAGAGACATAAGAAAAATCCATATACCCCTCAACATAATGGAGTTGTATAAAGAATGAAAAGGGCATTGATGGAAAGGGCTAGGAGTTTCTTAATGGAGTTGGTTTAGAGAAAAAGTTCTAGGCAAAAGTGGTTGCCACAACTTGTGACCTGATTAATATGTTTCTTACATCAGATCTTGTTGATTAGACCCTTATAGAGGCATGGATGGGAGAAAATACTACATTACAACATTTTCATGTCTTTGGTTGTGAGGCATGTGTACATGTGCCTAAGGAGAAGCAGTCACAGCTACAAAACAAGGTAGTGAAATGTATCTTCATCAACTATGGTGTTGGTACAAGCTTTAGGACCCTATGGCTATGACAATTCTATACAATATAAGTGTTATTTCTAGAGAGATTAAGCTTTCTTCCATCATGTTGCAACTAGAAGAGGATGGGGAGAAATATGTGGTTCAACTGTCACCCAAAACTGAGAAGGTTGAACCAAAAGCTTATGAAGAACTTAAAGAGAAAGAGAGCTTAGATAATTTTGAAGAGGGGATATAATCTCCATATAAACTCTTCAGGAGGTCCATTTGGTAGAGACAACAATTAGACAGGTATATTCCTCCCAATTTAAGATGTATTTTTCCTTTGCTTACTAGTATTGATGAGCCTAGAACTATGAAGGAGGCAATGGATACAGATGATTTTGAGTTCTGGAGAGTAGCTACGGGTGACGAGATTGTTGCATTGAAAAATAATGACATGCGGGGCTTGGTACCATTTCCCAATGGATAAAAGCCTTTTCCTTGTAAATGGGTGTTTAAGAAGAAGATTAGTTTAGATGGTGGTGTTGAAAAGTACAAGGCAAGTTTGGTTACAAAAGGATATTCCTAGGTTGAGGGCATAGAGTTTAGTTAATTTTTTTTCCCAATTGCTAAGCTGACATCTATTAGATTCCTATTATCTATAGTAACAATTTTTGATTTAGAGATAGAACAAATGGATGTGAAGGAAATGTTCCTGCATGGTGACTTGGAGGAAGAGATCTACATGACACAACTAGGGAACTATATTGTTAAAGGTAAGGACTCTTCAATTTGCATATTGAAAAATATTTCTATGGTCTCAAACAGTCTCCTGGAATGTGGTACCAAAAGTTTGATTCCTTGGTTTTGGGTTTTATGAGATCTAAATCAGATCATTCTTTACTATCATCTATATGGAGATCAATTCCTTGTTATCACATTATATATAGATGATATGTTATTTTTTTTTGTAACAATAAGGATGTAATTTGTGATTTGAAGTCTCATCTTTCTAACATAGTTTGAGATGAAGGACTTGGGGGCTTACAATTATATCTTGGGTATGGAGATCAAAGAGATAGAGTGGAAAAAAAGATTTAGTTGGGCTAAAGTAAGTATGTGAACTCTATATTGTAGCATTTTAGAATGGAAAATAGCAAACCATTGAATGTTCATCTCTATGGGAAATAATATTTTAATTAAGTAGTGTCCCATGACACCCATAGAGATGGAGAATATGACTCGTGTTCCTTATGTCAGTGCAGTTGGGAGTTTGATGTATGCTATGGTCTATACTAGACTAGGAATTACCCAAGCAATGGGAGTCTTGATTTGCTTTATGTTCAATCCTAAATGAGATCATTGGGATGTAGTTAAGAGAGTCTTTAGATATTTGTGTTGTACCTTTGAGTACTCTATTTGTTATCATGGTGATTTTATAGGGGACCAACACTCAATGGATATTCATGGATTCATATTGGGTAGGAGATGTCAACAACAAAAGATCCACTAGTGGATATGAGTTTAGCTTACTTGGTTGAACTATTCATTAAATGAGTAAGTGATAGGTTGTGGTCACTTTATCCACTATACAGGTTGAGTATATGGAAGCTAATTACACCTATAAGGAGGCCATCTACCTTTTAAGAGATTGTGTTCATATGCGAGGCTAAGTCAAGAAGCTATTAGAGTTCTCTATGTCAATAAAAGGCCATATGTCTAACATAGAGCCTAAACTTTCATGTGAAGATAAAGTATATAGATGTATAATACCATTTGTTCATGCCATGATAGAGGATGAGAGGGTGATGTTAGAGAAAATTGACACTCTACAAATACTTTGACAAAGCCAGTGACCAGCATAGAGAAGTCCAAGTGTGCAATAAGTCTATGGGCCTCTCGGCCCCTAGAAAATAGTTGACAGTGTTGGTATTCCTTTTATCTTTGTAAGGTGTTCAATAAGTGGGAGAATTTAAGGAAAGTAATCTTGACCTTGCATCCTAATTGTTGGTGTGAATAGGGGTGTTTCCTATTTAGTTTTCCCCTTTGTAGTGTGAACAAGGTACTTTATCTAACTAGTTCCTAGTTAGGACCTATTCACACATGTTCACATGTTAAGTTTACTTAGGTAGTTAGGGCATTTAATATTTGTGCCTCGTGTCATAGGATTAGAACACTTGTGTCATGCCCCCCTTGCCTAAATATTAAATCATGTATCTTCAAGAATAAAGCCAACCTCATATAATAGAAATGACATTTCATCTATGCAAGTCGACCCTCTTATATGTTAGCGCCACCTTTGAGCAAAATAAATTAAATAATGTTTTTTATAGAGGCCGACCTTTCCTAGTCACCTCCCTTGAGGAAAGCAAAACAAATTTAAAAGATGGACAACCACACTTTGGTGCCAAGTCTAAGGCATATATAAAGGATTAAAAGGCAACGATTATTATAAATTAAGGGTGGCGATTATCATTAAAGGCATTGATTATCATTCAATAAAATGCAGTGGTTAAAAGAAGACAGATAGTAGCGATAAGTAATGTGTTAAGGCAGTGCTTAGAAGGTGTTTGTTTTTTATAATATAAGCGACAAAACAAGGGTGTCGAGCCCATTACAATATAGCCCCATAGGCAAGCATAAGAGTCAACAAAAAGAGACCATCACGACAAAAAGAGACCACCAACAACAAAAGATGCAGACACACCAGACTACCAGTAGATAGACAACACACTAAACATAAAACATAGAAAATCCCCCAGGGCTAATTAAACATATGTTCCAAGTCATCCGTGAGAAACTAGTACATCTCTTCATACTCTTTCAGCTCCTTGTCCTTCATACCGTGCCTGGTGAATTCAATGTCCTGGAGGACAGCTAGAGTCGTCGTTGACCAGTGCATCACTTTGGAGGTGAACCTAGCCAGGATCCTAAAATTTTTCTCTAGCTCTGTCATCTTGCTATTGATGTCTATGGTCTCTTTGCCTTTTTTGGTTTTCTTGTTACCCTTCTTACTTTTACCAGTGTCCTGTTTCATCTTCTCAGAATTCTCGGTCTCCAATCCTTGGACGTTCAATTTAGGGAAATTACTCAGGCCATCCTCCTCAGCTTCCACAACCACAATCTCCTCTTGTTTATTAGTCTTGACCTCCCCATCTAGGTTTTCCTCACAGTCTTTTGACTCAGTAGAAATCACATGCTCCTTACGCATGGGGGTAGGTTTAGCAACCAGTTTGGTCGACCTTCTAGTCAACAACACCTGGGTCTTACCTTGGGGTATGACATACTTTGCATATTTCGTGTAATCACTGCCCTCCACACCACCTTTAGAGCCCTCGACATCAATCTCTAGGTTATGCACTTCCATGTTAGGCTCCCCACTATTCTCAGAAAAGCTACCCCTATCCTTCCCCTCCTTAAACTTCTTATGGGGAGTTTCACCCTTCAAATCTCCCACCACCAACTTCCTTTTGGTGGCTAGTTTAGGGCTGGCAGTCTTAGGGTTAATCTGGTCAACAATTTGAGCCTCAAGGCTGGTCACCACAGAAGGTTTCTTCTTTGAAGATGAGGCTTTAGCAACTTTGTGGGATTGGGCATATTTTTCAGGGGTATCTTCAGTGATAACGACAGGATTGCACTAGATAGGGTTCAGCTTGGGCATCATAGCGGGGTTGTCAACGCGGGTAGCAGTGATAGCCTTGGGGGGACAAAGGGTTAGATGAAACTTATACAATCTATAAATTAGCCCCTAGTGGAGAAGAATGGGGATTTTGTCAGGATCAACAAAATGAGCTTCAAGGGTTGCCTAAACAGAGGCTTCTAGGGAAGTAAGCATGTAAAAAGGAAAACTTATGTATTGGCTATGCCTTAAATGATTCAATAACACAAAATGGTAATGAAAGAAGCGGTGAAATCTACCTTTGAGTGTAAAGTACTTGATGAGCATATGGCAGAAATCATCCCACGATTTAGGGAGCTTTTCTCTGTCTAAGCCTCCTTGAAGACTATGCAAAACTTCATCTTTTTTCAAGAATAGGACCATTCCCTCCGGGTCTGAGACCTTTCTCATATTTTTGTGCTTCACCCCGTCTATGGGCATACTAGTAGCTAACCCTATGACCTCTTCAGTCACTTGAAAACCCACTCCGCCAACTTGAACATGCCTATCTGCCCACGACTGCGCAAACTGTTTGGATAAATTCTCGTCATGCCCCTAGAGGCATTCCAGATATGACGCTACCCCACCCTCCTGGAAGATATGCCAGAAGGTTTCATTCCTTTTGAATTCTTCACAAGACTCTAGCTCAATGCATGTTCTATCACCCCCCTTATTCAGCATGCAACAACACTTCGCAGGATTTTGAGAAAGTGAGAAAAATCTGGCAGCCCGATAAACTTTACAAATGTAGATATGAAGGCAACACAAAGCACGAATTTTGATGAGTAACCTGTCACCTTGCCAGTGAGAGTTGTTATAACTTCTTAAATATGCATTGTGCGAATTAGAGTGCCAATCCATATCATGATTAAATGCCTTAAGATGATCATGATTAAGAGTTTTACGGATGCTTGAAAAATTAAACCTACCATTGGTCACATGAATGGCCATGTGAATACCCCTTCAAGGCATCCACGTCATGATGTCTATGTGGTTACACCTCATACGACAGCGGTAGAAATTACTCCTCAAGCTAATATAGCAATAGACTAACCCGCCGCTAAATTTTCTATATCTTTTAGCCATGTTTAAAGTAAAATAACTAGAAATATTCCCCTTTTGGTGCCCAAGGCACACCACAGGAAGGGGATCCCAAATGTTCTGATTTAAGCACATTATGACCTTAGGACAAAATTTTGCTCCTTCAAAAGGAGGTTTTAGATCTGTATAGGTAGGTTTTTCACCTTTTTCTAGCATCTCCAACTGCTCAAATTCTGACCCAGGTTGGCCATTCCATCGGCCACCCTATTACCTTCCCTATACGTGTGCCCTATTTCCTTTTTGGTGAACCTGTTTAGTAAGATTTTGATATCCTCCATGATATCCTTAAGCTTCCATCCGCTGTCAGTCCTGCTAAGCGCCGCATCAACAATAAGTTTTGAGTCCCCCTCGGTCTGGATCTTATCCACCCTGAATGAGAGGGCAAATTTGAGACCCCATAAAAGGGCCAGATCCTTAGCCACATTGTTGGAATGGGTACCAATGCCCCCAACATAAGAAATGACAAGATTCCCTTATTCATTTCTGATGACACCACCTCCACTAGCTAGGCCAGTGGTCTTTTTTTTCGCTCAGTCAAAATTGAGTTTAACCCAATCCTTGGGAGGTGTTCTCCATAAAGTATTTTGTCTGGCCAGCTTCTTAGAGTTGTCAAAGGCAGTCATATCCATTGTTAGACCCTAGTCTTTGGCTATCTACATTTCAAGTTGAGTGGGGGGTTCCTTAGCGACGTTTAGAGTGTTGATGGACCTATTTTTCGAGATCATCTTGCTAAAGGAGAAGAAGACATCATTGGCACTCTTAGCCTTTTCCCTAAAAATTTTGTTATTCCTCTCCTTCCACACACTCCATCCCAGATGTGGGGGAATTTGTCTCCATAGTTCCCTGACCCTCGGGTGAGAGAAGGGAGAGAACCAGCCTTGAATGAAATCCTTGAGGTTTTCATTGAATACCCAGAAAGAGGAAGTGTCCATAAAGAGGCTTCCAACTGGTTAACTGTTGTGTTTTGTGCCAGAAAGAGGAAGAGTCCATACATCACCTCCTTTTCCACTGTGAATTCAAAAGGTGTTTTTTAACAAAGGGATGTCACCCTTGATGAGAAGTCATCCCACTTCTGAATCAACATTTCCTTTCTAAGCAATCACCTCCCTTCATGTAGAGGCATAAAGATATAAAATGGAGAGAATTGGAAGGCGTCAATGAGTAAGAGAAATATATCCAATAATAGAAATAAATAAAATAAGATATATGATAAAGATCTATAGCAAATAACAAATATATACATTAGAGAATCATTTATTGCAGCCATTGAAGAATAAACGTGTCAATCCATCAAGAGGTATTCAATCAACAACGATCTAGCAAACTCCCTAAGCAATCAATTTTGAATTTAAGTAAGTGTTTTGAAAATAGGAAGGATGGACCCCCTTCTAGTTCATGAGAGATGAAATGATGGCCCCCCTCTCATGCTCTTATCAAGTTGGGACTAGAGTTGGAAGGACGAACAACCTTTCATGCTCTGGGTCTGCCAAGAATTAGAAGGACGACCGACCTTTCATGCTCTTGGGCTTGATCAAGGAGGATGACCAACCTCCAAGGTGGATTGAGAGTGGCAAGGATAGCTCACCTTCCCTGCTCTTAGCAAGTCAAGGATGGCCAACCTTGATATTTCCATTTGCAAGTAATTCCAAGAAATTCACAATGTGATTGGCTATGAGAATTATGCTATGATGTATTGATCTGAGTATTAATGATATTGTGATGTATTGATCTGAATACTAATGGTGCTGTGATGTATTAATCTAAATATTAATGATGCTAATATGTATTGATCTAAATATTAATAATGCTAGGATGTATTGATCTAAACATTATCAAAATTTCTTGATCTTTAATATATCTAATATCATTTCTAGTGATTATTATTGTTTGCAAGTAAAGAAATCAAGAATATCCCCAAAAGGGACATTACAACTTGTCATGATCACATGATATCCTACCTGTCAACCTTGCCTATATAAGCAAGGCTTCTCATTGTACATCTCATTTCATTGTTGTATTTGCATTCTTTGATAGGAATACAGTTTATTCTTATCATATCGATCTTCTCTTTTCTTTGTGATTTCCATTAGGCCTCTAGATCTTGGGTGGCTGTCTCTATAGCCAAATCTTACATGGTATCATAGCTTGTTGAGTGCCTTTGGTTAGTATTTTGAGAGATATAGGATGCAAATCATGGTGGATCTTGAAAATTTGAGTATGCTCTTCTCTTGCATCATATGATGACCTAGAGAATCAAAAAAAGTTGATAGAAATACCAAATTTGGGAGGGTTTTGTCTTTGTGGATTTGTATTGTAGGTTCATTTTGGAGCTTTTTGGTGCAAATCTAAGCTCACCATTGAGTTCAGGGTGTCCAAGAAAGTTAGTTTAGCCTTTTAATTTGTCCTAGTTGAACATTGGAGGCAAGGTCTACAAGGGTTTGAAGTTTGGAGGTGGTTGCCTGATCCAAGAGGTAGCTGCAATTTTAGAGCACTTTGGATCAAAATAGACCCTTCCATTGCATCCAAAAGGCCCAAAAACCTATAAATCAACTGTCAATTTGTCAAAATTTAGACACTATTGTCTCGGGCCATCAACAAAAAAATTGCCCTCCTCGATCGTACGAATCGCAGAGAATATTCCACAAAATATTCTGTGAAATCTATAGGTACAGTGCCTACATCATCAGAATCTTTGGCACAGTCAAATATCCAGCAGGTAATAATTTTTACACTGGTTAATAAAATTATTTTTTGGTTTTAAATTATAAATTTATAGATTTTTTTTGTGTTAATAAGTGCGCAGGGTACTTGCATCAATCCGTAAGGTACCCACGATACCAACCAACAAGTATAGGGGCACCTTAGAGGTGCGGGCACCTCCTCACCTCAGCCGGTGACAAGCAAAAATCGGTTGGCAATCGGCTTCCCGCCTAGGCCCAATGAATACTGCCCAGTGGTAAACTTAAAACTGTCGACAATGGTTTCAAACCACCAAATCACACTCAAAATAACACATCTCCAAGATCCAAGGGAATATTCCCTTCTAAAATAGCTTTTCATGTTGAAATTAGCTCGCCAACCCTAGTAAGTGGTTTTGCGCCAACAGGACAACTAGTTTCGACTTCCAATTGGCAGTTTTGATATTCCATTTTTGAAAAATTTCATAGGCAGTTTGGCGACCTGCAGGGTATATTATGTTGTCTAAAAGCATATTCCACCACCATGATGATGATGTTAGCATGACATCATGGTGACATCATTAGTTTTTTGGCCCATTCTAGCTTGCCCCCTCTCATCTAAGTTTTGATTTTGGTAGCTAAACTTCAGAGGCCTCTAACTTGGTCATTTTGGCTCTGTTTTTCAAGCATTTTTTTTATTTGGGCTAGAATTTTGCAGGCTTAGCAGTGGTGCAATTAGACTTTGATTTTGGTGCCTAGTTTTTCTAGAAATTGTAGATCTTAATCATTGTTGCTTAGCAGTTCTCATTTTGGGAACTTCCAGGGCTCCGTTTGGGATCATACGATAACATTTTTTGGTGAAATAATTTTTGAAAGTGGATAACTTTTTGAGTACTTATCAAATATGTGATCAGATTGATATCATTTTGTACCAAAATTGTACTTTTAGTTATAGCCTAATTTTGGCATTTACATGCACTAAGATCAAAAGACTAATTTGTTGTTTTTGGCTAGTGGCAATTGTAATTGCACTAAGTATAAAGTGCCATGATCATATTTTACTGGGGGGTTCTCTTGATTGAGTGATTTTGGGGGGTCTCTTGGTGTTCTTGATTTTGATTGATTTAGTCTCTTAATTGGTCTTGTCTGTGACTAAATTTAAGGAGTAATCATGGGTATCACAAATCATCCAATTGTAATTGAATTAAGAAAAGGGAACTATAAGTCTTGGCAAGATGGTATGCTGGAACATCTCAAATGGCTAAATCTTTGGCCCTATCTCTATGAACTTGTTCCTCAACCTAAATCATTTCAAAAAAGCATGGTATGATGTCAAAAGAATGGTTATGTAGTAGCATTTATTGGTTTAAATGTCGACTTTAACACATTGAGTATATTGACATGAATTTCTTTCCCTCATACTCATTGGACCAAACTTTGGGTGATATATGGTGACTTGGATGAGTCTCCATTCCAGAGGATCATGTTGTAGATTGTTTAAAACCTCTTAATATTTTTATACCATATGATTTTCAAATAGATATGAAGCTTGATGAACGGAAAGAACTTGAATGTCTAGATGACATAGAGACTTCTCCCGATACTCCTCCTTGAGAGACTTCATGCAATCAAGCATTAGAAAATATTTTAAATGTTCATATTAAGCCATCTTGTGTGGACACATCATTTGGGGATGAACAATGTAGTCCGAGACATGCATTGAGATCTCATCTCCTCCATCATCATTTGTTGCTCCATATGAGTCCAGTGTTTCTTCTTCCATGACTTCCAATGATTTAGTGCAGTAGGTTCACATTGGTCTTCTAGAGACATTTCCTTGGGACACATTTCTACTAGACATTTCATCCTTGTTTGTATAGTCCCACATTTTGGATCTAGGAGACACTATTGATTGTATTCATCTTCTATTTGATGAAGTTGATTCTTCTTTGGATGATATGAGGGCATATTCAGACCCTCTTGTTCTTCCTTTGCCTACATCAGCTTCTATAGTGACAACTTCTATAGATATTCATGAGTCCATATCACTGATTCAATCATCATTCATGTTGACACCTTCTACAAGAGTACCTGATTCTCATCAGTCTAGTTGTCTTACCTATGGTGAGCACCATACATCCATGGTTACTATACTTGAATCGTGCATGGTACCTGATTCATCTTATCATTGTTTGTCACCATTTGGCATTGGCTTAGAGATCTTTGAGCAACATTTGGAGGAGGTATCTTTGTCTTCAGAGGAGATATCTTTATCTTTGGATCATGTTCTATTTCAGTTTCCACTTTCATCATTTAGGCTTGGGACTCCTGATTGTATTGTGGCTTCTTTCGGCATTGACATGGTGACACCTGAGTAATTTTTAGAAATTTTAGACATCTTGAGTTTTCTTCTTCATATTCCTTTCAGGAATGGGAAGAAATCTTGCATACCTCCTTGGTCTTGTTTCTTCCTAAGGGGAGAAACATTGTTCAGCGGTCTTAGACCATCTTCAACATTCATTGTCGAGCATCTACTATCAATGCAGGAGATTTTACATTGGGCGGCTACTTGGTCTCTCTTCTTCTCTCTTATGGGGGGACATTTTCCTCACATGGGGTTTTGTTCTTCTCATACTATAGATACCATCTTTCTTGTGTTTCTCTCTTTTAGGGAGGAGTTTTGTCCCACTGGGTTTTCTCCTTTTCTCTATTTGTGAGAGATTGTTTGTACACGTTTACCTAACATGGCCTAGAAAACAAGACCCATCCTTGCATATTTGCATTTGTCTACTTCTCTCTAAGTTGCACTTAGGGAGGGTATTGGTGTGAATAGGGATGTTTCCTATTCAATTTTCCCCTTTGTAGTGTGAACAAGGTACTTTAGCTAACTAGTTCCTAGTTAGGACCTATTCACACATGTTCACATGTTAAGTTTACTTAGATAGTTAGGGCATTTAATATTTGTGTCTCATGTCATAGGATTATAACACTTGTCAAGATCACATGATGTCCTACCTCTCAACCTTTCCTATATAAGCAAGGATTCTCATTGTACATCTCATTCCATTGTTGTATTTACATTCTTTGATAGGAACATAGTTTATTCTTGTCATATTGATCTTCTCTTTTCTTTGTCAGTTGAGCAAAAAGAGGTAAGTGCTGAAGTAAAGATTTTCAAAAGAGAGGAAAGTTTACTAATGGCAGTAGCAAGAGATTTATGTGAAATAATGAAGGTGGATACTAGAATTTCGGTATCTGAAAATATCATTAGTAAACTTGAAGAAAATGAATCAATGAAATGGTTGAGTGCCATTGAATAGAATCTATTAATGGTCAAACAATGTTTGTGTGATTCACAAAAGATTCTAAAGGAATATAAGTCGTATCTGATTGATTTCAGAAGCAATTGTATGGCCTGAGGAGTGGATATTATTGATGAGAATGAAGCAAACTTGCTTGATATAAGTATTGTTAAACAAAACTTCAATAAATGGTTACAAAAGAATTTAATTGATAAGGATACAATTGATGGGAGCACAATTGAAAAACTCTGCAACATGTTTTCTTTCCTTACATCCTTCAAGAAAAAGATCATTGAGTTTCACAAGAAATTTGAAGAATCAAACAAACTTGTTGCTATGTGGAAGGTACGCCTGAACATAATGACAATATCGAATGGAAAAGCAATCTCTCCTCTAGTGACCAAATTTAGAAGTTTCAAGGCAAAGATGAATGCTTCAAAAGTGAAATCTCAATCTGAAGATCAACTAGCTAAAATGGATCAAGGTGATCAAAATGACTAGATGGACCAAAGTAAAGAGAGTGAAGAAGACAAGGATGTACCCATTTAATTTCATTATTTCCTTTATTACAAACAAACTTTATAAAGTAAACTTTATTATTATTATTTCATATACATTGTAAAGTTATTTTATTGGCTCTTTTCAAGAAGTCGTTACATGCAAGATAGTTTCATTTTTAAACTCTATATATAGTCCTGTGAGATGTAGGAGAAGTATATTTTGGCAAACTTTGTTTTTGACGATTGATCACTTAGAATACTCTGTAAATTTTGAAGAGGGTTTCTAATATTTCTGCAAAGACTTTGAATTAGATTTTTGATAATCAATACAAGAATATTGTGGACTTTGAACTACCAGTTTTGATAATGTGTGTTCTTCTTATGTTGGATGTGCATTTATTCATATTGAAATAATATTTATTTTATTGTGGAGATATCGGTGATTATTTTTCATTTCATGTTTTTGATTAGTTCAGCTAGATAAGAGGGTCCAAAACCCTTTACAAAGCAACCCACAGAGAAAAACCAGGCCTTGAACGAGCCAGAGATAGTACATTAACATCACACAAATAGTAGCAAAAAATGAGCACTAATCAAAAACAACCTTTCAAGACCAGTTAAACAACCCCAGAACAAGGGCCAGCAAATCAAACTACCTTGGCCCTAGGGTGTAGAGCAACTACAAATTTGGGAAGCCCTTTCTTCCTACGCTAAACCAGCATCTAACAAATCTATGAATCAAAATCCTCGGAACAAGGTGAGAGGAGGGAATCCTCAACTGATGCCGCCACCACAAAACCCTCAAGCAAAGAAGAGGGCAGAGCTGGAGAAATAGGAGTAGATGGAGAATCAGGTCAATCATAAGCCAAATGAACCACCACAGGATTCGAGGAAGGAGATAGCAAGAGAAGCTATCAACACACTTCAAGCACCACCTAAATAAGGGCAGAAGTCCCCGCAGGGGGACCAGAAGCCATCAGAGAATGCAAGGGGGAAGAATCACCGAGAGACTCCTTAACCACCCTAGCCTCTGGATCAGTAATAGTCAAATTTTCCAAACGAGATTCCCACCATCACCACAATGCCTTACGATAGGAGTGATGGCAATTTGATGCCAGGTGTCCAACCGTGAAGCAACGATGGCAACGGAAGGGCAAACCCTCATAGTCCAATAGCTAGGGTCAAGGACAATTCCCCACCATCAAGACAACCTCTCCATGGAAATGCTTGGAAATATCAGTATCCACAAGTATGCAAGCATAAGTACAAAGTCCCATCATGATCGTAGATCTATCCACCATAAGGAAGCGACCAATGGAGTTACCGATCGTCTCATAGCAAGACACTTCCAAAACTATAGGGGTAGATTGGGCAATCTGACCCAAACATGCCTGATATTAAGCAGTTCAGAAATGGGATTGAACACAGGAGTCTAGGGTTTGAGCATGAGGGAATGCTTATTAAGAAAAGTGTCTCAACCTTGCAACTTTGAAAGATTACTATGCTTCCCAGTTTGGTCTTTTTGAATACTCTTTATCTTGGATAATGGTTTGGAACTTTTAAAGTTTCCAAATGAGCTAAAAATAGCGAGACTTACTATTTTTAGTAAGTCCTTTGATTGAGCTAAGATTGACCTGAAATTTTTCCCAGAAGGTGTGGAATAGCTAAGTGAACATCTCGAGTGAGTTTCATCTCAAGATCATATTAGGATTGCGAGATATTAAAGTTTCTATTTTTTGAAAACTGCCAGAAAAAGTCTTTAAACTTAATTACCAGAATCAAAACTTCTCTAAATGTCCCAAAAATGGTCATAACTGGCAAAGCCAATTATAGGGTGATAGATCTCTTCACGAGCTTTCCGACGCATCAAACGGTTCGTCAATCGGACACCCAGATCAAAAGTTATGACCTCCAAAAGTTGGACCTTCTGTTTTTGCGAAATGTAAAAACGTGTTGGACACATAAAAGAGTTGTAAAGGGGAGAGTTACATGTGTTGGTGTGTGATTTGACACATCACAAGGCATTTTTGATTGGATATAATTTAGGCGCCACTTTTGGGTGGTTTTAGCTCATGGTTTTGTAATTACCATTGGCGGTGTACTATATTGTATCTCCTATATATCAGGAGTTGGAGATGGAGGTTGTGTGTAAGAATCTTATAGATGTCAAGTTACCTCCTAGATCTCTAGTTGGATATACTCCTGTAAAAGCTTGATCTACAAGTATATTGTATTCTTCTTGATTCCTGAATAATATATTGGGCGGCTGTGGAGTGTGGGATTTTTTACCTGAAAGGGTTTTCCCCACGTATATCTTGTGTTGTGAGTTTTGTGTTTGCATTTGGAAGTTGTTATTATCTTTTTGTTAATGTGCATCTTAATCTATAACTATAAAAGTTGAAATTTGCATAAATCTTTCCTCAGTAGATCAATGTAGGAAGCATTTTCTACGTACCTTGCTTCCTTTCAATGCTCACCCCATAACCACACCCTCCCAACAAGCACAGTATCCCTAACCTTAGCAGAATCAAAAGTAGCAATGAAAAACCCCTTGCATAGGGAAATATGTTAATATTACCTTGGACTGGAGGGCTCCAGGGTTTTTCATTTCATGTTGGCTCATCATTTAGATATTATTTTTCTTATGTCAAGAAATTCATATGGTGATTTGATTGTTTTCAGTTTAGAGTTTCTGTTGATAATAGTTGTTCATGAGGCTTTGTACCCATTTTAAGTTTCATATATTTTGGAAAAATCTCCTTTCCTACGTTCAGGTTAAAAGCATACCCCACTTTATTTCAGTTTTATTATACAAGGGAGTTGCCCCTCGAAACACAGAGGAAGGTTGTTGACCACCGCGCAACCTATCCAATTGTTAGTAAATTTGTTACTATCAGTAGGCGAGTCATATTTGAAAATATAGTGATAAATTTGTTTACTAACAGATTTTTGGTGACTCTACTAGAGAACATGAATTGACAATTTTTTAAGTTTTCGTATTGTTGTACTAGAACCATGCTATTTAATGGGATTATAATCTAATATCACTCCTATTCTGCAACTTGGTGGCACCTGGTTAAGAGGTAATAGAGAAGATATCATCACAGACTTTTGTGTGATTGCTTGGAGAAATAGAGATTCAAGCTTTCAGTACCAGGAGGTCAAGCAAGTAAATAATCAAGAAGAACAATTGGGGAGAGAAATCCAAGAAGATGCTCAAAGGCTCATTAAGAATTGTGTGGAACAAGAGTTGGAAGATTTGGCCAATTTGGTTTTGAGGAGACAAAATTGAAAACTACTACAAACATTAATGGTGCTACAAAGGAAATTTGGACTAGTTCTTCAACTGAATATTAATTAGCTGAAAGTAGAGAAAGAAGATATGATCTCTGATTTACATGACTTTTCTTGGAGATACAGAAGGACCAACCAAGATTTCCATTGAGTTAATCAAATCTTAGACGAAGAGGAAGATTTGGGTCAAGAACCCAAACAACAAGCAAGAAAGTTTGGAGTTGTTCACCAGAACTTCATTGTTGAAAGAATCGTTGTTGTACCAAGAGCAAATAGACCTTTCTAGATTCACGTCATCCAAGATAATTGTCAGAATAATAACCAGAATAATCCTTGTTAGCAGGGTACAGAGCATAAAGGAGAGCCGACCGAAGGAGACTACACACTATGTGGAGGCCGGAGCTGATAGGAAACACATCCCTATATGGAATACATATAGTATATATATAGACATAGGATATGATGATAATATATAGGAGAATAGGAGTATGATAGATGATATATTTTGATATAAGAATGACATAGAAGTCATGATTGTAACTGTTGAGGCATAGACTTAGACTTGCTGGAGGATGGATAGATGATGTATGCATTTGATGACAATATATATATATATATATATATATATATATGGAGAGCTGCTGGTACCAGGTAATTCTGTGTTGTCTTACTTTAATGTGTATGTGATGCTCTGTTTTGTTATTCTTTATGTTTTGCTGTCAATCTCTAGCTACTTGACCGGGTATAAACTAACTACAAAGACTTGACTGAGGACCGGATCTCCGGACCAGTATCTCCTCTACATTTCTTGCTAATAGTCATCTACAAGTTCTAGCATAGATTTTTGATAGGTTAGAATAGTATCAAGTTAGGCTCAACCCAAAGAAATGTGTATTTAGCATCACATCAGGGAAATTATTGGGATACATAGTGTCTCGCAGAGGAATTGAAGTAGACCCTGCCAAAGTAAAAGCTATAGTTGAGATGGCTCCACCTTCAAATCTGAAACACCTAAGAAGCCCCCAAGGTAAACTATAGTCTATCAAGCATTTTATTGCTCATCTTACCAACAAATGTCAACCTTTTTTGTACCTACTATGAGAGGATGTATCATTTAGATGGGATAGTATGTGCCAATAGGCATTCAACCAATTAAAAGAGTATCTTGCTACACCACCAGTGTTGGTACCACCAATTTTAGAGAGACATTTACTAATGTATATTTCTGCAACACTAGTTGCACTAGGAGCCCTTCTGGCTCAACATGATTAATCTGGAAAAGAATAGGCAATCTATTATATCAGTCATACCTTAGTATGTTATGAGCTTAATTATACTCCTATGGAGTAGGCATGTCTAGCGATTTTGTTCACTTCCCAAAAATTGTGACACTACATGCTAAATCAACAGACTAAGCTTATTTCCAAGGTAGATCCATTAAAATTCCTCCTATATAAGGTAGCTCTTATAGGCAAGTTAGAAAAATGGGTCATGATTCTTAGTGAGTTTGACATTAAATATGTCGATCGCAAAGTAATAATAGGACAAGTCATCGCCGATCAACTAGCAGAGGCACCCATCACAAATACACATCCCATGATTTCAAATTTTCTAGATGAAGAGATATTTAATGTCTATCCATCCATTGTATGGTAGCTTTACTTTGATGGTTCATATACCCAGCATGGTTCAGGAGTTGGAGTTCTTTTTATCACACCACAGGGTTATTGTATTCCTAAGTCATATTGGCTAGCTTTTCCCTGCACCAATAACATTGCCAAGTATGAAGAGTTAATTACAGGACTCCAAATGAAAGTACAATAGAACATAAAGTAGCTACAGGTCTATGGAGATTCTTAGTTGGTTATTCAATAGGTTATAGATGAATATCAGACTAGAGATGATAAATTGCTTCCCTATAAACAAATGGTGGATGACTTCAAAAAGTAATTTTCCAAGATCTCTTTTGAATAGATTCCCAGATTAAACAACAAAGCTACATATGCTATGGAAACTATAGAATCTCTCCTGAACATGCTAAATAATACTCAACGTTGTGAATTCCTATTCGAACAACTTTTGATACCATCTTTCGATGTTCCACCTACTGAATTAATATGTGAACTTGTTGGTCCCAATTCTCCCTAGTACCAAGACATTTATGATTACCTTCATAATAATACCCTTCCATCGAACCTAACCATCACCCAAAAGAAAACCTTTATCTGTTGTGCTTCCTGATTTACCATCCTCGGTGATACCCTATACCGACGAAGTCTTGATGGTATCCTATTTAGATGTCTCAACTCGAAAGAGGCCAACACTACTTTACGACAAGTTCATGAAGGTGTCTGTGGGGCACATTCCATCGGCCCAACCGTTGCAAAGAAGTTGTTGCGTATAGGATATTATTGGCCTACCATGGAACAAGATGCCCATTAGTTTGCTAAGAAGTGCCTTTAATGTCAGCAGAATGGAGACTTGATTCATGCGCCAGCACACAATTTGTAACCTATTACTACTCCATGGTCATTTTCATAATGGGGACTCGATCTCATAAGTAAAATCTAATGGCCATAAGTTCATAATCATTGCCACTGAGTACTTTACGAAGTGGGTAGAAGCCATCCCTATGACCTACATTATCAATAAATAGATCACTAAATTTATCTTGCATTATATCATTTGTCAGTATGGTATTCCACTTGCTACTGTAACTGATAATAGTAGACCTTTCAAGAACCAAGAAGTCCATGCCTTGTGCACTCAGTTCCATATTTAGCATCACTTCTCTACCCCTTATTATCAGCATATTAACGGCCAAGCCGAGGCTTCCAATAAGACTACTGAAAATACTTAAGAAAATAGTCAATGAAGTTGGTCGTGATTGGCATTTGCAGCTAAATCCTACCGTATGGGCATACTGCACTAGTATTTGAACCCCAACTAGTGCTATGCCATATGCATTAGTCTATGGCACCAAGACCTTTTTACCTATCGAGGTCAAGCTCCCTTCTCTTAGAGTTTATATGCGCAACTCATTGATGGAGAAGAGTACAAAATTGCTAGATCACATGAGTTAAATTACTAGACGAGAGGCTTCTTACATCGCTCAATCATCTTCAGGTCTATCAAAACTGCCTTTGTCGCAGCTGTAATAGAAGATCAAGAAAAGCTAATTTCAAGTATGTGATCTTGTTCTAAAAGAAAATCAGAGGAACCAGTAGGATCGAGACAAAAAAGGAAAAGTTTGAACCTAATTGGTCGGGACCCTTCATTGTTACAACAATATGTGGATCAGGAGCTTATACATTATTAATACCTAAAGGAATTCCTTTAGATGAACCCATCAATAGTGTTCATCTTAAGAAGTTATATGCTTGATCCTTAGAGTATCCCTAGCATAAAATACAAAAAAAAATTTAAAAAAACAAAAATACAAAAAAATAAAAATAAATAAAAAACAAAAAAAACAATTTTTTTTAAAAATAGAAATAAAAAAATAGAAAAGTACAAAAATAAAATAATTCTTTCTCTGGTGAAAACCTGGTAAACAGGCGCCTTGGATAAGTACCATAGTGAAAACCTGGTAAATAGGTGCTATGTGTAAATATCAACATCCACCATCTATTAAGTTCTCATCAATATCACTCCATTCCATCCCATAATAAAACCCTTCCATCTATCCATAAAAAAGTCATTGACCTAAACATTTCCGTCTACCCATCTATCATGGCTTGGAAATTGTCAGTGTCACTTATTGTTCACTTAGTCTTTTCACCTCATTGTGAGTCCATCCATCATTTTGCATAATAAATCTTGTACCTAACTGGCGGCATCTTTCCTAGCTTAGTTCTAAGATTGGATCCTTGTTGTCTCGAGAGGAATTGTCACTTTTTCACATTTTCCGTAAACATTTTCCATCTACCACAAACCATCATAAAACTCAAACATTCACTTCATCCATCTATCACAACCCATCCTCTTCGCCAATCACCCCGACTTGACTAACTGAAGTAGAAAATGAACTATGCATCTGTTGAAAGCTCAAGTACTTACCAAATTAGAAGCAAAAGACTACTCTTGAAACAATGCACTTACCCGCATATTCCGCTAAATCCATCATCCTAATCCAAAGCCTTTAATAGATGTATTCTTCCTATAATAAGGCCCTATCCACTATGAGCACCCTCTTTGGCAAGAGATATGATGGTTGTGAATTTGTTTTGTCAGTTAGTCTATTTTCTTTTGGTTTATCTTTTGTTCCTTTCTAATAACTAATCAAGACTACCTTGATTTTTCTATATCTTAGTATGTTACGATAAAGTATGGACTAGGGCATTGTCGCTGCTTTTGTATGTTGTGTTTGTGGGATGTTCTTATTATCTTACCAAGGCTAATATTTATCTTGTATGTGTTGGAATTAGCATCTTGCATATCAATATCCTTTGCATCTAAGGTCATTCAAAAGCCTTTTGTGCATTAGGATTATTCTACACTAAGACTATTTTCCATTCATGTATCCAACAAGGTTCTATTATGTCTAGTATGAATATGGACAAACCATTTGTTTGCAAAGTCAACATCCTTTGCATTGGATACATTGTCACGTTGGTCCTATATACCCTCGTGCATAATATCCATATGCTATATCAAAATAAAGATTGCTCTTTACATTTTATAAAGCATAACCAAAACAAATTCACCCCATCCATCTACCCATATATCCTAATAAAAATCCATAGCTTTCACAAAGTTTGATCAACCATCTTTTTTATATCCTAAGCATCATTTCTTCTATCCATACTATAATCACTATATTCTTCTATTGCATCCATGAAAATCCTACAAAAACACACATGTTAGCCATAGCATTATAAGCATCATATATCCATAGTCTATCCATAGCATCATGTATACATTATAACATCATATGTCACATGTCATCCATAGCTACTACATCATGTCATCGATAGCATCATAAATAAGTACATCATCACATAAATCCATAATCATAATACATGTCAACCATATCATTATGTCATCATCACATCATAGATAAGCATTATGAACATCATAAATAACACATCATATAGATCTCCAAAATCATGTCATATCTCATATATATATATAAAAAAAGTGTCACGTACATGTCTATACAAAAAGCTACATGAGCCATAAATATACAAAATGATACAAAAAGCTCGTAGGCATCATCATGTCATACATAAATATATGAACATCATCATAAGTCATCACAATATATATAAATGTCTACACATGTGCATTATGTAGAACTCTCCTCTGAAGGCTCGGCACCAACCCCTGATGGCTGTGGTCTTGTCGGAGGAGGTTGTTGCGCTCCCGATGCTTGTGGTGGCAGAGGCCCCATGACTGATCCCCCTAACCTCCTTGATGAGGAGGCCCCTAATCTACTCCTCTCTATGAATCTGGGCTGCCTTTGAGCAGGTGGCATGACACTCTAATATAATCCCCTATAGTACTCAACCTCCTGAGTCATTCTGACCACTTGGTGTTGTACCTGTATACACCTAAAAATGACATGACTCTACTTAAATAAATATTTTAAATATTTATTTCATCTTCATATTCCTCTATCAATAAATAAATAAATTTATTTATTTATTTGATTCACTTTCTCCCATTAATTGATTAAATTACATTTATTTATTTAATTCCATCTACATCAACTTTATTCTTCTAAATAATTAAATCATCCATTCTTCTAAAATTAAATAAAATGCAAATTTTTTAAAATTAAATCTCCAAAAAATAAAATATATTTAAATATTTTATTTATTCCTCCAAATTATCTACAAGTAATTAAATAAATTTATTTATTTAATTATGCTTTCTTATCTTCTAGAAAATCTTCAATATCTTCTAAAAATAAATTCTTCTTGTCACACAAAAGCAAAAGCTGAGTTAACTGATTTAAAGCAAATCTATTTTATCAACAAAGCTCTTAAATTAGAAAAATATATTCTAATTTAAGAAAAAAAAACTAATCCTCATCAAGAAAGTAGTTAACTCAACAAAGCTTCTTTTTGAATGACACATGTCCTTCTTCTATTCGCGCACATTTCTCGAACATTCTCCTCCGTTGATTTTCTTATTTCTTCTCAACCATTGATCTTCTCTCACACAACTCTATAAATACAACCCTCTCCTTCTTCATTTCATCATCCATCATTTGAGTAAACTTATGCTGCAGGAACTATAGCATGCCATTGGCACCCCACTTTCATATCATTCATCATTCCATCCATTTCATAGTGTGTTGAATCTCATCTTTAACACACCAAGTATCAGAGCCAACTTCTCCTTGTCATCTTGAGGAATCGAAGCAAGGAAGCAAGCTTCCTGAGGGCCATCTTCATCACCACAAGATCAAGAAAGAAAAGGCGAACAATGGAAGTCGAAAGGTAAAAGGTTGTGAGTATATCTTCTTTACTTTTGAATCTCCTTTTATCTTCATATTCTATTGATGTTTGGGTTTTTATTGTTCATTTGATTATCCCACATTTTTACCCTTACAGTACCCGAGAGAGATTTGTGACCAGGGAAACTGTAGGTTGGTCAGTACTAATCATAGCCCTATTTGTATCTCTCTTGTGTAACTCTCTACAACTATGACTCTGCCTTGAGTCTCATTACTATAGCACCATCTCTCTCTGCCATCACTTTGGCCATGTCTCTTGTGTCAGGCCTTGGTACCTGTACCTGTGTAGCAGCTTGTGTCTGCTATGCTGCTGCTCTAGACTTGTCCCACTCCCTACAGAGTCTAATTTCTATAAGCTTGGCCTACTGCCTCCTGTGTACCTCTCCATCTAGTAGCCTCTGCAACCTACTATCTTTGTTTCCCCTCCACATCCTGCTCTCCCATAGGAGCATCTTGCTCACCCATGGCCACGTCTTACTAGCTGTCCTCCACATGTACCTACTCCTCTTGCCTCAGAGCCTCCTCTATAGCCACCTCCACCTCCACTCACTACCTCTATCTTCAGGCTCGCCCTAGCTCTGCTACTAGCTCCCTCCCAACTAGCTCCCCTGATCTCCTACACTATCGTCCTCCTACCTCCCCAAGGATAGTCAATCTAACTAGCCTGTGTGCCAACCACCAGGTGTCATACTCTGGGGTCATCCTTAGATCAGTCTCTCCACCTGCGAGATCCCACTGAACTAGAGCCAATGCATCAAAATTAGCCAAGGCAGTAGCTACAACTATCTTTGGACCCCAATCCTACACCTCTCTTTGGGTCCATGCAAAAATGGCCTCCTGAACTGGCATCAGCTAGGGCAACCTGAACTATCTAAGGACTCTATCTGGAAGGTATCTATCAATAATATACATAGTCCTCTCAAAAAGATACCTCCCCTGTCTGTAGTATAGGAGGTGCTTAGCATCATCGTCCCATACCTCACAATCACCCATGGTCGCCATATAACTATGTCAAGGTCATCCAGAACCTGACACTAGTATGTGAACTCCCCAAGTCATAGGTGTGTGTCATAGCCCCCTCATATATGTGAACAAACAACTGTCCATGTTCCCTATGACGTGCATAAATAGGGTGCATCACAACTATGTGCTCCCACGCCCAAACGTGAAGCAAAGTGACTCCTGCAACCAAGCTAGGACCATACTGGTAGACTACCTAGTGCATGTCATGATATAACTGTCCCAAAATATAGGGGCCCCATGCAAATACAATCCCCTCTGAAAACATGCCCTCTAACACCCATCCCCATCCAACTAAGAATCCACGGGATCATCTGTCTGGCATAAAAACTCCTCCAATCAGTCTTGCTACCACTAACTACAATCTGTCAAATTGAGTCCGCATCTGACTCGGGCGTATCTCTCTATCCTTAATACCCAGGTCTCGGGTCATCAAAAGATGAGCTAGAGAACTCTCTTCTATTTTGATGTTATAAACAACCCACTCCCCATATATTAAGATGCAGAGTATCCTCCAGACATTCTCCAAGGTAACGGTGATCTCTCTTGTGGGAGGTAGGAATGAGTTATGCTCTCTATGCCAACTCTCCATAATGTAGTCATCATCACTCGATGCGCCCTAACAAGTTGCATGTGGGACATACCACAGTCCCATCACCTCCAAGAACATATCCTCATCCCCATCTAGGTCTATAACTAAGGCTAATGTTGAAGGATGTCACTCGTGAGACATCAACGGTGGAAGTACAACCTACATCCATCAAAAACACTTTGTCAGTTTCTTTAAAAACTAGAGAATAAACCTATTAAATCAGGAGCAACCCCCTTTTCTCACTTGTACAATTGCCCATCAAATATGGAAAATTTGTTCCTCAGTAACACATCTCTAGTTTTTCACTTGCACCATTCTATTTCATTTGCGCCTAACTACTTTCACTTGCACAACCCTATCTGTCAAAAGCACACACCTCTCCACCATAAGCGCAAACCTATCCTTCATTAGCGCAACATTGGATTTTTACTTGTGCAATTCTATAGAGCAAATGCGACCTAACCCTAGACGCCTCAGATGCACAACTCTATCCTTCAAAAGTGCCATAACACCTATCACTTGTGGCCTATGTTTTAGAAGCACCACTCTGTGGCTTACAAGCACCATTCTACCATTCAAATGTGCTAAACTAGCAAATCCTAAGCAAATTCAAATGCAGCTTCTTTTCCTCAAATGTGCCATTACATGCATCAAAAACATTATTGCGCATCAATAGCACCACTATATTCCTCATTTGCACCAAACTACCTAAAGTTGCGCTTTTGATCTAGCCTAGCTACCCCATTTTTGACCCTCATTAATGACCCTCATAAATGTAATAAATGACTAGAGGATGATTTACTTATTGCTTTTGGTGCTCCTGCTGGCTGGCCGTACGTCCTGACCCTCTCTGTGCAGTAATCTGACCTCAAAATGTCTACCATCTCTACAATAGTCTCCTACTCCAAGCTCTCAAGATCTCCTAAGCTCTAAGTGACAAATCCAAACTTGTGAGAGTGCAAATGAGTTGAAAATGACCCCTATGAGCCTATTTGTAGCCTCCCCAACCCT
Source organism: Cunninghamia lanceolata (assembly GCA_027924645.1). Taxonomy (NCBI): domain Eukaryota; kingdom Viridiplantae; phylum Streptophyta; class Pinopsida; order Cupressales; family Cupressaceae; genus Cunninghamia; species Cunninghamia lanceolata. Next base: position 1,150,185 of record BSBN01001028.1, read on the forward strand.
AATTATTCCCTCCCAAGCCCTAGTTTTTCTTCGTGTCTACCCTAATTATTTATCGTGTCAGCCTTTGCTTTCGTTTTCTGACTATCTTGTTCTATTTCTTCTTAGTCATCATCTTATTCTCTTATCGCGAGTCCACCCAACAAATTTAATTTTCATGGTTACCCTCTCGAGGGGGCATCCTACATCTATCACCCGCTACACTGGGGCACAGTAGGCAACATCTTATTTACATCATCAATAATTCTTTGAAACAAACTCCATAAAATGCATTGTCTCAAAGAGGGACAAAATGTAGACACCTAAAAATGACTAACGCATTATCATCTAGTCATATGCATCATTTCCTCAATTTCTTCTAATTCAACGTTAATCAAATGATTCCTAATTGTTTAATTAATTTCATCATTTCATCAATTTATTCCCCCTTCCACCTGTTGGTGTAAGCCACACCCGGACCGACAATGGACTGGTCCAAGAGGGGCCAGTAGCTCAGTGGTAGAGCACTCCAGCAGCAAATGGAAGGTCCTAGGTTCGAGTCCTAGCTGGTCCATGTCTCAACATGGTATCAGAGCCAGGCCAGGCTAGGAGCCCCAAGCACACGAGAGGTGTGGCTTAGGGGGGGTGTTGGTGTAAGCCACACCCGGACCAACGATGGACTAGTCCAAGAGGGGCCAGTAGCTCAGTGGTAGAGCACTCCAGCAGCAAATGGAAGGTCCTAGGTTCGAGTCCTAGCTGGTCCATGTCTCAACACCACCTATAATTAAATAATTTCAAATTATTTAATTAAACATAATCTTTCCCTCCAACTTTATTTCTTCTATTTTCGCATTAATTAAATAAACCCATTATTTAATAAATTCACCACTATTTCTTCTATTCCACAAGCAATTAAATAATTTCAATTATTTAATTGGCTAATTATTCCTACAAAATTAAATAAAATATTCTAATTTATTTAAATTGACTTTTCTTGTCTCTAAATAAATAAAATCAAATATTTTATTTATTTTCCTATTAAGCTCCATCATGCACAACAAATTAAATAATTTTATTTAATTAATTTTTAATTTATCTTCTCATCTTCTAAATTTATCTTTTTCTTCTAAATATCCTCCATGCACATAAATTAAATAATTTATTATTTAATTTTATCCATTGCATGTCAAAAAGCAAATCATACATTGAGTTTAATTGGCTTTAAATCTTTGATTTTATCAATCAATTTGTTAAATAGAAAGTCAATTCTATTTTATCAATCAATTCGTTAAATAGAAAGTCAATTCTATTTTATCAAAATCAAATCACTATTTTTATCTAAAAAGCAATTAACTCTTTAAGTCAAGTTTTTTGCATGTATACATGTCATGTACACATTCCTTCATGTCTTATCAATTATCTCAACCATTGATTCTATCTAATTTTCTCCATTGTTGATCGAACTCTTTTGAAAGCTATAAATACGCTCATTCTCTCATTCACAAACCCTCCACGAACTTTAACCTTTTGGCATTCGTATCTCTAGCGCTTTGAGTATTCGTTGAGCACATTGTATCCTTTGAGCACACTTATCATTCATTCACGCTTTTTGCTAGCATGGCTATGCAAAGTAATAGAGCAATCCACATGAAAACCAATGAACAAATACAATCATAGGTGGTAAGATCTTTGTTATTTTGCATTGTTTCATTGTTATTGTCCTTTGATTATTTCTTGAATGTATTGTAGAATTGGATTTGATTCTCTTATGTTTAATCTATTTAGTTCAATTTCCCTATACACACTAAGTACTCTCTTGTTAGGACAAATTATACACACGTTGCACCTTGCCATAAATGTTAGACATTGGTTGAGGCCTCATCACCATGGTTAGACAATGGTTAAGGTGGTTGCTATTATCTATCACCATGGATTATCTCACACACAAGAGCCTTCTTCGATAGTAGTGAATATGAAACTTGAAGGAACATTGCAAATTTGTGTATATGATTATAAATACTAGAAATATGGTCATGTTTGATTATGCAAACATGCATGGGATAGTGGCCAAATTGGATTATATCTCTTTAAATGTCTTTGTAATGTCATATACTAATGACTTTTGTGCAACTAAAAGGATCCACAGAATGAGGGAGATAATCTCAAATTTAAAGATGTCAAAAGAGAAGTATGAAATAGGGGCCCCTATGTAGGATACTGAAGCAAATTTCATGGAATTTAGAACAAACAATGATATGGATAGTGGTCAAATAGATCATAAGGATAAAGATGACAAGGAAGCTACATTAAATGATATGAAAATTCTAAAAAATTCAAGTGTTAGTAATAATGTAACACATCTAAGGAAATTGCCATGAACAAAGATGATGCATATTCAGATCCCATAGGGATGTAACCTAATAGTGGAAGAGGAAACAAATTTCTTTAGAAATCAACATTAATAGGTTTTACCCATGAAGTGTTTGACCAAATGCCACAACAGTCATATGCCCCTCAAAGTTACAAGAAGATTTAACATTTTATCATAAAGTCATATTTAATGTTTTCAATGAAATTTTTTATGCTCATTTATTAGAACTTATTGCATTTTATTTCTAAAACATTTGTAAACCCAAAATAAAGGGTAGTTGAGTGGTTATGGGAGGAAGGGAAATATTTCCCTATAAAATGTAAAGTCTAAATATAGTGAAGATTACTGAACTTGTGTCAAATTTTTGTGAAGTTACACTCGAAAAACAAGAGACTTAAAGCTTTTGGAGATTTTTACAGAAATAATCAACTTCATATCAATTTCTTAGGTTTTGTGTGGAATTATTATCATATCTTTTGTTATGTTGGATGTCATAGTGATAGCGTTTATTCTTATGTTAGATAAACTATTTCTTTGGAATCTTCTTCTGTACTTGTATATTTGTTATAAGTTTGTCTATCTCTCCATTTTAGAAACATTTTTATGTGTAGGTTTATCAAACTCTGTTATTCCTTTTAATAACAATAATAGGCTCACAAGATTACCGCCTCTTACAAAAATATTATCTATTGATGCACCATGTACTAGTGGTTGTGCTAACAATGCTATGTGTGACTTCCACCTCTCAATGGATCGTGATAGGGCTTCATGCCCTAAAATGAATAGATTCATAGAAATAAGCATAAGCGGAGAAGTAGTTGAAGAAGTGACTGCTCCAAAAGAAAATTTTGAAATATATGGCAACTCTACTATTAGCTTCTTGGAGTATGAATTTAATTGTGGGGAGGATGTTTTCACCTACCTAAATAATCAATCTATGTCATATCTACTAGAAGTCAATAGAAAAGAGCTAATAGAAGTCATAGGAGTCAAACTAAAGGTACTACTAAAAAGAAAAAGCCAACACTCCATGGTCCAAAGGGGCAAAAAATTCACCAAAGTATATCCTTATGAGAAAGAAAATATCTACTACTTAACCATCTACCTCTACACTTTTAGCTAGCATGACTAAAGCAAATTAAAGTACTCAACCAAGCACTTCATATTCTAAAAATGTTGCTTGTATATTTGATTGTTTTGAAATTGTTGAACATTGTAAGAAAACAAAAATATAAATACCTTGGGTTGAGTATTTAAAGCTAAACCCCACATAATTGGATAGGATGATCCAATATGTCAAAAATGATGTTAACCCTTCTAAAGATTCTACAATTGCTTCTAGAGTTGTAAATGTTGCAAACCATCCCAACCCTTGTATAGTATGTCCATTTCCGTCACCTTCAACCAACAAACCCCAAATATGTGCTATGGTAAATGACAAACCAAATCTATCTTATGTTTCCTTATATATATATAGGCTTATATTAAGCAACTATATCATAGATTCTAGAATGTCTGATAATGTCATGCTCGTAAAAGTTGCTAGTGCATTAGGCCTATCTTTAACTAAACCCATTAGCTACAAATGCTATTTCATGGAATCCAAAAAGTCCCCTTGGTTGGGTAGATCAAGGACGCTCAAGTTGATCTTGTTTCTTATCCTCAGAAGAGGGTAAAATTGACCATTTTGGTTGCTGATATACCTACCAGCTATGGCATGCTTTTAAGAAAAAAGCTTTTACAGAGATTTGGGGGGTAAAATACAAATAGGTTGCTCACATGTCGTAATTCTCATTAATGGCAAAAAGGTTCACCTAAAACCTAAACCCAAAGCTTAAATACATAGTGCTCAAATGAGAAACTATGCTTGGGACGTATATGTTAATGATAGAGAAAGAAAGAAAATTTTCTAAGTTGTATGTTCAAACATTTCTTTTGAATCGTGGGTAGTAGAGTTAGATGGAAGTTGTTCTTCATTGAGATCAAGGGCTAGACTTGTTTGATTTCTCCCAAAGGTGATAAATTTTGTATGGATTATAAATTAGAGTTTGAAAACACAAAAAATACAATAGAATATGAGGCATTATTGCTACATTTAAGAGCTACTCAAGAAAGTGGGATTAAAAAGTTAAATCCTTGGGTGATGTTGAATTAATTGTCAAACATGTTAGAAAATAATTTTAGGTAAATAATGATAAATTGAGATAGTATTGGAACAGGGTTTGGGATGGCATTGAATATTTTGATGCTTTTTCTATTGAAAACATCCCTAGAGATTATAATATTAAGGTATATTGCTTTTATTTCTACTTTTCTCCTTCACCCACATCCTAATTTTGGAAAAGATTCATATAGAATTGAATTATTATATAGGCTAAGTGTTCTAGATAATGCAAACCATTGGAAATTTTTTGAGAATGATTGACAAATCATAACATTTCTTGAGAAAGTTCAGAAATTCATGAATTTGTATTTCAAAGGAAGTGATTTGCCTTTCAAAGAATCCATACAAGATTCTCGTGAAAATGGAAAATGTAAAAAATACAAAAAATACAAAGGTCGTACAACTTAAAGGGAACAAGTTGCCTAAAGGCCCAGTCTCATTGTAATATTTATTTGATAGGAATGACATATACATCAAAAGTAAAACCCAAGGGGAACCAATTAGCTCTTTAGAATACAAGAAAGTTAATATTGCTTTAGAACATGAACCCAAATGGGTATGTATAGGGAAGAACTATACACCTAAAGAAAAAGAGAGGCTAATCTCATTATTTTTTTATTATATTGGTAAAGCGGGTTTTGAAGGGGCCCTGAAACCCTTTACAAAAAGACGTAGATTGAGAACAGTAAGCCAACCAGACGCCAATCGAAAGTTACATAAACAACAAAAGCATAGAAACACAGCAAAAAAGAACAACCCAGATTAAGTCATTTTCTTAAGGGTCTTTGCTGCCTCAATTTATTGCTCGTACAATTCCTCATGCAACTTGGTGAAGTTTATCAACTCTTTTTTCTCCTCCTCAAACTGCTTCTTTCTGATTCCCCTTGCGTGTGTTGAAGGGCCACCTGTATCCTCCATAGCCGCCTATTTACCTTTTTCCTTAGTGCCTTCCTCTTTGTCCTATATGCCTAGGTCTTCCACATTCAGAATTTCATCAGCTCCAAAGTCTTTGAACTGATCCTTTCTAAGCTCTTTGAGTTTCTTTGTCAACACCTTCATTCCCTTTAAATTGTTCTGAATGGTTAACTTACTGATATGCATCATCTTCTCCAGATTGTTATTGACTTCCACTAATTTTTCCTCCAGGTACTGGATTCTCGTGCCATACTCTTCCCTCATCCTTACCATTTCGTGCTCAATTTCTTCCATTTTTGATATGGCCTCCCAATTCTGGAAAATTAGTTTATCCTATTAAACTGAGGTATTACCTCCTTTCCCCGGGCTTTCCTGCATGAGCTGCAATTTTATGTTGATTTTGACAAAGAACTATTTAGTCATCTTGTGTTGTGAGTTAACAACATTTTTCACCATCCCAAACACCTCCTCCACTTCATCTTTATTTTTAGATTTGGCTAATAAAACATCAAAGTCCTCAGGGAGATTGCTTGACGAATCAGGATTCTTGGGAAAACACAGTCCAATGTTGGGATCAGAAGTATGCAAAGTTTTACCATAGGTTTCCTTAGATTTGAAACCACTCTCCAAACCCTTATCAATCTTATCATCACAGTTCCCCTATTTCTAAGAGTTCTTATTGTATACACCTAAAATTTGCTCATGTTGAATTGAGTAAATATTTTAATATTTATCTCAATTCTTATTTTCTTCTATCAATTAAATAAATATTCTAAGTTTATTTGATTGATTCATTATCCCATAATTAAATAAAATAAATTTATTTAATTAAATTCCCTAAATTCTTCTAATGTCTCATATAATTAAATAATCCTAAATTCCTCTATCCTAAGTCCTAATTCCATAAATTCACCTCACCAATCCACCTCACCTTTTCAACCTCACCATGTTGCACATGTAATTAAATATTCTAAATATTTAATTAGCTAATATTCCCTCACCCACATGTCCTATTTATCCTCCAGTCAAAATTAGTTAATTCATCAATCAAATCTGTTAACTAATTAGTCATTTGAGTTCACTAATCAATCAATTCACTTAACTGATTAGTCAATTCAGTCAACTCCCCAATCAACCCAGTTAATTGATTAGTCCATTGAGTAAACTCCTCAATCTATTCAGTCAACTCCTCAATCAATTTTGTTAACTCTTCAATCTATTCAGTTAACTCCCCTATTGCATGAAGGAGCTTGGACACTTGTCCTCTTTCTATTCACGCACATCCCTCAACCATTCTTAACCATTGATCTTCTCATTTCTTCTCAACCATTGATCTCTTCTCTTCTGATTCTATAAATTGAACCTTATTCCTCCATTTCTATCAAATCCAAGCTTTCAGTACAATTACTCTATCAAATTACTAGCGCACCTTTGGCACCCCATTACTATCCATTTTCTTGAGATCATCACCATTGCTTTGAAGCTTATCTTCATAGCACATTCATATCACAACCATTTTATTCTTGTCATCTTCAACAAGCAAGGGAGTATATGCTTCTGAGGGCTTCATTACAATCAAGATCAACAATAGATAGGCGAACAATGGAAGCAGAGAGGTAAATCAGGTTGCAAAGGTATTGTCTTTTGCTTATTTGCATTTGTCTCATTTTCTATTGTATTATTGGATTTTAGTTCATTATTTCTATTGTTCACATTTCCATAAAACACTTATCATCACCTGGCTCAAACCCCATTTCCTCGTTCCCTTTCTCAAGAAACTATTTACCTTTCTTCATTGAAACTAGGGTTTTCCTTTTCATAGGCATACTCTTCTTACCTTTACTCCCCTTGAGAGAGAAGTCAGACTCATCCCCTATCTTCTACCCATCTGACCAGGAGATATTCACTTCCCTCTTTTTAGTTCTTCTCTTTTTGCTAGACCTAGCTTCACTTTCCTCCTCTTCTTCTTCCATAACCCACTCCTCATCATCAAATTGAGTTTCCTCATGACTAGAGACCACACACACCTTTTTCTTGGCACTATGCTTATCCTTAAGCCCTTTTCTAGGAGTATTATTTTTCATATATTCCATAATCAAAAGAATAAGGCTTTCATGCAATATGGGCAATTTAGGGTTTCTACAGTTTTCCTTTAGGCCATACTCTAGCAAAGAAAGCAAATAAAATGGGATGGAGACATACATACCATGGCGGAAATGGTTGAGCAGATTAAAGTGATAGCTATAGACTTCAATGTACCTCCCGTCCAAGGTGATATACTGCATAATAACCTCCACCACCTTGGCCCATATCAACTTAATTGAAAGGTGATTATACCCTCCAGACTGCAGCTTAACCAGCTTGTCACGCTCATTGCCCTTGAAAAACTTATTCAGGGCCTCCTCACTATATTTGCGTTCACGAAAGAATTTTTTCCCATTGGTAGACAACCCAGTGACAGAAGAAATGAAGTCTTCTATAATGGTTATCTCCCAGCCATAGGTCATGACCTTCCTGTTCTTATAATTCTTCACAAACAACTCAGTGACATTAGAGTTGGCCCCATGTAATTTTTCCATATAGGGAGTTAAACCACCATCCTCCATGATTTTCCACACCTTTTGCTTCTGACAGACCCCTTCACAGGAAGAGGGCTCAACTATGTTCTTCTCACCACCCATGATAAAATTCAAACCCTTGTTTCCTTCGCAACCACCACAAAGCATAAAGAGAACAAGAAGAAGCCTGTAATGAAAACTTGGCCCAATAATCCTACCCATAATCCATGTGGCCTGCCTCTTCGTAAAAGAGTAACTCTTTAGACCCTTCGAGATTATAATGATCTCTTCATTACTCCTTGATCCTCATTCCATGTTTGCAATCATTAATAATCAGCTCCTTAACCTTTCTTGGGGTTAATTCCACGTCACCCCATATGGTTTTCGATTGGCTAGTGACTCCAAGGTTGGAAAAGATATTTGCCACCTTATTTCCTTTGCGAAAAATATGAGAAATAAAAATCTCTTCAAAGGTCCCTAAAAGCTTAATAGCATCTTCAACAAAGGTTACTATAAACCAACTAGGTTTTAGGGAAATCTTTAGGCATTTGATGATGTTATTTGAATCCCCTTCCACCCAAACTTTTCTATACCCCTTAGCATGAGCAAGATCAATCACGTGATAGGCTGTCATAGCTTCGGCAAAGTGGTTAGTTTGGGTACCTAGAGGGAGTGCCACAGCCGCTAAAAACCTACCACGATCATCTCTAATCATTCCCCCACTACCAGCAGCTCCAGGGTTCCCTTTCATTGCCGCATCAAAGTTTGATCCACCCCTTAGGAGGCAATTTCCACAACACTTCCCCACAGGGTTGTTTCATACGTTTAAAAGGTGTGGAAATATCTTCAAGGATATTCCAATTCTTAGAGATATCAACCTCCTCCTGTGACACCTCCAGGTTGGTTCCTTGAGAAAGTTGCTCTTCAATCCTAACTTTAAAATTTTCCTTGATGCATCTGACCACCTTGGAAAATAGGTTTTATGAATCCAGGCTAATCTCCCTAAGAACTCTATTGTTCTACTCCTTCCATAGACTCCAATAAATATGAGGGATTGTCAAGGACCAGAGAAATCTAAGGGTCAGATTGGAAATAGGGCAAAACCACTGAGTAACCAACTCCTTGAAGGAGTTACGAAAGGTCCAACTCAAGTTCCACAAAGAGAGAACCTTATTCCAGACCTCCAAAGAGAATGGGAAAGAGAGGAGCTAGTGGAAAGAGTCCTCAGCATTCTCAAGGAATAAGGGACATCTATTAGCCAAAAAGAAGCCTCTTTTACATAAATTATCAATGTAAGTGTAGACACATAAAAATGTCTTCACCATCTAACTGACCTCCGACATCACCAAACACATCAATTTCCCTTCTAATCAATTAATTAAATTTTTATTTAATTAATTATCCCTTTCCACACCTAGTTTCCTATCATTTCATCCTTTAAAATTGAATTAATTTAATTAATTCAATAGTCTAACTTAACCAATTAATTAAATAAATCCGCAAATATTTATTTGATTAATTTCCCCTTTTCCCTAAACCCAATTAATTAGATAAATCATGTTTATCCAATTAACTTAACCCACTAATTAACCTATCCCTCCCCTAGTTAATTAAATATCAATTATTTAATTACCTAGCCTAACCTACTTCACCCTAGACCTAGGATTAATTAAATAAAATATTATTTAATTAATCTTAACCCCTCATTAACCCATTCCCTAATTTTTTCCATCCATATTAATTAGGCTAATTACCCTGATTAAAATGGTCAAACCTAGCTTAACACCCTTCCCTACATCCTCCAAATAAAAAATTGATATTTATGCGTCATAAATCAATTTTTATACACACATGTCATACATCTCATTAAATACCTCTTACACCCCTTACACATGTCATAACTCATTTATTTCCACTCTTCCCCAAATAAATTTTTAATTCATTTTCTCTTCCCAATTCACATTTAATCCATCTCACCCAACCTCATTTAATTCACCCCTTTCCCAAGATGAATTTAAAATTCATCTTTATCCACAACCCTCCATTTTTAGAGATTAAATCTAGGTCCTCCACATCACATGTATTCACAACCATTGATCTCTAAATCAAATCTCCACCCTTGGATCAAATCCTCTCCCAAAAAGCCTATAAATACACCATCTCTCAAGCCATTTTAACATCCATAATTTGAGCAAACTTACCTTGCCAAAATCTCTCATCTTGAGCTAGTTTTATTAGTGATTTGCATAGGTTTTGAGAGCATTTCACATTGTCTATTGTCATCTTGGGTAAAGCTAGAGTGTTTGGATGCAACACTCTCTACCTTATCTAGGGCTTGTGGGTCACTTGTGAAGGTATAACATTTGTTCTATTGCATTTGTTTATGTTTTGCTTTCATTTTGTTTTCCATAGACTACATTGGCATGCCTGGTGGGACCCACAAGGTCCAAACTAATGTTTTAATTGAGTTTTTGTGTTTTGAAGGCCTTGTTTGCAGGTTCCAGCATGAAAACTCCTTTGTTCAATGCCATTTCTCTACACAATGGCACCATTTCAGCATATAGTGGCACCATTTCTGATTGTATTGGCGCCATTCTCCATGGCCATCATACTAACATTTGGACTTGAATGTGTGCTTTTTGATGCTTTTTGGGCTTTTTAGGATAAGTTTACTCTTAGTTTTTGCAGGAAACACATAGAGACAGGGGGTTACTATGGCAAAATTTCTCTAAAAATCTATCCAATGTTTTTGTCACCTAACCCTTGTTGATTGGTTATTTAGAGCTTTTTTTTAGTACTTTCACTGGCATTTTGAATGTCTTTGGGGCAACAAACAACTACAAACCTTGATTGAGCTAATATTTATGAACAAAAGTGTGTTTTTACAGCCTCTGTTGAAGCACTACGCCATTTTGGCACTATCAGTGCCCAGTTCGGTGCCTTCCGGTCCAACAAATAGAAGAAACAACATTTAAACCCACTTTGGCACAATTTCCTAGTTTTGTAGCACATTCCTATTGTGTGGAGCCATTTTTCCTTATTGTAGCGCTATTTTCTATGTAAATCAATAGTGAACGTTGTGGCGCCATTTCTGTAAATTGTAGCACCTTTTGTGATTGTAGCACCATTCTGGCATTTTGAAGCGCCATATCCTATAATAGTTAGGAAATAGGGGTCTTCTAGCTGTAGCACCATTTCACTATTTTGTGGCACCTTATCTGTCTGTTTTAGCACTATTTTTTGTACTAACTTTGGGACCTGTGCAGGAGCGCCATATCCTATAATAGTTAGGAAATAGGGGTCTTCTAGCTGTAGCACCATTTCACTATTTTGTGGCACCTTATCTGTCTGTTTTAGCACTATTTTTTGTACTAACTTTGGGACCTGTGCAGGTTGCTGACTGTGTTCTGCAAGTTATAGTCATTTGTCCAAGACTATCGTCTGAAAACTAATAACATCTTGCAGGGGCTTATTAGCTTAGAAAACATTTTATCTTGCTGCACCTAAAAATAACCTTCGCTTGATTAGCTTAGAAAACATTTGAATTTGGTGCATAAAATGAATCTTTTCTGCAAACAATCTTAAGCGCACTTCATTTTGGGCTCTAAAAAGAACATTAGCAATTGTTTGCCGTGTCTTGTGCACTTGCACGTTTGTGTCACCTTAGGGATAGAATCAAAGTATCCTCTCCCCTCACCTTCAAAAGAATCTTGGGTGAAGAGAAATGGTTCTACTCTCTTTTTCTTTTTAGGAAGTGGGCCTGCTCTTGAGACACATCCGCAATGAGAACTCATTTGCGACCCCGAGTGGTACTTTCATTCGGTCTACTATATAAATTAGGATAAGGCGAAAGCCAAGTCTGAATCGATATTAGCGCTTACCATTTGGTGCTATCTCGAAAGGAAGTAGTACCTTGTGTATATGATACTCCTAGTAGAGCTAGTCAAAACCTTAAGTGGTTTATCGGATGCTCGTAATGTGCCAATCCCCTGAATGTTCCCCCACTAAACACCATTTGTTTTAGTAGCCAAAACCTTCTACTTGTTGGTGTAGGGGGTTGGAAGATAGACCTCTGAATCTGTCCCACACTCTCTCAACTTAAAGTCGAGATAACAAATTTCTTGAGATCTTTGGGTCTTTAGAAATTTGAAGCTTGGTGTACCCAAGAAGTGAGTGTCATGTAAGGGGGAGCCAGTGTCACCAAGCTTCTAAGTTATCCGCTTTAAGTAAGTGAGGCTGGATAAATCGAAGTGGGAAGTCAACAAGTATTGCCCTTACCTCGCCTTAGGTTGTACATGCTTGATAAATCTTCACAAACAAAAAAACCTTTAGCTATTGTGTTCTCTTTGTTTGAAGTGTTGTTAATACTTGCCAAGAAACAAACATCATTGAACCACCATTACAACATTTGACAATCATTTGACCTTCACAAAATCAAAATTTGACATCAAAACCCTCATTTGCCAAAGCATTGACAAACACTGCCCTGTTTTGGCACCATTTCACAAATCCCTGGCACCATTTCTTGTTATTTTGTCGCCATATACCTGAGTTTTGGTGCTATTTACAGATCAACTTGCACATGGCCCTAGAAAATTGTTTTGGGACCTTTGAGACCTGCATATCCATAATGCATATCCACCTTACCGAAATCCATCAAAACCATAACCATTTAAACCCAAAATTTTCATCCATATTCCCATTTTTGACCTTAGAGAATAATCATTTCCACTATTGGACCCTTCATCATACTATTGAAACCAACCATAATCCATCCATTTCCATCAGATTTTCATCCCCTTTGATTTTACTTTTGGACCTAATACATCATCCTACAATTCCATCCCCAATCCATCCATCTCTTCTACATCAAACACATCCAAAAATCTCATAATCAAAACATCAATCAAAAACTCAATCAGTCATATCCAAAATCAACCTTTGAGTGAAAATTGAATCTAGGTTTTATCATTTCTCATCCTATTTTGCTTGTTGTTCATTAGTCTACCTTCAAGTAGAGTAATCACCCCTTTTTTGCTTATGGTCATAAGTCTACCTTGAGTAAAAAGAAAGCATCCATTTTACAACATCCAAAATCTAGACCTATTTGAACTCATTTGTTGACTTGAATATCCTTTCAAAAACATCATCAAAAATCTATCCTCTCAAACATCTAAATCACCTAAAGTTTTCCTTAGTTGAGACATCATCCAACCCATCCCCAAATCTCTTTCAGCAAAATCATATTTTCAAACCATTCCATTCTTCATCCTTTTGGTCCAAATTTTTTTAAAATCAATTGACATTTACTATCCTTAGGTTGCTGCCTTTTTGAGACTTATCTCCCAAAGGTTAAAACCTATAATCAAAATCATACCGTAACCTCATTCACTCTTAGATTTAGATTTTAGGGAGTATACTCTATCAAACCTAAATCGTTATCCTATTTCATCACCACATATCTTTGGGTCCAATAAATCAAACCAATTCTCTAAGGTCTCAACCTTCATCCACCCCCAAACAAATCCATATCATTGCATGCCCATAACAATATCCCAATCCAAGAAAAATTAAGGAATGGCCAACCTTGGAAACAACTTTGGTCTAGGAATGCCACCCACCGACCAAAACAACATGCCAACCATCCAACAAATACCCTCATATGATGCCAATGCAATGTTAAATCCTTTCCCCTTTCCACAACCAACCCAACTCACTGCCAACCAAATAGACCAAGATGTCTTAGATTTCACACAAGATCCTAATTCCATGGATATACTTGACAGAGTCCTAAAGTCGGATCCCAATAGATATCTTGAGTTTCTCCAAAAAATGGTGCTAATGTATCTCAAAACCCATCCACCTCAAATAACACCACAACCTCATCACAACCTTCTGCATCCCATACCATCCATAATGCATCTCAAGCCTTGAACATCACTACATCTACAATTCCCACGAATCCCACAAATACATCCGCTACACCTAACATCTCATCCAAAACCATGTCCGCCACTAATAACCCTGTTGTTACCTCTACTACCACATTGAATGCAACAACCTCTACCCCACAAATCACTCTCAATATGCCCAATAACCCTGTGCATGCAAGTGCCTCCACAAGTGTGCCTCCGCTTAACCCCAACACCGTAGCCTTCATGAACCAATTATTCTCTAGACAACCCCACAATGTTCCCGTTAATAATCCATCATCCAACTACACATATGTAATGCCATCTACTTCCCAAACACCTAACACCTCCTCCACCCAAACATCACAACCAAACCCTAATCAAAACCAAATACCACCTCATGTTCTACAACAACTTCACGCCTATCAACAATACCTCACCTAACTCAACCAAAATAAAAACCTCATTCCGCAAAATCAAAACCTCGTCCACCAAAACCTAAATCAAACATCTCAATACCAAATTCTGCCTAACCTCCAACAACTCATCAACCAACAAACATACATCCCACAACCACCCCCAACATAGGATTTAACGAGCATTGTACAAACCTTAATTTAAAAGGTGGACAACATGCAACAAGGAAACAAACACAAACAATATTCTTTCGAGGATATTTGCCCTTACCCATTCGATGGGACATTATACATGCCCCCCTTTCCCAAGAATTTTGAAACGCCAAATTTTGACAAATACAAAGGAAAGGGAGACCCTAGAGAACACCTTAGGGAGTTCTACATTGCTTGTCTAGAAGTCTCATATGATGATACCTATTTGATGAGACTTTTCCCTCGAAGCCTCGGTAGTCAAGCCACCGAATGGTTTGCACACCTTCCTCCCGGTATTAGGACCTTCCTTGAGCTAGTAGAGAAGTTTGTAAACTATTTCTCCTATAATTTTGAACATAAAATATCCATGACGGATCTTTGCAATACCAAACAAAAGAATGGAGAATCCTTCGTTGCCTTCTTGCAAAGATGAAGAGGCTTGGCAAGCAAATTCCCTTGGCCAATTCCTAAAAAACAACTAGTCACCATGTTTGTGGCTAATCTTAGTCAATAAATGGGATTCCACTTACAAATTCAATGCGCATCTGCCTTTGAAGAGGTCATCGACAAGGGAACAACCATTGAGAGATCAAGCTCTATGACAACAAAACCTACAACAACAACAACAAAGTCAACATCAATGCCCCAAACACAAATAACAACACACAATCAAACAAGAAACCTCGCTTTTGGGGCAAGAATAAGAACACCCTTAATGATGGTGTCATTGATGTGAAGGCCGTTCAAAATGTACAGAATCAAGCACCACCAAATACATTCACCGCCAACAATGTCAATATCCCCAAGGGACCACCCAAACAAAATAACTCCCCTAGGAGGAAATTCACACCCCTATGGGAGTCGATAGAAGATGTTTTGGACAAGATTATAAAGGGGAATTTGATGACTCTCCCCCCTATTAAGACTTATGAAGAGAATCAATTCAAACCTGCATGGTTTGATGAGAATGCCTACTATGAATACCATTGTGTCAAGAGGCATAAAACATTTGATTGCACAAGATTGAAACATTGCATACAGGATCTCATAGATAAGGGTAGTATTGGCTTCGATGAACCACCAAAACAGTCAATAAATGCCAACCTTAGAGCTTACAAGGATCCTCTACCCAACCACAATAAAGGAAAAGCATCCTCGTCCAACCAAGCTTACCATATTGTTCCACCTCCCGCTTCTTTTGACTCCGTTGTGGGTCAAATAGAAGAATCTTCTAACCATGTCAACACCATTATCATTCGAGCACAAACACCAGATTGTGCTATCACTACCCGCCATGGCTGTGTCTCCATCCGTGGAGCACCCACCAATGATCAACCATCCACATCCGCACCTACCAACCCCCCATCCACTCACAAATATAACATCCTAGATCATCTAGGTAAAACCCCTCCACAAATCTCCATCCTTAAACTGCTCCGCACGTCACCCCTTCACAAAGAAGTCCTCTACAAAGCTTTAACAGAGACCCAAGTCCCCACCAACCTGAATGTTGATCAATTCCAAGCCATGGTGATCCATATCGCTTCACCTCATCATCTTACCTTCTCCGAGAAGGACCTTCCTGCCTCTGACAACCCACACAATGATGCTTTGCATATTGAAGTCTGCATCCACAAGCATATCATAAAAAGAGTCTTAATAGATGGTGGCTCCAGCCTAAACCTATGCACTCTTAAATTGTTAAAATATTTGGGATACTCTGATGTGGTTGTGGACACTAGTGAGTGTATAACCATTAAGGGGTACAATGATACTGAGAGACTATTTGAAGGCACCATCAAACTCGCTATTCAAGTAGGGAAGAAAATCTTGGAGACCAAGTGTCAGGTACTTGATCTTGACCTCCCTTACAACATTCTCCTCGGCCGACCATGGATCCATGCCATGCCAGTCGTACCATCCACATTTCACCAATGCTTAAAATTCCCTCACAACGGCACAAAAGTAACTATCTATGTCGATCCCCATCCCTTCCAATACTGTAGTTTATTGGAAGGACATGATCGTAACTTCTGTCCTTGCAACAACGCTATCAAAAAATCTACCTCCCAAGCTAATCCCACATCATCCACCTCATATATTTATCCTTCCAACATCGCCACCACTTCACAAACCTTCACACCGCCTGAGGTCAAGGTCAAGGTAAGTGATATGGGGTGTGGCGAATACGACCTGCATGGTACTCTTTATGCAGGGACATTACCCACTCCTAAAACATTTGGTGCTCTAAAGGAAGAAGAGGTCTCCACGGTAGTTATGAAATGCAAACCATCCCCCACCTTCGAGAAGAAGCACCTTCTTGATCAATATTTTCTCGAGGACATATCAACATGGCTATACAAAGATGAAGAAGCAGAACAAGAAACCCCTACCGTCCCGGCTGAAATCTATGGTAAAGGTCTAGAAATTGTCAAGTATATGGGTTATAAAGGACAAGGTGGTATAGGCCTCCATGAGCAAGGGATTGTAGAACCAATTCAAGCAATGAGGAAGCCCCGTTATCAAGGGTTAGGATATGGAAAATGAGAGTCTATCCTCATTAATGGCGAATGTATCTTAGGTGAGGTTGCTAACGTCTCCCCTATGGTCAATAACATTAACGAAGCAGACCATCAAGACTCCTTTAGTGATTTCTTTGAATTCTTTAAATCCTCCATATGTGCCATCTACACCGTAACCACCCCAGCATCTACCTCTAACGACCTACCTCTTGTATACCTTGAGCTTATAGATCAGGACCAACAACGACCTCTTGTCCTTGATGTGGCACAGAATGACGAGGCAATAGCAAAAATGTTGGGGGTTAGAGATCACTTCCCCCTTGGAGATCAAAGAGCCGGATATATCATGGAACTTGACACATCTGCCTATTTTGGAGAAACCACCCATGCTTCTAATCGCAAAAACATAATAATAAAAACAACACCCCCTAGTGAAAACCACTCCGTGGCACTTTCAGGTGAAGAAAAAGTTAAAATAAAGGATGTATCACCTAGTGAAAACCTCCATGAGGTGCTAGGGGATGGTAGCATGGCCCTTCTTGAAATAGATCAAGTATATCCAGATAGATTACCTATCCTAGTGGAACCATCGCAAGAAATGAACCTTGGAACAGAGGAAGCACCGAAAATAACCTTCAAAGTAGAATCTCTTACAACTGTGGAGTAGGAAAACTTCCAAACCTTCTTTAAGCAAAGAACCCGTAATTTTGCATGGACCTATGCTGACATGCCAGGGCTAGATCCTGCCTTGGTTTTTCATCACCTTGCGGTCCGGCCTGATGCAAAGCCAATCAAATAGAAGCTAAGGAAGATGAATCCTCAGATTGCGCTCCCAGTCAAAGTAGAGCTTAAGAAACTCCTATATTTGGGGTTTATCCAACCAATAGACTACCCTAAGTGGGTATCTAATATTGTACCCATAGCTAAAGTCACCAGGGGCAACCAGTGCTGTAGAAACTTCAGAGACCTTAACAAGACTTGTCCTAAAGATGACTTCCCGTTACCCAACATTGATATCATAGTGGATATCACAGTAGGACATGAGATGTTGTCCCTAATGGATGGTTTCTCGGGATACAATCAAATCAGGATCGCAAAAGAAGACCAACATAAGACATCCTTCATATGCCCATGGGGGATATATTGTTGGGTTGTAATGCCTTTTGGCCTAAATAATGTGGGTGCAACATATCAATGGGCAATGACAGTCAGTTTCCATGACCTCTTCCACCACATAATGGAAGACTACATAGATGATTTGCTGGGAAAATCTAAAACCAGAGAGGAGCACTTGGACATGTTAGCCAAGATCTTTGATAGATTGGAACAGTACAATGTGAGGTTGAATCTAAAGAAATGTATCTTTGGAGTCACTTCCGAGAAATTCTTAGGATACATAGTGTCAATAAGAGGAATAGAAGTAGATCCCACCAAAGTTAAAGCTATAATAGAAATGCCTCCCCGAAAGACACTTAAATAGTTGTGCAGTTTACAAGGAAAGCTTCAATCTATCTGATGGTTCATAGCACAACTTACAGATAAATGCTAGCCGTTTTAGCATCTCCTCCGCATGAACATAGCCTTTGTGTGGAACAATCAGTGTCAGGGAGCTTTTGAATAGTTGAAAAGTACCTCGCTAACCCACCTGTCCTTATGCCACCAAGACAAGGAAAACCCCTCTTGTACATTTCAACAATAGATACAGCTATAGGGTCCTTGTTGGCACAACACGATGAACAAGGGAAAGAAAGAGCAATATATTATATCAGTCATACCTTGGTGTCCTATGAGCTGAATTATACTCCCATTGAACGAGCATGCCTAGATGTCATCTTCACCTCACAAAAGTTGAGACACTACATGCTTAATCACAAGACTAAGCTCATTGCTAAGATTGATCCGCTGAAATATCTGCTAAATAGGGCTACTCTTATAGGAAGAATGGCTAAGTGGGTAATGATCTTAAGTGAGTTTGATATTCAATACATAGAAAGAAAAGCCATTAAAGGACAGATCATCGTTGATCAACTAGCTGAGGCACCCATCCCAATAGAGCAACCCACAATCACAGAGTTTCCTAATGAGTCTATACTGACAATAACACCAACAACAGAACCATGGAAGATGTACTTTGATGGATCTTACACACATCGAGGCTCGGGGGCAGGCATTCTATTTGTTACCCCTCAAGGAGATACCATCCCCAAGTCATAAAAGATTACATTTCCATATACAAACAATGTAGCAGAATATGAGTCTCTTATCACAGGACTCCACATGGTGATCCAATGGAGGATTGGGAAGTTGATGGTCTATGGAGATTCCCAAATGGTCGTCCGATAGGTGAACAATGAATATAAGTCTAAGGATGATAAGCTCTTGCCCTACAAGAGAATGGTGGACGATTTTAAAGATTATTTTGATGACATCCACTTTGAACAAATTCCAAGGTTAAACAACAAAGCAGCAGATGCCATGGCCATGATAGGATACCTGGTGGACATGAAGAAAGACAACAAAAAATATGAGTTCCTCATAGAAGAACTCCCCATCCCGGCGTATGATGTCCCACAATCAGAATTGGTATGCAACATCGTTGGCCCCCTATCTCCATGGTATCAAGAGACATATATGTACCTTCATGACAATGTCATCCCACCCAACTTATCACCCTCCCAATGAAAAAGCTTCATCCACCAAGCCTCCTGTTTCACTCTTATAGGTGACACCCTATACAAAAGAAGTCTTGATGGTACGCTTCTATGATGTCTTGACTCTAAGGAAGCTGAAGTAGCTTTACAAGAGGTAAGAAAATATTGAGAACATGGTATTCTTGGCCGACTATGGAATGGGATGACTACCGGTTCATGAAGAAATGCTTGCCGTGTCAGCAACATGGAGACCTCATCCATGCACCATCGCAAGAGTTATAGCCAATGACAACTCCATGGCCTTTTTTCACAATGGGGACTCGACCTTGTAGGTAAGATTCGCCCTCTGTCATCCAACAGTCATAACTTCATCATCACTGCCACCGAATACTTTACCAAGTGGGTTGAAGCAATTCTTCTCACCTTCACCACAGGCGTCCAAATATCCAAATTCATTCTTCACTAAATCATATGCCATTATGGTAACCCCCACTCCATCATTACTGATAATGGGAAACCATTTAAGAACCAGGAAGTCTGCACTTTGTGTGAGAAATTCTAAATCCAACAGCATTTCTCCACTCCATACTACCCCTAAGGTAACAGTCAGACTGAAGCTTCAAACAAAACCATCCTACGCATTCTGAAGAAGATGGTCAATGAAGTTGGTCGTGATTGGCACCTCTAGCTTAATCCCACCCTATGGGCCTACCGCACGAGTATTAGCACACCTACAGGAGCCACCCCATATTCACTAGTATTCAGTTCCGAAGCCATCTTACCTATTGAGGTCAAGCTCCCATCGCTTAGAGTTTCTTTACAAAACATAATCACTGATGAAGAGTACCGAGCGACAAGGCTGCATGAGTTAGATTTATTGGATGAGAAACACCTAGATGCACTCAACCATCTGCAGGCATACCAAAATCACCTACGAAGAAGCTATAACAAGAAGATCAAGAACTGTAAATTTGAAGTAGGCGACCTTGTCCTCATGGAAAATTAGAAGAATTTGCAGGAGTGCACTAAGAAAGGGAAATTTGAGCCCAATTGGTTGGGACCTTATGTTATTACAGCCAGCTAGGGATCAGGGGCATATCATCTTGCAACACCTGAGGGGCAGCCTCTGGATGAACCCATGAATATCCTGCATTTGAAGAGGTTCTATGCATAACCCATCAAGTATCCCAAAAATACAAAAAATCAAAAAAATCAAAAAATGAAGAAAAACCCGAGTGTATTAAAGTCGTCCAATGGTGAAAATCACTTCGGTGATGCCTTGGATAAGTACCATGGTGAAAACTTGTTTCACACGCCATGTGTAGTGGCCGGTTCCACCATCTGATAAGTCCTCTTTCCATCACGACACCCCACATCAAACACTTCCCATGGCTTAGAATTTTGAAACATCAATCATCCCACCCCGCATCATCCCACCCAAAGAACGAGGATCCTTGTAAGCTTCTTTTTGTACAGCTAAAATCCCAAAATCCCAAAAACATTAGAAAAACCCAAAAATCTCAAAAACATATTGATCGTATAGTGTACAACACAGATTCACAATATCTTAGAAAGAAACAGTACCTAAGTCAGTGCCTTTTTGGACCAAATTGATAGACAGTTAATAATCCCAACCTGAAAAATCAATTCTGCCATCAAATCAATTCATTGCAATATACAGAATGCAAGGAACAGGTGTGACAAATTAATTTGTAATCTTTTCTATCTGTAGCAATACTCTCTGCATTTAATTTAACACCAATCCAGATTTTACTAACAATTCACACACATCATCACCCACAATCAACACATCCATCCCAACCTATTCCCACATCATCAAGTCTTTCCAGAACTACATATTCATCTCACCCGCATCTTGAAAGTACCTTGATCCCATGGACATAGGGTATGTAGGCAGTCTGGAATATGAAGGAAGTATCTAGTACTCAAGTACGTAAGATGCACCCATCCAACCCATTTGGATGGTCCTTATTTACTAAGATTGCTAGTTTCAACGAATGGTACACATGCTATGCATACGCCTGAAACACCACACCTCACGCTAAAGTCATCAATCAACATACCAACTGAAGCATCACACATGGCCCGACTATCCTTTTGCCCACTTTTGGATTTATCCAACAAAACCCAAACGATTCGCGTCCTAGGATATATCGTTCCTACAATGGATAGAATCCATCATCCTTTCAAACACTTATCTTGGCAAGATAATACAATGGCTATTTGTGATTTTTGGTTGATCTTTTTGATTCTTGATTTTTATCTTATTGTCTCGTTCTAGGTCCTTTCCAAAGCTACCCTGATCTCATTATATCATGGTAAGTAGCGGACAACACCTGGAATAGACATGGTCATTGTTTTTGTATGTTGTGCTTGTGGGTTGATGTCATTACTCTAAGAATAGTATTCATATCTTGAAGCTTGGGTTGGTTCTAGCATAGTGTGTCTAATTTGCATATACATGTATTCATACCTTCTATATACTATGAGCACTCATGTTATGAGTCCCCTTCCCTCAGCTACGCAAGGTTATACTACCTTGGGCATGCATGTAATCAACCTATTGTTTGTGAGTCTAGTCCATGGAATTGTGGGATAATATCATCACCTAGGTCATCTCATACCTTTGTGAAATGTATCTTATGTTGCTATAATAAACTTAGAAATGCTCTCAATAGTTTAATGCAAGTACTATATCTATCTCATAACATCCTTCAACACTCATCCAACCATATTATCTGGGCCTAGAATTTTAATCCCCCCATCTATCCATTCTCCCCCTCCCCCCCTCCTAACACATATACCCTCCTCTCACTAATCCTGTAACCAAGTCAACCAACCTAACACAACTAAACCAAACCCCCCCCTCAATGACGTGGTGTCCAATAACTTAGCACTCCCCAAACCATCCTCACAACCCCCATTTTTTCCTCCCATCCCATAACCATTCCCTTCCCTAACCTAACCCACCCCCCCACCACCTAGCCCCATCACTCAGGATTGCAAAAGAACATAACATGTGTCATGACTTGATCACTTCATACATCATTGCATTAGGTCATTAGCTGCATTATCATAATCACCTAATCATCATCTAACCATTGCATTTTTATTTCATGTCATACATAATATATGTTTATTAAGTTGAGCATATATTTCCATTTCATTACATTTTGCATCCCTAATAAGTGTTTATTAATATGAGCATTTATTTGCATTTCACATTCATCATTATCACATCAGCATAAGCAAAACATAACATCATAACATCATCACATTACATACATATAACACCATTCATCCATAAAACTATGACATCATCAAATCATAAATCCACAATGAAATCATAGCATAGTCATGAAGACATGAGGGAAACAACCCACCAAGTACCACCTGCATAGATCATGGCATCATAATAAAACATCCATCCATAAGCCAACAAGAATCATAACAGATGTCAAAAACATCATAAAAATCCTTACAACAATTAATATCTGAATTAAATTGCCATTAATAAGGGCTTGCCAACAAGCCCTCCAAGTACCATCAGTGTAATCATTGCTCATATCTTCACATAATGCACCATAAACAAAACCATCTATCACATCACCAACAGAAATAAACCATAACATCACATACATCATAAATGCATTTCTAACATGAACAATTATATAAATATTATCATAATACATAGTACATCACATCACATGATAAACATCATCATAACACCATAATATGCATAACCATCCATATATATCATCATCATCATACATCATCATACATCACTGCAAAATAAGGTACATCGCTCATTAATCATACAAATCATGATACAAAATGATTCTAAGAGCTCAAAATACATCAATATATGTCAGCTCTGCGCTGATGATCCCTTGGCTGAATCAGTGGGTGACCCAGGGTGTGGTTGCTACAGCGGCTGTGGTGGTGGTTGTTGGGGTACCTGTGGTGGGGGTCCCATAGGCTACTGAACAAACTGAATCGATCTGGATCTACGTGACCCAGACATCCGTGACCCACTCTATTGGCTATAGCTAGGAAGCCACTGACCCTCGAGGATGGATGAGCAATACGCTGCATGATAGTACTCAGCTCACCGACTTTGGTCTAACAGCTGACCCTGTACTTGTGCAAGTTGTCCCTGCAGCTGTGTGATCTGAGCCTGCATCTGTGATAATATTGGCCCCATCCCACTCCCTGAAACCATCCCCTGCAGGCTAGTTACCTGCGTCTCTGCCTGTTGCACCCGAGCCATCGCTACATCCCACTCTGTCGTAAGAGTAGCCACCTAACCCTGAGCTTGTGCCAGCTGCACCTGTAGCGCGCTCACCTACCCATCCACCCCAACATCTACACAAGCTCTGTTGTTGCTTCTGCACTGTATCCTCTAGGCTAGTTGGCTGGCCTTGAAGGGTCTCCATCTCATCCTCGTCATCCGCGCGGGTGCACCGACGTGAAGTATGCTGCCTAGGGGCAGACTCTGATTCTCCTGCTGAGGTCCCAACCTCCTCCCCTCCCACTCCTGAAAATGTCATAGTGGCCACGGGGATATCCTCTTGGTAGGTCCTCTCCCTCGCCTCTAAATCAGCACCAGTAGCCCTCTGTCCCTACGACTGTAGGGGTGCCTGTGGAGGTGGCATCAATCCCCTATCCCCTTCCACTGCTCGTTGACCAGATGATCTCTGCCTATGACCCCACTATTGAGGTGCTCTCTACCTTGGCACCTACCCAATCTATACCTACTGTGCAGGATCCTATACCTGAGGCACTGCCTACTACTGTGCCTGTTGCTCTCCCTGCTGCTGCACCTGCAAGGGTGGTATCATTGGTTGTCTGCCCCCTCTGCCCCATCCTCTCGCAGCCTCTGCCTACTCATATGCTGCTGCTAACACCCCCATCGAATCATCATCATCCACCTCCAACTCCTCTACCACTATCTGCTCAACAATATCCCCTCCTCCCCAGGCTCCACAGTCATATCAAGATCCTTGGTCGGATCCGTCATGCAAGTCGGTTGCCACATTTACCACCATTGATCATATGTAGGCGTAGTACCCGCATCTATCATTGTGCTCTGCCAATTCCACATCAATGGTTGTAACACTGCAAAGTCTCCTATTGCCACCTATTGCGCTATAGTTGGTAGGCACCTCTCATCTCGCAGTGTCCGCGCGAATACTGCCATGTCCTGAGGAACATCCTATCGCAAGCCAAACTGATACATGACCTGCAATGAAAGATACATGTCGATGATGTGATCACCCCAACCCATCAAATACTGCAGCTGGAAAGTATACGGCATGTGAATATCATCATCTAGCCATGACTCTACTCCAATATATGGTCGCCAGGTGACCTGAATCAAATCATCCAACACTCATCGCCAGTAACGCACTTGTCCTGTGTGAGAATACTCGACAGGCTGCCGATACAAAAATACAAACGCCTTGAACTGTTGCCGATGGTATCCTCCCATCGGCCTTGTGATAGTGATATGCTCGAAGGCCCACACGTGCAACAGTGTGACCCCAGCTGATAGTGCCAAATCATAATGATAAACCACTGTATGCATCTCATGATACAATTGTGCTAGCATGTATGGCCCCCAAGCATATACGATCTCATCCTACACCATCCCCTCTATCATCTCCCCCCACCCCATCGATCTGGCATCACCACGCCTCCAATCAATGCACACAGGAACAACGTAAAGTGATCTACACCCGCTGCCAAAGTATCCTCGTATCTCATCTCTCATTTGTCTGCTGATAACACTGGCTGGCCTAGGGTAAATGCTCTATCTAAGGCTCTTCGTCCCCTCCTTGTATCATATACCACTTGATCCCTATGAATCGGTAGCTTGAGGATGCGATAAACATCCTCAAGAGTGATAGTGATATCTCCTGTCGACAGGAGAAAGGAGCACGTCTCGGGTTGATAGCGCTCTACGAGGGCTGTCATTAGTGCTCTATGTGCTCATAAAACTGACACATCTGATACCGTCGATAGCCCTAACCTTGCCAATCGACCTCATGTCGGTCCATCGAACCCATCTAATAGCTACATCACAGAGGGCACACACCACTCCCGCGAACTCACGATGAGGGATATGGTCACCTGCATCCACCAATGTTTGTTAAATACTCATCTTTTTCATCCAAATCAGCCTTCCTACACTAATTTTCTTCTTTTTGGGGCCAAATCAAATTTGGCACCACTCGTTTCCTCCATCCCGCCAATCCCTCAGATGGCACTGCCCTTTTCCCGAATGGCACCACTTTGGTAGATGGTGTCACTGTGTATGCCTCATGCATCGCTTTGGCGCGACCCCATCTCCTCCCAGCCGAAAGGTGCCATTTTAGCAAATGGCGCTACCTTGCCTTTTGGCACCAACCTGCAGGATGACATCGATTCACTGGATGGTGCCACGACTCAGCATGGCGCCAATCTAGATTATGGCGCTACTCCCCAACATGGCGCTATGATAGAAGATAGCACCACAGAAAACCCTTTTGGCACCACTGCGCCAAAAACCCTAACCCTACGCATTTTGCGCCAAACTAGACAATGGCGCCAAAACTTTATGTTTTGGCACAGATTCTCCCCATTTTTCCCCTTGAGCGGATGGCGCCAATCGAGAGGATGGCACCAATCTAAGCCATTTTGGCACCAATCGGTTTCCCGATGGCGCCCAAACCATAAAAACCCATTTTCCTGAAACAATAAATGCAATAAACAAAAAAATGACAAAGCTAGGGTTTCGACATACTTGATCGCCAGTCTCTAGTGATCTCCTGTATGACCATAATCGCTCAGAAATGTGCTCAAATTGCGGGAACATTAGGTTAGGGTTCGCCATTCTCTTCTTCTCTCCTTCGTCCAAGTGGCTCTATGTGTGCAAATGTGGCACTTTAGGGCCCACTTTTCTATTTATAGTAATCCATGTTATCGTCCAACACACTTTTTCCTCCCCAAGGTGCAGATCATAACCTTTTTCGCTCGTTTTTCTTCCTGCCAACCTATTTTTCCGTCCTCTATCCATTTTCCACCTCCATTTCTTCCTTTTGAGAGCTCACCCAATTTTTTTTATTTTTTCACCCGACCTCTCTAGAGGGCATCCCTCATCCATTTCATTCCTTCCCGAGACAATTGGGGCAAATTCTTTGACTTGACGCCACTTCCCTGTTAGGTCATGATACCATGTCAAAGAGGGGCAAATGTAGACACCTAAAAATGTCTTCACCATCTAACCAACTTCCGACTCACCAAACACATCAATTTCCCTTCTAATCAATTAATTAAATTTTTATTTAATTAATTATCCCTTTCCACACCTGGGTTCCTGTCATTTCATCCTTTAAAATTGAATTAATTTAATTAATTCAATAGTCTAACTTAACCAATTAATTAAATAAATATGCAAATATTTATTTGATTAATTTCCCCTTTTCCCTAAACCCAATTAATTAGATAAATCATGTTTATCCAATTAACTCAACCTACTAATTAACCTATCCCTGCCCTAGTTAATTAAATATCAATTATTTAATTACCTAGCCTAACCTACTTCACCCTAGACCTTGTTGGTGCTTAAATATGTATATGCAAGCACCTTCCCAAAAAATCCAAAAAATTCTAATATTTTCGGCCTCTGCAGTTGTAAAAAATAAAAAAATCAGTTTGTATGCATGTGTCTTTGTATATACATACAGGTCAAAATGTGCATTGGCAGGTCAAAAATCTCTATCGCCCTTTGAAAAATTGAGTTGTATGTATTTTTAAATGCATATCGGGTTGCATATACAAGGGGGAATCTTTTGCAGATTCTTGGGACTATTCCTGCTTTGTATGTCAAGTCATATACAAAACAAAACATACAAGGGGCTTTGTATGTTCGGCAACATACAAAGAAACGGAGGTGCAATTGGTGGGGCCCGTAGATATGCAAAGCAGAATATACATCGGCTATATACATTTGAAAATGTGCAAAGGAATGATGTACAATGATTGATATACAAATGGTGGGGCCCGCGGACAGGACATACAAAGGCGAATGTATGTGAAGTATACATTCAAAATATACAAAACAAAGGCATACATTCCGGACCTGATTGGAAATCAAGCTGCAATAGATAGATTTTCAGGTCCGTGGGTTGTATATCGTGTTTGTATATGCGATATACAAAGAGGATATGCGAGGAAAGATGATGCAAAGCGGACCTGATGGTTGATTTTCAATTTGTTCTATGATGTTTTGGGGTCCGCCTTGTATGAAGGGCGATTGTATATGCATATGTTCATGCATATACAGGGCAAAAAGGGCAAAATACAAGGGGGAAAAGGCTAGTGATAGAATCATGGGATGCCTACGTGGCACGTTTTCACTGGCTGATGACTTTTCAACATTTTTGAGTGCCATGGATCTCAGCGACGAGAAGTAGATCAACGGCCATGTTTTGGACCTTCAGCGGTGGTTTTTCCTAAGCGTGTGCGGCCATTTTTTGAGTGGGAAAATCTCCAGATGTACCTACTGTTGCATCCCGCGAGTGGATGGGGCTTTAATGGCAGATTGTACAGGGAAGTATGGGTCGATGATGGACAGGTCAACCACCTTTTTTAAGATGCAAGTCTTTGAGCGGCGGCTCAAATCCTGATTCCACCTGCTCTTTTCCTCTGCTTCTCGACTGCATTTAATTTTGAGCGCCATTTCTCACGATGCCTTGTATTTGGCAATTTTTGAGTTGACCGTTGTAATTTTGGCTGAGTACACATTTTTGCTATAAAATACAAACTGTGTCACTCGTATTTGGTTGTTGAAGACCTAGGCATTTTTGTGTAAATAATGAAGGACAGGGCATGATCCTGGGTTGTTTTATCTCATTCTGGAGTTTATGAGTTGCATCATGAATGTATTTTGCACGTATGTTCAGTTTCATGTTGATATAGATGAAAAATGCTCTTATGCATGTGTTTATCTGTTTGTCTCCTTCGCTGCATGTATTTCCTTCTTTTGAATCTAGCTGCTAAGGGTTTCTCAGATTCTAGGGTATAAGTTTTTGTATCACATGCTTCATTTCTAACTTCCATTCAAGGAATGGATTAAATTGTTTTAGGTTAAGCATGGAGAAGGTTGTTTGTCAGCAGGGATATCTATAAGTAGAGGCACCTAAATACCCATTCTTGGGTGATGTTTGTAAGGCA
This sequence comes from Cunninghamia lanceolata, assembly GCA_027924645.1. NCBI lineage: Eukaryota > Viridiplantae > Streptophyta > Pinopsida > Cupressales > Cupressaceae > Cunninghamia > Cunninghamia lanceolata. The sequence goes on from BSBN01001028.1 coordinate 1,179,099, forward strand.
AGCATCAATCCAACCCCTTGAAACTTGAATGCTAGTTGTAAACCATCTGTTGCATACATCTAATTGACTCCTTGCCCTGAGATAGGCACCGGTCTGCTCCTGGGTTAGTAATTATGACCCAAAACCCCTTATCTTGCATCCAAATCATCATATCCATCTTTCCATAACTTCCACCTATTAGTTGTAGGAGTAGGATTAGGACCCCTGCATACTCTCATCCACAACCAGACACATATGTCCAAGAATATTGCCAACCTTGTGATGTATCATCCACATCTTGGTCCACACATGAGAGTATTCTGCCTGTTGCTGTCAAGCTAAATCTTCATGTCATTGAGCTAGTCAATGTTACATCTTTAGTTATAGGGACACCCCCCTTGGTGTGGCAGAACTAGAAGTGAAGGGGAGGTAGCTCACGCAACCTCCTGTTTCTGTTGGCCGAATCAGCCTGTGCATAGGAACTGGCAAACCCTCTGCCGATCTGGGAAAATAACCAACTGCATTGGCGACTCTGCTGGGGAAGAATTAATGAAAAAAGAATTGCTATATTTTATCCATCCGAGTCACCAACAGTTTTTGGCGACTCTACTGGGGAGTTAATGAAAAAGAATAGTATCTATGTGCCCATTCGAGTCACCAACAGAATTGACGACTCTACTGAGGAGTGATATCCGGATCTTTCATGTGAATGATGGTGCTCTGCTGGTGGAATGAACTCAGAAACATATTTGATGAGCTTTCAGTTGTTTGAAATTTTTGTCCTCTCTGGAGAGGTGGCAACTCTGCATAAGATTTAAGTGCACATGAAAGGTTGATGTATGTTGTTGTGATAAAAGAATGTTCTGTTCAGATTGCCACATCTGGATGAGACAAGGTACTTGGTTTCCTCCCACTTGTATTTGTTGTTTTATTGCATAAGTTAGATGCTAGGGGAAGCCTTAGGTCTTAGGCAGACAAAGGATGTCTAAGAGTGAGATTTATATGAATCCAGATATGTATTCACCCATACTCAGTCAAGAGGGGGATGAAATGTTGAATAAAAGAATAGAAGAGATAAAAAATAGGTTGATATTCTTAGAGGCTAGGCAGGCCCAGTTAAATAGCAATAACCCTATTGTGTCTGCCAGTCAGAAGGCTAAACCTCTTTTCTGCCTTTTTGATCCTCTGTGTGACAAATTAGAGTTGTCATGGGTTGATCATCAAGTTGAGGTGTCTGGTTTTGAAAATAATGATTTGGTTATGGACAGCAATGAACATATGTTTGAATGGGTTTGTGGAGATAATTGTGAGTATTGTGCTTAGGATAGAGAAGAAATAAGCAAACAGGCTAATACTCCTCCACAAAGGGAATCCGTTGGTAATGAAGATGCATGTTCTGCTGCCTATGAACTAGTGGCATACCATGATGAAGTTGAAACACCTGGATCACCCATTTTTGACACATATGGTGATGAGGATTTGTTTGAGTATGGTGGGAATCTAGGCACTGATGTTGATTTAGATTCTGTTTCTCATCCTGATGAAAGAGCAACCAACATACATTATGAAGGTTACTGCAAAGAGATGCCAGAGCCTGATCTTTTCCAGCATGGTGCAGCTGATGGTTGTGTGCATGATGTGCACAACCGTGAATCTGAAAGCTTTTTCTTTGATATGCTAGCTTGTGATAAGATGAGCCCTGATGTTCCTAGCTGCATGGTGGACTTTGAGTGCTTTCAGTTTTCAGTCCAGCTAGGAGATCATTTTGCAATGCATAATGCTGATACAGATGATGACAAGTGCTATATGCCATATGAATGTGCATTGCTTGATGAATATGGCATTCACATGTTGCTTGATGATGAAGGTTGTTTGCATAAGGTTAAGAGGAACAAGCTAAATAAGGGGGTTGAATATGTAGATAACAAGATTTGTTTGTGGGTAGGTCATGACAGTGTCTCCAGGCTTGATCCAGTGAATGCAGATGAAAACAAGGTGCTTGATAAGGGGAGATACAGGTTTTTCTTTTCTTGGTGGCTTTAGGCCATCAAGTGTGTTTGGTGATGCAAGTTGGTGCAAGTTTGACTCTGTAGCCCAATGGATAAGGGACTGGCCTGCATCCCAGAGATTCTAAGGTTCTCACCATGCCTGCAAGAGGCATGCGTCCCCAGACAGAGCCTGTGTTGGTGCTTAAATATGTATATGAAAGCACCTTCCCAAAAAATCCAAATTTTTCTAATATTTTCGGCCTCTGCAGTTGTAAAAATTGAAAAAATTAGTTTGTATGCATGTGTCTTTGTATATACAAAGGTGTTGTATATACATACAGGTCAAAATGTGCATTGGCGGGTCAAAAATCTCTATTGCCCTTTGAAAAATTGAGTTGTATGTATTTTTAAATGCATCTTGGGTTGCATATAAAGGGGGAATCTTTTGCAGATTCTCAGGAATATTCCCGCTTTGTATGTCAGGTCATATACAAAACAAAACATACAAGGGGCTTTGTATGTTCGGCAACATACAAAGAAACGGAGGTGCAATTGGTGGGGCCCGCGGATATGCAAAGCAGAATATACATCGGCTATATACATTCAAAAATGTGCAAAGGAATGATGTACAATGACCGATATACAAATGGTGGGGCCCACAGACAGGACATACAAAGGCGAATGTATGTGAAGTATACATTCGAAATATACAAAACAAAGGCATACATTCTGGACCCGATTGGAAATGAAGCTACAATAGATAGATTTTCAAGTCCGCAGGTTGTATATCGTGTTTGTATATGCGATATACAAAGAGGATATGAGAGGAAAGATGATGCAAAGTGGACCCGATGGTTGATTTTCAATTTGTTCTATGATGTTTTGGGGTCCGCCTTGTATGAAGGGCGATTGTATATGCATATGTTCATGCATATACAGGGCGAAAAGGGCAAAATACAAGGGGGAAAAGGCCAGCTATAGAATCATGGGATGCTACGTGGCACGTTTTCACTGGCTGATGACTTTTCAAAATTTTTTAGTGCCATGGATCTCAGCGATGGGAAGTAGATCAACGGCCATGTTTTGGACCTTCAGCGGTGGTTTTTCCTAAGCGTGTGCGGCCATTTTTTGAGCGGGAAAATCTCCAGATGTACCTGTTGTTGCATCCCGCGAGTGGATGGGGCTTTAATGGCAGATTGTACAGGGAAGTATGGGTCGATGATGGACAGGTCAACCACCTTTTCTAAGATGCAAGTCTTTAAGCAGTGGCTCAGATCTCGATTCCACCTGCTCTCTTCCTCTGCTTCTCAGCTGCATTTAATTTTGAGCGCCGTTTCTCACGATGCATTGTATCTGGTGATTTTTGAGTTGACCATTGTAATTTTGGCTGAGTACATAGTTTTGCTATAAAATGCAAACTGTGTCACTCGTATTTGGTTGTTGAAGACCTAGGCATTTTTGTGTAAATAATGAAGGACAGGGCATGATCCTGGGTTGTTTTATCTCATTCTGGAGTTTATGAGTTGCATCATGAATGTATTTTGCACGTATGTTCAGTTTCATGTTGATATAGATGAAAAATGCTCTTATGCATGTGTTTATCTGTTTGTCTCCTTCGTTGCATGTATTTCCTTCTTTTGAATCTGGCTGCTAAAGGTTTCTCAGATTCTAGGGTATAAGTTTCTGTATCACATGCTTCATCTCTAACTTCCATTCAAGGAGTGGATTAAATTGTTTTAGGTTAAGCATGGAGAAGGTTGTTTGTCAGCAGGGATATCTGTAAGTAGAGGCAGCTAAATACCCATTCTTGGGTGATGTTTGTAAGGCAAGCATCAATCCAACCCCTTGAAACTTGAATGCTAAGTTGTAAACCATCTGTTGCATATGTCTAGTTGACTCCTTGCCCTGAGATAGGCACCGGTCTGCTCCTGGATTACTTTGTCTTGTATCCAAATCATCATATCCATCTTTCCATAACTTCCACCTGTTAGTTGTAGGAGTAGGATTAGGACCCCTGCATACTCTCATCCACAACCAGACACATATGTCCAAGAATATTTCCAACCTTGTGATGTATCATCCACATCTTGGTCCACACATGAGAGTATTCTACCTGTTGCTATCAAGCTAAATCTTCCTGTCATTGAGCTAGTCAATGTTACATCTTTAGTTATAGGGACACCCCCCTTGGTGCGGCAAAACTAGAAGTGAAGGGTAGGCAGCTCACGCAACCTCCCATTTCTGTTGGCTGAATCAACCTGTGCATAGGAACTGGCAAACCCTCTGCCGATTCGAGAAAATAACCAACAAACCTATGATTAATTAAATAAAACATTATTTAATTAATTTTAACCCCTCATTAACCCATTCCCTAATTTTTTCCATCCATATTAATTAGGCTAATTACCCTGATTAAAATGGTCAAACCTAGCTTAACACCCTTCCCTACATCCTCCAAATAAAAAAATGATATTTATGCTTTATAAATCATTTTTTTATACACACATGTCATACATCTCATTAAATACCTCTTACACCCCTTACATATGTTATAACTCATTTATTTCCACTCTTCCCCAAATGAATTTTAATTCATTTTCTCTTCCCCATGTGAATTTTAAATTCACATTTAATCCATCTCACCCAACCTCATTTAATTCACCCCTTTCCCAAGATGAATTTAAAATTCATCTTTATTCACAACCCTCCATTTTTGGAGATTAAATCTAGGCCCTCCACATCACATGCATTCACAACCATTGATCTCTAAATCAAATCTCCACCCTTGGATCAAATCTTCTCCCAAAAGCCTATAAATACACCATCTCTCAAGCCATTTTAACATCCACAATTTGAGCAAACTTACCATGCCAAAATCTCTCGTCTTGAGCTAGTATTATTAGTGATTTGCATAGGTTTTGAGAGCATTTCACATTGTTTATTGTCATCTTAGGTAAAGCTAGAGTGTTTGGGTGTAACACTCTCTACCTTATCTAGGGTTTGTGGGTCACTTGTGAAGGTATAACATTTGTTTCTATTGCATTTGTTTATGTTTTGCTTTCATTTTGTTTTCCATAGACTATAGTAAGCACTCTATTTTGCATGAGTAGCCAGAAGAAGATGTTGAATTTAGGGATAAGTTTATCATCCCAAATGCTAGCCCAAAAGGGAGGGTCATCATTCTTTGGAATCAGACCTTTGAAATCAGACGCAACAGAGAAGTGACTAGAAGAAGTGGCCTGCCAAATGAGCTAATCTTATTTCGGACTAGAAGGGATATGGAAGAGGTTTAACCTGGTCTGAAACTCCTCCATATGCCTATCGATCATCATGAAATTCTTCCACCTGCCATCAACGATGTAATCCACAACCTTCGTACCAAAGGAGGTAGAGCATAATTCTTCAAAAGGACTTGCCCAATCCTGTTGTCTAAGCGAGGTGCTACCAAACCAAAGATTTTTCCAAAAATCAACCTGTCTACCATCCCTAATTTTCCATTTTGAACCTTTCTTAATAATTTCTCTAGCCTGAGAAATATTTCTCCAAATTTCAAATCCCACTGGGAGATTATTGCAATCCAACGCATCCCTGAAGTTATTGAATCTCTCAAGTATTTATTCTTAATAACCTCTGTCGATTCTTTCTTCTCATTCATCAAGTGCCAAGCATTGGCTGCCAAGAGGGTAGAATTAAATTCTTTAATCTTCCTTAGACCAAGGCCACCCATCTTCTTAGGCTTACAAACCAGGTCCCAAGTGACCAACATGATTCTTTTCTTCTCCTCAGTTCCCAACCAAAGGAATCTTTTTGGATTTGTTCAATTCTATCTTTAAACTTAGCCAGGATTTTAAACAGGGACATGGAATAAACAGGCAAATTCTGAAGGGTAGCTTTAATCAATTGGATCTTGCCCGCCTGACTAAGGATTGCTCCTTTCCATCCAGCAAGTTTGGATTGGAATTTATCCACCATACTGAGCCAAAAGGAATCAGGAATCCTTTTTCATAGAGAGGCATACCAAGATATATGGTTGGTAAGGAATCAACTTTACACTCCAAAATATGAGCAATCTTTTGTTGCCTGATCTTAGGGGTATTGAAAAAGAAGATCGAACTCTTGGGGAGACTAATTTTCTGACCAGAAGCCATCTCATAACTCTGCAAAATACTCTTCAACCGACCAGCTTCTTTAACAGAGGCCTCACCTAGAATGATAGTGTCATCCACGAATTGTTGATGAGAAGAGGAGGGTGAGGCTAACCTCATTGTTAATCAGGTATAAGGATGCATTGTGTGGTGTTATGATGACTTGAATACTTTGATGTCTAAGAAATTAAAACATCACATTTTTCTTAAACCAAGAATGGCAGCTTTCAAGCAAAAATAGAGGCAATGTAATTGAAAGGTACCAGGCATTATCTGTGAAGAAATAGAAAAATTGCTAAAGGCAAAGATTATTTATCCCATTCACCATTCCACTTGGATAGCTAATATTGTACTCGTAAAAAAGAAGAATGGTGAAATTCATATATGTGTAGATTTTCATAATCTCAATTAGTCCTCTTTGAAGGATACTCATCCTTTGTCCATCATGGATCATGTGTTGAAAACAATTTCTAGATCTAAAATGATATTTCTTACCTAATTTAGCTTTTAACTCAATTAGGTAGAGCTGAGATAGTTTGTTTGCAAGATAAAGATAAAAGGTACACATTCAATTCTGCTAAGTTTCATTCATATGCATAGAAGTATTATCAAATAAATTACAGTTTATTATGCAAATGTATACAAGAGAAAGATTACACAAATTTTGCACAAATGTTGTCTTTTATTGATAATCATAAATGTATGGTGTCCCACACAAGCTGTGGGAATAACTATTTCAATACAATATAAGAATAAACTATACATTTGAAGAAAATAGAAAAGATAAAGCATATGGAAAGAGTAGGGATCCATCATTGCCTGAATGACGAATCCCAAGTTGAACTACTGTATCCTTGCTTCGGTCCCTCCTGCTTGGTTGCTCCAGAAGTTGTCTTGCTACTGCTTGAAATGCCTACAAGGGATGAGAAAAGTTGTGTTAGAGCTCGGGACCCATATTCTCTGCATATACTATATCAACAAATATATAGTTTATCCTCCTAAGGCATTGAAATAGTTTTGCAACATCACAGATATCAGGAAAAGTAGAGGATTATCATCAATCATCATGAGCATCATTGGAAGCTTTTGGCTTCATTGTTTTATCTAACATGTTTGTTCACTGTGCAGGTGTAGGTGAAATTTTCATTGTTGGATTATTTTCATTTGACATCATAGCATGTGGACTAAAATGGGCTCCCACAAGGGTTGAGCCTAGCATGCTGCCCTCGTGGCTTTTTGAGAAGGATAAGAGTGTAAATTCACCACACTTATGTACAATGAGAAAGTACTCATCACTCATGGTAGTGAGTTGATGGTTTGACTGTCATAAATGACAAATACTTACTTAATGAAACCATAAAGAAAGGAACAACAACAAACAACATAAGAGGTAGACCTACATCATGCTTGAACAAAGGAAAGAACACATGTAGCTTGCACTATTTGAATGGTTACTCCTCCATTTTTGCATCCAAAGATAAAGCACAATTACAAATATGTGTAAGATATTTTAAGGAGCCTATGTGAATCATGGTGGGTCTGCATGTCAAGAGACAGTCGTGGTCCTAAGGAGAAGTCACTTGTGGATTTGGAGCAGTCCTAAAAGGTAAACATAGTCACATGTGACAGTTAACAAATTAATCATAATAAATATCCTTAGGCTCATGTTCTAGAATGTGAAGGAGCAGCAACATGCAGATAGAAGAAGAGTTGTCACAATTGAAGGAGCAACCCAACCCTTTGAAGGAGCAGTCAGAGAGACAAGGGCAGTCATCTACCAGTGTGATGAACATCATACAGAGGTCTGTGAGACCCTACAATGATTGGTCTAATACAGTTTAAAGACTGTTAAGGTCTCTACAATGCAGAGACAGTGCCATGAATTGCAAGAAATGAATAACATGAAGACATCATCATAGAAGCTCACATTCATGAAGGATGAAGATAATGAAGGTCTTAAGGGGATCATGAAGACAAAGATAGACCTATAAAGGTCTTAAACATGAGTACTCCTAGAAATTAGAAGAAAACTGCTTACTTAGAGGATTGTTACTGTCCTAAAAGCTCATTGCTATAGTCTCATATTGGGGAAATACTTTCCATACTTGTGAGGACTATCACAATCATGATTGGATGGTTTAGAGAATTTACACTTGTGTCTTGCACATTAGGTTTCAAAAGGGAATGAAGGGAGCGTGATAGGTAAAAAATCAGGTTAATAAGATCAAGCATAGCCATGAAAATCTAACCCTACCATCATCAAAGAATCTAATCCAAATGAAATCAAAAGCATGCAATTCAAGAACAATATCACCTAGATTGTATGATTCCTTGTTTATGATGTGGATTGCTTCTTCAACAATGAACAATTATGAAGATAAAAGCTACCATGATGGATGGATGGTAATGATAAATAGCTAAAGAGTTCTAAAATGCTCAATATGCTCAGGATGATAATGTAGACGCTATATGAATGCTGGATAGATGTAGTATGGAATGAGAGGGTGTTTATATAGAACTCAACCAAAATCAATCAGCGGTGGAGATTTGGTGGCTATGTGAACGGATAAGGTGAAAAGATGATAATAGGTGAATGTGTATATGACAAGTGGAGGGAAGATAAGGCTTATGTGTGCTCGTGTACATAAAAAGTACTACATGTGAAAGATATTAAATAAAATATGTAGTACCACTTATCTTTTTCAATGAAAGAGGCACACATGTTGGCTCATTTGAGATAATGATTAGCTTGATTAGTATGGATTGATATACCTTGCATTTGGATCATTGTTTGGAATGATTTGAGGATGATGAAATGATGGATGAAGATTGATGAAAATGAATTGGAAGAAGTGATGATTGATTGGATTTTAGGTGTTTATTGATGATATGGGAGATAGATGATAGAAGAAATGAGGAGAGGAGAAAAAGGAAAATTTCTTGTGCTTGAATTTGGGCACTTCCTTCATACTCTAGACTGCCTACATACCCTGTATCAATGAGATCAAGGCACTTAACGATGGAAATGAAATGTAGTTCTAATTTTTTTTATTGATGATGATGAAAGATCAGGTTATGGATTGAGATTGATTAATGAAATGTTGATGATGGGATGATATGTGGTGGATTGAGCTACTTTTAATTTGCTAAAGTGATTGGATTTGTTTTGATGGGAGTCGATGTGATTGAGTTGATTTGCTTTGGTGTTGATGCTGATGATTAATATGATTTGTTTTGATGGTTGGCTTGATGTGCTTTGGTTGTGATGTTTGTCATTACTGGGTTGATTGTTTTGATGATTGGATTGTTTTGAATGATGATAGTGATGGTGTGATGATTAGAGTGTCCACTCAATCTAAGCATAAGCAAGTGTTCTCAGTGTGCTCAAAGGATGTAAAACAAACAAGGTATTTCCCTTGTCAAGTCATAAACCAATGATTGATTGTTTGATTGATGATGATAGTGTTGTCATTGCGGGGAACGCTATATCCCTAGATCAACACAAGGATGTGGGAATGCTATATCCCATTGATGATTATTGATTTGGTTTATGACAAGATTAGGATAAAAAACTTGTTGTTTTGATGGGATAATGTTCCTTGATTGATTAGCTTGCTTGATATGGATTAGTGTGACTTGGATTTTGAGATCATTGCTTAGATTGAGTTAATTGATATGATTGGATGAAGTAATTGATTGAAATGGATGAATGAATGTTATTGATAGGAATAATTGATGATGATGATTGATTTTAATCTGATGTTGATGGAGTGGATTATTTTGGATGATGATTGAATCGATCTTATTGCTTGGATTTCTTGTTGGATATTTGATTTTTTGTATTTTTGAAATGTTTTAATTTTTGGGGGTTTTTTAGAATATTTGATTTTTTTGTGTTTTTTGAATGTTTTTTTTTTTTGTGTTTTTCAATGTTTTGGGATGTTAATGGATTTACAATTTTGGGTAGCCTTTGTGCTAGATACCAATGAAAAGGGAGAAAACCAAGTCTAGGTGCAAAGATGGAGGAAGGATGGATAAAAGGATGGGTGATAGTAAATGGGATGGAAAGATCATGAGAGTTGGATGTGATGGAAGGTTCATGAGAGTTGGATGGATAGATAAGAGGATAGGCCATATAAGGGATGGATGCATGCCCCGTGATAAATGGATAGGTAGGATATAGTGGAAAGCTCATGATAAACGGATGGGGATAAGCTATAAGACAGAAAGCTCATGATAAGGGTATGCCATAGTGGATGGATCATAAGGGAGCTAGGATGTCATCTCCAAAGGCTATGTTGCATAGGAACAACATGCCCCATTCTTGGTAGTAGACTTAGGATTTTTCATGACAAAGTTCATGACGGTAAGATGATGATGGATAGGTTTGGAAATGACAGAGGTATATCAAGAGATATCCAAAGCATATTTCAACATTTTGCCCCCATATCAAGATCAAAAGGAGGAAGGGATGATGGATGTACTCAATGGGTTAAGTATATGTGTGTAATGGCTAAGGATGGTAGGATGGTATGGTAATAGTAGGACAAGATAGGATGGAAAAAGATATAATGGGATAGATAGTTTGGAAATGGATAGGTTGGATGAGACAACGTGCCCCCAAGTGTAAGTGACATAGAAGATCAACCTACACATGACGCTTGTTTGCTAGGTTTTTACATGGTACTTATCTAAGGCACCTGTTTACCAGGTTTTCACCGTTGGACAAAGGATTTCTCTTTACTATTTTTATTTTATTTGTTAGATTTTTTTTTAAAAAAATATTTTATTTTTTTAGATGGGATGACAATTACACATGGCGCCTGTTTGCCAGGTTTTCACCATGGTAATGGATAGGGGGGACTCAAGTGTCTAGTGCTGTGAGAGGTGATAGTGTCCGATTAGAGATGGATGATGTCTTCACATGGGCCATGTCATTATGCTCATAGATATTGGTAGGGGATTACATGAAAGGGAGATGAAGTAGGTGGATAGTGGATTAGGATGTGGATTATGTATGACATATGGAAAAGGATGGATGAAAGACTTATGCAAAAGTATGGACCATAGGAATATGATGGGGGAGATATATAAGATAATGGATGAAGGTTGGGGAGATGGAGGTATGTGGAAATGATGTGGAATGGAAGGGAACCATGACCAATGGTTGCACACACCGTGATAAACATTGAAGCTTTTGATGGGAAGGTGGTGTAGGAAGCAATGGGGATGTTTTCTTAGGGGATGGGTGATGTAATGATTTAGGTACCCACATAGACTTATTATTTTTATGATTTTTGCTTTGCTTGTGGGCTTTTTGAATGGAATGGGATTTTTTGATGGAAGGCGATGGTTGGGATTTTTGAGATGTGGATGCCTAATTTGAGTTGCTTTCTCTTTTCTTAGGGGCCCAAACCATTTTGGTTTTGGGTTTTGCTTGTGAAGGTATGGGCTTGGGTAGCTTTTTGGATTGCTTTGCTTTGGTTCTTTGCATTGATTTTTCATGTTTGTGCCCTAAGGCATGAGGGTCCTTAGGATTTTTAATAGGACTTTTGGCTTTGTAAGTAAAGGCATCCAAATGTTTATTTTGGAATCCCATGGGTTTTGTGAAAGCGGGGTTGTTGAAATAAGTGAAGGCTTCATGTTTAGACAATATGTGCATTTGTTGGTCATGATTAGGAATATAAAGGTACTTATGGATAAGTGGATTAAAAGTGGGTTTATGGATAAATGGATAAGGGGATTGGAGGTAAAGTGGATGGTGGAAGGTGTATGGTCACATGCTTTGGGGGTTTATAGGATAATGGAGGTGAAAAGGTGACATATGCTTTGGGTATATGCTGTGGTTTGTGATGGAAAGTGGACTTAGGAAGGATGGAGGAATTACCAACATCTTTGGATTGTTTACCTTGGGGTGTATATCCAAGGCCAAATGAGCGTGGAGGGATTTTGACATGGTTTGGCTCCAAAATACCTTGTTTATACAGGCCTAAACCTTTACCTTGGTAGTTCATGTTTTGGAGTATGCAATGGACTATGGAACTAGGTGTGGTTTGGACACTAGACTTGATTTCATTATTGGATGGATAATGTGAAGTGGATAAAGGTCGGTGTTGTCCTAAAGAAGAACACTCATGTATAAGGGTGGTAAGACCAAGTGGGTATGATGGTGGACTTGAAGTGGATTTGATGGTGGATGTGGAAGGAGGATCATTAGGATCTTGATTAGCATTGTGTTCACTAAGATCCAAGGTATTGATTTGATCTTATATGCTTATGTGTTCTTGGGAGGCACATGTCTCATCGTGACAAGTGGATGTTTGCTCATTATGGATAGGGCTAGATGGAGGATGACTAGGAGTAATTTGGATATCTTGCTCATGGATAGATATAGGATTATGGATAGGATCAAGGTGCTCATGGATAGCTTCTTTATAGGTATCATATTGATCATAAAGAAGGTAATTGTTATGGATAGGTTGAATTTGAATGGCTTGATCATGGATGGTTGTAGGAAGATGGATAGGATCAAGTGGCTCATGGATAGATTCATTATTATGGATATCATCTTGATCATGGAAAAGATACATGTTATGGATGGGTTGCATAAAAGTGATTTGATCTTGAGTTGGACTAGGGCTTAATGTTTCCACATGCTTAGGATTAAACTCTTGACATACCTCTTGGGTTGCTTGAATGGAAGTGGATGACTCTTGTATAGGCTCTTGGTCAACAACATGAGAACATGATGACTCTTGACTTGGGTTTATGATAGGAGGTTCTTGAATAAGCTTAATGGATTGAGGGTCACATGAAGGGCTTGAAGGGCTAGGCATGCTAATTGAGGGATCTTGGATAGGCTCAAGGATAGGTGGACCACATGATGGGATTATAGGATTGGACATGACCTTTGGAAGTTCTTTGGTAGGCTCATGAATGGGTGTTTGACATGGAGATAGTTTATTCCTTGCTAATAGCCAATGGATCACATCCTCTGCAAGTGTATGAGTGGATGTGCAATATAATGTATGGATGATAAGGGTACATGGTGTTGTAGGCTTATGACTAGGATTAGGTTGGGGGCTAATTAGATTGGGTGGATTAGGGTTTGGATTGGATGAAGGGATAATCTTACCACAATTTATGAGGTTTGTGATCAATCTCTTAAGTTTGACACAATTGGTTGTTGTATGGCCCTTATACCTATGGTATGCACAATAATGGTTTTCATTATACCAAGGGGGTTTAAAGATTGGTTCAAAAGGTTCTATCGGTGGAAGCTTAATCAAATTTGCTTGAACCAATTGTTGTACGGTTATGTCCAAGGGATCTTGTGGTGGAGGATTAGTAGAACATGGGGATGAAGGTGATGAAGGTTGGTGGACCAATGGACCAGGGGTAGGATCATATGGTGGTCTTATGATAGGGCTAGTAGGCTCATGTGTTGGCATATGATTGGATGATGAAGGCCACTCATAGGATGCATTGGCTAGATTGGTTCCTCCCTTGTCAAAGGTAATTAAGTCTTGTTGTATTTGGCTCGCATGGTTTATATACAAAGGGTCACTTGGAGTTGTATACAATTCTTGTTGCAAAGGTGGATTTGGGCTCACTTGTGCTTGTTAGGGAGGCCATTGATATTCTTGGCATCTAGGTGTAATGGTAGGATATGTAGACAAAAGATCTTGAGGTGGACTCAAAGATGTGTGCATTTGATCTTGTTGGCAAGGTTGACTTGTGCTCACTTGATTTATGTACAAAGGGCTATTGGGACTTGCATATTGTTCTTTTGAAATCACTTGATTGCCTTGTGGATGGGCTTGGTAGTGCATTGGAACGGTGGCATGAGGGATTGGATAAGCTTGAGGTGGATGTTCATAGGTTGATGTGACATTGACTTGGTGGATAGGTGGATTAGGTTGATAGGAAGTGGATGGGTATGACATGTGGCAAGATGGATTAGGTTGGTATGAAGTGGACGGATATGACATGTGGCAAGATGGATTAGGTTGGTATGAAGTGGATGGATATGACATGTGGCAAGATGGATTAGGTTGGGAGAAAATGGTTAAGGATTGTTGTGCTTGTCGGGCTTGACTAGTGGCTAAAAGATGTTGGACTTGCATTATGAGGTGTTGCAGTTGAGGTGATTGGCTTGCATGGGGTTGAGCTTTTTGGATGAAGATTTGTAGTGTTTCAATGGCGTCTTGGTTGAGGGGTTGTGATCCTTGATAAAGATTTTGGATGAATCTTTAGAATTTGATTTTGGGGTCTTCTGGTGTAAACATGTTGTCACCCAAGTGTTCGTCTTAAGTCCTTTTTGGCAAGTGCTTGTTTAGGGATTTGGATGATGTGGCGGAAGTGATTTGGCTAGGATAGGGATGTGACTAGGATAAGTTTAAGATGGAAAATGACTTGGCTATGAAGGGTTGGATGATGACTAGGCTATGTTTTAGGGTGAAAGTGATTGGATTTAGATGTTGTTGGAGGAATGTGTAGGATGACTTGTCTTTATGTGTTTTGGTGTTTAGAGCTTGATGTGGCAATATTCAAACAAATGATTATGCATATACACACATGAATCACTCACACAAGACACATAAGCAATTTTAACTTTGAAATTGAAATGTGATGATTAAGCAAGCACTTGTGGAAGACACATCAAGAAGTCCTAGTCAAGGCAAGGCCGGTATCACAAGGAGGTTCTAGTGAAAATCTGGGGGACCGGCACCCCACAAGCATTCAGCAAGCCACTTAAGGCTTTAACTAACCCTACTAGGATTTTAATATACACAAGGGTACGCCTTCTTTCGAGCTAGCACTATATGGTGAGCGCTAATACTGGTTAGATTTGGCTTTCGCCTTATCCTCTAATTTTTATAGTGGACCGGATGAAAGTACTGCTTGAGGTCATTCCCTTGAGGTGAGTACCTCTTTTCCCACCAAGGTAGGCCTCTCTAAGGTTTAACAAAAGCAACACAAGTAATGTTTTTGATCTCCAAGTTCATGTTAGGATGCGAGGAGAGAGCATACACATTTACTTGGTCACACTCGCATGGGGTTCATTAACCTTAGAAATTCAATGTGTGGAAGACAATGCAAGCACTTGTTTGTTTTAAAAGCCCAAATTGAAATGTGATGGAAGACAATGATTCGTTTTAGCCCAATTTCAATGGTGTGATTGCAAACAAGTTGTTCATTTTATGTCCAAAGTCCAAATGTGTGATCAAACAAGATTAAGAGATGAAAGATAAAACAAGTGCACTTGATTATATCACTTTCCAAGTTGTTGTATATGCTGATCCTAATGTTGTTCCAGCCCCATTGATTCACCTTCAAGCCATCAAATCGAAAAAGAAACAAGTAAACTTGCAAAGAAGATGATTATATGAAAAAGATGAAATATTATAATGAAAATAATCTGATGTAGAAAAATGGATTGCATAAACAGAATGTTCAAGAGATTCTAAGCAATTTGAAAAAAAAAATCATTGAAATCTGATTGATTGTGCTCAAGATATGCTCAATTAAAGTTTAAAAACAAGTTTGACTTTGACTGATAAAAAAGATGGTAGAATTATATAGTCACCTAATAAAACTTGCTCTGTTGCAAATTTTGTCCTCTTAGCTTTCCAACGAGTGTTTGTTTGCATGATTTCGATAACGTATGCAAAAGTTATGGCAAAAAGAAAAAAACAATACCCCCTGTTGTGCCAAATGCAACCTGCTACTGCCAAATGCGACTAGTTTTTGTTTAGAAGCGAGATAAATTTACCAGATGCAACCAGTTGTCAGTCAAAAGTGATGCGGAAAAACCAGAAGTGATCTGTTACTGTTCAAAAGCGATCTGAAGCTGTCGGATGCGTAAAAAATGTCTGTTTCTGCAAAACTAGGGTTAGGGTCATAAAACAAAATGACTATCAGAGATTGCAAACCCTATAATATGAAGTCTAATGGATGAAATTTGATCAAATGGACACCCTGCAACCACAAATTGATCAATGGAAACCCTAGAATGATAAATTGACAAGATCTTGCAAAAATCAAGGATGTTAGCTCAATGAAATCAAAAACCCTAATCAAAATGATTGACTAATGATAATACGATGATTAGGGACATGTGAAATACAGATTAAAACCCCTAATTGATCAATAAAAATCTAGCAGAACAACCTACAAGATCAAATGTCAACAGAAAATCCTAGATTGCCCAAAAGTGACAGGAACAACCGGAAGCGACCACTTTTCGATCAAAAGCAATTCACTATAAAGCAGAAGCAATCGCTGTTAGTTCAGAAGTGATACAGAAATGGATGGAAGCAACAAGTAATAGCTCATATATGACTTAGAAAAGGCCAAAAGCAATTACTAATAGCTCAAAGGCGATCTAGAAAGTTTTAGGTGACATAATGCAAATGTTAACCAAAAGCGACCAAGTTTACCAGAGGTGACAGGTTTTCGTTCAAAAGAGATGCAAATTTTGCCAAAAGTGATATACTGTTGTTCAAAATCTATGCAAATTTTACCAAAAGCGATCAATTTTTTTATCAAAAGTGAGCTGAATTACCAGGAGCGATTTTATGCAGACCAATTGTTGTTTTCTTTGCCAAATGTTCTATTTTTCACGAAATTTAGGCAAATTTGTACTCAAAATTTATGGAAATGCCACCCTAGACATAATGGTGAGGTTAAATTTGAGCTAGGAGATCATATACATATATTTTCATCCAAATATTAACAAACTAGGGTTAGAAAAATGTAAATTTTTGCTACAAAAACCTTTAAAAATGAAAGATTGACGCTCCAAGAGATTTGAACTTCACAAAAACAACTCAAACAAGGAGGTTAATCAAAGACATGAGTCCCACCGGGCGTGCCAAAATGTATAATAAAAAATTTGGATTTGCAAATGGAAATGATCAAACAATGAAATGCATAACCTAAACCCAAATCATTCAATACCTCAAAGATGCAAGATGAATTGTTTGATTGATTTGATATGTTGGTTGCTCACAATTCGGCAGCATAACATTTGCATAGGATTGGGATGATAGATGGAAGATTGATATATGGAAGATGATGATAATGTATGATAGATGTAAAGGCTCTAATGTAATTTCAGCAGCATAAGGATACTCCAACTCAATGCCTCTTACAAATAGCTTATGAGGGGGTTGATTTATAGGAAAGGCTTGGTTTAAATGGATGGTTGAGATTAAAATGCTAAATGATTGATGTGGACGGCTAGGATTGATTAGTTATTCCCACTCTTTAAGGGAGTTGTAATCATGTGACAAGTGTACAAAAGAGGATAAGGCTCATATGTAACTGTGTACACAAATACTAAAATTAGGTCCCATTAGTTGTACATGTGAAGGATTTTAAATGAAAGTTGTACTACCACACATGATTCAAATAAAAAATGCACACATGTCAGCTTATGATGAAAGGTGAGGACTTAATTCAAATATTTAATTTGAATTAGTTGGGATATTGTTTAGAAATTAATTAAATAAATAAAATTTATTTAATTAATTGGGAAGATGATTAGGATATGATTAGGATATGAATGGGAAATTAATTAAATAAATAAAATTTATTTAATTAATTGGAAAGTGTGATAAGGATGGGGATTAAGATGGGATTTTAATTAAATAAATAAAATTTATTTAATTAGTTGGCTAGTGGATTAGTGGGATTAAGAGTGGGATTACGACAAAATGCTACATGATGTCTAAGTGATGTATTGACTAGGTGTTGCAAGACATGGACAAATTTGGGACAATTTTGGTTGTCTACAGGGAGAAAGTCTAGGCCAATATGAAACCTATATGATTGGACAGTCAAGAGACTTATAAAACAGTTTGAGACAGAACCAATGGGAAGAAAAAGGCAGTGACATAGTGTAGAAACAATACACGGGTCTGAGATGAAATACAAACTACAAATTAATGATCAAACCTAAGGTCATCATAAGCTAGGAGCACAATTAGTGCAAAAAGAGCTCATAGAGGTGTCCATAGAGAATATGAGGCTGTATAAAATGTGGAAAAATGACAAAGACTATCATGACAGTCAAGAAGGACAAAGGCAAGAGAAATGGCTGTAATAGTCATATAAAATAGTCAATAACAATGACTATAATAACACAAAAATAGTTAGGAGTAGTCACTACTGCAGGAGGACTGAGCAAATTGTAGACACTTAAAAATGTCTTCACCATCAAACTGACTCCCGACATCCCTAAACATACCTATTTCTGTTCAAATTAATTAATTAAATTTTTATTTAATTAATTATCCCATCATCACCTAATTTTTCATCATTCCATCCCCCACAATTGGACTAATTTAATTAATCCAATAGTTCAACCTTAGCCAATTAATTAAATAAATATGTAATATTTATTTGATTAATTTTCCCCTTCTCACTAAACCTAATTAATTAGTTAAATCATGTTTAACCATTTAATTTAGCCTATTAATTAACCTATCCCTACCCTAGGTGATTAAATAGTCATTATTTAATTACCTACCCTAACCTACATCATCCTAGCCTTATGATTAATTAAGTAAATCATTAATTAATTAATCTTATCCTCCCACTAATCCATTTGCTAGTTTATTCCAGCCATATTAATTAGGTTAATCACTTTAATTAAATTGGTCAAACTCTCATTAACACTTCTCCCCACAACCCATGAATAAAAAATTGATTTCCATGCCAAATAAATTAATTTTTTATACACATTTGTCATAAACTTCATTAAATACCTCTTACACCCCTTACACATGTCATACCTCATTAATATCCACTCTTCCCCAAATGAATTTTAAATTCATTTTACTCTTCCCCATGTGAATTTTTAATTCACAAATAATCCATCTCACCCAACCTTATTTATGAACCTCTCTTCCCAAGATGAATTAAAAATTCATCTTTATTCTCATCCCTTCATTTTTCAAGATCAAATCTAGGCCCTCCACACCATCTTCATCCTCCACCATTGATCTCTCAAATCAATCTCCACCGTTGGATCAAAATCCCTCCAAAAATCTTATAAATACACGATCTCTCAAGCCATTTTTCATCCACAATTTGAGTAGAGTTATTATGCTAAAATCTAGAGCTAGTCTAAGTGTGAGTTGCATAGTTTGAGAGCATTTCACATCCCATTTAAGTATCTAGGGTATATCTTGGAGCATTCGGGTGCAAGTTCCTTCACCCTTCTTAGATTGGGTCTTCATATTAAGGTATAATGTTTTGTTTTGCATGCATTTGGTTTATGTTTTATCTTGATTTGATTTCACTAATCACACAAATAACAAATTAAGAGCAGTCATGAAGAGTTGCCTAACAGTATTACAAAAGACAGTCATAAAGTCTTGCATGACAGCCTCAGAGTAGAAAAAAAAATGACTATCATAGAGATGTAGATGGAGATACAAACTGAGCATGAAGACAAATGCATAGAATGCAAAATATATTCATCATTTTTTTGTGAAAAGAGCTCAAGAACAAGCATTTTATTCACAGTGTTGAAAGGAAAAGCAAATTAGATGCAGACAGAGAGCTTACCCAAGCTCATTTTGTCGATTTCTCATGAAAATGCATGCAAACTCCATGAAAACACCAGTTGAAACCCTCTATTGACGGCGCTCCAAAGCACATCAAAATGGAAGTGCAAAATGAGTGTGAAATGAGAGTTTGGCTGAGTGTTTTGAGTTAGGGTTTCAACCCTAACTTTAACCGATAAACAAGTGGCATTTTTGCTTTTGTTTTAAATATTTCCTTCATAAACTAATGTCTTTCTATTATATGTATGCCAAGTGACTAGGAGATATCCCTTACTGACTTTAAACTTTGTATATGCTTTTCTAAGCATGGTCGAATGCATTGTTTTTGCATCTGGTTTGAAATGTAAGCACATTATTGAAGTGATGTAATTATAAGTCACTTTATTTAATGTTGCATATAATGCAAGATGCATTTGTTTTCAAGATTAAGTCAAAAGGAAGGGAAGTGGTTGAGGGTTTATGAGTTGTGCCAAGCATATAGTTGAGGTTGGAGGAAGTTAACAGACAAGTGCCAAGAATGTAGGGAGTGTTTTGACTTGGTTTTGGAGGGAAATGAGAGCATCTAGGAGCATTTTTTGATGCCTTTATGGTAGGAGAGGTCAAGGCTTGACCTTTTCTTCATTCTAAAGCCTTTTTAGAGTCTTTTTAGGGGCCTAAAAATAGGCTTTATTGTTGTGCACGACCAAGGGAGTTTGAAGTCCCTATTTTTGTGCAACTACTTGGAAAAGCATAAAGTAACTTCAAACATCATTTTTGGAGTTAGTTCTTTTCATTCTCAAGCATGTATTGTAACTCATTTTT
This sequence comes from Cunninghamia lanceolata, assembly GCA_027924645.1. NCBI lineage: Eukaryota > Viridiplantae > Streptophyta > Pinopsida > Cupressales > Cupressaceae > Cunninghamia > Cunninghamia lanceolata. Next base: position 1,199,589 of record BSBN01001028.1, read on the forward strand.
GAGTTCTTTCAGCAGGAGATAGTATTTGTAACTCTTTTATAGACATATATAGCAATATTACACCTTGGGAGATCAATAAAGTTAAGCAAGCTTTTACCTTCTCAAATTTTGTTTCATTGTGTGTATTTAAGTGATTGATGCAATTTCATGTGAAGTATCTCATCCTTGTTATTGTGTCTCACTATTAGCACCTTTATGCAAAACAAATATGTATGTTTGTAGGTTGTAAGTTGTGTTGGAATGCAATTAGTTCAAGTTGTAAAGAGTGTATGTCTTCCTTCTAGGATTGTGAGTGTTATAATCTTCTTATGAAACATTGATGCAAAAGCATATAAGTCTTGAGTTGTGTATGTAGAAGCATTTTGTTGATTAAAATTGTGTGTAAAAGCAGCAGTACAAGTTTTAGATTAATATTTTGGTGCATCACCTTAGGAGATAGTTTCATTTTCATGTTTCTTTCTTACCCTTTCCTCTGCAAAACATTAGAGTAGTTTTTAGGTGAACACCATAAGAGCCAACTTACTCTGGAGGTTCTTTTCTGCTTTAGGTGACCCACAACCTAAAAAGTTTCCCATGGTTCACCAATATGCTAAGTTCTGCAACTTAGAAGGGGCACAATATTGAGTGATAACAGTATTAATGCTAGATGTTTTTTTAGTTATAATCAAATCAGTGTTGCTCAAGAAGATCAACATAGAACTACCTTCATCATGCCTTGGGGTACTTTTGCATACAACAAAATGTCATTTGGTTTGATAAATGTTGGTGCCACATTTCAACGAGATATGGATCTGTCATTTGGTGACCTAAAAAACAAAATTATTATTGTGTATTTGGATGATTTAACCATGTTTTCCAAAAAGAGGGAAGATCACATTGATCACTTGGAAGTTGTTTTTCAATGATGTCACCAATAAGGAATCTCATGTAACCCAAAGAAGACTACCTTTGGTGTTACAAAAAAGAAAATATTGGGATATATTATCTCAAAATACGTGATTAGAATTGATCTAGATAGGGTCAAAACTATCCAACAACTTACCCTACCCACAAGCAAACCTGGAGTGAGATCTTTCTTTGGGCAAGTTGACTTCCTACACTGATTTGTGCCTAATTTTGCAAAATTAAGGAAACACATCACAAACACGATGAAGGATAAAGTTGTATTTAAATGGAGTGATCAAAGTAAACAATCATTTAATGATATTAAAAATGTTATAGCAATGGGCCTATTTTAGTTTGTCCTAATTTTTAGAAAGATTTTATTGTTTACTGCTATGCTTCTAATCACACTATGTTAGCCATACTAGTTCAAAAAAATAATGAAGGAATTGAGTCCCCTATCACCTTCATGATTGCTCTTAAAGAAGCATGAGTTGAATTATTCATTAATTGAAAAATATGCCTTTGCTATTGTAAAGGTAGTTAAATAGTTCATATTTCACATCTTGAACTCATATTTAATTGTGTATGTGCCTAATACAATTGTGAAAATTGTCCTTACTTAGTAGGAGATCAAGTTCAATAAAAGGAGTACTTGGATTGCCAAACTACAAGAGTATGACATAGATATTAAACCTACAAAGTTGATAAGAGGACAACGCTCGTGTAAATTCGTAGAAGAAAATAAGAAAGAAGAGGAGCCAAATGAAATAAAAAATCTCCCACTCACCCTCTTTGTTGGACTTACTGATGAATGGTTCTCAAAAATTGCTTACTTCTTTACCTACGAAGAATGTCCTCTTAACATCTCTCTGCTAAAGAGAAAAGAACCATTAGGATGAAGGTGGCTAAATACGTCATCTAGGGAAATGCATTGTACAAGAAAGGGATAGATGGCACCTTCTTGCATTGTTTGGACAAGGAACAACAATTAAAGTTATTGGAAATTTTTCATAATGAATCTTGCGGTGGAAAATTTTCTTCCTTTGTAACTACTTTTAAAATTATGAGGAATGACTATTTTTGGCCTTGCATGTTTAAGGATGCTTATGATTGGGTGGCCAAATGCAAGGCATGCCAACAATTTTTTGAAATACCCAAGCTTGTTTCCTTTCTCTTAAGACCTGTTGTAATTGAAGAGCCATCCAATAGTGGGGCTTGGATTTCATAGGCATGCTTAATCCATAGTCTAGTACTAGCTAATTCATGTATTGGATGCTACTAGTTACTTCACCAAGTGGGTCAAGGCAATTCTCATAAAAAAAACTACATCTAAAGTGGTTTATAATTTCATTAAAGAAGACATTCTGGTAAGATTTGTAGTACCTCATAAGATAGTAACTAATAATGCTTCAAATTTCTCTTCTTCAGAAATATCTATGTTTTATTACAAGTACGATATTATATTATCATACTCAGCATATTACTACCCATAAGACAATGGTTAGGCTAAGTCAAGTAACAAGAACCTTACAACTATTATTCATATGTTGGTTGATGATAACCAAAAAAATGGCATAAAAATCTTCTTGATGCACTTTGGGAAGACATAATTACACCAAAAAGAGCTATTGGCATGTCTCCATTTGAAATTGTTTACGAGATTGGTAGTAAGCTTTCCATACCTATAGAGTGTTTTGCACTAGATTTGGAGAAGGTTATCGATGACAAACAATTGAAGAGTCATTGGAGAAAAGGATCTTGTACTTAACAAAAATGGAAGAACAAAGAAAAATAGTGGTGGAAAGAATTTCATAACATTAGGCTAAAGTTAAATAGATCTTTGATAGAAGAGCTAAGCAAATGGAGTTTTTAGTTGATACATTTAGTGTTGTTATGGGATAAGAGAAGAGAACCAAGAGGCAACCATGGGAAGTTCAATTCTCTTTGGATGGTCCCATTCTAGATCCATGGTACAGTCACGGTAGGAGGGTTCACAGAATGAACTATCCAATCCATGTAGCTAGAGTAAACACAACAGAAACAACCCAGAGATATAAAACAAATGTAGATTCAGTCATTCATTATATTATAGAATTCAACTACAGATCGGTCAGCAACATGCGGGCTCACAATTAGGATTCAAAGGCCTGATTTCAGAATATCAGAATATTCGTAAGATATAGCTTTGAAGCTCCTTCGTACAAAATCTAAACTATCAACTATCACTATTATCATGAATTGCTTTCCTAAGGATCTATTGCATCAATATATATCATCTCTAAAACATAAGATTCCTCCACGTCGGCCAAAGAATATCACAAACTCCAACGAAGAGTTGTAATGTGTGTACACGGATAGGTTGGACCTAATCATGTAGAACACCTCCGCAAATGTATGGAATGATGTGTGGATCTCGAGGAAGGTCAACCACGAACCAAAGATCATCGAATGATGTGTCATTAGGTTCCAAAAGTTGAGGAATGCTCCATAGGTCTTCTCCTTCAGTTGATGTGTTTGAGACTGTCAAGATGCTCTGTTATGAGAAAACAGTTAGTCTTTTGATAGCGATAACTTTCCGGTACTTGATCCAAATGCTCTGAATTTTTGATATGATGTAGATGAATGAATCTAGATGCTAAGTCCATCTCTGCAAGATCTAAAATGCAATTACAGTAGAATGCGGACCAAAATATAGAAACTGCTACTGACTGAACTGCGTGAACTGAATTAGAAAATGAAACAAACTGAACTGCAATCAAATTGAAATGCAAATGTTTTTGGTTGATGCAAGATTGCTCTTGAACCAGGGATGCTCTTGTTAGGGTAAAATAGGAACAACAATGAATATGCAATGATAAACAATCAAATACCCATAACTCAATAGAATAGTGAAACTAAGAAGATTGAATGAAATGAAGCAATGAATAAAACAATGCAAACCTTCCTTGAATCGAAACTTCTATTGTTGCCTATCAAGATCGTTCTTGTTTGTATGAAGTAGGCCCTCAGAGAGTGCACTCCTTTGTTGTTTTCAAGAATGTCAATAGTGAATGGCTGTGGTGATAGATGTGCAATGAAGAGGAGCTTCAAAGCTTTGGGTGATCTCAAGCAAATTGTATTGGGGTGCCAAAGGCGTGCTGGTGAATTTCTGCAAAGTAACAATACGAATAGCCTAGATGCTTAGAATGGAGGAATAAGGTTCCCTTTATAGACTTAGAAGAATGAAGATCAACGGTTGAGACGAAATGAGCAGATCAATGGTTGAGGAATGTGCAACGAATCGAAAGAGGACATGTGTCCAAGCTCCATCATGCAACAGGGGAGTTAACAAAATTGATTGAAGAGTTAACAGAATAGACCAATCAGTTAAGTGAATTGATTGGGGAGTTGACTGAATTGATTGATCAGTTAACTGGGTTGATTGAGAAGTCAACAAAATAGATTGACCAGTGAACTCAATTGACTAATTAGTTAACAGATTTGATTGATGAGTTAACTAATTTTGACTGGAGGATAAATAAGACATGTGGGTGAGGGAATATTAGCTAATTAAATATTTAAAATATTTAATTACATGTGCAACATGGTGAGGTGGCAAAGGTGAGGTGGAAAGATGAGGTGGTTTGGTGAGGTGGATTTATGGAATTTAAGACTTAGGATAGAGGGATTTATGATTAATTTAATAATGTAGGATTATTTAATTATGTGAGACATTAGAAGAATTTAGGGAATTTAATTAAATAAAATAATTTTATTTAATTATGGGATAAGGAACCAATCAAATAAACTTAGAATATTTATTTAATTGATAGAAGAAATAAGAAGGGAATAAATATTAAGAATATTTATTTAGAATGAATCGTGTCATTTTTAGGTGTATACATTTTGCCCCTCTTTGATGCAATACAGTTTATGGCATTGCTTCAAAGAATGAATAGTCTGATAATAATACATGCCCCAGTTTGCCCCTGGTACAAGTTTGACGATAGGATGCCCCCTCGGGAGATTGGACGGGGAGATGGCAGAAGGCGTGAGACGGACAATCTCACGATGAAGAAGGTTAGATTTGAAGAAAATGGGTAGATTGAGAAGAAAGAGGTGAATGATATGTGAAACACACACAAGCAAGTAAGCAAGTATGCACAAATGATACAAGAACAAACAAGGTATTGCCCCTCTCAAGCTGTAAACCAACTAATTAATTGATAATGATATACGACAATGTTGTCATGGTGGGGAACAATATATCCCTAGAGCAACACAAAGGATAATGTCTAGTTTCAGGAAATGAAACATGTCATGTAAGATGCGTGTATTGGTTTGATTTCGACAATGTTACATCCTGTATAAGACAATTTGATTGATTAACTGATTGAGTTGATTTATGACCAGACAAGGATCAAGACCACTGATTGTGATTGGATCATTTGACAAGATTGACTTGACTTGATCAGTATGGATTAAGGATGGACCTTGCATTTGGATCATTGCTCAGACTGACTGGACAAGGATGGAAGTAATGATGATAGATATAAATCTGATTGATATAAGAAAGACTCGATAGAAGGACTCACAAGCTTTTGTAAACATTGATACTCTGCATGTTGTGGATCTTTTATTGCATGGGATATGGATGTATAAATGGATGTATAATGGATGCTTTGCTTTTGACATCTTGATGGTGCAAGTATTTTGAAGTGCTTTATTTCATCATTGGGCATTTTTTTGGTACTTTTTCTGAAATGTTGTAAGTTAATACAAGCATCTAGGTATAATTGAACTGAGATGACCTAAGTACTGCTTACATGGATTTTGATTTAGCAAGTTAATACAAGCATCGAGGTATAATTGAACCAAGATAACCTGAGTATTTCTTGCGTATCAACAAACAAGGATTGCCCCTGTTCATGTTAGACCTTTGGTGTCCTCGATGATCTTTTGCCGACCATGTCCTTAGACAAGGCTTCACATTACTAAAGATTAATCCACATACAACAAACAAAGAAAAGAATCATGCCCCCATCATAGCATCTCTAGCTTTTGGCATCCTTGAGTAGCATAGAAAGGCATGATAGCAGAAATCAAGACTCTGTAATTTTTAACCTAACCAACACAAATCATTCTTGCATTGAGGTGTGTTTGTTTCTTGCCATAATTTGAGTAAAATCATTTCGAAGACCTTAGGTGTTGTTCTGCTTTGCCTTGGATAGGTTAAGTACCTTGCGTCAAAATTTCTGCTTTGGAGAGCAGTTATGCTTGCGCTTGCTTGCTTGGTGAGAAGGTTTCACAATCCTTATTGGAGAGACAGACCCTAAGGGACTGACCTAGTGCCTCGGGGGCTCATTGCTAAATGGCCTTGCCTACGTGATGACGTAGAGGCAACGTAGTTCAGGGTAAACCCTAATGGACCATGGATGGACTAGAAGAAAGACGACAAGAAAGATGACAAGAAACGGGACAGATGGGACCGTGAGAGCCTCGGGGGCGCATAGGAATATGGCCTTGCCTACGTGATGACGCAGAGGCAACGTAGTTCATGGATTTTGACCGTGGAAAACTGACGAGAGACACTATGCTAGGCTTATGCGATGGATACGGTATGGGACAAAACCTTGGTTGACAAGGCTGACAAATAGATAGAGTAGCAAGCCATGATAGGTAACTGTCAGGAGTTTATTATGGGACAGATATGGGTCGAATGGGACACAAAGGAAGAATGGACTCAAGGTGATTGGTTTCCCAAAGATGGATAAGGCGGTTTATCACAAGTAACGCCTGTTTACCAGGTTTTCACCACTTGCTTTTATTTGCACGAAAGCTAGAAAGTATACATGACACCTGTTTTCTAGGTTTTCATCGTGATACCTATCCAAGGCGCTTGACTGCCAGGCTTTCACCAAAGGATGATTTTTTTGTACTTTTCTAATTTTTTTGTATTTTTCTGATTTTTTGATTTTTTTTTTTTGCATTTTATGCCCCCCTTACATTTGGGGTTCTCCTAGGTATAGAACAGGTGAAGATGCATGTTGTTGATCGGGTCATCGAACAGCTCACCCTCTGAAGTTGCCAACTGATATGCCCCCGATCCATATGCTGCTACAATTACATAAGGCCCCAGCCAGTTGGGTTGAAACTTGCCTTTCTTTTCTCTGTCTTGTTGGTTGCAAGGATTCTCCTTAAGAACGAGATCACCAACCTTAAAGATTCTTTGGCGAACCTTGTGGTTATAGCTTCTTGACATCATCTGTTGATATGCCTTGAGATGATCAAAGGCTTTCTATCACCTCTCTTCCAGCAACTCTAGTTTTTGTAACCTGGAGACTCTGTACTCTTCATCTAATATGAGACCTTTTAACGATGCCTTGAGAGATGGTAGTTCGACCTCAATGGGGAGGATAGCTTTCGAGCCATAGACAAGGGCGTAGGGTGTAGCACCTGTGGGAGTGCGTATACTGGTTTTGTAGGCCCACAGAGCGGGATTGAATTAGATATGCCAGCCACGGCCAGCATCGTTGACTGTCTTCTTGAGAAGTTTCAAGATGGTCTTGTTGGATGCTTCAGCTTGGCCGTTACCTTGGGGGTAGTATGGAGTGGAGAAACGGTGTTGGATTTTGAAGCGTTCGCAGAGTTCTTGGACATCCTGGTTTTTGAATGGTCTTCCATTATCCGTGATAATGGATGAAGGAATTCCGTATCTGCAGATGAGATAATTCAGGATGAATGAGGAGATTTGTTTACCTGTGATGGTGGTGAGGGGAACGGCTTCAATCCACTTTGTGAAATACTTAGTGGCAGTTATGATGAATTTGTGGCCATTGGATGAGGGTGCCAAAGGCGCGCAAGTGTTTCTGCAACATATGTTTACTCAAACGATGGATATGAAATGAAGAAGAAGAGGGTTGCATTGATAGAAATATGTGAGAGCAGATCAACAATTGAGAAGAAATAAGAAGATCAAATGGTTGAGAATGGTTGAGGAATGTGCAACAAATCGAAAGAGGACATGTGTCCAAGATCCATCATGCAACAGGGGAGTTAACAAAATTGATTGAAGAGTTAACAGAATAGACCAATCAGTTAAGTGAATTGATTGGGGAGTTGACTGAATTGATTGATTAGTTAACTGGGTTGATTGAGAAGTCAATAGAATAGATTGACCAGTGAGCTCAATTGACTAATTAGTTAACAGATTTGATTGATGGGTTAACTAATTTTGACTGGAGGATAAATAGGACATGTGGGTGAGGGAATATTAGCTAATTAAATATTTAAAATATTTAATTACATGTGCAACATGGTGAGGTGGCAAAGGTGAGGTGGAAAGATGAGGTGGATTGGTGAGGTGGATTTATGGAATTTAGGACTTAGGATAGAGGGATTTAGGATTAATTAAATAATGTAGGATTATTTAATTATGTGAGACATTAGAAGAATTTAGGGAATTTAATTAAATAAGATTTTATTTAATTATGGGATAATGAACCAATCAAATAAACTTAGAATATTTATTTAATTGATAGAAGAAATAAGAAGGGAATAAATATTAATAATATTTATTTAGAATGAATCGTGTCATTTTTAGGCGTATACAGCTCCTACATCAAACATCCAGGGTTATTGAAAAAGTGAGTCCCTCACATTGCTGGGGCTAGGGGAGAACCAAGACGGTCCACCTCAGCCTGAGAAATGCAAGATGAATCTTCTTCCGGTCTACCTTTCCATTTCACAAGATATTCTTTGTATTATTTTCCTCTAGTGTTGTATCCAATTTTACTATCCAAAATGCCCTCAATCTGCTCCGGTGCTTGTTGTGGTAACTGCTTCTTCAAGGCTTCTTCATGGTTGTCATTGAACTCTACTTCGTGATACTGATATAGGTCTGCAATGTTGAAATTAGGTGATATGCCCAATGTCTCTAGTAGCTCCACTTCATATGCATTTCTTGAATCAAAATTTCTAATTATCCTACAAGGTCCAAACTTCTTCATCTTCAACTTGTTATATGTCCCAACTGGAAATCTTTCTTTTCTCAAGTATACCATCACTTCATCTCCTACTACAAATTCTTTGTCTTCTCTTCTCGTCTGCTTGCTCCTTATATTTGTTCTTCATATCTTCTAAATGCCTCTTCACCTGATTATGCACTATCTTCATGTGATCTAGAAATTCTTCTGCTTCTGCACTTCTCTTTTCTTTTGTACCCATGTCTCTCAATTCCGCAACTCCTCTAGGGTTTACTTCGGTAACAATCTCAAAAGGTGTTCTTCCAGTACTCCTATTCATTGAATTATTATATACAAATTCTTCTTGTGAAAGAATCAAATCCCAACTTCTTGCCTTTTCTCCAACCAAACATCTCAACAAATTTCCCAAACTCCTATTCACTACCTCTGTCTGTCCATCAGTGTGTGGGTGAAATGTTGAGTTGAACTTCAAATTTGTCTTCATCTTCTTCCAAAGTGTCTTCCAGAAGTATCCAACAAACTTTGTGTCTTTGTCTGAAACTATGCTCTTAGGTAATCCATGCAATCTCACAATCTCCTTGAAAAATAGGTCTGCTACATGCACTGCATCAGTTGTCTTCTTACAAGGTATGAAATGAGCCATCTTTGAAAATCTATCTACCACCACAAATATTGAGTCATGTCCTCTCTGTGTCTTAGGCAATCCCATTATAAAATCCATGCTTATGTCTTCCCAAGGTCTCTACGGTACTGTCAAAGGTTTATACAATCCAATATTCTGATTACTCCCTTTTGCAACTTGACAAACTCTACAACTCTGCACAAATTTCCTAACATCCTTAGGTATCTGAGGCCAAAAATAGTTTTCACTCACCAAAGCCACTATCTTGCCAATGCCAAAATGTCTTGCCAATCCACCACTATGCTTCTCCTTGATCAAATTGTCTCTCATTGAACTCCTAGGTATGCATAATTGATTTCCTTTGAACAACATATCTTCTTGAATGAAATAATCTAACCACTTACTCCTATCTGTCACAACAGGTTCCTTACATGCTTTCCAAGGTTCTACAAAATTAGTGTCTCCCTCATACATGTTCTTCAATTCATCAAATCCCAACACTTCAACTCTCATATCTACCAACAAGTTTCTTCTCCTACTCAATGCATCTGCAACTTTGTTTGATATTCCACTCCTATCCTTCAACACACAAGTATAACTCTACATGAACTCTACCCATCTCATATGTCTCTAATTCAACTTACCTTGACAGTTCAAATATTGCAAAGCTTGATGATTTGTATACAACACAAATTCCTTAGGCAACAAGTAATGTCTCCACTTCTTCAGGGCTTGAATTATAGCATAGGACTCTTGATCATAAACTAAATATCTTCTCCTCACATCATTCAACTTCTCACTAAAATATGCTACTAGTTTACCTTCTTGACTTAATACTGCTCCAATTGCACTCCTGCTTGCATCACAGTCCACTTGAAGTACCTTATTAAAATCTGGTAATGCTAAAATAGGTTGCTCTATCACCTTCTGCTTCAATAGCTCAAAGCTTTTATCTACTCCAGATGTCCACTTGAAATCTTTTCTATCACCTCTCATTGTCTCTGTCATATGGTTACAAACCAAACTCAAATTTTTGATGAACTTCCAGTAGAAACTAGCCAATCCATGAAATGATCTAACCTCTCCAATTCTCTTCGGTGTAGGCCATTCAACAATTGCTCTCACCTTCTCAGGGTCCATCTTCAATCCTTCCGTAGAAATCACAAATCCCAAATATACCAATTCTTCCTTCATGAAATTACACTTCTTGATGTTTATCAATAATCTCTCCTCTCTCAACCTCTGCAAAACGTGTCTAAGGTGCCACAAATGTTCTTCTTTTGTCTTACTGAAAATTAGAATATCATCCAAGTACACAATCACACACTTACCCAAGAATTTCTTCAAGACTTCATTCATTAATCCCATGAAAGTGCTAGGTGCATTTGTCAATTCAAAAAGCATCACTAACCACTCATATAGTCCTTCATTTGTTTTAAAAGTGGTCTTCCATTCATCTCCTTCTTTGATTCTGATCTGATGGTATCCACTCTTCAAATCTATCTTTGTGAAATATCTTGCTCCACTCAAATAATCCATGATATCATCCATCCTAGGTAAATGAAATCTATACTTAACTATGATCTTGTTTATTGCTCTAGAGTCAGTAGACATTCTCCATCTTTCTTAGGTGCTAACACTGTAGGTACTGCACAAGGACTCAAACTTTCTCTAATCAAACCTTTCCTAAACAATTCTTGTAGCTGCCTATTCAATTATTCATTCTCTGCCAATGTCATTCTATGTGCTGCTTTGTTAGGCAAACTAGCTCCCACTATAAGATCCATGTGATGACTGATACTCTTGATTGGTGGCAATCCTTCAGGTACATTATCTGATATGGTGTCTTCATATTCCGTCAGCAACTCTTTTATCTCTTCTGGTTGTGATTCTTCATTCTCCTTCTTCAAGGTTTCAGGCTTCTTAGGAGTCAAAGCATAACATATATTCTCATGTCTCAAACCATCTAGAAATTTTCTTCCATCTACCAAATAGATTCGAGCATTTCCACATACTTCACTCTTAGGATCATCCTCCAAAGGAATCAAAGTAATTATCTTCCTATTTGATGTTATAATATATGTATTCTTTCTACCATCATGTATAGCTTTCCTATCATATTGCCAAGGTCTACCCAACAAAATATGACATACATCTATAGACATAATATCACACAAGACTTCATCATGATAAGATCCAATATGAAATTTCACCAAACATTGTTCACTCACCAGTACCTTATGATCATCCTGAATCCATGCTATTTGATGGGGCTTAGGGTGTTTCAATCTTTCCAACTTTAGCTTAGTCACCATCTCCTCTGAAACTAGGTTATCAGAACTACCACTATCAATTACTTTATAAAATTTGCCTCCTGATTTGCATCTGGTTCTAAACAAACTCTTCCTCTATAGTGGTTCCTCATTTCTTTCTGCTTGAAATAGTGCTCTCCTCATCACCAATGATTCTCCTTTCTTTGGTTTACCAACTAAACTCGGTGATCCAACAGGTTCTTCTTCAACATAGGTTGCTCTTCCACTGTTCTCTGTTCTCTTGCTTGTACTCCCTTGATTACACTCAAATGCTCTATGTCCTTCACCTCCACACTTGAAACAAGTTCCTCTGAATGTTCTCTTATCAAATCCTCTTCCTTCTCTTCTATATCCTTCATTCCGGTATGCACCAGGGTTTCCTCTCCAGTAAAAGTTTTTGTCATCTCTTCGGTAAGCATTATTATCTCTATCCTCCTTCTTGAATGGGTTGTCAGGCTTGTTCTGCTCCAGATGTGATCTATCTCCTTCAGAAAATGTTCTACCTCTATGAAATTTACCTCCTCTTCCTCTCTGCCTCTAATCATGATTCTTATTTAGCTTCTCTTCAACTTTCAAGGCAAACTGATATGCTTCTTCCAAAGATGTCATTCTTACCAAACTTAGTTCTTCTTGAATGTTCAATCTCAGTCCATTGATGTATCTAGCCACTTTCTCTTTGCTTGCTTCACTATGTCATGTCCTTATAATCATCTTATGAAATTCTTCAGTATACTCCTTCACATATTTCTCTTTTTGTCTCAGGTTCTGCAATCTTTTCAACAGTTCTAACTCATAGTCAGCAGGTATAAACTGATTCTTCAATTTTGTCACCATCCTATCCCACTTTGTAATCTTTTCTTTTCCTCTTCTGTTTCTATCCAATTGAACTTATTTCTACCATATAGTAGCATGTCCTTTCAACTTTGTCTTTGCAAATTTCACCTTCTCCGGATCTTCAACTTCTTCATACTCAAAGTATTCTTCCATGTCATTTATCTAGTCAATCAATTCTTTAGGGTTCAAATTACCAGTATAATTTGGCACATCAACTCTAGGTCTCTTTCCAATCTTTGAAATAGCTCACAACATTTTGACTTGATCTAATTCTTCTTCTTCATCACCTCCTAGGGTTTTGCTAATTTGTTCAACAGATTAAAATTCTTCATCATCATCACTTTCAACATTGGGTCTAGGTGTCAATCCTCTTCGTCTATCTTCCTCGATGGCATCCAATTGAATTTGCATTATTTTCATCATTTCCATCATCTCATCCATTCTACCAGCCATTGTTCCAACAACAACAACTCTCCTCGGTGGCATTCTTCCTAGGATCAAGTGCAAACTGCCTCAAGTTCGGCGCTTGGGCTACGAGGTGACAACTGCCTCACAATCGGTGATCAATTGCGACACAAGTAACCTACCTCAATTCGATGATCTGTCCATAGCAAGATCTTATGGAATTCCTTCACCAACTCTGCTTAATTCACTCCCAAAGATTCAAACTTTCGCTTTGACACCACTTGGTGTAGTCACGGTAGGAGGGTTCACAGAATGAACTATCCAAACCATGCAGCTAGAGTAAACACAACGGAAACAACCCAGAGATATAAAACAAATGCAGATTCAGTCATTAAGTATATTATAGAATTCAAATACAGATCGGCATGCAACATGTGGGCTCACAATTAGGATTCAAAGGCTCGATTTCAAAATATCAGAATATGCGCAAGATATAGCTTTGAAGCTCCTTCGCACAAAATCTAAACTATCAACTATCACTATTATCATGAACTACTTTCATAAGGATCTATTACATCAATATATATCATCTCCAGAACATAAGATTCCTCCGTGTTGGCTAAAGAAGATCACAAACTCCAAGGAAGAGTTGTAATGTGTGTACATGGATAGGTTAGACCTAATCATGTAGAACACCTCCGCAAATGTATGGAATGATGTGCGGATCTTGGGGAAGGTCGGCCATGAACCAAAGATCATTGAATGATGTGTCATTAGGCTCTAGAAGTTGAGGAATGCTCTATACGTCTTCTCCTTCAACTGATGTGTCTGAGACTGTCAGGATGCTCTGTTATGAGAAAACAGTTGATCTTCTGATAGCGATAACTTTTCGGTACTTGATCCAAATACTCTAAATTTTGGATATGATGTAGATGAATGAATCTAGATGCTAAGTCCAACTCCAAAAGATCTAAAATGCAACTGCGGTAGGATGTAGACCAAAATACATAAACTGCTACTGACTAAACTACCTAAACTGAACTAGAAAATGAAACAAATTGAACTATAAACAAACTGAAATGCAAATGTTTTTGGTTGATGCAAGATTGCTCTTGAACTAGGGATGCTCCTACATCAATCCATCAATTTTGTGGTGGCAACACCTACCTCTTGACATATCTTAATGGAACTCAAATGCCCTTACCTTACAATGGGCAATACTTGAATCTATTCAAATAATGAAATGAGTTGTCCCTTGTATTGTACAATAGGTGATTAGTTCGTGTCTTATTTTTTACTTTTATAGTTTGTCTTGTTTTTAGGTTTTTGTCTCAAGTTCTCTTATCCAAGCATCTTTTCAAATTTCTAACTCTATGACCTAATGGATGCAACACTATTTTTTTGCCAAAGATTCTAGGTGATTAATGTTATGGATATAATAGTGGTTTTTGAAAATATTATGAAATGATTCAATCAAACTTGGGTATGTAGTAGAAATTTAGAAACTCTAGTTTCAATGGGGATTTCTAATTTTGATGGAAGTGGAGATTTATTACAATGGTGACAAAAATATAAAATAGCTCATGGTAATTTAGTGTAATATGTCTTGTGTATTTTTTTTTATACTTAGAAGGTGAAGCTAGAAACAATGGTATGAATCACTGTGTGAGGATATTTCTTGTTTGGATGAACTAGAACAAGCTTTATTAGATATATGGGAAGGAGAAGCAAAAGGAGAAGGAGAATGAGAACAAGAACAAGAAGATGAAGATGAAGATAAAGAATGAGAGGACAAAGAAGAAAAATGAGAGGAATATGAAGAAGTGGGAGGAGAAATAAAAAAGGACAATGAAGGATACAAGTACATGCACTTTTGCTCCAAGGAAGGAAGATTCAATCCTTCAATTTTATGAATGCATTCAAAAGGCAAAGCTTGTTGTTTCTCTAAACCCTAGCAATAATTATAACTTCATCAACAAGGAATTAGCTAAGAAACTATAGGTACAAGAAAAGCACATCATTATGTTACACATTTTATTTTTAATTATTCACGAAAACCTTAGAAAAATCATTTATAAAGTGTATAATTGCTTTGTTTTGAATTTTTTGGCTTTAATAAAGGCATACTCACCATATTGAGGAGGGGTGTCCCTTATAACTATTGGGATTTGACAAAGCAAATCCATTCACCAACAATTTGATACCATTTATGGTTTCCTAGATTGTATTTACCTATATATTAAAGGCATGGGATAGTGTTTTGTATGTTTTACATGTTATGTTGCTAAAATGTTGTTGAATTAAGGGGGAAGTTGCATTGATGTACTCATATTTTGAGATTAATACAAGATTGTACTCTCTTTCCTGGTGGTTTTTTTTACTCAAAAGGGTTTTCTACATGTATATCGATGATGTTGTGGTTTGAATGTTTTTATTGCTGCACTATTATTTTCATTTCTATACATGTTCTATCCTCGTTAATGAATTTTTAAGCACTAAGGATCAATTGCTTTTATTATATTTTCAATTGGATTATCAACAAAAAATCCTAATTTCATAATAACTCCTTAAAAATGTTTCAAATTACCTAAAATGTCTAATTTATTTGCTTTAATGTGTCCTTGATTGACCTTCCAAATTTTAGAGAAAAAATTACAATAATGAGAGAGATATGCACTTGACAACATGACCTCCTAAACCAAAAAAAATTGCCCTATTTATTACGTTACATGTGTTAAGAACATGCTCTAATACCACTTGCAATGAAATTACTTGCACAAGAGAAGAATATAATAAGAAAAAAAATGCAAATACTTGATAGTAATAAGTCATTTCAAGGGGGAAACCTCCAAAGGTCTTCAATAAGAATAGAACTTGCAATACGATGCTTAACAACTACTCACTACATCCTATATACAGATATTTTTAGTGAATATTAGTCCTTTAATCCTAATGAGGTTGACCTAGTGTTGGTAAACAGATTTGTCACTGCAAGTATCACTAAAAATTGGCCTTGACTTTCCTAATGGGAAGTGGCAAAGTATACAATAGTAGGATAGATTGCTATTGGATTAACAATCTTCTTCTGTGTTTGAGAGGATCAACTTCCTCGTATGATAAGTTTAGTTTTTTGGGGTATGATTTTAATTAGAAAGGAGGAAATATGAACTAACTAAAAACCTAAAAAAATAAAGAGAAAACCCTAGGTTGGCATATATGGGACTACAACTTTTAGTTTTTCTAAAAAATAAAGGGATTTCAAGATCAACACATGAACAAACTCAAAGATTTATTCCCTTTAAAAGATTTATTTCAATAAAGGAATGTAACTAGGGTTTGAGAGGGAGAATATCATCTTCATGTGAATACCCAAATTCATAGATCAGAATTTAACCACTTAAAAACAATCTAGATTGCATAAGATAAACAAATGACTAAAAAGATGATAGATGTTTTCTTCACATGATATATCAAATAATGGCTATAATTTCCACATAAGAAGAGATAAGAGCATAAAGAAAATAATACATGGGCTCATAGACCAACAATATCCTTTCTTTATTGAATTTAAAATTGGAGAGCACAAAGACTCTTTGGCTTCTGTAAAATGTGAGGGAATCAAAAGTCCTCGCTTTTACAAATAAGCCTTGTATATATAGGGTTTCTTCTAATAACTAATTTGTAACATCTTTTAGTTATAACTTTAATAATAAATTAAAAAGTCATTACTTTTTCTAATTTAAAGTTATAAATAAAAGTCACTTTATTAAGTCATATAACAATGACTTAATTTACATAAATTTGGAACAACAACAAAGTAAATGAGAGAAAAGTCTCCAGCCTTGTTGATCAAAATTTTACCCCTTTGAGGCTTCTAACTTGGGTGATTGAGATTGCTTTGATGACAATTTCCCTTTGAAAATTATGAATTGCTTCATGGTGGGTGTGATCGACTTGTTGGTTGGGACAATGGTATTAACCAAACATAGTTGTGGATAAAAATCATATATTTGTGTCATATCATCATACACTCCTTGTGACTATAGTCTGAGCCATTCCTTCATGCTTGCTATAGCATAAAATAAATATGAGGACATGTAAATGTTGAGTTGTTTGATAATTTATTAACTAATTGCGAAGATTATAACTAATTAGTGTCCCCCAGTCAATATGTTGAGATGTATACTGATAACTATGATAAATTGACACATGCGGTATTAAAAAGACTTCATTTCTTTACTCCCCATAACTTGGTTTAACAAAATGATTATTTCATAGATTTCATCACTAAAATGAGATCTTTACAGATTTTTAGGAAGTCACGACTTGCCTTTCTTAGGCACTTTCAGCCAATATTTATTAATGTTGTTAAGGTAATCATCTTTTTTGTCTTGTAAGTAAAATATGACTATTTCAATGCTCATATCTGCATATTCATCCCTTACAGGAAGTCTTAAGGTAATGCCAAGAGATGGGCCATCCAACCTTGCCACCAAATGGTCATCAATGGTTTTGATCTCTCAAGTATCAGGTTTATAGTGCCTTACACAAGAGATAACCAAATTTGTACATTACATAGAGGTGGGAAAACCACTGTCACGAGCCATGCCACTTTGAAATGTCACTATTTCCATAGGAGACCTAGGGTTCTATCCCATCTGATCTTAGAATTCAACTAGTTAATGTGCCCTAATCTACTATCTGCAACCTGTGACAAATCAAGAACAAAGGCATGCTCATAACCCTAGCATGCATACTTCATTTTGTGTGGCTTAGAAATTAACTAGATTAGATGAGCTAGGGTTTACACAAGAATTTGGTTGATAGCAAGGGAAGGAATCCTATTTTGATATGTAGGAGAGCAATAATGAATGCAGTTCATGAAAACCACCTTGCACAGAGGTGGGAAAACCACCATCATGAGCCAGACCACTTTGAAATGTCACCTCTACTATAGGAGACCTAGGGTTTTGTCCCATCTGATCTTAGAATTTAGCCAAGTCAATGTGCCCTAATTTACTGTCCCCAACCTCTAACAATGAATTATCAAGAACATAGGCATGCTCGTAACCTTGGTATGCATACTTCATTTTGTGTGGCTTTGAACTTAACCAAATTAGATGAGCTAGGGTTTGCACAAGAATATGGTTGATAGCAAGGGAGGGAATCCTATTTTGATATGCAGGAGAGCAATAATGAATGTAATTCATGAAAATGTGGGATCTAAAGATTACCTCAAATTGAATATTAGACAAATGGTAGGGTTCTATTTTAGTAGAGCAAAGCAAAAGCATGGAAAATTCATAACAATTTGATATGGAAATGCTTAATCTACCTCAAATATGAAATGAGATCAATTTGGAGAAGAAACTCGTTGAAAATGTAGTGAAACGTGCAACAACAAAGTGACTTGGGCAGTGTGTGGAGTTCCTTTTGCGTTTGAGTGTTTGGTAATTTACAAATGAGCTTGGAAATTCCTTTTATAATATGTGCTTTCCTCTTGTCAGAGATTCTATGGTTTTTAAACTTTGTTAGCATTTTAAATGATCTTTGAACTTAAACAAAATGTTGTTTTTCTATTCTTCTCTTCTTTTGCTTTGTTGTCAATGTTTTAAATCATTTTGGAACTCATGTTAGCATTTTGGTGAGTTCATGAACCTTTGAACTCACCGAAAGAAATATTTTTGAGTCACTTTGCTTTCTTTGTTGATGATTCAAGGAGTTCAGGAACCCGTGAACTTGCTAGCTTTTTATTTCCTTAAAACCTTCTAAGTCTTTGAGTCAGAATTCTAAGCAATAAGAGAACTTTATCTAATGTTCATAAGGTTCTTGAAAGGGAAGGCCAACAAGCTCTCTAAAGGAAGTGCATCGAAGTTTCGGGGGGTTCATGAACTCGTGAACTCTTTGACAAGTTCAAGAAAAATTGAAAAGACTGACAAAAAGAGAAAAAAACTTAGAAATTTTAAAGACTTTTTGTATACTTAGAAACATTTCAACACTTGAGCATTCCAAGGCATGAACAACCTGCTAGGTAAGGCATAGATGAAATTTTTTGAAGACTTAGTAAAAAATGAAGGCAACACCTAACATACAATAATTATATTTAGGGACTCATAAATGAGTCAATTAAGGATTATGTGAGCAATAGTTGATTATCACATATCCTAATGAAATCAATGGATTAAGGGTATAACACATTTTTTGCAAATGACCAAGGATGATATATTTTAATACACAACTCTAGATGCATGAAATTCAAATTTTGACACCCATGTAATGGATAACAGTTATATCTTAGGATTATCGACCTTAAAATGCAAAAAAATAAATTTTGAAATAAGAAGATAAAATTACTATAGTAACCCTATGTAAGGATAAGATCACATATGTACAAATCTGCCTAAGGTGGATAAATGGCTGGAAATAAAATGAAAATAATTCTGAACAAAGCAAAATGATATTTTAGGTAATACGTTAGTAAAAGCATCAGAATGATAAAATCATACCCTACAACCGTAAGTCCAAAACATCGATCCGAAGGGGGAAAAAAAACCAAAAACTAAAATGAAAAATTGTCCCAGTTAAAACATCACGCCCCTCCGATCTTGCAACATTAAGTTATTTATTACCCAATTAAAAAAAAAAATAAAATTGGCGGAGCTAGAAAATCTCTAGTTAGATTCCATCCACTTATGGCTCAAAATGTTTCTTCCCCCATAAATCGCTTTCAAACCTCCCCGAATCTGCATACAGATGATTTCTCTGTAAATCCCTCTTCTCATGTCACTACGCTACATAACTTGCATTGATGCCATGGGGATTTTTAACATTGCCTAAGCCTAAGGCTGTGGGAACAAATATTAAGAGATGTTCAAGCTCCCTCATTTTAACGCTTTGAGGATTCCAAATGGATATGGGCAGAGACAGTTGAATCTCAGGAATTCTTGTGATCTTTTACACCAATGGAACATGTACAGGGGCCCTATTTGCAGAGCAGGTCACTTTGGTGGGGATTATAGGGGAAAGGGTGCATATAACAGGAAGAAACCAGTTAGAAATTCAAATGGGATTGGTGGTCAGCAGGAACATTACACGGTACTGGGATTGGCCAAAGGTGCCACTTCTGCTGATATTAAAAAGGCTTTCAGGACACTGGCTCGTCAGGTGGGCATTTTTTAAAATTTCAGAGAAAAAGAGATAATTGCCATTACAATAGCTCATCAAAATTGTGTTTTTATGTTGTGATATAATACTTCAGAATTCAACTGTGTAGTTTCGAGGGTATTTACATTGATCAGGACAAGAGTTCATTTTTCATGAGTATGAATGGTCCACTTAATATTGGTTACATCTAAATAATTATCACACTGATCAAGCAAGGGAATTTAGGAGGTCACCCATCCCAACTTTACTCACACTTAAGCATGCTTAACACACTCTAACCCAGTTAGCTTTCTCGGCCATTTACAAAACCTTCTGCAAGTTTTTTTTTCTGGTTATCCTAAATATTAATGGAAGCTAGTTCAATATGTAAAATTTAGTTACCGTGTTTTTTATTTCAGTTTTCTTCCTTAGGTAGATCTTAGTCGGTTTTTAATATGGGGTGGGATCACGCTTGAATGTAGTCCCAAGTTTTGAACTTATGCTACACCAAAACTTCACATGTCCACTGGAGTTATTGGCCATCTTATTGTAGTTGGGGATTCGAACGTAGGTCACACTCTTACTCCTTGGACAATGTTTCGCTCTTGTCTTGATTTAAGTATTGAGAGATTATCATCCAGAAATAAGAAATTTTTGGTGGAACGGATAATTTGAATCTGCTGTATTTATCATCCAAATGCTATACAAGAGATGTCCCCATTGAAGTGATATTTATGGAAAATATTAGAACTTGTTCCAGATATGGATACCATTGAATTGCTGTTAGTCTCCAATTACCTTTTTCTTTTAGGCCTGTGAAATCTAATGATGGAAATTTGGTAAAAAAGGAAACAAACCAATAACTGTATAATTTTTTTTTTCCCCAGTAAGTTGGTAAAATCACTCATACCCACTGAGGAGTGCAGTATTAAGCTTGTAAATTTATAATACCTCTAGGCTAAGATGTCCTGTCTGAAGGGTAGGCATTCGGCTGAATTTTGCTGGTATCCTCCACTCACACCCACCAAGTGGCGCACTATAAAGCTTAAATTGTGATTCAGCTAAGAAGTCTCTTCTTAGGGGTATCTATTCTGCCAAAATCTGCTTGAGACCTGCACCTGCCCTCATCTCCAGGTTTTTGGCCTACATTATCATAGATATTTTAACATGGGAGTATGTCCAGTGGTGCTATTATCATGGCATTGCTCCACCTTACCAGATAGACCATAATCTGCTGGACAACTGTATAGAAATGTTAGCTTCAAAGTTCCATATACTAATTCATCCGAGGCTACTGTTAAATATCCTATTTATTCTTTCTCAAGTTTTTTTTAGCAAACAATGATTCACTGCTGGCTTAAATATGCAAACACATAACCAATAACATGCCATGTAAGGATCTCTTTCTTCGTCCCCAGTTGTATGTCTATCCATATTTGGTAGTGTAGTTTGCTGGTCAGATGGGTCTTGTAACGAGGACTGCCTCAAGAATAAAGGTTGGGGTGACCTATATGTGGACTGTAAAAAGAAATAAATATTGAAGCATAGAAATCAAAGGGGCTGAGATATTGCGTGGGGAAGGTTTTGTTTTACAGGCTTCAGATTTATCAAAAGTGACTGAATATCATCTAAAATTTAATCTGTTAAAGCTATTCGACTATTTTGCAATCAGAGCCTTAGTATTAGAGGGATGGTTTCTTCTATTTATTGAGAATGTCGCAGATAGTACACGAATCATGTACACATCAGATGATACAGTTGGAGACTGGGAACCCATTGAAGGGGAACCAGTCTGCGCAGCACTTCACTCATACAAGCCATTCATTTTATAACAGCAAAATAACATCGGTCATGAACTCCAAACTCATCAGCTATCAAACTTAACATCTGTATATTATTTGAAGGGACAGATATTACATAGAAATGCACAGAACACCAAGCTTCATACCCAAAAGAATTTAGACTTACAGACTTCAACCCTGCAATTGTCCAGCACAGAATAGATGGTATATGAAAGATTATGCTCAACACTAATACTCAGAACAACAACAGCTTCAAAGAGATATTGACTACATAGAAATAAACTGCACATCAAATATCTGCTACAAATATTAACAATATCTGCTACGAATATTAATCCCATGCCCTTCTAAAGTTCCTACTCACAACTCTTCCTTGAATTGGAACAGTCATGACCCTACAAATTATAGATTCACTACAAAACCGTGCTCACAACTCAACACAATTTACAAAATAATCTGCATTTTACTTTACTCCAGATTGTATATTCGACTCAACTTCCTATTCCTACTTCACTGCTCACATCCGTTGCCTGCCTTGCCATAAATAAGAACAGGAGTTCTAATTTAGGGTAGTCGCTGTAGGTAGCCGCCATAGGTCAGGATGATAAATGTGCCACACAGCTGCCAAAGCTAATAAAAGACTATGCTGAAAATAGATGCCGCCACCATTAAAAGATGTAATGCCCATCTTAATGTCTCCACTATCCGCTAGGCGCTAAATAGAAAAGTCTTCAACAAAGCCGGCAATGAAATCAAGCTGACATGATTCAGATACAACTCGCCTCCATCTAGAAGGAAACTCTAATAGTTAATTGCTCAATTTATCTCATGGGTCTCAGCAAAGAAAGATTCTAGATGCTCTTGCATCAGACTCACCGGGTAAGAAGTTTGTGAGCTTAGTTCAGAAATCACAGTAAACTCTATTATTGAATCAGAGGATTTTCTCCTTAGCTTCTTCGAGCGTTTAGCTGGGAAAACCACCTTCCTACTCTTTCTCTTTCTTCCTCTTCTCATTGGTTTTATCCCACCACTATCCATCCTACTCCACCAAATATTTTGCCACTCTTCTTTTCTCATGGGATTTGACCCACCATTGTTCGACCTCTTCCACCAAAATCTTTCTTCCCAATCTACTTCTACACACTCCTCCCTTGCATCTTTAGTAAATATTCCCCACAACAACTTTTCATCTTCGAGTGAAAGACCTTTCTCATATCTTGACTCAATCTTCATGATGAAATTAACTAAGTCACACGTCTTTTTCTTCATTCTCCATTTTTCCTACCCACAAATCAGCACTATTGTCATCATAAAAATTTGCCATATCTATTTCCTCATGCCATCCTTCTTCCACACTCATCACCCCTTTCTCACATCTCATTCTTTTTGGATTCAACTGAATGAGTCCCATAAACAATCTCTCTACAACACAAGTATACAAATCAGCATAAACAAGATTATACAAATTCGAAATTTTCTTAACTTTCTTCTCTTCCATCATCTTGTTGTTTGCAAATTCCTCCATGTATTCTTCTTCACATTTCTGCTCCATTTCAACTAATTCCTTCATGTCCTTCAAATAACAAATCTCAGCTGATGTTATCTCCTTTTCTTCTGTAATAAAATTGACCTGTGAGAAACCAAACGATTCCCCAGTCTTTGTCATCTCTTCCTCAAGTAGAATTTCATCTCTTATTTCTTCCTCATCCAACATTGGACCTTCAAAACCTATCTTTGCAACTACTGTATCTGCATTTACCATGCTTTCATCAACTTTTTCTTTTATATTTTTCCGCCCCTACATTCACATTCTCATTACTTAATTGTCACTGCAACATCTTTTCTTTCTTCTACTGCAAAGCCTTGCCTTTCTTTCACCTCCTCTTCTGCTGCAGCTCTATCCCCACATGCATCCTTATTCTCCAACACCTTCATGCCTTAAAAAAGACATGCTTCTGCTGCAACACCATTCTTTATTTCTTCAACTCCTCCTTTAGGGTCGGCGACATGCATACCCATATCTTCCTCCACCACACTGTTTTCTTCCTCACTTTCATGAGGATTTCTTCTTCCATCACCTGCACACAATTTTCTACAACTTGAATCTCCATATCTTCTGCCACCACATTTCTCAAATTTTCACTATCCTCCTGCATGAGGATTTCCTTCTCTCTTGCTTTGATTTCTTCTACATTACCTGAAAACAAATTAATATTAGACAAAATATGGGTTTCAATGTTACCTATTTACTTTTCATCTTCTACCACCAGCACATTTTTCTCCTTCACTGTGCCATCTACCTGATATTTTTTTTTATCATAACCACTCATATCTGTAACAACTCTATTTTGCACAATCTCCAATTTGTCCAATCTCAAATGGATGTCCATCATTAGCTCAAGGATTTTCTTCCTTTGGTATCGCTCCATAGTTGCACACGCAATTGGCCTCTTCAAGACCATCTTCGTTCTCTTTTTCAAGGACTTCTTCACTCTCAACTATTTGCAACAAGCTCTCTCACATTTAGCAACTATCCTCTACCCAACAATGTCGCTGGAAGTTGCACACTCTCTAAACCTCCTCTACCCACTTCCACACAGTGGAGGACATTAGCACATCTTCTAACCAACACTTCTTCTCTTGTTGGAGGACAGTGAACACATTACTCATTCTTTTTATCACCATTCTCTCATAGGCGTCAACATTGTCTCCTCAACACATATCCCATGATCTTCCTGCTTTGATACCACTTGATGCAGTCATGGATCGGGAACCCATTGAAGGGGAACTAGTCCTCGTAGCTCTTCGCTCATACAAGCCATTCATTTTATAACAGCAAAATAACATCAGTCATGAACTCCAAACTCATCAGCAATCAAACTTAACATTTGTATATTATTTGAAGGGACAAATATTACATAAAAATGCACAGAACACCAAGCTTCATACCCAAAAGAATTTAGACTTACAGACTTCGACCCTGCAATTGTCCAACACATAATAGATGGTATATGAAAGATTATGCTCAACACTAATACTCAGAACAACAATTTCAAAGAGATATTGACTACATAGAAATAAACCGCACATCAAAGATCTGCTACGAATATTAATCCCACACCCTTGTAAAGTTCCTACTCACAACTCTTCCATGAATTGGAACAGTCACGACCCTACAAATTATAGATTCACTACAAAACCATGCTCACAACTCAACACAATTTACAAAATAATCTGCATTTTACTCTATTCCAGACTGTATATTTGACTCCAACTTCCTATTCCTACTTCACTGCTCACATCCGTTGCCTGCCTTGCCATAAATAAGAACAAGAGTTCTAATTCAGGGTAGTCGTTGTAGGTAGCTGCCATAGGTCAGGATGATAATTGTGCCACAAAGCTGCCAAAGCTAATAAAAGACTATGCTGAAAATAGATGCCACCACCATTTAAAGATGTAACACCCATCTTAATGTCTCCACTATTCGCTAGACGCTAAATAGAAAAGTCTTCACCAAAGCCGCCAATGAAATCGAGCCGACATGATTCAGATACAACTCACCTCCATCCAGAAGGTAACTCTAATACTTAATCACTCAATTTATCTCATGGGCCCTGTTGTGACCTAATCACACATCGCCCCATTGCAAATGGGGACCCCCCTCCTTTTTTTTGAGCTCCGATGCTTTGTCTTAGATCTTGGATGATGTCTTTAAGATAGTTTCATGATGAAGTTAGTGGTGTTTTAGTCTATACCTTCATGCTGGAAACCATAGTCTCCTCCACAAACTGGAAAGTGAGCCTCACCAGAAACAAGTCAAGTGCGTTAATCTCCGTCAAACAAGGTGTAATTGAGAACACTGAAGTCAATCCCGGAGACACTGAAATTGACTAAGTCTGATATCCTGAAGTCTGATGTTCTGAGATCCTGAAAATTGACTAAGTCTGAAATCTGGTGGATCCTTGAAAATCTAGAATCTGCATGTTAAATCCTATGGATCTGGGACCTATCTCAAACATCCTGGAAGTATATTTCAAAAATATTTAAAGTATATATTTAAATATATTTTTTAAATATACTTCCACCTAGGGATCTTCACCTTCAAAATTTGCACGAAAATGGCTAAGTACTCAGGAGAACAACAAAATAGCCAACTGATGCGCCCTTATTTTATGAAACCATTTAGGTGAGCATCCAAATCATGATCCAATGCGCCTAGATAAAGAGGTTTGTTGTAATTTGCAAAGGCGTGATTTTAGGAGGAGGATGGAATTGTCATCCAATGTGCCACTATTGGTGTGAGGTTTAATTCAAGTTTTATGAAAGCATTCAGGCGAGCAACCAAATTGTCATCCAATGCGCCCTTATTTTAGAAGGCTTTCAAGAAAGGATCCAATTTGGCAACCAATGCGCCACTATTGACATGATGCTTAATTTAAGTTTTATGAAATCTTTTAGGAGAAGAACCAATTTGGCATCCAATGCGCCACTCGTATATGAGGCTGAATTTAAGTTTTAGGAGTTCATTTAGGCAAGCATCTAAATTGCCATCCAATGCGCCTGGGGAGTGGGAAGTTTGATTTGATTGTTGATGGCATAATTCAACAAAGTAAGGTAGAAGTAAGGTGAACTTTCAACAAAGTGGAGTCTGATTTTCAGTTTGATTTTATCAAATAAAGTCTGATTTTGACTAAGTATTGAAAGATTTTCATCAAAAGGCAGTCAATTGATCATGGCAATGACATCCAAAGAAAAGCAAGCCAAGATGATGAAGGCGCACTTTTTCACCCATGCAACCTCAAATCAGCGCCTCAAGTTAAGAGCATGAATCATTGATGAGGAGACAAATTGCATCGAGAAAATTGATGGACTAAGGAGTCATCTGGGGAGCTCAGAAGACATTGGAGCAAGGCGCTTGGGGTCACCTTCAAGCGAGGAATGATGTCAAGAGGTAGCCACTCCAAAGGATCACATCAAGTTCATTGTGCAAGTACACTTCATCATCTGCATTGTAGAAGGCATCCATCCATCACTTCAAGCTTTCCATCTTCAAGTCTCTGAAAAGTCTCCTACTCCATGAAGCATCATTATCATCTATACTACTCTACTTGAAGAAGCGAAGAAGATCAATGTACATCCTGCCAAGAAGATAAAAGGTATCACAGAGTTAGTCAAATGAGCAACATGCATCATACATATCCGACTCACAAAGAACAAGGCAAGAACAACAAGGATACATTCCCAAGCGTTCAAGTTCATCAAAGCAATCAAATTGGAAGACATCATACAGATGATGCAATTTGGGAATATGCCCAAAAGTAAATTGAATAAACTGATGGAATCCATGAGAGTTGCTGAGATGGCACCTATGTGGCAAATACACATCATCAAGCCAATTATATTTCGCCACATCATTTCACTGCAAGCTTATCATCTTGGAAAGCGTGCCTTCATTGCCTCTCTTATGTACTAAAAATAGCAAGTTGTTGTAAGTAATTGCTGAGATGGCATGATCTGGGCCCTTGGCTACTTGAATTGATCCAGGCCATTCATTGTAATTCTGGAACTCTATATAAAGGCCTTGTTGCCTCATTTGTAAATATATAGTTAGTTCGCTAGTAGTAAAGTAGAGTAGGAAGAGACTCTCGAAATTCTCTTAGAGTACTTGAAGATTGTTGTAAATATTTCTCAAGATTAATGCAAAAACATTGGAGTTCGCTTGGTGCTAAGTGTTGTCTTGTGGAATAACATGGTTTCTTGTATCTTGATGAAATGAAAAGATGTTTCTAAGTAGATTAGAAGTAGAGTAGTAGCTCATTGATGTAATGCATGTATGTATTGAATATTTGATCAATTCTTAGCTCATGCTTTTGACATTCATCGTTGGTGAAGTGTTGTGTAAAGCTAGTCTGAGCCTCATTATTATTTGCTTAAGTTCGATTGTGGGTGCTTGTTTGAGCTGGGCCGTTTAATGGGTGCTTAAATAAGCTTTCATGATTTGAAAACCATTCGCTATCCTTAGGAGATTGCACCTACTCCATGTAGTTGTAGGCATTCTTGGTGAAGTGGAATTAGGTTGATTAAGGAGTTTGTCTATTCATGCATCATCGTTGCCTCATTGACCTTAGATTAGTTCCTTTAAACCCTTATCTTTTTCCTTTTCTTTATTATTGAGACACAGCACATGCATCATCCACACTGAAAGGAGAAATAAGCTAAATGAAGTAAGAAGAAGTCTGAGTAGGTCCCTTTGTGATTATTAGCAAGATCACATGTATTCACTGAGTTTACCCGTTGCAATCATGAATAAGGAACCTTGAAGTTGTCTCACTGGATCACATAGCTTAGCCTTTGAGAGACTTTATTCAAGAGAGAATAGGATACTTAGTGTTTTATTCTATTGTTGTGTTGTCACAAAAACATCATCAACAGGTCCCAACAAGGAAAGGTTCTAGAAGCTCCTGCATCATCAGACTTCTTCAACTAGTCAATGCTAAAGTAACAACATGTCAGTGGTTTGGACATTGGAGGTTTCATGTAAAGCAGAGACAATTAGTGTTGGTCTGTTGCAGGCAAATCAATTCTTCTAATTTGGATATCCACGTAAGCAATCTGCAGTAACAGATTTAACGACATCTGCAATTGTGAATGATGTATAGTCTGAGTAGTTCTTGCGACAACATAATCTGTTTTCGATGCATGAAATAGTGTGCTGTTTAAATTATAAAAGCCAGAGTATGCATCTAGAGAACTGCAGGAATTTTTAGGAAGCATCCTCTCATGCCCCTAAAATTCAGGGAAACCTTGGGACATTTGTTGCTCATCCTAGGGATGTTTTTCCTATGTTTCCTGCTGATCAATACATCTAGATGCCCTCTGACCTAAGGAGCTACATCTATAAGTCTCCTATAGGGTCTCTTTATATAACAGAGGAAAAACATTTTTTTCCTAGAGTTTTTCTAACTGCCCCACTTTTCCCTACAAACCATGAAATGATATTCTTGCCCACCTCTCTAAAAATGGCAAAAACTAAAAACTATACCTCATTTCTTATTTCGCCTTTTCTGTTTTCAAGTAGAATATAAACTTTTATGACTTTGCTTTCCATTATTTCAACAGCAAAATGTCAAATGATGATGTTTGATTTGATTTGATTTTGATTTTGTAATGAGAAGTAAATTTCAATTGTGAATTGTAAATTGAATGTTGCATTACATCATTTAAATATTTATTTCAATGTGTTTTAAGATTATTTAGCCAAGGTTTTTTCTGAAATGGGCTCCACACACCTTATAGTCAACCTATAGGCTGTGCTCCACGGGGATGCATCTCCTACCCAAATAGACCCCGTCCCCTATAGGGGTCATCCCCGGGATGCGGGGACGGGTAGAAAATGTACCCCCCATCCCCCTTTTTTTTAAATTTCTGGAAATGTCCTGGGGATGGGTAAAAAATTTTAGGGGACAATTAAAAAAAAAAGGAGGGGGGGGGGGGGGGGGCACAAGGACCCTGACACCCCTTTAAACATAACCTAAACCTAAAAATCCCTCATAACAACTAAAAACAAAAAAAAAGCCAACACATTTTGACATTTTGCAATTTGTGAAGAAGAGAAAGAGAAGGAGCAGCAGTGAGAAGAGGTGAACAGCAGTGAAAAGAAGGCATTAGAGGATCGAACTGACATCATTTGAGGTAAGGTTACCATTCCTTATTCATTTGTTCAAATTCCTTTGCATTTTTTAAGGTGTTCTGAAAATTCTAAACACTTATGGAGAGTTTTTTTGTTTATTTTTTGTACTATGTTTGCACTTGCAGCTGTGTTTTGATTTTTCAACAAAAAAAAACAATGAGCAGTAGTGAGGGTAGTGAGAGTGAAGAGGTTGATCTTGAAATTCAACAAAGAACTAGAGGTCATAGAAATATTGCAGCAATTGGGGGTTCTTCTAAGAGTGGGAGTGTTGTAGGGACTATGGGTTCAAGTAACCTATTTAAATGCCCTTCCGAACTACTCAAAGTATATGCAAAAGGCCCATTTAATCCCAAAAAACCTCTCTTACAATTTGCATCTTGTATAGACAAAGACAAGGAAAAACTTTTAGGTGGAGTAGAGTATGGCTTTGTCATTTGTGCAATAAAGACTATAGGGGCAGTTACACAAGAGTTTATTCTCACCTTCTGTGCATAGGTGGACTAGGGGTAAAAGGTTGTGAGAAAATTTCATTAGTTGAGAAGGCCGAGGTAACTAGGTTGCACATGGAGGTGGAGGCAAGAACTAAGGGAATTCCAATGGAGACTATGCAACCTAGTGTGTCATTGCCTACACAAACCATAAATGTTGGAAGTCAAAGGGGAGAAGGTTCTACTTCTACCAATGGAAAGAAAAGAACTACTACCATTGGAGGGTTGTTTAATGCACAATCACGAGAGGTAGCCGAGTCTTCTATTGCTAAATTTTTATGCCCGTGCCATATCATTTCATGTGGCACATTCTCCCTATTTCAAACAAATGATCAAAGATGTAATTGCTAATAAGCTACACACCACCTTCCTTGATAGAGAATATTCTAAGGCGAGTGTGTTGATAGAAGAAATGAGGCAAACTTGGATAAGGGATGGCTGCTCTATTATCATGAATGAGTGGACCGACATCAAATGTCGGCCACTCATCAATATCATTGTCACATGTCCAACGGGCTTTATTTTCTTAGAGCTATTGATTGTTCAAGGAAGAGGAAAGATGCAAAATTCTAATTTCAAATTTTGAAGGATGCCATAGAAGAGGTTGGGGCCTCTAATGTTGTACAACTGGTGACAGATTCAACTTGAGTATGTAAGTTAGTTGGCTTGATGGTGGAGGGTGCTTATAAGCACATTTTTTGGACCCCATGTTGTATTTATGCGTTGAACAACACATTGAAAGACATTGGGAAGATAGATTAGGTGAAGGCAGTGGTGGCAGAAGCTAGAGACATACAAATGCTCATTTCCAACCATCAAACCTCACTTGCATTGTTCAGGACTTTTTCGAGGAAGGAATTCCTCAAGCCCATGGATACTAGATATGCTAGCTACTTCATTTTGCTAGAGAGGATGGTTGAGGTGTAGAAGCCCCTAAATGAATGGGTGGACCGACATCAAACATCGACCACTCATCAATATCATTGTCACATGTCCAGCAGGCTCTTATTTTCTTAGAGCTATTGATTGTTTAGGGAAGAGGAAGGATATAAACTTCTAATTTTAGATTTTGAAGGATGCCATAGAAGAGGTTGGGGCCTCTACTGTTATACAATTGGTGACAGATTCAACTCGAGTATGTAAGTTAGCTGGCTTGATGGTGGAGGGAGCACATTTTTTGGACCCCATGTTGTGTTCATGCGTTGAACAACACATTGAAAGACATTGGGAAGATAGATTGGGTGAAGGTAGTGGTGGTAGAAGTTAGAGACATACAGATGCTCATTTGCAACCATAAAACCTCATTTGCATCGTTCAGGACTTTTTCGAGGAAGGAATTCCTCAAGCCCATGGATACTAGATATGCCAGCTACTTCATTTTGTTAGAGAGGATGGTTGAGGTGCAGGAGCCCCTACAATTAATGGTGGTTAATATAGAGTGGGGTAGATGTCCAGAGTCGAGCACAACTGAAGGAAGAAGTGTGAAACAAAAGATCTTTGACAATGATTGGTGATTCACAATTAGGTAAGAAATTTCAAATTGTTGATTAATTTTTTAAAAAGTCAATTTTTTTTTCGGCTTCGTAAGATTTATATTAATATAAAAAAAGTTACATCTTCTGCAAGCAGATCAAAATGCAGTTTAAACTGCCCATACCCAACCATATACAAACCCTAATAGCCTTCCTTACCCCTGTCATATGACACCAGGGCAGGGAACCAGACTTTATACAAAATTCACCCTAAACTAACCCTTCATAACAGTATTAGACTTTACATAATTAATATCATTTATGAGCTGAAAACAGAAGACCACAAGCTAAAACTAGATCACCACCATTTATATGAAGCCTAGGGTATGAGCGAAGGCTTGAAATTCTGGGATCCAATCAAATTGTCCTCCCACAGGCCCCATCTGCAACAATTTTTTCAGGAACTTCACCCCTACCTCTACCTGCTCCCTGTGCTCTATCAATGCCAATCCTTTGATATCAAGTAGAAACGGATAGAGCTTTATTACCTCCCCAGGATCTTGTAGAAGGTGCAAATCTCTTGGCCTGGGAATGCCAACCCTTGGAGATGTTGCGCGAAGGATTTCCTTCAGACCCACTAGCAGATCCGCTTTGAAGAGCTTCCTCATCAATGCCCCAGACACGGTTTTGGGGGTGCCAATGTCCAAAACCACTGCCAAGAAGTGCGACGCTATGTTGGAATCGACCTTGTAGGATTCATGATCTTCCAAGAAACCATTGCCCAGCACAATTTTAACCGCGGCCAGGGTTAATCCATCTTTGTTAAGGAGGACACGTTTCAACCTGTGATCTGTCACCATGCCTTTGAAGGCCATCTGGTGCACCGTGCTTTCCAACTGAATGGGTGTGTCCGCCCCTATGCTCACTAGCGCCTCAGTCGAAACACGAACAACAAACTTGGAACCACCTGCCATTTCTGTTTCTATTTGCAGAGGCATCCACACTTTGCTAATGCTTCTGAAATGACAATGATTGAGAGATGAATCAAATATATGGTGGGTCGAAAAAGTTCGTGTGTGCCCCTTATCATTTGCCAGCTAGGTTTTAATTGCAAGCCACCATCTTGCTGTGAACTGAGCGGAACATGACTGCCTGCATGTCTAGACAAGACATTCTAAAGCATGCGAAATCATTTCTATGAGTCGTGCGATCGCCCAAGAAAGGAAAGAGCGTCTTGAAATGATGTTATCTATTGTGGACTCCAAGCATGTAAGAGGCCTGCTAATGACCTGTCCACCGTGGTACTAATTGTGCCAACTCGTCACAAAAAATATCTATTCACCTTGCCCCAGACTTTCCACAACTGAAAGTGTGGAAAGTCACCCGCCCTTCTGCCCACTTTTTTAAAAGTTAATTTATTAATGTTTCTAACTCATAAATTATTTTCATTCTTTTTAATAGCATTCACTCTTTGTTCAATGTTTGCACTTGCAGATATGTTTGCTCCTTCATTGCACCTGTTGTGCAAGTCATAAGATACGCTGATGCAGACTATCCTATCCTTGGAGAGATTTATGAGACATTTGATAGCATGCTTGGGCAGATGAAGCAAGCCATTCATAGCAGGGATCCTACTTTGGGATTTTACAAGTAGCATATTCAGCCCATTGTGACTTGGTCACCCCACTTCATATGGCAGCCTATGCTCTAAATCCCAAATGGTATGACACTAGGCCTGGAAGAGTGCCTCCATCTCATGGTGAAGAGGAACAACCTTACCTCCAAATGATTATAGAAGTTGGTGGCTGTGCATAGTGCCTTGTGGCTACAGGATCGCCGGACTCCAGCTGCACGTTGGGATGTTGATCTCGAAGATGCTATACAAATTGATGAGGAGGCACATCGGGGATTGGTTGAGGTTCCACTGGATGAGGCAGCCCTTCATAGTGGCAATGGCTCAGATGTAGACTCCAATTTTGATGCAGTCTTAGCAGAGGTAGATGCTGATTAGGGACAACCATATATTTTCTATGTTTTTGTCATTTTGTAGTTGAAACTTGCAGCCTTTGGGCATTTTGTTGTAATTATTATATAATATATATGCACTTTGTCAATGAAAGCAATTAAATTCTGTTAATTTGTTTGGCGATTCTCATGCGAAAACTCAATTCAAGTCTAATGTTATGTATTTAAGGTTCTATAATGTCTATGATGAATGCCTTATCAATGTTATCATATGAATATTTGAAATTTTCTTATATTTTAAAATTTTATTTTTTAATAGTTGTCCCCTGTCGTCCCCTAAAAAATGACAAAAAAAAAACCCATCCCCAAAACACACCCCCCATCCCCTGTTGTCCCCATCTCGAAAACTTGGGGGAGCATAGCCTATAGGGTTACTGCTTTAACTATTGCTCTACTAGCAGAGATACCACTGTCTTACAATTCAACCATCGAGGATACCACTGTTTTACAATTCAACCTTGTGGGGATATTGCTCTAACTATTTGATGGAATCTAGATTAGGGGGCCTATTGAAAGATTGCCCACTCTAACAACCCACACAATCACACACACATATACGCACAACAAAAGCAACTTTAAAATGCTATAGTAACTTTATTGGTTGCATGTAGCAGCAAACAATTGGCATTACAAAATAACATTGAGCTATAGGGAACTAAAATAGTTCCTATAGCCTATCTCTCCCCTCAAAATGAGGCTTCTCATAGCCTTCCCTTTCATTGCAATCCCCTCTTCACATTTAGGTGTCTTCATTCTTTCCTCTTCTCAATAGAGGTCTCTCATCCCTCTCTACTTTATTGAACAAGGATTGATCCTCTCTTTCATGAATACCTTGCTAACCCCGCGAGAGTCTCTTTATACCAGAAAATTAAATCATATATAAAAATGATTGCCCCAGCTAATAAGCTGTTATAGATCCTATCGCTAGCCAGTAAGAAAGAATAAGAGTTTTAGATCTTGACTCCAACAACAAAAGAAAAACTGCCACAAGAAACAATTGCAATTTGGAGTGGTAACAGCAGCCCCATGAAGCAACAATAGAAAAGGATAACAACCTAGATGAAGCCAAAACATAGCCACATAGCTGAGGATGTAATGTCCCCATTTTCACGAGTATCAAAGTTTAGTGGATTAGCCTATCCTTTGACCCTCGTAGGCTAATGGAGTTGTTCAGAGGGTCCTATTTGTCAGCTGTCTGGTTGACTTCTTTGTCAGAGCTCAGTTGGGTTCAGGTTTGGCCTTCGTTTGACTCAGTTTCTCATACTTACTATTTATAGTAAGTCAGTGGATGTTAGAGAGGGACCCTTACTATATTTAGTAAGGCACCTGGACGTGATGGGTTTGCAGTGTCGATCTCCTAGTTCAGTTGGTTTGGCCAGTGGATGAGTATTTATGGAGTTATTATCATTAAAGTCATTTTAATGATAATAAAATATTATAAAATCATAATATAAAGTTTTATGTGCACTTTATGACCAATGGGGCCATGACTCTCAATTTAAGTCACTTAAAATACATTAATGAATTATTAAAAGGGGAGCCCATTTATTGATGCACTATATAAAGTCAAAAAACAAATATAAAGTATGTTTTAAAATGATTATAAAAGCATTACTTTTGAGGGGCCATTTATTAAAGCATTCAATGAAGTTGAAAAGAAAAGATTTTATATCATTTTAAATGATTTAAAGTGCACATGAAGGGGATCGACCTCTTGAGGAAAAATATTTTAGGCACAACAAAAACAAACATAATTCATTTACTCATTTGTTAATTGGAAGATTTTGGCTTTGTCTCTTGAGCTCTTCTCTTGGAGAAGATGAACCAGGGTTTGCTGGTATAGTCTTGGAGAATGTAAACTCTTCATGGTTTTGCAATTCTAAGGTGGTGAAAGATCCATTGAAGAATTGCTTGTTTGTGGGCTTCATTCAGAGGTCCAATTTGTGCACATTGGAGAAGAATTTATAAGGGTTTGAAGAGATTTCATTGATAAATCTGAAGACATTCATTGCTGTTGCAATTATTGAAATAATCATTGCTGGGCCGTACCTCCTTTTGATCAGGCCGTACCAGATTGATAACATTCATGGTGTTTGTATGGGGTTTTGGGTCTGGTTTCTTCCCAACTAGAATCGATTAGCTTTGCAGCTGCAGCAGAGATTTTCTGAGTGTGTTTTGAGGGCACATTAGTGCTGATATTGGTGCTGTTATACCCCAGCAGAGGGCCGTACCAACCATAGTGAGATATGGGTCTCTAAAAGATGTTCACTATTGGAGGAGTCTATGTCATCCAATCTATTGTGTAGAGAAATATTTCATCGGGTTGAGGAGCTGAGTGCTATATCCAAATGTAAGATCCAGTTTTAGCTACCAATCTGCTGTATCATTCATTTTCAGACCTGTACTTTAATGGACAGCGAGATGGGTATGTAATGAAACTTCATATTTTGGCAATATATTTTTCTGGGTATTGTTTGCTTAGATAATAGGGGATATTTTCTCAACTGGGTACTTGATATTTTGTCAAAATACTGAGTAATTTGGGAGATATAGAAATCTGGAATTTTCAGCCATTAACTCCCTATGTGATGTTCAGTTTTAGATAAAATAATATTATTGCAATATTTTCTTTTTGGCATTATATTGTTGCAAGTGTCAGAGGAAACCAGAGACAAACTAAATAGACAGGCAAAAAAACCAGAGAGTTAAATATCCTATCATGGGTGGGATATTATAGAGGAATACACCAATAAGTCAATGCAACAAGGAGAATGATAAATGACCAAGGAAAATACTCCCACGTTGCCAAAGAGTATACTTGAGCTTCCAAATGAAAGGAATGACTAAAGCTGAATAACAGATTACCACACGGCCCTAGAGAATAGACAAACATTAACAACCATAGAGAAAAATAAACTTGCATAATAAATGGCAAATCATGTGGAAGGATAGCAATGAGAGTAGATGCCAACATTGGAAGACATTCCAAATCCAATCATCAACTAGAAGAAATAGCATGTGGTGAACGATTAACTTGTCTATCATCAATTCGAATGGCCAAGAGAAGGCCACCTAGCTAACAGAAAGTCAATTGCCACAAAGAAAGGAGGCGAGAAATCACGAGCTGCCCAAAATAGAAGGAAAAATAAAGCTCAATCCCTTACTTACCTGCTAGGTGTAAAATCAACAATAAATCAAGAAGAAACATCCTTGCATGACGGCTACATTGCTTTAGCAATAATAGATGCAAGAAATACTCGATCCTTGGTGTCGTTGAGGTTAGAAAAGGGCAAAAAGCACCTTAGATTAGAAGTCAACAACTGCAAGTTTTCAAATCTCATGATATATCCTTTATATTTGGTTAATTTTGCATAAAGCAAAAATAATTAGTTATCTAGCCAACAAACATTTGACTTGTCATTAATATTAAAAGCAACCCTTTATGCATTAAGTCCCCTGTCGCTGTCTATCACCAAGGTATTATGCTTTAAAACATACAGTCCTTTCGTAGCAATAATACACAAGTC
Organism: Cunninghamia lanceolata; assembly: GCA_027924645.1. Classification (NCBI taxonomy): domain Eukaryota; kingdom Viridiplantae; phylum Streptophyta; class Pinopsida; order Cupressales; family Cupressaceae; genus Cunninghamia; species Cunninghamia lanceolata. Next base: position 1,236,758 of record BSBN01001028.1, read on the forward strand.
TTGTAGCAGCAAATACATAATCCTTGTTGCCTTTTTGTAGCATCTTATAAACTCATGAAATTGTCCTGTAGCAACTAGAAGAAAGCCTGTAGCGCAACTATAAGTCTAAACCAATAGTCTTCATATAGCACCCTTGAGAAAGCATGTTGACATGAAGCTACAAAACAACAAACACCCCAAAATTGAAGAAAATGGAAAAACATAACCTACTATTGTTTTTGGTGACACAAGATTGCTTGTGGACTCAAGTGCTCCTTCATCACTATTGTTCCTCCAACTTCTCTTTTTTGCTCCTCTTATGCTCCTTCGATCTGCTTGTGTCACTTGCGGGGATATTTCTCTTCCTTCATCCCCCAACTTCTCTTACACTCACAGTTACCGGATACTCCACCCCCTCTCCCCTTGGTACTTGTATCACCGTATCGGATATGGATACTTATAGGGTATGGCTTGAATATGGCTTGGATACCGTATCCGGCCGTACCAAAAAAAACCCTATTTTTTCCCGTGTTAGATACGCGCAGATGCGGCATTCTCATGATATTTGTGTCATTTCCCAAGAATATTAACCCTAGAATCTTAAAAATTGCCGCAAGCAATTATTCCATGACCTGGCATGTTGATTTCTTGTTGCAGGGAACTACTCTGGAGCAGCACACACACGATCTGAAATGTCTTTCTACACGATTGTATTTACTCAAATAATCGCATTCATTCTAAAGTTGGAGATATAGTGTCAACAAGCAATGGAGTAAGAGGCAAATTTTATTAATTGGTGATACTTTTTTTAATTTTTGGCTTTTTGTTTTCCTTTACATTGTAAACTTTTATTTATTTATTAAGTTTAATAAATTTAACTTTTAATTTAAGTTTAATTTATTAATATATAATATATTTGTTAAATATATATTATTTATATTAAATTTAAATTATTTAATATTATTTATTGCCTCTCTCTCTCTCTATATATATATATATGTCGTATCTAGCCGTATCCATATTAGGGGTCTTGAAAAATAGCTGTATCCGTATCCGATACCATATTCGTATTTGATACCGTATCCGTGTCCATGCAACTTTGCAGTTACACTCCTTTCTTGTGCACCTCCATCTTCTATGCACCTCTTCCTTCTCTCATCTAGCTTCTCCTATGGGGATACTCTACTTTGCACCTTTTTCTCCTATGCTCCTTCTCTTCTCTAGCTTCACCTATAGGGATACCACACTCCTACTCCTCCTTCACTTTCTCTAGATTTTCTTGCAGGGATATTGTGTGCCTACACCTCCTTCACTACTTCTAGCAACATGTGTAGGGCTACTGCTCATCCTTCGCTACCTCCAACATCACCTATGAGGCTATCACACCAACTGAAGCAAGGATACCACTCTAGCATGTCCACTGGTGCTAAAATGTCACTTGGGGAGATTCAAACCTTGGTCTCCAACATGAGAAACAAGTGGCCCTACCACTTGATCACAACCCCTTTGACGATATTTATTTCTCTATTAGTTTGTGGTTTATCATTAATTATTTTTTCCCTATTAATGGTTTCTATTTTTCTGTATATTTTTTGTTCTCTGTCCCTCATGACAGCCCCTGAGTTTTTGGGGTCTCTCTAGCCATTCCTAAAATATGTCTCCTCATCCTTGTGTTATTTCATCCTCAAAACTTGGTGTGAGAGCTTAATCTTTATCTCCCTCCAAATGATGGCTAGAAATTAGAAAGCTTTGAGATACCAAGATTGAGTGCAATCACATAACAGATCTGAAAAATGAGGAAACATTTATAAAAGTGCTCAAACTACGGTGATAGAATTGGGGTAGGAGAGGATCGGGGGCAATTGAAGGCTGCATTTCTTGATTAGCACATTGGAATTTAAAAATGATTTGTAGTAATTTCAAAATTATTTATGACGAGAACCATAGGTAATCATGGTGGAATGCATAGCAGCCATGTTCTTCAAAAGAATGAAGTATGGGAGGTTATGCAAATGTGAAACTTGTTTGAGCAAAAAATTCAATGGAAAATGACACATGGTTCTTAACTTCTTATAAGAAAATATTTGAAAGCATGTAGAATTTTCTTCTTTTAGAATCTTTGATTTAGGACCAACCAATGTTAGAAAGAGCATGGGTCAATGTTGTCCCTTACCAAAAAATGAGGTTTTAATTTGTACAACTAAAAAATATGAGAATTCTGAAAAAGTGAATTTTTTTCAATGCAGTGCTTTTATGCTTCTATGGTGGAGAGCAAAAAGAGATGAGTGCATATATTAAGGCTGTCATTACGTGCACAATTAGGAAACAAGGAAAAATGAGTACTATGACTGACACAGGCACAAAACTTATTATGCAGTGCACATGTAAAACAAGTGTTACATATTTTATTAAAAACAATGTTACTAAGATTAAATATTGTATATAGGGCATGGGATGGGATATCCTCGTCTAGGATTGGGAGTACTAGAATTGATAACACCATCTCAAAATGTGAAGTTCAGAAGATATATTATGTCAGCTTTAAGCTGGTAAGACAGTTCTCATTGAGTTGGAACAATATAAAAGGACTGTGTTTGCATCTCTAGATGTTTCAGAAACTATTGTGGAACCAATTAAATAATTAATTATCAAAGGTTATAGCTCATTTGTCACACAAACACTAACCTAGTTATTAACATATGCTATATACATGTAATATCCAAAATGGTTACCATTCTATAATCCAGTTTTACCATGAAGTAAAATTCGAAGAGGTAAAAGGTTGATAATTTTTTTTTCACTTTTTCAAACATTGAAGTTTAATCAACAACTTATTTAATCACAAAAGGGTCCATTCTTTTTCAATGAATCATCAATATGATATTTATACATATTATTCATAAGGAAAAATTTGCAAAATAAAACTCACCAAGAGATCACTGCAACTCGATTGTCATCCTCCATGTCACAAGCCTCGGCTACCCTCTAGTTGAAGAGAGAGAAAGTATCTTCGGAGAGCTTTACCTCCATCCACAGACCGACGGTCTCCCACACACCTTCCTAATTGGAAGTGGCCCTACCCTGCACGAAGAGTAAAGACCTAGGATGACCCATGGTATTTGCCATCAAAGCACTGGGGTGTATCCTACATAACACTATTGATCATACAACCCTAGATACCCTCTAGCTAGGTATGATCATCCCAATAGGTTACGTCACCTTGGTGAACTATGTTCATATCTATAGTTTATCAATTCTAAATCAGTCTTTCCGTCTTCAACAGGTTTCCAAATATTGTCTAGGTTCTATAATCCTTACAGATTAACTTTCCAAACAAGGATTCTCATTGCATCTTTGCAATACTCGAGATCCAAGACTTATCGACACTTAATGGGGTTTAAGTTGATTCAATACAGCTAAAAATGGTTACCTTACCTAAGGTTAAGTATCATAGTCAAGTCAATTATCTCTTTTCACAAATGAGATCATATAAACATAACTAGGGTTTTTACCCCTTCATTTAGTTACACTAGACACAAACTTGTCTAAACGGTAAATCCATTCTAGTCAATCTGACTCAGATCAATCCTTAATCTAGAATATATTTGCAATATGAGTCCATGAAATTCATATAATTTCATTATAACACTCAGTACCATCATTCTTGGAGCCTTATGAACAACCTTCTAGGTTTCCCCAGTAGAAAATGTCATCCTATCATTTTAACAACATCTTGCCATTTTTAGGTCGATATCCTAAGAAAATCATAGAGTATATACTCCAATAGTTTGGGGAGGTAAAATCATCCACGAAGTGGTCTTTAGTTTCCAAAAGGATTGTTTGATATTTGATTGACTAATGTTGACGTTGGTATTTAAACATGACATAGTTATACAATTGTTAAACATAATAGGATAGCATGACACCAATGGTAAAAACCCACTTTGAAACCAACACAAAATATACAAGAATGGCTGCACCATTACTATTCAAAATTAATAACAATCCTCAACCGGTCATAAGATAATCAAATAATAGTAGTCATGATAACCTTTCATGTGATTGGTTTATATAATAAACCAATATCTATGTATAGATAATCAATGAGTAGGATAATTCCACATGTAAGGATACATATGTGGATCCATCATAGTCTTCAAATAATAATTCATCACCAGATCTATAATGTCATCATGTTATAAAGAATAAGGAAATTGATCAAATAATAAAATTATCATGAATGGCTAACCGTATGTCAACAATATGTTTACCATCATCATGGAAGGTAACATGACCCTACGAAAGGCTATCAAATCAAAACATCAGTAGTTGGGAACAATAATCTCGTGTCCAAATGACAATATTCTTAATAGTCAAGGTATAAAGATATTGATCAAAGAAGTCATAATAAGTAGTGAACTCACTCATTGGGGGCATCCATATCTCTACTAATCCTACCCAAAGAAAGGTTTAACATATCGAGATATCAATCAGTCTCATCATATAATAACCATTAACCTTTATAGAGGTCGATATCATCATTATCCAAGGCCGATAATTATATACAATAGAGGTTGATGATAATTGATGACTTTAGAGGCCAAATACTTTCATATAGAGAGCCAAATCAATAGAACTATTCTAGGTCGACACCATTTACCAATAGTGGCTAACTTTAATTTTGACAAAGCTGATAGTTATCATTATGTGTACATGGTTGATTTCTATACTCGTATTGGCTAGCTTGAGGCCCCTTTAACTTTATCACAGAAAAGCTAAAACAACCTATGGTAGTTATGAGGATGTGTTTTCTTGATGCCCGAAGATCATATGGGAACTCAAACTTAGGAGCATTTACATTGATGCTACTTTCTGATGGAAAAGATGCATGACTTATGTTCTTATCTTAAATATCCATGCATAAATTAAGAGATCCATGGATGTGGTTGGTTGGTTTGTGTAAAAGATAGATCACACCCGTAGACATAGGAGATCTATACACGATAAAGCATGCAAGTTCTTTGTCGTAACAAGAGTTGATTTATATCAATTCTTTTGCTTAACCAACAATATAGTCAATAGTAAAACTAATTCACTCTATTCATCTTTAATTAATTCTAAGAGTAGAATTTAAATAAACCTCTAATAGGCATAAACTTTTGTCCATAAGAATCTATTGGTCTGCTTGTCAACATTAATACTTTATTCTTATCCAAAAGAGCATAACAAAGTGTCTTTTTAAGAAATCTCCAATCAACAGTATATATGTATATCTATCAAATTACAGAGTACTATACCTCACGGTATATTGGTCTGTGTTTTACCAAGTTTTGTGAGTAGGAGAGAATATCATTGTTTCACAAAGTCTTTATGGCGTAGCATAATAAAGTTAAGTGAGTACTCCCGCGGCATATACCATCTTTATACTTCACACTAATATCTCAGAGTCTCCTTGCCAGAATAATCATGGTATTACACTACACCAAAGGCTATTTGCACTCAGTATTACAAGGCTTGAAAACATGTTTAATTATAATATCTGGCGGCTTATCTATACATAGTGATGAGATTGGTTATTCTATAACAATCATAACTTGAATGTATGTTCTCCTGGTTGTCAAAAAGGTGAGCTCGTTTATTACTCATTCGAGCTATATTTGCTAATGATGAGCCTTATAATAGGCATTACAGTCTCCATGCGCTAACACGGCTATTTCTGTGTTCTAAGCATAGTATTCCTCAACTAAATACTGAATGCGTGTGCTAGCAAGCATCTAAGGAAAAATAGAGGCTACATTTTTGCATTCAAGATGGCCGTTGAGAGTTTAAGCCTGTAAAATGGTATTCAACAATACGTTCCCATACAGATTTGCTCACTACTTAATGACTGCAATATCATCATTCAATGGAGCAAACGATATACATTTGTCTAACTTGCTTTTGTAAAACAAAGACTACATGAATGGATGAAGAGTATACAGAGAGTAATGGAAAACCTGGCCGTTGAGCTTTGAATTCTTCTACTCAAGCTTCTCAGCTCGCTTCCTATCGCTCTGTCCTACTCTCGGTCACGTCTCCTGTCCTCTTTTTCTATTCTCCCAAGATTCTAATAATGATCCTATCACCCAAGACTCCCGTTGTTCTTAATGATATGGATGAATAACCGACTTCCCACCCTAACCAACTCGCGGCTCTATCCACTTCGATAAATATAGGCTCAATCAACTTCCACTTGTCCTTCATGGCAGTCCACTAGCATGAGCTTTGGGCTTTTTTTTTTATCTAACATGCCATCGTGGCTTTTGAAAGGTGGTGACATCGATTAGAAAGGTGGTGAATTCAGTTATTGAGTTGGTATCATGAAATATCAACCATGTTGAGGTTTTCAAGCCGAGATCAATTTAATAATATCACTGATGGTCTTATGTTCTATTCTCGGTCTTCATAACCTAATTCGAGGCTTGTAAATTGTTACAACATTATGGGATTAAAGTGGCATCATGAAACATTAACCTATTACAAAGTCTTTTCGAACCAAAGCCTGATTACCAATAACACTTAGTAATCTTTATTTTGCTCTCAGTGATTATTATAGTTATATATATTTTATTTATTCATTACCACTACGATTATAATTGATGGTATAACACTTGACATTCAAATAGGCTTAAGACATTATTTAAACCTATTTCATGACGATATCCTTAACGGGATTAACTCTATGTCCATCATAATCCCGAAATACAACATTTGCACGCACGTAAGGCGTTACGACGACGACGATTTGGAGAAAATACGCAACCGCAACGACGAAGTTTACGGTCGACATTTCGGGGTTGAGTTTTATCTCCCCCTCTACGAAATATTATCGACATTTTACGTCGAGTAACCTTAACAAGACATACCATACGACACATACCCAAAATATGTTTGTCGTCCACATTTGATGACATGAGCTCAGAGGATTACGACGTAGATGCCGATTGACAATACTTGTCGCGACAATGACGTTTGGAAAGACAATGTTGTTCTTTCACAACGACAAAATAAAGGAGTGACTTACTCTTACAGTCATTGACGACCTCGTCGATATCTTGACTTAACCAAAATCAAAACTTACCTCAAGACAACTAGGTTTTACTGTCTGATGTCCGTACTCAGTGGCAAATACCCATTGGCGTTCCAGGGTCTATACTCCCCTTCCCTGAAGATACCTTCTCTCCCTTTTGTTTCTCGGAGAGCCTAATCCACCTGTTCTTGTCAAAACATTCTCACATACAAATTGTGGTCAACGTACCGGTATCCTGGTCCAAGCATAATATAATCCTATCTTTTCATTTTTCCATATTGAAAAAGGCATTTTAATTCATATCATCGAATTGATAATATTCAAGAGATAAAAACATAATTCCATAAAATTAATTCTTCTAATCATAACATTGTTTCTCATGAACATAAACGTATTCACATGTCTATTTCTATTCATGAAACAGGTAAAAGTAAATAGTAAAAATTTGTCCAAAAGGAGGGATGTAACAATACATATTATAATATATAGTAAAAATCATTTGCATCATTTAGTGTTGGCGTAAAAATTGTTCTTCTCATGGCATATACCAATTTGTATTAGAGCCTCCCTGACATAGTCTTTTGCTCCTGTTGTTCTCCTTTGCTAGACTTTTGTGTTATGAACTTCCTTTTGTTGTCTTGTTTATTGTTCCTGTTTCCTCCTATCATTTGTTCCTCAATTCTAGTTTACAGTTCATTGTTTTTAATGCCATGCCCATCCCGTTCTCTGTCTCTGCAATTTTTCATCCTGTCCTTGTGTCCTTTGTTAATATGTCATTTCCGTCACTTCCATCTTAATCTTAATCTTTGACATGTCCCCATTTCCGGCATGATCACCTAACAGGAGTTTGAGTTAGCCTATCCTCATTCCTGTAGGCTAATTCGTGAATTAAGGCAATGTAGTGGTTGAGCTATGGAAATTTGAAAAGTTGTTTTTATGAGGCTCAACTAATTTTTCTAGCTTTGGCGATTGTGGGAGATGAATTAATGTATTTTTGCATTAATTATGGAAAGGCCAAAAAGAATAAAATAATTGTGTTTGAAATGGGACGACCCATTTGGAGGAATAAGGTCGGCAAAAGGAAATAAAATAATATTATTGGAGCGCTCAAAAAAGGTGAATTAAATAATAATATTTTATTAATATTATGGGAGTGAAGGATCCAAGGAGGTGAATGGCAAAAGCTCATACATAAGAAGCTTTGAAGGTGGAGGAACGTTGTTCAAGTTCATCATCATCACCACATGGAGGAGAGCTCCAACATTAAGTTTATCTTACTTTGAAGACTTCGTATGTCTGGATGAGGAAGACATCAACGCCATGCGGAGGGGAGCTAGTCTAAGATGATCAAGGTTACAAGTGTAGTTCATCATCAAGAGCATCATCCATTCGAGGCGAGGATCAGTGGAAGGTTGTCACTTCATCATGCACATCTTGAAGAAGGTCACCATCCAGAAGCTCACATATCATGTGCCAGACAAGAAGAACTCTCATTAGGCACTAGTCTACTCCATGAGTCCATGCAACTGTCTAGAGGCATGATCCTGCACAAGCATAACAACATCACAAGATGAGAGATGAGCATGATCATCAAAGCGATCCATGAGTTACATCAAGACAACAAGAAGAAAATATTCTAAGTAAAGTGAACATGAAGTGATTCACATTGGTTCATTCAAAGATGCTGAGGTGGCACTTACACATCATCAAGCCAATAGCATTTTGCCATGTAAGAGGGCCCACCATAAAGATGCTCTAGAGATGCTTATCACATTGGGAAACGTGCCTTCATTGCCTCTTTCATGTTCTAAAAATAGCAAATTTTGTAACAAACTGCCTTGTTGTCTCGATCTCGGCAATTGATTGTCAAATCAATCCTGGCCCTTCATGTAATTTCTGGAGTCTATAAAAGGCTCATTCTTCTCATTTGTAAGGGATATATAGGAGGAGATTAAGAGTAGAGTTGCTGTAGGAGAGTAGAATAGCAAGTAGAGTAGAGGAAACTCTTCGATGTCATTGACAAGATATTGTGAAATTGTTGTAAAAACACTTCGTGGATCAATACAAGCTCATTGTTGATTTTTCATGGTGATTTGTGTGATTGTGGGATGTTGGCATGGTTTCAAATTCTTGTGGATGATTTAGAAATGTTTCCAAGTAGAGTTAGATTAGAAGTTCATTGATGTGATGCCAATAGGTTAAGATATTTGATGAATTCCTTAATGGTTCATACTTTTTGTGGATTGTCGATGGCAACTCACTTTGCAAAGTTAGCCTGAACCTTTGCATGCTTTAGTTCAGTTGTGAAGATTGTTCAAGCTGTGCCAGCTGTGGGTGTTTGGATGAATGCTTCGCAATTTGAAAATCTTTGAGTTACCTTAGAAGATTGCACCGAACTTTGTGTAGTCGTTGGTCCTCATGGCGAAGCGGAGTTGGGTTATATGAGGAATTTGTCTATCTTGACATGATCCATCACTTCATTGTCCTTAGATTAACTTTCTCAATCCTTGCCTTTTTTCATTTTCTTTCATAGCCAGTTAAAAGAAGTTCCATTTCATAAGGAAGAAGTAACACATTTGGGTGGAGTAAGGAGCATATTTAGCGTAAGTCCCTTTGTGATTACCAGCATGATCACATCAACTACTGAGTCTATCCATAGCAAAACACGAATAAGGAACCTTGGAGTTGTCTCGATTGATCACATTGTTTAGCATTCGAGAGACTTTTTTCAAGAGAGGATAGAATACTTAGTATTTTATTTTGAGTTTGCATGTGCAAGAAAAACACATCAACACGCTCAAGTGTGGAAAAAGGAAAAATAAAATAATATTATATTTGTAATTTGGGCGGCCACTCGGGAGAAAGGAAAATAAATAAAATAATGTCTTTTTGGCCGACATGAAGAAAAGTAATTCAAATCTTTAATTTGAATTTCAAATTTTAGGTGCCTAGGCTTGGTAGGCCTACCTTGGAGGAAAGAGAACTCAAGTATAAAAGGTCATTGGAGCTTCATTTCATCATCACGAACTTTGGCAACTTTGGCATTTTGCTTGGCAATTGTATTGCAGGTCTTTCCAGGACGAAAACCCTTGTGGAAGGAGGTAGAATTGGATGAAAATCCAATTGCATCACGGAGGTGGATTCATACGGAGTTCATACTTGCACTTCATTGGAGATTGTTTGAGCATTCATGACACATCTTTTATAGCAGATTTGTGGTGCCCTTGTTGAAGGCTTTTGTGGAAGACATTGAAGATCATTCGCATCACCTTGGAGAGCTGATTTGTGTAACATTTGATTTGCATGTTGAGTGCCATCTATTGAAGACTTTGTTGAAGATCTTTGTGGAGTTTCATTGCACATCTTCAGCGCCATTTTTGGGATACATCACTTTGGAGGAGTGCCGATCAGCATTAAACCCTTGGATCTGCATTCCTTGACATTCTTGAGGGGATCGGCCAGCATTGAAGGATCTTGGAACTTCATTTCTTCATCTTAGGAGTGGCGATCAGCATAGGAGGGAAGCAAGCAGCAGATATTGGCAGATCTGATTTGGCATTTGACATCACATTGAACATCTTTGGTGGAGCGATCAGCATTGGAGGGTTCTTGACATCATCTTCAAGGCAAATCCATCTTGGTAGAAGTTCGCTCACCTTGTTTTGCCCATTAGACGTCACATTTGGTATGTTGAAGATCATCTTTCATTTCTGATTTTGTGGCAGCAGCTTGTGGCTGTAATTTGGCTATGAAAGAGCCTTGAATTTGATGTAATTTGATCATTGAACAATCTGATTTCATAACAGCAGTAGTCTGATTTGACTTGTTCATCATTTTGGCTATCTTCCTATTGTGGATTGTGTAATTCAACTAGGGTTTGATTGTATGTTGACTATGATGTATTTGGCATGATAATTGGTTGATATATGAGCGTGATAAGTGTATGATCAGACCTGAAGCAAATAAATTCAGAATTCAGATCTAGGGTTTCAAGTTGAAATTTGAAAATTTAGAAATTTTGGTTAAAACCCCATTTGGGACATTTCAATCTTCCTTGCAAATTCACTTGACAACTATATATATTACATGCATGCATATATGCTACGCACACGTATGAAGAGAAAATTATTAAAATGAGAATATTTTTGAAGGAATATGTCAGTTTTATAAGTTTTTTTGTGGGCACCTTTACTGGCCTGGATTTGGTCTGAAAAGTTTGTGCTCTAGAGTTTCTATCATTACAGATTTATCCTAGGCATCCTTATCTGATTAAAACATGTGTATTTATATTTGGCCACTCAATACCATTTGTTCAGTATAGTGACATTTTTTTAGTAAGCTCTTATTGATTATTTAGGCACTATTTGGACCTCCCCTAAATATCCATATCTCTTTGTTTTTGTGATTTACCATGTGGAACTATAAGAGCAAGTTCCTTTTAGGAGCATAACAATGGTATTAGAGTACTCTTATGGCCTTCTGTGTTGAGTTGTTTGTAGCTTCGATTAGATAACATAATAATAAATATGAATATATAAGTAATATTAAATATTACTTATATATTCATACTTAATATATAAGGTATGTTAAGATAAATATCAATAGAGCATGATTGAATGATATATTACCAAAGCATAAACATCTTCTACATTCTAAACGGTGATTAGTAACTGTTAAAATCAGTGAAACCGATTACAATACAAACGGTGACAAAGTCACACCTATGATAGGCGTGACTCCTTGAGGAGTCACGTCTATCACAGATGTGACTCCTACCGTCACTCACATATTTATATCAATGTCTTTGCCCTGCAATACCATGGATCGACACAAAAATTGGAAGTGTATGAGAAGTGGAAATTGCATCTGAAATACAAAAGAAAGTAATAAGTTAAGTCTGCTATATAAATATCCAACTTTCAGAAAAAATCCAAGTCAGAGATTATAAGTTCGATTTGAATTTACATGGTATCAGAGCCAAGGTAAGCAGAATCCAGGCAGAAAATCAAACTTGAGAAATTCAGATTTAATACATCTCATTTCTCAAATGACAGCAGCAATCCGATTCGAAGACAGATTGGAAGGAGGAAATAACTTCTCATCATGGAAATTTAGAATTATGATGATACTAAAAGAAAATAAAGTTGATTCATTTGTGAGAGAAAACAAAACGGAACCAGAGAATGATCCTGATAAAACGACATGGATTGAAGGAAATGACAAAGCCATGAAAATCATAGTTGATGGAGTTAGAGATCATATCGTGCCGATTCTGACAAAACATGAGACTGCATATCATATGTTTAAGTCACTTGAAAGCAATTATGAAATTAATAACTCCAGCAGAACCTTAGCCCTAAAGAGAGAAATAAATCATATAAGTATGAACAAAGGAGAATCTATCAATGCATACTTTATGAGAATATCTGCACTAAGGGATCAACTATCAACACTTGGGTACCAAATTGAAAGCAAGGAACTAACACTTATTGCTCTAGATGGTCTCCCAAATTCCTGGGAGACATTTGTTCAAGGCATTAGTGCAAGGTCCAAATTTCCAAAATTTGACCGCCTAAGATCAGACTGCCTTCAAGAAGAATCTAGACAGACAAAGAAAGGGTCAAAACAGAAAAATATAGATGAAGACCTTCATGTTCTAAATACAAACTCTCAAAAGAAAGAGAAGAAGAAACACTTCAAAAAGAGGAAAAATTATCACGGGAAAGGTTCATTCAAGAAAGACATTTCTCGCATCCAATGTTTCAGATGCGACCAATATGGACACTATGCAATCAGATGTCCTGACAGAACCAAACAACAAGCATCTTATGCCAAAATAAAGGAGCATGAATCTGAGAAATATGTATTCTACTCTACACTTTCAAACCAAGTATCAAATAAATCCAACACCTGGGTTATAGATAGTGGTTCATCAAGACACATCACAGGGTTCAGGGAACTACTAGACACCATGGTAGAAGAGACTGACGAAGAAGTAACAATTGGAGATAACTCTGTACATCCAGTCAAGGGTGTTGGCACATGCACCCTCAAATTAAAGACTAGCATCTCCATCCAACTTACTAGAGTATTGTTTGTCCCAGGCATCAAAAGAAACCTAGTCTCCATATTTGCACTTGAAGATAATGGATATAGGGTGACCTTTATGGATAGCAAAGTATTGGCATGGCCAAAGAATTCTACTATTAAGAAAGCCAAAACCATAGGTCATAGACAAGGGTACTTGTACGAGTTATGTACGGAACCAAATGAAGCCCTAATTCATGAAATTGCAGACTCTAATGAAATATGGCATAGAAGACTAGGACACCTAAATTTCCGTGCCCTATCTTCCATGGAAAGACTGGTTATAGGGTTACCCAAACTCAAACAATGTAATTCAGGGGTATGCAAGGGGTGTGCCTTAGGGAAAAATACAAAGGGGTCCTTTCAAAATAGTTCTAGCAAAACAAATAAAGTATTAGAACTAGTCCACTCAGATTTATGTGGACCCATGTCTGTACCCTCCTTAGGTGGGTTTCTATACTATGTAATCTTCATTGATGACTTCTCTAGAAAGACATGGATCTATTTTCTTAAATGTAAAGAATCACAGGAAATCCTTAAAAGATTTAAGGAATTCAAATCCATTACTGAAAACTCTTTCGGGAGAAAAATCAAAACCTTAAGAACAGATAATGGGAACGAATGCACTTCAGACATTTTTAAAGACTTTTGTAAAAACACTGGGATTAAGAGGGAGTTCACTGTACCTTATAATCCTCAACAAAATGGAGTTGCAGAAAGAAAAAATAGAACCATTATAGAAGCTGCTAGGGCTATGTTACTTGATCAGAACATAGACACTTCACTTTGGGCAGAAGCATCTAGTACTGCTGTCCATATACAGAACAGATGTCCTCACTCTCATATTGATGACAAAACTCCTGAAGAAGCCTTCACTGGCACAAAACCAGACATTAGTCATTTAAGGATATTTGGTTGTCCTGTTTACATTCATGTGCCCAAAGAGAAAAGAACTAAGCTAGAACCTTCTGGGAGAAAAGGCATCTTTGTAGGCTATAGTGAAACATCAAACGCTTATAGAATATATATACCTGGTCAAAGACAGATTGAACTAAGCAGAGATGTGATTTTTGAGGAAGACATAGCTTTCAAAAGAGCCAGAAATGATATTGAGTCAGAAATTCAAACTTCCAACTCAAGCATAGAAGAGGATCCTACACCTGAGTTTCAGAGGGAGTATCCTGAGGAAGAGGTAAACCATGAACAAATCACATCACTAGAAAATCCCAAGAAAAGACCACTCTGGGCCACCAAAACAATGGAAGAAGCTAAAAATTATGCCGCTCCATCAGGGACTTTTAGGGAAAGCACAAGACCTAAGAGATTCTCTAGTTATGTAGCTTTAATGAGTGAATTCATTAAATCAGAACCTTCTAGTGCTATAGAAGCTCTTAAGCACCAAGTATGGAAGGATGCCATGACAGAGGAGTATCAATCCATCCTGAAGAATGATGTGTGGGATATAGTACCTAGACCAAAAGGGAAATCTGTTTTTTCTTCAAAATGGCTATTTAAAATCAAACATGCTGCAGATGGTAGTATAGGGAAATACAAAGCAAGATTTGTAGCCAGAGGATTTTCACAAAAGGAAGGAATTGATTACGACGAAACCTTTGCTCCAGTTGCTCGATATACATCAGTCAGGGCAGTTCTAGCTATTGCAGCAGCCAAAGGGTGGAAAGTCCATCAAATGGACGTAAAAATTGCTTTCTTAAATAGAACCATTGAAGAAGAGCTTTACTTAGAGCAACCCGAAGGATTTGAGATTCACAATGCAGGATCCCATGTATGTAAATTAAAGAAAGTTCTATATGGACTTAAATAGGCCCCCAGAGCCTGGTATGAAAGAATTGACAGTTATCTCTTGACATTAGGCTTCTCAAAGAATGATGCAGATCCAAATCTCTACTTCAAACAAAGCAAAGGTGATATGTTAATATTGATATTATATGTTGATGATCAATTGATTACAAGAGAAAATTACCTTATTGATCAGTGTAAGAAAGATCTAGCTTCAGAATTTGACATGAAGGACTTAGGTCTATTACACTACTTCCTTGGACTGGAAGTATGGCAGAAATCAGACTATATTATTCTAAACCAAGGGAAGTACACAATTGATATATTAAAAAGGTTTGGTATGATGGAATGTAGACCTATGTCTTCCCCATGGAAACAAATATTCATAAATTGAAGGAAGCTGCAGCAGATTCTCCGTTGGCAGATCCCACTCTGTACAGACAGATAATTGGATCCTTGATGTATTTGGTTAATACCAGACCTGATATCTGTTATGCTATAAATGCCTTAAGTCAGTTTATGTGTGAGCCCAAGGAGATACATTTTGTGGCTATGAAACATATAATGAGATACCTTCAAGGTACTCTAAATTATGGCTTAAAATATGAAAAGGTTGACTTAGATCTACATGGATTCACAGATTCAGATTGGGCTGGAAGTGTAACTGATCGGAAGAGCACCTCCGGATGTTGTTTTAGTTTAGGGTCAGCAATGATATCGTGGATCAGCAGAAAACAATCTTCAGTTGCTCAGAGTTCTACAGAAGCCGAATATATTGCAGCTTCTATGGCTGCTAGAGAGGCAGTATGGCTTAGAAAACTGCTTGTGGGATTATTTGGTAAACCTCTGAAACCAACTATCATCCACTGGGACAATCAAAGCTGTATTAAGCTATCCGTGAATCCAGTATTCCATGATAGATCTAAACATATTGAGATTCCTCATCACTATGTGCGTGATATGGTGGAAAGGAATGTGATTCAGTTGGAGTATATCAGTACAAGAGATCAAACTGCAGATATTCTTACTAAACCACTCCTCAAGGTGAAAGTTGAATACTTTAGAAAAAATCTTGGTATGATTGAAATGTAAAATTCTAATTGATTTGTACTAATATATTAAAGATGTTTAATGTGTAAACATCTTGTGTCATATGTGTGACTCTATGACATTATGGGCCTACCCATTCTGTGTTTATTTCCAAAAGGTGACGATTTTTTGGATAATCTACACTTGTACCTAACATTATAAGGTGACGATCTCATAATGTTCATTAGACTGATATCATGTGACTTGATATTGGTATGAATCATGGAGTTATCATGATTAAGTTATGGTAGACATTATGTGACTTAATGTCAGTGCACATACCATAACTGGGATATATATAAGGAGAATGTAATGTTCTCGAGTATAGTATATCCTTTAGTATCACGAGGTAGGTGATACTATATATCATGAGTTATGTGATATTAAATTACTTCGAGTAATTCATTATAGATCAGATAATTGATATTCACAGAGATTATTGTGATATTGTTATCTTCCTGAGCTAAGAGGGAGTGTTGAGTTGTTTGTAGCTTCGATCAGATAACATAATAATAAATATGAATATATAAGTAATATTAAATATTACTTACATATTCATACTTAATATATAAGGTATGTTAAGATAAATATCAATATAGCATGATCGAATGATATATTACCAAAGCATAAACATCTTCTGCATTCTAAACGGTGATTAGTAACTATTAAAATTGGTGAAACCAATTACAATACAAATGGTGACAAAGTCACACCTGTGATAGGCGTGACTCCTTGAGGAGTCACATCTATCACAGATGTGACTCCTACCATCACTCACATATTTATATCAATGTCTTTGCCTTGCAATACCATGGATCGACACAAAAATCGGAAGTATATGAGAAGTGGAAATTGCATCTGAAATACAAAAGAAAGTAATAAGTTAAGTTTGCTATATAAATATCCAACTTTCAGAAAATATCCAAGTCAGAGATTATAAGTTCGATTTGAATTTACATTCTGGGTAGACAGTAACATTATGGAAAGACATTCAAAACATTTCATAGATTCTATCAGAACTTCCTTTAGTAGAAACATAAGTCAAATTGAAGGATTGCTGCATGTCTATTGTGAAGGGAGTATGATTTTGAGGCTACAACCCATTGTATCTGGAAGAAGAATGCCAATAACATATGGGCAAATACCAAAGATGGTTTCAAACAAGGACCCTGTTGTGACCACTTTACAACATCAACCCCAATTACTAATTGGGTCCCCCTCTTTTGACTTGCCTGGATCCTTGAAGCTAATCCCATACTTTGTTTCGGCGATGTCTTCGTAGTTCAGATAGTGTCAGGAGCTTAGACTGGCCCACCAGGAAGAAAGAGAAGCAAAACACATAGGTTTCCTCCTGCATAGGCCCCAAACCCTAATTGACTGTTCCAGACTATCCTTAGGCAAGAGTTTTTTTTTTTTTTTCCATCCTTAGGGAAGGGCTTTGTCTTTTCACATCTGGGTAATAAACCCACTCTGTTCCCGGCATGAAACCCAATTTCCAGTCCTGGTCCAAGACCCCATGTATGGCTTAGAAATTCATTCCTGGACTCCAATCCAGGAATCCAGCCCGGAGGTCCAAACCGAAGTCCTGTCCGGAAGTACCTATCTCGGAGTCTCGTTCAGGGGATTCCTGCCTGGAATCCCGTTTCAAAGTTTATCTAGATTCTTCTTCCGACCAAGATTGCGGAGTTCAACAGAGACTGTCACTCCTTGGCATGATCATCCTTCAGTCATGGAACTTAGTCCCGGCCTGACAGCTCTAGCCCAGAAGATCAATCTGGGAGACTTCCTTCTGATTCCGATCAGGCACTCAACCTCATTTCATAGCTTGGAGGACTTGCAAATCGAAGACTTAAGGCAATTTCAGGAGACAATTAGCATTTACTGAATATCCCTCCGGTAGGCTGGAATTGCTCAGGACAACTTTTTGTCCTGGTCGCAAAATCCAGCACCTACTGGATTTTGCGCCCTAGGACTGAAGTTGTCCAGTTCACCCTCCTGGCCTGTCCAGTCAATCTGGAGGCTGGAAAATCATTTCCTGATTCCCTGGCAGATAATTGAACCCTGGAATTCACAGTCTGGTTTGAACTTCGTGTCCCGACATCGGAAACGGATTCTCGGAAGACATTCCACCACAATGAAATCCTGCTACAGGAACTGATAATGGTTTCAGGGCAAAGAATTCCAAACACCAAAGGAAAATCAAAGTACCCCCAGGAAATTCCATGGTCGCACATTCCAAGACCTTCTGGAATATGCGCCCAGGACAACTTTTTGTCCTGAGCGCATAATCCAGTAGGTACTGGATTTTGCGCCCAAGGACTGGGATGTCCAGTTTCTCCCTCCTGCTCTGTCCAGTCACTCTTGGCTTGGATTTTTTTTTTCCTCTGACCCCTCTGTGGATACCTGACTCCTAGAATTCACAGTCAGGATGGAACAAATGAACATCCATCCTTCAGTCGTGGAGATATCAGATTCCCGGAAGATGGAAGAAACGAAGGATGGAAGAAACGAACCTCGTGTCTCGCCATCAGACTCTCGGAGGATGGAAGAAACGAAAGATGGAACAAACGAAGGATGGAAGAAACGAACGAAAATAGACTCTCGGAAGATGGAACGAACGAGGATGGAAGAAATGAGGATGGAAGAAACGAACCTCGTGTCTCGCCATCAGACTCTCGGAGGATGGAAGAAACGAAAGATGGAAGAAACGAACCTCATGTCTCGCCATCAGGCTCTCGGAGGATGGAAGAAATGAAAGATGGAACAAACGAAGGATGGAAGAAACGAAAGATGGAAGAAACGAACCTCGTGTCTCGCCATCAGATTCCCGGAGGATTGTAGAAACGAACGAAAACAGACTCTCGGAAGATGGAACGAACGAGGATGGAAGAAACGAACCTCGTGTCTCGCCATCAGATTCCCGGAGGATGGAAGAAACGAAGGATGGAACGAACGAACTTCGCATCCCGCCTTGGAAGTAACAGATTCCGCGAGGATGGAACCGACGAAGGATGGAAGGAACGAGGATGGAAGAAATAAACTCCGTTTTCTGATCCTGTATCAACATCTGAACCTCCATGGAGTAGCCAGGAGAATGAACCTACTGCAAAATCGGAATCCCACTTCGAAACTCAGGAAAATGCAAATCCTTAACTTAAATTCCTGAAAACTGAGTTCCAAGGTCCAGTGGTGCAGAATCCAGTACCTTCTGGATTGTGCGCTCCAGGACAAACTTTGTCCTTGAGCGCAAAATCCAGTACTCCTTGGATTCTGCGCTCCTGTGGATTCCTGATCCAGTCTGGAATGGGAGACCTGCAGGATGAAATTCCAGAACCTAGTTTGCCAGCTCTTGCATGGAAGAATTCCTCGCCTGTTGTACCTCGGAGTCCGGAATCCCTAAACATGATGGGAGGGTACTTCTGGTTTTAAAAATGGAGTCTTTGATCCCAGCATAAGAAAATCTATCCCTGCCAAAACAGAGTGATGAAACCCTTAGCGAATGTCCAAAAGATTGAACATAGAAGTCCAAGGACACATCCCGCCATTTTCCTCCACAGAAAGCAAAAGTGCAACCTTCCATCTGAGTAAGATTCCATAGGATAATGTTCCAGGACTTAGCTGGATTTTAGCAAAAGTTCAAAAGTTATGCTAGGGAAGAAAAATCCAAAACATCAGTAAATCCCCGACGTCGCAAAATCCAGGACCTCAGGAATTCCCCGACATGCCAAATTCCTCGACCTTCCAAATTCCCCGACATCCACAAATCCCCGACCACCGACAAAACAGAAAAAGACAAAAAAACCAAGTCGGCTAGGGTAAAGTTTGGTGGTTAAGGAATTTCTTCTCCTTTAGCCTAGGTCGGCCAAGTCAAAGAAGGTAAAGTTCCCTATATAAAGAGGGCGCTCAAGGCATTTCTAAAGCATTCCAATTCAAATCCAAATCAGAAATATTCATTTTAGGAGCAGAAATTCAGTCCAAGAGCAGATTTCAACAAGAGGAGAACAAGTTCATCCAAGGAAATTGCAGATTTTATCATTTCCAAAGGACAAATTCGTCATTAGGGCAGAAATTTCTGAAGGTTTAGGGCAGATTTTTGAACATTCCAAGAGCAGAAGTTCATCCTTCAAGAGCAGAAATTCCTTCTTCAAGACAAAACTTCTCCATTCCAAGGTAAGTTCTTCACTAAAACTCCATTTCTGAATATTCCTAAGGCAGATTTCTTGTTGGAGCATCCATTAGAACTCAGAAATTTCTACAGAAAAATCAGAAAATCCATTAGTAGGTCAAGAAATCTATTAAAAAATCAGAAATTCATAGAAGGTCAAAAGTTCCTCGTGCAAGGAGAGGTATGTCACTACATGGAAAAATTCCTTTTACTTAGAAAAATTGTTATTTTTGGTCTTCCATGTGTACTTGAAAATTCTTAATTTTTAGTCCCACATGCATAAAATGACACACCAACTTCCCACGTGTGGGAATAAAAGCTCCCGTCTTACCTCTATCCCTGCCCCTTTGGAAAACTCATACTGTGCTTTTCTTTTCTTGATTTCACAGGTAAATGGCAAGTGCCAAGGCAGGTTCCTCAAGACAAACCCAGGTGAAGGCCGCCTTTAAAGGAATGATCCCGCAGTCCAAAATCAAGTCAAAATGGGCAAACGTTGGAGACACCAACATCTATCCTTCAGTCATGGAAGCAATTGGGAATCGAATGTATGGAACGGTTGGACATCCTCCATCCCTGCTTGCAGCCAAGATCGTCCGGAACGGAGTTGCCGCCGCTGCATGCTTCCCACCCGCCATTCCTTGTCTCGAGCTGATCGTGGAATGTTTCATGCACTATGATCCGGAGCGAAGGATGGTCGTCGATCGTAACAACACAGTGGTGGCCTATTTCACCAAAGAGAAGATTGCGGAGGCTTTCAATATCCCTGTCTATAATCCCGTCGAGTTCATGAGCAAGGAGGATTCAGCCGAAATCACCCAAGCCGATTCGGCAACTTGTTTTGGAGTCATCAACAGGACATGGATGCAGAAGAAAAGGACTCACCGTTCCAAGTTGCCAAGGACACTCCTCAAGTCCGACTTCAAGCAGGAGCATGGAGACCTTGTCGTCATGCTGAACAGGATTATGGGAAGTCAGCAGTCCTCTACCTTCGAGCCATGGATGTTCTACTACATCGAAGAGGTCCTCGCTGGAACAAAGATGATTGATTGGGCTCGACTCCTCAGTGATAACATTGATGCACAATTCCAAAACTTGGAGGAATCGAAGACCTTTTACATGAGTTCCTATGTGATCTACATGCTGGCTAGGAACAACAAATATCGAGGACTGTCATGGAAAGGTCGTATCGGCAATCAAGAGGGACAAGTCATGGTCTACAATTGCTATCCTCAGCTTCATCTTCAGAACATAAACCATTTCCGGAGATTCAATGATGCATTCGCCATGCATATCACCAGGACCCTCCAAGGAGGCAGTCACCAGAGACTATCACCCGAGGCCAAGAGGTTGGTCAGGACATATGGCTCGTGGTTCATCCAGTTCCCGAAGTTCACATACATCAGGGTGTAGGGATTTTTCGGCTATCCATACAGACTACCAAGGTATCCGTCGGACAAAATGGTCCTGTTGGAGTTAACAAGGCAACTCTCGGCGTATGACAAAGTCCAGAAGAAGAAGAAGAAGGCTGGGGTGACTTATCCAATCTAGACAGAAGATGAAGTCGAGTCTTGCCCATCTCTCCTAGCCCCCGAAAAGTCCGAGGAAGAGCTGCAGTTCTACAACTTGGTAACTCATTCCTTAAGGGAGAACTTTGACCCGTTCAACACCACCAGGATAGCATGCGGAAGGAAACATAGACACAAGATACACCTGGAGGACCATTGGGCAAATGCCGAGGATGACTTCGAGGTGCGAAGGAGGATGTGTTCCCGACTTTCAGTTGACATGATCAGAGCCACCGGGATCTTTCCAGTCCTTGGAGGATGGTAAGCTAGTCCAGCCGTTCTTCGAGCAGGAAAAGAATAAGCCTCTTCCACCCATAGTTTGGTCTGATCTAGAGGTCACCCACTTGGATGACCTAATGGCACCCGTGCTAACAGTGACACAGAAATGGATAAGTCAGCAGACGGAGAAAATGCACAAGATGGGTATCCGTCCAACTTACGACCTGATGGGAGACTTGGATTCTCAGTCTTCCGAAGAAGATATGGCTGAAGACACTCCTGTGAAAGCACAAGAGGCGGGAAGACAAGAAGGAGGGAACCAGGATGCGGAAGATCCACCAGCAAAGAGGGTAAAAGCTCAGAAGGAATTTATCAGCAGGGCCAACCAAGAGGAGCGGAATGCATCCAGACCTCACTCTGCCAACACTTCTTCCATTCGAGAGGTGGATCTTTTTGGAGATGCACAGACAGTTAAAGGCAAGGAACCCATGCAAGAGGAAGTGGTCCCAAATGAACTGGATGATCAGGGAGATGATGAGTCCATGGATTCCACCCGGGAACGGACTCCCAGCCTCATGGTGGGAAATCAACCTAACCCTCTACCTCGGAATCCAGGGGAGGCCCAACTTGAAGACATGCTCTGTCATCCTGATTTGGAATTCCTCAATGAGGAGTTCAATTACGGAGAAGTACTGACCTCCACGCCACAAGTTGGTCAAGGACCTCAGGAAGCACAGGAAGAAGCCATTCCATCCACGAAGCCCAATTGGTTACAGGACAGGCTGCGGAAGAAGACAATCAAGAAGAATAATCCTTCCACCGCACTTGGTGATTTTCTTGCTAGGATAGGGAAGTCTGCAGTTCCAAAGAAGGTGAAGAAGTTTTCCAAGATTACCAGAAATGAGTCAGGATCCCGCCAAGTAGAAGTGGCAATTCCTAGGATAACCGAGGCAAAGGAAGGTATCAGTCCTGATGACTTTGACATCTTGAAGGTCGACCTTGGCCCAACTACGAAGGATCAAGAAATGGCAGAACTGGAGGATTCCGTCGCCATCATCCGAGAGAGGTTAAGGAAGGAAGAAGAAAAGAAGGACCAGTTGAAACAGGAGAATGAGCAGTTGCGGCAGCACATCCAGCAACTCATGGGCTCATTACAGTCCGCCCAAGGAGTAATATCCCAACCTCTGAGCATAACTAAGGATTCCTTAGCTGAGGTTGAAGCTCTGAGGACAGTCGGCCACACAACAAAGGGCTGGATAGAGAAGGTCTTGGATAGAGCACATAGATTTATAGAAGACCTCGTCCAGGTGAATGGCAGAGTTACAACACTTCTGGACAGGATTCATGCAATTCTGGATACATGCCAGCAGTTCACAGTTGTCCAGGAGGAAACTATCCCTAGACTAAAGGCACTGATGAACACTCCGCAGCCAGACCTGATCAGGAACAAGGTAATACAGGCAGGTTTAGTATATGACTTCCTCAGCTGGTATTCCGCCTTGCTCATGAAGAGGGATAACTTGGAGAAGATTGAAGGTGACACAACCCAGGCCCACGCCATGTTGAAGGAAATCTAGGACAAAATCCTTGTATCATTGGAGACCTGGTTTGATTTGGATATAGCACCAGACGGGATCATTGACTTGGAAGAATTGAAAGGCAAGATGCGGAGCATATACTTCAAAGCTGCTTATCCCACTGAGGAATCCCATCTTGAGGATGCATCCTCGTTTTTGATCCTCATTAATAGTATCTAGGAGCTGAGGGTGGATTGGGAAAATGTCCTTGTTGCTTGCGCCACCACCGCATCCGTCATGGAGTTCCGGATTGAGAACCTGCCCAGTATTCCTATGGAGGAGTTGGAAGTTGTCCTGACTAGGTTCCTGGAAGCAGAGACAAAAGAATAGTAGGAAGTTCCGCACAGACAGGACAGTCCTATCCAGGAGTCCTAGACAGGTGGCGACCAGGACAGCTGGAAAGTTTCCTTACACATTTTGACGACCTAGACAGGTGGCAGTCTCCTGCATACATATTCTGACGACCCCATCTGCTTTTTCTAGGATTTGTAACCCAGGGCATATGTTTCAAGGAAATCTGATTTCCTTTTGCCCTAAGATATTTTTGAGGGCCTATATAAAGGCTGAGAGATGCCTCATTGTAACTCTCTCTCCTTTTCTGATATTTACCATTCTGAAGCTCCTAGAGCTCCTTAGTAGCTAGTTTTCATTTCTGCATAGTTTCTTATGAGCTGGAACTCCAAAATCAGTTGGATTGTTGTGATATAAACTTCTGAAGTAATTATATATGCATTGAAGAATGGTGTTCATATATTCCTTTGGATTTTTGGCATGGTCTTATTGATTTCTTGGAGCAAATCTGAAAGATATTGAAGTTCTTTCTTGTATTTTCATATTTTTATTAGTTAGAAAGATGGAGATTATTGCTGTTGAATGATTGAATCTGTTTGTTCATACCATTGGTGATCTGTGGCTTGCAAATCATCGTGCATGGTTAGTCTGAACTTAATCCGAACTTAACTTCGACTGTTCCGTATGACCAAATCCATGTCTCTTACTGAAGTAGTCTGAAAATCCTTATTCCCCCTTAGAAGATAGCACCGCCCCTGCCTAGCTGTTGTCTCATGACGAAGCAGAGGACTGGTTCCAGTTTCTATCTCCAGCAGCAGTCTTCTTCCATCAATTAGTTAAACCCCCGAACCCTTACCTTATCTTTTTTACTTTCTTTTAGATCTTCATTAGGATTAGTTTTCCAGAGCTTCATCGCCAAATCATCCGCCTCTATAAGAATGGAACTTTAGAATTCCAGTTGTCCATCTGTGAAAGAATTCCATTCACCCACTAATCCCAGTCTGAATCCCAGAAATGAATTCCATGACCCTGAAAGAGCAATCTTACGTAAGTCCCCTTCGTGATTACCAGCAAATCACATCATTCTACTGAGTCTATCCCTATGCACGTCAAGACCTGACATAAAAGGAACCTTGGAGCAGTCTCATTCGATCACATAGTTCAGCGTTTGAGAAGCTTTATTCAAGAGAGGATAGGATACCCAGTATTTTATTTAAATGTTGTTGTAGTCACAAAAACCTCATCAACAGATCCATTTGTGGGGACCTCATAAGCTTTGAGAGATTCAAAATCTATGGTTCAACTTTATGATGGAGGTTTCATGAACCTGAAAATGCGAAACGCTAAATTCGAGGAGAATAGTGTAACGAAAAATCTAAACAAGAACTCTATGGTGTGTCCAAATAGAGATGGTGATAGTACATGGATGATGGAGCTTGTGGTTCTCCAACATGAACGTGAACACAATTTTGGCCATGATGCTTCTCTATCAAAAGCTGTTTGTGCAGGGTTATTGAGATTCCAAAACTTATTGCTGCAAATGTAAAGCTTATAGTCAATAGCATGATGAGGGATTGGATTTACAGCTTCACAACTATGAGCTCAGCTCTGGTTTGTGTGTTGTAGCTTTGGCAGAAGTTGATGTGGTCACAGGAGCATAGTAGTTGATTACATTAAAGAAATTCTGCATGAGATTTGATGAGTTGTACCTGAAAATTGAAGGGCCACAACAAATTACTCATAGAGGACTGCAATGTAGTGCCAACAAGCAAATTTTATTAAACAAATGCAATTCCATGGGCACATCAATGTAAAAACACACAAACTGGAAAGAGAGAAGAAAGAACAACAGTTTCTTAAAGAGTTTGTAAATGTTTTCCAAGTTCTACCCCATGAGTTGTCATCAGACAGGTAAAAGAAGCACATTATTCATTATTTATATGCAATTTGGAACCCAGCTAATCATTTTTCCTTCGTAGAAGTATCTTAAGTTGTCTAATGATGTATTTCATGACTTGCTTTATGGGATGCTGCCAGATACAGGCAAGGAATTCACTGCGATTGCTTTGTGGGCAAAGCAATTCAAGAAGAGGGGACTGTTGTGCACCTTTTTAACTTCTATATCAATAATAAACGTATGGGCCCAACCTACTTTTTAAGTAGCTAAACACTTTTGGGGTTAGTGGGCCAGTGGGTATCATGGTTACTAGAGTCAGACTCAACACCGACTTGGCAGGCTGATTTTTGATTCAGACACGGACTTGGCAGAAAAACCTGGCATAGACTTGGCAAATTGAAAAAAACATAATATATAGAGATTATTTAAGGAAACACATGCTTTTCTATGCATTCTTTTTTATATCAACTTTAAAGATAAAAAATTAAATAGTTAATTCTAGTTTGCTCACACACACAAGTATATATCAAAAAACTAAGAACAAAGGTGGATTTGAGCTGAAGTTAACAATATTTTAAATATATGAATATTCATAAGTGTTTTTGCTATAAAAAATTCATGGATTAGGACATTTGTAGCATCAAAAACAGAAAGTACAGCATGAAGCTGTGGACTGTGGTTGAGAGGAGCTTGCATCACTCAACCCAACATCACTGGTTATATGGTAGATCTTGTGCTCGCATCTTAAAGAGGTCCTCGATGCTGCTGCAGCCATGATACCTGCACACATGTCAACAACATCCATGGGATCTTCTTGTGCCCTCTCCTCCTTTGTCACCTGCTATTGCCTCTGCCTCAAGCTTAACTTGGTCAACACACACATGGTCCCCTGCTAAAACACAAGATCCTTGGGCTCATGATCCAATTTGATAGTGGATCAACCTACACCAAAGCTATGGGATATAAATTAGAGCCTACAATTTGCTTATGATGGAGGTGAAGGTTGTAATGAACATTGACAAGATTGTTTAAACTTTGCACCATAAATTTATTGTGCTTCTTGGAGTGTATGTACTCAAACATACTACAATTACACTTTCATCCTAATGTACTACAAGGTTGGCTCAAGACATGTACAATAGTCTTCTAAAGGTTTGACACTTAAGCATGAAATCTCTTCCACCGTGCATTTGAAATGAGAAAATGATTTTGAAATTTCATTTAAATGGAAAAAAAAAAGCTCATTGTTTAACATTAATGCAAGAAATCTATAAATATGACATCAAGCAATTTTTACATGGCTGCAATCTTGTTTGAGTTATCTTGCATATATCTCGAGCAAAGAGGTCCTTTTGTGCAAGAGTGAAGATCTCAATCTCAGAGATGATCCTTGCTCTCATCTCAGAATCCACTTCTAGTTGATTTATGACTATGTAGAGCTTGCTCAAAACCTCCTTATCAACATTGAAATTTGAGAGGAATTGGAATGTTGGATTCAAGAAATAACCTGCCACATGTAACAACTTATGAAGTTAATGGTGCAATTGCTGGTCAGCTATTTCCCATATGGAATGATATTTGCTGTCAACACCACCATAGATGGCTCTAATGGCCTCCTTGTTCCTTTCCTCCATGCCTTAATACACAGCCCATTGAGGGCTTCTCTTCCTCAACAACATGAAGGAGGCTAACTATAGGCTCTGTGACTTATTAAAGAATAATATAAATAAGTAGTAAGCTTAAAAAAGAGAGCATAAACAAATAAAAAGAACATCAAGCTGGTAAAGTAGGCAAAAGAGGAGCAAAATAATAACTTACCTTTTAGGAAGCCAAAAGTTTTGCTCTTGAATTTTAAAAGTGAGTTACCGTTTTTAAACAAAAATTGAACTAATTATCTGGCCATGTGAAATGGATTTGAATAATAGAACTCGATTCTCGAACCGCACTCCTTGCTGCATTGTGTTTGTCTCTAATCCAACTCATGCTCTTAGATGATGATTGGGAACTTGGAGAAGTGCATGGTATGATATAGGAATCCAATCCCAATTCACAGCCTTTAGGTTCAACACTAGTGCTCAAACTAGAAGGGAATTGAAATGTCCCATTCTAAATTAATAGAAAGCCGACTTTCCTTATGAGCACTATGGGCGATCATATTAATATGTTCAATCAAGAAGAGTAAAGTGTGGGCAAATAAGAATATAGAAAGGTTTTATAAAAGACAAAGGAGTGAGTAGCATATAAAAAGCTGCGCTGATTAAATATATTAAGGATACGATTCTGAGGTGGCCGACGTCATATGGCTTGGCGCCATCCTTTGAAGTTTAGATTTAAATCAAAGTGGACGACTCCCTTAGGGCCGATTCGTCAATCATGTATATATAAAATGGTGCGCTTGAGATAAATTAGAGTGAGGTGCGATTTGTAAGTCTTCAAGAGCAGCAATTAATTAAACAAGTGTAGCGATCCATATTTGTCTTGTTAAAGCAATATAAAGACAAAAGTTGAAGAGGTGCGATTACAAACAAGAAGAGATGCATGTTATATAAGACAAATTTGTTAATAGAGGCAGTGATCTGATTTAAGTTAAAAAGTTATGTCCATTATGGAAAAGACACATGTATTCCTAAAGTCATATCTCTTGAGAGAGATATAAATGCAAAGAAAGAGTTTGTTTTGAAAGGGAATTGAATGAATATAATTCTGAGTTTAGAAAAGCAGATTCATACAGCAGCAAAGAGAAATAAGAAGAGGAAATATATACATTTAGCAGATATAAACCTGCAAGAAACAGATTATATATGTATTTATGTATGTCTTTATCCTATGATCAATCATATATAAGGTTGAAGGGAGCAAGTTAGGAGGATGCTGTTTACGGGCCTCTCATGCTAAGCACACCACTCCGAGGGTGGAATTGTCTTAGTTGGATGTTCTTGCCGCTTGGGGCCAAGGGGTGGGTTGTTTGAGACACTCATGCTCTTGGGCTTAGGTGGGTTGAGTAGTTTACAAGCACCCCTTTCAAGCCAAACTATGACTGGTTGTTAGGATGGATTTAAGGAGTTTTAAGAGGGATGGATAAGGTAACATGGATAGGGAAAGCAGATACAAGTTTATCTGCAAGTACGCCAACCCAAGGGTGGAATTATCTTAGTTTGGACATTCCTGCACCATGGGCCAAGGGGTGGGTTGTTTGAGACGCTCGTGCTCTTGGGCTTGGTATGGATAGCTTCGGGCAGACTTATCATGTTCCTCATCCAAACCCTATTATGATTAAGACTTCCACTATGCATTATGGACATTGGTAGTTTATATGGTTTTGAAATAGACCTAAACCAGGATTTATCTTGCTTAAAGCATTTAATTAGTAAGTTTTAAACCCTAACTATATTAAACTTGTGATTCTAGGGCAAGATTTAGGACAATCCCGAAAAGGGGAGATTACAGGAATTGAGGAAATTTAGAAATAGAAATGTGTACTTTGCCCATAGATACCATCTCTTCTCTTTGTCTCTTTCTAAGGTTCTTTTTCTCAAAGGACTCTAACTGAGTTTGTGCCTCTCTCACAATATCAGACAGGGTTTGTGTGCAAAAGAAGCATCTTGGCCAGGTATATGGGCAAGGTGGAATTTTAGGCAACTAATACTTCCTCCTCTACGTTTGGTGTTGCGATTAATTGTAAACCCATTCCCCTTTCTTGGCAACCAGGGTGGCATGTTTCCAACAAGGGTCCTTTCTTATTGGTGCCAACACTAAGACAATTTGCAAGTGTTTTGCAAGAGATTTTTTTGAATGTTTGTAAATTACAAAAGGAGAGAGATGAGAAAAATAATGGATTGTGGAACAAGAAATAAAAAGTTCTCTTCATTTTTCATCTTTTTTTTTTGTTCCATAATGGAAGATAAAAGAAAATGTAAAATGGAATGGTGAATTAAAAAAAAAGGAAAAGTAAAGACCCAAATGCACTGTGGGATGCTCCAAATGGATTATGGACTGCTCCAAAATTGCAAATACACCCCAAAATCACTGTTTGCTGCTGCTTTCTATTTACTGTTTTTACTATGTGTTTTTGTTTTAGCTTTGTGTGATGTCTTTTTTGTTTTTGTTTTTGCTTGTGTGTGATGTCTTTATGCATTGTCAGTGTCTTTTTGTTTTTATTTGTTAGTCTTTAGGGTTTTAGTTTTTTTTGTTTAGTTTTTTTCTTTTAATCCTTTTCTTTTTCTTTTGGGTGTTCCATGTGAAGGGCAAGTCCCAGTAGTGGCCCAATTTGTGATCTTACTCATGCCAGTGAGTCTGACAGACTAAGTGAGTCTGCTAGAGACTCACTGGTTATCTGGAAGTCTGGTAACACTATTGGGTATACCAACTTAACATTTTAATCCAATGGGTCAATCAACCTGCATTGTCAAGTAGTGGGTCTGCCAACCCACATTTTTAGGTTGTCAGTTCACCAACACACATTTTTGGTCAACATATATGTTTGATAGGGTATGGTAGGTGTGTAAAAAGTAATTATGCCACATGCAGAGTGAACAAAGGATTTTAAATTCTTTTGAACTGGAAAGGGATTCAGTTTCTTTTGAAACCACTCAAGCTTAGCTTGCACAATCAAAGTCAAATCTTGTCTAAGAAGCCGCAATTTCCCCAAACCGAGTGGGGTGTTATTTTCTGGAAAAGTAGCTTTGCATCTTCTGCTCTAAAGGAAACCAATTGCTACCAACTAAATTGTATGCAATGGACTCTTACAGCTGCCCCAACCATCCAAGAATCCCCTAGATAAGGTTCTCACTAAGAGAGAGAACAATAAAAAGGAAATTCAATTCAGCTTGTAACAAACTCCAAAACCCTTTAGCTGTTGAACATTTTTAGAAGATATGGTCAACTATTTCCTCCTTCCCACACAAAATGCAAGAAGCATCAGCAATATCCACCTTATTCAATTCTGCTTTGACAACTAAACCTTAATGCATTGATAGCCATCCCACTACCTTTTGATTGAATGAGATTCTTGCTTTCCAACTGACTCTACAACATCATTGCTATGCAAGATTCCTCATCCAAAGCAAGAAGATCACAAGGGTTTGCGAAACAAAAGGTTTGTATTCTGGCAACCCCAATCATCCAAAACACCATTTTTAAGAAGTTGAAGGACTTTTGCAAGCGGAAACAATGAGTTTCATCTAGTCAAGAGCAACACCAATAGAATCGCCAATACAAACCTAACAACCCTAATAAGTCAGAGGCCTTTTCTGCAACCTTGATTGCTTTAATTGTTCATAATTTTTCCAACTGTGAATGGATTGTGTATTCTGGTGTTGGTTGCCATATTGCTAATAATGTTTTTGTTAGTGTGAATAGGGATATTTCCTATCTAGTGTCTTTTGTTATGAGATTAATTCATATTATTTAACTCTTTATTAGTTAAATAACATTCTCACACATAATTCACATGTTAAGTTGATTTAGTGAGTCTACTAGATGTTTCTAGTTGTGTCTAGTTGTTGCTAGGTGTTGATAGTTGTCTTATCCTACACATGTGCTATAGTTGTCACATGTCATAGGATTAAGACACTTGTCACATGACTACAACATCTTAGCTCTCATCCTTGTCTTTATAAGTAAGGCTCTTCATGTACATTGTAACAACATATGAACAATTTTGTATTCATTGATAGAATAGAATTATTCTCTCAATGTCTCTCTTGTGCTTTCATGAAGTCCTAGATCTTGGGTGGCTCCTATCTCAGCCAACTTTTACATGGTATCAGAGCTCTCTAGGTGGAATCTCTTCTTGTTAGCCAAATTTTTGAGAGATTTGATTGCAAATTCATGATGGATCTTGATAGTTGAGTATGCTGTTCTCTTGTATCGAATGATGACCTAGAGAATCAGAAAGACTTCATGGAAATACAGATTTGTGAGGGTTTCCCCTTTATGCTTTATATTCCAAGTTCATTTTGGAGCATGCTGCTGCAAATCTGAGCACACCATTGTGTTCAGGAGGTCCGAGATAGTCAAGATTGCCTTTTGTTTCGTCTAGATCGGACACTGGAGGCCAAATCTATGAGGTTTTCAATTCGGGGAATGGATTCCTAATTTGGGAGGTAGCTACAATTTCGGAGTAGTTTGGGCAAAATCAGACCCTGCCATCGCGCTTAGGACGCCCAAAAACCCATAGATCGACTGTCAAATTGATCAAATCGGATGAAGTTGAAACGAAAGGCAATTTTTTTTTAGCCGATACCACCGTACGGAATCACAACAGAATATTCTGAAGAATCTTCAGCACAGGAGGAATCTTTGCAGAATTTTGCGTCAGTGAATCCGGTACAAGTTTTATCCATTGGTAAAAAAATTTCGTTGGTTAAAGTTTTATTCTGCAAAGATTTGTTTTTCAGAATTAAAATAATTTTTTTTTTTTTACAAATCTGCGGATTTTTTTTGAGGGTACACAGTACCTGACAAGCGTAGAGCCCAGTCGGGTCTGTATCCGCCCCGTACCCTGTTGACGGGAGCCACCGGCGGGGGTTTCCCCACTCGCCAACAGGCTATCCCGACCGACACCATTAAGGCCGGTGGCCTTAATAAATCAGGCCCTGCGGTGCCTTCAAAACAAGGCTTCGACCTTTACAATTAAATCCGCATGTTTAAAACAAATATCAGCGGTTAATTCAGTGTACGATAATTTTTAATAAATCCGCCCCACAGTAGAATATACAGGGAATATTCCCCTAAACCACAACAAAACAATTGGTTTATTCCATAGTTTAAAAACTCGGACTCGGCAATTACTCGACGGACCCAAAAATTTTAAAAACTCGGGACTCGGCAAAAACTCGGGGAAAAACTCGGCAATAACTCGGCAAAGTTATCGAACATCAAAAATACGTTAATTTTTAAAAAGATGTTTTAAAAATGTGCATATCAAGAAATTTATGGACCATATTATTGATTTCCTTCAATACATTTCATCTAAGTTGCCTAGAATGGGCTCCGGTTCAGGATTCATGTGTGTTAGTAGGGATACTATACATATATATATAATAATAATAATATATTTACAATAAATACTCTGATTTATTATTTACAATAATATTATTACAATTAATACAATATAATCTTTTCTAATTTTTATATAACTAATACAATTAATAATTATAAATTAAATTAAATATATATATCTATACAATATAATATATAATAATAACTTATAATATAATATATAAATATTGTATTAATATTATAATAATAATAATATATTGACAATAAATAATCTGATTTATTATTTACAATAATATTATTACAATTGATACAATATAATCTTTTCTAATTTTTATATAACTAATACAATTAATAATTATAAATTAAATTAAATATATATATCTATACAATATAATATATAATCTATATATTTAAATAATTAAATACAACATATTTTATAAAAATAATATATAATCTAAAAGTAATATATACTTCAAGGAATACGCACCGACGAGTTTAGAAAATTTTTTGGCATGAATTTTTTAAACGGCGCGAGACAATTTTCGGAGTACTATAATGCTCGAATCTAAAAGCCTACGGTTTAATTTCTTATCATAATATTTAAATGAAAAACACTAACTATGAAAAAGCATCACATCGGAACAATGCCTCCTCGAGGATGAACGAACTCTGGGCGGAAGAACTTTGGGCGGAAGAACTTTGGGCGGAAGAAAACATGCAAAAGAAATCGCGTAGATTAGACCCTGGATAATCCCGCGTGAAAGAACAGGAAAAAAACGTTTCGAAATCCAACAAAAACATATAGAGACATAAGAAAAAACATGCAGAATGGCCTAAATCCGCGAATGTGGGCGAGTTTTTTCAATGCCCACGTGATTTTTTGAAGAGTAATCGCGATTTAAAAAAAAAAATCGCTGCGATTTTTTTGGAAAACTCGTCCGCGATTTTTACCTGCGAATACTCGCGGTGCCAATTTTTGGTGAGTACTCGCCGAGTTTTTAAACTATGGTTTATTCTATACAGTGGTTTTCTGATTTCATTGGCGGTTTTACTTTTCTTAGTATCCGGTGGTTTTGTGCCCCTGAATCGGCGGTTTTGCCTTGTCAATAGCGGTTTTGACCATTTAGCTAGTTTTTTGCTCTGAAGGTGGTTTTGGCAGGTCACAGGCCGTTTTTTTTGCTTTCTGGACAGAATATTCTGGCAAAAGAGGGCATATTCCGACTGCTGACGTCATCATTGCGTCAACAGTGACATCAACGACAAGGCCCCTTTGGCCCCCTTCTAGCCCTAATAGGGTGATTTTTTTTCGGGAGCCATAACTTTTTGCCACGATATCGAAAATTGGCAAATGAGATATAGTCGGAAAGTTGGTTCCAAGCACTTCGCAGTGGTGCAGGGATTTTTCTGAGATTTTGCTGCAGGTGACAGATACAGTTGTTTGAAGCTAGTTCTTTCTTTTTTCACTCCCGAGCTCACAACTTTCTCCCACTTTATTGAAATTTCAACTTTTTATAGGCGATGCAAAGGTATTTTTGTGCTCTACAGTTATGTCCATGCCATTTTTTTAGATTTTGCTTTAGACATCAATTTTTCAGTTTGAAGCTCTTTGGGTACATATCACTCATTGGTTGGAAAAAGAGTTGAAATTGGTGGTTGTTTTGGTTTGGGGGGGCTTCAATTACAGTGTTGATTGAGTTTGTGCTTTGATATAGCTGCTTGTGCTCTTCTTTTCCTCTACATAATGGATAAATCAAGGGTTTTATTGTTAACACCTTATGACTATGCAACTTGGAGTCAACATGCATGGAACGCCCTAATGGATCTTGGACATTCTTTATATGTTGAAAACAAGATACCCGAACCCACAGATGATAAGGAAAAGATAAAATGGATGATAAAGCATACTAAAGCTCTTGGATGTCTTCGTAGTTTCATTTCCCTAGATCTCTTGTTTCAGATTGAGGCATTTACAAATTCACATGATGCTTGGGATAAATTGAAAACATTGTATGGTACAACAGATGAAGTTAAAGGCTATCAAATTGATAATGAATTGATGAGCCTTGATCTTAAGAACTTTAGCAACATCCAAGATTACATAACTAAGGGTAATGATCTAAGAGCACAATGTAAAGTATGTGGTATTGAGAAAAAGGACATCCAATTGATCTACAATGTGTTGAATAAACTTGGTCCTAATTATGCAGCTTTTGTTTCTAGCTTTCACACTCATAGGTTAACTGTGGGATTTGCTTTCACTATGCCTTCATTTGCATCCTTTTCTGAGATGTTAATACATGAGCAAGAAAAGCTTCTTTCCATGGGTATCATTAAGCCATCATAGACTCATGCTTTGGTGGTTGGACAACCTAAGGAACAGAAAGCATAAGGTTCTTTTGACAAGAAACAAAATAAATCTAAAAAAATCCACAAACTGATTAAGCACAAAATTTACCTAAGAAGGAGAAGCCTACATGTGGTTATTGTAAGAAATTAGGGCATGATGAACATACTTGCTTTAAGAAATAGATTGACATGTTGATGCAACTTGTTCAAAAGAACAAACTTTCATCTCCTGATTCTTCTACTCCTTCAACGTCTACACAACCAGAACTTTTTGAATCAGGTCATGCAAGGAAAGCTAAGGAACCCAAACATAAAGGTAAAGCACTTTGTGCAAGTACAAGTTCTACATTAGGTAAATGGCTTCTTGATTCAGGTGCTTCTCATCATATGGCTTCTTCAAAGGATATGTTTTCTTCATTTGAGCCGTGTGATATGCCACCTATCTTGATGGGTAATAACATATATGAATGTAATTGGGAAGGGAACTATTGATATTGGTGAAGGTACTTTCAATGATGTAGTTTGTGTGCCTTCTTTAACCAATAATCTTCTTTCCATAAATCAAATTACTCATAGTGGTACAAGGAAGACAGTGGAGTTCACACCTAATTTGGTTATTATCAGAGACTTGGAGAGCACAAAGCTAATTGCTACTGGGGTGGTTGATCATACATCTCGGCTATACACCTTTCATGGTTTCTCTCCTGATGATGATTCAGAACCGTTGGTTGACATTCACACTTCTTGTGTGAATCACATTTCAGAGGAGAAGTTTGGTCACTTGAACCTTGGTATTCTTGCCTCTTCATCGGTTCATGAGACGTGCTACACTTCCATCTTCTCCACCTCCTGCTTCTTCAGAGTTCAATGCTTAAGAAAGACACAACTTTGTGGAATGAGTATTTGATAGGTATTTCAGATTTGTTTTGTGAGTCACATCTTGCAGATTTGGAGGGCACATTTGAGGGGTTATCTCTCCTCTTTGATGACAATCATAGCACAACTGTTGTCAAGCCATCTTTGTCTTTGGAGCTTGTTGATTTTCAGTTTCCACTAGATCTTGGATTGTCACTTTCATCAGTGAGGCCCGAGACTCTTGATTTGATTGTGGTATCATTCGGCATCGACATGGAGACACATGACCAATTTTTAGAGACATCATATTTCATGAGACTTCTTCCCTCATCTCTTGTTTTGGAGTTGAAGTTTGTTCGACATACACCAGTTGATTGGTTTCTTCCCAAGGGGAGGAATGTTGTTTGTAGGTTTTGGATCCTATTTGGTCTTCTTCTTTGAGCATTCACCATTGGGATAGGAGCTACTTCATTATGGGGGGGGGGACATCTTGTCTCATTCTTTCCCTCTTATGGGGGGGCTATTGATTGTATATTTGTGATGGGTGTTGTATTTGGGGGGTTTTGATTCTTCCATCATTCCATCACTTGTACATGTTTGCATGCATTCTCACCTTTGGAGAGGAGTTTTTTCCCTTGAGGTTTTCTCCTTTACTCCACTTGAGATTTGTTTGTACATGGGTACCTAACATGGCCTAGTACCCGGGACCCATCCATCCATCTATGCATTTTGTCAGCTACTCCTTAAGTTGCACTTAAGGGGGGGTGTTAGTGTGAATAGGGATATTTCCTATCTAGTTTCCCTTGTGAGATTAATTTATATTATTTAACTATTTATTAGTTAAATAACATTCTCACACATAATTCACACGTTAAGTTGACTTAGCGAGTCTACTAGATGTTTCAAGTTGTTTCTAGTTGTGTCTAGTTGTTGCTAGGTGTTGATAGTTGTCTTATCCTACACGTGTTATAGTTGTCACATGTCATAGGATTAAGACACTTGTCACATGACTACAACATTTTAGCTCTCATCCTTGCCTTTATAAGCAAGGCTCTTCATGTACATTGTAACAACAACATATGAACAATTTTGCATTCATTGATAGAATAGAATTATTCTCTCATTGTCTCTCTTGTGCTTTCATGAAGTCCTAGATCTTGGGTGGCTCCTATCTCAGCCAACTCTCACAATTTCTTTGTTCACGTATTTAGAGCAAGACAATATTAGTGATAATT
Source organism: Cunninghamia lanceolata (assembly GCA_027924645.1). Taxonomy (NCBI): domain Eukaryota; kingdom Viridiplantae; phylum Streptophyta; class Pinopsida; order Cupressales; family Cupressaceae; genus Cunninghamia; species Cunninghamia lanceolata. The sequence goes on from BSBN01001028.1 coordinate 1,273,934, forward strand.
CTTCACTTACTATTTTTGAGAGGTGATATTGTTGTTGGGAATGATGAAATCAATGACTTTCATATGCCTGGTCTAAGTGCAAACTTACATAGTGATAATTCTGCTTTTACTATTTTTGGAAGTGGCAATATTGTTGTTGGGAATGATGGAATCAATGACTTTCATGTGCCAAGTTTAAGTGCAAACTTACTCCCCAATCCCCAATGTCAGATGTCTCTCACAGGAAAGGAAGTTGAGTTATAGACTAATAAATTTCTAATGAAGTTTCAAATAGTTGTGCCTCAGTATGCATAGATTCTCTAGATGTTGGAAGTTTACTCCTCCAACTTTGTACCTCAGTTTTCATGCATTTGTTACTTGTGTTGATGAAAATGGAGAACTTTGGTATGAAGAAATAGGTCACTTGAATTATAACAGCTTCCATTTCTGAGTAGATTAAGCATATGCCATAGTTTACCTTTTTCTTGGATCTCCTGAAAACCTTTTGTTTTTGAATAATTTGGACTTGGCAAGTGTCAGATCCAAACATATGATTATAGAAAGTAAACAAAATAGATTAGATTGCACAACATAAGATATGGACCCTAATATTCAATATACTCAATTTAAAAAAATATAAAATACACTTAAGGTAGGGCACACCAAACAAATGCAAGGGAAAAGTCATATACCTAGGCACATTACATCATAGGTTAAGTTTTGGAACAGTCAAGGTGTGAGGGGCAAAGGTTCATCCATGACTTGCACATTGTACCCTTTCTGATCCAGTGGACCAGGCCTCTCTTTCAGTTCTGAGGCACCTTCTGATATTAATCAATGATTTCTCTTAACATATATGCATAGATTTATTGGAGCATAATAATAAAGTCCTAGTGATGTTTAAGGGATTTAAAATCCTTACTGAAAATCAATATGGTTAAAACTCTCAATACCATTAGGACTCACAATGGTGAAGAGTATGTTAATAATGTTCTTGAGGTCCTTTTTAATAAATTTGGCACATGTTAGTATATTGTCCAGTATACACCTCAACATAATGGGGTAGCTGAGAGGAATAATGGGGCCATTGTTGAAACAATTAGATGTATGTTGCTTGTTAAAGATACAGACTATATGTTTGGAGCAGAAGCAGTCAATTGTGCATGCTATGTTCAATGTTGGATGCCTACCAGAGCTGTTAGAGATGTGAATCTTGAAGAGGCTGAGTGGGTGGGAGCACACAGTTACTCATTTCGATATCTTTGGATGTGATGGTTGGAATTATATTTAAGAGGAGAAGAGAAAGAAATTGGAGAGATGTGAATCTTGAAGAGGCTTCTGAGTGGGTGGAAGCACACGGTTACTCATTTCGATATCTTTGGATGTGATGGTTGGATTCATATTTAAGAGAAGAGAAAGAAATTGAAGGTCAAGTGTCACAATGATCATTGTTATCTACAATGAGTACAAGGTTTTCTCCATGTATGATTCTAAGCAGATCATCATTAGGAAGGATGTGGCCTTCAAAGAGAACCCTTCATCCACAGGTTTGCATTCTCCTCTTCCTATTGTTTCTTTTGATGCACCTCTTATTGATGTTTCTCCCACTATCTCTTTGGCCAGTAAAATTACTTAAAACATTTTAGATAATGAGATAGAGACTGCTGCAAAGACTTCTAGTATGGACAGGATTTCTACTGCCAATGAGGTGTTACCATACCAAACAGGTTGCAAAGACCATAGGGGCTTCAAGTTATGATGTAGGTGACTGATTAAGGATATTTTGGGTCTGGTATTGTCTACTAATGCTAAGATGAATCCAAGTGCTGATATTCTAGAGGAGTAATTTCACCAAGGGATTAGTCATAGAGCGAGTTCAGTTTTCAACTACACTGGAGTGGAGTTTCACTCCCTTCATGATGGGTGTGAGTTGGATGGTTGACTAGGAGCAATGATATCAATTCTTAGATGATTAAATTTGCCTAGATTCAAGGGATGCCATTAATGGCAACAGTGCTCAAATAGAGGCAGAGTGAGTTCTTGATTGCTGTCTTATGCTACTTAGGAAGCTTTGGGCAGTCTTTGACTATATTTCAACAGTGCTGTGGAAGCTTGAAAGATCCCCAACCAATTCTGACTCAAAATTTTCTAATTTTTTGGATCTGCTGATTTGTTTGTTGCAATTCTTATCTTTGACTAGCGAAGGTAAGTTTGGTATTTTTGCTCATTTGCTGATTTGTTGTAGTTTGAGTTTCATCGCATGTTTTTCATTGCCAAATCATAGGGAAAGCATAGAAATGAAAGAGAACTATTGCATAAATGAAAGATGACATTTGCAACTCACTAGAACCCTTTTATACTAATTATATCAAGTCTGGTTACAAGATTCAAAGGGCTGATATACATTATATCAGATTATAACAGCAGTTTAAAACCCTTATAGAATGCAATATTGAATTGTCCAAATGATACTCACATACCCGGAAGCCAACGCTTAAATTATGGAAGAATTAATTGCTGAAACCCTAATTTCCAGCTAGGGTTTGACTGAAAATGACTCCCATTTTGAACGGCCAGCTGGTAAAGACACTGAAATGAGGATATTTGCTGATAAGAAGACCCAATCTGCAATTATACCCTGATAACCCACTGCTGCAATCACTCCAACTGCAATATCGACCTGTAATGAAGTCCAATGAAGCCCAAACGGAAACCCAAAGTAGATTTCCTTGTTTTGTGAACTGGGTTGTCGTCCAATCCACTGTCCTCCAAGGGGTTTCGTCCTTAGAAGAGCTGCAATTTGCTGAAAACTCTATCCAGAGCTCCAAACCTGCACTTAGTTTTGTAAAAATGAGAATAGAATGTTCAAAAGTGAGCCCAATACATTGCTTTATAGCCTCCATCCTCCTTTTTCCACAAAAAATATTAAAATATTCCCTCCAAAAGGGGACACCCACCTTGAGGGTCTTTTTCTCATGAAAAAGAAGGGCCACCTTTTAAAAACAACATTGGGGCTACTAGGATGGGGACCTTTTCACTATTCACCATCTAATTCTCTGTTACTATTCACTTTTCACTATTCCTCTTCTAATTTTCTGTTACTATTCACTTTTCACTATTCTATTAAAGCAACTCTTAGTATTTTCAATTCAACCTCTGGATAGGTCCCCTAACCACTCTGTTGACCTACAGGAACCCTGGTAATAGGCCAACCACTGCTCATCTATGTGCCGTCTAGGAAGGGGACATTACAAAGCTGTGAAGGAGATACTGAATTTTCTCGCCACTTGATTCAACCCATCAAGCATAATAAAAAAACAATGGCAGGTTGTTTGGGCATTTTCTTGGACAATCCCTACGAACCGGGCAGTGTTTTAGGCATTCCAGGTGATTGGTAAGGGTTTGGCTTCAAGCACTGGTCAGCCTTGGTTGGATGCTTCTCTGCTTTTTGTTATGCTCTACTCGGCCTTTTATCAGTTTGAGTTCTTGGAGCCCTGTTAGATTATTTTCTGTGGGTTTGGCTCAGTTTATGTGTGACCTCAAAAGCCCTAATGTTGTTTTGAAGGGACAGATAATATTACTGATCTTTATGATGCCAAAGTCAAGTCAGATCTGTCATAGGACTGGAAAATGACAGGTAAGTTATTTGGGTTTGGGTTTAACTTTGGTATGCAAGTACCAAAGCATAACAAAATCAGATCCTGTAATGTTGAGGATGTTGATAGTTCAAAAGTCACCGTCATTAATGCTCCTATGTCATGTCTTATCCTTCAGATTTTATGTGTTGGGACTCCAAATATAACTTCTGTTTAATCTGTCCAGATAAAAGGATTTGATTCTGGTAAATTGAATATTCAAGCAGTAGTTTACCAAGAAAAGTTGGATTGCTTGTAAGTGGTCAGTAGTGCTTTCTAGTTTCTAGTGACATTAATGAAATGAGGTACTACCCTGGTAAACAAAAATATTTGTTTAGAGATGGTGATTTGAACTGAAATGCATGATAATTGCAATGCATGCGCCGAACAAAAACACAAGTTTTTCACGTGTATATAAAATGTATTACTTTTAGCCATAGGAATTGCAATCATGGATGAAATTGCAATAACACTTTGGTGGTATAGATTATGATAAAATTTGAAGAAACAGAATAATCAAATTAAGTAGGCCAACTATAAAAGGGAAATATGATCAAACTCATTAAACATATGCTGTGAACCCAACCTCTCCACATCCAATTTGCAGTGGATGATCAGGAGTTTTTTGAATTGCTTTGGTTTTTAATTCTTCAACTATTAATTGACTTACATTATTCTTGGGGATTCCAGTTTTTTCAACTTATTTTCTTTTTAATACTTCAGTTGTATTAAATTCTTTATACAAGAATAGCAAACAATAAGGTTCTTTGATTTTAACTTAAATAGTTCTTTTTCATTTGTTCTTGTTTTCTATATTGAAAAAGAATTTCCTTGAGCTTACAGTATGAAGTGTGAAACTAACCTATTGCTGCAGAAAACCAACGGCTGAGGGTAGTTTTGTTCATATTATTATCTACCTTATGTTGCTTCTTAGCTAGTATATTAATTAATAGCGATAATAGTTATGACTCATTATTTTAGCTAATCATTTTTTTGCCTTCTCTCCTTACAATATTCTTCTTTTTAATTTGAATGCTTTACAGTATCATCCTGATGTGAATAAGGATCCTGATGCTGATGATTCATTCAAGAGCATTCGACTGGCATACGAGGTTAGCTACTCCATTATTTAATTTTTTGTTTCCATTTATTAACTGCATATTTGTTGTTTTGTCTGCTCTACCTTCTTCTTTCTTAGTTCATGAGAGTGAAACAGGTATTATCAAATGAAACTACGAGATATCAATATGACAAGGCTTTGAGATTGCAAGAATCAGGCATAAATGGTCAGTGGAGAGAATCTGAACTGAATGGGGGAAGAAGATATTCTTGGGTGGGTGTGAAGCGACAATCACGAGGTCTAACCTGGGAAGATTATTTTGAGGCATATGAACCTTCATTTTATTCTTATGAATATGAGGAATTTGCGAAAGCAAAGATGGAAGAGGGGGAAGAGAAAGTACCTGTTCAAGACTTGTTGAGATATGTGTGGTTTACAATATTCTGTTGTCAGATCCTTGGGTCACAGATAGCTTTGAATTTGTTTAGTTTTTGTGCTATACTTAATAGACAAATGACAGCAGGTTACAAGGTGGCTCACATGATAGCATGGCTTATTGGTGGTCAAAGGGGCATTCTCCTAATATTGGCTTTGTCTTTTACTAGTTGGTTTAGGGGGAAACAATACGATAATCTTGTTGCTTTGGTTGCACTCTCACTGTGGATAGAAGTAGTCCTTGCAAGGTTTTTTCCTATACCTCGGGGTGCCATTATGGCCATGACGTATTTTTCTTATAAATTACAACTTGAGTTAAGCTAGTGGTCCACATAATCTACTTCATTGATAATTGCAAATATTCTCGTGTGAGCATTCACTCTCTAGCAGTCATTTTCCATGTTACTGGACTTGTGTAAATTTAAAGATTCAAATGAATGTGGCTTAGCCAAGCAAAAGCCCATTTCCTATTTTTGAAATCTTGAAAGGGGCAATGTAATGGGAGGCAGATGATGGAGGAATTCACTATTCTAACAATGGGATCTTGAATCGGGCATTCTGGCTCAGGTGATAGCCCATGTGAGCATAGCATCATATCACTTGGCTCGGCTAAACAGGGGCATATGATTTGTGGTGTATGACTTCTTGATGTCGCCTTTGTTAATGTTTTGTGATCAAAATGAGTTACTGTGCCGAGGTTAAATGCAAGATGAGATGGATAATTAGAATGTTCGTTTGCAGTAATGAGAGTTGCACTAGTGCTGTAAAATATAGTAATATTCTGGCTGAAATTCTCTACAAAGTATTCATTCTATCATAATACAAGAACATGAGAAGACATACAATGTATATGGTGTTTAATGTGGAAAGATTTATCTGGAATATTATTTCTTTCTGATGTTCATTTCAGCAAAGATGGAATTAAAAATATGATCGTTTTGAAATATACCATAGCACACTTGGGTTCTCATCTCATATTTAGGCAAAATTTTGGTTAGGGCACTGCAGTACTTCGGTTATTGGTGGTTTGAAGTATGCGGCTTCCATCTTTTGAATATGTGAGCCATCCTTCTCTAGCACTGCTTTTATTTAGATATTCTTGAAATTAGTGAGAGTCAGTGCCTTTATAAATACACGTAACCCTTGCCATGATTATTGAAATTGGTTTACTCGTTGATGAATCCATGGCATTTTTCTGGGGGCTTGACTTTAAGAGTAAATCTTTTCATCAATCGGCAATTTTTATCTGACATTTATTTACTGATCTTAAATAATGATCTGGAAAGATGATCCTATATAGCATAATATTTCTTGTAATGCAACTATCATATACATCCATTTACTAGCCACTCAAGCTTGCTTTGAAGTTTGAAACAACAAAAAATGTCTCTTTATTTGAGTAGGAATGAAGCCAAGTTTATTATATGGTAGACTTACCAGTCCAGTGCTTTGTCAGCGTTTAGTGCAAACCCTATGAGTTCTTAATTTGAATAAGATCTGTAATGTGACAAGTTCGCATCCACAACCAGGGTTGTTTCAACTCAACAAATAAATTATGCATTAATTAGTTGTATTGTATTACAGTTCACTTGAGGCCATGATCTTTGCCTCAATTCACACCCACTATCCACTTCATATCTTTGAAAGTAAAAGTTCCATTTTTTCAGTTACATACTTTGTCACAGGAGTTAATCTCGCATTTGAGATGAAATTATCACCATGGTGAGTGCTTGATTCCTATCTCGCACATTTGCTGCTCGATGAATAGTTTGATATGATATTTTATTGATTCATGATAGGACTCCTTGGATTCAGTGCCTTTGGCAACTAGAAGTATAATTTGTAATGTCGTAAGTTAAACTTCCAAATGTATGAAATCTTCCACCTAAGATAAAATATTCCGATTGCAAGGTTTCATTTCCACATTGAAATACTCACTAAGTTTTAATTGAAAAGATCCACCCTTAAAAAGCTTATATCAAGCAGTGACAGTTCTCAAATATCTAGAGTGCAATCTAATAGATGTTCTCTCAATATTTAGTTCTTTGATTGCCGCCATTACATTTCCCTTGAAAGAATTAAGAATATTCCTAAGAAGAATTAAGATTTGAACAAATACTAATTGAATTATCTATCACAATTCCATTCAATGAGGTTGGTTTTATATTTATTGACAGTTTTTTTCTGGCAATCCTTTTGCTTTACTTAATATGTTTAATTTATCTTATTGTTAGGATTAGGTGTGCTATTCACTTTGTATATCCTAAGATCTAATGTAACTTAATTGTTTGTAGATGGGTAAATAATTTATGTATCTCTAATAATTATGGAGTGGGCAAAATAGGGCATTTAGGTGAGGGTGGAGACATAATTATTTTATTATTTTCCGAAGACTTAGAAGTTTTGTTGTAATGAGACATTGATGAGGGGATTACATAGTGGACTTATAAGAGCATTTTTTATTATTATTAGTGCTATAAGATGGAATTAGTGTTTTATGAGAGTGCTTGAGAGTTAAATATGTCAACTTGAGTGGTGGAAGTCAAACATACTTATGTAAGAGTTAATTTTTATTCCAAATTGGCTCTACACATGTAAACTAGTGAGAATTCATATTATGGTATTTTGCAACCTTGTTTGGGCCTATTGTATTAGTTTTTGGTAGTTTTTTGGGCCCCCTTAAGTCTATATAGTGGAGGCATGGGATATAGGATGCATGAAACTTATTTTTAGGGTTACGCTATCAAATTTCTACTAGAAAAACATAAGTGTTGTTTTTATTGAAGTATTGTATGGAGAAGCTTTACAAATATATTGTAATCATATTTTTTTGGTTATTTGTTGAGTTGTGTAATGTTTTGGAGGTTGAATATTTTTGATAAACTTTTCCTCTAATATATTGGTGTTATTTTTATTATTGTGGTTGTTTATATTTTATCTCTCATTCTTTCTTTTCTAAGTGTTGTTTATACGTTGAAATGTTGTTGCAATTTTTGTAGATTTGATTTCTGTAATATTCTTTTCGAAGGATTAATGTGGAAATATATGCATGTTTAGTAGTTAAGCTTTGTTTTGAGTTTAATTGTTAGGGTTTGTGAATATTTTCCTCACATTTTGTATCAAAGTCGAGGTGGTTTCATGGGTTGAATGTAGTTGCATTTATGTACATGTGGTTTGCATGTACTTGCATATTCTTGCATGTGATGGATCCATGGTATTTGAATTCTAGGTATTCCTCCATTTTAATTGTTTTGAGTTTGACGAACTTGTGGGAATTTATAAGAAGGAATCAATTGATTATTGATCCTTGTTTCAGTGAGATTTTAAAGTAGATTTAGTTTTATTTTTTTAAGAAGTAGTATGACAAACATTGGTATAATGATAGAGAGGTTCAATGGAACCAACAATGGACATTGAATGTTCAAGGTGAAAGATCTTGGAGTTGGTCATGTGTTTGCATGTTGCATGGTTGTGACTTAGAGCTCCTGTTTGATAGTTTTTAACCACTCTCTAGCATGGTGGTTGTGTTCCTTTATCCTATGGTCATGTGTAGTGGAAGAGTGTTTATGTTGGGTGTTTGTTTTTGGTTCCTTGGTTACATGGAAAAACACTAGCTGTGTTGACTACTGTTTAGAGTGCTTATGTTCGGTTTGTGGTTTTAGTCTTTGGCTATGTGGAAGCACTAAATATTAGCACTTGGTTGCATGTGGTTGTGGAATTGGTCTTTTGGTGATCTAGAAGCTCTTGAACAACCTAGTTCCTCCATATGCATGTACATGGTGATGATTGTGGAATTAGTCTTTTGGTGGCCTAGATTCCCTAGGCATCCCTTTGATCATTTCAAATATTGTACTTGCATATTGCATATTTATGTAGTTTAGATCTGCAAGTTTTGTAATTTTTTTGTTTAGAATTTGTCATATTCCATTGTTTCAAGCTACAGATTTAGTGTTTTTTTAATTTGTGGGTTTCCGGATGTTTAAATGGCTTTACATGTTAATCAAAATTCATGGTTTTGTAGATTTGTGAAGAGACTATTGTGTAAGATTTTTTGGATGGACACAGTTGCAAATTTGCATGTATGCTTTATACATGGTTTGAGGAGGTTGGCTATAGCCTTCTTGGTGTGGAAGGGTTGGTATATGTTTGGTCATTTTACATTTCTATGGTAGTTGCTTGTTGGATTATATTTGTGACAAGTTGGATCTAGATTTGATTTGATATTGGAGTTGTCAAGAATATACATTTTATCTCTAGTTGTCTTTGTTTTGCATGTTACTGATGTGGTGTTGAATCTATACATTATATGGTTTGAGATCTATGAGGTGTGGTTTTGTGAGCTATCTGTACCTATAAGTTGCATAAAGAACTTTGATGTAAGTTGTTTATACACATAGATCTTTGTAGTGTTGGTGTCTTGTTACAATAGGGTTTTGTAGTTGGATGCCATGGGGATATAGATTTTGTTTGATTGGCGTTTTTCGGTTATCATGGTGCATTGGTATGTTGTAGAGAGACGAATATTTGGAGTACCTAAGATAGTTGCACTTTGGAACTTGTAGTAGCTGACTATGGTGTTATGTGAGGCTTTGAATCATGGCTTAATGGGAGCTGTGTGGTTAGATAGTCAATGGTATTTTTTGGTTGGAGATCATGGTTTTACTTTTTCTTTTGAGAGTTCCTAGTGTTGCAATTGAGTTGTTTAATTATGTGAGGGCCATGGATGGTCTTCAGTTAGGGGATGTTTATCACGATACTATGTGTAGTTTACAATCACTTTTAGTGGGAGCCTTGAAAGTGATGTAGATTTGTCACTTTGTGATGGATGATTTTTTGCAATGGGTATTGGTGTCACAAGGAGCTATTGGATTCTACCTTATGTGAGTAGTGAGAGTTCTTTGATAGTTCCTTGTTCTATCAGTAGAGGATGGTTATCTTCACTTTTATGAGGATGTGGACAACTTGTTGCCATGGAGAGCTTTTAGAGTTTTTGGTTGAGCTATGGTTATGATGTAATTCATGATGTTATGGTAAGAACCTGGATTTTGTACTATGTAGTGGGAGCTTTGGTAGTGGTTTGTGATAATCTGCTAGATGAGTGCTATAATTATTTTATTTTGTGAGCTTATGGATATTGTAGAGTTGTAGTTGAAGTTTAGTTGGCATGAGATGATCTACTATCCACCTATATCATATTTGGGTGAGGCTAAATCTCTAGATTTTGGAGATTGTGTGTTGAAACAGTGAGTCTCTTAACTTGGTTTAACTGAAAGACTGAGGAGCCTACATCTAGAGCTGGACGTGAGTTCAACATGGACTTGTTTAAGAGATTGTGTTTCTTTAGTAGAACAATCTCATACCCCACTCTTGATCCACTTAGCAGTGAATGATCTAGTTGTTGGCAATATATGTTGTCATTGATTTCAACATAGTATATGGAAATATAAGAGCAAACTTGTACAGAGATTGTGTATAGAAAAGGAGAAGCTAATGAACAGTGGAGTCAGCATGGTCAAGGCAAACCATCTAAGTATGGTCTAATGATCAATTTTTTGTCTGAGCATGATGTGGAGGTGAATACTCATGTGCTTGCATGTTTCCAGTATCCCTACATGTATATCTCATCAGTTTGGAACACCACACTTAATGATAAATACCAAAAATCTGTCTAAGGCATTTATAGTGCATATCCCAAGGCAGAGTAACATTGTTTTGGTCTGCATTTCTCCACAGAGCAAGATTTGATCTTGCGATTCTTAAGACACGTGTATCTACGTATTGAAATGATATATCCAAGTTTTCAGGTCTTCACATCTTCAGTAGAAAAAGTTACAAGGGATAGAGTACCGGTTACTACTCAGATAGGGCAAAGCAATGATGGAGACTTAATGGAATGCTCCACATTCCTTCGGAAGACATTATTTTGTCATGCGGTTTTGAAGACAAGCTCAGAGATGTATAATGCATGCTATAATGAAGTATCAAGTGGTCTGGTGGTCCGCAAAGTCAACACTCAAGTGACAGAGGCAATACAAACTATTCCGAAACCTAAATACACATGTTTGAGATTTTGTGGAAGATAAAATATATATAGATCAATCATAAAAGTTGTGTGGAGGTCTTACATGTTCCAATATATCTAAGGTTTGATCCGCATGTAGATATTCCTTATTTTCGTTCACTGCAATGCTATATCTTGAGTTATGAAGTGTCACATGTGGTCCAGAATACTCTGTTTCTTGCAGTTCATCATATTTCTTACTGTGCGGTTGTATAGATTGATCTGATACTTCAACAGAAAGGTCAATGGATGATGTTGAGATTAGACATGATTGAATTCTTGGTTCACATGAAGATTTTGGCTTCTCCCCAATAGTGTGAAGATGAACAATTAACAGTTTCAAGCAATTTGAGCCGACAGGTCAAGTCTCCAGTATGTGTGGTAGATCTTGATCTATTGCTTTGACTTTGGAAGATGTGAAGAGATATGTTTTGAATATTTTCATTAAGTTTTGAGGTCCGCAACAAGTTTTCTTATCATATTGTATATATTGAGGCTGACCTTTGAAGAGTTACACGTTTCATCCAATAATGTTTATGATGCCCCCGACCTAATTAGTGTTTTGAAGTGTTGTGGAGGATATTTATAGAAGATCAAATTCATTTGTGAGATGAAGATGTGAGTGCGAATATGACATAGCAGAGGGCAAGGTATGAAATGTGCAGAATCAGTTTGAAGGCATGTTTTGAGCAAAAAAAAAAGACTGTATTATCATCATGAGTCAAATGTTTACTTTGCAGTAGTCCATATATCTATCCTTGTAAATTCTAAAAGCAGTGAGCAGAATATTCAGGGAGTAGTAGCTTCCTTGGGTTTTACCCTAAATCAAAGTTGTAATTGCTGTAAGCACAAAATACAGGGAATAGTAACTTCCTTGGGTTGCAGCCCAAAAACAAAGTTGTAATATTTTTATAGTGAGCATAATATATTGTGAGCTAACACTCATCGTAGTTTTTCTTTGTTTTGGATTTTCCATGTAAAAAATCCTGGTGTTCTTGTGTTGTATGATTTACTTTGTGCTCTTTAAGTTATTCAGTTTTATCTGCAAATATTTGTTTAAGTTTTAGTGTGAGATGATTCACCCCCCTCTTAGCACCTCATTGTGTTCAACAATTGGTATTAGAGCTAAGTACCTTTGAGAAGCTTAACAACTGAGGTAGGTCCTGCACTTGAACACATGGAATCTGAAGCTATGGATAATGACGTATTCATTCCTGAACTGGGTCTTGAAACAATGAAACCTGAAGGTTGGGACTTTGATTCAAATGAGTGTGAAGTGGACCTTGAAGGAGAACTCAAGGCAGCCCTTGATGATCTAGATGAAGCAAAATAACTAAACATAGAATATGAAGATATGCTTGAAAAAACAAAGGAGACAATTGACAAATTGAAGACAAAGGCTAAAGAATCAAAAGAAGAAATTGGCAAACTGAAAACTCTAATAGGAGATAAAGGAGGTGACATTAAGCTCAAGGAGGCAGACGACATGATTTCCAATTTGAAGGTCATGGTTGAAGAAGGCAAGAGGGTTGAAGATTGCTTAAATATCAAGCTCATTGAGAAAGCAACTGATTGTTCAAAACTTGAGGAAGAAGTTGTGACTCTGAGGAAAGAACTGGAAAGAGCAAAAGAAAAGATTGACAAAGGACTTAAACTGAAAGGAGGATCTAAAATTCTTGATGAGATAATTAACTCTCAAAAGCCAGCAAAAGAAAAGTCTGGCCTTGGTTTTGAAAAAGGAAAAAGTCCTATAGCTACCACTTCCACAAACTTGTATGATAACTTCAAAGGAGGAGAGTCTGGAACAAAGAAGGAAAAAGCTTGCACTGAACTTCCCAAAAGGAATACCTTTGGAGATGGAAAAAAAGATGGATTTACCCCTATCCGGAGACAAAAGGGTTTTAGAGGTCCTCCACCTGCAAGACAACTTGCTCCACCAGGTATTCTCCAGCCTTTAGTGGTAATTGTTATTCTTGCAATAAGTTTGGTCACAAAGCTGTTGATTGTAGAAGCAAGATAAATCAAAATATTGTAAGATGTTATTCTTGCAATAAGATTGGTCATAAAGCTGCTGAATGTAGGAGTAAGTTAAATCAAGATTCTATGAGGTGTTATGCTTGCAATAAGATGGGACACAAGGCTAATGAATGTAGAAGTAAAATGTTAAGGAATAATAGGGATAATGCTCAGCCCTTTCATGGATACTGCTACACTTTGTAACAAGTTTGGCCATAAGGCAGCTAATTGCAGATCCAAAGTAAGGAGAAATGGTAATGCTCAGCAATCAAATTTCACCTGCCATAAGTGCAATCAAACAGGGCACTCAGGAAAGAATGTAAGGCTTGCTCCTCAAAAGAAGGTTGATATTGCTTAGAAAAAGAAGGAAATGAGCAAAGTATGGAAGAAGGAAGAATGTGAAATTTCTGGACCTCTGCCTAGTGCAAATGGATCCTCCGATAACTAAAAGAGTAAAGTACTGATTCAGGGGGAGTTACAATTACAAGTTACTTCAAACCCCTGAATGAACAAGATGCTGAATTCCTCAGCACTCTAGATAAATTTGGTATGAACATACTCAAATGATGATATGAAGAAGTTTGGTCAAAATTCTGGAGCAATTAAAATATTAAGGAGGATTGCTGAATGATTATTGGGTTTCTGCATATGAAAAGGGCAAACTAGGTTAAAATTGAGAAGGCAATTAATGCGAAGCAAAATTGGTTGGTGAAAGGGTTATATAGGCAATGTTTGATCAATTTTGATCTCATTTGAATGAAGCTAAGCGAGATGAAGAGATAAACAAGAGCATAAGATTCTCAACAAAGTATTGGAGCAAACCCTATTCTCCACATCTTCATGTATTTCTTGATTTTACTAATCAAAACCCTAGTTCCTAAAGACATTGTAATGGCAACACCAGTTGTGCTAGATGTGGTTGAGAGGCCAAGGCCAAAATTTAAGAAGCATTCATTCAAGTCCACCAAGACTGATAAAGATGGCGCCGACTCACACGTTCCTGCAAATGTGTTGCATACTGAAGACATTCAAATATATATTCATTCACCAATAGATGAATATGATCATCTAAAACTTGAAGAGTTCGTGAATGATAATTTGTTGGGAGATGAATTTCAGCTGAAACCTGAATTTTCCAATAGTACTGCTAAGCACCTGGACATCTGGAAGGGTTTTCCAAACTTTTGATATGAAGAAGCTTGGGTTAGAATAGCCCTAAGTCATATTCATGGAGACTTCTTCTATTTAGATCACCCCTATCTAATCACTAAGGATGCTATAAAAGCTATGACTAGTTTATGCTCCTCCGGACCAATACCTATTTTGAAATTAGTTAAGAATGAAGAAGTGATGAAGCTCACCGGAGCAAAATTTGACGAGAGAACATTGACAGTGAATGATATTGAGGACTTAGGGGTCCGATATGCTACCATGAACATTACATACAAGATTTACTACACTAAAAGGGAAAACTCTGCCTCCACAACAGTAATCTACACAGCCTACCAAATGGTCAAAGAAGGAAAAGATTTTGACCTATGAGAGCTCGTGTGGAAACAACTATTGGACAACCTGAAGTGGACAAAGGAATCAAAATACAAATTTTGGTATAGCTCTTTGATCATATGTCTCATGTTTTACTTTTTGAAAGAATTGCCTTCAATGAAGGGAATGGTATGGAATCCAAATACCCATGTTGCCCACCAAATCAAGGAATACATGAGAAGTTTATGTGATCATAAGCATTGCAACACTTTATTTTGGGGGTTCTTTAAGACATTCCAGGTTGATATGCAATCCAGAGAAAGGATACCTGCTAAGGTAGTGGAAAAATATAAAAATGACATAACATTTATGGTTGACAAGGATAATTGCTATATGGAGGCTGTTGAAATAAGGACATTTTGGATTACAACCTTACCATATGAGGTATCAGAATTTGATTTGATAGGTTATGCTGATATGCTATTAAGCAAACCTAAGGACCCTTCCACCGGAAGATTTGGCACATATGATGAAATCATCAACAAATTAGTTAGAAGTATAGGAGAATGTAGAAAAGGTTAAAGCTAATGCAGAGAAAATGAAATCTAACCTAGAAGACATGCTCAGATTTCCTGAAGGATTAGTAGGAGAAGCACAAACTATTTCCTTTGCACAACTGCCAAGAAGAACAAACAAATCAACATTAGTTACAACCACTTTCTCTGTTCCCTCCAGATCTTCATTACCTATCAAAAGAAGTTCTTCTAAGACTCATGTGCAGACTTAGACCATTGAGAAGAAGAAGCCTAGACAGAAGAGTTAGGCTAGAAGAGGCAAGATAAATCCTGTAAATATTAAAGATATTGAAGAAGAAGATATTGAGGCCTTGGAAAGAAAGAAGAAAAGAACCAGAGAAGAAACTAAAGGAGAGACCTCAAAGAAGAAAGGAAAAGGAAAATAAAAGAAGGGAAAGAAATCTGATTATGTGCCCTTACAAATTGAAGCCACAGTTAATGCAATCATAGAACATGGTGCTCTGAAAGAAGTTGCTGAACTCTATGATGAGAGGCCATCAAATGACAAATCTACTATTGAGAAGGCAATAGTCATATATATGGGAGCCTTAAATACAACTTTGATTGAAATCAGCTATCAGTTGCCTAAGTGTCTTGCTGAAGTCCTTACTTAGAGGAGAAATGAAGCTATGAGCAGAGATGTTGCAATGAGAAAAAGAGCAATTGAAAAGGTTTGTCTCTCCATCTCTAAGGTTGAAAAGACTAAAGCGTCTAAACCACAAGCCAAAAAGATTAGGACAAAAAGAAGGTTAAATACTTTAATGTCAAAGGATAAGGACGAGTTAACAAAATTGGAAAAGGAGATTGAAGAAGACCACATAAATTATTAAAGAAATGAAAGTTGAGGTAGGAATCATTGAAGATATATCTGATCAGTCTGCCTCTAAAGGCAATGAGGAAAATAGTGACAAGCCTGAGAAGAATGATGAGATTGCTCTTCCTGAGGATACTGGAGCACCATACTGATGCAGGAGCATCCAGTGGTGTAAGGGCAATCTTGCATCACCCAAAAATATGTTGCTTCAAAATCATCACAATTATTTTTATTTCTTTCCATAATTAGTATTTCTGGTTCCATAATCTCTTGAATAATGATGTAGGACTTTCAATTTTTCCAAAACTGCTTAAAATAGCAAACTGCCAGTTTTGGAAAGTTTACTTGCCATTTTAGGAAAGTTTGCATTTGGGCATGGATCGAAGTGAAAACTTATAGAAAGCTTCATAATGGAAATATAAGACCTTTGACGAAGGAATTGGGCAAAGATCATTTGTGAGCTGAAAGATATTAAAGTTTTTATTTTCTGAAAAGTCCCTGAAAATTTCTGAAACGAGATGTGAGGCACTAAAACATCCCATAACATCCTGAAAAGTTGACAGAAATCTGTTTACGGATTTCCAGCTTGATAGTTCACATCACGAGCTTTCCGGTGCTTAAAACGGTTTGTCAATCAGACACCTCAATCAAAAGTTATGCTTCTCAGAAGTTGACCTACTTTTGGAGGGAGTTGCAAATTTCAAAATTTAGCTGGAGGTTGCCAAAAAGTGCTATTTATGACTATTTTGGGAACCCTGGGCAGTAGTAGAGTTAAGGGGGAAAGTGTAGAGTCAAGAAGAGACTGGAAAACAGAAACCCTAGCTGATTTGGGGTTACAGAAGGCAGAAGATTCCAGAGCCTGGTGATGTGTAGCTGTAGTGTGTTGCAGCCTATGGAGGATTGATTCCTCTGATTGTAATTGAGCTTCTGTAATGTAATAAGTTGTCGAAATCAATAAAGAAAGTTTTATTTTCTGTGAGCAATTTCTGTTGTTGTGTGTTTTATGATTTACCCCCTTCATCACATACATAGAGGGTAAAGATAAAACAAATCCACCCCCTCCGGATACCCCTGCAGAACAAAATGTGTCTCCTATAGATAACCCTGATACAAGACACGATTCTTCTCCTCCAAAAAATACTAAGGCACAATCATAGAGGATTAGGATAAAGGTAGTACTTCCCCTCCAAGGAACACTTACTCCAATGTAGAGCATAATGATTCTCCTCCGGAGAATATAGGGAATGAGGTGGAAGAGAAAGAAGATAATCCCAAGGAGAATCAGGAAGAAAAGGAAAAGAATGACGAGGAACAAAAAGATAAAGAGGATAAGGAAGAAACAAAGGAGGGATAGCAATTAGAAGGAATAGAAGATATATGTCAAAGTGCATTTGAGACAAAATCATTCAAAGACCTATTAGATATGCAATTACAATTTCAACTTGTTATCACTCCTCAACTTCTGTAGATTCCAACTCAGGAAGGGCATATTGACTTGGCAAATATCTCTCCTCTTCACAAATTACAGCTTGGTGATTTACTACATGCCTCTGCAAGAAAGGAGATCTTGCAAGAAAGCTTGAAAATGACTAGCTTAGTTGAAGATGCTGTGAAGTTGATTCAAGAAGGATTATCAGAGGTAATCATTGACTCCTCTCTACCTCTCAAACAAAGGTTGAAGCTGTTAATGGATTCTTTTAAAGATCACTAAAAAGTAGAACAAGAGGCAGCAAAAAGAATAAATAATAAGAGAATGGCTAAGATGATTGATAAATGTGCTAATGCACATAATAAACTTAAAGAAAATTTGAAGAAGTTCAAAGACTGTATTGATGAGGCCACCACATTATATCTGTTCTGCCTTAAATGGCCAAATTCAACAAAGAATATCAAAGCTCAAATGGACACCATTGAGGCACAAATAATTCAGATGGTCAGTGTGTATGATTTGTTTAAGGACAAAATTGGAACAAGAGCTCTATTAGAAAACCTTCATGCACTGTTATCTCAACTGCAGGACCAAAGAAAAAACTTAAAGAAACAATTTGGTCAATTAAGAGAGGCAGTGAATATGAGACTTATTATTTGGTCTGCTAGGGGAAGCAGAAAAGGTAGATCAAAAGATAAAAATCCCAAGCAGCATAGAGGAAGCTGAGGAGCTATGCATGTAGCGTGAATGCCAAAACCATATGCTTGCCTCAGAAAGTGCCAACTGGACAATAACTCTTCAACAACTCAAGGTAATCTACAAGGCTATTATACCATCCAAATGAGTCGTAAGAGTAATGTAAAGAAGACAATTTTTGATGTACATAATTTTACGGAGGATAGTAGAATCACACCATGTACATAGCATCTATTTTTGAGGTATCTCCATCTCAGGGGGAGTATATTTTATAGAAATCATTTTGTAAGGGGGAGTCTATACAATTTTTGAATTGATATAAGCAAAGGATATCAGGACCTTTGTCCTTGATGTCAAAGGGGGAGCTCTGAGAGAGAAATATATAGCTAAGGAGTATATGTTGCCATCAATGACAAAGGGGGAGATTGTTGGCAATATGTGTTGTCATTGATGTCAACATAGTATATGGAAATATAAGAGCAAACTTGTAGAGAGATTGTATATAGAAAAGGAGAAGCCAATGAACAATGGAGTCAACATGGTCAAGGCAAACAATCTAAGTATGGTGTGATGATTAGTTTTTTGTCTGAGCATGAGGCGGAGGTAAATACTCATGTCCTTGCATGTTTCTAGTAACCCTACATGTATATGTCTTTAGTTTGGAGCACCACACTTAATGATAAATACCATAAATCTATCTAAGGCATTTACAATGCATATCCCAAGGCATAGTAACATTGTTTTGGTCCACATTTCTCCACAGAGCAAGATTTGATCTTGCAATTTTGAAGACATGTGTATCCAGGTATTTAAATGATATATCCAAGTTTTCAAGTTTTCACATATTCAACAGAAAAAGTTACAAGGGACAGAGTACCGGTTACTACTCAGACAGGGCAAAGCCATGATGGAGACTTAATGGAATGCTTCGCATTCCTCCGAAAGACATTATTTTGTCATCTGGTTCTGAGGATAGGCTCAGAGATGTATAAGACATGCTATAATGAAGTATCAAGTGGTCTGGTGGTCCGCAAAGTCAGCAATCAAGTGACAAAGGAAATACAAATTGTTTTGGAGCCTAAATACACATGTTTGAGATTTTGTGGAAGATAATTTTAATATATACAGATCAATCATAAAAGTTGTGCGGAGGTCTTACATGTTCCAATATATCTCAGGTTTGATCTGCATGTAGATATTCCTTATTTTCCTGCACTGCAATGCTATATCTTGAGTTATGAAGTGTCACATGTGGTCCAGAACACTTTGTTTCCTGCAGTTCATCATATTTCTTACTATGCGGTTGTATAGATTGATCTGATACTTTAGCAGAAAGGTGAATGGATGATGTTGAGATTATACATGATTACATTCTTGGTCTGCATGAAGATTTTGGCTTCTCCCTGGTAGTGTGAAGATGACAGTTAGCAGTTTCAAGCAGTTTGAGCTGACATGTCAAGTCACCAGTATGTGTGGTAGATCCTTAGTGGTCAAGATAGTGGTCACTTAGTAGATGTTGCAGATATTTTGTTGAGCCCATGAACACAAAAGAGTTAGTTGGTGTAACATGATTATATGCTTGGTGGTTAGTTTATTTTCTTGGAGCTCCTTATGCTTTTGCAATGTGAATATCAAGTGGAAGAATGTTAGGATTATGTGTTATTCACATTGCATATTTTAAGGTCAAATGTAACTTAATTGTTAGTAGATGGATAAATAATTTATGCATTTCCAAATCATGGAGTGGGAAAAATGAAATGGCCATGTGAGCGTAGGGACACATGTAATTACTTTATTATTCTCCATGAACATGGAAATATTGTTATAATGAGACATTGATGACAGGGTTACATAGTCGACTTGTAAGAGCATCTTCTATTATTAGTGAATGTAAGATGTATTAGTGCTTTATGAGAGAGTGCTTAGGAGTTACATATACCAATTTGAGAGGTGGAAGTCAAAGATGTTTGTATAAGAGTTATTTTCCATTCTAAGTTGACTCCACACATATGAAGGTCATGAGAATTCATACCATAGTATTTTGAAATATTGTTTGAGTCCATGATATTCATTTTTTGATGGTTTTTAAAGCTTCCATAAGTCTATATATTGTAGGGATGGGATAAAGGATGCATGAAACTTATTTTGTAGGGTTACATTGAAAAAATTTCTACTAGAGAAACAAGAGTGTTGATCCCATCGAAGTATTGTATGGAAAAGTTTTGTGAATATATTGTAACCATGTTTATTTGGTAATGTTGTGTGGTGTTTTGGAGGCCGAATTTTCTCAAAAGGGATTTACCATGGTATATTGGTGTTATTCTTGTTCCTATGGTTATTTTTATTCTATTTCTTTCGTTCTTTCTTTTCTAAGTATTATTTACATGTCAGAATGCCGTTGGAATTTCTGAAGATTTAATTTTTATTATATTTTCTTCAAAGGGTTGGAAATATCTACATGTTTAGTAGTTAAACTTTGTTTTGAATTTAATTGCTAAGGGATTTGTGGACACTTTTTATTACACTTAGCACCAATATTTTTATGGTTCTCTATTAAACTTGATTACAAAATGTGGATTGCTCTCTTTCTTACTATATTAAAACAAAGCCATAATTAGCAACTCAAAATTAGTTGACATTGACTTGGGCACAACTTCTATGGAGAATATATTGACACTTATAAGTCCTAAGGGCCTGCTATCAAAGAATTTTATAATGGTCAAGTGATAGAAACTACCCTTCCAAAGGTTAGTGAAAATGAAATCTTACCAGCAATTTTGAGAAAGAAGTGAGCATTAATAGCGATGAAAATTTCAAAGCATATGACAATCCCAAAACATGTTTCTACTACCTAACATGTAAAATGCAAGTCTTATAAAACAATGGGCCACGATTGTCCTGCAACATACTTTGGAAGTGGGTGTTGACATACTTCGACTTTCTTCTCATTAATGTTTTCCTTCAATTTCGTCAAGTCTTTTGGCATTCTACTATTTATAATTTCCAATGTCTAATGCCTGAATTCAAGCAAAATTATTTTTCTTTTCATTTACCTTTATACTCCACATTGCAATTTCAAACAGATGGATTTGGTGACTAACTATACATTTGCCATTACACCAAGACCTGCAAGTGTTAGTGAACTTTCCAAACCCGCACCTTCACCTAGACCCAGAGTGGCAGTTAGTCCATGAGATCAATTCCCGAGGTGTGGCGGTTAGTCCAACACCCCCCTCTGACACAACTTAGGGGAATTGAACCTAGGTTGAGGATCTGATACCATTTATAGGTTTGCCATTACACCAAAACCTGCAAGTGTTAGTGAAATTTCCAAACCCGCACCTTCACCTAGACCTCGAGTGGTGGTTAGTCCATGAGATCAATTCCTGAGGTGTGGCGGTTAGTCCAACACTAACGGGTATTCAACATCGGTAGCTTTTTGTACATTAAATTTGATCTCGAATGAGTAATACTACCATAAAATCTTATGACTCAGTTTATATGCATATTGGCATGAAATGAAAAATTGTAGTTGTGTGCATGAATATTGATAGTGGATGGTTGTTCTTCATTTCCATATCTCCCTATGGCTTAACTTAATCTCAATGGATAATGATATTATGAAGTCTTGAAGAGTTAACTAAATTTCTTGATTAAAAAGATGCAATTCTTAATATTGTTACATACAATTCTCCCTAATTGAAATGATTTTGACTACGTGCAATGAAAAGGAGTGCATGGGAAATAAGAGATGAAAGGAAAGAGGGAAGTACTATTAAAGATAATTAGGAGATGATAAGGAGATAGTAATAAAGATAATTATTCATAAAGACAATAAGGAGGTAATAAAGATAAAGGAGATAATAAGGATAAGGAGACTACAAAGAGATAATAAGGATAATTAGGAGATAAAAAGGATATAATAATAAAAATAATAAAGTCTAAAGATAATAAGGGGATAAGAATAAAGATAGTTGGCTATAAAAGGGAGAAAAAAATGACAACAAAATGGTCGAAGAGATAACAAAGAAGAGGAACCAAGTCACTATAGTTAAACCTACTAACAATAGTGATAATAGAATAATCATACTAATGAAGGTGATTATATTACACATAATGAAGAAAACAATAATGAAACAATTTAGGAGGATGATGAAAATAAGAATGAAGGCTATGTAAAGAAGAACAAGGAAGATAAAAGCAAGATTCAAACAAAATAGAGAATATAGGATGATAGAAGTAAAAAGGGGGTAGGGTTACATAAGTCATTGAAGAATTGGTGATAGAGTGAAGAAGAATGGGGAAGATGAAAGTGCAAGGGAAGGGAAGGGGGGAAGGGTGGAATCAGAATGAGGGGAAAAAGAGGTAAAGTGGTGGGAGTGATGAAAAAAGATGGTCAAGAGGGGGTGCTACAATTGTTGAAATGAAGTTAATTCATCAAACCCCTATAAGGTCTTTGAAAACATACTCAAACCAAGTAAACTTAAATTGGAAAATTATAACTAATGAAGATTGTGATGGTGTTTTATGATGTTTGTAGTGCATTATCATTAAGTGTGAATCTATGAATAACATTAAAACATTACATAATTGCATTCTTTATCTTTTTTGGTGGAGGATATGGATAATTTTCAAAAAATGTGATTATTCATTGTAGTTGAGCAATATAACCACTATAAGAGAATCTCTTAGAGATCATTCACATTAGACAATGCCATTATAACACATGATAGCAAAGACAAATTTGATCCAGCTAGTTTTGATGTTGGGAGTTATCTCACATTGATCAATGACTTGGTTTTGTGTTTATATGTAATTCACAAAGTGGGATTAGTAGTTGAAGTGAGTTCTAAAGTTATTCTTAATCAAATGTTAGGGATAACAAGAATTCCATCTAGTTAGCTCAAGCCATTGCACAATGATGCAATTATGTTGTATTGGTGTTACCCTCATATAGAAATGAAGTTAAAGGGAAATATTGAATTTCTAGAGTGTGTGTTGGGTGAGAAAACTACGGAATGTTCAAATCCTATTGATAGTATAGCCTTGGTTGGATGATACGGTCCACTTTATTTGGGCATTAACTTTGATTTCAATATTTTCTTCCATTTAACTGATTGAAATGAACTTTGTTTTCAATTTATACTTTCAAAAAAGTCAAATTGCAATGAAATTTGATTTCAATTTGTACTTTTATCCAACTCATTCAGTACTATCTATGACATTTCAAGAGGTGTGTATTGTTTCCATTATTTATCATATCACAATGATGTTTATGACTATGGATTACAATATTCAATTTGCATGTTGTGATAGTTAAGAATATTTTCCTAGTAACTTTTTCTTCATAGAATCACCTTTGAAAAAATATATGTTGACTTCTTTAAGTTCATATGTACACCTTTGTATTAAAAATAGATTTGTATTATTCAACAATAAATACATTTTACTAGTCATGATTGATTTCATATTTCATTTCTATTTGATTTTATACCTTTAGATGGAAGGAAGGTAGGAGAAAATGATGCATCATGACATTTAACACCCGAGAAAGGTTGCCTTATGTTCTACTGAATTTATATGGGAGACATGCCAAGACCAACATAGGGAAAAATTCTTTCCGACTTGGGTTGAGGCCAACATAGTCAATGATTTTATAGGAGAAAGTAGGAGACAGTAATAAACAACTAATTTCTATGTGAATAACAAGAAGAAGAACGAACTCAGAACAATTAGTAGAAAGTCTTGTTGGGTTTGCTCTGATGTCTTGCTCCGCTCCCACTCCCAGGTGTGCCCTAGTGCCCATCTCAGTAAATTCAAAGCCGTCTTAGGGACCCCACATTCCTGTGGCCAAATCTCCTGTTCATAGCATGCCAACAACGACTGTTTTGTGTGACTTCCAACTCTCATCTGCTCCTAGATCCCTTGATTTTGGTGACGGGAATGGTGAGATGAAGATCTCTGTCTTCCTTCGGCAACAATGCCCTGACAATCACAACGTCACTTCATGCTAACACAACGCTCCCGCTTCACTCTTGCTCAGAATTCCCTCCATTGGCAACATGAAATGATGTTGGCACCATTCTTGGCAGTGGCGAGGGTTCTGGGGTTCTGGACTAGTCCTCGGGTTTGTTTGGAGCACAAGGGCCTTCCTACGCGGCTATGGCTGGTGTGAAGGATCATGTTCATCATGTTTGTTCACAGGAGTAGGTCAATTTTCAACCCCTTCCCTACTCGAACACCTCCCCTATGGTGGTGTGCAGATAGGAAGTCGTTGAAAATGAAGAGCATTATGCCAGGGATTGACTTGTCAGAAGGGTTAATGGTCTGTGGCCCTCTCTCCCTGAATTGAACAAGTGGGTCTTGAAATCATGGCGACCTATTGTCTAGGGTGATATTGATTTATACCCCTATGCGAGGGGTTTCTTCATTGCTGCCTTCGCTTTTGCTAAGGCTAGGGACTCGATGCTTGATGGCAGGTTGTGGATGTGGGGAGACCACTCCCTTCTTCTCAAACCTTGGTATCCTTCATTTAATCCTATCACAAAACCTCTCACCGTTAAGCCAGTCCGGGTTAGGCTTCCCAATCTCCCTCTCTAGTTCTTGGAGGAGTCCTATTATGAAGCCATCGACAATGCTATTGGTTGGTACCTACTGGTGGACAAAACTACGATTCTCATGGGACTTGATACTTATGCTCGCATTCTAGTGGATATTGACATCTCCAAGGCTCTTCATGGAGATATAGTTTTGATAATGGAGGATAGGCCTTAGTCCCAACTGCTTGACTATGAGGGGTTGCCCTTTCGGTGCAGATGATCTTTCATTGTTGGACATTTGGCTTTGGATTGCTCTCTTTCTTGCCATGAGGTTGGCGCAACGTGGTGGTGGAATGCTTGAGTTGAACACTTGACAGTTAAAGACCCTGATTCTCAGGAGGTGGGTTCCTCTCAGGATGACATATCTTCTCAAGACGATGGCTCCTCTCCTTCAACTCCACTTGAGGTAGGGACCCGTGTGGTATCTTTGTCTTCTGAGGGGACTTCTTCTCCAACTTTGGTTCAGGTGGTTTTCCCCCCTAAGTCTTGCCGCAATGATTTTCTTTCTCTTGAAAATTCTTCAGTCATACGACAATCTTCGACTTTGTTGGGTCTTCAGTCTTCCTCCTATCGGGAGACTTCCTTGGTGGAGGCAACTTTTAAGGATATCCCCTCTCCTAGATCTATGGACCTTGTTAATGATGTAATTTGGATGAAGGTCCAAAGAAGGAAAAATGATCTCCCTAAATCAATGCTTGATTCCCATTCCTAGATTAAGGGGGTGAGGATCTCTAGGACTGGGTTAGGAGTTGTTTAACTTTCTAACTTAGTTTTTGTGCTATTAGTTTGCTTTAGCGAAGTCCTATTTGGCTGTCGGTTGGTTGTGTTTTTATGTCTGTATGACAACATTTTGTATAGGGTTTCAGGGTCCCTTCAAAACTTGTTTTACTGTTAATCAAAAACAAGAAGAAGAACCCTCCTCCTAGTATTTCCATCAAAGCCACAATTAACTTTTTTTGGAGTACACAATCGAATATGATTTGTTACTACTTGTTCTCTTTAACAAGTTTCATTTGATACTCATTATGATTTAAGTGCATACATAACATGGGACATTTTATACTTATGCAAGTATTATCATTCTTATTGGCCACAAGACTACAAGGAACATGATACCACACTCTTTGATAATTATTTAGTACCAAAGAGTGAAATATGATAGCAAATCTAGTCGTAGATAGAGAAGATGTAGTTGCCTATGTAATTATAGCACTCTCTTTATGGTCAATAGTGTTGATTAATAGGGTAAACAACACAATGAAAATATTATCATAATAAAAATTTAATTTGATAAAGCATGCAATAAAGCCAATAAAATTAATGAACCAATGAAGAAAGAAGCATAACAAATGCAAACTACATGCTAGATTTATGTGGACAAACCCTTGTGGAAAAAAAACTCCACCACTAAAGAGACCCAAGCTTGTATTAATCTCAAAAGATCATACACCAATACAATCACTTACCCTCTAATAGTAAACTAACATCATAAGAGTACTTGCAAAAGAACCTTATAATCCTCTATCTCTTGTAGGCTCTAATATATAGAAATGCCAAACACTATAAACCATCAAGTGGTATCCCAAACCATGATCCATGGAAAAAATCCAATGCCCTTATGGTCATGGTCAAGCATCTTGGAGTAATATGTAACTCCTCTTACATATCTTACACCCTTGTTATGCATCACAAATGTCATAGATTCTAACATATTGGAAAGATACTTTATAACTCCCAATTTTGGCCTTTTTAATGTAACCTCCCAATAAATGCCTTCTTACACAATATCCCAAGTATTATGAAAAATAAATAATAAATAAATAATGTCTCCACCCACACATGGGCATCTTGTTTTTCCCACTCCAACATGTTTGGAGATCATACATTATTTATTGTCTACATAAGTAACTACAATTAAGATTGCAAGGTGAATGACACCCCTTATCCTAACATTTTTTCCATTTGACATTTACATTGCAATAAATAATAAGAAACTAAAAAATCAAGTGGTAGAAGAGACAAGGCCCATGGATTCTCTACACCAACTGAATTTTTCGTGCTCATTGGCTTAGTGAGATAATCCACAACATTAACCGTGTCAACCTTCTATATCATCACATTTCCATCCTCAACTGTATCATGTCTCATGGACATGGTGATACTAAACATCAATATCCTTTGGACGAGCATGGTACATCAGCTTCTTCACCAAACAAATGGCTCTTTGATTGTCACGTTTGATCTTGACTTGTCTACACTCAAAGCCAATGCCTAGATATAATTTTGTAAACACACTACCTCCTTACAAGCATGTGTCACAACCATGTATTCTACTTTTGTAGTGGACAATGCAACTATAGATTACTGCTTACTGATCCAACTAACAACTCCTCCAAACAAAGTAAACACATAACAACTCATGGACCTCCTACTATCGAAATCACTAGGGCCCTATCCAAATCAACAAAGCCTGTATATCAAGAAAATTGCTCACTTCATTAATCCCATGATATCAAACACAATAACCTAAAGTCCCTCGCATATATGAAAACTCTTTTCACATAAGTCCAATGCTCTTTACTAAAGTTAGACATAAACCTGCTAAGAACTCTAATTGCTTGGGCAATGTCTAGTTTCGTATAGACCATAACATACATTAGGATAACTATGACACTAGCATATAGAACATTAAACATGTCTTCTAAATCATCATCTGAATTAGGGTCCATTGATCCAATAACAACTTAGTATCAACAAGTAAAGGTTGGATTACAATCATGCATCACAAAACTATATAAAATAATGAACATAATTACTTTGACTAATCTAAAGATTTTTGCCAACCTGATCCTTGTTGATCTCCATACCCAAAATGTATTTGTAGCTCCCAAATCTTTCATACAAAAAGCACTAAATAACTAAGTTTTGAGCTCTCAAATCATTCCCTTACTATTTCCAATGAATATTTCATGAACATACAAGATAAGGATTAACAACTGATCATCAATTAATGTAAAATAAACATAATGATCACATTCTTTCCTAACAAACCTAGGGTCCCATTCAAAAGCACCGAATCTTCGATACCACATCTGAGGTTACTACTTTAGACCATATAATGACCATTTCAACCCACAAACCAAGTTTGCCTTCCCTTTTACCACAAAATTGATATGTCATTTCATATGTTATTTTTACTCAAGATCCCCATGCAAGAAAGTAACTTTTACATCAATTTGTTCTACCTGAATATCATAAGCAAAAAAATAAAAAGAAAGAATCTAATAGAAATTAGTTTTGTAATAGGAGAGAAAATTTGGCCAAAATTAACTCCCTCAACTTGGGATTAGCCTTTCTCCACTAGTTATGCCTTTTATCTTTCCAACTCTCCATCTTATTTGAATTTCTTAAATACCCACTTGCAACTAATGGGTTTCCTTCCCTCAAGAAATTCAACTAGATCCCAAGTCTCACATCTAAGGTAATCATCTCATCTTGCATGGCCTCCATCTAGGACTCATGCTTATTCAAAGAAAGAGCTTCCTTCATAGATCTAGGTTCATCATTAGTACAAGATAAAACAAATACACAATATAAGTCTAGTGGGCTATAGGTCTATCAACTAGTTTCTATTTCCTCATGTACCTTCTTAAGGGTGTAGTAAGAGGCTCCACCTATTTGTCCTTTGAACTCTCTAAAGATGAACCTTCTTACTCTACATGTTCCTATCCAACATGTTCTTCTTCTACTTGTGCATCTTCCTACTTCTCTATTTTGGTTTCAAAATGCATGGTTTTCTTTTCCTTTTCTTTTATTTGTACTTGATCAAACTTAAATCCAAGTTCCTTGAAAACCACATTTCTAGAATAGACTATTTTCGAGGTTAGAGGATTCCAAAGCTTATAACCTTTAACATTATTAAATCCATAACCAACAAAAACATACTTGTTAGCTTTGAAAGATAACTTAGACCATTTTTTAAGGCACATGAATAAAATCCTCACAACCAAAAATTGTAATGTGCAAAATAGAGGGTTTCTTACCTGTCCACACTTCATACACTATTTTATCAACTAGAGAACATGGAGACCTTTAATAAAAAAAATTAGTACTTATAGCCTCAGCCCCCCAAAATTGATATAACCAAGAACTGCTTAGCATGCTTCTTGCTTTGTCCATTAATGTTTTGTTCATCCTTGTTGTAGTGCCATTTTGTTGTGTTTACATAGTTTGTTTCTACCTTACAATACCTACATGTCTGTAAAATTCATCAAATTCTCTAGAATAATATTCCCCTCCATTATTTGACCTTAATACTTTTATTTTTTGATCCATCTAATTTTCAACAAGAACTTTAAATCTATAAACTTGCTAAAAACTTTAGATTTGTGCCTAAAAAAATGAATCCAAGTATAACTTGAGTAGTAAATGATAAATAAAACATAGTAATGGGATTTTCTAATTGAAGCAACAATCACAAGGTTCCAAAAACATCACTATGAATAACCTCTAATAATCTCTTTTCTTTAGTGCTACCATAATTAAAACTTATCTGTTTACCAAACACACAGTGCTCACAAAAGTTAAAATCCATAAAATAATTAGACAAACTATTCACCATATTTTTATTAAAAAGGGTCTTAATCCCCTTTTCACCAATGTGACCCATCCTGTGGTGCCACGACATACATGAATTTAAGTTTTCAGTTACATAGGTTGAGTTAGAATAAGTAGATGCATTGAACTTGAATATAGTCCCACATACTGATCCCTTATCTAGCACTCGATTCCATTTAGCCAAAATACAACCACTCCTATCAAATGTGACATGCACTCCAACATCATTCATTTTAGAAACTAAAATCAAAATTTATGCTAATCCTAGAATGTGCAACACATCTATGAGACATTTCACTCTCTCATCACCAAACACAAATTTTACCTTCCCTTTTCCAATAATCCAATGTAAACTATTGTCGCCAAGGAACACATCACCAACATAACATGGTCTATATAAGGAAAAGAACTCCGTATCAAGATTTATGTGATATAAGGTACCCAAATCAATCAACCACAATTCATCGCTAGTAATATTAGTTAAAATGAACAAATCATCATTGATATGAGCGCACATGAACAAAAATCAGAAGAGAGATTTGTTGACACCCAAAATTACCTATTCCTTAAATGCCCCATTTTGCCCCAAAATCCATCATGAAATCCCACTTTGTGCCCTCTTTGTTGAACCCGTCAGTTATATCCGATCAGAGACATCTTCCATGGGTTTACTTTTGTGTTTGCCATTTGAAAATGCAAGGGAGAAAAGCCCAAAAATTGGCTAAGTCCCAATATCCTAAGTTTCCCCTTGTGTTTTTTCCCTTTGTCGGAGGTTAGAATTTTGGGCTTCCTCCTTCCATTATGCTTCCACTTTTGGCCCTGAAGATTGCCTAAATGTTGAAAATTCTAAGTGTTCAATGGAGTTTCGTAGGTTGGAGTTCCTCCTTTCCGTCTTCCTAATGGCAAGTGTTGCGGAGAAGGCCCTGTTGTGCCTTGCACACACGCCCCATTTTGTCAAATGGAGACCCCCTCTTTTGCTTTGGCTTGGAGTCTCAATTTTTCTTTCTTTTGACAATGAGAAGATGAATTTGTGCTTAGAATGTAGGATTTGCTTCAAATTTGAGTATTTTGCATGTTTGGAGTTATTTGATGTCTTTCATGATTGATTTGGAAGTGTCTTTAGTGGTCTTGTGCTAAAAAAAATAGCCATTTGTTGCTTTCTACATTGAAACTGGGTGTTACTGCATTTTGCTCTAAAATCCTGTCATTGGATATTGCCCTTGAAATTGCTTCTACAAGATGTGTCATGTTGAAATTCCTAGTTTCCAAGTCTTAGAATTGAAAAATCATGCCATATTCTACAAGATTTCACTAAGGGGTTTACATACTTTCATTTTGATGCATGGTCCTAAAGCCCTGATTTGGCTAAGTTTGAAACCCTGAAAATCCTGAAAAATGGCTAAGTCTGAAATCTGGTGGAACCTCAAAATTTTAGAATCTACATATGAAATTCTATGGATCTGTAACCTATCTCAAACATCCTAAAAGTATATTTAAAAATATTTAAAGTATAAGAAATTCAATATCTAAACTTATACTTAAATAGGCCTCACAGACCTACGCTGAAAACTACCTTCAATGACTTTAGTCGGTTGGACCCCAAATCAGTGCCAAAACCATTTTACGCTAGAATTGCACCTCACAGACCTGCGCTAAATTTGACCTCCACTGACTTTTAGTCTGTGACACCCAAAACTCGCGCTTTTTGACATTTTGGCCTAGAAATTGAGTTTTTTAAGGAGCACATTGGATTTTCTTGATGGATTTGAATTGCATATCTATTTGTCACATCATGAGAAATATTTTACCAAGTTTGTGTGGATTTTGGGCACGTTTTACGATAATTAATGCCACTGCACATGAAAATTCCGTTACCCCCAAAAATCTCACTTTTTACAAAAAAAGCTAGAAAAACATGAAATAAAAGTCTACAAATGGATTCTAATGACCACAAAAACTTCCTAGATCAATATATTGGCCAAATGGGTACTTGAAAATGGTAAAAAAAACTCAGAAAATAATGCAAAAATCACTGGATTTGTGAATAGGACTATAAGGAAGCAACATTGACAATGAGTTGTTTTTGACTGATCCATGACTGAAAATGGACTTATTTTGATTCAAAATGATGGGAAATAACTTTTTATGATGAAATTTATGCTTTGCATTGTGAATTGTAGGTCTTGGAGCTGTCTTGGAAGGATGTACACACATATATGCAGTGCTGACCCAGAAATGCAGAAACTTCATTTTATCAACCAAATTACTGTTGCACCTGCAAGAGGATGTTAGTATGATGTCCGAGACAATAGAAATAAGTCCCCAGAGCTTGAAGACATTGAAGATCATGCCTACAACACTGTTGTTCCTATAGATCCAGTCCAATATCCAAGTGATCCAGTCCGGGGGTCATAACTCCTAGTTATTTTATCAGAATTTAAACTTCTTGGACTTGTTGGAAAGATAAACTAATTATCTAGTTTGAGCTGCTCGATTGCTTGGTGTTAGTTTAGAGCCCCCATTCTTCTCCGAAGGCCTCTAAAAATGCAATTTACTATAATGTAGAAAATACCAAAAATTATATTTTTGATATTTTCCCAAAAATACCACTCAAATGACCCTGGACTGGATCACCAAGACATGCATATAGCTGTCCCAGTAGTCCAGTCATCAGGAATCGGTCCAACAAGCATCTAGTTGCATATACCTTCACCAAAATATTCTTTTTCATCCAGTCAGCACTTGGAATCCCATGAATCCACATCAGCTCAAGTTTTCAAGCGTCATGTGACTCTATTTTGGCTTCATTAGGCCTTGAAAATTGACTTTTCATCATGTACAACCAAATGGGTATCCATTTTGTCCAGATTTGATGTATTTGCAAGCTATTTTTTATCTTTTTCCTGTAAGACAAATGCAAATCCAAAAAATGTAACAAACTGATGTACTTCATTAAATGTCATGTAATCTAGACCATTCGTGTTGAGTTAATCTCCACCGTCCATTGAAAACTCGGTATGGTGCCTTGTCTATAAAAGGACCATCCTTTTCTCTCATTTGTAAGTAAGATTAGATACTGAATTGCTGAAACTCTACCAAATTGTGATCAGTACAAATCAAGTTTTGCAGGTTGCTCAAAATTTGTGTTCTTGTGTTGTCCTCTTTGGTTTTCATGGTTCATATCAATCTAAATTTAATTAGTTGTGCTTTTGAAATGATGGGTAAATGTTAAGATATCTGATGAATGCTTTAGTTTCTATTAGTGCTTGCTGATGGTAAGTTGTTGTGTATAGTTAGCCTGGGCGCTGTCATTGAATATAGTTTGGTTGCATTCCACTAGTTAAGTTGCGCCATTGTCCGGGTGTTTAATGAGTGAATGCAATTTGAAAATCATAAGGATCCTTTGAAGATTACATCATTTCATGCAACATTGTGGGTTTCCTATCCTGGTGAAATAGGGAATGGTTTATTGAAAGTATTTGTTTATCTGCAGCATTTTAGCCCATTGTGACTGTCACTTAGGATCTCTTATCCCTTCTCTCTCTCTCCTTTTCCTTTTGCATTTTATTTATATCGAGTTTGTTAGGTTAGGTTATAAGCAACATCTACATTACAAATTTGCTGAAAGTATAATAGGGTTTCTGCATACATACTGCTGTCATACTCCATAAACCCTGTATTTTATGTAAGACCCCTTGTTGGCACAACTAGAACATCCCAACTGAGAGATTCCAAGCACGCTAAGACCTAGCTGTATTATCCTTGGAGTAGTCTTACCTAGGGTAGGATACTTTTCAAGAGAGGTGTGATGCCAACAATCATACTTGCGTTGTTGTGTACTAAAACCACCATCAACAGGCCCGAGGGCCAAAGTCCGCTCTATGTGATGAAAATTCTTCTAAGTATGGAGAAGTGTTATGGAGCATCGGACTTTAGAGCTATTCAATTCTGCCCTCTTCAGTGTTGTGGTGAAGTAGTGAGGGCCAAAGTCCGACAGGTCTAAGTGAAGAATTTTCTAAGTATCATGTGTATTGCAAAGGTTAGAGTTCGGGCTTCCTCCCTTCCGTATTGCAAAGGTTAGAAGGTGAAAGGAGGAAGGCTTGATGGTCGACCCTCGACGGGTAAAAGTTTCCTAAAGCTTTCCACCATTCCGCGGAACCCTTTGGGTGGGCCCTCGGTAGACTGACGGAATGAAGGAAAGTGGACACATGGCGGGTTCAGTCGGCAAAGTTTGAAGATTGGCTCTTCTTCATTCTTTTGAAGAAGACAAAAGCACAAGGTGGAAGGCCAAAAAGCCGAAGCCTGCCTAAGGTCTAAAAAATATTCTAAGTAAGGCAGACTTTGGGGGGTCAGAGTTGTGATTTTCTTTCTTCTTCCTTGTGGAAGGTGAAACAACGAAGGCCCAAAGGCTAAAGTCTGACATGGCCAGAAATCTTCTAAGTGTTGTAAGCATTGGAAGGTGGGAGTTTTCATTTCCTTCTTTCTTCCTTTTGGAAGGAGAAATGTGGAATGACTAAAAGCCCGAAGTCTGACAAAAGTAAAGAGATTAAGTGAAAAACAAGGGAAGAAGGACGAAGGCTGAAAGTCTGAAGTCTGAAATTCTAACTTTTCAGAGGTTAGCTTCCTGGCCTTCCAGACTTCTCCAACTGCCTGGGAACATGCCAACTACTTTCGGCGGTTCCATTACTGTAAAGTGGGTGTCCGAATTCAATGCTTTTAATGCAGTTGGTAGGGTGGTTGAGGATTTTGGTACCTAATTCTTTCTCAAACATGGGTGTGAATGCTATAAATAGAAGATCAAAGCTCTTTGTAGGGGGTGTTGGTCTCTGAGCCAATTGTCTAGTCTGGGAGAGCCTAAGGAGTTTCTCTGGCATCAAAACATGATTTGGCTAGTTTGTTAATTAAGGGATTGGCTTAGCATAGAGTAGGAAGGTTGTAAATGCAGATTTGAATGTAGTGGTATGTCTCCATGGGAGTTTGTATTGATTTTGGTTGATATATAATCGCAATTGTATATTTCCCTTTCCACATTTGCTGGTACGATTGTAACAGAGATTTGGAGGTGTGACAACCCCTAAGTTAATACAAGCTATTGTATTTGCCATTTCTTTGTTGCATATGAATCTTTGTAGTTCTCTTTTGGATCATTAAGTATGTCCATTATATGAAAATCTATCTAATAGTCATATATGTAAATGTATGCCTAGTTCTGTTGATCCTTTGCTGAGTCTTTCCTTTCCTCCTTGCATTCTATGACTTTGTTGCCCAATAGAATAGGCATCGGTCCATATTGGAGAGGTATCAAACACCTTTTATAAATCAAACAAATCTTTCACCTATGGTTTAGGGGAAAAAACCATCTATGCTATGCATGTACATTCGCATAGTTGAATCAGCTTAATATGGAGGCCTGTGTAGCCAGTTTGTCTTGACCTAGTGACAGCTTTGGGGTCAAGTATACATTGGGTATGGCTATATTTGTTTGTTCCTGTCTTATTTAATGCCTCTAGGATTATCCCTCCTAGGTCTAATTGAGCCTGAAGTGCAGAGGATCATACCCACTCCTATAGGTTGTCCAAAATTGCCCAGAACTTGTTGGTAAACCTCTTTCAGTCACCTTGACGACACCCCTGGCCTTGGTGATTGTGAAATATTTTAGGGTTTCAGGTTGTAGTTATTTTGGGAGACAACATTTTTTGGCATTGTTGTCAGGGACAGTGATCCTTTGGTTCAGATTTAAAGACCTGTACTTGTAGTCATCCTGTAGTTGTGCATTTTGTTTGGGTAAGTTTGGCAGCCTATCAACTTACACCAACATTTTTGGTGTCGTTTCTAGGGATAGTGATCCTTTGGTTCAGATTTGAAGACCCTTGTTTGTAGCTGTTGCCAAGTGCAGTTGTGTATTGTGTTTGGGTAAGTTTGGTAGCCCGTCAACTTACGCTAACAGATTGGCGTCGTTGCCGGGGATAAATAGTTACTTTAGCCGTTGTTAGGTTTTAGGCATCTTGTGCATTTTTTAGATCCCTGTAATAGTCAGTTTGTAGTTGTGCCATTTGTTGTTGTGTGTAAGTTTGGCAGCCCATCAACTTACACCAACATTTTTGGCACCGTTGCTAGGGAGTAGTAAAGTGCTGGGTTGTGAAGAAATTGAAGATTCTACTGGTGAGCCGTGAAACCAGAATCAATTTTTGGCCTTGAAGATTGTCACACTTCAAGGGTTTTCCTCATTCAGTGAGGTGGAGACTCTACTGTCGAAGATAAAAACCAAAGTTTGTTTGTTGTTCTAGTTGTGCTGTTGGTGTTTCAAATGCCCCAAGTTTATGGAAAACAATTAGAAAATTAAGGTACACATGGTTTCCATTTATAACCAGTTTAGACTTCCTGCAAAATACAAAAGCATTTATTCTATTAAGTCTTGTGCTGCCCTGCTTGGTAGAAATTTTTTGTCATGACTTCTTGGAATACTATTGGCCCTAGGATAGATCCTTCTTGTGCATTATCCTATGTATCATGCCCTAGCTATTATGAGGATGAAGATGCTTATGATTCTTATGATGATGATTCATCCTATTACTCAGATTGCTCTGCATCTTGCATTCCCCTGTCTCAATGTCAAACACCCTTGCATAATCAGAATGATCCATCTAGGTTGCAATATGAAGTTGATAAATCCAAACAAATTGTAGACATGATATTTCCACAGTCCATGATGTTAGAATTTAATGCTTCTGGTTTAAACTGTGTATGCTTTTTTAAGCCTCAACGTTTTGGATCACACTCCATGATCCATCATCAGGAGAAAAGGAAGCGAATGTGAAAGAATAAGATATGCAGAGAGTTTTCTTAAAAAGAGAGAGGAAGTAGGCACGGAAGGCAAGAAAATAGCCAAAGGAGTCAAAAAAGGCTGCAACCCATAAGATAATAAAAAGAAAAATAATATATATTAAAAATAATATATAATAGAGGTTGAAATTAATAAACAACAAGGAGCAAGCCTATAAAATAGAGTAAATAAATACATAACAAAGGAGAAAGAAAAGAAAGACTAATAAAAACAAAGAATTAAAAATACAAACAAAATTAAAATTACATAAATGAATAAATACATATATATATATATATATATATAAAGAAGAAGGAGAAAATTGGCATTGACAGGAAGAGAAAAAGAAAAGATAAAAAGAACTCAAGAATTGAGAGCAAATACAATCATAACTAAGAATGTAAAAATAAGAGAAATGTTGACAAAATCACAAAAGCAGAAATGGAGGAGAAAAGAAAAGAAAAAAAGGGGGGGAAGCCAAGGAGAAAACCTAAGGAGCTCGAGAGAAAGGGGGGGGAAAGGGGGTCAACCAACCTTGGGGCGAGGACCAACGTGAGCGTGAGAGAGGGTGAAAATGAGGTGAAAGGGGGAGCAAGAGGTAAGAAAAAGAAGAAGAAAAGACAAACCAGGTGTAACGGACAGGGGGGTAAGAGGGGTGTGCAAGGGGGAGAGAAAGGAAGGACGGAGATAAGAGAAAGAGGTCTCAAGGCCAGGAGTGACAAGAACGAGAGAACAAGGGTGGGAAGAAAAAGAGAGGAGAGAAGAGGAGAGCGGGTGGAATGGAGAAAGAGGGGACGAAGGGGGTGAGGATAGGGAGAGAAACAAAAGAGAGGAAGAGAACGTGGAAAAGGAGAGGACCAGGACAATGACACTGGGGGACAAGAGGCGGCTAAGAGGAGGGGTGGGAGGTGGGATGGTGAGAATTAAGGGACTTAAGAAGGGGGTTCCAAGTTTGGCTTAAGTTCCACCCCTCATCTCTATTTAGGTTGGAGGGGTGGTGTCTGATGAAGATGGCCTCTTTAAGCTTTCTCTTGTAGAAATTGTCTTCCTTGGCAAGGACCTGGGTGTCTTCTAGGCAAATGTGATGTTTAGAGGTAGAGGAGTGATCAGCGAGGGCCGATTTAGTGACCCTTTCATGTCTTATATCAGCACTGTGCTCTTTGATTCTTGCGTAAATAGATCTTCCTGTCTCACCAATGTACGGTGTACCACATGAGCAATCTATTTTATATACACTCGAGTGTAAGAGACTATCGGTGTGGTCTTTAGTTGAAGGGATGAGGTTTCTAATAGTCGAGAATGGTCTGAAGGCATAGTTAAGACCTCTTTTTCGAAGGATTTTAGCAATTTTATTAGAGATACCTTCGATGAAAGGAAGGGTGGCGCTAAGTCCACTGACAGAGTCTTGGTTGTCAGGTTTGGTCTGAAGGAGGGTTTGGGCTTGCTTGAAAGCTCTTTTGATGTATTTGTTTCGATACCCATTAAGTTGGAAGACTCTGGTAAGGTGGGACAACTCTTGGTTGATGTGATCTTTATCACAAATGCGAAAGGCCCTCATAGCCAAGGTTTTGAGGACACTGGACTTGTGGTTAGGGTGGTGGTGGGAGGAAGCAGGAATGTAGAGGTCTGTGTGGGTGGATTTCCTAAAGACCCGACGGCCAAGGGAGCCATCCTCTTTTCTGATGAGGAGGATGTCAAGGAAATGGAGTCGGTGATTGGTTTCTAATTCTTTTCTGAACCACACCGATAGTCTCTTACACTCGGGTGTATATAAAATAGATTGCTCCTGTGGTACACCGTACATTGGTGAGACAGGAAGATCTATTTACGCAAGAATCAAAGAGCACAGTGCTGATATAAGACATGAAAGGGTCACTAAATCAGCCCTCGCTGATCACTCCTCTGCCTCTAAACATCACATTCGCCTAGAAGACACCCAGGTCCTTGCCAAGGAAGACAATTTCTACAAGAGAAAGCTTAAAGAGGCCATCTTCATCAGACACCACCCCTCCAACCTAAATAGAGATGAGGGGTGGAACTTAAGCCAAACTTGGAACCCCCTTCTTAAGTCCCTTAATTCTCACCATCCCACCTCCCACCCCTCCTCTTAGCCGCCTCTTGTCCCCCAGTGTCATTGTCCTGGTCCTCTCCTTTTCCACGTTCTCTTCCTCTCTTTTGTTTCTCTCCCTATCCTCACCCCCTTCGTCCCCTCTTTCTCCATTCCACCCGCTCTCCTCTTCTCTCCTCTCTTTTTCTTCCCACCCTTGTTCTCTCGTTCTTGTCACTCCTGGCCTTGAGACCTCTTTCTCTTATCTCTGTCCTTCCTTTCTCTCCCCTTTGCACACCCCTCTTACCCCCCCTGTCCGTTACACCTGCTTTGTCTTTTCTTCTTCTTTTTCTTGCCTCTTGCTCCCCCTTTCACCTCATTTTCACCCTCTCTCATGCTCACGTTGGTCCTCGCCCCAAGGTTGGTTGACCCCCTTTCCCCCCCCTTTCTCTCGAGCTCCTTAGGTTTTCTCCTTGGCTTTCCCCCCTTTTTTTCTTTTCTTTTCTCCTCCATTTCTGCTTTTGTGATTTTGTCAACATTTCTCTTATTTTTACATTCGTAGTTATGATTGTATTTGCTCTCAATTCTCGAGTTCTTTTTATCTTTTCTTTTTCTCTTCCTGTCAATGCCAATTTTCTCCTTCTTCTTTATATATATATATGTATTTATTCATTTATGTAATTTTAATTTTGTTTGTATTTTTAATTCTTTGTTTTTATTAGTCTTTCTTTTCTTTCTCCTTTGTTATGTATTTATTTACTCTATTTTATAGGCTTGCTCCTTGTTGTTTATTAATTTCAACCTCTATTATATATTATTTTTAATATATATTATTTTTCTTTTTATTATCTTATGGGTTGCAGCCTTTTTTGACTCCTTTGGCTATTTTCTTGCCTTCCGTGCCTACTTCCTCTCTCTTTTCAAGAAAACTCTCTGCATATCTTATTCTTTCACATTCGCTTCCTTTTCTCCTGATGATGGATCATGGAGTGTGATCCGAAACGTTGAGGCTTAAAAAAGCATACACAGTTTAAACCAGAAGCATTAAATTCTAATCCAAACAAATGTTAGAGTCTTTACTACAACAAGAAAAGGAATTAGAAAATCAAAGCATGCTACACCAATCCAGGCCGCAATCTAGTGCCCTTCCTATTGTTGTCAATAGCTCATTTTTTCACCCCTCTCCCATTGTTCATGAGAACACATACAAACAACTGGAAGACCTTTCATCATGGGTCAATTATGAGAAGCAGTCCATGCCCAATAAGATCTATTATTATATGCCTTTATTTCATGGGTGTGATGTTTATGATGGGAAGGCACATATTCTTGCATTTTTAGATTTCATGGACAAGTTCCAATTTGAGGATGAGGATATGTGGATTCGGTTCTTTGTCAGATCACTTTGTGGATTAGAATGGAAGTGGCTTGTTGGTTTCCCTGACCATCACTTTGCTTCTTGGGATCATTTGGTGGCTGCATTTGAAAAGTTTGCAAGTAGTTTGGACCATGCTGTTCTTGTCCAAGAATTTGAAAATATCAAAAGCCATGAGGGTGAATCCAACATGGATTTTAGCCATCGGTTTGCTGTTGCACTATCTAGAATTCAAGATTCCTTCAAGCCTTCTATTCCATCTTGAATTATTTTATTTGAATATTATGAAATTAGGTTGGGCTCAGTACAGGAAGATTTGAGGTTGGTTAGTTTGTAGCAGGCTTACCTTGCTCTTGATGTCTTGGTTAAAATGAGAGATGAGTATGTTGTTAGGTTGGTATCTCCCAAGGTAAATTTTGTGATTGATGAGCATGTGAATGGAAACAATAATGCATATCAGGTTGAATGTGCTGTCAGGAAAATGAACCCTTGTGAGGCAACATCATATGACAGTTGAGCTAAGAGTGAGGATAGTGTAGCTACCTATCTTCAATTGGATGCATCATCCCTGGTGGATGATGGTGTTGTTGTTCTGGCTTGTGATCCCCAACCTGAAATTAAAGGTGACTGTAGCATTTGTGCACCAGTTGATAACCGATTTGAGGGAAGTGAAGGTGCAGACATTTGTTTTTAATTTGAGGGCCTTACTATGGGTTGTGATGATGGTGAATACATTTTTGGGCAGGTGCAATCTGACAGTGAGGACATGTGAGCATAGGTGTTTGATGCAGTGTTTCTTGGCAATGCAGAAGTTGAGAGCACCATATGCACTTCTTTGCATTTGTATGGATCAATCTGTGGGAGTGGTGGAAATGACGAGTTTTTATTTAATGAGCTCCCACGTTTTGTTCCTTTTGATAGTGATAAAGTTGATAGTGCTGAGGATGCTTGCGTGGAAGTCAAGGTGTCTTTTGCTTCAAGTGATATTTCTTACACTTGTTCTTCCTTTAGTGATGATTTGTGTACTGACTGGTTCAAGTTGGATGAGCCTATAACTATTGACATTAGTAAAAGCATCCCCCATGATGATCA
Organism: Cunninghamia lanceolata; assembly: GCA_027924645.1. Classification (NCBI taxonomy): domain Eukaryota; kingdom Viridiplantae; phylum Streptophyta; class Pinopsida; order Cupressales; family Cupressaceae; genus Cunninghamia; species Cunninghamia lanceolata. Next base: position 1,314,672 of record BSBN01001028.1, read on the forward strand.
TTTTGTCAATAATCTAGTTATGCAGGCAGCCGATAGAATTCCTTGTGATGGTGTGGAGGAGGACAGTCTTGTACCTATATGCAGTAGCAGCTGTAATACAGTGAGTTGCCCAGTTGAGATTGAAACAAAGGGGTTGTGGGATGGATGCAGTCCATCATTTGAAAAATCTCATTATGACTCTTATGCTGGTGATGATGAAGATATGGATCAGATTTGTGATCCAAGTGTGGAATAAGACATCAACATGTGTGAAAATGTTGTATGCTTGCCGCCTATTATCCAAGAGTTTGACACTTGTGAGTATGAAGTTTCCTTTGTGATGAAGGTCAAGTGTCTATTGCTATGGATGATGGTGTTGCACCTGAATTTGAGTCTTTTGTTTGGGCCCAGTATACACATAATAATGACATTGAGAAGGAACATGAGTGTCAAGTTGAAGATCAACATGTTGTTGCCCAACTTGAAGATATGATAGAGCTGGAGTCTTTCCAGTTTGTTCTACAAGATGAAGTGTCTTCTCTTATGGATCAACGGTGCATTCAGGCACAATTCTCCTTGCCATGTGAATTGGAGGTGTTCTCTTTTTCCCTCAATGTGCATGAAGAGGTTAGTAGGTATGATGATAATGTGGCAGTTGATGGTGGATGTTTCCTTCCATCTGTCTCTTTTAGTGCTGACCTGAGTCTTAATTTCTCACCCTTAGCTGTTGGGAACAAGCATGATATGAATGTGAATATGTCAAGTACCTATCTTTTATGGTTGCCATGCAGTAATAATTTCATTGATGAAGTAGACCTTGGCTCCACAAGCATATATTGTAGAGTGGTAAATACTGAGGGCAGTTTTCAGTTGTTGCAACTGGGTGAGGAGTGCAATTTTGGTTTGAGGGAGATCAGCTTCTTCATCCAGCTTGTCTTTGATACAGGCAAGTAGTTTCAGTCACTTGGTGCAAGTTTGACCTGCAAACATGTGTAAATTTTGAATACAGTCATCTTTCCTTCTATGCTTTCATGCATATGACTGTATGCCTTGTAAATATGTTTTTGGTGTTTCCTTTGTTCATTTTTTTCTTTTGGTCTACCCAGAGATAGCTAGTTCTCGTTGTGCCACTGCTTGGCACATGTCCCCAACCACATCCAGTGTTGACACTCAAAATTACCAATTCATTAAACACCCCATTTTGCCCCAAAATCCATCACAAAATCCCACTTTGTGCCCTCTTTGTTGAACCCATCAGTTATATCTAATCAAAGACGTCTTCTATGGGTTTACTTTTGTGTTTTCCATTTGAAAATGCAAGGTAGAGAAGCCCAAAAATTGGCTAAGTCCCAATATCCTAAGTTTCCCCTTGTGCTTTTCCCTTTTTCGAAGGTCGGTGTTTCGGGCTTCCTCCTTCCATTATGCTTCCCCTTTTGGCCCCGAAGATTGCCTAAGTGTTGAAAATTCTAAGTGTTCAGCGGAGTTTCAGAGCTCAGAGTTCCTCCCTTCTATCTTCCTAATGAAAAGTGTTGTGGAGAAGGCTCGAGTGCCGAAGTCTGCTCTATGTGATGAAATTCTTCTAAGTATGGAGAAGTGTTGTGGAACGTTAGACTTCAGAGTTGTTCAGTTCTGTCCTCTTTAGTGTTGCGGTGAAGTGGTGAGGACTGAAGTCCGACAGGTCTACGTGAAAATTTTTCTAAGTATCATGTGTATTGTGGATGTTAGAGTTTAGGCTTCCTCCCTTCTGCGTTCTTCCTTTTAGAAGGTGAAAGGAGGAAGGCTCGACGACCGACTCCCGATGGGTAAAAGTTTCCTAAGGATTTCTGCCATTCTGTAAAACCCTTTGGGTGGCCCCCTCGGCAGACTAGCGGAATGACAGAAAGTGGACACGTGGTGGGTTCGGTCAGTGGAGTTCAAAGATTGGCTCTTCTTCATTCTTTCGAAGAAGACAAAAGCGCAAGGTAGAAGGCTGAAAGGCCGAAGTCCACCTAAGGTCTAAAAAATATTCTAAGGCAGACTTTGGGGGGTCAGAGTTGTGATTTTCTTTCTTCTTCCTTGTGGAAGGTGAAATAGCGAAGGCCTGAAGGCCGAAGTATGACATGGCCAGAAATCTTCTAAGTGTTGCGGGCATCAGAAGGTAGGAATTTTCATTTCCTTCTTTCTTCCTTTTAGAAGGAGAAATGTGGAACGACCAAAAGCCCAAAGTCTGACAAAAGTAAAGAGACTAAGTGAAAAACAAGGGAAGAAGGACGAAGGCCGAAAGCACGAAGTCTGAAACTTTGACTTTTCAAAGGTTGGCTTCCTAGCCTTCTAGACTCCTCCAACTGCCTGGGAATGTGCCAACTACTTCCGGCGGTGCCATTACTGCGAAGTGGGTGTCCAAACTCAATGCTTTTAATGCAGTTGGTAGGGTGGTTGAGGATTTTGGTGTCTAATTCTTTCTCAGACATGAGTGTGAATTCTACAAATAGAATATCAAAGCTCTTTTCAGGGGGTGTTCGTCTCTGAGCCAATTGTCTGGTCAGGGAGAGCCTAAGGAGTTTCTCTGGCATCAACACATGATTTGGATTAATTTGTTAATGAAGGGATTGGTTCAACATAGAGTAGGAAGGTTGTAAATGCAAATTTGAATGTAGTGGTATGTCTCCATGGGAGTTTGTATTGATTTTGGTTGATATATAATCATAGTTGCATGTAATGCTTTGTTGGAATATGGTCTGAAGGAAAACTCTAGAAACCCTAAATTGCCTATCCTTCATGAGGGACTTATTTTTTTGTTAATGGAGTATATGAAAAATAATACACCTAAAAAAGGGCTTAAGGATAAGCATAGTTCTAAGAATAAGGTGTGCATGGTGTCTAGTGACTCGAAAACCCACTCTGATGATGAGGATTGGGTTATGGAAGAAGACCAGGAGGAAAGCGAAGATGGGTCTAGTAAAAAGAGGAGAAGGAACAAAAAGAGGGAGGTCAACATATCCTAGTCAGAGGGGTCAAAGATGGGGGATGAGTCTAACTCCTCTCTCAAGGGGTGTAAAGGTAAGAAGAGTCTACCTATTAAAAGGAAACCCCCTCAAATGTGAAGAAAGGTAAGAAGTCTCTTGAGAAAGGGAATGTGGATATGGGTTATGAGCTGGGCTGTGACAAGAGCACTTTGAAACAAGGGAATCGGGATGAAATGGATGATCAGGGCTTGGAGAGTGGTTTCAAAGCTCAAGAAACCCATGGTAAAATTGGTTTGCATGTCTCTAAACCCAACATTGGCCTTCATTTTCCTGAGATTTTGGACCCTTCTCAGAATCTCCCTGAGGACTTATATAATTTAATGGCTAAGACTAAAAATAGAGATGAAGTGGAGAAGGTGTTTGGGCTGGTCAAAAATGCGCTCAACTCCCAACACAAAATGACTAAACGGTTCTTTGTTGAAATCAACAAAATTAACATTAAACTATAGTTGATGTAGGAAAGCCTAGCGAAAGGAGGTGATACCTCGGTGGAATAGGACAAATTGATATTCCAGAATTGGGAAGCCATCCCTAAGGTGGAAGAAATTAAGCATGAAATGTTGAGGATGAGGGAAGAGTTTGGCACGAGAATCCAGTACCTGGAGGAAAAATTAATGGAAGTCAATAACAATCTTGAGAAGATGATGCAGATAAGTAAGTTAACCATTTAGAATAGTTTAAAGGGTATGAAGATGCTAAAAGAGAAACTCAAGGAACTAAAAAAAGACTAGTTCAAAGATTTCAGAGCTGAAGACATTCTGAATGTGGATGACTCTGGTGTGCAGGACAAAGAGGAAGGTACTAAAGAAAAAGGTAAATAGGCAGTTATGGAGGATACAGGTGGCCCTTCAACTCGCACGAGGGGAAGCAAAAAGAAACTGTTTGAAGAGGAGAAAAAAGAGTTGATGAATTTTGCCAAGCTGTATGAGAAATTCTATGAGTAGGAACTTGAAGCAGCAGAAACCATAAATAAAATGACTTAGTTTGGGCTATTCTTTTTTGCTTTGTTTTTCTATGCTTTAGTTGTTTATGTAGCTTTCAGTTGGTGGTTGGTTGGCTTACTGTTCTCATTCTACTTCTTTTTGAAAAGGGTTTCGGGGCCCCTTCAAAACCTGTTTTACCTATTTAATAAAAAACAAATCAAATATTAATTCTAATGAAGAAACTATGAAGGGGACAAGCCTTATCAATTCTGCCTTGTTATGAGGAAAATGTCCCCACTTTATCCTTAAGATGGGAAAAATGTTTCTCAAAATATTCCTGTGAGATGCACTTGGCTTAGGTTGGTAGGCTATCCTTATGACCAACCATGTAGTGGTAGTTCCTCTCCTAGTAGAGCATGTGCAAAGCTCAAAAATGGTATCTGCATCCAAAGAAGGATGACAATCTAGAATATTATGCTTAGGATGAGAGAGAGGAACTTCTTCTAAGCGAGGTGGCTCATATCATTTTAACTGATTAACATTAACGACATCATGGATTCTAAGCTAGGACGGGAGATCAAGTTTGAAGACATTATCTCCTATCTACTAGATAATGGTATAAGGTCCATATCTAATAGGCTTGAGCTTATGATGTTGTGGACCTTTGAACCTTTGCTTATCCATATAAAACCAAACTTTATCCCAAACTATGAAGTTAAAAGAGATACGATGCTTATCATGAATTTCTTTATACTTAGCCTGAGAAGTCTGAAGAGTTTCCTGCACTTGTGCATGAATCTTTGCTATGTTCTAAATAAACTAAGAAGCTTGGCTATGTTCCTTTTATTGATGTGATGAAGAAGCTGGAGGAAGAGCAACTAGAGTCCCATATGGAGAAAGATGTTGATATCCATAGCATACCTCAAAAGGAGATTGGCCTGTAAAGACATGTGTAGCTTGACTGTAGCTGTGTTGCAAAACACGAAGATAGGAATCCCACTATTTATTCTTGTTGTAGTAGATCCTGAGAGACTAGACTAAAGTTTGATTAACCACTTTAGTCTGGTATTTGTTTATGGATGAAAGTATGTAAAATATCAAAGTTGACACCCCAATAGCTTCCAAAGTGATTTCTAGAAGTGAATTAAAAATCTTGAATCATGATTAGAAATAATAGAAAGAGGCAAAACAAATTGACACAATACATTACTAAAAAATAATTCAGCATCCTTTGGAGCATCAATAGTTTTCTTGTAAGGTAGGAAGATAGCCATTTTTTAAAATCGACACACCACCAAAAAAATGCAATCATGTTGCTTGAAAGTAGTAGGCAACCCATTGATAAAATCCATAGAGATAAACTCCCATGACTAAGAGGGAATAGGAAGAGGCTATACAAACCAAGTTTGCAATTAGTAGGCTTATCTTGGCTACAAAGAGAGCATCTATGAATGAAATATTCCACTTGTCTCCTCATGGAGGGCTAATAGAAGTACCAATGTAAATGTTGTAGAGTTTTGGTGGTGCCAAAGTGTCCCCCATAAGAAGAAGAATGAACCTATTTAATTAGCATCAACTGGGTAGAACTAGTAGGAATACACAATTGATTCAACTTATATAACCAACCATCTCTAATTGTGTAGTCTAAGAAAGGGGGTTGGTTTGTGATAGTGGGATGTTGCAGAGCATGTATAACTAGTCTAGAAGATGCATTAGAAGAATACAAACATTTCCAATCCTCATTTGCAACAAATCTAACATCTAGGATATATAATGCTTTGGCTGGAGGGCGACTCAACAATTCAACAACTTTATTGGTAGTGCCCTTTTTATATTTAATGACTAATCAAAACTATTGAATATATGAGGCCCATTTCAGATGATGTTGTTCTTGGATTTTAGACTATGAACTCAAAAACTAAGGGGTTGATGATTAGTATGAATAATTGTTTCCTTACCAAGAATGTAATGCCTCCATTATTTCAAGTCTTGGACCAAGGCATAAAACTCCTTATCATAGGTGTTGTAATTGATCTTGGCTACATAGAGGCCTTAAGAATGATAGGCTATAGGATGCCCTCCCTATTTAAGAATAGGTCCTATAGTATAGTTGTAGGCATCAGTCTCAATCTCAAAGGATTGCTAAACATCTAGAAGAATAAATACTAGATCTGAGAAAAGTGCCTCCTTAAGTTGTTGGAATGTTTGATCTACTGTTGTAGACCAGGAGAAATTGTTTTGGTTGGACAATTGGTGAAGTGGTTCAACAATACAAGAATTTTTTTGAATGAATCTTCTGTTATAATTCATGCCCCCTAAGAAACTCTATATTTTTAGCACATTGAGGGATAGGCCAATCTTTGAGAGCTTTGATTCTGTCAGGGTTGGCACGCACTCCATTTTGATCAATAACAAAACCTAGGTATTTAATAGAGCATTGACCAAAGAAAGAATTCATCTTACATTGAAGGTGGGGTTGTCGTAGAAGATCTAAAGTAGTGCAAACATGGATAATATGCTTTCTAAAGACTTATTGAACACAATAATATCATCTAAATAAACAACGATGAACTTCCGTAGGTGAGCTCTAAAAATAATATTAATGAACCACATAAATGTAGCAGGAGAATTACTCAATCCAAAAGGCATTACTAACCATTTATAAATCCCAAATTTAGTCTTGAAAATAACTTTCTAGCAATCGGTAGGATCGATTTGTAGCTTGAAGTGAGATCCATCTTGGTGAAATACCGAGCTCCCTTAAGATGATCTAGAAGGTCATCAATCCTAAGCAAAGGATATCTATTCTTTGCAGTGATTTTATTTAAATATTTATAGTCTATGACCATTCTCCACTCATCCTTATCCTTTTTGGGAATACAAAAGGCTAGAGATCCATAAGGAGAGGCATTGGGTTGTATTTTCCTTCTTCCATAAGTTTTCAAGATGCTTCTCTATTTTTGCAATTTTAATTTGTGAGAGGCGATATGCTATAAAATTTGGCAAGGAAGACCTTGTAATCAAATCTATAAAATGATTGATAGTTTTGAAAGGTGGTAAACCTTTTAGCTCTTCAAAAACATCAAATTAGATCTCCACTAAACTTCTCATAGAATGGGATGACAACTTATTGTTAGAACACAATGATATACTAAGAGAGGGTGAATCAATATATCCCAAAACTTATTCCAAATTAACTTTATCAACCAAATCTTCTTACTTCCTTAAAAAGATGATAAAGCAAGTTAAGAAATTCAAAGCATAACACATAAGTACACAACCACAACACCAGATTTACGTGGAAAACCCAAGAAGGGAAAAACCACAGTGAGCAAGCTGCTTGGATCTACTGTTCAAATCCAACCTCACAAATAATGATAAAAATATATTACAAGTTTTAGGGATACAACCCAAGGTAGGACACACTCCCTAAAATACAATGCTACAACATTTATAGAATGAGGCTACAACCTTTGAACATCATACTCAACATATTTCACTGATCAAACACCTCTGCAACATCAACACACTTCACTCTGTCACAAATCTTCACTTTCTTTGCACAACAAACACTGCTAACTTCAACACACCTTCACACACACACTTACTTCCACACTCACACACACATCCTCGTACACTCTCACACACTCATACCATTCACAACAAACTAGATCTTTTATTTATATCCTCTGCAAACATCAAAATCTTTCTCCTTTGTTGGCCAAGATGAAACGTGTAAACATGAAACGTGCAATGACCACAACAAGTCAGCTTCCAAATGATGTAGAAATCCAATGCGATTCAAACCAAGTGATAATCAGGACCTATACTTCCTTAACACATTCTTCCAAGCTGGCACACACTTCTAAACATTTGGCAAGATCATCAAAACACATGAAGTCGGCCCAACAAACACTTAACCTTCCAAAAAATAGATCCAGACCTAAAGTGGTACTAGAGAGGCAAATTAGCATCATGCGGATCACTTCACAAGCAACATAAGACTTGTACAAACATTCTCAATCATTCCTTCCTTTGAATTATATATTTTCTTTCTGGGACAACCAAACAGATACTGAGCTTGGCATCACTAGAAAATACTGAACACACAGTCTTGAGATAAAGCATTGAAGAATAGACTTATAGAACACTTCAACACCTGAAACCTAAAATGAACAATCATATAAACTAACTAAAATCATCCTCCAAACATCAAAGCGAAATAATGAAATGCGGTGGCTTTTGCTTTCTCCTCCAGACAATCCTAATCAACAACATGATATGTCTTTATTCTGCTGAATCCGGAGGACCTCTATGGTACAATTCATCAACTGAAACTTGAATATATCATTCTTCTCATCTAAATTTACTTAACCTTCAAACCGCAGGATCACAAGTTCAACTGTGGAGAAATACATAACATTTCTCTGACCTCTCCAACGACACAAACACATGAATACTATCTTTACTCTACAAGCTCTAGAGTCTTCTACGGTAACTTCCAATCTATAAAATTAGGAACATACAAGCTTCACACTTGTCTTTGACTAACTCCCAAACTATTGGGCCATGCCTTCAAATATGGAGGAATGCAGGGAAATCTCCTGAGCTACTTTGTTGCAACTTCCAGAGCCTTGGACTTTCTGAAACTTTCTTTCAAAACTAAAGCAATGCTTTTCCTCAGGTGTAAAGCCTCGCAAATCATGTAAAAGCATTTAAACCAACTTAAAAATAAATGAAGTAAATAATCCAGTTAAATACAACATCATAATAACCAAATACAAAGAAGTAAATAATCCACTTAAATACAACTTTCAAAGATAAAAGATGCAATTAATCCACTTAATCACAACTTCTCAAAAAAAAGATAATCTTATAAATAAAATCTCAATGTTAATAAATCTTACATGTTCACGTGCCAAATCCAGGTAATAAGCACTATGAAATAATATACATAATCCTTTGGCAACATGCCATAATACATCCAAATAGGTACAATAACAAGTACATCAATAATGAATAAATCAAAACACTATCCAGTTGCACAAACCAAGTGGTCCACCACCTGTAAGCCGAGAGACGGGAACATGACTCAGGTGCTTTTCCACCCAACCATGAAGTATTTACACTTCCCCGGATCCCTTCTTGAAATGAAGGAAACCTAGCCCTACACAAAATGTCTAGCTACCTGGTAACAACTATAGGAGGGAACACCCGATGCAACCCTGATGTCTGAATGTACAATTCGATGTAATGAAAAGTAAATTGTCTCACAACAAGATGTAGCAGAGATATCAATAAATAAGTTTGCTAGACAATAAACATCTATTTCAATGTCAATCTGATTAGATCTAATCATTTCAAGTAAATTTGGTCAATTCCCAAAGAGAGAAAAAGCCATCTCTGATATACCCACATTCAGCATCTCCATCCCAAAAGTAACCCAACACATTTCCTATATAAAACTACTTCTTTCCCCAAGAAGCAAGAAAATAAAATAAAGAATCATAACTCCAAGAATTACAATAAATCAAATAAATCCCTTTTCCCAAATCAACAAGTAAGGAAAAAATACACTTTCAGCAGTAAACCATCTTTCGTTCATACAATTGAAATTATAATGCCATTAATTAAATATAGTTTTCCATCTTGTATTTCAGTCACAATTTAACTTTAATAATAATAATTGTAAGATAATAATCTGTCTTATTGTCATACTTGTGACAGGATCTACTCTGTTTTATCCAATCAGTATATATAAATATTTATTCTCAATAAAATCCCATCCTGTCATTCCAGTGATAGGAGCTATGACAGAATAAGTAAAACAATTAAACACAGAACTGGAATGTCCTACTTGTCATCCAAGATACTGGCTCAAGAGAACATGAGTTTATACAACAGTAACTTAATTCCAAATTATTCTAACTCTCAGTTATTCTGATGTCTGGAAACTAAGTTGTTTAAACATGCAGTTTATGTATATAAATCAGGAACTATAGCATAATCTAATAACTGATTATAAAGAACCATATTGAGATCTAATTTTTTTCATTTTAATGGTCTCTACTGTCTCTATTTTGTCTTTGTAAATGCTATTTTAACAAGTGTCTAGGCCAAGCTATAAGAATAATTCAATCTAGTTACAGGAAATAACAGTTTTGCCACAATTTCCAATAGTCATTATTTAGCATAAGGAAGTTGATTTAATAAGTTTTCAACTATTTTTCAGCCAAATAAGAAAATACAGTTATTAGTCTAACAGGGGAATACGTAACAACATCTGAGATTTTGGTTGTTTCCAATGGTAAGTTCAAGATAAAAAGGAAGGTGATTATCATGGCTTTAACAACCTTCAAACAACCTTAGACATAGGCGACAACAATTTACAAGGGCCAATCCTTGCAGATTGACCAAGAAATAGTCAAAGGCCATAAAAAGGGTAACGACCAGCATAGAAGTCCATGGCCAGAGATTTAGATTTCATCCAGCTCAAAGAGGAATGACTCAAATAAGGGAGATTTTGGCAGAACATGGAGCGATCAGGGTTGAGCGGCTAGTTTTTAATGCAACGACCATATAGAGGGATGGTGGCTAGGAAATAGGAAACGACCAGCCAAAGATAAGCGACCTGTCTATGAGGGATGGCCAACAAAAATGAGCGACATGTAGTTTAGCAAAACAAGGGTCGCCTAAACAAAACAGTCACTCAGCCAAAAAGCAGAAAAACCTTATTTTTATAGTCATCACCACATATTTACAATGCAAATAAAAATTGAATAAAAACTTGGAAAGTTTGATTTGAAGATGAATTGCAGAAGAACTTCCCTTTCTTTCTTTTGTCGCAAATTTTCAATTCACCTTCTTGTCATTGATGAAATGGTTCTCTCTGCAAATCGCGGTAGTCTCCTTCTGCTCAGGTCACCTATTTTATCATCACCTAATCCTTCATATTTTTGGCGATCTTGCTTTTAGGTTTTTAAAACTGAAGTTGCTTTTCAGTTTGCATGCATTCTCTACCAATCAAAAGACTCAATAATCTATTTACAATAATTAATTACTAATTTTATTCAACTTACTATCAAATAAATGACAGTAATAATTCTTTTAATTCTTTATTCATTTCTAAATATAATAATGCCATTTTAAGATTATTTTACTATTTTAATTTAAACAATCCATTTAAATAATCACAAAGAGAAATGCATTACAAATTGCACAATTATAATTCATTTAATCTATTTATTTATTTTAAAGACATATTGTCTTCCAAACATCCATAATAATAATAATTTATTATTTATGTAACTACACACAATACATTATTTAAATATACTTTGAAAAGATATTATGTCAAAGTAATCACATCATGCATTTGAATACAAATAAAAATCACACATTAATGCAATCAAAGCCATTCAATAATGCATATGCAACTATGTGATGTGTGTGATTGCATCATGGTAACCCATCCATTAGTTCTTGCCAAGTGGCTAGAACATTTCTACCTCAACCATGCTCTCGTCTTCGACGAGTTCCTGCATCCAATTGCACTCATCTCGACGTCAATAGGTTAGTGTCTTAAAAACATAGCCGAAGCAAATCATTGTATCAATATTCAATATTTAAAATAATTTCCAAATTTCTTCAATTAACTCATAATAATTACCTCCACGTATGCAAAATTACTTAAAGTAAGGTCAATCAAAATAATTGTTCTCTAAACTAGATTAATCATATTGTTCATAAAAACAAGACGAGACATCCTTCCCCAGTTGGAAGAGACATCGTCCTGATGTCTTATTAAACATCAAAACAATAAAGTGTCCATCAAGCACCAATAAAGTATCAAGCTGTCATAAAACAATAACATCAACTCCAAGTATCAAGGCATAACTGAACTCAAAGTATCTCAAACAATAATGAACTCAAGTATCATAATCCATGCATGAATAAGAAATCTAAGCTATATCCTCAAATGACAAAAAGATCTATTAATCTCCTCTGCATCCTCCCATGTGGCACTGTCCTCAGAATACTGGTCCCATTGGACCTTATATTGTACCACATCTCTGCTACGCAACTTAATGTTGCGCTTCCCCAGAATTTGAGTGGGCTCCACCAGCACCACTCCTAGATCCTGAACCTGTAAAGCACACCAATCAAGAATATGTGACACATCAGGATTATAAAGCTTAAGTAAAGACACATGAAAAATATTATGGATTCTGGCAAGTGCAAGCAGGAGAGCAAGTCTGTAAGTGGTGCAGGAGCACATTCTCTGTAGTGCAGGGTCATCTTTTCTTTTGTTGTCTCATAAGGCTCTTAAGCCATTTCATTTTGTAATAAGGGTCAATTTGGTCCCATGAATGTAATTGTGCAAGGCACACATGTAGTTTTGCTTGTATGAAGGGTAAACCAATGGCTAACTAATTTGAAAATCAGTTTGCGCGGTTGGAGGGGATAACTGCTGTCTCTACATCTTCTTTAGAGGCAGGTTGTATGTCACACGGAGCAGAAGTGTGTATTACAACAAGTTCTTTTTGATAACTGAATAAAGAGAGTTCTGGGTATGATCTGTGTTGATTTTCTTGGTTGTTCTTAGTGATTTGATATCTTTATCCTGATTTTGTAAATGGAACCCTAACCGGATACTATCTGTCAATCCATAGTGACTCGGTAGTGTGCAGACGGTGTAAAACCCATGGTTCCACAGTGGTTGGTTCGTAACCTAGGAGTAGGATTTTGATTCATACATGGAGGCCCTTTCCTCTGTCCACTGAAGCCCTGTATAGTATCAGTGTGATGGGGGAAAGACTTTTCACATTTGTTGTTGTTGAATTCTTACCCAGGAAGCCAGCGAACTCAGTCAAGTTCGACTAGACATCGTCATGTGGCTAATCGGGAAATCGGAGTGAAATTGGATAGTTTTGACGTGGGATCAGATTGCTACAAGTGATCGAGGGTTTGATATATGAAACGGCCAAATTCCATTGTTCGATCGAAAGGAATTCTAGTTCAGCGCCTCAGAACAGTTGGAGATCCATCGGCGTGAAAGGCTCTCTGTCTTGTCGAAGATTGGTATAGTGTCGGAGACACATACCATTGTTATTTGCATCGGTGAGAGAAACGATATCGGGCTAAGGAAAATACACTTAGCCGACGGTATACAGTTTCACCGATCGGTGAGACATCCTCGGAGTATCGCCGATAAAGAGTATCGGCGTGAGGAACCTTGTCGGGGGAAGCCGAAGAAGTCACGGCGACCGTTAGGGTCCCGCTGATAGAAACTCATTGGAATGAGATGAACCATCGGGGCCACGAACCGGAGTCTTACCGAAGCGGAGGATCTGGCCGATGTGCTTGACGATATCGGCGAGAGACAAGGTGTCGGTGTAGGTGAAAGAAGCTTTGCCGAAGGAGGAAGTCTGGCCGACGAAGGTTGGTCATCGGAGTGACGGAGTATATCGGCCTAAGAAATTTCTCATGGTCCGATAGTATGAGGTGTTGCCGATAGACAACTAACCGCTACGGGGATATCGGTGAGAACTTGGGAGACCTCTTACCGATAGGGAAGATATAGTCAAATCTTCATTCGCTTCTGCTGGCTCTTTGCATCAAATTGGTATCAGAGCCAATATTCTGAATCACAGCCGTGTATGTCAGACAAAGAATTGGAGATAGAAACAGAGGCTAGCACAATGCCTCCCAAGACGATGAGTAAAGCAGCCATCCAGAAGATGGTGGAAGAAATGCTCGAAGAGAGACTAAAGGAAGAAAGATCCAAAGAGAAGGATGGAAGCACTTCTGAGTCAGAGGAGGATGAAGAAGGAGAAACTGGGGAGAATCCTCAAGGAGAAGGTATGACTGCTGATCAAAAGGCATTTCTGAACGCACTCAAGGGTCATGGAGATAGTGGTGATCTGAAAATGGATGTTCCCACGTTCAATGGGAAACTGGATGGAGATACTCTTGTGGACTGGATTGAAGCCATAAGTAATTACTTTGACTTCAAAGAGTATAGTGACAGTAAGAAAGTGAAGTTTGCAAAGACCAGACTGAGAGGTTCTGCATTAGTTTGGTGGAACTACACTCAATGTGAAAGGGAGAAGGTTGGAAAGAGTCCAATCACCAAGTGGAGCAGAATGGTGGCCATGCTGAGAGCCAAATTTCTACCATGTGATTATGATCTACAGACTATCAAAAAGTTTAATCATCTTAGGCAGAAAGATATCGACGTGGCTACATACACTGAAGAATTCCACAGATTGAGCATGAGAGCCAATCACAGAGAAGAAGAAAAAGAGATGGTGGCCAGATACCTGGATGGACTGAGGTACAATATACAGGATGAGTTCAGTATGGTGGTTCCCAAGACTGTGGATGAATGTTTTCAGTTAGCCTCTAGGGCAGAGGATAAACTGAAAAGGAGAGGTGATCAAAATAACAGAGGAAGAGGTGGCAGGAACAATAGAGGAAGAGATAATTTTGGCAGAGGACAGCCAAACAAAGGTGAAAGTTCAAGTCAACAAGAATCACGTTTTGATACAGAACAAAAAGGTGGTGGTTTCGGAGGTTGGAGAAGACCTAATGGTAGAGGAAGAGGTGGTGGTGCAGGCAAAGGACGTGGAGTCTTCACTGGAAGATGTTACAACTGCAATCAAGTAGGACACACTGCAAGTAAGTGCCCTGAGAAGGCATCTAGCTCTCATGATGGTGGGAGAAGGAACCAACTATTGCAGGAGGATGATTGTCAGAGTGTAAACTCACCAATTGGTAGTGCTGCACCAGTACTTGAAGGAGAGAACATGATGATTAAGAGGACCCTCGTGAAGATGCCATTGAAGCAGGAGCCCCCACAAAGGAAGAATCTCTTCAGAACCCAAGGAAAGGCATATGGTAAGCTCTGTAAAATCATTGTTGATTCAGGTTCTACTGAAAATGTAGTGTCTACTGAAATGGTAGAAAAGTGTAAACTGAAAAGATTACCTCATCTTAATCCTCACAAAATATCTTGGTTGAATAAGCATCAGAACTATTTGGTGGAAGAACAAACTTGGGTAGAGTTTGAACTAGATGATTATAGGGATAAGGTGCTATGTGAAATTATTCCTATGGATGCTTGTCACCTTCTTCTTGGACGACCTTGGCAGTATGATGTGAAGGCACAGCATGATGGTGAAAAGAATACATATATGATCACCAAGAATGGTAAGAAGTTTCAGATGGATCCCTTACCAGAGCAGGTTGGAGAGAAGAGCAATGACAACAGTGTCATGTTAGTGAGTGGCAAAGAGTTCCTACAACTCATGAAGGAGGAGGATACCCAAGGGTATGCACTGATGATGAAGCCTGTATCCAATCAGCAAAGCAAACAATAGAAGGAGATTCCATTGGAAGTGCAACAATTACTGGATAAGTACCAAGATCTTGTGGTAGAGGATACTCCTAACTCCTTACCACCTATGAGGGACATAAGTCATCAGATTGACTTGATTCCTGGAGCCACATTACCCAATAAAGCTGCCTATAAGTTGACACCACAGCAGAATGAAGAAGTAGGTAGACAGATTCAAGAACTTTTGGAGAAAGGTTTGATTAGGAAAAGTCTTAGTCCATGTGCAGTCCCTAGTGTACTTGCTCCTAAGAAAGATGGCAAATGGAGACTATGCACAGATTCAAGGGCTGTCAATAAGATCACCATAAGGTATAGATTTCCTATGCCAAGAATTGAGGATCTGTTGGACTATCTTGGTGGTTCATGTTACTATTCCAAGATTGATTTGAAATCTGGTTATCACCAGATCAGAATAAGGCAGGGAGATGAATGGAAGACTGCCTTCAAAACAAATGAAGGTCTTTATGAGTGGCTTGTCATGCCATTTGGTCTCAGTAATGCTCCAAGCACATTCATGCGGTTGATGAATGAGGTACTTGTAGAATTTATTGGCAAATTTGTTATTGTTTATCTTGATGACATATTGATTTTCAGCAGGACCAAAGAAGAGCATGTGAAGCATCTTGGACAGGTGTTAAAGAAATTGCATGAGAGTAAGTTGATGATCAACTTGGATAAATGTGATTTTATGAAAACTGAACTAGTGTATCTTGGATTTGTGATTTCCAATGGCTGTTTGAAAATGGATCCTACAAAAGTTGAGGCTATTCTCAATTGGCCTACTCCTAAGACAGTAGGAGATGTAAGAAGTTTTCATGGTTTGGCAACTTTTTATAGGAAGTTCATTAAAGGGTTCAGTCACATAAGTGCTCCTGTTCTCAATACCATCAAGGGAGGAGTGAAGTGTAAATTTCAATGGACAAAACAAGCAGATGATAGTTTTGAACTGTTGAAACAGAAAGTGGCCGAGTTACCTACGTTGGTACTCCCTGATTTTGACAAAGTATTTGTTGTGGAATGTGATGCAAGCCAACAGGCTATAGGTGCTGTTCTTAGTCAGGAAGGACATCCAGTAGCATTCTTTTCAGAGAATTTGAATGAGGCCAAACAGAGGTATTCTACCTATGACCTAGAGCTGTATGCAATGGTGCAAGCTCTGAAAAAATGGAGACATTATTTACTGCCAAAAGAGTTCATTGTTTTTACTGACAACCATGCTCTTAGCTTCCTAAATAGTCAAGAAAAGTTGAATCATAGGCACGTCAAGTGGATGGAACAATTGCAGGCCTATACCTTCACTATTAAGCATAAGAAAGGTGTTGCCAACAAAGTGGCAGATGCTTTGAGTAGAAGGATACTGGTCATACAGGAAGTACAAATGGAACATATGGGTCTAGAATGTCTGAAGGAGTTGTACAAGGATGATGCAGATTTCAAGGCTGCCTATGAAGTGTGTGCAAGTTTGGCTAACACTTTTCATGGTGAGTATTCTGATTTTGTGCTGCAAGAAGGGCTCCTATTTAAAGGTAGTTTGTTGTGTGTTCCTAAATGTTCAATGAGGGACAATATCATCAAGGAGAAGCACAATGGAGCCTTAGGAGGACATTTTGGGTTGGACAAGACTTTGGAACAAGTCACCAGGTTCTATTATTGGCCCAAGGTACAGACAGATGTGAGGAGATATGTTGCAAGCTGTACCATATGTCAAAAGGCCAAGGGTATGTCTTCTAATGCTGGTTTGTACCAACCACTACCCATTCCCACCAGACCTTGGGAAAGCATTAGTATGGACTTTGTGCTTGGTCTTCCTAGGATAGCAAGGGGTGTAGACAGTGTTTTTTGTCATTGTGGATAGATTCAGTAAGATGGCTCATTTTGTGCCATGCAAATGCACAAATGATGCATCTCAGATTGCTGGTCTCTTTTTCAGAGAGGTGGTCAGAATTCATGGTTTACCCCTATCAATTGTTACTGATAGAGACTCCAAATTTGTTGGTCATTTTTGGAGGACCCTATGGAGAAAATTGGGCACTCAGTTGTCTTTTTCATCAGCCTACCATCCCCAGACTGATGGTCAGACTGAGGTTGTTAATAGGTCCTTGGGAAACCTTTTGAGATGCCTTACCAAACAGCATGGATTGGCATGGGATTTAGTGATCAGTCAAGCTAAATATGCTTATAATGATTCAAGAAACAAAAGTACTGGGAAAAGCCCTTTTGAAATAGTTTATGGTTTCCACCCAAGAGGACCACTTGAACTCAAAGACCTCCAAGGATGGGATAAAAGGAGTGCTCTAGGAGAAGACTTTGCTGCTACCATGAAAACAGTACATGATCAGGTCAAGCTTCAGTTGGAGAAAACTGTCTCCAAGTACAAGGATAGGGCAGATCTGAAGCGAAGGGAGGTACAGTTCAAGGTAGGAGATTTGGTGATGGCCTACCTCAGAAAGGAAAGATTACCTAAGGGGCAACCAACCAAATTGTTGATGAAGAAGATAGGACCGTGTAGGGTAGTGCATAAATTTGGTCCAAATGCATACGAGATAGAACTACCATCTGGCCTTGGTATCTCTCCCATTTTCAATGTTGCAGACCTGTTCCCTTTTAGACCTCCATTACATGCTGAAGATGGCTCAGATGCTGTGATTGAAGATGAAGACTGGATCAGAGATTTACCTCCAAGTAAGCCTTTGCAATTGGAATGCATTTTGGATTCCAAAATTGTCAAGAAGACAAGAAAGGGTGTATACAAAGACTACTTGGCCAAGTGGCAGGATCTTCCTGATTCAGAGGCAACCTGGATGAGTGAAGCCGATATTCTAAAGCATGGGACGACACTTCAGCAGTTAGCAACTCAAGGGACTTGAGTTTTTCCTGCAGGGGGAGTATGGTGCAGGAGCACATTCTTTGTAGTGTAGGGTCATCTTTTCTTTTGTTGTCTCATAAGGCTCTTAAGCCATTTCATTTTGTAATAAGGGTCAATTTGGTCCCATGAATGTAATTGTGCAAGGCACACATGTAGTTTTGCTTGTATGAAGGGTAAACCAACGGCTAACTGATTTGAAAATTAGTTTGCGCGGTTGGAGGGGATAACTGCTGTCTCTACATCTTCTTTAGAGGTAGGTTGTATGTCACACGGAGCAGAGAGAGAAGTGTGTATTACAACAAGTTCTTTTTGATAACTGAATAAAGAGAGTTCTGGGTATGATCTGTGTTGATTTTCTTGGTTGTTCTTAGTGATTTGATATCTTTATCCTGATTTTGTAAATGGAACCCTAACCGGATACTATCTGTCAATCCATAGTGACTCGGTAGTGTGTAGACGGTGTAAAACCCACGGTTCCACAGTGGCTGGTTCGTAACCTAGGAGTAGGATTTTGATTCATACATGGAGGCCCTTTCCTCTGTCCACTGAAGCCCTGTATAGTATCAGTGTGATGGGGGAAAGACTTTTCACATTTGTTGTTGTTGAATTCTTACCCAGGAAGCCAGCGAACTCAGTCAAGTTCGACTAGACATCGTCATGTGGCTAGTCGGGAAATCGGAGTGAAATTGGATAGTTTTGACGTGGGATCAGATTGCTACAAGTGATCAAGGGTTTGATATATGAAACGGCCAAATTCCATTGTTCGGTTGAAAGGAATTCTAGTTCAGCACCTCAGAACAGTTGGAGATCCATCGGCGTGAAAGGCTCTCCGTCTTGTCGAAGATTGGTATAGTGTCGGAGACACATACCATTGTTATTCGCATCGGTGAGAGAAACGATATCAGGCTAAGGAAAATACACTTAGCCGACGGTATACAGTTTCACCGATCGGTGAGACATCCTCGGAGTATCGCCGATAAAGAGTATCGGCGTGAGGAACCTTGTCGGGGGAAGCCGAAGAAGTCACGGCGACCGTTAGGGTCCCGCCGATAGAAACTCATCGGAATGAGATGAACCATCGGGGCCGCGAACCGGAGTCTTACCGAAGCGGAGGATCTGGCCGATGTGCTTGACGATATCGGCGAGAGACAAGGTGTCGGTGTAGGTGAAAGAAGCTTCGCCGAAGGAGGAAGTCTGGCCGACGAAGGTTGGTCATCGGAGTGACGGAGTATATCGGCCTAAGAAATTTCTCATGGTCCGATAGTATGAGGTGTTGCCGATAGGCAACTAACCGCTACGGGGATATCGGTGAGAACTTGGGAGACCTCTTACCGATAGGGAAGATATAGTCAAATCTTCATTCGCTTCTGCTGGCTCTCTGCATCAGTAAGCTACAGGATTAATCACTTCCAGAACTTCAAACGGTGCTACAAAACGAGGAGCAAGTTTGGATGCTTTGCCAAACGACACTGAACTCTTACAAATGACACTGAACTCTTATGAGGTTTGACCCTAAAAAATAATTTGTCACCAACTGAAAACTATCTAGGAGTTCTATTCTTATTTGCATAACTCTTTTGACGATCTGAAGCTTGCTTCAACTTCTCCTTGATCAACTTCATCTGATCATCCATTTCTCTTAACATTTCAGGTCCAATCACAATCCTGTCCTCCACTCTATCCCAACTGATAGGTGTTCGACACCTACGCCCATAAAGAGCTTCGAAAGGTGCCATTCCCAAAGATGCATGGTATGAATTGTTATATACAAACTCAACCAATGGAAGGTACTCCTCCCATTTATACTACTGATCCATATAATACATTCTGAGTCTTCTACCACTTGATTAACTCTTTTTGTTTGACCATCCGTTTGTGGATGATAAGCTGAACTGAAATTCAACTTTGTACCCAAATCTGCATTAAGAGTTGTCCAAAATCTTGATGTCATGCGAGTGTCTTGATCTGAAATGATCGTCTCGAGCACTCCATGCAATCTAAAAATCTCTTGTACAAACTTCTTAGCTAAGATCATAGAACCATCTGAAAGATTCCCCAGAATAAAATGTGCTACCTTTGTTAACTTGTCCACAACCACTAAGATGACATCATGCCTATTCTTAGACATAGGTAACCCTTGAATAAAATCCATGCTTATTACTTGCCATTTGTGCTTAGGGATACTGTGCGGATACAACATTCCTACTGGATGCACATGCTCAGCCTTGACTCACTGGCATTCCAAACATCAAGCTACAAACTTCGTTACATCCCTCTTAAGTCTAGGCCAAAAGTATAAAGGTTTCAAATCTTCAACCATCTTTGTCATCCAGGTTGACCTGAATAAGGTGCATTGTGAATCTCTTCGAGTACTAACTTCCTCAACTCTCCTGAGTTAGGAATGCACATCCTTCCTTGATATCTTAAAAGTCCATCTAATTCAAACACATAACCATCAAACCTGTGATCTAAGTGGCCTACTTCCAAAGCTTGCCTAACTCTTTCATAATGCTCATCCCCTTGAAGATTCTGAATCACTTTCTATTTCAAATTGGATCTCATAGAAACAATGGCAGCCATATGTCTTCTCCTACTAGAGCATCTGCTACTCTATTCTCCTTTCCTTTAATATACTCAATTCCAAAGTTATACTCACTAAGGAATTCTAACCATCTTCTCTATCGTGCATTGAGGTTAGGTTGAGTAAATATATACTTGAGCCCAAGATGATCTGTCTTTAACTCAAGGGCTTACCTAGAAGATAATGCATCAACATCTGAAGTGCATGAACTATGACAACTAACTCAAGATCATGCGGCACACAGTTGAACTCATGTTGCTTTAAATTTCTTGACTCATAAGCAACCACTTGCTCACTCTGCATCAACACTCCTCCTAATCCTTCCCCTGAAGCATCTGTTATAATTGTAAAGTGCCCATTAGGATCTGGTATGGTCAGGATAGGAGCAGTTGTGAGTTTTTCCTTATGCACTTGGAAAGCTTGCTCACACCTTTCTGTCCATTCAAATTTCTTACCCTTCTTTTGAAGTGTGGTAATCGGTGTTGCTATGGTTGAAAAACCTTCTACAAACTTTCTATAGTAACTTGCAAGTCCCATAAAACTTCTGACTTTTGTCACACTCTGTGGTGGAGGCCATTCCATTATTACTTTTATCTTCTCAGGATCAACTACAATCCCTTTAGATGAGATCACATGACCAAGGTAGTGCACTTTATCTTGAAAGAATGTACACTTAGATAATTTACCATAAAGCTTTCTTTCTCTTAACCACTGCAAAACAATTCTCAAATGCCTTTCATGTTCTTCCACTGATTTAGAGTATATCAATATGTCATCAAGGAAGATTAACACAAAATCATCTAAGCAATCTCTGAAAATGCTATTCATCAAATTCATGAAAGCTGCTGGAGCATTAGTCAACCCAAATAGTAGTACTGTGAACTCATAGTGACCATATCGAGTCGTAAAAGCTATTTTAGAGATGTCGTCCTCCTTAATCTGTAATTGGTGATACCTGGATCTAAGGTCTATCTTCGAGAACACTATTGCTCCTTTCATTTGATCAAAGAGCTCATCTATCCTTGGAAGTGGATACTTGTTCTTTATAGTAGCTTTGTTAAACATCCTATAATCAATGCATAATCTCAAAGTACCATCCTTCTTCTTTACAAAGATGACTGGTGTGCCCCATGGTGACACACTAGGTCTAATGAACCCTTGATTTAGTAACTCCTGCAATTGAGCCTTAAGTTCATATAACTTTGTTGTAGTCATTCTATAGGGTGCCTTAGATTGGCTCAGTCCCTGCTAGCAAGTCAATCGAGAAGTCAAATTCTCTCTTTGGCGGTAATTCTGTCAACTCTACAGGAAATACATCTCTGAAATCTCTAAGGATTAGGTAGTCATTGAACACTGGTTCTTCTTTATCAAGTTCCTTTAGTTGGACAACAAAAATGACACACCCTTTCCTCTTGGCTTTCTTCAATTGCATAGCCAAGATTATCTAAGCTCTAAAGGTCTCTTAGTTCCATTAATTTCGACTTGATTCCCTAGGTCATCCAAACATCTAACAACCTTGTCTTCGTAGTTTACTAGAGACTTATGTTCAGTTAACCAATTGATTCCCATAATTACATCATAAGAGTCTAAAGGTGCTACATACAGATTCACTTATGTCTGAAAACTAGGAAGCTCTAACTCATTGCAAGCTAGACATGAGTCTACCCTCTTTTCTGCACTATTGCCATATTGTACCATCCAATAGTTTTCCATATGTCCAGGTCTAATAGATAACTTAGATATTACTCTAGGATCTACAAAGCATTCTGTGGCACCAGTATCAATTAAAATAGAAACAGGTAGTCCATAGAGCTTACCTTGGAATTGAATAGGTGCTGCTTGAAATTCTACTTGCCGATTATCCACTATGGCATGAATCTGATGCTGTGGTGCTCCTTGCTAATTCTTGATTCCTCTTTTTTGTGGACATACATTTGCATAATGCTCACCTCCACAGTTGTAACATCCACCCTTAGGTTCTCTTGGTCCTTCAGCTCTTACCCTCTGATTGTTGTTTCTGTTATTATTGCCACCTCTTTTGTTTCCACCATTCCCATCCTGAGAATTATTGCCTCTCTTTAGATTCCTGATCTGCTTATTATTGCCTTGGTTTTTATTCTTCTGATAGTTCTACTGATTATTTTGTGGTTTCTTATTTGGAAACTTAGCATCTCTTTGCTTATGGTAATTTTATATCTACTGTAACCTCTGCTCTTGCTTAATTGCTTTCTCAAAAGTGGCATCCATAGTGAGTGGGTTATGAATGTCCACCACGGCTCTAATCTGTGGCTTCAATCCCAAAATAAACTTTCTAATTCAAAATCTCTCATTTGTCTGATATTGTGGAACATATTTTAGTAAATGAGAAAACCTTTCCCAATAACTTGTCACAGACATACCTCCTTGGATCAAGTTCTGGAACTTTGTCATCTTCTTGTCAAAGAATAACTGTGGTAACCACCTTTTTCTGAATAGTTGCAAGAAAATCTCCCAAGTTATCTCACAAGGTAACAAATTTTTATTCGCTTTCTCATTATCCCACCAGGTTGCTACTTCAATCAACAAGTAAGAACCCCACATAGCCTTAGTGTGATCTGAAAGGTTTCGGAGCCCAAAGTACTTCTCCGTTTCTATTATCCAGGACTCAGCTTCATCTTCTATGGTCTTTCCATCAAATTTTGGCGGTGATAATTTCTTGAGGTCTTTCCCCAATTCTTTAGCTATCTTTGCTTGATTATCAACAATAGTTCCAACTTCAAGAACTCAAACTTTTGTCCTTGGGTTCTCATTTGGTGTCTCAAGCCTTGGGTTTTCATTAGCATTCTGACCTCTAGGAATTCCTCTGATCTCCTACTCAAGAGTATTCATCCTTGTGTCCTGTCGGGTCAAGAGATCAAGAATACAGTCAAATGTTCCATCGTGGTCATTATTGGCATTTCCACGATCCCCAGCAGTTCGACCACCACAAGCACCTCCACGTGATCCTCTACCTCGACTACTTCCTGATCCGTCACTACGATCAATGTTTCTTGTATTCATGATGGATAATCTGTTATCAAGTTTGCAACTTTAGCACAATAGTCCCAAAAAAACAAAAGCTCTAGTGTTAAACCTAGAGCTCTGATACCAAATGTAAATCCTCACAAATCATTTAAAAGCATTTAAACCAACTTAAAAATAAATAAAGTAAATAATCCACTTAAATACAACATCGTAATAACCAAATTTAAAGAAGTAAATAATCCACTTAAATACAACTTTCAAAGATAAAAGATGCAATTAATCCACTTAAATACAACATCGTAATAACCAAATTTAAAGAAGTAAATAATCCACTTAAATAAAACTTTCAAAGATAAAAGATGCAATTAATCCACTTAATCACAACTTCTCAAACAAAAGATAATCTTATAAATAAAATCTCAATGTCAATAAATCTTACATGTTCACGTGCCAAATCTAGGTAATAAGCACTATAAAATAATATACATAATCCTTTGGCAACATGCCATAATACATCCAAATAGGTACAATAACAAGTACATCAATAATGAATAAATCAAAACACTCTCCAGCTGCACGAACCAAGTGGTCCACCACCTGCAAGCCGAGAGACAGGAACATGACTCAGGTGTTTTTCCACCCAGCCATGAAGTATTTACACTTCCCCATCCATCCCTTCCTGAAATGAAGGAAACCCAGCCCTACACGAAATGTCTAGCTACTCGGTAACAACTGCAGGAGGGAACACCCGATGCAACCCTAATGTTTGAATGTGGAATTCTATGTAATGAAAAGGAAATTGTCTCACAACAGGATGTGGTAGAGATATCAATAAATAAGTTTTCTAGACAATAAACATCTATTTCAATGTCAATCCGATTAGATCTAATCATTTCAAGTAAATTTGGTCAATTCCTGAAAAGAGGAAAGGCAATCTCTGATATACCCACATTTGGCATCTCCATCCCAAAAGTAACCCAACACATTTCCTATATAGAACTACTTCTTTCCCCAAGAAGCAAGAAAATAAAATAAAGAATCATAACTCCAAGAATTACAATAAATCAAATAAATCCCTTTTCCCAAATCAACAAGTAAGGAAAAAATACACTTTCAGCAGTAAACCATCTTTCGTTCATACAATTGAAATCATAATGCCATTAATTAAATATAGTTTTTCATCTTGTATTTTAGTCACAATATCTTTAATAATAATAATTCTAAGATAATAATCTGTCTTACTGTCATACTTGTGACAGGATCTACTCTGTTTTATCCAATCTGTTTATATAAATATTTATTCTCAATAAAATACCATCCTATCATTCCAGTGACAGGAGCTATGACAGAATAAGTAAAACAATTAAACAAAGAATTGGAATGTCCTACTTGTCATCCAAGATACTGGCTCAAGAGAACATGAGTTTATACAACAGTAACTTAATTCTAGATTGTTCTAACTCCTAGTTATTCTGATGTCAGGAAACTAAGTTGTTTAAACATGCAGTTTATGTATATAAATCAGGAACTATAGCGTAATCTAATAACTGATTATAAAGAACTATATTGAGATCTGATTTCTGTCATTTTAATGGTTTCTATTGTCTTTGTTTTGTCTCTGTATATGCTGTTTTAACAAGTGTCTAGGCTAAGCTATAAGAATAACTCAATCTAGTTACAGGAAATAATAGTTTTACCAAAATTTCTTATAGTCATTATTTAGCATAAGGAAGTCAATTGAATAAGTTTTCAATTGTTTTTCAGCCAAATAAGAAAATATAGTTATTAGTCTGACAAGGGAATAAGTAACAGCATCTGAGATCTTGGTTGTTTCCAACGGTAAGTTCAAGATAAAAAGGAAGGCAATTATCATGGCTTTGTGAAGATGTCTACAACTTGATCTTTTGTAGGAACACACTCCAATTTGACCTCTTGATTTGCAACCTTCTCTCTCAAAAAGTGATACCTCATAGATCTGTGCTTGGTTCTAGAATGCATCATTGGATACTTTGAAATATTGATAGGACTTGTATTGTCACAAAGAATAGGAATGGGCTCATCATATACAACCTTGATATCCTTCAATGTTTGCTTCATCCATAGTACCTAAGTGCAACAGGCTACTGTAGCTATACATGCTATTTCTGCTATAGATAAGGACACTGAATCATACTTCTTACTCATCCATGAGACCAATCGGTCTCCCAAAAAGAAAGCTTCCTCCACTGATACTTCTTCTATCATCAACACTGCCAGCCCAATCTACATCAGTATAAGCACTTAAGGAAAAGTCATTACCCTTTTGATACCACAACCCATGTTCTAGAGTACTCTTCAAATATCTAAATATTCTCTTGACTGCTTTCACATGTGTTTCTTTAGGATCAGATTGAAACCTTGCAACCAAACACACAACTTGCATAATGTCAGGCCTTGATGTTGCTATGTATAGTAGGCCCCTAATCATGGAACTATACAGAGTCTGATCAGCTTTAGGTGACTCATTATCTTTACTCAAATGGCAACTTGTTACCATAGGAGTACTCACTAGTTTGTAGTCTTGCATGCCAAACTTCTTCAACATCTCCTTGACATACTTTGCTTGAGAGATAAAGAAGCCATCATCTGATTGAGTAATTTGGAGTCCAAGAAAGAATGATAGCTCACCTAACATAGACATTTCAAATTCTTTCTACATCTCTTCTGTAAACATCTTACACATCTCATCATAGCCACAAAAGACTATATCATCAACATACATAGCAACAATTAGAATTTGTTCACCCTTAACTTTGATGTAAAGATTACTATTTGTGGTACCTTTCTTGAAACCCTGCTAGAGTAAGTACTTATCCAACCTTACATACCAAGCCCTAGAGGCTTGTTTGAGATCATACAGAGCCTTCTTAAGTCTACAACCATGTTTGGATCTTCTGATAACTGGAATCCATTAGGCTACTCTATGTAGACTTCTTCTTCTAAGTCACCATTCAGAAAGGTAGATTTGACATCCATTTGATATACCTTAAATCCCTTATGTATTGCAAATGCAAGAACCATTCTAATTGCTTCTATTCTAGACACTGGAGAAAATGTCTCCTCATAGTCAACACCTTCAACTTGTGAATAACCTTTGCAAACCAACCTTGCCTTGTTCCTGACCACTTCTCCATCTTCATTCAATTTGTTCCTATCACATTCTTGTCTGCAGGCCTTGGCACCAATTCCCAAGTCTAATTTTTCTCTATCTCATTTAGTTCTTCTTCTATAGCTTGTATCCATCCTTCATCCTTGCTAGCCTCAGCAATAGTTTTAGGTTATACTCTTGATAGTAAAGAAAAACTTGTTCATTTGTTCTTGCAAATCTTCTTTTTGTCTGAACTCCTTCATTCTTTTCTCAAATGATCTGATCTTTTGAATGATTCTTCTAAACATACTTGGCAAGAGTCTTGGCAGTTTTCTCCTGACTTTCTTTCTTTTCTTCAACTTCTTCTTCTTCTATGCAGGTAGGTTCATTTAACCAACAATCTTCTTGCTCATCGGTGATTTGATGTGACTCTTCATACACTCTAACATTTGTACTCTCAACTATATTCCTCTGTCTTTTGTTGTAGCATTTGTAGGCTTTGCTGGTAGTTGAGTATCCAAGGAAAATACCTTCATCTTCTCTTGAGTCAAACTTTCCTAGACCTTCTTCATCTCTTTGTAGAATTGTCTTCCAAACACTCTAAAATACTTGACTGATGTTGGTCTTCCATTCCATAGCTCATAAGGTGTCTTGGTGCTATGCCTTCTTAGTTGTCCTTTGTTAAGAATGTAGACTGCAGTATGAATTGCTTCTTTCTAGTATGTATCAGGCAACTTGGCTTCACTCATCATTGTCCTAGCAAGCTCTTGAACTATTCTATTCATCCTTTTTGCAACACCATTTTGCTGAGGGGTTCTAGAAGCAACATAGTGCCTTTTTATTCCAAGTTCTTCACAAAATTCTTTAGACTCATTTGATGTAAACTCTCCACCTCTGTCAGACCTTAGGCACTTGATTCTAGCATTTACTTCATTTTCAACCATGGACTTGAAAATCTTAAACCTACTGAAAGCTTCTGATTTCTCTTTCAGAAAAGTAACCCATGCCATTCTAGAGAAATCATCAATAAGCAACATAAAATACCTCTCACCTTGTAGGCTTTTCACCCTAGTAGGTCCGCACAATTCAATATGAACCAATTCCAATGGCCTTGTAGTAGAGTACTCTTTGGATTTGAATCTTATCCTTGTCTACTTCCCAATTTGACATTCCCTGCATAAGGTACTTGTAGGCTTGATGATCTTTGGCATGTCTCTTAAATCTTGCATGAGGCTGATCTTCACAAGATTGTTAAAGTTGATGTGCACCATCCTTTTATGCCACAACCAACATTCATTTTTTTGTCCTAGAAGACAACTCCTTTCATTAATTCCCTTTAGATTATATAAGTTGCCTTCTATCCTAAAACCTTCTGCCACTAATTTTCCAGACTTTGCCCTTTTGATTTCACACCCTTGATCATGAAATGTGAGATTGTATCCTTTGCTACACGTTTGACTCACACTGAGAAGATTATGCTTGAGACCTTCTACATAAAGAACATCATGTGTCTGAGACTTTCCATCAATACTTATGGTACTTTTTACAGTGATCTTTGCAGATGAGTTATCTCCAAACCTGACCAATCCACCATTCCACTTACCAAGATTGATGAATTTGCTCTTATCACCTGTCATGTGATTTGTACATCCATTATCTATCACCTAAAGATTTGTTTGCCCTTAAACATGAAATGCTATTTGGACAATAATTGAATCTTCAACTCCACTATTTGTCTCTTTTATTTTGGAAGAAAAAATTTCCTCTGCTTGCTCAGTAACATCTATCAATTGAGATTCTGCTTTTGCCAAACCACTCTTACAATATCTTGATATATGTCCAAACTTGTTGCAAATTTGACATACCACATTGACATCCACTAGTGGAGCAAGAGAATTCCTAGTCACAAGATTTCTCCTATTCATTTCATACTTGCAATCTATAGCCTTATGACCAAATTTGTTGTAGATAAAACAATAACCAAATAAAACATGATTGAACTTGTTCATGGAGAATTGTCTTGCATGAAGAGATCTTCCTTGAGGCATGATGCGATCTGCACCATCAATGTCATCCAGGCTTCTAAGCTTTGCCTTTTCTAACTCCTTTCTGAGTGACAAAATTTCTTTCTCAAGCCTTATACATTCTTTTGTCTTAGCTTCAATCAGAGCTCTTTGTTCTTGATTCTCTTTCCATGCACAATCCAAGTCTTCAAGAGCAGAAACAAGTTCACCTTCAAAATCTTCATATTCTTGATCATTTGTAGTCTTGTCTGAACCATCTGAGATCACCATGGCCATCAATAGAGATTCTCCTCTTTCCTCATTTGATGAGTAGTGATATACTTCTTCTGTAGAGCTATAGTCTTCTTTGGAAAGGAGGTTTCTCTTGAAACCCCTACTGCTATTTTCATTTTATCCAAAACGACATTTAGAAGCATAATGACTAATTCTTCCACATTTAAAACATTTGAAAGCTATCTTACCATTATACTTTCCTAATCTCCTTTTCAGTTTTCTCACAAAGTTTGCTTCTTCTTCCTCAACTTCATTGCATACATCAAATGTTCCTTAATTCTTCACAGTATTGAAAGTAGCTTCTCTTTGGCATGGCCCCCATCTCATAGGTAGTGAGGGACCCAAACAACTCTTCCATGGTGATTTTCTTCAGATCTTTGGCTTCTTCAATTATAGAAAATTTTGAATCAAATATGTGAGGGAGAGTTCTCAGGACTTTCTTCACAACCAACGAGTCAGCTATATCTTCACCCATACTCCTGATTCCATTGACTGCTTCATCTACTCGGTGCAAATAGACAACAATGTTCTCCTCTTCTTTCATCCTTAGATTCTCAAACATTGTTTTGTAAGATTATAGTTTTACTTCCTTTATAGTGTCATTTCCTTCATAGAGATCTTTGAGTTTCTTCCATATCTCCTTTGTTGTCTTGCACCGTGTTGGTACTCATTTTGACCTAGAGGTTGAGCTTGCATGTTGGAGGGTTTCTTCATCTAAGCCCTAAGTCTTTTTGTTCATCGGAGTACTTGGCATTTTGGTGAAAGTTCTTTTTGAAGTGCTCTGGTTGTGTGTTGAACCACCACATTGAACCATCGGGTTGAACCGGTTCAATGGTTCAACGGTTCGCGGGCTTTGGTTCCATATTTTCCGTCAGTAAATCCTTTGCTCATCTTTTTGATCCAATCGGCATGGTTGAACCACCGCATTGAACCGTCGGGTTGAACCGGTTCAATGGTTCAAAGCTTTATGTTTTTGGTCTTATCGGAGGCATCGACATCATCGGCGAAGGATTTTTGAGTTGGGTCGACAGTTGGGAGTCTGGCCGATGGTGGAGTTGATGTTTGGCATATCGGGGTGACAAGGGAGTGTGTCTTGGCGATAGGAGGACCGTTGGTGAGACTATTGCTATCGGCAGAGGGGTTTTGGTCTCTGCCGATATCGTTACTCAGGCCGATGGGGATTTGGGCATGTGTGTGGTCGCCAAGACCTTGATCTATCGGCGAAGGAATTTGTGGTCTTCCCGATAGTTTTGGTCATACCGATAGAGGAGGAAGGTGGACTGGTAGCTGCTAAGGGGAATGTGGAGTTTGCGGTCAGTGAGACCATTGAGATCGGCAGGAGGAATTTCATGGTGGCCGATGGTGTCAGTCACACTGACAGGGTAGTTTGGAGTAGCGATCGGAGAGACTCATGCTATCGGTGGAGGTCTGGAGAGTTGGCCCGATGGTTCATCTCTGGCCGATGATGGGGTATGCGATGTAGGCGTCGGCGAGACAACGGAGGTCGACAAGAGTTTTTTGGGGTTGGCCAATGGCTTAGGTCATAGCGATGGGCTTTTGGAGAAGGAGCATGCGTCGAGCGCGGTAAAAGGCGCTCGACACCTATTATGCATGTGGCCATGTTTTTAAAATACTAAAGGGGTCTCCACACCATGCATGTGGGACTATTCTTCCTGCATATTTTAAACCTGTAGCGAAACACGTTTTGGCGGGAGGCTTCATTTTGAACGTTGCGTCAGTTTTCAAGTAGGCCGCGGGTGGTTGAGCCATCAATGGCGACAGTGCTGAGGTGTGGGCGAATTGTTGAATAGTCATGTACCCGATTGTGAATGAAGACTCCCAGATGGCGGCGCAGGGCTCGAGGTCTCTCTTGACTGTTGCAGCAATAAATTTTGAGCGCCATTCCTTTGTGGGATCTGTATCTGACGTTTTTTGATGTCCATTATGTAATTAATTTTTGTGGGTACACTTTCTGGCCGATATAGGCAGACTATGTTACCATTTTTTGTTGTTGTTGAAAGTTGAACATTTGGCTCTGTAATACAATACAGTTGGTTTTGGTTGCTCTGTGCAGCAAAACTTGTGAGTTTATGTATCTCCTATTGTATGTTTTTTTTGCATGAATCCGCTAATTTCATGGTTAATCTTATATGAATAATGCTATGTTTGCATGTGTTGTGCTAATTCTGTCTCCAGTGTTGCATGTATCTTTCTTCTGAGTCTAGGTATTCAAGGAATGTCTAAGATTCTAGAACATAGAATTCCTGTGTTGAATGTTTAATCTCTTAACTTTTGCTCAAGGGGTAGATTAAATTGTTCTCAGATTGAATATTGGGAAGGATATACTGCAGTAGGGATGCCATAAGTATAGATAGCTTAACACTCTGTATTGGGAGATATCTGTAAGGCAGATATCACATGTATCCCCCTGAAATCTAGTTTTAGTTGTTCATGCTGATCATTCACAGGTGTATGTCTACTGACTCCAAGCCCTAGATAGGCACCGATCTAGCTTTGTGTTTGTGTTATATACCATGTCCAGCTTTGCATCCAAATATAAAATCAAAATCAAACTCCAAAACAACCATTAGGACAATAGAATTAGTTTTAGGATCCAAGTCCTCTGTCTACAATTGTAAATAGGCCCAAAGCTAGCCCCTTTGCTCTTATCTTACAGTTTTGGTCTACTTACAAGAGGACTTATCTGCTTTCTGTCAGCATCCCAGCCTTTATATCCATATCCTCACGGATGTTGAGTAGGGAATACCCCCCTAGGTTTTGCAAAGCCTGAAGAAGAAGAGGAGATAAAATATAGAGTCTATCTCCTACACTATTGGCCCCTGGCCCAGAGATCCTGTTGATCATTGATGGCTACCTTGTAGGGAAATCTGGGAGTAAGCATCCAGTCTGGGAAAAAACCAACAGAAATTGGCGACTCTACTGGGGATCGATTTGAAAATTGTTATTTTTTGTCCTCCCTGGTGAAATATTTGTGGCCCATCCGAGTCGCAATAGAAATTGGTGACTCTACTGGGGAGGTCTAAGGGATTGAAAAATCAGACTTTGAAAGTGTTTGTTGCAGCAAGAGAAAAAGGTTGTATATGTGACTCTGCTGGTGGATGATCCAGAAAGAAAGAAATCAATTTGCAGCTTCAGCTTGTTTGAAGCTCATTCCTCTTCAAGGAGGTGGTGACTCTGCATCAAAGAACCTGATAAAAGAACAAAATCAGTCAGAGGAGAATTTGCAGCTGCTGCAACATATCTAGGTATTTCCACAAGTTTTTGAAAAGTTCCCTATTTGGTGAGATAGCACTGGTTAAAAGGGAAACATTGGTGAAAGCAGAGCTTGCATGCTTCTATTAGAACTTACTCTGTATTTCAAAGGGCATGCAATGTTGTTCAAAAGACTCATTTAAAGGACTTTAGGAAAGTTTGAAAAAATAGTCTAAATTTTGAGTGCCTAAAGTCATTGTTTGTAGAAAATCTG
The DNA here is from genome assembly GCA_027924645.1 of Cunninghamia lanceolata. Classification (NCBI taxonomy): domain Eukaryota; kingdom Viridiplantae; phylum Streptophyta; class Pinopsida; order Cupressales; family Cupressaceae; genus Cunninghamia; species Cunninghamia lanceolata. The sequence continues at coordinate 1,347,338 of BSBN01001028.1, forward strand.
AGTAGAGAGGAGGGTTGCAAAAACATAAAGGATGTATTATCAGCCCATGCACCCTTGTGAGGTGTCAAGTGTAAAAATGTATAATAGTTAATCCCAACCATGTAATAAAAGAAGTTTCAACATAGATAGATATAAGCCCATAAATTTCAGTGGCATTTGTGGCTACCCAAATGCTTTTCCACCTAAAATCAAAAAGTGTTTGCCTAAATTCAATGGTACAAAGGATGAATCAGCTGAGAGACACTTGCAGTAGTTTATAAATGTGATAGATGACTTTGAGATTGACCATGAGGACGTGGTTATGAGATTATTTGTTCAATCTCTAGATGAAGATGCAAGGGACTGGTTTTCCTACCTTCTAGCCCACTCTGTCAGCTCTTGGCATGATTTTAAATCTGCATTTCTAGATCAATATGGTGAAAGAATTTCTGAATATGCAGTTATTAGTAATTTTATGTACATCCATATTGAAGAAGATGAGTTGATCCCAGCCTTTAACCTTAGATTTATGAGGACATTGAATAGAATTCTAGAATGTATGAGACCTAATGACGCACTATGCTTAGTTGTCTATTTGGGAGCATTTGATAAAAAAATGAGTTATAGATTAAGAGACAAGGAGCCCACCACATTGCATCAGGCACATCAGTTTGCAATTGATATTGAAAACAATTGGAGGTATGGAATACAAAATGGTTATTTTTCTAAAAAATTTTGTTGTCATGCAGCCCCCAATGTTAATGAAGGTCTTAATTCAGGTATTGACAATGAATGTCAAAGTGCTCACACCCCTGTTGTCCCAATTTTTGCATCATTCCAAGTTGATGATGTTTCTGTTATAAAGGAGGATGTCCTGTTTTGCCCAGTAAATGAAGTTGAAAATAATATTTTTTCAAGTAATATTTGCATACCAGTCCTAAACAAAGAGCCTTCATGTTTAAATGATCCAGTTGTGCAAAGTTGTGATCATGTGGATCAACAGTCAATATCAGTTTCATCAGGAAGTGTTAGAGGGCTAGAAGCTGATGCAGATGGTTCAACTTTAGAGTGCTTTGAAATAGTAGAAATCTTGTATGTTGGGCAATTAGATGATAAAAATGATATCCATGACTAGTGCATGGATCGGGTTTGTTCTTCTTATGACTTTGGATCTGATAATAATGAAGAAGAATTGGATTGTCAAGAAGAAGCAGAGGCCTTTGCAATGAGTGTTAATCCCCTTTATGATGAGTCTACAGGTGCCTTTGATGCTGTGAATCTTGACTTTCAGTGGTGTATGATTAATCCTCTTTTTGAGGATGATGATGAATATAAAGAGATTGTTGACCTTGGTGTTACATCAGTTTGTGAGGGGGGGGCATATGAATCAGATATCTTCAGTTCTTGTGAAGATACTATGGGTTTGCAAACTGTGAATAATGGATGTTCATCATCACCTGGTTTAGATATGTGCAACATTGGGTGTGTGGATCAGGATTTGTTTTCAATATTAGTAGATATTGGGGGTCTCATTTTTTCTGAGTATTTTGAGTTTTTGGATCAGCTGGATGAGTGCCTGATGGTGTGTAGTAGCCAGATAAATGATGAAGACTGCTAAGAGCAGTATGATGTACCATCTGAAGAGTATAACATGCATATGTTGCTTAATGCTGAAGGATTTTTTAGCATGTATGGCTGCATGTTTGATTTTGAAATACAGAGTGACAGAGGCAGTACTACAAGTGGCAAGTTTTCAATAGTGGTGGAATATCTAATTGAGCAAATGACCTTATGGGCAAACTATGCCAATCTTTTCAGTTGGGATTAGGATCTTTCAGTTTGGAATCAGGCATTTGGCAGAAAAAAATTTTGGTTCTTCCTTTTTGGCTACCCGAGACCACCCAAGTGACGACTAAAAATATAGTTTTTGTGCAGGTTGGTGCAATGATCGACTCTGTTGCCCAATAGATATGGCCCAATCTATGAAACCAGAGATTCTGAGGTCCTCGCTGCAGTTTTGCACCTACACGTCCCTAGACAGAGCCAGTGTTGGAACTCATTTTGACTTGGAGGTTGAGCTTGCATGTTGGAGGGTTTCTTCATCTAAGCCCTAAGTCTTTTTGTTCATCGGAGTACTTGGCATTTTGGTGAAAGTTCTTTTTGAAGTGCTCTAATTGTGTGTTGAACCACTGCATTAAACCATTGGGTTGAACCGGTTCAATGGTTCAACGGTTCGCGGGCTTTGGTTCCATATTTTCTGTCAGTAAATCCTTTGCTCATCTTTTTGATCCAATCGGCATGGTTGAACCACCGCATTGAACTGTTGGGTTGAACCGGTTCAATGGTTCAAAGCTTTACGTTTTTGGTCTTATCGGAGGCGTTGGCATCATCGGCGAGGGATTTTTAAGTTGGGCCGACAGTTGGGAGTCTGGCCGGTGGTGGAGTTGATGTTTGGCATATCAGGGTGACGAGGGAGTGTGTCTTGGCGACAGGAGGACCGTCGGCGAGACTATTGCTATCGGCAGAGGGGTTTTGGTCTCTGCCGATATCGTTACTCAGGCCGATGGGGATTTGGGCATGTGTGTGGTCGCCAAGACCTTGATCTATCGGCGAAGGAATTTGTGGTCTTCCCGATAGTTTTGGTCATACCGATGGAGGAGGAATGTGGATTGGTAGCCGCTAAGGGGAATGTGGAGTTTGCGGTCGGCGAGACCATTGAGATCGGCAGGAGGAATTTCATGGTGGCCGATGGTGTCGGTCACACCGACAGGGTAGTTTGGAGTAGCGATTGGAGAGACTCATGCTATCAGTGGAGGTCTAGAGAGTTGGCCCGATGGTTCATCTCTGGCCGATGATGGGGTATGTGATGTAGGCGTCAGCAAGACAACGGAGGTCGGCAAGAGTTTTTTGGGGTTGGCCGATGGCTTAGGTCATAGCGATGGGCTTTTGGAGAAGGAGCATGCATCGAGCATGGCAAAAAGCGCTCGACACCTGTTATGCATGTGGCCATGTTTTTAAAATACTAAAGGGGTCTCCACACCATGCATGTGGGACTATTCTTCCTGCATATTTTAAACCTGCAGCGAAACACGTTTTGGCGGGAGGCTTCATTTTGAATGCTGCGTCAGTTTTCAAGTAGGCCGCGGGTGGTTGAGCCATCAATGGCGACAGTGTTGAGGCATGGGCGAGTTGTTGAACAGTCATGTACCTGATTGTGAATGAAGACTCCCAGATGGCGGCGCAGGGCTCGAGGTCTCTCTTGACTGTTGCAGCAATAAATTTTGAGTGCCATTCCTTTGTGGGATCTGTATCTGACATTTTTTGATGTCCATCATGTAATTAATTTTTGTGGGTACACTTTCTGGCCGATATAGGTAGACTGTGTTACCATTTTTTGTTGTTGAAAGTTGAACATTTGGCTCTGTAATACAATACAGTTGGTTTTGGTTGCTCTGTGCGGCAAAACTTGTGAGTTTATGTATCTCCTGTTGTATGTTTTTTTTGCATGAATCCGCTGATTTCATGGTTAATCTTATATGAATAATGCTATGTTTGCATGTGTTGTGCTAATTCTGTCTCCAGTGTTGCATGTATCTTTCTTCTGAGTCTAGGTATTCAAGGAATGTCTAAGATTCTAGAACATAGAATTCCTGTGTTGAATGTTTAATCTCTTAACTTCTGCTCAAGGGGTAGATTAAATTGTTCTCAGATTGAATAATGGGAAGGATATACTGCAGTAGGGATGCCATAAGTATAGATAGCTTAACACTCTGTATTGGGAGATATCTGTAAGGCAGATATCACATGTATCCCCCTGAAATCCAGTTTTAGTTGTTCATGCTGATCATTCACAGGTGTATGTCTACTGACTCCAAGCCCTAGATAGGCACCGATCTAGCTTTGTGTTTGTGTTATATACCATGTCCAGCTTTGCATCCAAATATAAAATCAAAATCAAACTCCAAAACAACCATTAGTACAATAGAATTAGTTTTAGGATCCAAGTCCTCTATCTACAACTGCAAATAGGCCCAAAGCTAGCCCCTTTGCTCTTATCTTACAATTTTGGTCTACTTACAGGAGGACTTATCTGCTTTCTGTTAGCATCCCAGCCTTTATATGCATATCCTCACCGATGTTGAGTAGGGAATACCCCCTAGGTTTTGCAGAGCCTGAAGAAGAAGAGGAGATAAAATATAGAGTCTATCTCCTACACTGTTGGCCCCTGGCCTAGAGATCCTGTTGATCATTGATGGCTACCTTGTAGGGAAATCTGGGAGTAAGCATCCAGTCTAGGAAAAAACCAACACACCGCACAACCTTGACTAACTCTAAACTATTCAAACAACTTAAGATGGCATTCTTAGCTTTAGTATTTTTTTCATGAGCCTTCTTCACATCCAGATATGAAATAGTGTGACTAGGCTCAACATAATCATCCATGGCAGCTCTCCAAACATCATACCCTGGTGAGGTAAGATAGGCTTCCATCCTTACACTCCAGAAATCATATTTACTTCCATCAATAATAAGAGATTTAGAAGAAGATTCCTTCTGAGCCATGTGTTCTACTCAAAGATCTAACTTCAACTGTTAGGCTGTATCAAGGAACTCAACTCTGATACCAACTTTTAGAAAATAATGATATACTGAGAGGGGGGTGAATCAATATATACCAAAACTTATTCCAAATTAACTTGATCAACCAAATCTTCTTACTTACTTAAACAAATGATAAAGCAAGTTATACAATTCAAAGCATAACACCGAAGTACACAACCACAACACTAGATTTATGTAGAAAACCCAAGAAGGGAAAAACCACGATGAACAAGCTACTTGGATCTATTGTCCAAATCTAGCCTCACAAATAATGATAAAAATAGATTACAACAAGTTTTAGGGATATAACCCAAGAGAGGAGACACTCCTTAAAATACAATGCTACAACACTTATAGAATGAGGCTACAACCTCTAAACATCACACTCAATAGATCTCACTAATCAAACACCTTTACAACATCCACACACTTCACTCTGTCACAAATCTTCACTTCCTCTACGCAACAAACACTGCTACCTTCAACACACCTTCATACACACACACTTACATACTTCCACACTCACACACATCCTCACACACTCTAACACACTTATACCATTCACAACAAATAAGATATTTGATTTATATCCTCTGCAAACATCAAAATCTTTCTCCTTTGTACGCCAGGATGAAACGTCTAAACATGAAACGTGCAAGGACCGCAACAAGTCAGCTTCCAAATGATGTAGAAATCTAATGTGATTCAAACCAAGTGATAACTAGGACCTATACTTCCTTAACACATTATTCCAAGATGGCGCACACTTTCAAACATCTAGTGAGGTCATCAAAACACATGAAGTCAGCCCAACAAACACTTAACCTTCCACAAAATAGCTCCAAACCTAAAGCAGTATCCAAGAGACCAATTAGCATCATGCGGATCACTTCACAAGCAACATAAGACTTGTACAAACCTTCTCAATCATTCCTTGTTTTGAATTATATATTTTCTTTCTGGCGCAACCAAACAGATACTGACCCTGTCATCACTGGCAAACACTGAACACACAATCTTAAGATAAAGCATTGAAGAACAGATTTGCGGAGCACTTCAACACCTGAAACCTGAAATGAACAATCATACAAACTAACTGACCTCATCCTCCAAACATCAAAGCCAAATAATGAAATGTGGTGGCTCTTGCTTTCTCCTCCAGACAACACTAATCAGCAACATGATATGTCTTTGTTCTGTTGACTCCAGAGGACCTCTACAATACAATTCATCAATTGAAACTTGAATATAGAACTCTTCTCATCTGAATCTACTTAACTTCAAACTGTAGGATCACAACTTCAAATGCGGAGAAATGCAGAGCATTTCTCTGACCTCTTTGATTGCACAAACACATGAATATTGTCTTCACTCTGCGAGCTCTAGAGTCTTCTACGGTAACTTCCAAGCTCTAAAATCAAAAACATACAAGCTTCACACTTGTCTCTAACTAAATCCCAAACTGCAAGGCCATACCTTCAAATGTGGAGGAATGCAGAGCATTCTCCCAAGCTACTTCACTGCAACTTCTAGAGCCTTGGAATCTCTGAAACTTTCTTTCAAAACTAAAGCAATTCTTTTCCTTAGGAAATAATGAATACAATATTCACCACACCAGAGACTTCATTCACAACATTATACAACAACAATCACAACTCTTTTCAATAAACAAGAATATTCATGTTAGCACAACCTTTGTCTATGAACTACAGAAGATAGGGTACAACTGTGTATAGATGATACTGATCAAGTAGTATGCATAGCACATGACTTCCATCACCTTACCCTTCTCTTAACAACTTCTCTAACCAATATCTAATCATTATTCCTTTGTCTTCTCTTCTAATCACCTCAACATATACTCATCACTTTTCTTCTCTGTCTTACAACAATCTACAACAATCTCCCTTTGAATACACTATCCTTTGGTATCTCTGAACAACATTGATCAATACACCATCTTACTTCCTCTTCCAACCTTTCTTTACACAACACTATTGACATCAATGCCAACACATGTGCAAAACTAATCCTAATTATCCTCCTTAGCTTGGAGAATGATAAGTTTACCTATATAACAATAGGCTTACCTAAAATGAAATGTGATTTAGCACTAGAAGCAAAAGTAAGCTTATACACCTTACCATATTTTGTGTTCTGGTAGGTGTTTAGTCGTCCATCGTAAATTGCACTACGATCATACTAGAATGGCCATCTAAGAAGGAGATACGAGCAATCCAATGGTGTTACATCTCTTTCAATTGTATCTCAGAAAGACCCAATATCAAAGGTTATTACACAAACCTTCTTGATTAACTTACAAGGTTCATGTTCTTGTACCCAACCTAGATGGTATGGTTGAGGATGATCATATGTGGGGAGTTGAAGAGTGGTCATCTGTCTTTCACTAACCATATTATTTTCACTTCCATTAACAATAATTAAAAGTGTTGGAGCAACCAAGATTTGAATACAAAATTCAAATAACTTCCACAAATGAATTATGAGCACAATAAGCCAAAATATATTACACAAAGTGAATCTAATGTGAACCTTACAATTTACAATGAGGCTCCTTGTATAAGTAGGACAAGGAGGAGGTAGGAAGGTATGAGTAGAAAACTAACTAACCCTTTAAGAGTGTGACACATGATAGGGCACTTGAGACAAGTGTGAGTACATGCGTAAAGTCCCTATGAAGTGAGACAAAAAGGTAAAAGTCTCTAAGTGTGGACTTAATAAGTGTGAATAGGACTCTCCTAGATAGGCTAAAAGCTACCTAGTTGTATAATGCCCTTATTTACACTAACACCCCCTTAAGTGAAACTTAGGGAGAACAGATAAATAAAGATAGGTCCTGACTATGAGGCCATGTTAGGTACCCACATACAAACAATTTTCTCACAAATGGAGTAAAGTAGAAAAACTAGTGAGAAATAAACATCCTCTCCAAAAGAGAAAAGATGCATGAAAAAATTGTACAAGTGAAGAAGAAAGGAGGACTTAACATGGTCTCCCAATGACTACTTCTAACACTAATGTACAATAAATGTTCCCCCCATAGGAGAAAAAAGGAGAGAAGGTCTATATGACCCCCCATAATTAAAAGTGTTGGAGCAACCAAGAATTGAATGCAAAATTCAAATAATTTCCACAAATGAATTATGAGCACAATATGCCAAAATATATTACACAAAGTGAATCAAATGCGAACCTTACAATTTACAATGAGGCTCCTTGTATAAGTAGGACAAGGAGGAGGTAGGAAGGTAGGAGTAGAAAACTAACCTTTTAAGAGTGTGACACATGATAGGACACTTGAGACAAGTGTGAGTACATGCGTAAAGTCCCTATGAAGTGAGACAAAAAGGTAAAAGTCTCTAAGTGTGGACTTAACAAGTGTGAATAGGACTCTCCTAGATAGGCTAAAAGCTATCTAGTTGTATAATACCCTTATTTACACTAACAACCCCCTAAGTGCAACTTAGGGAGAACAGATAAATAAAGATAGGTCTTGACTATGAGGCCATGTTAGGTTCCCACATACAAACAATTTTCTCACAAATGGAGTAAAGTAGAAAAACTAGTGAGAAATAAAAATCCTCTCCAAAAGAGAAAAGATGCACGAAAAAATTGTACAAGTGAAGAAGAAAGGACTTAACATGGTCTCCCAATGACTACTTCTAACACTAATTACAATAAATGTTCCCCCCCATAGGAGAGAAAAGGAGAGAAGGTCTATATGACCCCCCATAAAAGTGAGAAGGGAAGAACCCCATGTGAGTGTTAGAAATTAAGGTAAACAACTATAAATGGAAAACTGATTACAATTGTAAAATAGATATTTAACTGTGCAGAACCAAAATAGAGATGATATAAAATCAACAACAAAAAAATGGAAGATAAGACCAAACACATAACATAGTGTTTACGTGGAGAAACGCTTTCGGGAAAAAACTCCACACAAGAAGAGATGCACCGATCTGTATTAACTTCAACAGAGTTTGCAATACAACACTATCAATCTTCTCTTCAGTCTTCAATCCAACAATGCCTGTAATACCCTCAACTCTTCTCATACACAACCGTAATACAATATCTTCATAAAGGGGTTGCCTTCTAGGGAAAGACAAGCAAACATAACCTCTACCGTCAGATCTATGACCTAATGATGAATAGTCCAGATTTACAATGAGAAAAAATATAAAATGTGGCTTCCAGGGGCGTTGCCCCTGGATCCCCATCGGGGCGCATGGCCCTTGGGCCCCGCCAGGGGGCCCATCCCCCAGACCTCGCAGGGGAGTACTCCTTGCAACCCCCTAGATAACCTACATCCATCGGGTACTGGGATCAAACATGCGGCTCTACTTGGTGAGTACTTCTTCCCTTCTGGAAATTTACAAACAACATCAAGAGTAATTAATTACATACGATTTACAAGGTTGATGGCACCTTAATCCTAACATATAATATATATATTCAAAATGCATTCTGAGATGATATTCATGCATTCTGGACTACATGAATATCCTCTCTTCCTATACTAAATATAATTTGAATGGCAACAAGTACATAATTATCCCTAAAAATGTTTTTATCATTTTACAGTCACTAAAATAGTTATTTGTGACAAGTTTACATCCAATAAGGATTCAAATGCAAATCAATTTTATTTACATCAATTTAATGCTATTATTAAAGTTTTTATAATACCTAAATTCATCACATTGAGAATGACAACATACTTCACCTTGTCATAGTCTCACAAATAACACTCCACAAAATAGATGTACAAGGCTACTGGGTTAATCAGGTCCAATAAGAAAGTACAATAATCTACAATAGAACAAAAAACTATTACAACCTTCAAAGCACTTCATATAAATATGTTAGATCTAAGCTTTCCTTCGTTAACTAATTGAGTTAATTGAATCTCCTTCATTCTAATCCTCCTCTTTTCCATCGTGATGTTTATCTCACACTTAATGATGACTACTCCTTTTAAAAAATGAATTACACCTTCTTAATTTATGGTCTTTTGGGTTGACAATCCAAACCCAAAGCCCAAATAATGATTTAATACTCATTTATAATATGAATGGGTTGCCAATTTTCTACTCCCCTAGAGTCTACAAATTGTGTTATATATAATCAATGATTAAAGCATATATTAAATTAATGCATACAAGTACATAATCAAACCATGTCATATTGAAGTGCCTAAAATGCTTTGTTTCTAGTTGTTAGTTCACAACAACTAAAATACAAAATTTTAAAATGAGAAACAACCAATTCCAATTATGTGGAATTTTTTGGGCTTCTCCAGGACTAAAAGTAACTTTTTGAATTGACAAATTTGTAACTACAAGTTATGTTTTTATTAGGACAAGTTTCATCTTTAAACATCACCTAAACTACTTTCTCTTTTTTAAATATTTATTCTTGAAGAACTTGCATATCACAAAAAAAGGGTTTTAATCTAAAAATAGATTGAGTTTGAGATCACCTCTCCCCCTATAAAATCCAATATGTCCCCATGTCTGGTCCTAAGAGAAACTATTTAATTTCACATCCTATAAAATTATTTTTTTGAACTGACCAACTAATTCCAATAATTTGAGGACTTAGGTTATGGGACCATAACTTATGTAATAAATCAAGGTGTCATTTTTAAATAGACATAGTAAAACCACTTCCACAAAATATACACAACCCAAATCCAAATTAGCATGGACATACAAATTTCACCATTACAAGTACTAATTCAATAACTCTTTCGAGGACAATTTCCTTGTATAAGAGGGTACTATTCCAAAAGAAAAGTTGAATTTAATACTAGTATTAAAGTGATTATCTTGTATTTGATATATCATTATGTATAAATTGATCTTCTTAGAATTTTCTGAATCATCCAAATATTAGACTTACATGAGTGAATTATCAAGGTTACCCTTATAAGGAACTTAAAGTTAAGTTGAATTGTAAAAAACATTTACCATAAAAGTAGCCATAGAGGAGAGCAATAAATTTGACTTGGGTACACATGAATAGTTATACCAAAAAATATTCTTTGTACATATATAAGAAGCCTAAAGAGCCTAAGGATTTTTCATAAAATCACAATGAGAAAGAAATGCTATTTTTCTAATGCATAAATTAGGGTCAAGTAGTTCTTCTAAAAAGATTATCAAATTGGGCCACATTAACTAATTCTTGCCTCTAAAACTCAGATGTTTCGTTTTTAAAATTTTAATCATCATTGGATGGTTCAATTCTAGGGTGTTCCCATCACCTACCACCTACTTAACAACTTGACTTTCTTTACTCATTGATTCTAACCATTCTTATAAAAATAAATCATTTTTATTAGGTCTCAAATAAACAAGATCAATCATAAGCTTAAATATCTTTATAATAATATAGGTTAAAAAATAACATTATTAGATTTATCTCATAAAGGAATAAAGGTTAAAAACAATCAAATATCACGTATCAATCCTAAAAGGAAAAAGGAGATCAATATCCATATCTACTTACAACAATATTTTGTACTTGAGTTTAAATTCATGATCAATTATACAAGCACCTCACAAGGTTAGATTAAACTTAAAATTTTATGTTGTTCTTTGTTGTCCATTGTATTAAGGATTATCATTTCACAATTAAAATCCATCATTACATAGGTAAAACCTATCATTCATTCTTATCATTCTATGTTTGAGTTCATAAGTCTCTTAGCTCATTTAAAAAAATAAAATCACACAATTTATTTAATTACTTTATTTACAATCTTCTCAATTATCATAATAATTTAGTGTTAAAATACATGTGCATCTTTAATAGTTTTGTAAGAACATAAGGTCGGGTTTATAAAATGTTACAAAAACGATCTAAATTTTTGTGTAATATTTGTTTATTTGTAACTTTTCTCTTTGTGACATTAATCGAAAGTTGTTAAATTATTGGTTATCAAAACATATATTTTAGTGGCCAAGATTGACATTTTTTATCTATGGTCTAGGAATAGTACAAATATCAATAAATTATGCTCTAAGTTATTGAGTTGTCATCTTGAGCTTTCACATTATCTACATGTGAATCTTTGGGTTGAGTTAGATATGATGTCTTTTGCCATAGAAAAGGGTTCAAAGATAAAATATATTAATAGAGGAAACACAAAGATCTACAATCTAATGCCATCTATAAGAGATTTAATTACAAAAGAATTGATGAGCATTTGTGGTATTCCAATCAACCTTGCACCTCAAAGAATATGCAATACACCTCAAATGGATGTAGATCCAGTACTTTCATTTCTAAATTTGATGACACCATCACCAATAGGTCTAACGAGGCCACAAAACTATCACTTTATTCAATGTTATTGATGAAGGGGGTAAATCACAGAACACACAATAACATATATTGAACACAGCAAATAGAACTTTCTTTTATTGAACTGGGCAACTCATTACATTATAGAAGCTCAATTACAATCAGAGGATGAATCCTCTACTGGCTGCAACACATTACGGCTTTCCCAACCTCAAGACTCTTGAATTTTCAGCCTTCTGTAACCCCAAAATCAGCTAGGGTTTCTATTTTCCCACCTATTCTTGACTCTACACTGGCCCCCTTCACTCTACTACTGCCCAAGGTTCCCAAAATAGTCATAAATAGCACTTTTGGCGGCTTCCAGCTAAATTTTGAATTTTGCAACTCCCTCCAAAAGTAGGTCAACTTCCGGGAAGCATAACTTTTGATTCGGGTGTCCGGTTGACGAACCGTTTTAAGCGCTGGAAAGCTCGCGATGTGAACTATCACGCTAGAAATTCGTAAATGGATTTCCATCAACTTTTTGGGATGTTATGGAAATTTTTAGTGCCTCATATCTCGTTCCGAAAATTTTTAGGGGCTTTTCAGAAAATAAAAAACTTTAATATCTTTCAGCTCACAAATGATCTTTGCCTGATTCCTTCGCCAAAGGTCTTATATTTCCATTATGTAACTTTCTGGAAGTTTTTACTTCATTACGTGCCCAAATGCAAACTTTCTAAAAATAGCAGGTACACTTTCCTAATTAGGCAGGTCGCTATTTTTAGCAGTTTTGGAAAAACTGAAAGTCCTACATTATTATTCTAGATATTATGGAAGCAAAAATACTAATTATGGAAAGAAATGAAAACAACTACAATGATTTTGAATTAACTTCTTTTTGGGTGATGCAAGATTGCCCTTACACCACTGGATGCTCCTGCATCAGTTATGCTCAACTCACTTGTTCATGTGTATATGTGCACTTATGTCATCTCTAAAGGTGTTCGTAGCCATAATCTCTATGTAGGTGGGGGACACTGATTCTTTTACTATCATAATACTAGAGGTCCAAGACATAAATTTCTCTTGATCAATCATAAAGCATTAGATTACAAGTTTTAGGAAGTTGGGTGTTATACTAGAGAAGCATGGAGACTGGATTTGGTATAGATGGCCATCAACATGTGCATTGGAGCAATAGAATACATGCTATGTAGAGGTTCCAATAGATCAATCAAATGGAAGTGATAATTCAAATATTACTGGCATTACTTTTTAGATTGGTATAAGAGTTTAGTAGGGAAGGAAGGAGGCGTTCATAGAATTCTAAGTGTCGGACAAGATGCACTTGAAAAATTTAAAATTAAGGATAAATTATATCTAAAGAAGAGAATGAAAAACAACATCATGGTTGTTAATGGTAATTCATATCTAAAGCATTTGAGCTGTTTTACAGCACCTTAGAAGAAATGTGGTCTCACTGAACACAAATTACAATACAAAGTGCCATAGATAAGTTGAAAAATCTTTACAAACTTTCATGCAAATGCAAGTGTAAATTATTCCTTTTTATTGATGACAGATACTGTAATTAAGTTTTTGTCCTGTCATTTGTTTGCCTGTCTTTGATTGGGCAATATACTATTTCAAAGAGGATAAATATTTTCTGTACATACTAGTATAGGACATGGTCTCAGAATAGCTACATGTATTTCATCCATGTATATAGTTGTTTGTAGCTATAATTGCATGTATTACTGACATGGAAGTATGTGCATTGCATGAGGTTGTCTATGCATTTCAAATTTTAGTTGTTAGTCATGTATTTAGGTCATTAGCACATTGGATCAATCATGAGAACTTTCACCATATAGCCATAGAAAACATCTATTTCAAGATATATAAATTCAATTTCAGTAGCATAAGCTTTGAATCGGCAACATCAAATATCTAAAGATTTGTGTTGAAAACATTGTCTCGGTCCTAGAATAAGCAATTGTAATTTGTGAATCATTTTGCTATAAAATCAGTTTGGCAAGCCTTGTGGAGTGTTGATGTGAAAGCACCGTGTGTAAAGCTTCAAGGAAAGGAAAGCTCCACAAGCAAGAACTGGATGTAAGTCATCCAAGAGGATAACAAAAATATTAAGAAAAAGACTCAAAATTTGAAAATGAAGAATACAGAGCTAAAAAAATGAGTTGAACAATCACAAGGAGTATATCAAAACGGCATAAAGGGCATGGTAAAGTGGAATTCCAAATTGATGTGTACAAAAACAATAAGTGATTGGATCAGCAAAAGAACAAGTTTTATCTAGCCAGGATTTGTTGCCACAAGCATCAGTTACAAAGGAAAAGGTGTTAACCAAGCTCCAACAGAGCATGAAGAAGTGAAGAGGAGAATCATGTATTCAAAAGAAGCCATTGTCAACACAAGGTACCCAAACGATGAGAGAGGAAAACACAGTAAGCCTTTTACTATTCGTTCCTTCCAAATATGAGCTATCACAAGTCAATAAGTAGTTTTAGTTCTATGCCTAGCTGCTGAAGAAGATGAATTATGATGGCCTAAGACTTGACACATCCAACACCAATATCATTAATGTGAAATAAATATATAATACATAAATTTATAACTGTCTTCACAGGAGAAATCAATGGTCATGTAACCTTTCACCTTCGAAGTTCCAACCTATTTGACTATGTTTTCCAATATTACTCTTATTATTTTAAATTTTTAGATCAATTGCTAGAAAAAAACCATGAGCCAAAGTGTGCTGAACTCATTCTCTGAAATTGAAATGATGCGAGAATAATATCTGAAACTTTGTATGCCACAAATCTCTATAAAATCTTCACAATATTTTAGTAACTTAGTACTACACTTTCCACTTGTGTGTCCTACAATCCCATAACATTCTCTACAAAGGTGAATTGTGTATTCCAAATATGCCAAAACTACAAAGTAGAAGCTCATGTTGTCACCTACCATGAGTTTCTAAATCTTTTCAATGTTGACATCTCATGCTATCTGTCATCAGTATTGACATACATTAAAATGTGGACATCTCATGCTAGTTGTCATGAGTAGACAAAACCTTATGAGGTCAAACTGCCTTGACATACTCCAATGCACTCCAAACATACCTAGACTTCTCATCATGTCAAGCCAATGAAGAACCATCCTCCTAATGGTCTCTAGAGTCAATGACTTCTATATCTAAAAAGTCATGTTGACCCATAAGAAACTTCTTGTGGTAGAGAATCTATGCCAAAACTAAAAATACCTAATGAAACATTCATGCATGGTCATCAAAAACCCTTTTACTGTCTCAAACATTCAAACCCAATCAGGTGTAAATGCAGACCTGTCATTTGTTGTCCTACAAGTGTATTTAAGTTTTTGTCAGATTAAGTTCACGAATCAACCTTCCAAATGGTCAAGAGATGTTTTGAATGCCCCTTTGCAGATCAATTGGATTTGTCTCCAAAACTACCTAAATTTTTTGACATAGACACTTTCAATTGCTTGGAGATCTTCTCTGTTGTGCCCGGTAGAATGGCAGGTGGCCCTGAGACTTAATTTTGAGGTAACTGGTTAAAATATGTTTTGAGTTGGATCAACCCAAGTCAGAAGAAGGATCACTGAAAGTGCAATTGTTCATTACCTACAAATTCCTTTTGGCACCAATGTTTCTATCATTTATACGATGGACTGGATGAGCAAAAATTGAATTTGTAAATATCGAACTGTGTAATTTTATTTCAGTCTGGCTGTGGTGAATTGACCTAGGCAGTATAAAGATTTTTCAACTTATAAAGGGCACTTTGTATTGTAATTTGTGTTCAGTGAGACCACATTTCTTCTAAGGTGCTGTAAAACAGCTCAAACGCCTTGTTATCATATTTACCTGAACAATCTTAAAAGCTACTAATGCTCCTATCATGGTGTAAGGAATAAGTTGAGAAAGGCTTGGGATTTGTTTCTTGTATACGCTTCCAAGTCTTGCATCCATGGTCACCACGGCATTCAACTAAGCCATTCATCAAAATCCTTTATCCTTTATACCTAATCCAATTTTAATATATATATATAGATACACTTTAAAAACCATCCCAGAAATGCATCCCTCCTTTGAAAGAAATTATAAAACTCCTACAGTATGCTGTAGGAATCTTTAATAGCTAAAAATACTGAAATAAAAATTATACAGAGCTGATCATTACACACTGATAATTCCTGAATCTGCTGTTCATTCTCATTGATCAAACTGCGAATACAATACTCTGATATAAAAGAGTTTATAGAAGTTAAAAACTAAAAATAAACATTTAAAACTAAAAGTCCTAAATAAAAAACTAAATATTATCTTCAGGCAATGTTGAATCATGCACTATGGTTGGTAAAAACAATTCTAAAACAATGTCTCATGCAAATTGATTGAATGGAAGGATAAAAATATCCTAGGAATTATGGAAACTTAAAAAACTGTTGTTTTCCTATTCCTTTCCCTACCCTGTTAGTCACATAAACATAGTGTAAAGCCACTCTATTTAAATATCTTCCACTTCAATGGTCAAACAGCCAATAGCGATTTTGCACCTCATTCACAACAAAAAGTGGTAAATATTTGTCCTATTTTTATTTGCCAAAATTAACCTTTGACTATTGAAATGGACGATATTTAAGAACAGCCGTGTAAAGCCAATATGATAATGACAGCAGTGCCAATGCTATGATAACGGCACCAACAAAACATAGCACAATCCACTTATGGTTGGGGACCACCACATATGCTACAGTAAGGAAAGCCAAAGCAAAGCACACTGCTGCTGCCCACAGAGCGATGCTGATGAAGCAGTTTTCCATTGCAGATCTATGCGACACAGTGGTCACAATCATAACAACTGCCAATGAAGTAAACACAGTTACCATGTGTGTGAGGATCAATAACTTCAAAGCATTGGTGTCGGCCATATCAGCCCTTCGGACATAAGAATACCCTGAAAGCATGAGGATCAAGCTTCCTCCCACCAATGCCAATGCCACTGCCATCTGGATAACATAATCAACTGCAATAGATTGTGGTTCTTCCACAATCTGTCCTCAAGAGACAACAACAAATAGATTTTTTTAAAGATCAATAAATAGATTTTTTTAAAGATCAATCGATTTAATGTTTAAAGTAATTAGTTTTAAAAAAAAATTAAAGAAAAAAGTAACTGAAGGAGGGAAGTGATAAAACTTTGCTGTAGAAAAAGTTACAATCGGTTGATCTTCGTAAAAATAATTGAAGAATATCAGAACATGCGTAGTCTCACCTGATTCATATCACCTTCAATGGGAGATTGCTTTAGTAGGTGGTCTGCCGACACCATATTCTCGCAACTCTGTTAAGTGGATTTTCGCAGCTTCAATAGTAAACCAACCTTTTTAAGTCTATTATTACCTACTCTATTTAAATATCATCTATTTTAATGGTCAAACAAGCAATAACAATTTTACACCTCATTCACAACAAAAAGTGATAAATATATTTGTCTATTTTTATTGGCCAAAATTGACCTTTGACTATTGAAGTGGATGATATTTAAGAATAGCCATTATTACCTCATCTTCACAGCTTCAATAAATAATTGACTTATTAGAATCTCTGCAACTTCCATAAATAGTGGTGTGGCCAAGAAGAAGAAGTGATTCTATTTTTACACTACCTTTTTTATTTTATTATATTTTTATATTTTTTGAAATATAACTTTTATATTTTACAATAGTTTTTTTAATTTTATAATATCTTTATAATTTTTCTTTTTAAAATATATCTTAAATACTTTTAAAAAGTTAAATATTTTTTATAAATTTTTAAGTATATATAGTAACTAACATAGAAATATATCTATCTAAAACATGCCAAGAGATGCAAAATTTTTAAGTATATATAGTAACTAGCATAGATATCTTTAATACATCTGTTTAAAACATGCCCAGAGATATCAGTCTCTAGGCGCCTATATTGAGAATAGATAGGCGCCTTAAGACTGATATCTCTGACGTCTTTTAGATAGATGTATTTAAGATATCTATACTAGTTTATTTTATAACTATATTTTATTATGTTTCCTTACACAGTAAATACTTTGGGTTAGTTGTTTACATATATTTTTAAAATAATAAAGTCTTAATCTATATTAAAAATGAAAGGATAAATTAATAAAACCCTAGCTAAATACGAAAAAAATTTAAATAACTCTTTTAATAATAACTAAAGTTTACAACAAAATGAAACTTTAATAAAATAATATATATTTGTTTTATTTTTTCATGTTGATTTTAGTTTTAATTTTAATTTTTTAATGTTGCAAGCAAAATTACAAAAAACAAAACGAAACCTAATAAAATAATAATATATTTCTTTTAATATTTTTTTCTTGTTGATTTTAGTTTTAATTTTAATTTTGAAAGAGATTTAGTTATTTATTTTTTAATATTTTAGCAATGAATTTTTGCACGCAGTTATATCTATGTTTTATTTTTTTGATGTTAATTTTAATTTTTTAATATTGCAACACAGATTTTTTTTTTTAATATTTTAGCAATGAATTTGAATATTTTAATTTTTTAATGTTGCAACAAAATGAAACCTAATAAAATAATATATTTCTTTTATTTTTTCATGTTAATTTTTTAGTTTTAATTTTAATTTTTTAATGTTGCAAGCAGAGAAAGAGATTTATTTATTTAATTTTTAGTATTTTTTATGTTGATTTTAATTTTAATTTTAATTTTTTAATATTGCAACATAGATTTTTTTTTTTAAAATATTTTAGCAATGAGTTTGAATATATGAATATTCTTTCATACACGTATTAACACCATTATTTCAGCAAATAATGAAATTCATACCTGTTGGATTTTTTTGCAGCTTCTTGATTTTTATTTTGTGCTTTTGGCTTCTGTAATTAGTGATTTTATTTTTGGTTGTTTTCGCTTTCAAACATTTATGTTTTATATATGTTTTAATTATTAATGTTGCATTTGTCGGCTATATTTTTTGTAATGTTTATGATTATTTATTTTAATATGTTGGCTATTTAATTATTTTTTAAATTTGTTTTTTTAAACACGCTCACCACTTATGGTGTAAAAATAGAAACAAAATCAAAGGATAATATAGAAGCCAATTAAAATAGTGATAAATATTTCTACAAACATTTATACTTCAAATTTTTGCATTTCTAGTTTATAAAAAAATATTTAACTTTTATATTTTACAATAAATTTTTATTTTATAATATTTTTTAATTTTCCTTTCTAAAATATAAACTATATAAATATCTTAAATTCAATGACAAATATGATTATTTATTCAATCCTCTTCAATTTATTATTAATCAAATTAATTTCAATTAATTTTTAAAATTAAATGTTATATTTTTATTAAAATTATTATTTATAGTTAAGTGTTATAGTTATTAAATTTTACATTTAATAAAATATTATTATAAGATTTTTATTTCATTTTAGTATTTGCAATATCTTCAATGTAAGTTCTAAAAATGCATAATATTTTTACCATCATTCAAATTATTTATTATTTAAAAGTTTAATTAGAATTTATTTAAAAGTTTTTTTTTTTTATCAATGAACGCTTTTGATTAGAGCTATGAATTGGTGAGGCGACAACACGGGGGGTCTCATCCCCTGGCATGAATGCCTAAGCATGAACGCTTGCATTAACACTCATGGTTCAAACCTACGAGCTCATGGGCTCAACAGGGGCTTCAAGTTGCAAGCTCATTGGCCTACTAGGGGGCTTTGTATCCTTCAAACCAGTGAGCTTTTTAGCCCAACGGGGGCTTCAAGCTGGGAGCTCATTGGCCTAGTAGGAGGATTTGTATCCTTTAAAACCACGAGCTCATTGGCCCAGTGGGGGCATCAAGATGTGAGCTCATTGGCCTTGTAGGGGGCTTTGCATCCTTCAAACCCAGAAGCTCATTGGATCAGCGAGGGCTTCAAGCTGTGAGCTTATTGGTCTAGTAGGGGGATTTGCATCCTTCAAACATGTGAACTCATTGGCCCAATGGGGGATTTAAGTTGCGAGCTCATTGGCGTAGCAGGGGGCTTTGCATGCTTCTAACCCACGAGCTTATTGGCCCAATGGGGGCTTCAAGCTACAAGCTCATTAGCCTAGCAAGGGCCTTGTGAGGATGGAGGGCCCATGAGCTTGTTGGCCCAATAGGGGTTTGAACCTTGGTGGCATGGATAACAACACCATGCTTTAACTATCACATTGTGCCATGAACGACTACGTAGAATTTATTTTATTTTATAGCCTTAATAATTATATTTTTAGTTTTATAAAATTATTTATAAATTTTAAATTATTAAAAAATTTTAATTTTTAAAATTTGATATAATATTTTAAATATTATACCAAATATTTATTATTTTCATTGGCCTAATAAAATTGCCATCCATTTTTAACACATTCCGTTCTATGAATCTAGTTTTAAGATAGCTTCGCCAATGTCATGTGCAATTCAAATCTTGTAGATAAAATATATTGAAGTTTAAATTCACAAACATGACATTCCAAAGGGTTGAGCTTATAGTATTTCTCATTGTATCCTTCAACACTTCTTGATATCTACTAACATCCAAATATGTCCACCATTTTTTAATGCAACTTCTTATGGCAACTTGGATATTCCATTAAGTGGAGACCTTGTTAGTTGTTTTCCCTCGCTTAGTGCAACAATGAAATGAACAATAAAATGCCCCATGGTTTGTATTATCAATCAATAAATATAATCATTAGAAATTTCACAATAGAAATTTGTCAATTATAACTTTAATTATAATGTATTATACTTAATTTATGGTCATTAGAAATTTCATGTAATTTATTGTTCACTTTTGTTTATGCATATTTTGTTTTATGTATTAATATTAAGCCATTCTATACAAATACTTTCACAAAACAAAATTCTTCCTTAATATTTAACAAACATAATTTATTCTAAGGAACAAACCCAACTTTAGCTATTCTAGTCACTGTTGTGCCTAGTATGAATCAAACTTTGGGTCGAGGTCAACCATAATAACTATAATATTCACTAATCCAATAAAATCATGATATACTCAAATTGTAACAGTTTGTTGATCCTGAAATGTTATCTATAACCTTCCATTAAATCACTATGTCATGGCTCACCTAGCAACTAGACAACAAATACTACTATTACAATACTACAAAGGAAGGTACTTTTCACTATGTGGCACTTCTTTTATATATTGTTTAATACAATGTACAAATTTATAATTTTCTATGATAATTAGGTGTTTACTTCCACGTTAAATAACTTTAAATTATAAAAGAGAGTTATGTCTTTTTTATTTCTATGCTTAATGTAATTTTGTATGTATAATTCTAACATCTAATTTTGTTCTTCTAGTGTATTTATTAATCTTCCACTTAATTTATCATTTTATTATATTAATATTTTGAGTTTAGAATTTATTTAATTTAATTATTAGTAATTTTTTCATTTTTTAAGTGAGACTACACTTATGATTTTTTGTTCTTTAGATTAGACTGTGGAAGAGTTTCATCTCAATTTCCATTTTGGAGGCTAATAATTTAGGGATATGATTGTTACTTGTCAATGTGAGTACCAAAAAATTAAATTTTGTGTCTAGGGTTGTATTTATAAAAGCATCATCCGAGGATGCTTTCACACATTAAATTTAAACATCACAAAATATTGAAAGAGTTTTCTCCTCTCACAAGGATTAATCATCAATCCTCATTTGCTAGCAATGGATATTGGCAATAATCAACAATAGATAATCGACAATTGTTGCTAAGGGTTCACCACAGAGGCATCTATTGGACATAGTCACACATATACTAACATTGAATATTAGTGGTATTCAACAATTAACTATGTTACAACAACATTTATGTGAGTGAACTGATAGACTATAGGGTTTTCACCCTAATACTCTCCTTCACAATGGAAGGGGTTATGCTATGTTGAACAAATGGGTGATCAAGAGGTCTCACTAGCTGGTGCTAAGTGTAATGTGCCCACTCTCTATCCTCTACAAAGCCTTTACCTCTACCATATAAAGCACACATATCATTTAAGTAATTTGGAATTTCATATAGGACAAACTTGTAATAAAGTTGCCTCAAGAAATATTAAGGCACTTCATTGTTGTTACACGGGGGATGTTAAAAAACCATCCACCACCTATCCCAAAAGTTATACTCTATTCCTTGGTGTTGGCACTAATGGATAGGGAGTCTTTTGGAACTTCTATGCATGGGCTGATTAGTTCTAGGTTCTACAAATAACACACATAGATCATTTTTCATTACTATTTTTCTTTTATTTTTTCATATGATAATTTTGTTGCATAACATTAGCAAGCATTGTCTCTATAATTTAAATCCATGTATTTATTTGCCTAGTGACTGAATCTATGTGAGATATTATAGATTGCAATGAGCTTAAAAGAGATTGAGCTAATGTGTGTTTTTTCATTTGGATTTTTAAAGGTTTATATTAATGTTTGAAGCCCCTTTTATTATGTTGAATTTTTCGTAAAATGTTTTCTTTTGTATCACAAGGATGCCTTGAAATTGATGGAGGAGTTTGAGGTGGGTTATTTTGTGCATGATCTTCAACATGAGTTTTTTTCACACATTTCATTGGGTGGATGAGGGTTTGGAGGTTTTGAGGGGTTCAAATTTTCTAAAAATTAAAAATAAATGAATCAACATAAATGAGAATTAAAATTGTTTCATTTTAACTCAAACTACTAAAAAACTGAATGAACCTACCTTTTGCACATCATGGCAGCATGATTTCTCCAATCAAATTGCTCCAAATCACCCAACATATGCTTATATCATAACATAGTTACATAATGAAGAAAATGGTAGAAATGACTCATAGCTATTTTTTTCTTTTAGGCAGTTCAAAATATAACTATATTATAACATGCTCATGTCATAACCTACTCATGTTACAACTTTCTTGTGTTTAGGCTTGGTAGTGACCAACCCTTAGGATTGTCACTTCCAACCATAACATGATTGTATTATTGATTATTTTGACTCGAAAACATTTTTTTGCCACCTTTTGGCCCCCATATTTGTGCACATAACCTTATGGTGGATAGGCTCACGAAGGTTGTACATTTCTTGCCTACACTAGATATAAGAAATGCAATTGCAATTGTTCAAATTTATGTGAACCAAATAGTTAGACTCCATAAAGTCATGTAGAATATCATATCAAATAGATATTCATTCTTTACCTCCCAATTATATAAAACATTCTAAGACACCCTCAAGACTAAATTAAATCTCAAAACAACTTATCATCCAGACAAAGATGGGCAAATAAAGTGGGTTAACTAGGTTTTGGAAGACATGTTATGGATGTTTCTGATGGACAACCAAACTCAATGGAGAAAATTCTTGTTATTAGTCAAATTCACCTATAATAATTAGAAATCTCTTGGAATGGCTTTGTATCCAATATTGTATGGAATGTTGTGCTAAACACCACTAAATTGGATGTGAGTGGAGGTTAAGATCACTATGGTACAAGACTTAAATCATGAAATGGGGCAACCATTCATAAAAAAATGGTCAATATTGAAGGAAGTGTATGATTGACAACAAAATTATGTTGCCTCCAATAGGACATTTAGAATCTTTGAAGTAGGAAACATGATTTTGTTGAACGTGTAGCCATGAAAGGGGATCATGAGATTTTGAAAATTTTCCAACTTGTCTCCTAGATTTATAGGACCCTTGAGATTCTAGACCAAACTGGAATGATAGCCTATAGATACCTTTTCACCCTCACATGGATAAAAAATACATAATGTTTTCCATGTATCATTGTTATGAAAATAAATATGCACACTCAACCCATGTAATTGATTGGTCTTATATGCATATGGATGATGACAACCAACTCCAAGTGGAACAATAAAGATCCTAGATTGTCACACCAAGTTCATTCATGTAGCATTGAGTAGGCTAAAGTATAATGGGATCAAAACCATCTTGATTTAGCAAACTAGGAGGAATCTCAAGAGATACAACAAGAAGCTTGGACTTTGGGAAAAAGTCCCATAAGGAGAGAAGAATGTAATACCCCTTTGTTCCTCTATTTTGCAAGTGCTATTAACTAGATATAAATTTTAAAGGCCTCATGACTAATTATCATGCATCTTGATTAAGAATGATCTAGAGGATTGATTAACAACCTTAATGTTGCACATCTACAATGTTCTATGGTAATAAAAATTATGGATTCAATACAAATCTAGATTAATAATTTTGATTCTCAAATTTCCATGAGATAAGATTAGATACCATGCTTTATTGGCTATGGTTTAACTCTAAATTTATGATTTTAAATTTAGGGACTAACACCTTGTTTATTGAAATTGTGATTTACTTGAATGATATGACACATATGATGTCATGACAATTTTGTTCTAAATGCATATGTGATCATTGACATGGAAGGGACAACATAGGTTGAAGGGGGTGAACGACTTTGTGGGAATATTTTCTAGGTGTTTTAGTGATTGTGTATGAGTGAGCTAGTGAGAGAAAAATGGTATAACTAGGTGTTGGGAGTCAAGAATAGTGTGAACAACCTGATTTTAAAGAAACAATGATTAAATCAAGCCAAAGGATGATGCATGAGAGTAAATCAACCTATATAAATGTATGTTCATGAGAAACACTACCTACTAGATCACAATACTACACAAATAAATAATCAAATAAAGCCATAAATTTGTGTGGTATGGAGTCTGAAAAGAGAAATAATTCCTTAAAACAAAAAACTTTTTGAATACCTATTTTGAGAAATTAATGAACTAGCTAGATCAATGAATAATTTAGAGCAAAAGCCCTACATTTTGAATCTTTCATTTTGTGGTTGATTTGGTCAAAGTCATTTTTGGGAGATCATCTCGTTGATGTCTTGAGGCATCAATAGAAATAATGAACAAAATCCATCAACAATTTCACTGAAGAAAACAAGAGCCTAAGACGTGAAAGGATTCTATGACAGTTTCATCATCCCGTCAAGTTTCTTGCAGAATCAAAGGAAAAGGGAAGCTCACATGTCATCTTGGTGCAATCATGGTAGGAGGGTTCATAGAATGAACTATCTGGATTGTGCAGCAAGAGTAAACACAACAGAAACAACTCAGAAATGGAACAAATGCAGATTCAGTCATTTAGTATATCAAGAATTTTAATACAAATCAGCCGGCAACATGCGGGCTCACAATTAGGGCTCATAGGCTTGATTACATACATGCACAAGATAAATCTTTGAAGTCCTCCTTCGCACAAATATAAACTATCAGATCATTCTATGTGAATAGATTACTTCTTCTTCCTTTCCTAAGGATCTATTACATCAATATATATCATTTCCAGACCATTAGATTCCTCCACGTCGGCCAAGGAAGGTCACAAACTCTAATGAAGAGATGTAACAGTTCACAGATAGGTTGGACGTAAATGCATAGAACACTTCCTCAAATGATGGAACAATGTGCGGACCTCCGGGAAGGTCGGCCACGAACCAAGGATCATTGAATGATGTGTCATTAGGATCCGCAAGTCAAGGAATGATCGCAAGCCTTCTCCTTAGCTAGTTATCAAGGACTACTAGAGTGCTATGCACTGAGAAAATAGTTGATCTTCTGATAGTGATATCTTTCTGATAACTTATCCAAATGCTCTAAATTCTTGATATGATGTAGATGAATGAATGAAGATGTTAAGTCCAGATCCGTAAGATGTGAAATGCCAAACCAGACCACAAACTGAAACTGCTTCTGACTGAATTGCCTAAACTGAACTGGAAACTAAAATGCAAATAGGTTTTGGTTGATGCAAGATTGCTCTTGAACCAAGGATGCTCCTACATCAAACATCCCAGGTTTATTGAAAAAGTGAGTCCCTCACTTTGCTGGGGCTAGGGGAGAACCAAGACCGGTCCACCTCAGCCTGAGAAATCCAAGATGAGTCTTCTTCCGGTCTGCCTTTCCACTTCACAAGAAATTCTTTGTATTGTATTTCTCTAGTGCTGCGCCCAACTCTGCTATCCAAAATGCCTTCAATTTGTCTGGTGCTTATTGTGGTAACTGCTTCTTCAGGTCTTCTTCCATGCTGTCACTGAACTTTGCTTCATGATATTGATAAAGATCTGCAATGTTGAAAAATAGGTGAAATACCCAATGTCTCCGGTAGCTCCACTTTATATGCATTTATTGAATCAAATTTCTGAGTATCTTACAAGGTCCAAACTTCTTCATCTTCAACTTGTTATATGTCCCAACTGGAAATCTTTCTTTTCTCAAATACACCATCACTCATCTCCCTCTTCAAATTCCTTATGTCTTCTCTTCTCATCTGCCTTTTCCTTTTACTTATTGTTCATATTCTTCCAAATGCTTCTTCACCTAATTATGCACTATCTTCATATGATCTGCAAATTCCTCTACTTCTGCACTTCTCTTTTCCTCTGTACAGATGTCTCTCAATTCTGCAACTCCTCTAGGATTCACTCCAATCGCAATCTCAAAAGGTGTTCTTCCGATACTCTTGTTTATTGAATTATTGTATGCAAACTTGGCTTGTGAAACAATCAAGTCCTAACTTCTGTTTTTCTCTCCAACGAAACATCTCAATAGGTTTCCCAAACTCCTATTTTACTACCTCTGTCTATCCATCTGTCTGTGGATGAAAAGTAGAGCTGAACTTCAAATTTGTCTTCATCTTCTTCCAAGTGTCCTCCAAAAGTATCCAACAAACTTTGTATCTCTGTCTGAAACTATACTCTTAGGTAATCCATGCAATCTCACAATCTCCTTTGAAAATAGGTTAGCTACATGCACTGCATTAGTTGTCTTTTACAAGGTATGAAATGAGCCATCTTTGAAAATCTGTCAACCACTACAAAGATTGAATCATGTCCTCTCTGTGTCTTAGGTAAACCCATTACAAAATCCATGCTTATGTCTTCCCAAGGTCTCTTCGGTATTGTCAAAGGTTTATATATCTAGTGTTCTAACTACTCCTTTTGTAACTGACAAACTCTACAACTTTGCACAAATCTCTGAACATCCTTATGAATCTGAGGCCAAAGTAGTTTTCACTCACCAAAGCTACTGTCTTATCAATGCCAAAATGTCCTACCAATCCACCACTATGCTTCTCCTTGATCAAATTATCTCTCATTGAACTTCTAGGTATGCACAAATGACTTCCTTTGAACAACATATCCTCTTGAATGAATAATGCAACCACTTACTTCTATCTGTTACAATAGTTCTTTACATGGTTTCCAAGGTTCTGTAAAATAGTGGTCTCCCTGATACATGCTCTTCAATTCATCAAAACCCAACACTTCGACTCTCATTTCTTTGAACAAGTTTCTTCTCCTACTCAAGGCATTAGCAACTTTGTTTGATTTACCACTCCTATGCTTCGACACAAAAGTATAACTTTGCATGAATTCTACCCATCTCATATGTCTCTAATTCAACTTACCTTGACTATTCAAATACTGCAAAGTTTGATGATCTGTATACAACACAAACTCTTTAGGCAACAAGTAATGTCTCCCATTTCTTCAAGGCTTGAATTATGGCATAGAACTCCTGATCATAAATTGAATATCTTATCCTTGCATCATTCAAGTTCTCACTGAAATAAGCTACATGTCTACCTTCTTGACTTAACACTGCTCCAATTGCATTTCCACTTCCATCACAATCAACTTGAAATCCCTGATTGAAATCTGGTAATGCCAAAACAGGTTGCTCTATTACTTTCTACTTCAACAACTCAAAACTTTTGTCTGCTCCTGATGTCCACTTGAAATTTTTTATGTCACCTCTCATTGTCTTTGTCATAGGGTTACAAATAGAACTAAAATTTATGATGTACTTTTGGTAGAAACTAGCCAATCCATGAAATGATCTAACCTCTCAATGCTCTCCAGTGTCGGCCATTCAACAATTGCTCTCACTTTCTCAGGGTCCATCTTCAATCCGCTTGCATAAATCACAAATCCAAATATACCAACTCTTCCTTCATGAAACTACACTTCTTATGTTTATCAACAATTTCTCTTCTCTCAGTCTCTGCAAAACTTTTCTAATATGCCACAAATGTTTCTCTTTTATCTTATTGAAAATCAGAATATCATCTAGGTACACAATCACAAACTTACCCAAGAATTTATTCAAGACTTCATGCACTAATCTCATGAAAGTACTCGTGCATTTGTCAATCCTAAAGGCATCACTAACCACTCATACAATCCTTCATTTGTTTTAAAAGTAGTCTTCCATTCATCTCCTTCTCTAATTCTAATTTGATGGTATCCGCTCTCAAATCTATCTTTGTGAAATATCTTGCTCCACTTAAACAATCATGATATCATCCATCTAGGTAAGGGAAATCTATACTTAACTGTGATCTTGTTTATTGCTTTGGAATCAGTACACATCTCCATTCTCCATCTTTCTTAGGTGCCAAAACTACAGGTACTGCACAAGGACTCAACTTTGTCTGATCAAACCTTTTCTCAACAACTCTTGTATTTGTCTATTCAATTCTTCATTCTCTATCGGTGTCATTCTATGTGCTGTTTTGTTAGGCAAACTTGCTCCTGGTATAAGATCCATGTGATGACTGATACTCCTTATAGGTGGTAATCCTTCAGGCACATTATCTAATATGATGTCTTCATACTCTATCAGCAACTCTCTTATCTCTTCTGGTTTAGTCTCTTTCTTCACCCCTTCAGGCTTCTTAGGAATCAAGGCATAACACAGACTTTCCTATTTCAAACCATCCAAAAATTTTCTTCCATCTACCAAATAGATTTAGCATTCCCACATACCACATCTTTAGGATCATCTTCTAAAGAATCAAAGTAATTATCTTTCCATTTGCTGTTATAGTATATGTATTCTTTCTCCCATCATGCATAGCTTTTCTATCATACTGCCAAGGTCTACCCAACAAGATATGACAAACATCCATAGCATAATATCACACAAGGCTTCATCATGATAAGATCCAATATGAAATTTCACCAAACATTGCTCACTCACCAATACCTTATGATCATCCTGAATCCATGCTATCTGATAAGGCTTAGGGTGTTTCAATCTTTCCAACTTCAGCTTAGGTCACCATCTCCTTTG
The DNA here is from genome assembly GCA_027924645.1 of Cunninghamia lanceolata. Classification (NCBI taxonomy): domain Eukaryota; kingdom Viridiplantae; phylum Streptophyta; class Pinopsida; order Cupressales; family Cupressaceae; genus Cunninghamia; species Cunninghamia lanceolata. The sequence continues at coordinate 1,376,510 of BSBN01001028.1, forward strand.
AACTAGGTTATCTGAACTACCACTATCAATCACAACTTTACAACACTTACCTCTGGATTTGCATCTAGTTCTGAACAAACTTTTCCTCTGTGATGGTTCCTCATGTGTCTCTACTTGAAATTGTGCTCTCCTCATCACCAATGATTCTCCTTTCTCTGGATTGCCAACTGAACTAGGTGATTCAAACAGGTTCTTCTTCAACATAGGCTACTCTTCTACTGTTTTCTATTTCTTACTTGTACTACCCTAATTACATTCAAATGCTCTATGTCCTTCACCTCCACACTTGAAACAAGTACCTATGAATGTTCTCTTATCAAATCCTCTTTCTTCTCTTCTGTATCCTTCATTCCGGTATGCACTAGGATTTCCTCTCTAGTAAAAATTCTGTCATCTCTTCGGTAAGCACTGTTATCTCTGTCATCCTTCTTCAACAGGCTGTCAAATGTGTTCAGCTTCACAAATGATCTGTCTCCTCCGGGAAATGTTCTTCCTCTAAAATTACCTCCTCTGCCTCTCCGTCTCTGATCATGTCTCTTATTCAGCTTCTTTTCACTTTTAGGGTAAACTGGTATGCTTCCTCCAAAGATATCATCCTTACAAACTTAGTTCTTCTTGAATGTTCAATCTCAGTCCATTGATGTATCTAGCCACTTTCTCCTTGCTTGCTTCACTATCTCCTATCCTTATGATCATCTTATGAAATTCTTCAGTGTACTCCTTCATAGATTTTTCCTTTTTTCTTAGGTTTTGCAATCTCTTCAATAGTTCCAACTCATATTCAGTAGACCTATAAACTATTTTTTCAACTTTGTCACCATCCGGTCCCACTTTGTAATCTTCTCCTTCCCTCTCCTATTTCTTTCCAACTGAACTTCTTTCCACCATATAGCAGCATGTCCTTTCAATTTTGTCTTTGCAAATTTCACCTTCTCTGGATCTTCAATTTCTTCATATTCAAAGTATTCTTCCATGTCATTTATCCAATCAATCAACTCTTCTAGATTCAAATTACCAGTATAGTTTGGCACATCAACTCTAGGTCTCTTCCAATCTTTGAAATAGCTCGCACATCTTTATTTGATCTGATTCTTCTTCTTTATAACCTTCTAGGGTTTCGCTAGTTTGTTCAGTAGATTGAAATTCTTCTTCATCATCACTTTCAATATTAGGTCTCGGTGTCAATTCTCTTCACCTATCTTCCTCAACAGCATCAAACAAATTTGCATTGTTCTCATCAATTCCATCATCACATCCATTCTATTAGCCATTGTACCAATAGGAGGAACTCTTCGCGGCGGCATTCTTCTTAGGATCAAGTGCAAATTGCCTCAGGTCAGCGATCGGTCTACAAGTGACAACTGCCTCTCAATCGGTCATCAGTTGCACACTAGTAACCTACCTCAGATCAGTGACCTACTTACAACAAGATCTTATGGAATCCCCTTCGCCAATTCGCTTCAAGAATCAAACTTTCACTTTGATACCACTTGGTGCAGTCACAATAGGAGGGTTCACAGAATGAACTATCTGGACTGTGCAGCAAGAGTAAACACAATGGAAACAACTCAAGAAATGGAATAAATGCAGATTCAGTCATTCAGTATATCAAAGAATTCAAATGCAAATCAGCCAGTAACATGCAGGCTCACAATTAGGGCTCATAGGCCCGATTACATACATGCGCAAGATAAAGCTTTGAAGTCCTCCTTCGCACAAATCTAAACTATCAGATCATTCCTATGTGAATAACTTACTTCTTCCTTCTTTCCTAAGGATCTATTACATCAATATATATCATTTCCAGACCATTAGATTCCTCCATGTCGGCTAAGGAAGGTCACAAACTCCAATGAAGAGATGTAACGTGTTCACAGAAAGGTTGAACCTAAATGCATAGAACACTTCCTCAAATGAATGGAACAACGTGCAGACCTCCAGGGAAGGTTGGCCACGAACCAAGGATCATTGATGATGTGTCATTAGGATCCATAAGTCAAGGAATGATCCACAAGCCTTCTCCTTCAACTAGTTATCAGGAACTACTAGAGTGCTCTACACTGAGAAAATAGTTGATCTTCTGATAGCGATATCTTTCTGATAACTTATCCAAATGCTCTGAATTCTTGATATGATGTAGATGAATGAATGAAGATGTTAAGTCCAGATCCACAAGATGTGAAATGCCAAAACTAGACCACAAACTGAAACTACTTCTGACTGAACTACCTAAACTAAACTGGAAACTGAAATGCAAACAAATTGAAATGCAAATATTTTTGGTTGATGCAAGATTGCTCTCAAACTAGGATGCTCCTGCATCACATGTTGGCACATCATCTAGAGGTTGTTAGTTGCGGTAGTGTTTCCTTTTGCACTATTCATAGAAAATGCAGCGTGTCATCATGACACATCATTTTGTGCTGATGAGTTTTAGCAGTGTTTTCATTGTGCACCATTTGTTGATCCATTCATAGTGGAATCCACTTGTCATCTTGCCACATTGTTTCAAGGTTATCAGTTTTGACGGTATTTTCTTGTGTGCCATTGCTCAAGACATACACGTGGCATAACCACACAAAGGGATGGGGCTCATAAAAGAAACAGTACATTTTGTTGCGCTATTGGTTGGAGTCCTCCACGTATCACGAGGTCACATCATCTGGTGGGTCCTAGCGAAGAAAATGAAATAGTCCACACAACAATGATGCACATCTCCAAAGTGTTGGTGTGAATAGGGGTTTTGCTACTTAATTCCCCTTGTGTGTGTTTAGGAGTAAAAAGAGGGGTTTTCAATTTCAATGAATGTGTAGGTTAAATCCTCCTTTCACACCTTACATTCAAGTACATAAATCGAGTTAAGCCACAATCTTTTGCAAGAGGGCTCTACTACAGATTTAGTGTCCCTTAGAACGAAGATGAAACTTGGAATTTGCTGATCTATTGATTAATTAAAGCCTGATTATGATTAAAACCCTAATTCATAAAATCTTAAACAAATAGATGAAACATGACAAATGCTCGCAGACAAAGATAGAATATTCAGAGTAAATACATACCAAACTTTGAGAATCTGGATCCAGGAAAGTTGGGGACTAATGAGTAGGTACCCAAGTCCAAGTACCAGTTTTGTCAAGATCTATGAAAGTTGTTTGTAACTTGTTTTTACTGTTATGGGGATTTTTGTGTCTTGGGATCCAGAGACTAATGAGCGGGTGCTAAAGTCCAGGTCCTGCTTTTCTGCTTTGATCTCCATTCTGACACTCTATTATGCCTCACTGGAACTCCACTCCTTCTGCTTCTGCACCTATAACCTGCAATCATAGAAAAAGGGGGTTGGGTGTTGTGGTGTTTAGAGGCTTGCTCAATCAAGCCCTGGAGAGACATTGAAATCTTTTGAATAGTGTTGTCAGATAAAGAGTGCGTATCCCTATGGGATAGAGGCAAAAACTAATAATGATTAAAACACAAATAAATGTCACCTCAGAGGTGTAGCTCGCATGTAGATGAAAATCCTCCAACACATGAGAAGATGAAGCCAAATCTGCATAACAAACACAATAACAAGACAAGTCTGCTTTGCAACAATGAATACTTTGAATGCTCTCAAATCATAAGTGTGCAAAAGTTCATAATCATCTTCTAGTTTACAAACGAATCCCTAAACATGCTTATAATATGCATCTAAACACATTCTCGCTTTAATTTCATAATTCAAACTTGAGATGTCGGCATGGGACCTAACTAAAGGTCACATAATCGACATTTAAAATTTGGGGACCCCGCTAAATAGGGAAGGACTATGGTGTGAGTGCCCTAGTCCTCAACCCCTATTTAAGTCAGGTTTAAGCTCACAAGAGTCCCCTAGGCCCCATTTATCATGGGTTTTCAAGGATTTCCATCGAGAGTTAAAATAAACATGCATGATTATACTAAAAGGACTTGAGAGCTAAACATAGGAGGGAAAAGTCCTAGGGAGACATTTTCCAATGTAACATTTAGCCCCCACTTTAATGTATGCATGAACGCGAGGCTCATACATGCATTAAAGCGGTCCAACAAACACACCATGCACTTAGAGCTAATGTATACACAAAGATTGAGAACTATTTCTAGCCCCCAGTCTCAGGTAGACATTAGAGAAGACACATCACAGACATGCCAAACATAATGGAGGGCAATAACAAGCATGTAAAACACTGAGAAGACAGTAACAGTCATGCAAAGCATGGAGAAGACAACATTGAAGACACACAAAATATAGTGAATACAGTGAATGCAACGATTATTTCTTTATTTATTTATTTTCATATATGAATGCAAATGCAAGTACATGAAAAGTAAACACACAACCCAAAATGTAGGAGGGACTCATCACCACACGTCTTTAGACTACATATGGGGCAACAAACACACAATACAAATCTCAGAGTGTAGGGAGGGACTCATCGCCACATGTATTTAGACTACACTTGAGACAAAACACGTCATACAAATCCCAAAGCATAGGAGGGACTCATTGCCACATGTCTTTAAACTATGCTTGGGAACAAACATGCCATACAAAACCTAAGTGTAGGAAGGACTCATCGCCACATGTCTTTAGACTACACAAGGGGGAAAATACATGAAAACACACAGAAGACACGAGCACCGTATAGTATGCCAAAGACATACTATATGTCTAAGACATGACAAACAAGTGATGGAAGGAGCCTATTGCTAGGTTCACCACCATATTAGGCACATTACAGGCACACCTGATGGTTGGGCTTGTTGGTAAGAGACACTGCTCTGATGAAGAATTGCATGTTGTCATTGATGGCAACAAGGTAGAGGTATTCCACTGACATGACAAAGAGACATTACTCTAGAAGATCAACTTGGTTTGGCAACAAGGCATAAAAGTAATCTAGTCTGAAAGGCTAAAATGACTAAGTATGGGTAGTATTCAGAGCAAGTGACAAAAAATGGGTCAATATGCTCCGTAGTGAAAATCAGTATATGCAGTTCAAATATGTTGTTTATAGATATTTGATGATGATATGTTTTAGTGCTCAAGACTTGACTTCCTCCAGAAGTCATGCTATGAAATGTCTAAGTCTGGTGTGAACAGAACTAAGACAGGAACAATGCACAATGCCGGAGTAAAAGGGTTTGCATTCTTCCACAGCTATATATTTTGTCTTGTGGTTTTGAAGGTATGCTAAAAGGTAAAAATGAATGTTGGTTATGAATCTTTGAGTCTCTTGTGGTCCCGCAGTAAGAGTTTTGATGTGATAGATAAATTGGCCAAACATGTTCTTAAGAAACAGGCCAACAGGCATGTAAAATCCATATGCAGAGAAAATATAATGTTTGAATAATAAATCTGAGAGGTTTGGTGCCAACTTATATGAAGACCATTATATGTTTGGTTGGGTTTGCATTACTGATTATACACATGATCAAGCCGATAAGGTAAAATACATTGTATACACGCTTCATGTCTGGCTTGCTGATCTAATGATGAGATGAATCTTGTTGCGGATATAAATACTCGACGGATTATGATGTTGAGGTGTGAGCATGTGGTGATATGTGTGTGAATTTGAAGTTTGAAGGATTATAAGGAGAGTGCAGAGCAGAAAAAGAGAATAAGGGCATAAAAACAAAGTATATGAAGTAGAGTTGAGAAGTAGGGTAGAGTAAATGAAGACCTTTGAATCTGTGTATTGAGCCTTCAATGGAACTATGATCCAGCATATGGTAGATGCATTTATAGTAGTTCATCACTGGTAGTGAGCCAATATCTTCTTTCTTCTATCTTTCTTTCTCTGTGGATAGTGAGTCCACTTGGACAGTGAGTCTACTTGGACAGTGAGTCCACCTGCAGTGAGCATTTCTTTGGGTAGTGAGCCTTTTGTAATCTGGTATTGTTATCCATATATATTGTGAGCTAACACTCACCATGGTTTTCCACGTAAAAAATCTTGGTGTCCATGTGTTATTGTCTTTATGGTTGTTATTCTTATCTTATTCTGCTTTCATGTTATTAGATTTGGAAATTGGATTAATGAACATGTTAACAAGTGGTTTTGTGGAATACTGATTCACCCCCCTCTCAGTATTCCTTATATTCAACATGGCTTATTCCACAACTACCAAAGATACGCTTAAGGGAGGACACACCAACCCCACCTGCTCAGAGGATTTTTTAGAATAGAAAGGATGTGCACTAGCTCAAGAGATACACCATCTCCGCCTCCGCAGAGGGCTTTGAATAAAAGGATACACACTAGCTCAAGAGATACAATTATCCTGCCTCTGCAAAGGGCTTAAAATAAAAGGATATGCATGATATCTACCTCTGCAAAGGGATTAATGATTGCAATATAGAATAAAGATGTGCACTCATGCGAAGATACACATCCTGCCTCCACAGAGGGCTTACAAACATGCTTCGTTAGTACCAAAATCATCAGACAACTTACCTTATATATGCCCCCACCATAAGGTGGTTGATATCATGTACCGATATCAATCACGTTAAGGTAGGAAGAAAACACACAAGGGAACAAGAGCTTTCTCAAAGCCCATGCCCCCAGAGGTGACATGTACTTTATGATCACCGAATGTTCCCACAAACACACAATTTCTTGCAAGAAGAGAGGTTAGAAATATTTCTCTAAGATAATAACCATATCACATGATCAAAGAAATGCATAAACATAATCACATCAAGAGCCAAGGTTATACTACGGATTTGGATATCGAGTATAACCGTGGGGCTATACTGCAAAAATCTCAAAACTGAGTGTAACCAAGGTGAGATTCAAAGATAAACAAAGTGCATGAGTAGATGTATTGTTATAGTTTGTTAGTACGATAAGACAACATCAAAATATCACACGAAGTAATTCTACTAGCCAAGTGCCCGATACTATATATCAACCCCATCGTCATGTATGGACTAGGTCCATTTTTGCTTACTCGCTGAAGAGACACGTGGTCCGATCAGTATTATTTATTTTTCATCATCCACCAGCTAGATAGAACCACTAGAAGAAGGTAAACAATAAATCAGAGAGGAGAACAAGTGCCTAGGGTCGTCACGTAGGAAGGCACCCCTAGGTCACCAACCACAAGGCTATGCCCATAAGACACACACACAACAATGAAAATAGAGGAGAGGAGCAATATAGAAGAATGATGATACAAATAGAAGAATGGTCACAATAGAGGCAATCTCCTAGTAACCTTGACCTTATAAGAGTGTCAAAGGTCATCCTAGGAGGCCTAAACAACATATAACACATCACGGGGGAACACAACAGGAGAGAGAAAGGGTTAGAAATACTTACCTGATACAACCAATGTTAAGAGCATACATATCTAGGAAGAGGCACCATTGAGAGCAACTATAATATTTGCTACAACGAGTGTGGCTTAGAGAGGGAGAAATATTTACCTGATTCATAGGGATAGTTCCAGATGGGCAATTCTTGTCTATTAGCCCATGATATCTCTCATGTTGTTTTGGTCTTGTTGATATTGCATTAATATTAAGTTTAGGATGATGAGAGGCTTTGGTGGATTTTAAAGAGCCGTATCCTATACTGGTTGTGTAATTAATTCCAAAAACTTGAAAAGGTACTCTGATTCCTTGATTTACACCACAACCATTACCTACATAGTCACAATTGTTATAAAGGATTTTAAATCCTCGACCATAGAGGGATACCATTTCTTTAGAAGATGGTGAAGCCTCATAGGTCTCATAATTTGTAGTATAAGTATTATCCTTGTTTTCTACTAAGGAGATTTTACGTTTCTCAGGTGTTCCCAAAGGTTTCTTAAATGAGATCAATGCGACTTTTAATGTGTCAGGGCTATTAAGTTTATATTCCCCTATGCTACAAGGATTAAAACCCAATGAAGCCCAATCATCACCAAAAAGTGCATTTGGTGGTGTAGATTCTTGTACAACATTATCTGTGGCAAGAGGAATTGATGAATCAACTTGTAAGTTGTTTAAACTCGAATGATTGTTAACTTGTTTTTGCATTTCAATATGTAAACAACTATCTGGTTTGGATCAACTTTAATGGTGTAGATCTTGTTTTGATATATGAACTTTATTGATCTATGAAGGGTAGATGGAACTGCCCCCATGGCATGAATCCATGTTCTACCGAGGATCATATTATATGACAATGAACCAGACATGACATGAAAAAGGGTAGATATGTCACAGGTCCAACCTTTATGGGTAAAGTTATGGTACCCATTGATTGTCTACCACATTATCAAAGCCACGAATGCTAATCCTATCTAGTTTGATTAAAGATGTGTCAATCTTGATTTTGTGTAGTAATTCTATGCTACAAACAATAAGAGCTGATCCATTGTCAATCATAACATGATTTTATCAACTTTTTATTTACGGTGACAAAGATTATAAGAGGATCATATTGGTTTTGAAATTCAGTTGATGGTAATTCATGTGGTTGAAACAAAATATCCATTTTTGTTGCATACATACAATCTAATAGGGCTGCTACATCGTTCGGCTTAACAGTAGGTGGCACGATCACCTTTTGTAGAGCTTCTTGGAGCATTCCATGGTATGTAAGTGATGTTTGTATTAAATTCCAAAGAGAGATCTTAGCCAAAGTAGCATGAATCTACTTGACAAGATTATATTCTTGACCACTTTTATGAGTAAGACGAGGTGGTGGAGGGAGCATAGGTTTGACAACATGGAAGAGAGACAGGCACATGTGGTGCTTGCTTTCTTTGCTTGTTATTTCGGGGTGTTATATGTGTGAGCAATCACATTGTGATGTGGTTTTTGCAACATATTTTGAACACCTTGATTTCTTTGAGTAATTCATCTTGCATAGTTTAAGATGTAATCGGGGGGTCTAGGTGGTTTTCGATCTCCTTGAACCATAATCACTGGTTTTAAGCAAGAGGGTGCACTAGGTGCCCCTCACAAAATCATTTTAGGAATATTACTACAAAGTTTATTAGTGAAGATTGAATTAACATTGTTTTCCTCTTGATTATACCCAACATCTATCCCTAAAGGATTTATGTGAGAGACCTTTTCTCATCCACTAATGCTGCATCTTGGCCAGGGAGAGCATTGGAATGAAAGAAAGGTAAGGTGTTGTAAGAAGTTTAGGTGTTGTATCATTAGTGATGTATAAGGGACTTAAATTTACAACCATAGTAGAGCTATCCATAGTATTCTCATCTAAGGTTCTTGGACATTAAACTATAGGAGAAGTAGGATAACTTATGGGATCATCAACATCATCATATTCTTTAGCTATCAATTCCAAGGCATTAACGGAATAAGAATTTTCACTCTTATCTTTCCCATGAGTATTCGTAGAGATGAATTTGGTTAATATTCTAATATCAAAGGATATGCTCTATGAGTAATGTGAAGCTATCAAAATCATGTATATAACAAAGTAATTTAAACTCATGTGTAGAACATTTAGAAACATCAATATCATGTATGCATGCTATGTGTTCCAGAACATGAGGGTTCTCATTAGTGAAATTAGAGAAATGTTCAAAATCCAAGATATACTCATGCAAAGATTTCCATGAAGATGCCATCTTGAAATGTCTTGTAACATTAATGTCCAATTAAATCTAGGGAGACAATTCATGCAAAGTTTTATGATGACTAAGGTACCCTAGATGTGTGGCTATTTCACTCCTAAACACTTGTTTGAGGAGAAGGGATAAAAGGACACACAAAATCCACAACAAACATAATGGATAGGAGGAAAGTAGTGCAACACAGCAAGGCCCAATTGATGATTTTATTTATTTAGATTTGAATGCAATGAAACAAGACAAATTATGTGTGTTTATGCACCTAAAATGTTCACTTTTTTCACCTTTTTTCATGCAAATCACTAAACGATAAGGTGTTGTAAGGAAATTGATGAAGGGAAACAAATAATAACCTAATATCAATCCAATAGTGTAGCAATATCCTTCACAACACACCTATGATGCAAATCTATATGGATGACAAGGCAAATCTAGTGAAAATGCAAGGTTTTTAAACCCTAATTATGAAATTAAGGCATAAATATATGCCAAAATGATGTATGAATGCTTTATAATCAGATTTATGGTGCAAAATAACTCAGATCAGATCTGAAAATGATTTAAAAACCCTACAATTCTCAATGCAAGTGCAATTTAATGATAAATCAATGAAAAATGCTAGTTTTTTGTTGAAATTGAGTATGTGTAATGCAAATTTTTGAAATATGAATGCAAAAACACACAAGAATGTAACACTACATGCAAAATCAGATTTGAATGAGTGCCTAAGATGAGTAGTGAAATCTGAAACAAGATTTTAATTACAAACCCTAGTTTTTGAAATTACTAGGTTAAAAGAAAATTTTGATATTTCAAGCAAACCCTAGCAATTTTAATATGAAAAAATACAATGCAAAAGATTATAATATGATGAATTTCTGTAATTTATATCAGATCTAATTAAAAATTAAATGATAATTAATTAAAATTAATTCAAATTATGTCAAACTGCAAGCTAAAATGCGTAGTGACACATGTAATTACTTTATTATTCTCCATGAACATGGAAATATTGTTGTATGAGACATTGATGCGAGGGTTACATAGTCGACTTTGTAAGAGCATCTTCTATTATTAGTGAATGTAATATGTATTAGTGCATTATGAGAGAGTGCTTGGGGGTTACATATACCAATTGAGTGGTGGAAGTGAAAGATGTTTGTATAAGAGTTATTTTCTATTCTAAGTTGACTCCACACATATGAAGGTCATGAGAATTCATACCATAGTATTTTGAAATATTGTTTGAGTCCATGGTATTTATTTTTTGATGGTTTTTAAAGCCTTCTTAAGTCTATATATTGTAGGGATGGGATAAAGGATGCATGAAACTTATTTTGTAGGGTTACATTGACAAATTTCTACTAGAGAAACAAGAGTGTTGATCCCATCGAAGTATTGTGTGGAAACATTTTGTGAATATATTGTAACCATGTTTATTTGGTAATGTTGTGTGGTGTTTTGGAGGCAAGGTATATTGGTGTTATTCTTGTTCCTATGGTTATTTCTATTCTATTTCTTTCATTCTTTCTTTTCTAAGTATTGTTTACATGTTAGAGTGCTGTTGAAATTTCTGTAGATTTGATTTTTATTATGTTTTCTTCAAAGGGTGGAAATATCTACATGTTTAGTAGTTAAACTTTGTTTTGAATTTAATTGCTAAGGGATTTGTGGACACTTTTTATTACACTTAGCACCAATCTTTTTATGGTTCTCTACTAAACTTGATTACAAAATGGAGAGAGAGAGAGAGAGAGAGAGAGAGAGAGAGAGAGAGAGAGAGAGAGAGAGAGAGAGAGAGAGAGAGGAGAGAGAGAGAGAGAGAGAGAGAGAGAGAGAGAGAGAGAGAGAGAGAGAGAGAGAGAGAGAGAGAGAGAGAGAGAGAGATGAGAGAGAGAGAAGAGAGAGAGAGAGAGAGAGAGAGAGAGAGAGAGAGAGAGAGAGAGAGAGAGAGAGAGAGAGAGAGAGAGAGAGAGAGAGAGAGAGAGAGAGGAGAGAGAGAGAGAGGGAGAGAGAGAGAGAGAGAGAGAGAGAGAGAGAGAGAGAGAGAGAGAGAGAGAGAGAGAGAGAGAGAGAGAGAGAGAGAGAGAGAGAGAGAGAGAGAGAGAGAGAGAGAGAGAGAGAAGTAAATATGAATAGGCACAAATGAGTCCTTTCTTGAAGAGGAAAATAATGAATGGGAGAAAAAATTACACAATTTAATCCAAAAACACTCTTACTTTATTAAAACAAAGCCAAAATTAGTTGACATTGACTTGGGCACAACTTCTATGGAGAATATATTGACACTTATAAGTCCTAAGGGCCTACTATCAAAGAATTTTGTAATGGTCAAAGTGATAGAAACTACCCTTCCAAAGGTCAGTTAAAGCAGAATTTTACCAGCAATTTTAAGAAAGGAGTGAGCATTAATAGTGATGAAAATTTCAAAGCATATGACAATCCCAAAAGATGTTTCTGCTACCTAACATGTAAAATGCAAGTCTTATAAAACAATGGCCATGATTGTCTTGCAACATACTTTGGAAGTGGGTGTTGACATACTTCGACTTTCTTCTCATTAATGTTTTCCTTTAATTTCGTCAAGTCTTCTAGAATTCTACTATTTATAACTTTCCAATGTCTAATGCACTGAATTCAGGCAAAATTATTTTTCTTTTCTTTTACCTTGATACTCCACATTGTAATTTCAATAGGTGGATTCAACGACTAACTATAGGTTTGCTGTTACACCAAAACTTGCAAGTGTTAGTGAACTTTCTAAACTCACACCTTCACCTAGACCCAGAGTGGTGGTTAGTCCATGAGATCAATTCCTGAGGTGTGGTAGTTAGTCCAACAGCCCCTCTGACGCAACTCGAGGAAATTGAACGTAGGTTGAGGATCTCATACCATTTATAGGTTTTCCTTTACACCAAAACCTGCAAGTGTTAGTGAACTTTCCAAACCCGCACCTTCACCTAGACCTAGAGTGGTGGTTAGTCCACAAGATCAATTCCTGAGGTATGGCAGTTAGTCCAACACTAATGGGTATTCAACATCGATAGTTTTTTGTACATTAAATTTAATCTCAAATGAGTAATACTACCATTAAATCTTATGACTTAGTTTATATGCATATTGGCATGAAATGATAAAATTGTAGTTGTGGGCATGAATATTGATAGTGGATGGTTGTTCTTCATTTACATATCTCCCTATGGCTTAACTTAACCTCAATGGATAATGATATTATAAATTCTTGAAGAGTTGACTAGATTTCTTGATTAAAAAGATGCAATTCTTAATATTGTTACATAAAATTCTCCCTAATTGAAATGATTTTGACTAGGTGCAATGTAAAGGAGTGCATAGGGAAACAAGAGATGAAAGGAAAGAGGGAAGTACTATTAAAGATAATTAGGAGATGATAAGGAGATACTAATAAAGATAATTGTTCATAAAGACAATAAGGAGGTAATAAAGATAAAGGAGATAATAAGGATAAGAGATTACAATGAGGTAATAAGGATAATTAGGAGATAAAAAGGATATAATAATAAAATAATTAAGTCTAAAGATAATAAGGGGATAAGAATAAAGATAGTTGGCTATAGAAGGGGAAAAAATGATAACAAAATGGTTGAAGAGATAACAAAGAGGAGGATACCGAAGTCACTATAGTTAAACCTACTAATAATAGTGATAATAGAATAATCATCCTAATGAAGGTGATGATGTTACACATAATGAGAAAACAATAATGAAAAAATTTAGGAGGATGATGAAAATAAGAATGAGGGCTAGGAAAAGAAGAACAAGGAAGATAACCAAGATTCAAACAAAATAGAGAATATAGGATGATAGAAGTAAAAAGGGGGCATGGGTTACATAAGTCATTGAAGAACTGGTGATAGAGTGAAGAAGAATGGGAAGCATAAAAGTGCAAGGGAATGGAAGGGGGGAAGGGTGGAATCGAAATGAGGGGAAAGAGAGGTAAAGTAGTGGAGGGATGAAAAAAGATGGTCAAGAGGGGGTGCTACAATGTTGAAATGAAGTTAATTCATCAAACCCCTATAAGGTCTTTGAAAACATACTCAAACCAAGTAAACTTGAATTGGGAAATTATAACCAATGAAGATTGTGATGGTGTTTTATTATGTTTGTAGTGCATTATCATTAGTTTGAATCTATGAATAACATTTTAAAACATTACATAATTGCATTCTTTATCTTTTTTGGTTGAGGATATGGACAATTTTCAAAAAATGTGATTATTCATTGTAGTTGAGAAATATAACCACTATGAGAGAATCTCTTAGAGATCACTCACATTAGACAATGCGATTATAACACATGCTAGCAAAGTCAAATTTGATCCATCTAGTTTTGATGTTGGGAGTTATCTCGCATTGATCAATGACTTGGTTGTGTGTTTATATGCAATTGACAAAGTGGGATTAGCAGTTGAAGTGAGTTCTAAAGTTATTCTTAATCAAATGTTAGGGATAACAAGAATTCCATCTAGTTAGCTCAAGCCATTGCACAATGATGTAATTATGTTGTATTGGTGTTACCCTCATATAGAAATGAAGTTAAAGGGAAATGTTGAATTTCTAGAGAGTGTGTTGGGTGAGAAAACTAAGGAATGTTCAAATCCTATTGATAGTATAGCCTTGGTTGGATGATACGGTCCACTTTATTTGGGCATTAACTTTGATTTCAATTTCTCTTTCATTTAACTCATTGAAATGAACTTTGATTTCAATTTATACTTCAAAAAAGTCAAATTGCAATGAAATTTGATTTCAATTTGTACTTTTATCAACTCATTCAGTACTATCTATGACATTTCAAGAGGTGTGTATTGTTTCCATTATTTATCATATCACAATGATGTTTATGACTATGGATTACATATTCAATTTGCATGTTGTGATAGTTAACAATATTTTCCTAATAACTTTTTCTTCATGGAATCACCTTTGAAAAATATATGTTGGCTTCTTTCAGTTCATATGTACACCTTTGTATTGAAAATAGATTTGTATTATTGAACAATAAATACATTTTACTAGTCATGATTGATTTCATATTTCATTTCTATTTGACTTTATACCTTTAGATGGAAGGAAGGTAGGAGAAAATGATGCATCATGACATTTAACACCCAAGAAAGGTTGCCTTGTGTTCTAATGAATTTATTTGGGAGACATGCAAAACCAACATAAGGAAAAATTCTTCCCAACTTGGGGGTTGAGGGGCCAACAAAAGCCAATGATTTTTTAGGAGAAAGTAGGAGGAAGTGAAATCAACTAATTTCTATGTGAATAACAAGAAAAAGAACAACTCATACCATTAGTAGAAAGTCTTGTTGGGTTTGCTTCGATGTCTTGCTCCGCTCCCACTCACAGGTGTGCCCTAGTGCCCATCTCAGTAAATTTGAATCCATCTTAGGGACCCTGCATTCATGTGGCCAAATCTCTTGTTCATAGCGTACCAACAATGATTGGTTTGTGTAACTTCCAGCTCTCACTTGCTCCTAGATCCCCTAATTTTGGTGACAGGAATGGTGAGACGAAGATCTCTATGTCTTCCTTCGGCAACAATGGCCCTGGCAATCATGACATCACTTCATGCTAACATGATGCTCCCGCTTCACTCTTGCTCGGACTTCCCTCCGTTGGCAACATGAAATGATGTTGGCACCATTCCTAGCAGTGCAAGGTTTTGGGGTTCTGGACTAGTCCTCGGGTCTGTTCGGAGCACATGGGTCTTCCTACATGGCTATGGCTGGTGTGAAGGATCATGTTCATCATGTTTTGTTCACAGGAGTAGGTCAATTTTCAACCCTTTCCCCTGCTCAAACACCTCCCCTGTGTAGTGTGTGAATAGGAAAATGTTGAAAATGAAGAGCATGATGCTAGGCATTGACTTGTTTAGAAGGGTT